>JARHVA010001489.1:2107500-3405908 GCA_037957365.1 Torreya grandis | reverse complement strand
TCTCTCTCTCTCTCTCTCTCTCTCTCTCTCGGCAAGACAAATTTCTTAATGTTTTGTCTAGCATGCCCTTATATAGGCTTGCCTGAGTGCATCATATCAACAAATATTTATGCAAGATTTATAGCATGTTTCCTCATGTCCCTAAGGATTCCTTCTTCCCACATTAGTCTAAATGAGTAACACATGTTCTAGAATCCATCTTCAGTAATATTGGAGTTAAATATCCATTTCAAGCATTTTTTATTTTTTCCATTTATGTTCACTCGACATTGTAGAGTCAAACAAGGTATAATTTTAGTGAATGATTGTTGTGATAGTGTAGATAGTGATTTGTTTTCCTTGTGATGTGTTTTTACTTGTTCTATCAATATTTTTGATATGGTGTTGAAGTGGAAGGTATCTACGATTGAGAGGCTAACAAAAATAAGTGGCACGAAATCAAGTAAAGGATTTTTTGATTGTACACATCAAATATGATGGGATCTTACTATCACATAAGTTCTAGTTAAGGAAATTATAGGTAGTTAAGGGGTTCAAAGGAGGTTTGTTGACCATTAATCTTGTGGATATTCTATAGGAGTGTGAGGTCATTGAAGAGCTCTATGGACAGTTGGATATTTTTCATATTGACAAATATGGTAATTTTGAGGGGATGTTTTATATTGATATCATTTTCCCATTACCACTATTACAATTCTATTAGATGGATAGAAAAGATGATGATTTATGACTATTAGTTTAGAGATTAATAATAATGGAGTGTTGACACTACGAGATCACTCATATTTTGGTAAGGCCAAAACTTTGAACACTTTTTGATCAACTGGTTTCCTCATGAGAGTCATTTATTTCTATGTTTGCATTATCATACTTGTCAACCCACACATTGTCTATGAGCTCAAGTGCCCAATTGTGGCATGATGAAGTGCAATGAGGATACATTATTTGTTGATTTGGAAGATATATTATGAAAAAATGGAAGTATGTCATGGTATATACTTTAGTGGATCATTTGAGCATTTGACAATGAATTAATAGAAAACAATTAGCCATGCATTTTATCCTAGATGAAATGAGTAGTTTCTAAGGGGAATATGAATATAGATAAGGGCTTTGCATATTCAAAGTATTGAAGATTAATGAATGATAAAGTTGGAATATGTGAAATCATCTCCAAGGTACTAAAAGAGATTGATTTTGTTAAGACAATGACTTGCATGATATTTAAATATACAACAGCATAGTACACTTCATTCAAGCATAGGAATGAGGCCACCAAGGATAATATCATTATGCTTAGTATAAACTTGGATATATAGAACTTGACAAGGCTAAAGTTTCACACAATGATACATAGTTAAAAACTTTAACCCAAAAATTATATCACAAAAAGGCATAATATTTAGCATAATTGAGTGAGATACTAGGGAAAATTCATCATCAATTGAAATATTTGTTAAGTGTGAAGTCACTATTCATAGTCACTATGTATGGCTACTATTCATGGTGATGTGGAATGCTAGTGATGTGGCACATTAGTGATAAGGCTGGCTGGTGATATGGCATGGCCCACGGTGGGTGATATGGCCCATGGAACATCTTCCATGTTGAAAAGATGAGAGTGAAATGGGGTACATTTCTCCACTTAGTCACATGGGTTGGATTTTATGGATGCATATGAAGACATTATGATAGTGGATCTCATGATTCCATTTAAGCATATGTTTTTGGGGTGTAGTTTGTCTATGGGATCTTGTTGGATGAGGTTGAAAGTTGGGAATCTTTTGACTCATGTGAATGCACATCAGAAAATGGGGGACAAGGATCACTATGATAGGTTTAGGTCACATGTGAAGTGGAGAATAGCACTTTGGAGTGCATATGGAGTGGTCATGGGGCATAATGAGATATCATTTAAAGCTTAGCATGGCACATGGGGGAGATATGGTTCTTTGTTGATGAATAGTGTACCCACTTTAAGGATGATGCATTTTATCCTCTCTCTTTGTTTTTTCTCTCTTATCTCTCTTATTGTAAATGCATAAATATGCATGAGATCTCCATTGTATTTCTTATCCTATTAGAAGATTCTACAAGCTTGTGCTTGCATGCTTGGAGGTTAGATCATAAAGGCTATGTTATGCTTGGTTCATAACCTGAATGCTTCATGTGTAACCATTGAGTGCTTGGGTGTTAACACTAAAGGAGTTTTTGGAGAAGCTATTATAGAAGAGATTGATGATGTGATTAATATGAAGTTTGGAAGCTTCCATTTGCCCTGTGGTTATTTCCCTTCCTTGTTTGCAAGGGTTTTCTACATAATATCTTGTGTAATGTGTTCCCTCTTATCTCTTATTTTGTAGCTTATTTTTATACATTGATTTATACTTGTACAATAGGATATAGCTTATTGATATTATCATGTAGTATCAAATATATTTTATTCCTAACAATACATGGATTATACCTTGTTATATTTTTAGATATTGTTGGTGTGAAAAGGGTTCTAACCCAAACTGGTTTTACCTTTAGGTTCCTTTCACACTTCTTCACTTTAATATTACTTAGGAAATTTTAGTGATCTTTATTTTTCATAAGATTATGTCACTCTTCATAATCCTACAGAGCCCATGTTAATGGTATTTACCATAAATACCACTTTTGTAAGCTCATTTTGGTAATCAATTCATGTATTTACATTTTTGTTAGCATCCTTGATAAGAATACAATTTATTCTTATCATGTTCGATCTTGTGAGAAAGAGTGCTTCCATTAGGCCTTAAAATCCGATTATGCTATCTTAGTCAAATCTTACATGGTACCAGTGTAAGTTTAGTGTCATTGGGTAGCCTCTTAGTAGATTGAAATCTAGTTTTTTTCATATTGAGTATGCTCTTCTCTTACATCCTTTTAAGGATGATCTTGATAATTAGAAAGGTATAAAATAATTATCAAATTTTGGGTAATTTCTACTTGAGTATCATCTATAGGTGCATTATGGTGATTGAAGGAACTCATCTTTGTGTCCAGGGTGTTAGAGACAATCAAAATCCCATGTTCATTCATCTTAGTTTGATATCAAAAGCTATATACGAAGTCTTTTTTGCAAAAGGTCATCATCGATATGAGAAAAGTGTTACTACAACCACCTGTGCATTGACCTTTTTATTACACGTTGCACCCAAGCTCATCTTGGATGCATCATTTATTTTTATATAACAAGAATATGTGCATCGTCAATGTCAAACTGAGTGCATGTTTTTTTGTAAAGTTTAATTTATTTTCTTGAAATTTTTATTTTTGATCAATTATGTTAAAAAATGAGCTAGATTATTTTTATTGGAAATTCTCTCTTGACATTCAGTCTACAAATCTATTTTTTATCAAAAAATGTCTATTTTTATTCAAATAGTTTTCAAAGTGTAAATAATCACTCAAAATAATTTATGGGTTTTGAGTTCATCTTTCCATAACATTTTGAAATTATGAATTTCATAAAAAATGAACAAATTATCATAATTTTACTAACTAATGTGTTAGTGTGTGTGTGTGTGTGTGTGTGTGTGTGTGTGTGTGTGTGTGTGTGTGTGTGTGTGTGTGTGTGTGTGTGTGTGTGTGTGTGTGTTTAATACAAAAAAATAATAGAATTTTGATCAAAATTTATTGTCTCCTCCTTAAATAAATAATTTAGTCATTCCTCCAAACTTGGTAGAAACTATAAACCATTTAGAAACAAATACATCTTGTGGACCTCTAAATTTGGCATAAGTTCTATTAAAGTTGGTGGCACTACTTTAACCAATTATATTCCAAGACATGTATTTTTAGTTTAACTTCATCAACGTATATTTTTGGCTCACAAACTCTGATTTAAAATCTTTTTTCTTGAAATTGGTCAGTTTTTCACATTCTACACAGAGTTGTAGATAGTCTATACTCTTTGTGCATAGTTTATCTACAACTTGAAATTATAACACAATGAAAGTATAAACACTTTGTAATTTGTGTAGGTGTATAATGTAACCACACTAAATATAAAGTGAGAAAATCATATTTGTTTAGAGGGGTTTCTTCATTGAGTGATTTTTTTTAGGGGGGAGGGAGGGGTTGTGTTGTGTAATTATGCCAACTTCTCTATGTTTTCTATTCTACACCTCTAACTTTGTAATGGGTAATTCCATATTTTTCTCTTAAATCCATATAACTAAACAACATGGAAATTACATGCATGGAGTGCATTAATGGGAAAATGATACACTCACTACATCGATGAAACCATTCCAGAAGCCACAAATGTGAGGGAAAAGACATTGTGGTTGATTGAGCATACAAAAACACTTGGATATATGTGCACATTTATTTCCATTGATCTTATTTTTCAAATGAAACAATGTAAATTGCCTAAGGAGGCTTGGGATATATTATGGAACTTATATGGTAAAATTGATGAGGTTAGGGGTATCATATTGATAATGAACTCACTAATCTAGATCCATCTAGTTTTGACAACATCTAAGATTATGTAACTAAAGTGAATGAACTTAAAGCACAATTTAAAGATGTGTATTTTAGAAGAAATATGTATATTATTCTACTATGTGTTAGGCAAACTACCTTTTTGAATATGTAGTATTTGTTTCCAACTTCTAGCCTCATCGGTTGACTATGGATAATGCCTATATCATGCCTTTTTTTGAGTCATTTTTAGAAATGTTAATTCTCAAACAAACCAAGTTGATAACTATGGTATTTATCAATCAATAAAATTCACAATCCTTGGTGGTGGGTCATTATCAACATCTAAAAGGCTATAAGTAGTAGAATCAACCAATGCACAAGCCACAAACAGTTCTAGCACAAACTTCACATCTTGCACCAACAAAGTCTAAATCTTCTTTCAAGAAAAGTGATTTATAGAAGGATAAACCAAATTGTTCATATTGTAATAAAGTTGGTTGTGATGAGCATTAGTTTCATGCCAAGCAAATTGATGATTTGAAACATCTTGTAAATAAAAATCACATCAATTTGCTATCATCCTATAATAAGGAATCAACTCCTACTTATTTAACATTAAAGAAAGGGAAAGGAAAAGCATTTATCATAATAAAAAAATATTAATAGCAATGAATAATTGAATCTAGAAATAAACATCAAATAGGTTCTGATCGAGAATAGTTTTCGTCTTTGTAACCTTGTTCATTGTCTCACATATTCATAAGAGATGATACAGTAGTGGATGTTGTTGGAAAAGATCAGTTACAATACATGATTTGAGAATGTTATCTATGTTCCAAATTTATATGTCAACATTATTTCAGTCTACCAAATCACTCATCTTTGAAATGAAAATAAAATTGAGTTTTTCCCCAATTCAGTAGAAATTTAGGATCTTGAGGGTGATGCCTTAGTTATAGTGGGAAAATCTGATCATGATTATCAATATATGCATTTTCCCACTTTATGTCTCTTTCCCATTCTATTGCTTTACTCACTCACATGGATTCAGTGAATAAACTATGGAATGAATGGTTTATCCATCTCAACTACCACTACCTTCAGTACCTCAGCTCAAAGGAAATGGTTATAAGACTCCCTCCTATCTAGTTTTCCAATGGCATATGTTTAAGTTTTACAATGGGAAATCATCCAAAGGAGAAGTTTAACAAAGGGTTATCTTGGAGGGATTCATAATTCATTGAATCGGTTCACAATGATCTTATGGTTCTATTCCCTACTTTGTCTTTCAATAAAACCCATTATGCCCTCACCTTCATTGATGACTATTCATGGTTCATTTGCGTCTACTTCCTTTGTCAAAAGAATGAAGTCTTAGACTATTTTCAAGACTTCAAGGCTCATGCTAAGAAGCAATTTGGGAAACACATCAATCTTCTCTGCATAGATAATGGTCAAGAATATGTGAATCATCATCTTGATCCATTTTCTACACTTGAAGGGACCAACCTTCAACATTCCATTTTCTACACACCATAGTATAATAATGTTGTAGAGTGGAAGAATCAGACCCTAAAGGAATTTTTAGCTTACATGATCCATGTTTGTTATATTCATCTAGATTTTTGAAATGAATCTATATGTTACTCACATTCATAACCATGTTCCCCATAAGGCCTTGAAAGGCATGACTCCTTTTGAAGCTTTGTGTAGCCAAAAACCTATTGTGTGACATTTTAGAGTCTTTGGCTCCCTTGTATTATCACACATTCTTTTAGATAAATGTAAGCCTTTACAAACACAAATTTGGCCCTACCTCTTTGTTGTATATCTTGATGGTGTCAAGAGATATCAATTCTTTAATCCAGAGACAAGATATTTTTTTCATTTAGAGGAGTGTTCATTTCAAGGAATCATTTCCTCTCTTGGCCTCTCATACTTCACCTCCTTCATCCATAGTGGACTTGGATGATACTAACTCAAAGGATTCATGTTCACCTCCACCTCTGTAAGGGTCATCTTCAATGACTATAAACTCTACTTATTCAACCCCATCTTTATCATCACCTTGATGGGTTTGATAGACTTTTTAGTTGGTAGGCACTTGATCACAATATCATCATCTTCCAAATGTATATATTTCCTTTGATTTTGATCCATAATATTTTCATGAAGCATCTAGTCTTGCTAAGTGGGAATCAACAATGGAGGAAGTGTATATTTCCTTGATGAGGAACCACACTTTGGATTTATTCCCTCTTCTTAAGGGAAGGAAAATGGTTCTTTGTAAGTGGATCTACTGAAGCAAATATGTAGCAGATAAAATTTTTGATAAGACTAAAGCACGACTTATTACTAAAGGGTTATCACAAGTTCCTAGTGTTGATTGTACTAAGACCTTTGCCCTTATTGCTAAGATGACTTCCATTCACTTGACTCTTATTATTTCTTCAACACATGGTTGGGTTGTACATTAGATGGATGTGAAGATTGCATTTATTCATGGGTATATTCAAGAGGATATTTACGTAGAGCAGCCACAAGGGTTCATGGAGGACCTTTCTTTAGTTTACAGATTTTGGAAGTCTCTCTATGGCCTCAAAAAGGCCCCTCAAGCTTAGTATGCTAATATGGACTCATTTATTCTATCAATCAGATTCTCGTACTACTAATCAAATCCTAATGTTTATATTCTATGACATGATTTTCATTTGCTTCTAGTCCTCTACATTGATGACTTACTTCATACTAGGATATCTTCATCCATCATTGATAGAGTCAAATCTACTTTGCATGATTGGTTTTCTATGACCTACTTTGGCCCTTTGTATTAATTTCTTGAGATTGAGATCACTTAGTCTTATTTTGGGGATCACTCTTATTAAATCTAAGTATGATTTTGATCTTATAGCTCAATTCCACATGGTTTATTGTAAGCCTGCACTGACTCTATTTATGTATGGAGTTAATCTTGAGGTGAAGCATTCCACTCCACTAGTTGATGCCAACTTGTATCATCAACTTATTAGAAGTCTCATATATTTTACACACATTCACCTTGATATTTAATTTGTGGTTGGAATGGTCTCCCACTTTATGCAAGAACCACATGAACTTCATTATAAAGTGGCCAAATGCATCTTGAATTATAGCTAGTGCACACTCGACATGGGATACAATATGCAATAGGGATTAGTCTAGACTTGGTCATATATATATATATATATATATATATATATATATATATATATATATATATATATATATATATATATATATATATATATATATATATATATATATATATATATATATATATATATATCTAATTAGGCTAATAATTATAAGGAATGTAAGTCTACATCTGATTATAACTTTCATCTTGGTTCAGTCCCCATTAGCTAGTAGAGCAAGAAGCAACCTATTATTAATCTATCTTTGATTGAGGTTGAGTATCGGGAGGTTGTTAATGTTTCTACTAAGGCTATTTAGCTTTAGAATAATTTTATTGAGTTTGGCATCATAATTCTTGGGCAATTTTTCATCCTTTATGATAACTAGAGTGCCATTCAAATCTCAAAGAAACTAGTTCATCATCAGTGAACCAAGCACATCAAAATCCATATGCACTACATCTAGGAGCTAATTTAAGAGCAAGTCATTGATCTCTACTATTTTACTATTATAGAGAAAGTTGTTGATATCTTCACCAAAATGTTCACTAAGAGTAATTTCCATCACTTTTGAGCCCTCTTAAGGTTATGGGAAACTACTTTAGGGGGTCACCTGACGTTCTCCCATCATCCTCTCATGGGGGGTGGTTTTTTCCTATGGGTTTTCTCCTTCTCTTTTGTTCGATGAAATCATTTTGTACATGGGTGCCTCATCAAATATTATTATTAGGACCCATTTTTTTTGAATGTTTGTAGTTTTCCTTCCTCCTAAGTTACACATAAGGAGGAGGGGGTGTTGGTGTGAAAAGGGTTCTCACCCAAACTAGTTTTACCTTTAGGTTCCTTTTGTACTTCTTCACTTTAAGATTACTTGGGACTTTTTAGTGTAATTTGAATTTTCTTTCCTTTTCATAAGATTATGATACTTGTCATAATCCTATAGAGCCTCTTTTGATGGTATTTACCATAAATACCCACTTTGTAAGCTCATTTCAGTAATCATTTCATGCATTTACATTTGTGTTGCACATGAATTATGCATCCTTGATAAGAATACAGTTTATTCTTATCAAGTTTGATCTTATGAGTAAGAGTGATTCCATTAAGCCTTAGAATCTTGTTAGGGTATCTTAGCCAAATCTTACATATATTAATTTTTGAGGCTATTGAGACATACAAGCATGTCATTGACTAAGATACAATTGTGGAAGAAGGTCTACTTAGGTAATTTGAATACATTAAATGCATGACTTGAAATTTTATTACATCATTGGCCCACTTTCTATAATAATTAAAAGTTGACTATGATGTAAGAGATGACAACATTTTTATGCCCAAACCATAAAGAAATTTGTGGATGAAACTCATAATTAGGGCAAGGAGATGTTGGTACCCTAAGAAATATATATATTTTTGTATAAATGACGATACATGTTTTTATAAAAAAAACATTATTTTTTTAAACTTGAAAATATTCCAATTCAGATTGAAACACAAAATTATTTTTATTGATTTTTATAATATCAAATATTGGAATTCGATTTTGATATTATCATATTCTAATTTAAAGTTTTTTGGAATTAGATATCAGATTGCTGAATTCCAATAAAAAGTTTTTTGGATTCTAGTTTAAAATTTTTTGGAATCAAATGTTTATTATGAAGAATGGCAGTAATTAATATTTTGTTTTGATATAAAAAAATAAAAATTGGTGATGATAAATAACAACACATTACAATTTTTATTATTTTATTATCTAAATTAGAAGTGCAAGAAAAATATCAAAAATTTCTATATAAAATTTAATATAGAAAAATTATCACAAATATTTGTGTAATGTTTAGTGTGAACAAGTTATGAAAAATAAATCCATGTAACATTTAAAACATAAGAGTTACTATACATATAACTTAAAAATATAGGCATATTATCACATATATATTCATGTAACATTTAATTGATTGAAATTACCATACATATACTTGTGGACATATTAATTTTTTAATGCCATACATATAAGTGTGCACAAATTAACACAATTTTTTTTCTATTGCCATAAATATATTAAGTGTATAAATATTATCACAAATACTTGGTTTATTGAACACTAAGTGTAATCGAATGATGTTAATATACCTTCACAAGGGGAATTGAAGGGATGGCAGTAAGTGATGGAATGAAGCTGGGCGGTCGGTCTTGTGCCCCCAAGGAAGAGCGGCCTTTACCTGGGGGGACTGCGCAGGAGGCTGAGAAGGTGTATGTTAGTGAGAGCTCCAAGCTCAGGAAGATCAATGGATGTTTACCTCGAAGTCAAGAATGACTAGTCTTGGTGATTTCCCTAGAGTCGGTGAAGGATGAGGTAGAATACCTGATTGCCCATGCCCTAATTTGCAAATTCTTGGGTACCATATCTCACTAGTAACCTTGGAAGCCTAGATTTGGTAGACATGGCAGATTGAGGGGGACTTTGACATTATGTTGGTGGGAAATAGTTATTTCATGGTGAATTTTTCCTCTATTTTAGACCAGAATAGGATTTTTGAAGGAGGCCCTTACTTCTATGATCTAATTGGTCTTTTCCTTAAACCTTGGCATGCAGGGTTTAACTCTGCGGAAGATCTTCCAGCCTGCATCCCTGTTTGGGTCTGCTTGTTGAGACTGCCCTTAGAATTCTTGCAAGAGGATATCCTTCGCTAGATAGTGGCTATGCTTGGAACACAAATGGTGATAACACACCAAACATTAGACAAAAAGGTAATTTCTTATGCCCGTATCTACGTTGATATTAATCTGAATAATCCTCAATCAGATTCTCTGAAAATATGTATGGGGAATTCCTCATGGATTCAACAAATAGATTACGAGGCCATTCCCTTCTGGTGCCGCATATGTCATGTGTATGGCCACTTAAACTAATAGTGTCCTTAGGCTGTTAGAGATAATGCTTTACAAGAGGAATCATTTGGGCCCCGGGGGGCCAATGGTGATAGAGGAACCAGCCAGTCGAGCCACAATGGGAAACCTCAAGCCCATCCAGATGGTGCTAGTAAAGGGGAAAACCTCCTTTACCACATAGGTACAGAACATGGCATAACATGCCCCAGGGGTCCTGACAAGGATGGGTTCACTATAGTCAGGCGTCGTGCAAAGAATTGTGGGCAGAAGAGGCCAAATTTTGACAGGCAGGTTGAGGTGGGCTTTAACTAATTTAAAGTTCTAGACAATATGGCTATAGAAGATGGCATTCCTAAATTGCTACAGGGGGAGGATGTAGAGGTAATGGAGAAACTTTCCCTAGGAGATGGCCCACATGACATGGAGCCTCGACCGACCTAGAAGATATCCCTTGACCCGTAGGATGCCCCCCTCACAGACATGCTAGCCATAGGCGATAAGGAGATTCACTGGGCTGATCTAGCGAAGGAGATGGAAGCATTCAGGAAAGAAAAAGGTTCTTCCTCAGGCCTTGGTCTCATGCAAAGACCCTTCAAGAAGGCTTCAGTCTCCACTCCCTCACGAGATGGTCGCAAAAAGGACCAGGAAAGAATCAAGCTCATAGGGGATCTTTTAGTAGAGGTGAGGTATGTTAAGCCCTTGGATGAACATTGTTCCCATTCTACTCAATGATAGTCCTATCATGGAATGTAAGGGGCTTGAATAGCTCCCCCAAATAAAGAGCTATGCATAAATTGGTGATTGAGCATTCTCCAGATATCTTCTATATCTAGGAGACTAAATTTTTAGTGGACTCTTGGTTTTCTTGTATGCAAAAATTATGGTATTCCAGTCACAGCCAATGTGTGGGGGCATTAAGATGCTCAGGGGGGCTGGCCATGTGCTAGAATCCTAAGAGAATAACACCTCTTAGCTGGCTGTCTAGCAGTTTGGCTCTTACAATGACTGCTGCCTCTAAGGAAAATGGTGAAATCATTCTTGTTACTAATGTCTATGCTCCTGTGGACCTCCCTAGATAGCTGAAGTTGTGGAACCATATTCAGTATGTTAGAAGCTGCCATCCCTATTTGCCTTGGATCATGACTGGGGATTTTGATGTAGTTCTCAGCTTGGAGGAAAAGAGGGGAGGACTACCCCGGGTGGGGCCTTCTTCGGAGATCTTTCGGCAAAATATTGATCTCCTGCGCCTTTCAAACGTCAAACCTCTCAATGGCATCTTCACCTGGAGCAATAGGAGTGGCAAAGCTGGTATCTCTGAACGCCTTGATAGATTCCTTGTGTCCTACTTTTGGTAATCTAGCTCCACTTCCCTAGCTTTGGAAATTCTTGATTGGAGAGGATCGGATCATTGGCCGATTAAGCTTTCTACTAGCCACATCCCTAGGCCAATGAAGCCCCCCTTTAAGTTTTAGCTCATGTGGCTTCGAGAGGCCTCCCTTCATGATCTAATGGCGCAGTGGTGGAGACAGAGAGGACCCAGCTATGGTACCGCTATGTTTTCCTTCGCCAAAAAACTTTAGTATGTTAAGGGGAGGCTGAAGTTTTGGAATATAAATAGCTTTGGGAATCTCCAAACTATGAGGTAGAAAGCTCAAGACCACTTGGATGGGGTTACTAGGCAGATTAGAGACCTCAGCCTCTCTGAGGAGCTCCATTTGGTTGAGTCCCAAGTGGTGAAAGAGTTATCAAAATGGGAACTTCAAGAAGAGATCTTCTAGAAGTAGAAGGCACTCATAGACTGGCTCCAGGAAGGAGACAAGAACACTGCTTTCTTTCACAAGTTTGTTTAGGTGAGGCGTAATAGGAACTTTATGTCCTACTTGGTGTCCTCAGATGGGATGCGACTGAATACTTCTCAAGACATATCTAGAGCAGCGGTTTAGTTTTATTCTAACCTTTTCTCAAATGGGCTGCCTCCATCTGAGATGGTAGAAAATACAGTGCTATCTTGCATCCCTTCTGTGGTGACTTCAGGACTGAATGAGTCTCTTATGAGGCCTATTGAAAGGGCTGAAGTGGAGGGAGTGGTGTTTAGCATGAAAAGAGGTAAAGCCCCTGGGCCTGATGGCTTCCCAATTGAATTCTTTTAGGACTCCTGGGATATTATCAAGCAGGATCTCTTTGAAGTGGTTCAGGAATCCTTTTCCAACAAAGAAATGCTTAGGGCCTTGAATGCCACCTTCCTTGTTCTAATTTTGAAGAAAGAATAGGCGAATCAATTGGACCATTTTAGGCCTATTGCCCTTTGCAATGTGATATATAAAATAATCACTAAGCTCATAGTGGAGCGGCTCAAAAGATGCCTCCCTTTGATTATTTTAGAGGAACAAGGGGGATTTGTTACTGGCAAGTAGATTTTGGATGAGGTGGTCATTGCTTTGAAAGCTATTCACTCTATGAGTACCTCTTAGGAGAGGGCCATGTTCATCAAGCTGGACTTAGCGAAGGCCTACGACAGGGCCAACTGGAGATTCTTACAAAAAGTCATGTTGGCCTTTGGTTTTAACCCGACATGGGTCCAATGGGTGCTAAGCTATGTTACTACACCCTCATACTCAGTCCTTATCAACGAACAACCCACTGATCTTTTTGGTGCTTCGAGAGGCCTCCGCCAAGGAGATCCATTGTCCCCTTATTTATTTATCATTCTGGCTAAGGGGTTAGGGTAGCTTATTAGGTTCCAAGTTTCTCAGAACATTGTGTAGGGATGGCAGTGGGGGAATGGATTAATCACGTCCCACCTCCAGTTTGTTGATGATATTATCCTTGCTAGGAGAGCACGTATTCGGGAGGTGAAAGCTTTTTGGGGCACCATTGACATGTATCTAGATGTGACTGGGCGAAAAATTAATGAGCACAAATCCTCTATTTTTTTCTTTAACACACCGGGACCTATACAGTGGAGGATTACAGCCATCCTGAGATTTCAAATTCAAGCTCTCCCAGTTACTTATTTGGGGATTCCTATTGTGGTAGGTAGGTAGCCATGATTATTCTGGTAGAATGTGCTAGATAGACTCAGGCAAAAAGTCAATCATTGGATGCATAGATGGCTCTCTACTGCGAGAAGAGTCACACTCCTGCAATCGGTGATCCAGGCTCTTCTTGTTTACCGATGCATGGTGCAGTCTGCCTTGATGTACTTTCTCAAGGAGTTTGATGCCCTTTCCCATCAATTCCTATGGAGTGGTAACCTACAAAGCACCAAATGGATCCTTATTAATTGGGATACTATCTACCAACCAAAGAAAGATGGGGGACTTGGTCTATGCTCGGCCATTTTGGCTAGCCATGCCCTCACTGCCAAATTGTATTGGAGATGGTGCTCTAATCAGTCTCAATTTTGGGCCCGCATCTTGGCTTTTAAGTATTTTCTGGGGGTGGAACCCTCTGAGATTACTTGGCTGCCTCTTGAGTGAGGTGGTTTCATGATCTGGCATACCCTCAAATTAGGAGCTCAGCTGGTAAAACAAAGCCTATTCTGGATTTGCAATACCAGAACGGAGGCTCTTTTATGGGAAGACTCATGGGACGCATTACCCCCACTTTTGTCCTCCCACCCAAACTTGCAATCTCTGTGTGAAGACCTTCAAGCTGCTGGCTAGATTAATGTTGCTCAATATAAGGAGTATAATCTAGGAGCGACTACTGGATTTAGATGGAAAAACTCTTCGAATTGGCCATCGGGTGGCTCTTGGGAGGACCGGCTGGAGCTATCTCAGATCTTAGCATCTATAAATTGTAGTTCCTTACATGGATAGGATGTGCTTGCTTGGGGAGGGGATTCTACTGGGTGCTATTCAGTCTCAGCTAGATATCAAGCCCTGACTAAGAAAATGTTTGGAGAAGCTAACTTCCTGTGGGGGAAGAAAATATGGAATTCCTTTACTTGGCCCAAATGAAATTTCTTCCTGTGGATGTTTGTGTACAATAGATGCCTTACCTGGGACAACTTGTGTAAGCGTGGCTTTCAGGGGCCATCCAGGTGTGTGCTTTGCTACAAGGATGAGGAAACAGGGGTGCATCTCTTCTTTCATTGTCCTTTCACTAAGTGTATTTGGCACAGGTGGTGGAGTGCATGGGGCAGACCCTATTGGCATGCCTCTTCACTATCAAAATTTTGGAGCCGACTGAGCCTTCCTCCTTTTAAAGTGCCAATTCTTCAGACTGCTTGGCTAGCAGGTCCATCTTTCATCCTATGGAACATATGGATTGAAAGAAATAGATGAATTTTCCATGGGAATCTGTTGGACCTTAACATCCTCTGGGAGAAAGTTTAAAATTCTTTGCAGGAGACTCTTATAGCGAAAGGCTACAGAACTAAAGAGCTGGGGATGGAAGACTACGGTATTCTCTCTAGCATTTCAGTTGCACCTTTGATTGCCCCTAGCATTGCGCCTCCCATGCGCCCTTGGAAAAGAGTCATGCAGATGTATAAACCAGTCTACAGGATGGGACGCTGGACTCCCCCTATGCCTAGAACATTTAAAATCAATATCGATGGCTCCTCAAGAGGAAACCTAGGGGAAGTAGGCATTGGAGGCGTGGGGCATGATAGCTCTGGAAATGTCCAATTTTTATTCTCCATCTACAAGGGCTGGTATTCCAATAATCTTATGGAAGTGATGGCTATCTTACAAGTGATGCAACAATGCTACCAATAGGGCTAGCAAAAAATTATCTGCGAGTTAGACTCCCAGGTAGTGATCAATTTGTTAAATAATCGTAATTTTGATAGTGTTGACTGGCAGCTGGCAGTGGTAGCGCAACAAGTTCTTCAGTTAAGTACTTTGTTAGAATTGGTGTGTTTCAAACATATTCCTTAGGAATCGAATGGGGTTGCTGACTGTCTGGCAAAATGGGCCTCTGAGCAGGGGCCCCAATGGAAAATTCTAGATCATAGGTTGCTGCCTTTGAACTTATCCCAGAAGCTGGGTCTTGTGGTTGATCAGGACAAAGCTGTGTAATGTTCTTTTTTTCTCTTGTTTTTGAATAAATTTTTACCCCGTTTAGTTAAAAAAAAGAAAACACTAAGTGTAATCTAATTACAACTTATCTTAAATCTATGACATCTTTTATGCATAGAAAGACTGGCAATAAATCACATATTAAGCAATTATATTTAGAGAAATAATTATCAAAAATATATGATATGATATAATTACCTTTATCATTAAGAATGTTTTTCTTATAAGAACCACAAATTAGCATTGTATATAAATGATTGTATAGACCCTGGCGATGTTTCCAAATGAATTCTAGTTCTTTGTAGAATATTACAGGATTTCCAAAAACTTTATAATCAATTCATCGAAATGAATTACAGTCTTCTTAGGTATATACAAACTCAAATATATTTCATTTCGATGTTATTTTTTTAAGCAAAAAATGCATTAAGTCATCTACATTTTCATATTTAGCTGAAGTCCATATCCCAATTTTTAAGATACATAAACAAGAATGAAAATTCCCTTAGTTTGGTCAAAGGAAGTAGTATGTATTTTTAAGCTCTGTAGCTCCTCTTATCTTCAAATTCTTTGCAACAAATTTGTTTTTATGAATTGTATGAACTAAAACACCATTAAAGTTGAACACAATAAACATTAACCATTGTTCTTTGTAATCTTAAAAAAAAAATAATAATAATATAAATCAAAATCAATCTAAATCATTGAGATAAATTTTGTCTAGATAATCAAATTCCATCTATATATGCAAAATTGGTCTCATCTAAATAATCAATTATAAATGCAAGAGTAATTTTATATAAATATAAAGTTTAAACGAAGTCACTTATTTATATAGGTTACTGTAGCAAATAAAATACAATTGTTTATTGTAATAAATATAATTAAGTATTACAAGATAGCTCAATGAAATTCACTTATTTATATAGATTTTTGTAATGAATGCAAAGTAATAATATAAACTCAATCAAATTCACTTTTTTATATAACTTAATTTAATAAATGTAAAGCAACTCAATTAAAGTCACTAATTGTTTGTTTGTGTGCTTCTAAAAAGTGATCCATATTTAGGCATTCTAACCACATACATAAGTATGTGAATATTTTTCTTGTTAAAATACAATGTGTCATCAAATTTTTAGGTGGAAGGCAATCCAAAGTAAATGGATTCTTATTTTATTGTGAACAAAGCATTTTTTCTCATTTATGAAAAATATGTTTTCTGCTCTATACATGTGTTTATACTTGTCTAGAACCAGTTGCGTGTTTTTAATATATACTAGAAAAATATTTCATTTCTTTAATCTAAAAAATCTATCAATTATTTCACACTGTGATATTTCTTAAGTAAAAAAATTTTAACATTTTTCATCTAATAAAATTAGAGAATGAAATAACAATTTACTCCTAAGTGTGGATAAGTCAATCATAACCTCACACACATGCACGCATGCACGCGCACACACGCGCACATGCATGCGCACACGCGCACACACACACACACGGGTAAATGTGTAGTGAAATTGTCTATAACATGAATATGAAAAATCAAGTTATTTAGTTGGTGATCTAAATTTAGTAATCCCTAGTACTCCAAAGAGCAATCCTTCTACCCCTAATTCCAATAACTTCCTTCCAAGTGGAAATAGATTTAAAATACAAGAGAAATAAATTATTTTTAATCTCAATATAATAAGATCCAATCAAACCTAAAAATACTTATCTCTAAGGATAATTATTTTTTATAATAACAAAACAAAATTAGAATGAACTTTTATATATTTTTTAAAAAAAATAGTCAAGTAATATTTTGTTGTATATGCTTTGAATGAACATTTATACAAGATTCAATTATCATCATCATTATTATTATTATTATTATTATTATTATTATTATTATTATTTTATTTTTTTTATTTTTATTTTTTTTATTTATTTTATTTTTTTAATTATTTTTTTAATAGAAAAATGAAGCTTAAATAAACATTTATACATTTTAAATGAATATTCATACTAGATATTTTTGAATTAGGTAAGCATCATTATGCAATATACACACTGAATGAACATTTATAGAAGATCTAATATTTTTCTCAAAGTTTTTTTTACAATCACTAAAACAAAACTTGAATGAATATTTATACAATACATTTTTGAATTAAAAAATTAATAGTTTGTACCATACACTTCGAATGAACATTTGTGTAGGATCTAATAAGTATAACTATTTTATTTTTTAACAATAAAACAAAATTTGAATGAACATTTATACACTTTATTTACACTCTAAAATAGTTATCTAATAGTTTATAGTATACATTTTGAATGACAAATTATACACGATCTTTTTTAATTAGGTAAGTAATAGTTTATAGTGTCATTGTATTCAACAGAAGGGAATTATTTCTTACCATTGTCATAATATAGTTTATTTGAAGATAAAAAATATTGTCTTCTGGATTTAGTAGTATTTTTTCTTAAATCATTTTAAATGAACATTATTATTGTATGTTTCTGAATTAGATTGAATATTTTTAAATTTGTCTACTAGCAATGTCATGATTCTTTTGTATTTACATTGAATATTCAAATCAAATATGAATAGAAATATCTACTTGTCAATTAACATTCCAAGCAAGATACTAAATTAATTTGAAAAAAAATAAATTAATTTATATAAATAGTATAAAATTAATTCATGTATTGTGTTTATCTAGAACATGCCCTAAACTTTGATCAGTACTTGTAAGAGAAAGATCATATACATATAAATTAGGATTTTTTTAAAAAAATCTTACATCCTTTTCATTCTCAATTAAAGTTAGTTGTGTAAACAATGTTGCCATAAGCCTTTTGAATTCTTGACCTAGAGATACCTTTACTTATATGAGATTTATTTCTTCAAGAACACCTTTTTTCATAGGATTGACTCGAATAATATTTACAGCATTATAAGGAAATTGATCATGCTTCCAAATTGTATCCAAATTCTTAATACAAGTTTCTTCATTTTTATCACAATGGTCGCCACCCCAAAAACATAAGGGACACTCCTCCACATTAGCTACTTATTGTAGTTTTGTTATAATTTGATTTGCTTTGATATTTATATCAGATGAAAACCAAAATGCAATTTGAAAATATGCAAATGCAATGACTAAAAATTAGCTTGCCATTCCTCTCATTTTAATGTGTTTGTTATTCATTTGGAATGTTACTTTATTTTTTGAAGTAATTTTTTGAATTAACAGTCCATCTAAATCGAGAAAAAACATTTTATTTAAGCACTACAAAAAATAATAGATGTAAGATTCATATGATAATACTTTTATTTCTAATGTAATAGTGATATGCCAATTAATCTTTTACCTATATGCTTGGGAATTCTTACAAATTGAACCTTGTCTCCAATTAAATTTTCATAGAAGAATTAAAAATAATATATACAATTTTATTTTTAAGCCTCAAATTAAGTCTATATAAATGAATTTTAAAAAATAGGTAGAAAATTATAGCAAACTATATGATAGGAAAGTAAGGAGAGATTTTTATTTGGTAATTGGTCTTTAATTCCTTATTGTGAGCCAATAGTGGAAATTGATGATGTATACTTTGATTTAGTAGTTGTGTCTATCAATTCTAGTTGTATAGTCACTTGAAGATCATCTGGGTATTTAGACATGTTAACATGTTTTTCAATCGAGACACTTTTCTCCACTTGAATTGAAGTTGTGTCTATATTGATTTCTTCATTTATGTCCATCCTTGATTATAATAGCTCTATCAATTATTGAAAGAAACATACAATGTAAATAATTTTATTAATATGAGGAAGTTGGGTCCTTTTTTAATATGTAGTTACCATTTTTGAAGTGTTTGGAGTAGTTTTATTATGGGTGACTAGTATTGAGTTTAAATTTCATTGTCCATCAAGTGTGCTCATTTATGATATTATCAAACAAAATATCACATGAAGTTTTTGTGAGATGTTTGTAGTAGTGTTTTAACATCATCTCTTACTTTATAATTTTAATTGTGCATATTAACAAAGTCCTATTAAATTTATAGTTGTTTGTACCACATTTGTGCCACCGTAAAGTATTGGGATGAGTCTGTGTTGCATCTTGTGATCATATGCTCCCCAAACTATACTAATATCTCAAACTTTAATAAGTGCTCTAATACCATAATCCAAATATTTATTGGGCACACATTATTCAAGGGCTCTCTATGTAACTAGTCAATTTTTATGGTCACATCTTCATCAAATATGTTGTTTTAACTACAGACACCATATATATCAAAAACCATTAATAGTCCTTGGAACCCACCTTTTTTATTCATAATTCTTTAACATCATTTAGATGAAAATAGATTTATGAAACAATTAATATTTAACCATTAAAATGAGAAATATGAAAATGAAAATAATTTCACTAGACCCAATGCAGGAGATCAAATATATAATATCAGTGTTTATAATGCTTGTCACAAAATTACAAAAGTTGACAATAACAGCCTATGGACTAAAGGGCAGAAGATGTTCTTTTAATCTTATCAAATTTTTTCTTAACTAAAATGGAAAATAACATTAATAAGTGAACTCATAAGTATATTTATCCCTTGCTTAGGGATTCATAGTAAAAGATGATACGTACATTTCCACAAGGGCCTTAGCCTCATTTGACATTGTTATTTCTTCTTCTTTTTTGGCTCCATTTCCCTATTTGAATAGTTTGTATTTTATTTTTTATATTTTCATCTTCAAACTCCTTGTAAATTTAATCAAAGTGATTTTCATGCATATCAAAATTTTCAACAACATTCGATGTAGTGCATCCTATCACAACCAAGTATTTTGGAATTAGTGATTTGAAATAGTCTAAAGCTTTTTCCCTTGCAATTATATTCTCTTTTATTATTGTGTCATATATATGTAATGTTTTTTTCCTTTATACAAGTTTAAGAGTTTTTCTCAAGAAAATTTCTCCATTTATTACTTTATCTGCAAGTATAAATAATTCATTTGTAAACATACCCCATGTTCATTTCAATAAATGGGTTGTAAGACTATCTAGTGAATTTTGCTTGAAATATTAGTCACAATCCACTTTTGGAAAACATGAAGCCCACCATTTGTGTAAAGATAAAAATAGAGCACTCATTTTTCCTATATGTCATTGACAAGAAGGAGAAATGAGAACTTATCACTTAGGTTGTCCAAATTTACTTCTTCAAAAATATTTAAGATATTTTTTTTCAAAATTTTGTATTAGAAGATGAAAATATGTTTCTTTCTTTAGACATATATTAAACTATTTTTTTTAATTTTTAATTTAATTTAAATAAAAATTTAAAATACCTTCTATTTTTAGTCCTTCTCATGGCCATTACCAAGGCACTATGATCTTTTCTCCATGATCTAGGTTGACTTTGCCTTGTACAACTAGTTAATAAACTTTATGTAGACCCATATCTTTTTTGCCATTTTTTTTTGTTTATAGATACTAATTATCTACTCTATTATGGCCTTGGTAGACAAAATATGATTAAACCTATTTTTTTATTTTATCATGGAAAAAATCAAAACTATGTTTTCTAAGATAGTTTTCTAAGCTTCATGTATGTTATCTATTGATAATTTAGAAGTGAGTCTCAGCATCCTATACTTGATGCTTGAACTCTATATCCATGATATAACCAATTATTTTCTTAAATGGAAACAATATTGCATCTTTCGTAAAGGCACAAGATTACATTACATTGAAATAACCAGTTGATCAATAATGGATCTATTAAGAGATCATATTGGTATTTATAAGGTGCTCGATGGTAACATTTAACTCTAATTTAAAATGATTTTTCATTGAATAGGAAAATTCAAATCTCTTGAGATGTTAAATATTTATAAATTTAGACTGCCTTATAGTGCCATATTTTTGTTGATGTGGCATCACTCTAATTGGATGTGATAAAGGAAAGAGAAGACCAACATACCATGATTTTATCTTGAAAACCAAAGTACATATAACATTTTTTTTTAAATCAAAACAAAAGTGAATACACATGGTAATCAGAATGAGATCATAAGATCATAGAGTCACAGACTCTCCCACCACACATCATAACTTTAAATCAAAAAGGTCCTTTATGGATTTGTTTTAAATATGTATTTCACCTTAGACTATGATTGGGTATTTTAGTTGTGAAGCTGCATATTGACATGAAACTAAGTGTGACCCTTGATTTAAGACATACAAATGTGGCCATAGAGTGATTAATTATTTCACAAGGGTACATCAAGTGTGAACTTTTCAAATTTAGATAAATTTATATGGTAACCACTTTTATTTTACGAGGGTATAATGGGATGATTTTGTGGCTAGTAAAAAGTGTTGTCTAATACTAGTACAAGGTGTAATTTTTTTTTACATTAGTGAACTAATTATTGTCAATATTATATGTCATTATGTGATTGGTTAATATGAGATAAAAATAAAATAAATAGTAGAGACTACTAAGAAAACTATTAAGTGGCACTATGATAACTATGAGGCATTATGTGATCAAGACCCATTTCAAATATTGGACCATCCTTAACTATCGGTCCATTTCCCATAGATATGAATGAAAAGGTGAAAAACATTTCAAATATAAGTAGAATTTGATTTTGCATGGTGGAATCAATTAATAGCAACATTGGAATCCAACATCACACTGCTTGAAACTAATAATACAAATATTAGAATCTAATATCATATTAGTTAATAACCAATAATAACAATATATAAATCTAATTTCAACAATTATAAAACCAATACTAGCCTAAATATTTCTTTTTTCTAATCGTAGGAATAACACAAATCCTTTTTGTGTTTTAGTGAATGAACCATGCCACTGGTTTTTATATTCTAGGACTTCTAGATTCATTTTAATAATTTGGCACGTGTTTTTGGTGTTTTTTATATGTTCCACCTAAATAAAAATCACATCATCAATGATACATTTCATACTTAACACAATCACAAATTCTTGATGTTTCCTTGATATTGAATGAAACAACCATATATCATTGTGGTTGTTATTTAGACAATAAACTTCACACACCACTCATAATCTCTTCCCTCCCAATCGATTTCACCATCTATAAATTTATTCTCCTTGTAGAGGATATGGCCAACTAAATCCATTGTTTCCTATAATTAAACAACTATTCAAAAACATCTATTGATGTAAAATAGATGAAACCCATTGATACTTAAAATGTTAAAATCATGTAAAAACCAACATGTTTACAATGGGTAGTTGTCCATTTAAATGGTCATTTCATAAATTAACACATGAAAATAATATGTCAAAAATATTAAGGGATAATACATTAAAAAAATTATTTCCCTCCCATTCCAAAAAAGGTTGACAAAATAATCATTTTAGAATGAGCAATCAACCATTTTGAAGAACAATGAAAATTGCTAATAGTCATCCTCTTAATTATTTTCCCAGGATAATATGTTGGATAGCCTACATATACATAATACTTTGGTTTATGCATTTTTAATCAAGACTTCATGTAGTCCTTGGTTTTCACATTGAAGTTAACAATTTTTATAGGATTTTCTAAGACAATCAACTTTTGGTTGCTCGTTCTCATAGTCCATTTGAAATGTGACACTTGAAAAATAATATGTTATGCCATAAAAATGTTCATATTCCTTAATCACTCATATATAAACATAAAATTTATATTATAACTAGCTAATTTCAAATATTTTAATAAGATGAACATGTTTTGGAATGGGCAGCTTGTCATTATCAAAAACATAGAAAAGCCATTAAGAATGGGCAACCATCCAATATAAAAAACATGGATAATTCATTGAGAATAGGTGGTTGTCCATTTTTTAAAACATGGATAGGTCTAATAATTTAGAGTGGGTGGCCACCCATTCTCAATAACATTGAAAAATCTAATAGTCTTCTACTTACATATTCACCTAAGAACATCTATTGTATTTCTTACATATCCATAATACTTTAGTTTACACATTGTGAATCAAGGCTTCATTCAATTATTAGTTTCATCATTGAAATTAATATTTTTGATAGAGACATTCCTCTTTCAAGTTAAAAAATGGGTGGTCATACCTTCTAAAAAGGTTGGTTGAATAAAAAATTAGAATAGGTGTCCACCCTATTAGATATATAGAAACAACGTTAAATTTTGGATCCTTTTATGATGTGGTTTATATCCACCACTATTGTCACAAAAAATATCAAGGAGTCAAACCCCTATTTCTAGGAAGATAAATCCTATTGGATTCTATTTTAGAAGGAAAGCCCTAATGGTATTTTTCCACTCTATTTTTAGTAGAAGGAATCCTAAGGGTGCTTTTCCAATTAGGTATATTTATCTTTGTGAAGTTTGCGTGTAATCTACACAATGATTTCACATGTAATCTATTTATCTTGGAATTAAAAAATATTGATATCTTACACTGTGGATGTTTTCTTAGATTGCTAAGGTTTACCATGTAAATCATGTGTTTTATCTCATGCATGTTGGATAACTTTTTTGTTTAATTATCTCTGATATTGCATTTATTTATTTATATATTGTTTTAGAGCATGTGATTTGCTAACATACCCATTATCATAGTCCCTTTCAAATGTGACACTTTTAACTAATATGTTATGCTAATAAACAATTTTCATCTTGCTCAATCATGCACATCTAAACATAACACTTTTAGATTAGGTGCCTACTTGTAAAAATTTGAATTAGATGAACATGTTTGGTAAGAGGCAACTTCCCATTCTCAAAAACATGGAGAGCACATTGAGAACGAGTAACCACCCATTCTCAAAAACATGGATAAGTCATTGGAAATGTGTGGCTACTCATTCTCAAAAATATTATGAAGTCTAATACTTGAGAATGAGTAGACACCCATTCTCAAGAACATGGAAAGGTATAAAATCCTTCCACTTACTTATTTACTTGCGCTCATCTCTTAGTTTGCCTACATATCCACAATGGTTTGATTTATGTATTAGGAATTAGATATTCATACAATTATTTGTTTTGACATTGAATAGACAACTACTCATTCTCATAAACATTGGAAAGCTTACTACTTAATAACAAGTGGCCACCTATTCTTAAGAGCATGGAAAATAATAATAGTCCTCCCTTACTTATTTTCCTAGGCCCATCTATTAGGTCACCCAAATATCCACAAGGTTTATGCATTGATAATTGGTGATTCATGTAGTTCTTGGTTTTGACATTGAAATTAACTTTTTTTTTTAGAATGGTTAGTCACCCATTCTTATAGTTCTTTTGGGATGTGATAGTTGAAAATTATATGTTATGCCATAAACAACGTCGATCTTCCTCAATCATTCATATTCAAACATAACATTTTTAGTATGGATGGGTACTTGTGAATGTTTTATTAATTTATGAACATATTTTGGAATGGGAGGCTGCCCATTTTCAAAAACATGGAAAAGTCGTTGAGAACGGATAGCCTTTCATTCTCAAAAAATATGGATAAATCATTGATAATGGGTAACCACCCATTATAAAAAACATGAAATAATATGTCAAAATTACTCGATTATGCTTTTTGTAAGCTCCATATTTCCATGGCTAAAAAATGTCTTTTAGAAGTGGGTAGATTTACTACAAGATGTGTCTAAGTTATGGGATCGTATTTAGACTTATCCCATTCATAAATAGTGTTGGTCCAATGTTTCAAATCACTAACTATGGAGGGTAAATTGTACCCATAGTCAGATGTCCCTTCTCTAAGGTCAATTTCAAGTATTTTCTTAGGGCTAGCCATTTACTGATGCACCACAAATAACATAGTTAAAGGCTTCCTATAACTAAGCATCAAAACAACTTTAGGGTTTTCCAATATACCCAAAGGTACTTGGAAAATCAATTTAATATACATTGGTGTCAAATAGCTTGAGTATTGATGCATAACCCATAACTTCACAAATAAAAAGTAAAACTAATAGCCATTTAATTTAGAATGATGACTTCCTATGGGTTTCAAAATTGTTAAAACATAGTTTCTAATGGGAAAAAGAAAAAGGAAAAAAAAACAAATAAACAAAATAGTGAGAGCAAAAAAATTGGAATGTGGAACAAGTAAAAACAATATGTTAAGCCATAAATAATGTTAAACTTCCTTAATCATACAAACCTAAAGAAAATATTTTCAATACTGTGAAGTTATAAAAAAATTTAGTTGATTTTTATTTAACACTAAAATTAATAATATATTTAATATTTTATTCATTTTATTGGCTATATTTATAGTGTATTTCAAATTATAATTAGTGCATTGTGTTGTTCCCAAAGTCTGTCACTCCTTTTTGGGACAACACATGAACTATTTTTGGTCCTACAAGCCAAAAATTATCTCTTCCCTTCTAAAAAAAAATTTGTTCTGAGCCTTCAAATTCTCTTTTTTTCAAAAATTTTTTAGCTAACAGACTCTGCAAATAGGTTTCTACGGACTCTGCAGGCTGAATTCTATAGACTCTTTTAAGTCTCGAGAGACTTAGAGAAACTACGGACTCTACAAGCCCAGTTCTACGGACTCAGTTCTATGGACTTCGCAGACTTGTTTCTATGGACTCATTTCTATGGACTCAGTTCTACATACTCATTTTTATGGAATCAATTCTACGGACTTCACAGGGTGATTTCTATGGACTCTATAGACTCAATTCTACAGACTCATTTCTATGGACTCTGCAGACTCAATCTATGGACTCTACAGACTCAGTTCTATGGACTCAATTCTATGGACTCTACAGGAAAGGTTCTATGGACTCAGTTCTACAGACTCATTTCTATGGACTCAATTCTATGGAATCATTTCTATGGACTTGTTTCTACAGACTAGTAACTACAGACTCTACAAGTTAGTTTCTTGGTTCTATAGACTGGGAACTACGAACTCCACAGACCCATTTCTATGAACTCTATAGGAAAGAAATAGGCACTCAACACTTAAGACATGTTTCAAGGTCATTTCAATTGGGAAGTTCAAAGGAGTCTTTCAAAGGCAATCTTAAGGACAAGTGCCCTTGCGGAGGGCACTTGGGAGCCAAAATGGACCGTTGCAAAAATATGAAGGGTAGTTTTGGGCTCAAACAACCCTTGTAGAGGGCAGGCGATGACCAAAATGAACCGTTTCAAAGGCTGAAAGGGTAAGAATTCCTTCAGAAAGATTTTTCATGGAAAAAATGCTAAAGCAATTCCTTCGAACAAAAAGTCTAAAGGAATTGGCTCGACCAAAGGAAAAACCCAATGGAAAGGAACCAAAAGCAAGCCAAAAGCGGCTAAGGCAAAGGAAAATTTCCTTCAGAAAAAATGTTTGAAGGAATTCCTTCAGACATTTTGTCTGAAGGAATTGGAGACTAAAGACAGCCAAATGCCTTCAGACATTTTGTCTGAAATTGGAGACTAAAGACAGCCAAATGGAGCCTGAAGACTGCCCGAACAACCTCGAAGGGCAGGTACCCTTACGGGGGGCTCTCACTAACTAAAAATTGGACCTTTCTCAAGACCTCGAAGGGTAGGTCCCCTTTGGGAAGGATAAAACAAAGAAAGCTAAAGGAATTGCCCAAGAGGGTGACAGGCCCACAGACGTCAAAGTTAAGCACCGTGAACTAGTCATTGGGATCTAGACATCTGATGACATCCCTACAGCTATCAAATTTAGGCCAATAAACTAGTTGTTGGGTTTCAAATCATGACATCCCTACAACCATCAAATTCACGGTAAAGAAATAGCTATTGATTTTTGAAGGCTTGAGCGCGGACCTGAATGCAAAAGGCCCAAAGGCCAAAGGGAAGAATCACTGAGAGAAGAGCGCAAAGAGCTAGTAGAATGGGGAAAAGATAGCCTGAGAGATCAAATCATAGTAGAAATAGGGAAAGGCCAAAATATATACATATAAGTTATTCTAGTAGGTGGAACAGTCCACAAAGAAGATATTTTTACTTTCAAACATTAAAGGCATGACCTATTTGTCTCCCTTGGAGTAAAGGCAAAGCAGACAGCTACGTAGACATTAAGAGACAGACCAAATGACCCAGACTCAGGAGAAGACATTTGAGATGAATTGACATGCCACCGTTAAGGCAGTTACCCTGTTTCAGCATGGTCCTTTGACAAAAATTGAAGACGCATTCAAATCATTGAATGCAACATGGGTGGCTCCATGGAACAAAGTGCCAAGCCTTTCTTGGCTACTATATATTGTAAACTCTTATTTTGTGGAAAAGAGATCTTTTTTATTAAAAGAAGTAAAAACTCTGCCAAAATTGAAAGGTGAATACTGAGACTTTGAGCTCAGATTGTTGATCATATTTCTTTGTTTGAATGAGAAAGCAAGTTACTTTTAGACTTTGTGATGTCATAGCTTGTGTCATTTAGGAGATTGTTCTTATGTCTATCTTCTAAATGTCTTCTTGTCCATTGAATGAAATAAGTAGAACTAGTGGAAATAATTAGGAAGGTGTCTTAGAGCCAACTGTGAGAAGACTTTGTGCTGTCTACAATTGCCTTTAGTGTGTTTGTCTTTTTCTATTTTCTGTGTAAATGACCTTGGGATGACTTTGTTCCCTCATTGTCCTTTGTATTTCACTCTTTGGGCAGTTGAAGTGGAGACTTTGTGCTACACTTCATTCTGTTGGTTACTACACCTTGTTACCAGTTACTTGTCACCCTGTTACCAGTTACTTGTCACTATCTGAAAGAACTCCTGTTGTTTGTTGCAAGACCACTTATGAAAGAAAAGAAGTGCCTTCAATGTCTTCACCAAGATTTCTCCTTTGTTTGTGAGAATTATCTCTAAAATAAGAGAGATGGATGGTGTTACCTTACCCCTGAGTGTTATTTTCTGAATATATATATAATATATATAATATATAATATATATATATATATATATATATATATATATATATATATATCCCCCTCATACTTATAGGGAACCTCCCCTTAATGAGAGGAGAGATTTGTCCCCTTTTGATGAGGTAAACTTGCACACTTGGCCAACCAATCTCCCTTGCTATGGTTGATCATACCTATTTTGCTCATCAGTTAGCTAGTGACAAAATATTCACCCAATAGTTTTTTAGTGACTCTGTTGGGGAAGAACAAGCAGTTTAAAGCTTCAAGCTTCAAGCTAAAGCAGGGCCAGTTCTTTTCCATTTTTACTCTACAATCTGGAAACTCCATGCTACACAAAAATCCAAAAACCCAAGGTGTTGTTGACCTAATTTTTGAGTTGGTGCAGTAAATAAATTTTGATTTGTTTCCTCCACAACTTCAATTTTAATGATCTAGGAGTGTTCCTCCTACCCATACTAGGTCACCAATACAAGGTAGAGTTTCTTTTTCTACTATCACCAAAGCTTTACCTATACATACTCCACCTAGATTTGTTATCCCTGCTTTCCATAATCTAATCATGGTAGTTCAAGGCCCCTGGGGTAACTCTTTTGGCCCACTCAATCCAACTCCACCTCTATATGAGCTTCCACGTAGTTCAAGGAAGAATTTCCCCAAATTCTTTGGTGATGGGAGAGTTCACCCTGATGAAAACATTACAGCTTTTAGCATAGCCTATGGTGTGATAGGTGTAGAATTTGAGGACGTGGTAGTCAAGTTATTTGTGGAAACATTGTAAGGTGTTGCTATAGACTGGTTCCACCACCTACAGGCTTGGTCAGTAACTAATTGAAACATTCTTAAAGCCAAGTTTAAAGCAAGGTTCAAGCTTGTATAAGATGCACATACCATGCTAGCCCAGCTCACACAAATGAAGAAAGAACCTCATGAACCTATGAGGGATTTCATTTCTAAGTTTGACAAGTTGAGGAATTGAATTCCTATAATTGCTCAGCCTACACCTGAGAACCTAAAAAATTTCTTCATCAACTCACAGCTACCTGAAGTGAGTTTTCTATTGAGATGTGTTGGCCATATAGACCTTGCTACTGCTCAAAATTTGGCCACTGAGGTAGAAGATGACCTTATCTTGGTAGGAAAGATAAGGAGAGATCCTAACAGAGGTAAATCCTCTCCATCTTCAGAATACTCACCTACAGGCACCACTGATCCAATCGTGCAAAAATTAGTGAATGAGGTGCTTGCTCTCAGAAAGCAAATGGCCCAAGGGATGTCATCTACTCCTTCGTATAAAGACATACCAAGAAGGACATTCCCTAATCAGTCATACCAAGGTAATGCTGTCAGGAATCAAGAGCAGCCAAACTGTTTTCCTCCCACTCAAGGAAAATTGGCCATTGAAGCACCTCCAACCAATTCAACAGTGGGATACCTTGAAGCAGAATCAGATTTCTCCTTCTAGCCTAAATTAAACCTTGAAGATGATGTTAATCTCTTCATAGAAGGAGAAGAAGAATTAGATGGTGACTCTAACATTGGTTTTCTAAATTAGCAAGATGAACCCAGAAGTGAAGGTAAAGTAGTTGAGGGATCATACGTTGTTTTCACCCGATCTAAAAATTAGTCAGTCTAATCAACTGATAAGGACAAAATAGGAGAAGTATCTCAGCCTATAATTTTAATTACCAAACGAGGAACTTTTTTGCCTTTCTAGCCCAAGGACCCAGTGATTGCTAACAAAGTAAGTGCTCCAAAATTGCCTTCACCTTCAACTTCAAATTTGTAGATCAGTCCTTCCCTTCCTAAAAACTAGAAGGATGAACTCCTTTCCCCTCTTCATAATTCATTTCAAACATTTGATATAATTAACCATGTCAAAAAAATTAAGATTCAAATCTCTGAATTTGAATTCCTGCAAACCAACCCTGAGCAGTTGGATAAGTTAGTGGAATGTGTGAGGGATAGAACCATCCCTATAGGACCAGCTGTTCCAAAGGTGACTCTCATGTCCACTCAAAATAATCTTGTCATTACTCTTCCTACTGCTCCTGGAAGGACTGAACCATTTTATGTCTCCTTGTTGATAAATGGACATCAGCTGAAAAATTGCATCATTGATTCCAGAGCTTCAGACAATGTCATGCTTGCCAAAGTGGCAGAATATCTTAGTCTTACACTAACCAAGACATTTGGGAGATGTTTCTCCATGGAGAACAAATAAGTGCCACTGTTGGGACAAATCAAGGATGCCTAATTTACATTTGTAGCATTTCGAGATAAAAGGATTAAGATGACAGTCCTGGTGGCTGACATCCCAGCCTCATACAACATCCTTCTTGGATGAAATTTCTACAAGGATGTTGGTGGTGAGTTTAGCATGGACTTGTCTAAATCAAGGATCCTAGTTAAAGGTGTCATGTAGAGGTTGCTCCCTAAGAAGGAAGCAAAATATGTGGTCACTAAAACATCAGCACTTAAAGCTCAAATTTTGTTCAAGTCTTCAAGCATGGGTAATTATTTCTTGACCACAGAGGATGTTCATGTTTCAACTGATGAAACTTCTAAAAATGATAGTCTAAAAATTAGTTCAGACAGAATAGCAGAAGATAGGGTAGAGTGCAGTGTAAATGCAGAAGAATCCCCCCTTCCAAGCAAGGAGAAATCTAAGGAAAGGTCAACTTTTGATGATGTATGGATACTTGAATTTGATGGCAGTTGTTCCTCTACCAGTTTAGGAGCTAGGATTGTGTTGATAGCTCCCCAAAGAGATATTTTTCCTTCTTCATACAAATTGCAATTCAGCAACACCAACAACACTGTTGAATACGAGTCTCTTTTACTTGGATTGAAGGCTGCTAAAGACAAGAGCATCAAACTCCTTCATACCAAAGGAGATGCTGAGCTAGTGGTTTGTGAGGTGAGAAACCTATACCAAACCAAAAATGAGAGATTGAACCATTACCACAATCTAGTTTGGGATCAAATTGAAAACTTTGATGCTTTTAGCATCTTTGCAATGCTTAGGGAATTCAATGATAGAGCAGATGCTTTGGTTGTTTCAGTAACTCTTTTAGTTCCTCACCCTAATTTTAAAGGAGACAAGTACACTATCAAACTAGTCTTTCAACCAAGTGTGCCTGATAATGCCAATCATTAGCAAATATTTAATGGTGATAACCAAATCATTGCCTTCTTGGAAAAAAAAGATAGCTTCAAATAGCTCCACTTTGAAGGCAGTCAACCAGCCCCTAAATCAAGTTCAAACGTAGGTGAGGAATTTCTACAGCTAAAGGGGAATAAAATTCCCAAAGGATTGGTTTCCCTTGAGAAGTTGTTTGGCAAGCATGATAGGTTCATCAAATAACAACAAATGGATTCAAGCTCCTCTCAGGAGTCTGATCAGATAAATTTGGGTACTAAGGAAAATCCCAAGATGGTGAACATTAGGAAGTGTTACACTCAAAAATAAAAGTTCGAACTCACTGCTCTGCTCAGCCAGTACATAGATGTCCTAGCATACTCCTATGATGATCTGAAGTCACTCAGGCTTGATGAAATTCACCATGAAATTCCTCTCAAATATGATTTAGTGCCTTACAAGCAAAAATCTTGGAAATACAATCCAAAGATAGCAGGTACTATTCTATCTAAAATCCAAAAAATGCTGAATGCTAGGATAATTTTTCCAATCTATCATTCCACATGGATTGCCAACATAGTACCTGTGAGAAAGAAGAATGGCAAAATTTGCCTCTGCATGGACTTCAAGGATCTAAATCAGTCATCCTTAAAGGATAACTATTCTTTGCCCTTCATAGACCAATTACTTTAGACAGTGACCAGCTCAGAGATGTTATTAATGCTAGATAATTTCTCAGGATACAATCAAATTGAAGTTAGTGAAGCATACTAGCATAAGACTACCTTCACCACACCTTGGGGCACCCTTACATATCGAAGGATGCCATTTGGCCTGATAAATGCTAGCACCACTTTCTAGAGAGCAATGGACCTTGATTTTAAAGATGAAATGGGTAAGTTTATTGTGGTGTACCTTGATGACTTGACCATCTTTTCTAAGCATCACCCTGAGCATGTGTGCCATTTGCAACAAGTGCTAGAATGCTGCCACCAGAATGGCATTTCTCTCAACCCCAAGAAGTCTATCTTTAGAGTGACAGAAGGGAAGCTTCTCAGACACATTGTATATTGAGAAGTCATAAATATTGACTCAAAAAGATTCAAGTCCATCCAAGAGTTTACTCTGCCCACGAGTAAGACTGCAGTTCAATCTTTTTTTGAAAAAGTGAATTTTTTATGAAGATTCATCCCTGAGTTCACTGAGAAGAATCACCATATTGTAAACATGATGAAGGGAAAGGCCACTTTTAGCTAGATTGAAGAAGGCAAATTGGCATTCCAAGATATCAAGATAGCCATTAACCACGCCCTAATTCTAGTTTGTCCAGATTATACCAAGAATTTCATCATGTATAGTTATGCTTCTGAACACACACTTTTAGCAATTCTAGTTCAGCAGAATGAAGAAGGTGTGGAATCTCCCATATCTTTTATGAGTTATCCTCTCAAAGCTCATGAGCTGAAGTATTCAAACATGGATAAGCATGCTTATGCGATGGTCAAGGTAGTGAAGCACTTCCATTTTTACATTCTGAACTCACATGTTATTGCCCTAGTTCCTGATACCACATTCAAATCCATACTAACTCAATAGGAGTTTGGAACCAAAAGGGGCAATTGGATTGCTAAAATCTAAGAGTTTGATCTTGTTATCAAACCAACAAAGCTTGTGAGGGGAAAGGGCCTTTTTCAATTGATTGATGACAATAGACTTGAAGAAGTAGGGCATGAAGAAAAAGAAGTAGAAGACACACTAACAGTCCTCTTTATCTCCACCACGAATGAGTGGTATTTAAGTATTGCTCATTTCCTTACTTATGGTGAGTGTCCTGCCCACCTATCTCATAAAGAAAGGAGGACTGTTAAACTGAAAGCTACCAATTTTGTCCTCTGGGACAATGGCCTATATAAGAGGAGCCTTGATGGAGTGTTCCTTCACTGCGTGGATAAAGAGTAGTAGAACCAACTTTTGAGGCCTTCCATAATTTGGCCTATGGAGAACATTTTTCTGTGCCTGTGACTACCCACAAAATTCTACGAGCGAGGTATTATTGGCCTACTCTATTTCAAGATGCATACAAATGGGTACGAAGGTGTGATCTATGCCAATAGTTCGTGGGAAGACCCAAGCTAGTTGCTCTGCCTCTCAAGATAGTGGTCATAGAAGAGCTATTTCAGTAATGGGAAATCAATTTCATTAGTGTTGTAAACCCATCTTCAAGTTCTGGACATGATTATGTCCTCACAACCATAGATTACTTCACCAAATGGGAGGAAGTAATTCCAACCAAGCATGCTACTTCAGAAGTAGTATGTGATTTTCTCAAGGAGAACATCATTTCCAAGTTTGGGGTCCCAACCAAGATTATGACGAACAATGATACCTATTTATCTTCTCATGAGATCACTTAGTTTTGTTTTTACTATGGGATTACCCTCTCCCACTCCTCTGATTACTTTCCACAAGGGAATGGCCAAGCCGAATCAAGCAACAAGAACCTAGTGACCATCATTAGGAAGCTAGTGGATGACAACCAATGAACATGGCATAAAACATTGGTTGATGCTTTATGAGTAGATAGAATTACACCCAAGAGGGTGATAGGTATGTCACCTTTCCAACTTTTGTATGGTCTCAATGCAGAGATACTGATCACCCTAGAATTGCCTGCACTAAAATTGACAAAGGTGATTGAAGATCAGATATATGAAAGCTCCATTGAAAAAAGGATCATGTGCTTGACTGAGCTGGATGAGCAGCGAACTATGGTGGTGGACCGAATTATTGTGCATCAAATTTTGGTGAAGAAACTCTTCAACCAAAAACCAAAAACCTAGGATTTCCAGATTGGAGACCAAGTACTTTTATGGGACAAAAGAAGAGAACCAAAGGGAATGCATGGGAAGTTTGATTCCCTATGAAGAGGCCCATTTACTATCCATGAGCTCAATGGTGAAAATAGTTTCCTCTTGAAGTACCAAGATGGCACGCTCTTTTCTCTACCTCACAACGAGTAGTATCTAAAGCGCTTCAACTCTTGAAGTATCAGATAAGATCATCTATACATATGTATATTTATATAGTCTTTAGTTATTTTTTGTACTTTTCATTTTGATTTTCATTTATGGCACCTTTCTTTTTAGTTGGCACGACTCCGTAGCCCAATGGCATACTTAAAGGCACTCAAGATTCTAGTTTCTACTCCCCTCAGCTACTTCAAAATTTTAACTGAGGGAAGTTCCCCAACTGGAGCCATCTATTGTTCCCAAAGTCTGTCACTCCTTTTTGGGACAACACGAACTATTTTTGGTCCTAAAAGCCAAAAATTATCTCTTCCCTTCTCAAAAAAAATTGTTCTGAGCCTTCAAATTCTCTATTTTTCAAAACTTTATCGACTAACAGACTTTGTAGATAGGTTTCTATAGACTCTGCAGGCTAGATTCTATGGACTCTTTCAAGGCTCGAGAGACTTAGAGAAAACTACAGACTCTGCAAGTCCATTTCTATGGACTTCATAGACTTATTTCTACGGACTCATTTCTACAAACTCTGTAGGAAGGGTTATACGGACTCAGTTCTATGGACTTCATAGGTTGATTTTTATGGACTTTGTAGACTTAGTTCTATAGACTCTATAGACTCAGTTCTACAGACTCAGTTCTATAGACTTAGTTCTATGGACTCTATAGGAAGGGTTATATGGACTCATTTCTATGGACTCAATTCTACAGACTCATTTTTATGGACTTGTTTCTATGGACTAGTAACTACATACTCTGCAGATTAGTTTCTTGGTTCTATGGACTAGGAACTACGGACTCCATAGACCCATTTCTATGAACTCTACAGGAAAGAAATAGGCTCTCAACACTTAGGCATTTTTCAAGGTCATTTCAATCAAGAAGTTCAAAGGAGTCTTTCAAAGGCAATCTTAAGGACAAGTGCCCTTGTCGAGGGCACTTGGGAGCCAAAATGGACTGTTGTAAAAATCTAAAGGGTAGTTTTGGGCTCGAACAGCCCTTGCAGAGGGCAAGCGATGACCAAAATGGACCATTTCAAAGGCTGAAAGGGTAAGAATTTTTTTGGAAAAAATTTTTCTGGAAAAAATGCTAAGGCAATTCCTTTGGACAAAAAGTCTGAAGGAGTTGGCCCAACCAAAGGAAAAACTCAACGAAAAGAAATTGAAAGCAAGCCAAAAGTGGCTAAGGCAAAGGAACATTTCCTTCGAACAAAATGTTTGAAGGAATTGGAGCCTGAAGATAGCCAAATGGAGCCTGAAGACTGCCTGAAGAACTGTGAAGGGTAGGTACCCTTGTGGGGGGGCTCTCACTGACTAAAAAGTAGACCTTTCTCAAGACCCCAAAGGACAGGTCCCCTTTAGGAAGGATAAAACAATGAAAGTCGAAGGAATTGCTAAGGGGGGTGACAAGCCCACAAACATCAAAGTTAAGCATCGTGAACTAGCTGATAGGATCTAGACATCTGGTGATGTCCCTGTAGCCATCAAATTTAGGCCAATAAACTAGCCATTGGTTTTCAAATCGTGATGTCCCCACAGCTGTCAAATTCATGGCAATGAAATAGCTGTTGATCTTTAAAGGCTTGAGCGCAGACCTGAATGTAAAAGGCCCAAAGGCCAAAGGGAAGAACCGCTAAGAGAAGAGAGCAAAGAGCTAGCAAAAAGGGGAAAAGATATCTTGAGAGCTCAAATCACAATAGAAAGAGGGAAAGGCCAAAATATCTACGTAGAAATTATTTCAATAGGTGGAACAGTCCACCAAGTAGATATTTTTACTTGCAAACATTAAAGGTGCAACCTATTTGTCTCCCTTGGAGTAAAGGCAAGGTGGACAGCTACACAAACATCAGGAGATAGACCAGATGACCCAAACCTAGGAGAAGTCATTTGAGATGAATTGACATGCCACAGTTAAGGCAGCCACCCTGTTTCAGCATGGTCCTTTGACAAAAACTGAAGACGCATTCAAAGCATTGAATGCAACATGGGTCACTCCATGGAACAAAGCACCAAGAATTTCTTGGCTACTATATATTGTAAACTCCTATTTTATGGAAAAGAGATCTTTTTGATTAAAAAAAGCAAAAACTTTACCAAAATTGAAAGGCGAATACTGAGACTTTGAGCTTAGATTGTTGATCATATTTCTTTGTTTGAATGAGAAAGCAAGTTACTTTCAGACTTTGTGCTATCATGGCGTGTTTCATTTAGGAGATTATTCTTATGTCCTTCTAAATGTGTTCTTGTCCATTAAATGAAATAAGCAGAACTAGTGGAAATAATCAGGAAGGTGTCCTGAAGCCAACTATGAGAAGACTTTGTGCTGTCTACAATTGCCTTTGGTGTGTTTGTCTTTTTTTTTTTAATGTGTAAAGGACCTTAGGATGACTTTGTGCCCTCATTATCCTTTATATTTCACTCTTTGGGCAGCTGAAGTGGAGACTTTGTGCTACACTTCATTCTGTTGGTTACTGCACCCTATTACCAGTTACGTGTCACTATCTGAAAGAACTCTTGATGTTTGTTGCAAGACCACTTCTAAAAGAATAGAAGTGCCTTCAGTGTCTTTGCCAGTATTTCTCTTTTTTTTGTAAGCACTATCTCTGAAAAAAGAGAGATGGATGGTGTAACCTTACCCCTGAGTGTTATTTTCTTCACATATATATATATATATATATATATATATATATATATATATATATATATATATATATATATATATATATATATATCCCCCTCATACTTATAGGGAACCTCCCCTTAATGAGAGTAGAGATTTGTCCCCTTTTGATGTGGTAAACCTGCACACTTGGCCGACCAATCTCCCTTGATGTGGTTGATCAAACCTATTTTGCTCATCAGTTAGCTGGTGACAAAATATTCACCCAACACATTGTACATTTTAGAATAAAATTAATTATGTTAAAATTTTCCACTAAATTTACTTAATTTGATGAGAGGAAACAATATTAACTTATTTACTAATGTGATTAGGTTATTAAAATTTTATATGTAATATCAAATGTTTTAATTCTCTTAATTTTTATAAGCTATAATAATATTAAGTTGATTCATATTTAATGGTGAAAGTAATAAAATGTTGAATATTATACTCTTAATAAGGTTAATTTGAATTAATATTAACATTAATTTATTTTTAATATATTATCTTGATTTTAATAAATGTAATTCAAGGAAATCATTTTGGTGATATGTCAAATCTAAGTGATTAAGTTATGAACTTTTTATATTTAATATTTATTGTCGATATTATCTTATTTTCTAATTTATGAGTTGACATGTTTGTATACCATAGTTTTTATGAAAACAAGTTGTCAAGTGGTTAGGATGGGACTTGACTACATTTGAAGTACATTCTAGACATTATGACTAGATTTAAAGTACATTCTAAGTGTTTGAGATAGAATAACTCAAAGATGGTACAACATCAAGTTGGCATAATCTTGTCTTAAAGGTTGTCTCTAAGATTTCTAAATTTATTAAGTTAGATTAAAATTGATTTTTAAGTGTTTAGGATGGAGTAACTCAAAGATGGGAAACATCAAGTTGGCAAAGGTATTGTCTTAAAGGTTGTATCTAGGATTTTTAAATTTTTTAGATGTTCAAAAGGGTACATTCAAAAAATTTAAATGTCACATTTTGAATTTGGTAGCATTTTTTAATTTTTAGGTACATTATAAAAAATTGCTATTGAATCATTTAATTATTATTTTTTTTTTAGTATGAGTAAAATACCAATAAAAGCATTCAAATTCCATCATCTACTATTTACAGTTTGGTTTTAAAAGATCATATAACATTTTTAGAGGGTTTTTACATGAAATAAACAAAATAAATCCAATTGTAGGACAAAAGATAAAAATAAACGCTTGTAAGGAATAAATGATATCATGTCATTCATAGAAATGAGTAAATACTAACATCAAAGGCTAAAGTGGTAAACTGTGTGTGTGTGAGTGAGTGAGACTTAATTCTGCATTGTTGTAATGAAAGCAAACATAATAATTTTTATATATATGTATGTATGTATGTATGTTAATTATTATGTTTACTTTCATTACAAAAATAATGAATTAAAAATTTGATTTCATTTTCTTAAGAATTAAATCCATCTAAAACATTCACTACAAACTCCATATACAAAAAAAAAATTGAGTTATTTTATAAGAAAATAATGTCTAGAATAAATACTTATTTTATGCCAATAGAAAATTTTAAGTGAAATATCTAATCACCCTCTCACTTCTTTCTCGACTTCTAACTTTACTTTCAATTCTTGAATCTTGTCTCTCTATAAATATAGTTTTCTTTTAAAATAATTCACATAAATTGATTTCGTTTATACTTATGTCTATTTCCTGCTTAAAACACTTAATGTATGCAAATTAATAACTTAAATTTTAAATAGTTTGCATAAATAATAAGCTTCTAGTTGTCATTTTTGAGGTTCAATATAATATAAAATTTTGTTCATTGTATCATTTTTAAAATATTTATTTTTAAACATACCATGTTTACTATATTTTGTAATTTCAAGTTATAAAACTTTATAAACATTTCTTATAATATCCCTCTTTTGATATTATTAATTTAAATTATAATCATCTCTTTGATTTTAATTCATAAATAAATCATATATTAACCTTTTTGACAAGATTCTCTGAGACAATCCTGTATCAAGGGGAAAGGGCAACTGCAACTCTAAATTTTTGTTTAACTAACTTTATTACAATGGGTAATCACCCATTCTCGTATTCCCTTTGAAATGTGATACTTGGAAATTATATAGTATGTTGTAAACAATGTTCATCTTCTTCAATCATTCACATATAAACATGACATTTTAGTATAGCATCTACTTATAAATATTTTAATAAGATGAATAGATTTGGAAACATGCGGCTGCCCATTCATGAAAACATATAGAAGTCATTGAGAAAGAGCAGTTATCCCTTCTCAATAACATGGAAAATTCTAATAGTCCTCCTCTTACTTATTCATCTGGGCCCATTTGTTGGGTTGCCTACATATCCATAATGCTTTAGTTTATATATTTGGAATCAAGGATTCATGCAATTCTTAGTTTTGATGTTGAAATTAATTTTTTAATGGGAATCTCAAGATACTCCTCTATCAAGAAAGAAAATGGGTAGCCATCTATTTTTTTAAATTTGGTTTAACAAACATTTTTACAAAGGGCAGCCAGCCATTATCATGTTCCCTTTGAAATGTGACACTTGAAAATAATATGTTATGTCCTAAACAATGTTCATCTTCCTCAATATTTCATATCTAAATATAGCATTTTAATCTCAATGGCTACTTGCAAATTTTTTCATAAGATGAACATATTTGGGAAGAGTGGGTTGCCCATTCTGAAACACATTGAGAAGCCATTATGAACAAATTGTTGCTCATTGTCAAAAATATGGAGAAGTCACTGGGAAAGAGAGGTTAACCATTTTTAAAAATATGGAGAAACTATTGAGAATGGGTAGATGACCCTTCTCAATAACATGGAAAAGTCTAATAGTCCTCCACTTATTTTCCCAAGCACATCTACTTGGTTTCTTGTATATGCAAAATGCTTTTATTTGTACATTATAAATTAGGGCTTCATGTTGTTCTTATTTTTAACATCAAAATTAATCTTTTTGACATGATTTTCTAAGATAATCCTCTATCAATAAAAAAATGGGTGGCTACCCATTCTAAAAAGGTTAGTTTAATCAAATTTATAGAAAGGGTAGCTTCCTATTATCATATTCCTTTGAAGTGTGACATTTGAATATAATTTTTTATGTTGTAAGCAATGTTTATCTTCCTTAATCATTCCTATCTAAACATAACATTTTTAATATGGGTGACTACTTGCAAATGTTTTAATAACATGAATATATTTGGAAACTAGAGGCCACCCATTCAAAAAAACATGGAGAAGCCATTGAGAAAGCGTAGCCACCCATTCTCAAAAACATGAAAATTCATTGGGAATGCATGGAAGCCTATTCTCAAAAACATGTAAGAATCATTGAGAAAGTGTGGCCACCCCTTCTCAAAGCATGGAAAACTATAATAGTCCTCCAATTACGTATTCACATGGACCCATATTTTGGGTTGTATTTATATCCATAACATTTTGGTTTGCATATTGAGAGTCTAGGTGTCATGCATTTCTCAATTTCGATGTGAAATTAACCCTTTTTAGAAGATTCCCTAAGATAATCCTCTATCAATCAAAAAAATAGGTAGCCACCCATTCTAAAAAGAATGGCTTAACCAACTTTTTTAGAAAGGGTGGTCGTTCAATCTCATATTCCCTTTGAAATGTGACACTGTAATATGTTATGCCATAAACAACGTTAATCTTCCTCAATTAATCATATATAAATATAAAAAAATTAGTATAGGTAGATACTTGTAATTTTTTTAATGATATGAACATGTTTCAGAATGGGTAACTGCCCATTCTTAAAAAAATGGAGAAGCCTTTGAGAATGAGTAGTTTCCATTCTAAAAAACATGAAGAAGTCATTGAGTAGGTAGCCACCAATTCTCAAAAACATAAAGAAGTCTTTGACAATGTTTAGTTTCATGTTTTTATAAACATGTAAAATTATAATAGTCTTCCACTTACTTATTCCCCCAAACCCATCTCCTGCATATCAACAATGTTATGGTTTGTGCATTAGAAATTAGGTATTCACATAGTTTTTAGTTTTAATATTAAATGGGCGGCTACCAATTCTCAAAAATGTGGTAAATTTTCATATTTAATAATGGGTGGCCTCCCATTCCCAAGAACATGGAAAATTCTAATAGTCTTCAATGTACTTATTTTCCTTAGTCCATCTACTGGGTTGCTTGCATATCCTCAATGGTCTAATTTATGCATTAGGAATCGAGGCTTTATGTAGTTCTTTGAGACAATCCTCTACTAAAAAAAAATAGAAAGTCATAGAAACATGGAGAAGTCATTGATAACAAATAACCATCCATTTTAATGAACATAGGAAAGTCTAATAGTCTTCCACTTATATATTGACTCAGGCCCATCTGTTGGGTTGCCTGAATATCAATGATAATTTGGGTTGTACGTTTGGAATCAAGGCTTCATGTATGTCTTGATTTTTTCATTGAATGGGCATATCCCCAATCTAAAAAACATGGATAATTCATTGAAAATGAGTAGCCATTGATTCTTAAAAAACATGAAGAAGTCATTGATAACGGGTGGTTGCCCATTTTTAAAAACACAAGCGAGTCTAATACTTGAGAATGGATGTTCACCTATTCTTAAAAACATATAAAAATATAATAGTCCTCTATTTACTTATTCGCTCAAGCCTATCTATTGGGTTGCATGCATAACCACAATGTATTTGTTTTCATATTAGGAAGTAGGGATTCATTTTTTTCTTAATTTAGATGTTAAAATTAAACCTTATTGACATGATTATTTAATACAAATCCTCTACCAAGGAAAAAAATGGCAACCACCCATTCTAAAAAAGGTTCGAAAACTAACTTTTTTAAAATGAGCAACCACCCATTCTCATAATCCCTTTAGAATATCACACTTGAAAATAATATGTTATGCTCTAAAAATTTTCAATATTTATTAATAGTTTATAGCTAAACATAACATTTTTATTGGGGGTAGATATTTGTAAATATTTTAATAATTAGGGGTAGATATTTGTAAATATTTTAATAAGATGAACATATTTGACAACAAATTGTCACCCTTTATATAAAAATGGTGATCACCCATTATCCAACAATTTAGAGAAGTTGTTAAGAATGGGTGGCCTCCTATTCTCAAAAACATTGTGAATTTTAATACTCTTAATATTCTCAAAAGTAATGAAAGGTTTACTAGTCCTCCATGTACTTATTCACTCGGGCCCATTTATTGGGTTGTCTACATATCCATAATGCTTTGGTTTGTGTATTGGTAATCAAGGCTTCCTTTACTTCTTGGTTTCAATGTTAAAGTTAACCTTCGTGACATGATTCTCTACGAGAATCCTCTACTAGGAAAAAAGGGGTGGCTACTTATTCTTAAAAAGGTTGGAAACCAACTTTTTAAAAATGATCAGCCACCCATTCTCATAGAACCTTTGAAATGTGACACTTGAGTATGACAAAAATATTTTAAAGGTGACAAAAACATGGAGAAGAGGAGCAATGATATGCAAATCACATAATAGTATTCCATGTGCTTATTCACCTAAGCCCATATGTTAGGTTTCTTACATATTCATAATGCTTTGATTTGCCCAATGAGAATCAGGGCTATATGCAATTCTCGTTATTAACATTAAATTGAATCTTTGTGACATGAATTTTGAAACTAAAATAAATTTAATTTCAATACAAAATAAATAAAAAATTTGTCCATTCTAAATAAGTTAGAAAAAACTTTTTTAGAATGGGCGGCCTCTCATTCTCATTCTTTTCTATATTTTTAAAAATGGGTGGTCACTTATTCTCAAGCATTCTTCTCCGTGTTTTTTAGAATGGGTAGTCATTTGTTCTTAAGTATTCATTATTCAGAATAAAATAAAAGGTTTTATTAAAAATCATCCTTCTCTAAGTCACTGTAATTTACATCTTGGCCAAGAATAGTTGTTTTCAATGATAAGAGAAGAATCTCTGCATTCTATTTTACTGTGGAATTGTTAGCTACTTGTGAACTTTTAAAATTGGAATCATAAGTGATCCTATTTCATTAAAGATTTTATATATATATATATATAATTTTTTTAGGTCTAGATTTATTTTTAATGTAAACCCACTTTCTCATAAAAATAAAAGCTAATCAAATATATCAAACTTTAATATCTTATTAATTATGTAAATCCATAAAACCTAATGATTTAGTATAATTTAATTTAATACAAATTATTTCATCATAACTTAGTGTCATGTAACCTTAAATGCTTGATTTCAATAAACAAAATAAGTTCTTCACACAACTATAATAATATATAATATTAATAAATAATACTAGATGCATGATTTTATGTTATTCTTTATTTATTTTCATTACTTTATTTTCCCATATTCATAGATTATATTTACTATATTCACCTTCATTTTACTTATGATTGTTCTCGTACTTAATATTTATTTTGTGTCAATTTCTTGTAAGTTACCTTAGTTTTTTATTCTCTTATTAAGAAATATATTACTTTATTTTATTTTACATATTTATATGACTTATATATGTTTTATTTTATCTTGCTAATTTATTTTATTTTTTAAATTTTCTTATTTTATTATTTAACTATTTTTTATATTTCATATTAAATTTATTTATAATTACAATATTATTTTTATTTTATGAAAATTTTATTATAATATATTCTTCATATCATTTTTTTACTCTTACCTTTATTTTATTTTTTTCATATTATTATTTATAATCATTTTATTATAAATTCAATCTACAAAACATTATAGCATTTATTAAATATTATTTCTTACATTTAAAATATCTTGTCATTTAAATAATGTGTATTTTAAAATTAAATAAAAGAATTGTGTGTTTAATTCGATCAAAGTCAAAATCTTAACTCCCTATAACTTCTAATAAATGATCTTGTTATATTTTACAAGATAATTAAATTTAAGTCCTATTAAGATGAAAACCCCAACTAAAACTCAAACTTAGTAAACTAAGACATTTTTAGCAGACAATCATTTCCTAACAATATAATTAATCTTCATCAAAATGGCTAAAAAAAACCTAACAAGATATTTACATCAATTCCCATAATAAATTAGGTCAAGGCCATATTATTAACCTTTATTATGGCATCACCCATCAACATTTCAAAGTTCTTGTAGTGAAAATAAATATATAAAAATAGCATAGGGGATTGATAAGCCCTCACGGTAATATATAAAAATAGTAAAACTATTCAATCTTTATCAAATTCTCAAAGTAAGGATGGTGTTTTATGCCATATTCCAATTTATTTTTTTAAACAAAAAAGATATTACCATAGTTATATAATTTTCAAACAATATTAAAACCATTTAGGTTAAGCATCTTCACCATGCCTAAGGTATTTCTAAACCATTATGAAGTATGAGAAGAAATAACAACTAAAGATGTAGCCCTCTAAATATTTTGAAAGGATAATTTCCAAACATAGGCCAAATTCACAAGAATTGAACTCATTTAGAAGGATGAAAATGATTAAGATGTTTAATTATAGCATTAAAAACACATAGCTAAGAAGGCAATGAAAAAAGATATAAATAACACAAGAAACATGCATCATAAAGAAGGGAAAATATTTCAAGGTATACAATCATGGTTGTAAAATAAATGTCCTCTAAGGCAAAGAATAGTTTATCAAGTAATAAAAATGATACATTATACTCTTTGTCCCAAATTTAGTAAAATAATCACTTAGTATGGGGTCATCAACTTTTAAAATGAAACAATGGCTCATTGTTTTCTAGATATTACTATTAGCTTATTAATCGATTAGAAAACTACAAGTTGACTCTATCACAAGGCATAACAAAATCATACTTGATTTAAGAGATTTAATTAATGATGCTTGCATGCCTCATTATAATGTCCTTAAAAAAATTAAAGATGTAGACGGTAAGTTGTATCTTTGTATACTTATTAATAAAATTATCACACTAATCTTGAATAGGCTTCTCAACTCTAATTCTTGATTACATCCCAAGAACTTTTAAATTGAGATAAGGTTGTATTCCATCTAAATAATTTAGTTATATTTCTAAAATGGCCATTAATCATACACCTTAAACATTGTTGGTTCAAAATAATTCCACATTTATATATATATATATATATATATATATATATATATATCAATGTGGAATTCCTACTAAGTGGCATGTCACAAAATTTCATTGATAATCTTCACTTTGGATGGGTGTTCCATGATTCTTATTTCTCAAAATATATATCCCAATACTATTCATTTTTATTATGACCTTATGTTTTTAGTTTAGCTCCTCCTTAAATTGTATATTTAGAATAAATGTATCGCTAGACAATAATTCCTAATATAAATGTAATTATTTTTAGGAATACAACACACATTTTTATTTTTTTATTCAATTCCTCAATCTCTTGATATTTGTATAGTTTTAATAGATGTGTTCATGATTTCACTACAAGCAAACATAAACATTTAGAATCAATGTAGTGTTAATCACACTTATACTCCTTAATTAAATTTTGTATGCATAGGGTAACATTACTGTAATGAGTAACTAAGCAACATAATAACATGAGTTGAATTACCAATTCAAGCAGGGTCTATCTTTTGCAAATAACAAAGTAAGTATAAACATCTTAAATCGTTTACCATAGCTACCACTACTTAAATGTTAATAGTTCAATGGAAAGAGTATCAAGATTTAGACATCCCAAACACAATTTTAAAATGTACTCAGATTACTACAAGAAAACCAAAATTTCTTATCAAACCCAAAATTATAAACAACAAGTCACATCCAAATAAAAATGGTCAATAAACCATGAATTACACATTTCCAAGCACTTTTATGGTTAATATTTCAATGTCTAGTAAGATTCAGTGCGAATGATTATAGGTAATATTCATCATAACATAGAATACAAAAAAAATTATGTAGATACTAAAATTTGGTCTTTGGTACACACAATGACAAGCTTGACACACATTTAGCACTCATTATTTGAGCACTCAAATAAGGTGTTAATCTATCATTCTCTCACACTTTCACGTTATCTTATACATTAACCCTGTCATCTTGTTGTTATACACCTACAATAATCTCACTATGTATTTCAAACCTACTAAACATCTTGCACAAACATCTCTAAATTATCAGTTCAATCTGTATGTACACATGTTGGTTCTACTATATACGGTCAATATCACGAATTGATACTAACTTTATTTGGTTGATATCGACCCACACCTAGCAATAGATATTTTCTAAAATCAAACCCACCCTTAGGTTTGGCCCATCAACCTAGCATGTCGATGGCATCCATAATTATTCAATTGGATCCATATATAAATAAATCAAGGTCTCATTCAAAATGGACTTGGAACTTATATAATACATATTTATACACTATTGCACCCTAAACAAAATTTGACATATTCTTCCCAATTTTAAAACCTATTAGTAGGAGCAATCATAAGCCAAATCTAGTGCACTCAAAAGCCAAGTCAAAATAAGAAAATTGTTAAGTATCAAAGCCACATCATTAAATGCTTACATATAACAAAGGATAACAGTTGAAAATTACACTAGGTGGGAGAAATATGTATGGTATGACTTACCTCCTTAGAATATTGGTACATATGTAATGTTCAATCATCATATGGGGTGATTGGGGTTAGTTCAGCCCATTACACTTTCTCCCATTTTGTAGGTTTATAGCACTCACTACCTAAGATTTTAAGGTAAAGGAAAGTGATTTATATATCTACGTGCATCATCAAGATTCAATATCACAAACAAAAAGAAATAAAAAATAGTTTTAGGTGACCATATAGTCACTATGCCTACTTCCACATAAGTTAGTATCAATCGATGATACTACCCGGATCTTTTAGAACCAACCCAATGTAAATAACAAATTGGTTCTGAAACTAAACAAACCATAGGCCTACTTTTCTCTTATTTTTAATTCTAGAATACAATCACAATCATATAGTCAACCAAAAAATCTAATTTTATTGATCTCTTAGTAATTTTTATATTTAGCATATTATCAATATTGACCCAATCTTACAAAACTAACCCAACACAAATAATGAATCAGTTTTAGAACTAAATGAACCATAATCCTATTTATCCTTGATTTTCACTTTTGAAATACACTTATAGTCAGATAATCAATCATAAAATCTAAGTATCTATATTTCCTCAATAATTTTTATATTTAGTATACACCACTTTCAAATCAGAAGAATCAATCTCAGTCTTTTACATTTAGATGTATGCTTGAATGTCATATCTATTATTCTGAATTACATTTTGAAGTTGTATATTAATTAAATTAATCTCACCCATTAATCCAAATTAAGGTAAAACATATTGGTGAACTTGTACACATATCAAACAGTGAAAACCCTAAGTTTTACCTTAGGGTTTCATCCTTCTAGGGTTTCAAATTTCATCCTTAAGGTTCAATTTTCAAATCTAATTTCTAATTATTCCTTAATAATACACATTAATCATGAGAATGTTTAATGAACATTCTTAGTTAACATAAGTAATGAATTTACTCTTTTCATATTTTTCTACATGGATATTGTGGCTTATTTGAATCAATTATCCAAGTAAACCAGTAACAAAGATCAAATCTAAATTCACTAATAAGGCCAAAGTTACCACTAAACAATCCCAAGCCTTCCTCCAATATTATTATTACAACATCTAATATTTGATGCCTATTATTATTACTATATTCCCAAGGGATTCCATTAATCCCTTTGCTATTCCTATTACATATTTATAACATACCCTATTCACCTTATTGATGCACTTATCATGAATATTGAGACTGATGATACAACTACTAAAGATCAACAAGATGACATGGATGATGAAAATTTTATTGAATATCTTAACATGAATCCACATAATATTGATGCAATGTTATATATATAAAGAGATGAATATAAAAGTTTAGCTCAATCTTATACATCAAGAATTCATACCACTAATACCAATTCTATTCCTATCATGGCACCTTTAATGACCTATGTGACATATACCCAAAGTTTGGGGACAACACAAGGACTTCAATATAATATGATGCCTATTCATACATAGGAAACCTTCATCCCTCCCATGATGGTTATTCACATTTCATTACCAGCCTCACCTAGTACATATTCCCTTGAGCAAATCTTATAGTTTTGCATGCCAAGTTGTTGCAATTATAGCAAGGTGCATTGAGAGCTAGTCTTCCCATGGATTTGTATGATTTACTCCATAACCCATTATCCAATGAGATAAAAACCTACCCTTTTCCAATAAAATTCATATATCTAAATATCCCATTATACGAAGCTAAATGTGATCCTAAGTATCATACAACATGCTTGGACTATGCATACAATGATAAACTATTGACTAAGTTATTTCCAAGAAGTCTTAAGGACTAATCATTATGATGGTTTTATGATCTCCATCTTCAATTTTTAATAACATTAAATCCCACGGTTGACTAATTCCTATGCACTTTTTCATCAACATTGATGAAAATTTATCATATACATAAATTGTTAATCTAAAGCAAGGGCCCAATGAACCAATCAATGACTATTTGCTTAAATAAAATACCATGATAGTGAAGATGACCAATGTTGTAGTTAACAATGAATTAAAATATGTATTCAAATAAATTTTTCTATCACCACATCATGATTTAATTATATTCAAGTGATTCAAATCATTTGATGAGTTATGCCATATAATAAGGGATAGAGAAGTCAAATTAATTTATTTGAGCAAACCTAAGTCTACATCAACTCTTGTGGATTTTTAAACAATGAAGTTTATAATGAAATTAAATTATAAGTTCAAAATAAATGATAACAAGAATGCAGAAAAGATCATAGTCAATGCAATGTCATAACCTACAAACTAGTTACAATTTACATCTCCACCAAAGAGGTAGTTTTCATGATTACCATGACCTTCTTATGTGCTACTAAAGAAATTACTCAAATGTAAATTTATCACACTCCTTCCTCCATAATATCTTGATCTAAGTAGACCAATACCAAGTAAATATGAGGGCAACATATATTTTGAGTCCCAAAAAAATGTGGGGCATTTAACAATTATATATTTCAAGCTAAGACATAAGATAAAATGTCTCATAGATGACAATGTGATATATTTGGAAACCTCTATATAGGAATCTCTATTGAAAAACAATGGAAATAAAAAATTAAAGACCTTTTGTGACCCTTTTCATAAATGTGAGTCAACATAAACTAGGGACACTTCAAAGGTACATTATGCATACAATATGCATCCTCCATTAGAGACATATGATCATCCACTAGATACTATCATTAGTAGACTTAGTGATATTCCACCTCATTGGCCCATGATCACATTTGATGATAGGGACATAGTTGATGATGATTCATATTTTCATGTATTATTCATATGAGCATACATCGATGGAAAACATATACACATTCTTATGATTGACAATGGTTCAAGTGAGAATGTTTGTGCAATGGCACTTCTCCAATCCATATGATACACACAATAATATTTATAAGTTACATCAGAATTAGTTAAAATATTTTACAAATAAAGACACAATACCTTGTGATTCATTGTATTACCTTTTTAGGTGGGCTCAACCATATTAGCCTCACTATTCCTAGTTTTATAGAGTAATTGTGTCTTTGACATGTTGTTAGGATGTTCATGGATGTAGAGACTTCATGTAATTACCTCTTAGTACATTGATGCCTAAAATACATAAACTACAAAAGATTTGCCATAGTTTTAGTGTATGGTATGATTATCTTCTACATTTAGTGATATCTCCTCCTCCCCCCACCCTTCACCACCATGATTGGTTGAGAAACATATTTAGGATCACTATTTAGATGGGGTCGATACACGTATTCAGGATCATTATTTAGAGGGGGTTAATACACATAGTTAGGATCATTATTAGAGCATATTGATACACATATTTATGATCATTATTCATATATAGTTGATACACATGTCCGAGATGAGCATATATATTTGATTGTTACACATATTCATGATTATGATTCTAAAATGGTTGATACACATATCTAGGAAGATCATACAGATTTGATTGCTACACATCTATAAGATATATCTATATAGCTAGTTTTTTAAAATCCATCATATAGAATATTTATTCATATAGCACATAGGTCACCTTCTCCTACATTACATATTTAGTTAACAATCTAAGTAGTTTAACATGTTATATAATGAACACATGTAATGATACACCCTCTTAATATACAACACACACCACAAAGTCTTCAGTGATCTAGAGTAACTCATCATACTCTAAGTTTGATGACCAATGATTATGATAGATATAGTACAACATGTGACTCCTTATTTGATCCCATACCACCCATAGTTGGTACCTCTAATACATGTCATGTTGGTACCTTCAATCCATGACATATATTAGCAGAGGTTCTTGGAAATCCCTTCAAAACATACTAATACAGGGATAACTTATGCAAGAAGTGACTAAAGTAAACAACATGTGATAATTTAGACTGGATCTAGTCATTAATAGACCAAGCAGGGATTGTTATTCACAAAAATATAGACTTAATAAAATCATAATAATCAGCATAAACTATGTGATTAACAGATTAAATCAAATAAAGTATTCACTGCACATAGAATAATGATAAAAGACACATAAAAACCATTTTAGAATGATATATATTAATCTCTATCACATCAGAACCATATCCAAATACAATTGAGTGCGATATATAAAGTTTTAAAAAGTGTTGGCACTTCATATTCCATCCTTTCTATATGCCCAAAAGGAAGTACTCTTCATATTCTAAAGTCTATAACTATGCTCACCAAGGGAAAATACATACAAAAATATATGTAAAAGATAAAATAGTGAAAGATGCACACGTGTCCACCAATTATCATCTATGATTATGGTAGCTTTGTTATACACCCAACACTTTCCTAGACTTAAATGGTTGTCTCACCTTGAGATAAACTTGTATCAAGGTATCCTATTCTGAAGCTGAGGAGCTAAACCAAAAATGAGAGTTGTGGTTGTTGCTCTAGGCGTTGTTTACCAATTTTCACCCTTTGCACATTACTTAACTACCCTTTCAAGTTTTCAACTAATTATCATACTAGTCTATCATCCTTGCAAGTTTTCAATAGACTAGCTTAACTAGGTGGCTTCCCTTTATGAGTTTTCAACTAGCTTGGACCCACTCGTAATGCTGAAGGCCATCCTAAAAAATTGTGCAAAAACTTGTGAAAATTGTAAAAATTAAATTGCATAATACCTACTATGTAGGTGGTAGCATGCTCTAGGTTGGTTGTGCATTAGGTTATTTTGATAATGGTTCTACTTGAGTTATGGATAAATCAATTAGTTTTGCAAAATCCATTGGTGGAGGTTGTGTTGGCTATTGGATTGTTGGTTGTGAACTTGTGGCAGTCTTCCTCTGTTGGAGTGCCTATTTTAGCTATTTTAGAGGGATGAATTGAGGCTCATCAACAAGTTATGAAATAAAGGGATTAAGCTGGCACAAATCTTGCTTAAGCATTTTCTAATAAATTAGCACTTCCCACATCATAGTGAGTAATATGTGCAGTGAGACTTGAATCATAATCAAATTTTGAATATCATCATCTTTTGCAATGGTGATGAGTGCCCTAGGATTTTACACTTTAATATAAATGTCTTAGGATATGTCCCCCAACTAGTATGCATGCCTCTACATTTGAATGCCAAGAAATGAACTATGTAGAATCTCATTTTGTGACATTATCCCTTAAATCAATCAACTGTTTGAGTGAATTATTCATTAATTTAGAGGTAGCTAAATGATCTTCCATTATAAATTTGGATTTTTCCACCCTATCAAATTTTGGTTTAGTTGTGGATAATGATTTGGTAAACTATTACTTCTAATTCAACATACCAAGTGCTATCTATTTGGCTTGGATTGTTCATATTCCTCCAAGAACTTGTAAATTGCCTTTATTTATACTTTAACATTCTGCCCTTGAGCTTGTAGTGATTATAAATTTTGAACAGTCATCTATTATTTTTTTAGTTATGCCAATAGGGATAAGAACTAATTTTCTTAAGACATGACTTGGTCACTAGGGACTTGGGTGACCAATGCAGGGCAGTTGGTGTCAATGAGCTAGCACACATTAGTAAACTTAAATTTCAGATTTGCATTATCATCTCATAACTATAAAACTTCCTTCTCCAAGGCTAAAGCTTTATATATTATTTATTCTTAAAAGGTGGTTTCACCTTCAATCTATTTAGTGAGTGGTAGTGGGGAAACACTAAAGATGTTTCATGTTTAGCGATATCCAAATCCATAAATGACATCAAAGGTGCTATAAGGGCCTTCATAAAATACACCAAAGGAGGAGAAAAGGTTGTGTACTTGGTGGATGATGTGGGAACATCACATAGTCATTGGATACTTATTTGAGGTATAGATTGAGAGACCTCCTCCTGTGCACCTCCCAGGGTACCTTTTAAGTCTGAAGGTATGGTCGATGTTTCATATGCCACCGGTTGTTATGTCTCAAGTGCATGTTGTACTATACCCTCTAATTTTTCATTAGATTTTTATTCTACCTCATCTTTAGCTTTGGCTTCTGTTGGCATCCTATATTGCACCCTAGCTAAGTAAGGAAATTGTTCAAGTCCTCTTACACAAATCTAGTCCAACATGGGAATGACCCTATATTGTGGGTCACCTAAACTTGGGACAAACCTTTAGAGAAGTTTGGCTTCCTTCTGGATCTATCAACTAAACTAGACCTAAACTAATAATTTCTTGGAAAAAGGGAGAGAGAGTAATAATAATATATGAAATCGTATAAAATGAGGTGATGCACCAATAATTAGAACACTTATACATTGCATAAGATACACTATAAGACACATTTAAGACCAAAGAAGATTAGTCCCACATAAGTATTTTGTAATAAATCATTGACCATCTATCAAACTAGCATGAGAGGGCAGATATCTACCTCCAAGATAATCAATAAACTATATATTACACTTAAAATGACCTGTGAGGACTAAAAATCACTTAATGAAGGTGAGGAAACTTAGACATAGGCAAGGAAATCATATATTTACTTAACCACAGTACATGAATTCATATAACACACTTCAAGTTTGCAAAAATGATGGAATTTAATCTTTATTGCATCAAAAGGTGTTACATTACACATTTTGGCATAGCTTGAGCAAGCCAAAGCATAAGAGTCTATTTATTTAAAAAAAATTAGATATTTCTTGTCTAAAAACATCCAAAGAGCTACAATGTGGAATAAGATGGAACATATATGGAAAAGGGGCAAAAGAGAGGGGAACCTATGATGGATTAGCACCAATTTGAGACTATTAAGTCATGATTTTATCAAGCAGGAATCAATATTTTAAAATCTCCTTAATAAAATTGAATGCCCATTGTCCTTATCTATCCACCAAGTCTCCTCCTTGGAACTCCATGCCACCTTCTACTTGATATGTTAATGAGGACAAAATTTTCATATCTTAGAACTGACAGCTTCATGCCACATCTACTTTGGATGGCCATAGGTACATGTTTATCAAAAATGTGACCACATCAAAAGGTGAGACACTTCCCCATGATCAAATTTATATTTGTATTTGCTCCAACTTGAAAATAGGTCTACCATAGATCAAAAACCAAACCAATCTATCAGTTTACAAATAGTCACAATATCCATGAAAGTCTAACAGACATTTAGTCTTGCTTGATCTCTATATTAGGCCCAAAAATATTTAATTTTCTGCTAAACCATGTGAGATATAAGAAGATATTGCATGCAAGGATCTTCAATCTGGAAGAGTAATGAACACATCAATGGAGTAATTCTAAAATAGGGTCAAGAAGTTATAAATTATCAACTAGAGGTCATATCTAAACTTTAATAGTGATGAACCTTTATCCTTACCATATTGCCTATATGACTGCATCTATTGTTGATCAATCTCTAATGGTGGCATGGCTCTTTGAAACCTTCATTCGCCTGGGTCAAAAACTAGTTTGTCAACCTCCATCAAAAGCTTTTGGATTTTCCCTTTGTTTATTGGTTAGCGATTGCCAACTCAGACCTATCAATTTATGCTAAACTATCTTCTCCTTATTATTCCCCAAGATACACTAACTCCTTGACTTTAAATTGCACCATTATATCTATATGTATGAATGAATGTGAGCCTTTGATCTAGATCCTTTGACTCTTTGAGTTTTAACTCACACTGTTAGATCTAGACGTATAAATGAATGCACACCATAAATCTGTCTGGTCCCATTGCCTCAAGCTTGTACTATATAGCGTTAGACCAAGATCCTTCTAGCAAGATCATGCCACTTGTCACCTATGCATTCAATTATCACCTTTTGATTTAGCTTGCACTGTTGGATCTAAATATATGAATGAACACACACCATAGATCTTTTTTTAAGGACCTTTTGACTTATCACATGTTGTTAGATTTGCTTGTCAGTCTCTAAGCTCACATGCACCATTATATCTTGATCAACTTGAATATTTTTTAAGGATTTTTTCATGCACATAGCTACTTTATAAAACTTTAACGTGATGTTTACATGAACATTTCACTTTGTCTATTTAACTCTAGAATGTTATATGATGAGATAGAAATCACATCAAGACATGAAATTTGTAGAGCATTATCTTGGCATGAAGGACTTTATGTCCATGAAATTTTTTGGTCTATGAGGCTCTCTAAGTGAACTTATTTAATGCATAACCAGCTTTATCCACTCATTCTTGAATGACATCTTGATGATGATCTGGTCTCTTAAGATCACCAAATTTACACTTTAAGCCTATTTAAAGTGTTTCAAAAGGTTGAAAATTCTATGTGATATCCTCTTGAATCCTATATGCTCCTTGTGACATTAGGTCACTCTTCAATCAGGACTCTACTCAGATTCTCAACTTGAACTAGGCATGTAGGCCAAATTTGGCCAACATCTTTGGTGACTTGGTTGGGAAGCATATTTGCTATGCTTGAGAACCCAAACCATTTATATGATACATGGACCATTTACATGACTCTAATCCATGACTACAAGAAACCCTATTGACTTTCAAAGATAATGAATTCCACCAAATAGGAAAAGAAACAAACAAGAAAGGAAAAATAGCCTAATCAAAGTAAATGTACAAACAAAACACTTATTTGGGATAAAATAAAACAAACTAATATTTTATAAAAACACTTAGAGGAAAACAAGACCTATTAATTATGTACATGGAACTTATCTTCCTCAATAGCGGTGTTTCAGATGCATCCATTGACTGGGATAGGAAGCTCCCCACCATCCATCTTTACAAGTTAGAAGGCATTATGAGATTTGTAGCTGGAGACTGTGTATGGACCACTTCAAAAAGAGTCAAACTTTGTATGTCTTCTTGGATTAGCTCTATCCTCATCCCACTTAAGGACCAGATATCCCTATTTGAAGTATTTTATAAAATATTTTTTGTCAAAATATCTCTTCACTTATGCTTGATGGGATTCCATAGCCAACATGGACTGATGTCTTGTCTCTTATAGCTCTATGAGCTTAACATATCTGATTTTCATTAGCTCATTCTCAGAAAGTTCAAGTTGATGCATTACTTCCAAAGTAGAAAATTCAAGAGAAATGGGCATTCTTACTTCCTTACCATATACCAGTTTGTATGAAGAATTGGTTATTGATCTCTTATGGGTGATCCTATCAACCCACAGAGCTGACTTCAATTTGAGATGACATGACCTCTGATTTTTTTCAATAGTCGTCCTAATGATATTTAACATGTTCTTATTAATGGACTCAATGAGGCCATTTCCTTGTGGATAATAATTTGATGAAGTATTGAGAAAAACACTATGTTGAACTGCCCACTGGTTGATTCTAGACCCCATAAAGGCCATAGCATTATCATAAATAATGGTTGAAGGGGCTATAAATCTAGTAAGCAAAACTTCATAGAAATCCAAAACATTAGACTGATTGGCTTATTTCAATGCCATTACTTCCATCTGTAGACTATATAAAATCATACACTATGGTTCTAGATGTCACACTAACCCTTAAACCACCCCCCTTGGGACCATTTACTCCATTAGTCATTAGTGAAAATGCCTAAATTTAGCCATTTTTTACTATGACTCTAACCATTGATGGTTTGACCCTAAACCATCAATAGTCATTGACTACTAACTGTCACCCAACTATCAATGGTTAACCTCGACTGTTGATGATTTTGCCTTAACCACCTTAGGAATTAACTTCAACTTAAACTCCAAATTTTTTTATTAATAGTTGTTTTATCCATCCGCACAATCATTGCATGTTAGGTAAAAATTAGAGAGCTTATTAGACACCATGTTGAACCTTTTGTTTCACCATTCCCTTTCCTCTATATAAATAGAGGAAGAGGAGGTGAAAAGGATCATAACTTCTAGTGAAAGAGATCAGAGCTTCTTGTGCAGGTATCCTTCTTACTTCCAGCGACCAGGATAGAGATCAAAAGTGTCGTTGTAACTCATCAGTCAATAGCCAAAGTATTGTCACTATGCCAAAAAAATTTCAAAATATACAACAAGCATTTAGCCAACCTCAACATTCTTCAAACCAAAAACAATAAAGCTAAGTATCTGTTTCTTATCAGGAATCAACAATTAGTTTCTTTGTGTCATTCCTTATGTCACTTTCTCTTTCACCCCACTTTCCTATGTTAGAGCTCTACACATCTAAAGACTTCTCTTCCCCAAGACCACCCATAGCCTCTTTCAATCATCTGAGCACCCTCTACCTAAACCAAACACCTCTAAACACTACCCTCTATCTCGTAACTAGCATCCAACCTAAACTTACCTTCCAAAATCCTCCTACAACCTTCTTAACCAAACTTCTTTTCCTAAGTTAGATCCCATATTAACTATTGATGATTTCCTAACCACCGATAGTTTGACCCTAATTTTTAATAGTCACTAACCACCGATGGTTACCCAACCACCAACATTTTGACCTTAACTGTCGATGGTCTTTATCTATCATTTTCAATAACGATCTTATTTGACCTATCAGACCCTAACCAAATTCCATTTTTTTAAGTTTTTGTCTAATAATTTGTTGATATAATTAGTCAAAAGCACATATTTCTTCTCAATTATTTATTGTACTTGATTTTAATATCCTCTATTATTTATGTAAGGAATTTATCTTTCATTTTCAAAACTTATTTGTTTTAAAAGTGTGGATTGATAGCCTCCAAGGACTATTGTGCTTTTTGGATCTAGATCACATTAGGAAATCCACCCTACTATCCAACTAATCAACCATTTCTTTAGTGTTTTATTATCTATAGGTCATTCCTCCCCAGATAAAGGGGAGTCTCCATAATCATCTAGATCAACATGTGTGCAACATATCAGGTTCTACTAACCTCACCCATTTTTCAAGTTCTACAACTTTATTTCTAAAGAAAATAAAATCAAAATTTTAGTGAAATATTCAAGCATGCCTAATGGGACCCTCGATCATTCTCTTGTGTTCATAGTTATATGAATATTTGGTTACATTAGAGAAGAGTCATCCATTGCATTCATTTTTTAAAATTAAAAATTCCTTGTCTCATGTCTTTCTTTCCAAAACGTAAGTTTTGGTTTATTTTTTTCTTAGAAAAGGGTAAATATTGTTTTGTTTTACTTTCACTTCTAAAAATCAAAATTATTCATTATAGGCTTAGGATTTGCATTATCATCATCATATCTAGGTGCATATTAGTTTTTTTGTATTCATTTGAAAAAACACTAAAATTTTCTTTTGGATTAAAATTAACTTTGCATCCATTGTTTGCTTGTTTTGATTAGCTCAAATAGCTTAATTTGGTCAAGTAAATAAATCGTAGTCTTACTTACTTCCATAATAAAAAGACCAAACCACACATTCAATTAAACATCAAAATATTGACACAAGGCCTAATTAGGATTTCATCACCTAGCGGTCACCTTTCCTTTGTTATCCTACTTGGATTTCACCACCAAGGGGAGAACTACTCAGTATGTTGGCTGAGTATAATCTCTATCAACTCGATATATTTTGGCTAAGCACCCAATACCCTTATTGTTGTGGTGTGTGAAGTGAGGGGGTAAACTCCAATATCAAACCATATACCAAGTTCTAGTACAGATCTTGAGAGCCTTTAACTACCTAAAACCATATTTAGATATATTCTTTTAGTACCCGCTCCACAAGCCCAAGTTGGTCTTCATAACTTATTTTAAAATTAAGGCATAATCCTAAATAGAGATAATAAAGCATCCTAGGATTTTAACGCACATTAGTGTATGCATTTTTTCCCTTAGATATTTTTATTTTGATTGTTTCTCTTTTGAGTTGTGAAATTGCTTGTATCTTCTTTTTTCCCTTATTTTCATGGTTTTAACTAGGCAACAACTAAGAAACCAAGTAAATCAAAGTTCACCTCCTAATCATCCATCTTCCTCTTCTCCTTCATCTATGGAGTACATCTCTGATGCAGAGAGTTCTCCCCATCCTTCTATGAGTCCTAGTATCCCTTGGATGGTTATCCAAGGTAATATGGATTTTGCCACCTTTCTATATAATAACCCCATATCCTTCCAACATTATCTTAACACCATATCCCACTATACCCCTACTTGGGTTCTGCCTATTGACCCACCCTATGGTATGCCATCTCACCTTATGGGTAGTGCCTCTATTGCCACCATTTACACCCAACCCTTAGTCACCCAATCATCATCTTCTACCAATAATCCCACCAATACCACCATCCCAAACCAACCCAACCAACCAACCAACACCCAAACACCTTCCACCTCAACCAATAACCCTTCTAGTATAAGAGCAACGCAACCTTTAGGCACTAGTACTCCACTTACTATGGGAGTACCCTATACTAGTGTTATAACCCTTCCTCTTATTTCTAACCCACCTACCTCCGATCTTGGTGGTTCCCATTACTTATAACCTTCCACCCATTAGCACCAAGATAACTATCCATCCTCAACCTATCAACCTGGCCATACCTCCAACCCAACCCATACCAATTCTTCAACAAGTTCCTATTGCACCCAACCCAAGCTATATTCTAAACCCACAGGGGTATATGGCCCCATCCTCTACCTACCCTCCTATATCCACCTATCCATACATGACATCCTCCCAACCACCCATGTCCACACATTAATATATGTTAAAATCCCAACCTCCCACTAGTTATCCTTAGGTTTCACTTACCCAAACCCAAAATAATCTGCACTATAACTATGTGGTTGCATAACCATAAATGTATCTTGTTAAGATGTTAATGTAAAAAATGACCCTTTGGAGTCATCTATTTCTGGCACCCATAACCTCTTATCATATGATAAAATTTGTTATGAACTAATTCACCTATCTGTCCTCATTCAACTTTATCCTCCTTAATGAGATCTCCCAAAATTTTAAATTTTTAGAGCAAGGAAGACCCTCAACAACATTTAAGAGCATTTAGACACTCTTTCTATTTGATTTCCTATGATGATGCTCTTATTATTTGTACCTTTCCCATGTCTCTATCAGGTCTGATGCTATATTGATACAATGTTATTACCAAGCACTCCCTATTTTATTTTGCCCAACTAGCTCAAACCTTCTTAGATCACTTTTCCATAAACATCTCTAATAAAGTCCCCATCATCGATCTTTACTCCATCTAACAATTAGATGATGAGTCCATTGATGACTTTGTATCCCATTGGAGAAGCTTGATAAACCAACTATGTTTCTCTTTACCTCAACCTAAATTTATTGAGTTTTTTCCTCGAGCTTGTGCCAAACACATTTCCTCCACTTTATGGTTTAACATGTTCAGGACTTTTGATGAAGCTTTCACCATGACATGAAATTTAGAGAATAGAAACATTGATGTGGGGAAGTTAAAATTGAGAAACAAGAATTCCACCTTAAAATCAAATGAGGATTCCTCCTCCAAACCTAAAAATCAAACTAACACTAATACCAAAAACAAGGGAACTGTGAATATGGTTGTCCTTAAAACTAATCTTCCACCAATTGTTAACCAACCTAACTCTTCCAATTCTTCCAATCAAAACACTAGAAACCAAAAGCAATTTACTCTGCTAGGGGAGTCATATGCTTTGGTCTTGGAAAAGTTTTTAAAATCAAATATCATATAACTCTCACTGATCAAACCTCCATAGAAATTTAATTCCTCTCATCCTATACCTAGTTGGTATAAGGAGAATGAATTGTGTGCCTTCCACCATGTCATCAGGCATGATGTTAGCAGGTGCAATACTTTCAAAAACATTATCCAAATTCTTATTTACAAGAGTAAACTTGTGTTAGATAACCCTAATGCACCCCCAAATTAATCACTTGACATCTTTAGACATCCATTCCCCAACCATGCCCCTTCCATGAACAATTAAAACAATAGATTGGAATCCTCTCACAACCATGAGGTCCATATTGTTAATGTGGTTCTTAGTGAACTCATTGTTCAATAAACCATTGCCCAAATCACCTTTCCTTCCCCTACACTTATTGAGGTAGTGGAGTCACCTTCTAATCCTTTAGAAACCAAAATAAAGGAAACAATTATTCCCCTTTCTCCACTTGTCAAGGTAGTAGAGCTACCAACCTCCCCTTTGGAAGACATACCAAAAAAGGTAGCCATTACCACAATATCTTTCTCTTTCATCATATAGAAATCCACTCTTCCTTTGGAAAGAATTCCTAAGGAGGAAGAGGTCACTTTATGGACCTCTCCTATAGAAGACTCACCTTCCCAAACCTTGGAGAGTTTGATTGAGGAAAAGGATGTGGTAACCACTCACCTCTCTCCACCCATGGGTTTGTCCTTTGAGACCAATATTGAAGGGATCAAAGCTATTTATAATCCTTTCTCTAGACTAGTTTAAAACTTGGAGTACCTATCCCAACCCAATGTAGATTATACCACATTATGGCATTATCTCAAGCTTCCTTACCCAACCAAGCAAGAGCCCTCAACCACGTTGTTATCACCCCAACCTTCCACTTCCACTATTGAACCCACCATCATCTCATCCAAACTATTAGAAACCTCTACTCTTAAATCCATAGTTGAACCAACCAAACCAACTCCACCTAAAGTAGCCTAAGCACCTTCTCCCATCCTAGCCAAGCCCATCAAAAACCTAGGCATGATCCCTACTTAGATCCTTACTCACCCTCTATTTAAGTTGGATCTAGCACCACCTAGCCCACAAAAGGAACCCCAGGTCAAACCAACTAGGAAAGAGGATCTACCTAGGGTCCTAAAAGCCAGAGGCTTACCACTTATTTCTACCTTGCCTTCCATTTTGAGACTGCACCCTTCTTCCATCATAGGACCTCATCCTTTCATTAAGAAAACACATCTCCTAAAGACAACCCAAAACCAACCTCCTCTTCCAGTTATGCCCCTACCTATTTTTTCATGCCTTTTGCCTCCAAACCCTCCACTACCAAACATCCTACTTCTAACCCTTCTATTTTTAAACCACCTACTACTAGGCCTATTATTTCTAAAATGTATACCTCCAAACCACCAACCACCAAGAATACTCCACCATCCAACACTCTCGCTACTAAGCATACTCCTAAGAGGGCTTCCACCCCAAAAATCAAAACCAAAACTCTAACATCCTTACCACCTTCGCTCAAGTATTACTCAACCATCTTGTAGAGATTATTTCAAGCTTCTTGCTTGACTTTTCCTACTATCAAACCATTTGATTCTCATAGTCCTAATCCATCCTGGTTTGATGATAATTTGATTTGCTCATACCATAGAACATTGGGATATGACATAGAGAATTTTAAAGCTCTCTCAGTTATAGTCCATTAGCTATGTGTTGACAATGACCTATTGTTAGAAGAGCCACCCATAACCCCACAACCACTCTAGGAACCATTAGACACCACCCCAAACCTACCTATTCATGTTCTCTCATCCAAGAGTAAATAGGAACCGAAGTAGTCCTCTAGCCCAACTCTTCCCCAAATCCATACCATCCATGTGGACACATGATCACAATCCAAACAAAAGGATAAGGGGAAGGCAGAGGTGTCTATTCCATGGACATACCCTTCTTCTACCACCCAAACACCCACACCTTCTCCCAAACCCAAGATATCCATCTTGGGTACCTCTCAATCCAACCCTTCCAATTCAATCCAAAGAGTGGTTCTAAAGCAACTTCACCAAACATCAAAAAAGATGAGTTTATAAGAACTAATCAATACCTCACCCCATCACTAACAAGCAATGATAGTAGCTCTTTAGTTTATAGAGGTCCAATCAGAAGACCCACAACCTCTAGCAACCTTTGTCAGAGCCCTCTAGCTTTTCACCCTTGTTACCTTTAAATTTTCAAAAATACTGTTTGTTCATCCCTAAGATCTAGATCCTCCTTTCTTCATTACTACATACATCAATCAAATCTACATCAAGAGATTTATGATTGATGTAGGGGATAACATCAACATTATCTCTTCCCATGCATATGACCAACTGAAACTATTGAAGAACATTAAGTTAAAAACCACATCAGTGCTCCATTCCTTCAATGACACTATGGCAACAACTCTAGGAACTGTCATCCTCCATAGTCTTTTAGGACCTCACATGCTTCATGAGCTATTCTACATAGTAGAAGGATAGTTTCAATACAATTTCCTACTTGGATGTTGTTGGATCTATTCCATGAATTGTGTACCATCCACCCTACATTGTTGCATAAAATTTGAGCACAAAGGTTAATTAGTTACCATACAAGCTGACCCAAGTCCTTTTACATCATACAACATGATGTACCACCTAAATGATGTTCTCTTCCTTCCCACCACCATGTCTTCATCAACCAATGATGATTCCACTTCTATTACCAACCAAGCCTTGACTAGATCATCCATTCTTTCTACCCAAATCCCTATGAAGGACCCCTTAGAATCTATATTTCAACATCTCTCACTCAGAGAGTATCACCTCTTAGCCTTGGATGCCTTCCTTACTCCCCAAGAGTATAGTAACCTTGACCAAAGCCCCAGTTACGACCCCAATACTAAAACCACTATTTCTTTTGGACCTCCAAATCTCCAAACAAATCTTATCTATTGGGGACTTGATCAACCACTTTCTACCTCCTTGACCTCTTCTTTTTCTTGACCATTCATCTCTGATTTTTCCTACTTGGATAAACCAAAGTTTTCCAAGACATACCTCCATAAGTGTGTTTGGAATGGATTTAATCTAGGACATTACGAGCATGGACCACATAATTTACCTCCATGTAAGACTCAAAAGCCTTGTGAAAGATTTGGTCTCAATTTCACTCCACCTAAAGAACTAACAGACTCACCTCTCATTACTGTCATTGATGAGGAAGCCCCATCCTCACCATCCACTCCACCATCTATATCTAAATATTTTAACATCATCTCCCCTAAAAAAATTTCATAAACACAATCATCCTTGGACCCTTGACTTATCAAAAGGATGGGGAGACCATAACCATTCCACTAACTCATCCTGAGATGGTAAGAGATGACTCTCCTACCATTAATACCATTCGGTCTCTAGATGATGAATTTATTCTTGCCTATCTTAGTGCAGAATATTCTCCTATCTACAAATCCCTTCCCCCTGAGACTTTAACCATGTTAAATGAATCCACCATAGATATCAACATGGGTACTCTGGATAACCCATGCATTATAAAAATTGGCCAATCACTAAATTCCATAGAGCTTTAAGATTTCCCCTCCTTCCTGTAAGATTGTAGCATAGCATTTTCTTGGTTTCATAGTGGCATGCCAGGAATCGACCCTTCTATCACCACCCATAATCTAGTCACCAATCATGATGCCAAGCCAGTTAGTTAAAAACCTCATTAGATGCACCCTCGTATAGCCCTTCTCATCAAAGAATAACTTATGCCTCTTATCCATAAATTTCATTCAATCCATTAATTATCCCCAATGGGTCTCAAATGTCATCCTTATTACCAAAGCTACAGGGGTACTTCACATTTGTGTAGGCTTTCATGACCTTAACCTTGCTTGCCCAAAGGATGAATTTCCTTTGCCAATCATTGACCAACTTATTTATCTTACAATCAACCATGAGATGCTATCTCTTATGGACAGTTTCTCAGGTTATAATCAGATCTTAATTTCCCCTGAAGATCAACACAAAACAACCTTTATCACCCCTTGGGGAACTTTTTGTTATAGGTTCATGCTTTTTGGTTTGAAGAATGCTAGTGTAACCTACCATTGCATTATGACCTAAATCTTTTATGACTTTATTCATAAAATCATATAAAATTATGTTAATGGCCTTCTAAGGAAATCCAAATGTCATAAAGATCATTTGGCCATTCTCAAGATTATCTTTGAATGCTTCATCTATTACCATGTTTGCCTTAACCCAAAGAAGTGTATCTTTGGGGTCTTGTCTAGAAATATCCTTGGATTTATCATCTTCCTTCAATAAATTAAATTTTATCCTACCAAAATCAAAGCAATCATCGACATGCCTCCTCCTACCCACCTCAATCAACTCTACAGCTTGCAAGGGAAGCTCCAATCGATTCATTACTTTATCTCTTAGCTCTCTGATAACCTTTCCACCACCTTCTAAAAAAGGATGTATCTTTTAAGTGGAACAAATACTATCAAAAGGCCTTTGATTAAATTAAATAGTACCTTTTGTCTCCACTTGTCCTCATTCCTCCCAAATAAGATCAACCTTTTTACCTTTATATTTTTGCCACCAACCACTCCCTAGGGGCAATGTTGGCCCATCGAGATGAGTAGCATAAAGAAAAATTCGTCTAATATATAAGTCAAATGCTTATAGAATACGAGAGTTGGTACACCCATACTAAAAAACTTTACTTTGCTTTGGTCTTTATGGCCACAAAACTCCACGACTACGTTCTCAACCACAAGACCTATTTCATAACCAATACTAACCCACTCAAATCCATATCAAAATTAGCATATGGATAAGTGGCTCATGTTATTATATAAGTTTGACCTTAAGTTTCTTCAGTAGAAGTTAATAAAAGGGCAAGTCATCACCGACCAATTGGTCAAATCACCCTTAGCAAATAACTAACCATCCTTCTTTGAGTTTCTAGATGAGTGCATCACCACCCTTTCTCAAGAGGATATCACCTGTCAAATGACCATGTTCTTTGATGGATCAAAATGTCAATTTGGTGGGGGAGATAGTATCATCCTTATTCCCCTAGATGATAAACCTCTTCCTTTATCCTTCAATTGTACCTATAATATGGCCAGTATGAATCCCTAGTGATAGGTCTCCAAACCGCTTTAGCCTTGGGAGTCAAGATGATCAATGCTTTTAGTGACTCCTAAATTGTGGTCAACTAAATAAATGGCTCTTATCAATGTAAGAATGAGGTTTTACAAGAGTACAAACAACTAGTCGATGTACCCTTTACATCATTTGAACACTACCATATCTAAACCACTCCATGATTTATGAGTAAGTTTGCCTATATGATGTCTTCTCTCACTTCCCATATCTTATCTGCACCTTTTGACTCCAAGCTATCTATCATTATCCATTATCTTACCTAGCCTTCTTATATCAAATCAGACTCTCCAACCATCTTTAATGTATGGGAGACCCAACCTAACCTTTGGCATAAGCAGATCTTTGACTATCTCGACCTTGCCATCATCCCTTCCAATATTTCTAGGAATGGCCAAAGAGCATTCATTCAGGGTACCTCTCATTACACCATAATGGGGGGAATCCTTTACAAGCATGGTTTTGATGGCCTTCTTTTTTTCTACCTACGTAGCCATGAAATCTCTCATGCTATCAAGGAAACACATGATGGGATTTGTGGGGGACACTTTAGTGACCTAGCCATCACTAAATTCATCCTTTGCCTTAGCTATTATTGGCCCACCCTCAACTAGGATTGTTATGATTATGTGAATAATTGTGTTCAATGTCAACAACATGCCAATTTACATCATGCACCTAGCCATAGTCTCCAAGTATCCAAAGAATTTTGGCCCTTCTTATAATGGGGTTTGGATCTTATTGGTGAAATTAACCCCCATTCTTTGAAGAGACATCATTCTACATCACTGCAATAGAATATTTCACAAAATGGGTAGAGGATATTCTTCTCATCTCAACTAAAGTTGAAAAGATCATTGACTTTACTAACCTTAACATTATCTATCATTTTGGTGCTTCACATAAAATAATCACAGATAATGGTAAGTCTTTTTAAGAACAAGAAAATCCAAGGCCTTTGTGATGCATTTGGTATCAAGTTAAGTTTCTCATCGCTTGATCACCCATAAGTTAATGAATAGTCTGAATATTCAAAAAAAAAATCTTAACACCATGCTAATTAAAATGGTTAATGCATCTAGTTGGGATTGGCCTTTATACATCCCCTTTGCCTTATGGGTGTATCATACTAGAATTTGAACCCCTACGAGTGCTACCCCTTTCTTTCTTATGTTTGGATCAGAGGTTATCTTGCCTCTCAAATTATAAACTCCCTCCCTTTGCATATCCCTTCAAGATATCATTTTTTAGGGTGATTATCATCAAGAACATTTATCCCAACTTGAGCTACTTGATGAGCGTCATTTAGCCACGCTTACCCATCTTATTATCTATCAAGAATGAATTAAGAATGTTTATAATAATCACCTCAAAGTGTGAGAATTTAATATCAAATATCTCATCTTTAAGTAAAATCAACATGTAACCAATATAGATAAAATCAAGTGGGGAAAGTTTACTTTCAATTGGCTTGGACCTTATATCATAATGCACAAGTATAGATTGGGAGCTTACCAGTTGTCCTCTCTTGAAAGGAAATCAGAACTTGAGCCCCTTAATGCTTCACATCTATGCCTTTTCTTTTGTTAAATAAGATCAAACTCACCTTTTGTCTACCTTAAACTCATCCCTTATTTTCACCAACATTCATCTCCTTATTTTAAGGACAACTGATTAAAGCTAGATCATGCGATTATATATCATAGTCTTAGCCTAATCTTGAACATGGTTACCATAGATCTACCCATAGCATGATTCTCGTGGTACTCTTCACCCTTTTATATTATGGGTTCCCATGGTCTTTGTCATTTGAAACTCCTTTACCCATTATCAACCTTATTGTACTTTGGTCCTGCCTTCATGAAGGTGAACCTTTTAAACTTATATAAGCAAATCCATGTCAATAGCCTTAAAAAGATCAAAATATCATATATTCTATGGGTCATTCCAAGCAATTACAGAATAATCCCTTAAAGGATAGCTACCAAAACTAATCAAAATTGCTCAATGTAAGGTAGATTGCTCCCTTGAAGGATAGCTATGAAAATCCTTAAACAAATTTCACAAGATTAGACCACTCCCTGGAAGGATGGATAAGTAAAACATTTATCAATGCATAGTAATTTCTTGAAAGCCTCCCATGTCGATCAACTTCCCCAACTTCCCAATCAATAGTAAAATATCATAAGACCCATTATCAAAATTATAAAAAGAAAAAATAAGTTTGGAAGCTGCAATCAGCTTTCATAATTAGACTTCCCACATTGATCAGTCTACACCTTATATGACATGGACTTGTTTATATGGGCTCTTTGGTAACCTTCAAAAGAGGCATGTTAGTCTCACAAGAAGATTCCATCATCATACATCTTCCCTCTATCAACAAGGTATTTTTAGCTTACTTGACATTATGTGATCCAAAAAAAAATTAACCAACTAACGAGTGATAATGTGAATCATTCAAAGGTATTATGTTCATAAGCTGATCTAACTTCAGTTTGTTTTAGTCCTTGCCAAAGAAGAAACATCTTGTCTTCTTCTTATTCTCTCATACCTTTTTGTTGATACATTCATTCAAATGCTTATCTTTTAATTGTCTTATATGTTTCATATTTCCTCATATTTAGTTTTTTAATCCAATTTACTCTATGTGTTTTAAGATTTATTCACCTTCATCTAATGCAATCCATTAACAACATTTAAATACCAATTATGTGTTTGACATCTTGTCTCATTTTTTAAAATGTTTTTAATCAAAAATATATATTTTAATGAATTAACCATCTAAAACATTATCATATCATAACATCATAACCATAATCATAATCATCATACAATCATCAAATCATCATAATCATATCTAATCCTATTTATCACATCATCACCATTTATCACATCATAAATCCATGAGTCATCCACATATGTTATCCTAGCTAGGTAGGGAAACATAGATTCATTAATTTAAAAATATCCACATTTATAATAAGTCACACATCAAACCATGAACATCATTATCATATTAATAAACAACATCTACATAACCAATCACATCAACTAATAATAAACCATATGTAATTTCATTAACATTTAATCATCCATCATAAATCAATGAGTCATCACACATGTCTATCTAGATATCAAAGAACATAGATTCATTCATACATCTACTCAAACAAAAATGCTAAAGCATTATCAACATCACAACATCATAATCATAATAATAACAACATATCCATAAGCTATATCCACAACCATAACCATGTCATGAGCTTGTAATCAAAGTAATAATATATACATACATACATATATATATATATATATATATATATATATATATATATATATATATTGTGTTTGCATCTCTCAAAATCATATACATCTCACTACATCGGCTTGTAAGCCAGTATCAAAATCATCTAATACATCAAAATCTGGAGTCTCATGAGAATCTAAGGTGCTAGAGTATTATTACTCCTTGGATCATGTCCACCTATAGGAACTCTTTGTGCACTTATAGATGCTATCCACTAACCTAGTGTAGTAATATTGGCTCCCCCACCCACTCACTATGTCACATTCTCATAAAACTATGGCTCATCTAGAAGGTGGGTAAATATTAGTGCCTCATAATATTAGATTTCCTCTACTATAGTAATTTATCTAGACATAGGAATCATTCATGGTGGTCCTATAGGTGTTGGTAGACATGTTACTCCATATCTCAATTTATCCCTCTCCTATGTGACTAAGGCTAGTTAAGATCATGCCTAGTCTCTCTCCTATGTGAGGGTACCCACCTAGCCCTGTGTCATGTCCCTCTCTAATGTCACTACTGCTAATGTTGCATGTGTCACTACTAACATTTCCTTGGCCTAATCCATATCTCTAATTAGTTCCTACCTATTTAGGGCATCCACATCCATTTGGTCCCCACCCACTCCTCCATATCAACATTTATGACCTACTGACTAGCCTATACATCATCACCTCTAAACACCACCACATCATAATGTGCCTAGAACCAAATAGGGTACTCATGTGTGACCCTTGCATCATTGATATCCAACCTCATTGGTAGCTCCTCCTAGTCAAACTCAAACTCCTCCAACTATGGCTCAGGGAGTGGAAACTTTGTGTCCTCCCTCTTATACCTAGGGAAAACACTTGGGATATCTTGCACTAGCCCAAACTGCCTCCTTACCTTGTCAAAAGGAACTAAATCTACCTTAGGTTCTTGTCTACCCTCAATCCACCTATAACTTTGTAATGATAATATCTACCTCATAAGATCAGCCCATGTAAGAAATCAAGTATATAGTTTCCAAACGACATCACCCTCAACCAATGCATCTAATCTATCTTAGTACCACTTTAGGTCCCATGCTCCTCCCCTTGGTGGTGTGAGATCATAATCATACCTCAAATGCATGAATCCAACTCTATAGTCCATCTATACCCATTCATGTCATGGAAACCCACCTGGTCAAAGCACCTTGATGTGCTCATATGCCCAAAAATGAATAACAAACCTGACACTAATTCCATACCTCTTATGTGACCTATAGCCCTAAATCTCTCAGTAGATCTACACTAATAACACTGAAGCCTAAGCACACACTATCTAATCCATAATCATCCCTACCAAAACACCTAACAATACAAAGGGAAATATACCACTACTCAAGTTTATTAGTGCATAATAGGCCACAACCATCATCATCATTATAACAACTCATCTCAATCCTTTATCCTTATGATATATGGGTACATAATAGAGGCCACCTCACGTGCACTGAGTCCTTGTATAGCACATCCATGAGCTCATCTCACTCCTTACTATTGATGTGCTCTATTGACTCACCTCCTATCATTAGGTTCATGATCTAATGGATGTCCTCCAATAAGATCATCATCTCTCTAATCGGTAGCAAGAACATGTTGGTGGCTGGGTCCATCTCTCGATGAGGGCCATCAACATAGCCACATCTTTGATCATGCACTGATAATATTTGATGCATCCCAAACCCACTACTGTCAAGTGATCCCACTCTTGGTCTATCATCACTTGATGAACCTCATCTAGGAGCTATGACACTTGATCTCATACCTATAGTTGTTCTCTCACCTACAAGGTTAGATACATTTCTTAGTATACTTTACCTATCACAATACCACCTAATTTACCTTACACCTACATTCACTTTACCCTTCACCTCATCTACATATACCCTCACTTAATTTACCCTCAACCACTATACCTAATTTACCATACACCTATATTCAACTTACCCTTCACCCATCCTTAGCCTTCACCCATCTTTCCACTATATTTTCAACTTATCCTAAACCATTGACAATTGAGTATCCATTGGTGATGGTTCCTTATAGAACCATCATCAATCACCCTCGATCATCGATGGTTTAGAGGTGAACTAATAATGGTCTACATATTTACCACTTGGATGATCACCTATTGACCATTGATAATCACCTATCAACTAATAACAATCAATAACAACCATTGATGGTCATTGTGTGGTGACTGTCAGTGACACACCAAGCCCTAGGGCTTACCTAAATACCCAAAACATCAACAAACCTTCAAAATTTTAATCTACCACTAAACTAATTATCACCTCCACTAGTTACCACCCAACCACTACCCACCCCATACCCAATTTCATACCCAAATCTTAAAGACCCCTCAATTTCAAAATTCCTACCCCTACCCTACCCACCCATAATAACTATAAAAATAACAAATTCATGAAAAAAAATACAAATTAAATTACACCACTAACCTCATTCCATGGCCATCATCATGGTGGCACTCTCACAATCATCTTCACTCATCCTCACCTACCTTCACCTCTCTGTATCCTCACTAGATCAACTCTACTCTAGCCCATAAGATCACCCAATCACCTTTTAGTCAATCTAACCTAATCACCACCTCACTCAAATCACACAAATATCTAACTATCAATATTCTTCACTTAAGCTAAGTACCAATTCCATGGGATGTAATTAACAAATGAATAAATATAATCCTCATTTGACTTTTAACCATTGCCCTTTTAGAGCTGACGTCTAACCACAAATGGTTGACCCTGACTATTTATGGTTGACCCCTCTAAATTTTTGGCATAACAACTACACTTTTTACCAATTCTTCACCACAAAAACATTACCATTAACCACACCTATTAAAGATCACCTTCTCTACCAACCCACCAAACAACCAAATTACCTGTATTTGGTAATTTTAGCCTAGATTTTGCACTTTTTATGATGACCTTGTTTTGGTCATTTTGACTACAATGATAACTTTTCCATATTTACATAACTTAAACTTGTGATATCTCTTTATACACCAGCCATTTATGTCTTCCCAGGATCACATCCTACCTTGGATACCTGAGAACACATTAACCTTGCTTAGGAGACTTGAATTTATGAGTGTAACCATAACTACCATACCTAAAATATGGTCACCTAGTCCACTTGTCACCTATCCTTCTAGTACCAACCATGATTTACAAACTACCTCAACTATGGCAGCTTAGTCTATGCATGATCTACGCTATCACATTTTATGCACATGTTTGTGCTTAAATGCCTGACATATCACCAACTTTGTCACTCACTTACCTGCTTATCAAACCACCACTGACTTTGTTTCACCTCATTGATTCTTAGTTTGTGGGGTAACACCTCCTTCTATACTCGGGGCATCCGACCTTCTACCAACCTTTCATTTTTTATTTTGTAGCTTGAAGATACAAACTGCATAACCTGTTGGGGATCAACCAACAATTTGATTACACTTATGAAAGCAATAAACGTGGAATTAAATCAGAATGATAAGTAACTAAAATCAGATAATAGCAAAGAACAAGAGATACAAGAAACCACCCTGAAAACTTGTATTAAACTCTTTACAGAAGGAATACAATTGAATAAACTTCTTTCTTCCACACCTCTCTCAGATGTATAGATCTCTCTCTAGATCTCTTTCCCTCAAGAGCTCTCTCTCTCAAGTACAATCAACTCCAATAACCTGGATTGATTCACATATACAATTCTGTACTGTTCTTCAACATTCATTCATGCCAATAAGCTAAGAAGATCTAATCCTACATATAGAATTAGGAAACTTGAGCATGCATTTACAACCAATAGTTATGCCTCTTAAACAAGGGCTCTAAAATAGTCTTACTAATAATAGAGACGTGGACATAAGACTATGACTTAATCTTATCATGCAAACACTTAGTTCTATCCATGGAAATAGGTTTCTGGACGCACAGGTAACTGACATCGGTTCCTACCTGCTTGCCTGTGACCGACGTCGGTCGATTCCTATCGATGCCAGCATCTCCTGAACTACTCCTGACCGATGTCGGTGACTGTGTAAACCTGCAAACTGCAAAACGCTCCTTAGGTGAAGCTTTTAGGCTCCACACCTTAACATAACCAAAAGGGGCAAAATTTAGACACTAAAAAACCACACATTATGGTTTTAGATGTTGCACTAACCCTTATACCATAAATAAACCCTCTTGGGACCATTTCCTAAACATTTAACCCACCATTCATTAGTGGAAATGGATAAAATTAATCATTTTTAACTATTACTCTAACTGTCAATGGTTTAACCCTAAACCATCAATGATCATTAACCATTGATGATCACCCAACCACTAATGGTTAACCTCGATCATCGATGGTTTGACTTTAACTACTTCAGGAGTTAACTTTAGCTCAAACTCTAGCTTTCTTTTTTATTAATAGTTATTTTAGCCATCTACAAAATTAATGCATGTTAGGTTAAAATTAGATAGCTTGTTAGACACCTTGTTCAACCTTTTGTTTTACCACTCCCTTTCCTCTATATTAAGAGATGAAGAGGAGGTGAAAGGGATCATAAATTTTGGTGTAAGAGATTATAGCTTCTTATGCAGGTATCATTCTTACTTCTAGTGATCAGGACTAAGATCAAAAGTGTTGCTTCAACTTATCAGTCAATAACCAAGGTACTATCACTCCTTTAAAATTATTTCAGAATCTACAACAAGCTTTCAACCAACCTCAACATTCTTCAAACTAGAAATAATAAAGCTAAGTATATGTTTCTTATCAAGAGTCATCAATTAGTTTCTTTATGTCATTCCTTGTGTCACTTTATCTTTCACCCCATTTTCCTATGTTAGAGCTCTACAACTCTAAACACTTCTTCTCTTCTCCAAGACCACCCATAGGCTCTTTCAATCATTTAAGCACCCTGTACATGATATAGACACCTCTGAACACTACCCTTTGTCTCGTAACTAACATCTAACCTAAACTTACCTTATAGAACCCTCCTATAACCTTCTTAACTAAACTTCTTTTCCTAAGCCAGATCCCATAGTAACTGCTGATGATTTCCTAACCACCAATGGTTTCACCCTAATCATCGATGGTCACTAACCATCAATAATTACCCAACCATCAATGGTTTTACCTTAACCACTAATGGTATCTCTCTATCAATTTTAATAGTGAGCTTATTTGGCCTATCAAAACCTAACCAAATTCCTTTTTTTTTAGTTTATGTCTTATCATCGAGGATCACTCAATCTTATAAACCATGTTTGATTTATTTAGCATTGATATATAATCATTTATTTCTATAATTAATTAGAAGCACTTATTTCTTATTAAGTATTTCTTGTACTTGATTTTAGTATCTTTTGTTATTTATGCAAGCAATTTGTCTTTCATTTTTAGAACCTAAATGTTTTAAAAGTGTGGATTGACAGCCTCTAAGGAAGCTTATGCTTCTTGGATCTAGCTCACGCTAGGCAATCCACCCTACTATCCAACTAATCAACTATTTCTTTAGTATTTTCTTATCTACATGGCATTCCTCTCTAGATAATGAGGATTCCCCACAATCATATAAATCAACATGCATGTAACATATTAGGTTCTACTAACCTCACCCTTATTTCAAGTTTTACAACTTTCTTTCTAAATAAAATAAAAGCAAAATTGTGGTGAAACACTATCCATATATTAAAATTATTTGTAGCAGTCAATATCCATTTATGTCTTGATCTTAAAGGGGGGTTAATGAGACCAATAAATTCCAATCCCCATTGAATAAAGGGTTGATTCACTATAATTGGTTGGAGAGGTAAGGATGTGAGTTTCACCTTTCCAAAAAACATAGCACATCTAACCCATGCATAATAATCACCAAATATGTTTGGCCAATAATATCCACTTCTCATGATATTGTGGGCTAGTGATGGAACTACTCAAGCAATCTCATTGTTGTACCTAGCTCTATATATCTTAGTAATATGCCATTGATATCTTTCTTGAATAAAACACTATCAACAAGGAGAAAAGGAATTGACTATAATCTAAAATATCTCCTTTTTAAAGGGATCATATGAGAAGGATAAATACCATTTTGGACGTATCTTACCATGTCTTGGAACCAACTAGAAGGTGAGGTGTAATCAATTACAACTTTTTCATCATTTGACACCATAGCCACTCTAGCCTCTTACAAGTCTTGAGATAGATGTTCACAAAGCCATTTTCCTATAATCATATTTATGACCTTGATCTCCACATCATAATCCATTACCTTGGTTATCCAACTAGTACTCTTGTCATTTATAACCTTGTTCAAGAGAAAATTCTTGACACTTGGATGTGCAACCATTAGGTGTATCTTATTGTTAGATAACAAGTATCTAAACTTCTTGAGAGACCTTATAACTAAAAGTAAATGTTTCTCAACAAAAGATTACCTTGTTTCATATTATTCCAAGCCTTGACCAAAGAAGGATATTGGCCACTCTAAATCCTCTTGATTCTACTGCATGAGAATACCTGAAATTGTGTAAATGTTACCATAAGTGTACAAGAAGAAATATTTTATGAAATTAGGGTTCAAGATTGTAGGATCATTGGATATGTCTTTCTTGATCTCTTAAAATCTCCTCACTCCTTATTTAACATGGTTATAATTGTCTTAGCTAAAGTGAAAAAATTTGGAATGTACCTTCTCATAAAATCAATCTTGTTTATGAAGCTTTGCAAAGCTTTTTTGTGTTTAGGCAAGGAAAGTGCAAGAATTAAATCTATCCTATCAGGATATATACTTTTAACACATTTTTAAATAACATGTCCAAGAATATTACCTTTATAAACAAAGAAAACACACTTTTTTGTATTAAGAGACACCCTAAATTACATGTACCTTTTGAACACTTACTTGAGGTGAAACATCTGCTCACCTACATTCTTAAAGAACACTATTATCTCATCCAAATAAACAAGTATAAACTTACTAAAGAGACCCTATAGTTCCATATTCATGGATTTCTTGAAAGTTACCCCAACATTGGATAAACCAAAAGGGATCCTTCTATATGCAAATGTCCCCCACTTTATGGTGAAGGTTGTTTTGAATTGGTCTTCTTCTTTGACCAAAATCTAATTTTAACCACTATAGCCATCCAACAAGGAGAACCTTTCTAAACCTACAACCAACTATAATTTTTTTTCCATTGATGGCAATGGGTAGAATTATTTAAGGGAAGCTTTGTTCAAGTCACAAAAATTAACACATAGTCTAATCTCACCATTCTTTTTCATACTACAAGATTTGTCACCGAAGTTGAGTGCTTAATTGGAAATATTATAGATGACTCAATGAGCTTATGAAGCTCAACTCTCATTAAAGGCTCAAGCTTTTAATTAATAGGCCTTTGTCTTTATCTTAATGTATTAGTCTCATCTTCTAACTCAATGGTGTGTTGAGCTAGGCTTGTATCAAATCCTTTGAAGTCACTGTATTGCCATGCAAATACATCCATGAAACTTGAACTTAACTTAATGAAAGTTTCCTTCTCTAAAGGAGTACAAACCCTACCTAAATTCAATTTCCTACTAGTTGAAATCTCCATATTTATATGGTATATCTCCTTTATTGATAATAAATAATTTTATTTTCTCAACTCATCATCTCTACTGAAAATGCTTTCAAGGGTGACCAACCCTTTGGGCAAATTATTTGTTTTAAGCTACACAATTTGGTCACCATACTGATGCAAGAACTTGTCTTCGTTTCTTGAAAAAAAATTAGCCTCTTATTGCAATAACCTAACAATCTGTTTATCATCTTCAAACACCTACCAATTATCATGGTTGTCTGGAATAGAAGGTCTTATAACCACTTTAATGTATGACTAAACGTTTTCACTCTTTATATCAGCTGGGATACTAAATTGTGACCCAATGATAGCCAACTTGTCTATATGTTTGTTCTCATTTCTTGATATGGCATAAATAATGAAATCTTAAAATTCTATAAGTAAATCCATTACTTTATGATTATAAGACCTAAGCAATGGATTCTTGCATATATTAAGACTTATTACTTGGTGAACTATTGGTTCACTATCACCAAAGACTTTTAAAGTATTGACCTTCATCTTTCTTGCCCATTGTAAACCATAAACTAGTGTTGAATATTCAACAACATTGTTTGAACAACCAAACTAAAACTTGAGAGAATATAAATACCTTTCATTTAGATAATTCAACATCATTCTATCCCTAGTTCCATGTTTATTCCTTGATCTATCAAAGTATAATTTCTATAGGCCATCACCAGACACATCATCCTTCATAAATGCTAGAATTGGTGTATCTCTTTTATGAAGGAAATAAACACCAAGTCTTTCTTCTTAAATTAACTTATAAGGATCATGTTCATACAAATTACAGGCCCATTCATCAAGGAATAAATCTAAAACTCCATCTAGAGTTGAGTCAATCTCTACTTCATTAGTTTTTATTTCCTCAACTGAGATAGTACAATTAGTGTTCACCATACTTGGCATATATGGATCTAAATGGAAATGTTAAATAGATTTATAATGTATTGTTACCTTAGTACCATACTTGGTCTTGAACATCAAATATGTTCAATCAGCTAATAAGTATCCTCCAATCTTTGAAGTAAAGTCCCTTGAAAGACACATAGCAAAATAGGGAGGCAAGTCCACTACAACTACATCTTATTGAATGGTAACATTATGACAAGCATGTAGTGTCAACTTTAGATCTTTGATGTTGATTAATATCTTTATTCATGACCCATATAGTTGTAATACTCTTTTAGTATTTAGTTCATAGACAAGACCAAGATTATCTACAATTTGTTTAGGTATGACAGTGTTACTAGCTCCACTATCTACCATGCAATTATGAACTAAACAGTAACCAACTATCAAAGACAGGTAAAAATGAGGAGTCTTATTTAATTTGACATTGGTTTTGTCTAATTTTCTCATTTTATGTACTCGTTGATCTTGTTTCTTGGTTAGCTGGTCTAAATTATCTAAAACAACACCTCATTTCTTAATTGGTTCTTGAGACAATTTGAAGGCTAAAAGCTCTTGGATGAGCATGTCTTTTTGCCTTGGAATAATAAGGGAATCCTAAATATTAATAATGACATTAGATTTCTTCATCTGATCTATTATGCTAAATGAGGCTCCACTAACCTTTGGCTACACCTTGTGAACCACTGGTTGTTCTCTAATCAAAGGTATTTGAGGGATCTTCCCAGCTTATGCATTTTTATTTTTTTGTGTTATAGGGGTAGCAAGTTGATCCTTGATACTCTTGGGAATAATATTAAGAGTACTATAAGTATTACTCACATCTTGAACTTCCTCAATAGCTCTTCTTTTATCCCTAGTTAGAGCTAAAACTTGACCACTTATGTTACTAGTCTCACCAATCTGATTGAATGCAACATGATCATCTATTTTCCAATTCACATTAATGGCATTAGGCTGCCCTTGAACTTGTTGAGATTCTCCTTGGGGTATAAAATTTATCTCTTGATACTGACCTACTTGAAGTGAAAACTCTTCTTATGTCATTTGTGGCATAGTAATATCCTATGATACAAAGACTTGGTTTTGCATATCATTGGGATTTAAAGGTTGTCAACCAGGATCTTGCATCAAGTTATTTTGAGGAGGTATGAGATTAATGGATTTTAAACTAGAGGATATATTAGGGTCAAGGGATGCATATGGTTTAGCTTGGGTTATGGCTCTTTGAGATTGATAGGGTGGTATATTTTCTCTGAAAGGTTGATAAGGAGGCCTTTGAATATTGGAGGGTTGATAGGTGCAATGGTTTTGTTGCTAATAAGGCCTACCCTAGTATTTTTGTCTCTTGAGTTGAACTATCTCATTTCCAAAAGATTGTAACATACTTTCTAAATCTTCAATCTCATTAGCTTGATTAGAATGGGTTGCAACTTATGCTTTAGGAGATGGAATAGGAGATATAGATGGGATTTGAGGAACTTGAGGGGGTGTAATAGGTTGTATCTCTAAGAATATAGACATTAGGGGCCTTGGAAAAAGCTTACCAGCTTGTATCAAATTTTTCTCTACTCTTATTGCAACCCCATAGGTATTTGGCAAGGTATTACCACCCATAGACTGTATCATCACACTAATATCAAAATTAAGGGCTTTTAGATAGTATAAGAATGCATATTCTAGGGATGGTCTGACCAATATAGGCATCTTGGTCCTTGTCTTTTGGAATCTAATGCTAAAATTAGGCATGAATTCATGGGGGTACCTTTTAATGGTAGTCATCTGTTCAACTAAGGATAGATGATCAAATTTGTCTTCAAATTCCCTAATTAAGGCTGCACCTAACTCATCCCAAGTAATAATGGAGGTCAAAATAAGATTAATATACCATTGCAATGTTTTTCCTTTGAAAGAAATAGCAAGCAATCTAATAGCCACAATATCTTGAACAACATTGTGAATAGAACAAAGATTGGAAACATCTTGGATATGCTCAATAACAATTGTTTTCTCTCATTTTCCTAAGAATAAAGGAATAATCTTAAGGGAAAACATAGGAATGTCATCATATTAGGCCAAATTTAGGGGATTGCCCTTATTGAATGGAACAAAAACTCGATTCTTGATAACCATTTGTGTAATGGGGATAATAGCTTGGACTAAGACAATAGTATGACCAAGAGATGAATATTTCCTTTGAGGATAAGGAATTATCCTATTGAATCTTGCTTTTTTATAATAATTTGAAGGCAATTCAATGTGTTTAAAAGGAGTACCTTTACTTATTGATCTTGTAGTAATCTTTGGCATGAAAGCACTGTCTAGATGATGCCACTACAACTTGAAGAATCTTTATCTATTGATGATGGTAGATGTCTCCTCCTACTACAATTTAATCTTCTCAATCTTTAAACTTTGATTATGCCAAGGAGAACTCAATCCCACTAGGCATGTCAGAATTATTGGCATCCTAGATTGCACCCTAGCTGAGTAAGGATATTGTTCTAGTCCTCTTACACAAATCTAGTCCAACATGGGGATGACCCTATGTTGTGGGTCACCTAAACTTGGGTCAAACCTATGAAAAATGCCAACTTCCTTCTAGATCTATCACCTAAACTAGACCTAAACTAATAATTTCTTAGAAAAAGGAAGAGAGGGTAACAATAATATATGAAAGCATATAAAATGAGGTGATGCACTAGTAATTGGAACACTTATACTTTACACAAGACACACTATATAACATATTAAAGACCAAAGAAGATCAGTCTCATATAAGTATTTCACGATAAGGCATTGATCAGCTATCAAACCAGAATGAGAGGGCATATATCCACTTCGAAGCTAATCAATAAACTATATATTGCACTTAAAATGACTTGTGAGGACTACAAAGCACTTAATAAAGGTGAGAAAACTTAGACATAGGTAAGGAAAGCATATATTCACTTAACCATAGTACATGAATTCATAGAACACACTTCAAATTAGTTCATAAAAAAGATGGAATTTGGTCTTTATTGCATCAAGGACTTCATGTCTATACAATTTTTTGGCCTATGAGGCTCTTCAGGTGAACTTATTAAATGCACAACCATCTTGCTCCACTTCAGCTTTAGATTTAGATTTTACCTTAGCCTTGGCTTTGGAATTTACTTTGGCCTTAGCCTTAGCTTCTACCTCAGCCTTGACTTTGGCATCTTCTTAAACCTTGGCCTATTTATATACCTTGGTTTTGGAATTTGGTATAGCCTTATATTTATCTTTGGATTTCTTCTCCTCAACCTCTTTCTTAGCTTTTTTCTCTTGATGCACAGAGCTTCTCTAGCCTTGTGCTCCTCCTAAGCCTTTTTAAGTGTCGCTACCTCCTCTTATTTTTATTATGCAGCTTACACTTCTTGGTTTTTATTTTGTTACTTCTTCCTTTTTCTTCACCTCTAATTCTTTAGCTCTTTTCTTTTGAGCCTCTACTTCCTTGGATTTTTGCTTGCATTCATCCATTGTAGCCTATTATTTTCATTTCTCTTCTTAATTGGTAGCCTTGTACTTTACCTCTTATTTTTTTCTTCTTCTCTTCCTTTTCCTTCCTCTTATCCTCATTTTACACCTTTGTTGGATCTTCTTGTCCCTATGTAACTTCATTTTGTGGGTCTAAATGTGGAAAACTACTTTCTTTAGGCTCCTCCTATGGATTTGATAATTCTAGCACTGTAACTAATTCTAAATATTCCAAAGAGGATGATTCCATAACAATACCTCTTCACATAGTCATCTGCTTTCTATAAGTTGGTAGTGGAGTGAGGCTCTTTTTTGGCCTCTTCACAGTCTATACCTAAGGCTATTAATGGGACTTTTGTGATTATTGTGATTCACTCTCCTATGTTGGATCTGTAAAAGACACCATCATATCTTTAATTATTAGAGATGATCAAGCTATAGCGTGGGTCCTTTATCTATGTAATAGGGCCAAAGGTGGACTTTTTTGTACTAATAGATATATTTATTACATAGTGGAAGATCCTACAACTGGGTTTGTCTAAAAATTAATGTATAAATATAATGTCTAATTACTTCTTGATCTACATTATCAATTATAATGGAAGAAGGAGGTTGGGTGATATCAACCCATAGATCTTATCTCACCTAATTTTTCACTTGGTAGGTGCACATTTCCTTCCAAAAATTGAACTCTTTTTCCTCTTCTTGCTCATAAACATCATGATTGATGTCTACAATCATTAACTACATAAATTTCTATTATTCAAATCCTAGTTTTGTCAGGTTGCATTTAGTCACTATCTTCAAAACATGTTTATTATTGATCCAAGACTTTGTATGGCATGTCCTCTTTTTAGGAGGTGGTGGTGAAGCTCAATGTGTTAGTCCCTTCCTCTTTCCTTTGCTAGCTTGTAATGGAACCATTGTTATTTATGGTGGTGCCTATGGTTGATATTATGTATGAGGTTGATATTGTACCTAAGGAGGCATGGATTTTTGTGTACATGAAGTTATGGAGTGTATAGGTTGTACCAACCTACCAGTTAGGGATTTTTTTTGTATAACTTTTGCCTATGCATCCAACATAGTGATGAAAAAGGGAAGGGGAGTTGTGGGTACTTTAAGCAATTCATGAATTTTGATTTAGATGTCATTGTGCAACTTTGTGACTAATGAATGTTATCCAAGATACTACATCACATCTTGATGTACCCTGGGGTGTGAAATAATCATGGCTTGGATCTGTATCCACCATGTATTAAATAGTCCCAACTATTCATAATACTACCTTATTTCAATCCAAGCAATGTTGTAGGATGAAGTAGTAGGCCAAAATTCTCCAATTAGGTTGATTGGTCCCTTTGGTGACTTCCATTTTGTATAATAGAGGAGTAAAACTAAAAACTAACACTAGAATTCTTATGATGTGTTGGAAAGAATCTTCTTGATGTTTATTATGATTTTTGAGGCTAAAAACATGGGATAATTGAAATCCTCATGTAGGCATATCATGTGATATGTAATGTTTGCAATGTCTTTGGTTACCTACTTTGCATGTTTGGTTGTCTACCAAAACCATTTGGTGATGCATTCAGACAGGATGCGCACTAAAGCATCTTCTAGAGAAATGATGGGAATTCCTCTACCTGCCCTTTTTAATTTTTCTCTATTATCTAAGTGGATAGGTGAAGCTATATATTTTTAAGGTAAAATGGATTTACCTTGAGTTTCAAGCCTTGTTTCTCTTTCTATGGTCTCAAGTTTGATCAATAATGTAGCATCTTGAGACAAATGAATGGCACCCTCATTATATATACTCAGTAAACTAAGCATTACCTCATCTAATTACCTGAAAGTAGGTAACTTAATTAGTTGTTTAGTATCAGAGTGTCATAAAATATGTTGAAGTGCTAGTGATCCTAATTATGTTACTTATTGAGGGTCAAGGATAAACAAAGTAACTTCTACCAAATCAATAAAATTAAAAAGATGTAGATCATGATATGTGGTTTTCTTGAGTCTAAGTGTAGATGCTTCATTTTAACCACGTATGTGTCTAAATTGTAACTCTTTGTAATGGCATGTAAGTTTAACCGAAAATCTCCAACTACATTAAATTTACTCACACAACTATCATTTTAAACCAAAATCAAAATGATACATCCCTAATTGGGGAAATGGATCACCTTACATCATTTATCTTGTCTAGTGCATCCTAAATTAAACCATCCCTTTAAAAGTGTCTTCATAGGCCAATTAAGTGAATACTTGATTGACAAAGAAACATTATAAACTTTAACTTTCTTCTAATTGTCAATTAATCACATTGATTAATTATCCTAATCATTTATCTAATGGGAAAATCCATGGATTTGAATTATCCTATTTTTCTAATATAAAAATTGAATTATGGCATCGCATAGGTGATGTCATAGGGGTAAATCAATGGAATGGAATGGAGTGTGGGAAAGGTGGCTTATGACATGGCAATTTAAACACACTCTTACATATCTTACACCCCTCTTACACAATGACTGCACTTTCTTCCAAAATGCCTTCTATACTCTAGAAATGTTATAAATGGCATATCTTACACATTCCAAAGGTGTTATCATGGATTTTAGGATTGATCCTTAACACTCCTTAGGATGAGTTTAATGGTTCATATAAATTTAGGGAATCTATAAAAATATCTCTCATACATCTCATTTCATCAAGCTTCCTAATGTAAACTTAATCTATTAGATTATTCCAAGAAGCTTAATTAACTCTTTCTCTCTTATGTCAATCCAAAGCAAAGACCAAGTGTAGATAAGAAGAGGTGTTCCCCATGTAAGGAATAAAGTAAAAATGAAGACTTATACATCTATAAGCCAAGCACAGCATCTTTAGATCAATTTTCAAACATATCTTCAAGGGAGGTAAAAGTGTTATTTTTATCTTTCCAATTTGCATTTCTTGTTTGATCATCATAGCTCACCTAGGGATTAAGCTTGATAAGTTATGTCTTCAAGTTATTTTTAATATTTCCCAAACAATCGACTAACCTCTCTTAGATTCTTGATCTACATAATTACATGCTTGGTGGGACCTTTTGAATGATTACACACATCCCACAACATTTTTTAGACCACTAACATTCTTCTAATTACCAGAATTGGTCTTCTACCAAGTTAATTCTCTTCCTTTTGCTCTAAAATTTCATTAAAACTCATTCAAGTACAAATGGTGAATTCGTGACTATGGATCAATAAATTTGGAATATTCATTAGTGAAATTATTAGGGGAAATAGTGAAATCACTCAGAACATTAGGAAAATCATTCAAAAAATGTGAAATTGTTAAATTGCCTATTTTATTTGTTGTGTTTTCCTGCATAATAGCAAAATTGTCAACTTTATTAATGAAATTATAATGTAGAACAATGAAATCATTATTACAATTTTTTGTGTTTATTTATCTAAAGGTTTACATTAATTAAATCATGTTAATCATCGATTAAATCATGCTAATCATTCATAAAATCATTCTAATCATCAGTGAAACTACAAAAAATAGTGAAACAGTTTCTTTATTATTTTTTGTTATAGTGGTTTTTTGCATATTATGAAATTGTTGATTCCATTAGTGAAATTGTAATACCTTACCATGAAATTGTTTTAATAGTTATCTCTAATTTTTTGCCTAAAATGAAATCATTCTACCCTATAGCAAAATTATTGAATACATTATCAAAATCATGTTTGTCACCAACAAAATCATTTTGCCCTGTAATGAAATCATTGAATGAATCAGTGAAATCATGTTCATCATCAAAGAAATTGTTCTAACTAATTTTATGTTCTCTATTTTTATGTTTAAACTATGAAATTATAGGATTTAATGGAAAAATCAACCTGCTAAATAGTGAAAACATTCTAATTTAAGGTTGAGACTTAAAACAATAAAACTTTAAGCTCCTTTTGGCCCAAACCACTTGTTTCAAACATCTAATATTTTTGTTTTGCATGTCCTTGGCCAAAGAGTGGTGTTTTGAGTTAAAATAATTTAATTATTTCTCACATTTCAATTTGGGAATTAAAATAAATTCACAATTCAATTTGAGTTTAATAAACTTGTTTATTTTCAAGTCATTTACTTTATTATAGGTTTGTTTGATTTCTTGATTGTCTTGTGGGATTATTTTTTCATGTATCTCCCATTTTTTTTAATTTATAAATACAAAATTTCATATTTGCCTTTAGCCTATTTTTCAGTTGACTTAGTGGGGTGGATTTCATCACCTTCCTGTAAGTCTTTATGGGTGTGTTGACCTAAGAAGTGACATATTAACATCGTACTAAACCACACTTATCTAGTGGGGTATTTAAATTGATAAAAATTACCTAGCTTTGTGCTTACAAAAAGTCATGTGAGGAAAGTTAAACCTAGGATTTATTTACAATATCCAAGGTCAATGTGTGGTACTTCAAAAGGAGCGATCTTGGCAACAAGATTGAACTTCTTCATTAATGGATTTATGTTCATGTTATCATGAGGTATGTAGGGATTATCTATATATCCCATTATAAAACAATAAGCAAACCCCAAATTTATTAGCACTTCACTGAGACCTTTACGTTTGAAGTGGTTATGAAGGGACTAGACCCTATCATGAATGGCCCAATCTTGAATTTCTTCTTAGATGCCTCTTTTACCATAGATCAATAATTGATATAGGGGTGTAAAGTTAATATCCCCTAAATATCACCTTAATCATACAAATCTTGAGAGAGAAGGGGATGTAAAAACCCTGCCAATTATTGCAATTCTTTATTTAATGAACACTTATAGTTTTAATCCTCTCTCAAGGCAAGTGTTTCATAAGGCTTAATAGATGTGATGCAAGCCTTTATTCGTTATTTAAATACCTAATAATTCTTGTGTTTTTTGGTTTTATTATTATGTCAAAACATTGTTTATACTTAAGACCAAATCAAACCAACCAAGTCCAAGACTAAAACCATTTTATACCCACATAATGACGCAGTACTCTACCAAAATTTAGGCTTAAACAAAGAGGACATGTTAAATTTGGTCCCAATACCTATCTTGTTTATTCAAACTATGTCATTAGGTTGACAAAATTAAACCAATAGTCTTGTCAAATACCATTTTAAGACCAAAATACACCTATTATTCAAATTGTGTCATTATGCCACTCATTTGAGTCCTAATCTAAGTCCTAATCTAAAATGCTAAATTCTAAATACCAATTTTGAATCCAAATACATACCAAGGTAAGTTTTAATGGTTATTCTTCATTAATTCATGAATATTTTAGTTTTAGAAATTGGTATTTGTCTATTTTTAGGGGGTGGTGAATAATGTGGATTCATCTAAATTATCTATGTATGTTAGTTTTCCAGGTCGGTTCACCTACTATTTAAAATAAATTACATACATATAAATATAGTTAGCTACTCTATTAAAACTTAATATGAGCTTATTTTCCATTATATGTAAATAGACGTATGTCCATATACTCATAATGGTAACTTTTAATAGCAAGAAAGGGATGAAGTGTTAGGTGATGATACCCAAGGATAACATGCTTCCAAGTGACACCAAATTTATATAATTATAATGTTTTTATTATATAATTATAGTGTTTTGTCTAATGATAACATTATTACTGAATGATAACATTGTTATAATTTGGCAGTATTAATGTGAAATGATAACATTGTTGTCATTTGATAGAATTTCTATCAAATGATAGTATTTTTGTCATTCAATAATATTACTATCAAATGATAGCATTGTTTTCATATGATAACATTACTATCAGATGATATCATAGTTTTCATTTGATAGCATTCTTATAATTCACCATCAACTCTATCGTTAGGTGGTGAAGAGGTGTGATCCACACAAAAATAAGGCACAGTATGTCTGTAAGTTCTCTCCTACACACACACACCCATATAGATTATACATCCTATTATGATTCACTTATCCATTCACATTCTCACCTAAATGCCATATATTAAATTTCAACAAACTTTTAAAACAACTACTTAGAGATTCACCAAAAAAAACCCAAGTTAATTTCTATATGGACCACTAAAATTTACCCTTATACTAACTCTTGTTCAAATTATTTTGTTATGCCATCTAATTAAAAATCAATACTAATTCCAAGACTAAGTTTCCAAATGCTTGTTCAAACCATGCCATTATGTCATCTAATTCAAAACTAATACTAATTCAAATGCTAAATTCCAATTCTAGTTTAAATTGAGTCCAATGCCAAACATGGTTGACCAGGTCAACCCAAATCAAATCAAATTAGATCTTTTCAAAAATTCAAATGCCATTCAACCCTTCTTACAAATTCAAATTTAATCAACTTTCCAAATCATATCAAGTTTAACTGATTTCCAATGCCAATCAAACCTTGTTTAAATGCAACTTCTATCTAAGGTTCACACATTTTCAAATCAAACCAATGTTACAAAGTGAAGTTGTTCAAATCCTAGATCAAATTTTATAATAAAATAAGATGGACTTACAAACCAACATTCTAAACCAAAGTCAATCTTTTTGAAATCCCTTGATGTACCAAGATTTGTGCCCCCTTTTGGACACAAGTTTGATTCACACACCTTTACTATTAAGATACATACATGAACAAAATTTGATCAAACTAGTCCATTTAAACACTTACATTTACAAACTAAATAAAACATTCAATGTCTACTAAGGCTAATTACAACTTTAAAATCAAAATCTAGTTCATCTTGAACTGTGTGTTAATCTAAAGCTAAAACTAATTCATCTTGAACCATGTACCAAACCAAATTCTGTACCATTCAAATTTTGAGATGTTTCATCTTGAACCACATTCCAATTTGACCTAATTTGACTTGAACCACATTCTAATTCCAATGCTAAATCAAGTCTATTTAGGCCAAATCCAACTATTCCATTTGAATCATATTTATGTCAATATTGCCTTTTTGGTTGGGGGGATATTCTAATCTAGACCGATACCAACCTTTTTGGGGCTAACCCATTTCAATTTGTACCAAGACAACCCTTTTTGGTTCCAAAATAATCTAATCTATACCAAGGCCACTCTTTTTACGGGCCATCCAAATTCCAATATGTGTCAAAACCACCCTCTTTGGACCCATTCTAATTGAATCCAAGTCTACCCTCTTTGGGGCTAATTTATTGCATCTGATTTCCCTTGCATTTATCCTTGATTGGGGGTATTAGTCCAATGTTAGTTCAAGTCATGGAATCTCACGATCTTAAACCTTTTTTAGCATGTCCACTCCTGCATCAAAAATCAATAGATCAATTCACTTTGCAAGTAGTCAATAACTAGACTACTTTACCTCTACTTTGAACACTTCAACCATTAACCCAAATGTTAATCTAGTATTAAAACCAAAACAAAGTTAACCAACCATTTTACATCAATATTACCTCTCAAAGGTGTCATCTAGTGTAAACTATGAACAAGAACAATTTGATCAACAACTATTTGATAACAAAGATGAAAACCTTCTCACAATATTAGAGCTCGGTGCAAAAATTTAGGCTAGATTTCAATTAAAGGACTTACGTTATTTGATTAGAGATCCTAAAGAGACACCATAACAAAGCCAATATTCTAGACCTATTATGACATTACCCTTATCTATTGGCAATCCAAGTGTGCCCAGTTTGATAACTACTTGATCAAGATATGTCATGATCCCCTTCCTAAACACAATCAAATATGTCCACTTCCAATGTAAGATCAAGATAGTCAAACCATTATTGACATTATTATTAAATCACCCATATTTAACTAAAATTAAACCATATTTGAAAGGCCCACTATTGGTTCATTGCCTAAACTCCCCTATTTCCAAACATTTCTTCATCCCAAAGCCTCCATTTCGAAGTGAAAGGTGACCAAGGTACTTGTGGAAAATGTAATACACCTAAACCTCTTTATGCCTACTTTCATGTCAAATTTAGTTTATATTATAAAACCAATATCAAAATTGGGTCCCATTTCAAAATTGATATCAGATTTAGCATTAGAAGAAACATCAACATTAGTCTCAACATTGGATTCATATCCTCTCAAGTTAGAATCAACTTCAAAATTAGGATTTATTAGTGGATGCTATGACATTGGATACACATTTTTGGGATATCTAATTGAAAACATTTATGATCCTTTCACAGTTTTTTAATACATTTCCTTCAACATCAATGCAAGTTCTCCTAATAGCCTCTATGAGAATTATGATGTCATTTCCCCTTCCATTGAATATGCCTTTACCATTAACCAACCCATCTATTATGTTGGTATACCACTTCTCAAAAATGTTGATTATGACTGATAGAATTACACATTGTTAAACTCTTTCAATGGTGACATCTTAGTGTCAAAATTCTTGGGGAAGTAAGACACTATCAAAGTAAAAGAATAGTCTCCTACTGAAACCTTGTTTAAGGCGCTAGGAGATAATTAAAGTCTAAACGTGGCATCTTTTAGTGAAACCTTGTTTAAGGCATTAAATGATAAGTAAAATCAAAAATTAGAATCCTTTAGTGAAACCTTGATTATGGTGCTAAGGTACAATCAAAATAAATTATCGACATCCCTTAGTGAAACCTTATTTAATGTGTTATTAGAAAATCCAAGTCAGAATAATCAAAAAGACTATGTTAGTGAAAACCTCTTCTAGGCTCCAACAACTAATCCAATTTATTCCTCATTGCTTGATGAATATATTAGTGAAGATAATATCATCCCCACCACAATAAAAATCAAATCAAATCTATAATTAGCAATAATGTGTGTGACTAAAACTCCCAATTTTCATTTGTTCACTAACTATTATATATTCCATTTTGATTATATCATCCATTCAAGACCTATATGCCATTATCCAATCAGACTATTTATCCCATGCCCACCCTTATTTACTCTTCCTGGCAGCACTCTTTTTTCTATAGGCTATAAAGACATCTTGTCTATAGGTTTGAAGGAAGTAAAATCACTCACCAACGAAGATCACGATAGCAGTCATCACGTTCATATTAGCAATAGGATTTAAACAGAGCTATTATTTTGAGTAGGTATTGGTTAGACAACAAAGGGTCCACATTGTGCATCTCTTAATCCTCCATTGAGTTGAGATGATAAAAAATCCAAAAAAAACATAAAAATCAACTAAAAATACAAAAAAATAAAAATAAATTATTGTCTGTGTACCTTGACACTTGGAGATAACCCTATTTATATTATAGACTATTATGTTGAAGCCATATTGACCATTGTCAACCAATACCATTCAATAAATTTTATCCATTCAATCCTATTCATCCCAACATATCTTATTGTGACCATCATTTTTCTCATCTTGACCTTGTTACAGAAGTGAAAGGTATATTGAGACCTATTTGGGAAATATTTTGGCCTATTATCCATGTGATACTTTGATGACTAGACACATTTAGTTCTCACATGACATGATCTTTGGAGACTCATAGTCATTTTTGTCATTGCCATTTATCCATTAATCATATTGTGTCAATATCATACCATTTGTTATGTCCCTATCCCATTCACATTTTCAACCCTATTATTGATTTGTAGTATCTTCTGCTAGGGTTGAACTACATTGATCTGAGGTCCATTTAAACTATGTAGGTAATGATCAATTCATGAAGTTAGCTCAGTCACCCCTTTTCCATGTTCTCATCATTTTAAAATTAATTTAATCCATGATCTCAACATTTTATGAGTTAAACCCTTCTCCATCTTGTAATCCTCCATCGAGTTGAGATGCCAACTATTTTATTATTTTTGGGAAAACTAGTTTGTAGTTCCTAAATAATAAGGGTCTGGAATAAGGGGGAAATCTAATTTATAATGGAAAAATATATATTTTTATCAAGTAATTTGCATAATAAAAATAAAATTATCTAAAAATGGGCTAAAATAGATGATCCAAGGGCTGGAAACGAAGATGTAAGACTGGGAGACTGTCTGAAATCTAAATCTAGACTTCATTTTCTAATTGGATAGGAGTGTTAGAACTAGATAGGAGTGGTATTGGCACTATTTCCCAACTCTATCATTGTTGTCTTGAGGATCTAAGTTTTCTAGGATTTGTTTGCTAGATTAATGTGAGCCTGCATACCAAATTTTGGAGGTTGAAAGTCAAATGAGCTCATTGTAGGTCCATTTTAATCTCCAAAACCTTGTATTCATCTACACATATGGAAGCAAAAAATGCATCAAAATTAAAAGAGGGAAAAATTGGGTTAGGGGAAGAATGATCACATGATCTAGAACCCCTATTGTCCTAATTATTGCCTATATTAACCCTCAAGCTAGGGTCTCAGATCAAATGTAGTTCTCCCTTAGGGAATGTGCATAATCAATATGCACAATAGATGCTAGAATGACTTTCACATAGTCCCTTTTTTGATCAAGCATGCAAATCTATGTATGATGCATAATGTTGAGATATACTATTGACTGATTTTTATTATGTCCAATGTGACAAAGTAGTAAGTGTTAGATATAAAATGCCTTGTGAAGTCCTTTATATAGGAGACTCTTTATTTTAAATTTGGGAACTTTATTTGAATTTGGTCAACATTGGGAAACTTAAGGATGAAGCCAATAAAGGGACTAAGACCTATTAAGTGAAATAAAATGACTATTGGAGATGAAAATGGCTCTAGACAAGAGCACTGGAAATAGAAACTAGTGGCCCCAGCTATTGTCCAACCCCAATGCTCTTGTCTTACAGTCCTGAGACCTAGGGGGATAGAAATAGGATATAAAACTTGACCTAGCTAAGGTGGAATGACTATTTCAAAGGCTTTAGATTATTGGAAATAGGTAGAAAGGTGTCTAAAGCATTTAACAATAGTAAGATGACTAAAATGAAAGACATGGCTAAATGTGAACAAAGCTCATATTTTCCAGTCAGAGTCTCTTATAAAAGGACTATAAAAAGACATGATATGTGTTATTACTTGACTTATTTAGGGTGTATACATTTTCCTCATTTTTAATCTAGTGATGTAATGAAATGAAGTACTAGAGTAAAAGAAAGAAAAGAGAATGTGTACCTGAACCTACCTGTGTGGAGATAAGTGTGCTGAAAAAGAATCCAACTCACATCCTAGCCAAGGAAGTGGATGGAGCATTGAATAGTACTCAGAGAAGGAAGGAATCTCTAAAATTGATGCCCCTTGTACTAAACCTAGAAGTAGAATTTGTATAACATGGAGAAGGAGGATAATGCTTAACCCCTGTGATGAATCTGACTAGAATGAGAAATGCTCGAAGGTCCAAAACTAATGCTTACCTTCTATCCCACATAAACTCGTGTAATTTTGGAATTGGTGTCATATGGTATGTCTCTTTAAGCCCATGAATGTACTATGATATGATAATGTTGGTGTGGATAGTCAAATGTATGCTAGAAACTAGGCCACTCTTGGCCACTCTAAAACTAGTGCACTAAGCTTATATGAAAGCTACTCAAGAACTTGGGAACTTGAGAACTCAAGAGGTTAGGCTTGTATGAAATCCAACCCAAAATGATGCCAACCACCTATAGATGGAGTAAGGCATGCAACTACTGAGAATTCCTAGGTAATGCTAAACTTAGAAAGAAATAAAACAAATGTGTCATGCACATTACCCCCAATCACTGGTGTCTAAAACATGAATTTTGATCTGAAAGTTGTATCAACTTGCCCTATCTAAAAATGGAAGTGATATCCATCGTGTTGTGCATGATGCCCCCTATATTTGGATTCTGGTAAATGTTTAAGAAGAGAATGGCATATCTCTACCATTCTAATCTGTATAATCTTGGATGATTAAGAACATGAACATTTGTGCCATGCCCCTAAATTTGGTATATGAGTGATTCATATGTATAGTCTAGTAATTTGTATAACCACATTTGATATGAGTTATTATGCCATGTTCCACATGTAAAAACTAGAAATCAAAACACTATGCTTTGAATTATGCCTATTAATCTATTATCTAGTCCTGTACATAAATCATGTTGTATGAAGTTGTATGTGATGTAATAATGTACATGCCCCTAAATTTGGTATCTAGTCTACATCTATATCAAAATCATTATGAATCCATATAATCTAAACCACTATATATTTTACTAATTTGTGTATTTGTAAACTGAGGTATGTCTGTCTAAATGTTCTAAGTAATGTTGAATGACCCATGTAATCTGAATCACTGTATATTTTGACTGATTTGAGCTAAATCTGATCATCTAAATACTAGAGATGTAAAAACCATGTTGAGTGACCCATGTAGTCTGAATAACTATATATCTTGACCAATCTATGTATCTATAAACTGAAGGTATGTCCCTCTAAATGTCTTGAGTAATGTTATGTGACCCATGTAATCTGAATCATTATATATCTTGACCAATCTAAGATGAATCTAATAATCTAAATATTGGAGGTGTAAAAACCATGCTGAGTGACCAATGTAGTCTGAATCACTATATATTTTTATTGATCTGAGTTGAATATGATAATTTGACTGCTAGAGGTATAATAACCATGGTGTATCTACTTATGAGAGTGGATAGGCATGCTAGATAACTGTAGCAATAGGAATAGTAGGAATGATTCCCCCCTTTTTGGGAGAAGGACAAGATCTATGATAGAGTAGGTTGAGCCAAAAGTAATGACTAGTGGTGTAATGATAGAAGTGAGGTTGGTATAGTTTGAACTGACTGAGAAGTTGTTTGATTGATTAGACTGAGTTATTTGATAGTTAAATGAGCCTTTGATTGGTTAGGACCAAATTATATGTTTGGGTAAAAAATTGGTATAGAGATGCATGACTAGATAATGTGGGGTACCACAAGATATGCCCCAAATAGCATGGGTGTGGTTGAATATTGCACGGGCACCAGTAAGGGCAGGAGCTCATAGAAGGCCTATTGAGGCTAAGTTAGCACTATTACATTTGGATGCATGAGATGTGAATATAGATATTCCTGATGTAGATGATGTTTGATGCACAGAGGTATATACCACATGGTGGATGAGGTATTGATGGGCTCTGTTATATCTTCTTGATGGAGGGGATACCCCTGAGTATGAGGACCCTGATCTGATTCAAATGATGGGAGGTAAGCATTGATTATATTTGAATTATTGTTCAAGTTTGTGCATGTTTTAGCTTGTTTTGAAAATGCATGTCTAACGTAGTGTTGTAATTTTACATGTAAGTGGATTGAAAGGTGTTTAGGATGAAGAACCTACTAGGGTAGGAGGTAAAGATGATGGGTTTTGGGAGACCATTATTGAGTCTACACTTAGAGAGCTCACAAAATATGTTATTGATGACGCTATGGAGGAGGGTTTGATAGAGTGAACAATATTTATAGATGGTGTTTATGCTCATTTGTTTAATATGGTTGTTATAGCTATAGTTTCATATGTTAAGGCAATAAGAGAGAGAAATGAGCTGAGAGCTAAGTGAGATAGGCATAAGATGCCTCCACCTGATTATGGATTGGTGAGTATATGGATTATGAATGAGTATATTTATCTACAGATGTGGTATGCAGACTTGCATGAGGAGCATGGTTGGTTTATGGAGTGAGATAGTCAGCATAAGAGGCATTCAAGAGCTTGAGGAGGTGTAGGGACATTGAGTGCAAGGCTGGACTATGGGACTAGTACTGGAGGAGAGAGAGACTGAGATTGAGGGTATGACACCCATTCATGATTGATTATATCTTGATATTATGTATATGTATTTGAAAACTTTGTTATATGTATATGGATACTAGGTTGTTTTTGATTTAGGAGTATTGTTTTATGGATTTTGGAATAGATTAGCGTATTTATTACTATTTATTAATTAGAAGTAGTTGATCTAGTATTGATGTTGAGGTTGTATATGTTTGGTAAAATGGTACTTGAGATATTTGATTTAACTTTTGTTGATAAGTTTAGGTGATACTAGGTTTGTATTTCAATTTGTGTGTACGTAAAGAATTTTATTTGGTTTGTAATTATATGTGAGCAAACAAGATTTGTTGATTTTGCAATTGGTGAATTGTTGAGATAAATTTAGCTAGTTTGAGATTGGTAAATTGGATTTGGTAAGATCTAGATTTTTTATAAGCTGGCTTTGGCTATGGATAGTTATTGGGAATTAGGAATTTTAGTTGTTAGTATGTGGGGATGTAAGATATCACACTATGTGTATTAATTCCCCAAGAGTGGCTCAAGAATACAAAGGCTAGTTAGACCTTTAGCTCCATCATTGCCTTACTAAGTGAATTTTATGAACTAAAAACATGTATGACTATGTGTCATATCACTCTATGTTGTATCACTATTTTAACCTTGTTGGCCAACTAAAAAAGTGTCCATACTACTCATGTTGTGTAGGAATATGTTATGTATCTAATACTATTTTTTGTGTACTAACTATAGCTAGATGTGGAGATTATGCAAAATGTAGCTTTATTGGATGTGGAACCAAAACTATGTGTTGTGAAGATGGCTCATTTATCTATAATTGTATACCTTGTGGCCACTATTATAATGTGTATGACTGAGCCATAGATCAAGCTAAAACTAAAACCTATGATGTAGGCTTGTTTAAACTTAACTGTAGCGGATTGTTACATGAGAGAGGACCCAAAAAATCTATATGTAGTGTATATTTCTCATGAATAGTACTCATTGATGTGGGTTCATTTAATTTTAACTGTAGAAGATTGCTACATAAGATAGGACCCAAAAAAATTGGTTGTAGTGAATATTTCTCATGAGTAGTATTCTACTACGATACTTATGACTCTACTAGATATGTATATGGAAATGTATTATGTACTCTTTGAACTACGGTGTTATATGTAGGTTTCTCTCATTGTACTAGTTTTTAAACCTTTTGAATAGGTGGAATAAGAGATCTCCTGTGAGGCTCTGTCTTAGAACCTACATTACTCTCACAATGAGTGACTGATGATTTCTATAAAGGAATATCTTGGGATGACTCAGTCATGAAATAATGAGGTCTTTGGTTCCATGATGGAGGAGATATTGGTGCCCCCTATGTAAATTCTATGATGCCATTTTTAGCAAATTGATTAATGCAATCTCTAAGTCCATAACAATCATTATCTCTATGTCCACAGATATGATGCAGTTGTAAAAGGGCCAATGTGGCTATTTTTGTAAGAGATGTAGATCTCATCAATGAGTATAAGGTAATGTGATTAACCTCCTATATAGAAGTGTTGATAATATGATAGATGGGTTATCCTAATCTGAATCAAACTCTAATGGTTCTTTGATGTTGTTCTTTGTAGTGTATATTATAGGTTGTACTCTGTAGACTAACTCGTTAATCTTAACCAATTGCTTTTTTGGTTTTGGTCTCCTATCTTGTTTAGGACATGGTAGATGATGTATGCTAGGAGCTATAGATATTGCTATGAAATTTAGAGTAATTCGATTTACTAAATCTGCCTCAATCAATCCCAATTTCTTTTCCAAAGTTATAAGTGTATAGCATAAGTGCCTGAAAGAAGACTCTATCTGATATAGTAAATGCTCAAGGAGAGGTTGACAAAGCCCCTTAATAAAGATATGTTAAATCTCTAGCTCTTTTAGTTTTTCTATCAATCTTAGCATGTGATTCTAAAAATTGTAAGATATAATCACTAACTAGCTCTAAAGTATTTTGATGCAAAGTTGCAAGTTTCTCATATGTAACATGAGGGCCCATGTTTTCTATGTAATGTTGGAGAAATTCCTCCTTTAATTCATCATGTGTGTGCAAGGAACCAATAGAAAGGAGATGAAAGAACCAATTTTTTTCTTCCCCCACTAATGTTTGCTGGAATAACTTGAGTAGAATCAAAGGACTCATATGAGATGGCAAAGCCTTTTGAAAGGCTTGAAGGTGTATGAATCGATCTCCAATTCCATAAAAGTGAGGCAATGATGGTACCTGGAAATTCTTAGGCAATGAAGATTTTATGAATGTCTTCAAAATTGGGTTACCATGTAGATCATTGGCATCCATCCAAGACTTATAAGCCTTGTTTTCCAAGGTAAGGAGATGTACTTGGTCTTGTAATTCACCAACTACATGCATCAAAGAGATAATATCCTTAGATGGTATATTAGCATCTTGAAATGGTTTATTTAATCATTGAATTTGATTGTTAATTTTAACCATGGGAATTCTACATTTAGAAATTAGATCATAAAGAGTGGGTGTGATCACTTAAACCTTGGGATTAATGGTAACTTGGACCTTACTAGAGGGATGTGGGCTACCATTCTCTTTAGGTGAAGAGTGAGAATTGGGTTCTACTGTAATGAAGGGTGGCTTGGGGGATTAATTGGTATCTTTATGTTTTAGTGAATCACATACTTATTGAGTAGAAGATGTGGTATTAGCATTAACATGTGCATTATTTGAAATAGAATCATTCATGTAAGTAGAAACAATATTTGGAAGTGCATTATGTTTGAGAGGAGTGAGAAAAGAGCTAGAAACATGAGATGCATATTCTTCTTCACTATGTGTATAATAATCTTCATTATTCCATGCATTGTCATCATTGAAATATTGTTCATAATCACTCTCATTTTCAAATTCATTTGCATGTTCACTATCATATTCATTATCACTTCCATCATTGTGAGGGAGAGGTGTAAGATAAGAATTTAATTCTTTTCTAATATGCAAGAAAGTATCATTTGAAATTGGAATATCATGTGTATCTATGTTATCCATGGATGGAATACATGCATTATTTTCATGATAAGTAAGAGAAAGAGATTTTTCATTTAGACATTCTTTTGACAAAGTAGAGTTAGGAACATGAGATGTATCATTTGAACTATGCATTGGCAATTCGCTTATATTATGTTTATATTGTTGTAATTTAAACATTGAAGTAGCAAAAGAGAGAGAGAGAGATTCGGTTCACATGGAAGTGCATAAATAATTTATTCATTTGGTGTATTGTGCATAGGAGAATGAGGTGAAAAGTACCTTTTCCATTTATCAAAATTATTTTCTTTAGGAGGGGGAATAAAAGAGATAGGTTTGAGAGAAGAAGATGCATCTACTTGTACTTCGTTATCATTATAACGTATGCCATCATATTCCTTATTACAACAGTAATAGTTATCTTCATTGTAAATGAAATCATTTTCCACATTTTTAGTTAATATGCAATTTTGTAAATTTGTCCATTCAATGCCATAATTATGAGAAAATTTTAAAAATTGATCTATGGGATGAGAGGGAAGAAGTGCCTTAGTGGCCATTTTATTTCTTTCACCAAAGAGAATATTGAAAAGTATTATTAAGCAAATAAATGCAATAATAAATATGAACATAGAGATTTTGAAAATACATTTTACTATTCAAATAATTTACAAATATTTCAAAGTATTTTTCTAAAAATTTAAAGGGAGGAAAACTTGAGTTTTGAGAACCTAGTTTGGAAATCTAGGGTTTTAGAATTTTTGAAAATTATGCAATAATTTTAAATTCCAAAAATAATTTTGAATAGAATAAATGCACAAAAATTATACAAAATTTATAAATTTAAAATTTAAATTTTTGCGCAAGAAAACTACTAATATTGAAATTTTGAAATTATTTTTGACAAAGTAAATAATTTGTAAAAATTCCAAAAAGTTTTTCTAAATTTTGAAAGGAAGGAGGCTTAGGTTTTTAAGAACTAATTTAGAAATCTAGGGTTTTTGAGCTAGGGTTTTAGAGTTTTTGAAAATTATGCAATAATTTTAAATTCTAAAAATAGTTTTGAATAGAATTAATGCACAAAAATTACTACAAAAATGAAAAAATTGAAATTAAATTTTTGCACAAAAAACTTGAAGGAGAAACCCTAAGGGTACCTAGTGTTTTAGATTTTGTTCGAAGTAAGTCAAGTTCACCAAATGTTTTATTATTTTTGGGAAAACTAGTGTGTAGTTCTTAAATAATAAGGGTCTAAAATAAGGGGAAAATCTAATTTATTATGGCAAAATATAAATTTTTATCAAGTAATTTGCATAAGAAATAAAAGTAAACTTATCTGAAAATGGGCTAAAAAAGATGATTCAAGGGATAAAAATTGAGACGCAAGACTAGAACACTATTTGGAATCTAAATTTGGACTTTATTTTCTGATTGGATAGGAATGCCAAAACTAGATATGAGTGGCACTAGTGTTGTTGTCTAGTTCTACCATTGTTGTCCTAAGGATCTAAGTTTTATGGGTTTTGTTCACTAGGTCAGTGTGAACCTATGTACTAAATTTCAAAGGTTGTAAATCAAAAAATATTTTTATAGGTCTATTTTAATCTCTAAATGATTCGAGCAACATTTTAGGTGACAATTCGAGCGATGACTCTACCCCAATTGATGCCAAAACTTCTGAGAACCATAACTTTTGTACCATAGCTCCATTTGACTCCCTGTCTGAACCATTGGGAAGTTAAGAATGAGAGGAACATGATGAGATGACATGGAGCTATGCTCAATGGTTTTTGACCTCTAAAATCCCAATGAAAGTGTCCTAAATTTTAATTTTAATAGTGCAGTCTAAAAATAGTAAGTTTCTAAAAATAGTAATTTCTCAAATTTGTAATGTTGTAAATCATGGAAGTCAAACCACTTCATCTCCCTTGATATTGGTGACCTTCCACATCCTCCTCCTACATTTAAATTATGTATAAAAATAAATGTAGCCTAAAAAGGCAATCAGACATCTCTTCTCAAAGATAGATATATGTTTGGACCTATGAATTCGATCAATAAAATATCTCTTCTCAAAGATAACATTATTATAATTATGTTATTCTTGTTTCTTGAATTATATTTCATCCAAAGGTATTGAGTTTTGGGTCAGTGGTATTAGAGCAGTTTGTCTTTAGAGATCATAGGAAGCTTGGGTGAAAACTAATAAAACTAGCAGACTATCCACCTGTTCACTCCAAATGACCTCAAATGGAAGATAACACTAAGACATCCAATCATTTAAAGGAAATGGTGAATGAATCCCTCCAATAGAAACAAGAATAGATTCTACAATTTTTCACCCAAAGTCTTCAACAATCTTGATGGGAAATTTTGGTTCCTCATCTGTAACCCCACATCTTTTTAGTGCCCCAACACCCTTCAAGCTTCAGGTGAATTTTGATATCCCTAAATTTGAAGGAAAAATCAATGATGATGTAGTATAAAATTGGTTGGATCAATTGTCATCTTATTTTTCTATAAATAAATTCATTGATAAAGAGAAGATTACTTTTGCTCTTTTGAAAGCATCATTGCCTATCAAAAATTAGTGGGAAGTGTATAAGAAGAGATTCAGTATGGATGATATTGGCCTTGAGGTGGAACCTATTTGGGATGAATCAAAGAATATATAAAGGAAGAATACTACCCCATTGGAGCATATGATGATCTGTATATAGAGTGGTAATAACTTTACCAAGGTAAGGAATAGTTTGTTCAAGATTACACTGACATTTTCAATTCTCTATCTATGAGATTGGGCATCCAAGAAAGTGAGAAACACAAGGTTCTCAAATGTCATGGTGGACTACAATGGTATATACAAGGGGAAATATAACTCTTCAATTTGGAAACCCTCGGTGAGGTGTACAAGTTTATGGTGAAGATTGAGCAGAAGCATGGAAGAATGAATATGAAGAATCAGCTTTCAAAATGGAAAAGTGACAAAGAAGGTCAAACACGAGGCTGAAATTGGAAGCAAAAGGAAGGGAAGACTAAGAAATGGTTTGATTACCACAAATCTAGAACTCACTCCAAATAATGATGTTGAGCCATCAAGTCCCTACTTTTGGAGTCACAATCCTCAACATCTATAGCTCTACCTCATACACACCCTAAAATTAAAGAGGATGAAGAAGAGATTGTAGATGCTAAGATAAATGCCATCATTGATTCATCATAGACCCATGAAGAGAGGCTACATGACAAGGAAATGTTTTTTTCACTCTAAATTATGGGTGAAAGGTAAGCCTCTACATTTCATTCTTGATAGTGGGAGTTAAAAGAATTTAATCTCTACTAATGTTGTGAAAAATCCTAAATCTATCCATTAAGCCTCACCCAAAGCTATACATTATTGGATGGTTGAGTCTAGGGAGAAACCTCTGTGTCACCCACCAATGTATTCTCTCATATGTAATAAAACCTTTCCAAGATAAGGTCTTATGTGATGTGGTCAATATGGATGTTTGTGATGTACTCCTTGGTTAGCCATTCATGTATGATTGACATGGAATCTATGAATCAATAACTCAAAGGATCACCCTAACTCTTGGAACACAGTACTACAAGGTACCAGAGGTATCACCTTCTACATCTGTATCCCTAATCATTGCCAAGAAATTCAATCTCATGGTGGTCAAGCCACAGAAATCCAAAAGGGTTGATGTTGCAGCCTTAACTACACAAACAACACAACAATAAAAGAAAACAGATACCAATCTAAGGAAGTTCATGGCCTTCCATTTATAGACTAATGGTCAGACATAAATGGTGAACAATCAGGCCCTACATAGCTCCATAGTATAGTTCCACAAAGCACAACCCATTCTAAGTATGCATCAAGAATCAAATAAAAACACAACTACCACACTTGATGACAAATATTGATGCAATGGGGACCATTACTTCTCAAGGAGGGAGGAATGATCTAATAAATATTTCAGGTGACAATTCAAGTGATGGTTCTACATCAATTGGTGGTAGAACTTTTGGGAGCTATAACTTTTTCACCATAGCTCCATTTGACTCCCCGTTTGAACCGTTAGAAAGTTAAGAATGACGGAAAAAATATGAGATGGAATAGATCTATGATTAATGTTTTTATACCCCTAAAATCCTAATAAAAGTTTCCTAAATTTAAATTTTAATAGTGTGGTCTAAAAATAGTAAGTTTCTAAAAATAGTAATTTCTCAAATTTTGTAATGTTGTAAATCATGGAAGTCAAACCACTTCATCTCCCTCAAGATTTGTGACCTTCCACATCCTCCTCTTACCTTTAAATTATGTATAAAAATATATGTAGCTTGAAAAGGTAATCAAACATCTCTTCTCAGAGATAGTTTGGACCTATGAATTTGATCAATAAAACATCTCTTCTTAGAGATAACATTATTACAATTATGTTATTCTTATTTATTTAATTATATTTCATCCAAAGATCCTAAGATTTTTATCACCAAAACCCTATATTCATCTCCACACATAGAAACAAAAAATGCATCAAAAGTAAAAGGGGGAAAATTGGGTTAGGGGAAGAATGATCGCACAATCTAGAACCCCTGATATCCTAATCACTACCTACATTAACCCTTAATATAGGATCTCAGATAAAATTTAGTTCTCCCTTAGGGAACATGCATAATCAATTTTCATGATAGATTCAAGAATGACTTTCACCTAAGCCCTTCCTTGATCAAGCATGCAAATCTATGTGTGATGCAGAATGATGAGCTATACTATTTACTTATTTTTATTATGTCTAATGTGCCAAAGTAGTAAGTGCTAGATATAAAATACCTTGTGGATTCCTTTATATAGGATACTCTTTATTTCAAATTTTAGATCTTTACTTGCATTTTGTCGACATTGATAAACTTAAGGATGAAGCTAAGAAAGGGGTTAGGACCTATTGAGAAAAAAAATTGACTATTGGAGGTGAAAATGGCTTTGGACAAGATCATTATAAATGGACACTAGAGGCATTGGCACTATTTTCCAACCCCAGTGCTCCTATCCTACAATCTTGGGACCTGGGGGAATAGAAAGAGGATAGAAAACCTAACCTAGCTAAGGTGGAATGATTGTTTGAAAGGCTTTGGATGACTAGGAATAGGCAAAAAAGTGTCTAGAGAATTTAATAAGATTGAGATGAATAAAATGAAAGGCATTGCTAAATGTGAAAAAATCTCATATTCTCCAGTCAGAATCTCTTGTAAAAGGATTGTGAAAATACATGATATGTGTGGTTGATTGACCAATTTAGGGTGTATACACAAGCAAACCAAAACATTCAAAATATTCTAGAAAATAACCTAAAAATCAAAAAGTTCCACAAAGAGGGATTACAATCTCCATGAGATATATTAAGTCATAAAATTTATGTTTGATTATTCATCTTGTTTTTTAATGGCCTTTAGCTCTATTTTGGATGGTAAAATTTACTGCATTTGTTGAGTGAGAACCCCTTATCTAACCATGACCATTTAAATTTGCATTTACCATTTCCTAATAGTTTTCACTGCCATTTTGGGGAGAGATACATCAGCCTAAGGTTCACATGGACTATGTAAGTATATCTTGGATGCATGGGGAATCCCAAGTCAACTTGATCAATATTATTGATCATTCCTTTTTATTGATTTACCTCAAAATACTATCATCATTTTATGAGTTTGCCTTTTCCCATTTCCTCTAAAATAAAATCTCTTAATTGTCATCATTTTTTATTCAATCCCATATCCTTGGGATAACTACATTTGGCCTAAAGTCCATAAGACTATGTATACAATGTCCACTTGCATGGGGTATTTAAAATCAACTCAACTACCCCTTTCATTTAGGTTATTGTCTTGTCTTGTCACTTGCCAAAAACCCAAAATTAATACCTTACATTCAAACATGCATGAAAGATTAATTAACTATTTATCTTATAGTGTTTTTATGTGTTAGTTTATAATGCTTATCTTTAATTTTTCTTGGTGTGTTTCTTTGAGAAATTGGATGCTTTATGTAGATTTTCTTTCAATTTATGTTTGATTGTTTCTTTGCATGTTTATTTGTTTCTCTTTTTTTATTATCACCTTGACTCATTCCATTGTATTGGTAAGGTCATCATCATGGCTATTCTTTTCATACATTTATACTTAATTCCATCCATTAGCCTTTGACAGCACTATCATCATGATTTTTATCATTGGTGCATTATTTTTAGTTGTCTATTATAATTGAGAGTTGGTATTTAAGCATGCTATAGTTTGGTCATCATGATGTTTTATATCATGGTGCATATCATTTGGAGTTATATCAAAAATCAAGATGTTATAAATCTAATCAATAATGTTTAAGCATGAGATCTCCTTGTCTTCTATCCCCTAACCAATTCATCCAAGTGCCTAATCATCATTTCTCAAAGAAAAAATTTACCCTATTAGGGCAAACCATTAAGCCTGATCAAAAATTAAATTTTCCCTACTAGGCAGCTTCTTGTATCTATGATCAAATATGCCCTATTGGGGCACATTATTGTGATAACCCATAACCCACCCCCCCACTTTTTGGGGCCATGTCTACAATTTCTTTCATTCTAGTTTCTTCATCTTTTTTTTAAGGCCCATTTGTTTCAACTTCTTCCCTAGCCATCCCCTTGAGGGGGCATCCCAGGCTAATCAAGCACCCTTTAGGGCATCAATGTAATTTTACTAACTCATAAAATTTCAAAAGGAGAATAATGAAGACATCATTCTTCAAGTGTTATCAAAATTATTCTTGATGATTTTTTCAATCTTTGAAAAGATGTTACTATGCGTATTGTCTCTCAACACCTTCTCAAATAGGGGCAAAATGTAGACACTTCATTTTAACCATTTTTGTGTTTAAAATAAAAATTATATTAATAACATGTAAGTTTAACCATAAATATCCAATGAGACCAAATTTACCTACACAACTACCATTTAAAATAAAATCATAATGATACATCCCTAATTGGGGTAATGGATCATCTTACCGCATTTTTCTTGTCTAGTGCATCATGAATTAAATCATCCCTTTGAAAGTGTCTTCACATGCCAATTAAGTGGATACTTGATTGATAAATAAATTTTACAAACTTTACCTTTCTTTTAATTTCCAATTAATTACCTTGATTAATTATCTTAATCATTTCTCTAATGGTAAAATCCATAGATTTGAATTATCTTATTTTTCTAAAATCAAAATTGAATTATGGCCTCACATAGGTGATGTCATAGTGGCAAGTAAATGAAATGGAGTGGAGTGTGGGAAAGGTGGATTATGACATGGTCACTTACACACACTCTTACATCTCTTACACCCCTCTTACACACTTAAGAGGACAAATGACTGCACTTTCTTCCAAAATGTCTTCCATACTCCAAAAAGGACTTAAATGGCATATTTTACACACTCCAAAGGTATAATCATAGATTTGAGGATTAATAGCAACCCTCCATCTTAATATGAGATGAAAGGTTCATATCAATTTAAGGAATCTATAAATATAACCCTCACACCTCTCATTTCATCAAGCTTCCTAATGTAAACTTAATCTACTAGATTGTTTCAAGAAGTTTCATCAACTATCTTTCTCTCATGCCAATCCAAATCCAATACAAAGTATAGAAAATGATAGGTACTCCCCACTCAAGGAATAAAGCACCAATTAATAATTATACATCTACAAGATGAGCTTAACCTCTTCAGACCAATTTTCAAACATATCTTCAATGGAGGTAGAAGTGTTGTTTTTATCCTTCCAATTTGCATTTCTTGTTTGTCAAGCACATAGCTCAACCTAGGGATTAGGCTTGAGAAGTTATGTCTTTCAGTTACTTTGATTATTTCACTAATAATTGACTAACCTCCATTGGATTATTGATCTACACTAAGACTAATCCTTATTTCTTACTTCTATGGATCGATGAGTAGAATCAACAATTGTTCCATGTCCATGTTTGTTGTTGTGGATTGAATTGAACACTTTATTTAATTAATCTATCACTGGTGAATAATCTATACACAAGTATTTTATTTGGATGAAAACCACATAGTTTTTATGTTTGTATAAGTGTGTGATGTCTTTGAATTTTTCATCCTTTGTCATTTAGTGTTTTCCACCCAAATTTATCTGGCCAACAAGTTTAAATGTACTGAGTTGGTTTTGCATGAATTTATATCCATAATTTATGTCAACTAGTTCTTATTTGATATGATGGTTAAGATTCTACATATATATTATTTGATCTATCTATTGATAGGTATCTGATGTGACTTAGCATATTTTCATCTATCCACTTTATTTTATGGAACATCTATTAGTCTATCACTCAATATGCTTTGGGAAAGATGTAATCTCTCAAGTGAATTATCATTAATAGTTTTAAATTAACACTGACCATCTTTTCTCCATCCCTATCTTGTCATCACCTCATTCTTAGACTCAATTTATGAACCCCATGCACCTATTATTATCTAGATTTCTTTCAGGTTGAATCTTCATATAAATCACACTCCATGATTTTGAATGACCAAGCTTTATTTTGATGTGCTCAGATGCAAAGATGGCATTGTAAAAACACATTAACCTTAAAAATAAAAACATTAAACAAAACAACATTAAACAAAAATCCTAACTACACGGTGTTACTTAGCACCCTCTCTCTTTGTTAGTGATGAATGATAGAGATTAATGATAATAAGGCTTAAGCCTATAGCCTGCACTCCCTATTAGAATGGTTCCCTAAAAATAATTTAAAATAATTGTTCCCTATTGTAAAATATCATGAATGATATTGGTTCCCTTCCGTCTAATGTGCAGCTTCCCCAAAAATGCTTTAAATATGTCACATAGAGTAATACAACTTGCTCTGGATAAAATTTCTTAGATTTCAAGTTGCAATAATGCCATTCTTTGTGACTCAACTTGTTAATCTCTTTTGTCCATTATGTTCTTTGCCTATTTTCCTCCATCTTTATTGAATCCATCAATCTATCTTTTAGGGAGTCCTGATCACCTAACCTTATAATCATTGTAATTCACAAACTAAGAATAATGTATTCCATAGGCATAACTACCTCAAAACCATAAACCAACTAAAAAGGAGTGAAACCTATCAAACATTTATAATTTTTCCTTTATGCACAAATAATCACAAGAATTTGATCCTCCAAATCATTCCTTTGAACATTACATATCTTTGTCAACATCTTACCCAATACTTTGTTTGAAGTCTCAACTTGCTTGTTTGCTTATGGATGATAGGTTGTGATTTTATGGTACGATATCATGAACTCTTCAATAAGAGTCTTGATAATGTTGTTGAAGAAGTGAGTTCCTCTATTGATAACTAATTTAATCAGACTTTTAAACCTTGTTATTATATTCTCACACAAAATTTTAGTGGCATCCTTTGCACTGTAGCTTGGTGTTGTAGTAGCTTCCACCCATTTTGTGAAATAGTCTATCATAGTAATGTTATATCTTTCATGACTAATTTTGGTTGGAGGATTTATAGGACCTAAAAAATCAATGCCCCATTATTCAAAAGATTGATTTGCTAGCATTGAAATCAATGGCATATCATCTTGATGATTCATTTTTCCCATTCTTTGGCAAACATCACAATATTTTGCCACCCCATGAGCATCTTGAAATAACTTAATCCACCAAATACCCTCTATAATATATTCCTCATAGTGGAATATCCAAGAAAATAGCCTCCTAAAACACCTTGATGTGCTTCCTAAAGGATTTTTGATCACTCATGGTTTAAGGTTACTCTTCATAGCACACCATCCTTCCCGATCTTATACAAGAATCAATTGATGAGGCTATAGGGAATTGCTCACGTAACTATTTGTTTCTTATCCCTTTCAACATATTGCATAAGAAAAGATCCTTATTCTAGGAAGTTTTTAATGTCCTCCATATTATCAAGGATCACATAGGCTCTAAACAAGTGTACATATGGGGATTTATCCTACATTTCTTCCAATTCTTATCCATTTTAGAGATTGCTCAAATTATTAGGTCCCACATTCTCTCATCCTAGCCTCACATTTGTTTTGAATTAGAATTCTTGAAATAACATCAGCCACCTAGAGATCCTTCCACCTAGCATAGGCTTGTTAACTAGGTATTGCAAGGCTTGGTGATCTATAAAAATCTCAAAGGGTGTGGCCAAAATATAATGCCTAAATTTCTATAAATTAAACACCATTGTTAGGTATTTTCTCTCTATGGTCATATATTTTTTCTCTACAACTAATAGTTTCCTGATTACAAAGTGTATAGGTTGATATAACCCACCATCCCCTAGTTGTGTTAAGATAACTCCTAATATGATACTTGAATCATCCACATGTATAGGGATTGGCTTCTTCTAATCTATCAAAACTAAGATAGGAGTTGTTACTAACATTTGTTTAAGTTCAATAAACATTGTTCGACATTTTGGTGTCGAGTCAAACTTTCTATCTTTGCAGAATAACTTTCCCAATGACATAGAGATGGTTATGTATCCCTTGATGAATTTTTTATAATATTTGGTGTGACCCAAAAATCTTTTCACCTTTGTAGAATTAGTTGGATTGGAATCTTGAATATTACAGCAATTTTAGCTTGGTCAACTAGGAATCCATCACTATAAATTGTTTGGTCAACTAGAACCCCATCACTATATACGTTGTGACCCAATAGAACACCAAAAAGTGTGAAAAATAAGCATTTATTCAAATTCAATGTAAAGCTTATCAAAAGGCTTGACATTGTTATAGAATTAGATGTAGCTTAGATAAATGATCTTTGAATATAGCAAATACGACCTAATCATCTAAATAAACTTACCACAAAATCATGAATAAAATATTTAAACATAGTTACCACAACCCTAGAGAAAATTATCAGAGCATTCTTAAGACCAAATGGCATGATCTTATATGCGAACAAACCCCATTCCATTGCAAAAGTTATTTTGGCCTAGTATTCCTCTATGATAAGAATTTGATGATATCCATTGAATGTATTTGTGAATGAATATACCTCATATGTAAAGGATATGGGAAATGGATCATTAATACAAGCATCATTCAATGCACGATAATCCCCACATACCTAAATCTCACCATTCTTCTTTAGCTACATTACCATGGGACTAACCCAATCTAGATTTTCTAATGGATAGATGATCCTTGCTTCTTGCATGCGATCTAGATCAAACTTAACTTTCATATTCATAGTGATATGTAATATGTATGGGTATTTTTAATAGGTTTATCACACTCTTTAAATTCAATGTGCATCTCCTCGATGATGGATTTACACCTTTAAATTATGTGAACTTAGTCAAAAAGACATCTTGATAATCTCTTAATAGTTGTAATGCTTCTGAAATCTCATTCTGAGCCCAGCAATCTCCCAAAGTCACAAATTTGTGAAAATATTCTATTCCAATATTTTATTTAACATTCTTCAATGGTTCTTGAGATACTTTATTAGACCTAATGGGTAATGACTCTCACAGAGTTTGATCTCTTTTTTGTTTCAAAATGTTTATATTGTGTAGTCTTTCTTCCTCCTCTTATTTTATGATTTGAAATTTTATTGGCTTTATTTCTCACTCTAGTTTGAATAAGCCTTCTAGATCTAGATCTCCATCACTATCACTGTATTTTATCAACCCATCTATAATTCTATTACAAGGTTTAATAGGAGACCACTTTTGTTTAATAGCTTTGTAATTATGAATCGCTAGATTTAAATCTCAAGTTGTTTCTTACTATGATGATGAGTCCATTACAGTTCTCAAATCTTTTACCCAACCATAACATAGAAAAGTTTTAAATTTTTGCAACACATTGTGCACTACTTGATTTTCATCTTTGAAAACAAAACTTTTGATAAAATCTTGTTGTACATGTGTCCAAGGTTTAGTTTCCCTCTTATGTTCCTAATGCATATACCACATAGTTGGAATTGGTGCTAGAAAGTGGCTAAAAATATGTACCCAATATCTTGGCTCAACACCTTGCATAGACCATATATCTACACATTTATGAATATATGGTTTTAGACATTAGCCTTCTTAAAAGAATGGCCACTATGATCTAAAAATGAGGGATAACTAAATTCATGCTCATAAAAATTCACATGCTTCATCCCATTATAACTCTTATTTTCTATGCACTGCCCACCATGTTGCAATAGTTCCCTTCAAGGAAAAATTGAGTGCACTGACTCTTTAATCTATATATGGTACATGGTGCTCCAAATTTAAGATAAACTAATTAATATTCTCTATCACAAAATATTATGGAAATTGACATTTTGTAGTGAACACCATTCAAAAAAATTGTACCTCATGATCTCCCCTAACCCAATTCAACATATGCATGTCTGAATTACCACTTATTGAAGATTTTAATTCTCAAGGTAAGACACCTTTTTGAGTAGGCTCTGTATAATCCATTTTTGTTTTACTTGTATTATATAAGAAATCTACTTCTTACTTAATTGGAGATCACATAGATGGAGAGGTACATCCTTAAATTTGAAACTAAAGAGATAGAGGCTTTGTTAGCACTGGTTAGTAGACTAGTAACTTTATTGTTGATGGTCGTATGTGTTTCTTAAGCTATGGTGTAACAAATTGATATTTCATAGCTCACAGAGAATTTTTCTTTGTATCTATGCTAACTTTGAGCCAATTTTTATCACCATATGCATAAGTTTACTTTGGTTCTTTTGGAACAATATAGGGCTTATGCTCTGATTTATTTAGTGGTATAAAAACTATATTATCCTCTAGGTGTGCCTCTAATTTATTGTGCACTATATTGATAGTCATTTGACAATTATAAGCCCATTTTTCTACCAATAAAAGTAGGATAATGGGTCTCATCTATTTTCATCTCAATGACCTCAAAATATCCTTGAAAACTTAGCTTAACAACTCTAACCTCCACATTTCCCCAGTGACCAATTATCTCTAGTCTCCCATAGTCTGCAAGACTGAGAGTAATGGGACTATAGTTCAAGGTTGGCCACCAATAACATCCCAAGTAGATCTAGGAATCATGTTGATAGTAATTATTAAATCAAATATTTCATTATAAATCTCATATCTTGTGAGTTTAATGTTCATACATGATTCAAATCCCAACGTTTCTTAGTTTTGGCATACCAAACTACCTTGTCAGTATGTTGTTGTCCTCACTGTGTCTACTCTAGAATATTATTCAATAGATTGATAATTTTATATGAGATGTCTTCATTACATATATTTTCTATCAATTTCAATAAATCTATTAAGGTAATCACAACACCTTCATGTCTCATAATTCACACAATTTATCTATACATTTATGCACTAATAGTTGTGGCATCTCTTTCTGACATAGTCTATTATTGTATACCATGAAAAACTTATAACTTGATACATCAAGCTCTTTTCTATAGTAGTATCAGGATATTTATCCCATTTCATTTCCTTGATTCCATGATCTTGTGGCATTTCTAATGGAGGCAACCCTTGCTTTATGCATTGTTGTCTTTTGACTGCTTGCATGAATTCATTTCCCCTAGGTTGTGTATTTATCATATTTACATTGTGCAAAGGCTTTACTTTCCTCTTATTCTCTAATATTGGTCAATATTTAGTCTAATGTTATCTTTTAACTCTATAATAAATATAGTGCATCCATCTATGAGTATTAGAGGGGAAATTTCATGCAAAGTGATTAAATTCACCACATAAATAACATTAAATGGGTTGGTGAGGTTGTCATTTATCATTATTTTAACTTTCTTGATATTCACCTTGGTACCCTCCTCTGTATCCTCATCTATTATGTTAAAATCCCCAACTATATGACTACTACCTATCAAATCCTCCTTACTACATTTGGTGTGCATCATATCCACCATATTGTTACTAAGGTGATGTTGAAGTTGAATTGAAATGTTATGTTGCAGACTCACATTGTTCCATGAGGACTAATACTAATTCTACAAAGATGATAATTTCCAACCAATCAGACCCTGGGGTCAGTATTGAGGTGATGCATGCATCCAACCATGACCACTTTATGTCACACTAATCATTTCAACCTCTAGGCGTAGAATTTCTTACTTTACAGTATATAATTATTGTGTTAAGAATGCAAAGACATTTTTTGTGATATCTTCCTTCAACTCTTGAAAAACTCAACAACTCTTCTTATCATGATTGGTAAAATTAAAAAAAATTATAATACAAACACTGGGATTTTTTAATGTGTTGTTATAATAGATGAAACTTTGATGTTGCATGTCCTACTACTATACATAGTTCATAGAATTCTACTTTTAATTTAGGAAAATATTTCTTATGATGCCATTCCTGACCATACTTTATACACCATAAGCCTAATTTAGGTCTGTCACTTTCATTCATATCATCCATTCTCTTGAGGAAAGCATCTATTTTCACCTCAACTTTGGATCCAGCTACTAGAGCATCTCCATAATCCTTAATTTTTCAACTCATAGAGTAGTTACTTGAGAATAAACCTTAGTCAAGAATTAGGATTGAAAAATGGAAAATATAATTCTAGATCATAACCTTCTATAACCCAAGTAGCCTTGTCCTTTTCCTCCATCATAAAATCAATCTTGTTCATCAAATCAGAAAATTTATGATCATAGTACCATATAGATTCTCTGCTCCATTGCTAAATCTCCTTCAGATAATTAATGGTTTGACTTGAGCACTTCTTCATTTTAAATTTTATAATTTGTTTCTCTTTAAATTTTAAATATTTAGGGTGTTAACATCTTTTTTACAAATTAAATCTAAGGCTCAACTTGTTAAGGCTCCTATGAGTTCATACTTCTTTACATCTTCAAAATTCACTCCCTTAACCTATCATTTCATGTCACAAGTTAACCAATATTTTTCATGGTCCATAGACCCATCATATTACATCAAATCAATAAACATACATGCATTAAATGTCATATTTGGCATACTTTTAATTACAAATACTGGATTTTATGCACTAGTAACTATGATTATAGGTTTATTCACACTAGTAACTATAACTATAGGCTTATACGCATTAGTTTTTACAAGTGCCTTAAAACTAGTCTTGCAAGTGAATCCAACATATTCTAGCCTCTTCTAATCTATTGATTTCTTAGTCTCTACATGAAGTTTTCTAAACTTATCCATAAATTATTCAAACTAGATTCTACCCATCCCTTCCTTTAGACTTTGTATTTTTATAACAAATGATAAATTGGGCTTGGGGAATGTGTACTCAAGAAATGAATGATCACTATCTTCAAATTCTTATATCTTTAATCTTGAAGCTACGATACTTTTATGATTGTGCATAATCTTCTCTAGAGAATATTTTTTCCCTAGTCCAAATAATATCCTTCCTCTTAACTGCAATCTACTCCTATATTTTAACTGATCTATTATCAACATATTTTCCTCTTCCTCTTCTCTTTGCTCCATATCCTCATTTATATCTTCTTCCTTCTTCAACCCTTCTCTTCCCTAATCTACATACTCTTTACCTTCTCCTCTTCCATCATCTTTTGTAGCTTCTCTCTCAGCTTCTTACTCTTCAACATCCTCTTATTTATTCCTAATCCTATTCACAGTTAAATCTAGATTATTCATTTTATTATATATTCTTTATTACTTTAGTTATCTTTCCAGTCCCAAATTTTTATTCACTCTGGCTCCCTGCATTTTCCATATTATAGGTTTAGTTTCAAGTTATTCTACTTATCTTTGCATCACTCACTCCTACATCACATGCATTCGCATAATGCATGAAGTGACAACTCCATGTTGGCAGGAGTAGGCACCATGGCCTTTTTCACAACCAACATCATAATTAGAGTAGGTAGTCATTGAAATAAATTTATGTGGATTCCTCTAACAAACAAGTCCTATGCTACATTGAAATCCAAATATCCTTGTATAACGAATTTTGTGATATAATAATCAATGGTAGTCTTGGCCCCATAGTCTACTACATGGGTCTAATCAGTATCTATATTTCATAGGTTTTTTAATTTTTGTTTTGACCAAGCTATAAATTTCATCCTTCTTGGATAAAAATAGTAATACTCCAATCTAGAAAACCACATAGCTAATAACCCAGGCAATTCACACCAAAAGACTTCATAAATTTATTTGTAGATATGCTCCTAAATAATTTGTTTTATAGTCTTCCATATTATTTTCACTTCATCTTCTACAATTTTTTTGATTTTTTTATTGATCCATATTTTTATATCTCTTTTCCTTAGTATCCATCTCAACATGTTTCAACAAAAAGTTTCATGCTAACTGTACCATTGTTAGCACAGGTTCCTAAAAAATACTTTAGAATATGGTAATATAGGGATAACTTATACAATAAATGACTAAAGTAAACAATGAATCTGATAATTTGGAGTTAATATAGTCATTAATAAGTCAAGCAAAGATTTTTATGTGTAAAAATGTAGACTTAATAGATTCATACCAATCAGCATAAACTATATGATTAACAGATTAAAGCAAATAAAGTATTCATTGTGCATAGAACAATGATAAAAGATACAAAAAAATTATTTCAATATGATATATTGATCTCTATCACATTGAAACCATATCTAAATACAATTGATCACTATATATAAAGTTTTACAAAGTGTTGTCACTTCATTTTCCAGCGTTTTTCTATGCCCAAAAGGAAGGACTCTTCATATTTTAAAGTCTATTAATATGCTCACTAAGGCTAAATACATACAAAAAGACATGCAAAATACAAAATAGTATAAGTTGCACACATGTCCACCAATCATACTCTGTGATTTTGGTATCCCTGTTCTACTCCCAAAAACATAGTACCTCTCCACCACCCAATAAAATAACTTCCCATGGTCCTCCCATTGATAAGATCATTGGATATATTTTCTAAATCTAAAATATTAAAAAAATATTAAAAAAAAAAATCAAAAAATATAAAAATAATAAAATATTAAAAAATCCAAAATCAAGACTTGAACATAACATGATTGTTAGATTAAATTATATACATACATTATTTATCACAAGTTTGGTAGATGTCATATTCTTTATATACACACATGCATTTCACTATTTCTAATTACTATCAGGACATACATGTTACACATGGACATATGAAAGTTGATTTTTCCTCTAAGCAGTGATCATGTCGATATTGGAGGCATCTTGCTCCATAGGTTTCATTCTTATAGTTTTTTTTAATGATATTTGTATGATGTTGAGCTACCTATATTACTTACACATGCTTTACTAGTTACTCATTTCTTACATAGTGATACATGATACACCATTATACTACAATGTAACATTTATATATTGGATGGTGTAGACTAGTTCCTTATTTTATGCTTCATTGATATTTTTACTGTTTTGCACAATAGTATACTTTGTGTTTGTTAAGCACGGAATATACTGAGAGGCAGGGGGTGAATCAATACAACATCTCCTTCCTCTCTCTCACCTTTGCTCTTCTAAGTTAGATATAACAAATACAAATCATATTCATATCTCACAATTGCTCTTCTAAGCTAGATATTACAATATCAAATCAACCTCTATCTCTCATATTACAAATGGCTTCTCAAGCCTTTATTTATAGCTTTCCAAATGACCTTTGGCCTTCCTCCTTTGTGACCCTTCAATCCTCATGGAAAATGGCACCAAACTTGGATGACCCTTCATATTCAAGCCTTTGAAAAGTCATGTGGTGACCCTTCATGACCAAAAATGTCTTTCCCACTTTTGTCCTTATCTTTGGTGACTTTTCATATTCCTTAAAGTGTCCCTTCAAGAGAAATTCGCCCTTACTCTTTTGTCTTCACTTGGTGACTCTTGGTATTCCCCAAAATGACTCTTCATGGGAAAATGCGTCCCATCCTTCTTTTGTCTTTACCCCATGGCTCTTTGACTTCTCTATGGGCCTTTATTTTGTCTCATATGCAACCAAAAATATATTCGTTAATATTAAATAAATATTAACTCATATTAGCCAAGATATATTTATTACAAACAACATTAAATGCAATGGGGCCTTTATCACCAATAATACTAGACCTTTGACATCAATGACAATATTTTCAACAATCTCCCCCTTTGTCATTGATGGCAACCTCAATCTTGAAACAGCCACATCCTATTACCTGCACATACTATCATCTGAAAACATATAGTAACTCCCCCTTACTGTAGCAACCTATACCTATTCTCTGTACCTATTTTCTGCACATGTACCTGTACCTATTATTCTCCCCCTTTGACATCAATGGCAAAGGGCTTACCTAGAGCTAACACTTAGCTCCCCCTCACTTGATGCTAAACATCAATGGCAGGAAGTAATAGAAATTACTTCCAACTCCTCTCGCCGATCTTTGAGAAGATATCTGATTTTACCTATCCTTTGAGAATCTGTAATCAACTTATTTGAATATTTTCTTCTAATCTCGCAACCTTCCACATGAAACTTTAAGGTGTATCCTTGATCACATATTTGCCTTACACTCAATAGATTATGCTTACAAAACATTCTTAGGCTTGGTTCTACCATTATCCAAAATTAAAGTACCTTTTTCGGCTATCCTGGCAGTGGTTTTATCTCTGAATCTCACTGTACCACCATTGATCTTCTTTACTCTTATCTCCTGTCTTATGCCTCGAACATCTGATATAAATGAACCATGGCTGATCTTTATCTCTTACATGCAAAGTTGTTTGCACCAACATAGAATCTTTAAGTTGTTTCTTCTGCCATGAACATGTCTAAACCTTCTTCCTGATGAATGGAGCTTTGAAACTCTGATCCTTCTTCATTGAATCTGCATGAGTATCCTTTTCTTTCTTTCTGAAACTGTTAGCTCTTTTTCACTATTTTAATTTCTTTTGACCATAATCATTTGAAACACTGCATATGCAAGAATCATTCTAATAGCCTCAAACCATAATACTGATGCAAAAATTTTCTTCAAAAATATATTCCCTCAAAAGATATACAAAATAATATGCCAACTCACCTTCTTGTCATGCAACATAGCCAAGACCCAATAGCATCCACCATGCTTCAATTTTTAAAAGTGTCTCCTTAAAGCCTAGAAGAGACACCCCACACAATAGGGTTCTAGAAATAAATCTCAGGAGATTCCCACATCTCCTCTGTTTCTTCCTTGATCTTCTTATGTTTTTCTTTTAGAATCTGTTTAAGCATGTCTAACCTTTTTGACTTACTAACCTTATCATTTATGATGTTCTTCTTTTTCTCAACTTTTGCAACTATTTTATCTTGACAAAGCTTATGCTCAAATGTAACAAGAGATTCTTTACAATCCTTCTTATCTGATTCTTTATCTACTATAGCAAGTAATTCATTTTCACTCTTAACCTCAACCTGATCAACCTTTACTATTTTAGGTCTCCAAACCTGAATTTGTCTTTTCTCATATTTTCTAGAGGCTCTATATCTTTTGACATACCTTGAATATCTCTTTACTTTATTTTGACATAATCTAGCAATATGGCCAACCTCATGACAACAGAAGCAAACAATATTTCTCATACCTTTTTCTTGAATGTGACTGAGATCTCCCTTTGACTCATTGCTTCTCCTCATACAATCTCTTGCCTTATGACCAACATGATGACAAATAAAACAACGGTCATGAAAAGAATTTGAAAACTTGAAAGCATTGGGCTGCCTGATCGACTTCTTTGATTTGCCTTCAAAACCTGCATCCTTCTTTCCTTGGACTGATATTTCATGATCTTTCTCAACCTTGATTATAAACTTCTCGTGATTATCCTTTAAAGAATCTAACTCAACCTTCAACTGATGACACTCTTCTTCTTTTGATGTTAAAATTGAAGTTGCAACCTCTAACTGATTCTTAAGATCTTGAATAAATATCTTATTTTCTTTTACTTCTATAGCCAACTTAGAATCCAAGATACACACCTTTTCCTTAAGAGCTTCAACCACAGATTTCAATTCTTGATTCTCTTTCTTTAGCTGCTTGGCCATCTATGCTTTTCCTTTGATCTACCTTCAAGCTGTTAGACCCTTTTTAAAGGAACCTGCTCTGATACCAATTGTTAAGCATAGAATATACTGAGAGGTGGGGTGAATCAATATATTATATATCTTATAAAACTTTCCCTTTATCAAATTCCACTTAATCAAACATTCAAGATATGTAATAAAACTCAAAACAATAAACATCACACAAGATAGAGAGAGATACCAGATATAACATGGAAACCCAATGTGGGAAAAACCACCGAGAATCAATCTCAAATATATTCATGAGAACAAACCCACAAGAGCACCATACCCCTTTGCCAAGTACAAACTTTAGCTATAATTCATGAGCACCAATCCACAAGAGCTTCAACCCCTTTGCCGAGCACCAACCCAGCACCTATTCGTGAGCACCAACCCACAGGAGCACCAACCCCTTTATGTATACCACACACCTATCTCTCAATGTTTCTATCTCAACAAATGATAGATCAATACAATATCTCCTTCCTCTCTCTCACCTTTGCTCTTATAAGCTAGATATAACAAATACAAATCATATTCATCTCTCACAATTGCTCTTCTAAGCTAGATATTACAATATCAAATCAACCTCTATCTCTCATATTACAAATGGCTTCTCAAGCCTTTATTTATAGCTTTCCAAATGACCTTTGGCCTTCCCCCTTTGTGACCCTTCAATCCTCATGGAAAATGGCGCCAAACTTGGATGACCCTTCATATTCAAGCCTTTGAAAAGTCATGTGGTGACCCTTCATGACCAAAAACATATTTCCCACTTTTGTCCTTATCTTTGGTGACTTTTCATATTCCTTAAAGTGTCCCTTCATGGGAAATTCACCCTTACTCTTTTGTCTTCACTTGGTGACTCTTGGTATTCCCCAAAATGACTCTTCATGGGAAAATGCGTCCCATCCTTCTTTTGTCTTTACCCCATGGCTCTTCGACTTCTCTATGGACCCTTATTTTGTCTCATATGCAACCAAAAATATATTCATTAATATTAAATAAATATTAACTCATATTAGCCAAAATATATTTATTACAAACAACATTAAATGCAATGGGGCCTTTATCACCAATAATACTAGACCTTTGACATCAATGACAATATTTTCAACAATCTCCCCCTTTGTCATTGATGGCAACCTCAATCTTGAAACAGCCACATCCTATTACCTGCACATACTATCATCTGAAAACATATAGTAACTCCTCCTTACTGTAGCAACCTATACCTATTCTCTGTACCTATTTTCTGCACATGTACCTGTACCTATTATTCTCCCCCTTTGACATCAATGGCAAAGGGCTTACCTAGAGCTAACACTTAGCTCCCCCTCACTTGATGCTAAACATCAATGGCAGGAAGTAATAGAAATTACTTCCAACTCCTCTCGCCGATCTTTGAGAAGATATCTGATTTTACCTATCCTTTGAGAATCTGTAATCAACTTATTTGAATATTTTCTTCTAATCTCACAACCTTCCACATGAAACTTTAAGGTGTATCCTTGATCACATATTTGCCTTACACTCAATAGATTATGCTTACAAAACATTCTTAGGCTTGGTTCTACCATTATCCAAAATTAAAGTACCTTTTTCGGCTATCCTGGCAGTGGTTTTATCTCTGAATCTCACTGTACCACCATTGATCTTCTTTACTCTTATCTCCTGTCTTATGCCTCAAACATCTGATATCAATGAACCATGGCTGATCTTTATCTCTTACATGCAAAGTTGTTTGCACCAACATAGAATCTTCAAGTTGTTTCTTCTGCCATGAACATGTCTAAACCTTCTTCCTGATGAATGGAGCTTTGAAACTCTGATCCTTCTTCATTGAATCTGCATGAGTATCCTTTTCTTTCTTTCTGAAACTGTTAGCTCTTTTTCACTATTTTAATTTCTTTTGACCATAATCATTTGAAACACTGCATATGCAAGAATCATTCTAATAGCCTCAAACCATAATACTGATGCAAAAAATTTCTTCAAAAATATATTCCCTCAAAAGATATACAAAATAATATGCCAACTCACCTTCTTGTCATGCAACATAGCCAAGACCCAATAGCATCCACCATGCTTCAATTTTTAAAAGTGTCTCCTTAAAGCCTAGAAGAGACACCCCACACAATAGGGTTCTAGAAATAAATCTCAGGAGATTCCCACATCTCCTCTGTTTCTTCCTTGATCTTCTTATGTTTTTCTTTTAGAATCTGTTTAATCATGTCTAACCTTTTTGACTTACTAACCTTATCATTTATGATGTTCTTCTTTTTCTCAACTTTTGCAACTATTTTATCTTGACAAAGCTCATGCTCAAATGTAACAAGAGATTCTTTACAATCCTTCTTATCTGATTCTTTATCTACTATAGCAAGTAATTCATTTTCACTCTTAACCTCACCCTGATCAACCTTTACTATTTTAGGTCTCCAAACCTGAATTTGTCTTTTCTCATATTTTCTAGAGGCTCTATATCCTTTGACATACCTTGAATATCTCTTTACTTTATTTTGACATAATCTAGCAATATGGCCAACCTCATGACAACAGAAGCAAACAATATTTCTCATACCTTTTTCTTGAATGTGACTGAGATCTCCCTTTGACTCATTGCTTCTCCTCATACAATCTCTTGCCTTATGACCAACATGATGACAAATAAAACAATGGTCATGAAAAGAATTTGAAAACTTGAAAGCATTGGGCTGCCTGATCGACTTCTTTGATTTGCCTTCAAAACCTGCATCCTTCTTTCCTTGGACTGATATTTCATGATCTTTCTCAACCTTGATTATAAACTTCTCGTGATTATCCTTTAAAGAATCTAACTCAACCTTCAACTGATGACACTCTTCTTCTTTTGATGTTAAAATTGAAGTTGCAACCTCTAACTGATTCTTAAGATCTTGAATAAATATCTTATTTTCTTTTACTTCTATAGCCAACTTAGAATCCAAGATACACACCTTTTCCTTAAGAGCTTCAACCACAGATTTCAATTCTTGATTCTCCTTCTTTAGCTGCTTGGCCATCTATGCTTTTCCTTTGATCTACCTTCAAGCTGTTAGACCCTTTTTAAAGGAACCTACTCTGATACCAATTGTTAAGCACAGAATATACTGAGAGGTGGGGTGAATCAATATATTATATATCTTATAAAACTTTCCCTTTATCAAATTCCACTTAATCAAACATTCAAGATATGTAATAAAACTCAAAACAATAAACATCACACAAGATAGAGAGAGATACCAGATATAACATGGAAACCCAATGTGGAAAAAACCACCGAGAATCAATCTCAAATATATTCATGAGAACAAACCCACAAGAGCACCATACCCCTTTGCCAAGTACAAACTTTAGCTATAATTCATGAGCACCAATCCACAAGAGCTTCAACCCCTTTGCCGAGCACCAACCCAGCACCTATTCGTGAGCACCAACCCACAGGAGCACCAACCCCTTTATGTATACCACACACCTATCTCTCAATGTTGCTATCTCAACAAATGATAGATCAATACAATATCTCCTTCCTCTCTCTCACCTTTGCTCTTATAAGCTAGATATAACAAATACAAATCATATTCATCTCTCACAATTGCTCTTCTAAGCTAGATATTACAATATCAAATCAACCTCTATCTCTCATATTACAAATGGCTTCTCAAGCCTTTATTTATAGCTTTCCAAATGACCTTTGGCCTCCCCCCTTTGTGACCCTTCAATCCTCATGGAAAATGGCGCCAAACTTGGATGACCCTTCATATTCAAGCCTTTGAAAAGTCATGTGGTGACCCTTCATGACCAAAAACATATTTCCCACTTTTGTCCTTATCTTTGGTGACTTTTCATATTCCTTAAAGTGTCCCTTCATGGGAAATTCACCCTTACTCTTTTGTCTTCACTTGGTGACTCTTGGTATTCCCCAAAATGACTCTTCATGGGAAAATGCGTCCCATCCTTCTTTTGTCTTTACCCCATGGCTCTTCGACTTCTCTATGGGCCCTTATTTTGTCTCATATGCAACCAAAAATATATTCATTAATATTAAATAAATATTAACTCATATTAGCCAAAATATATTTATTACAAACAACATTAAATGCAATGGGGCCTTTATCACATGATTCAATATCCTTGATGTCCCTTATTTACAACATTTTTTATGTCCTCCTATGTGTGACCATAGACAGTATTTGTTGTGGCATTTTATGTCCCTTTTATGTGGCCCTTGGATTAATGTATGACACTAACACTTGTTAAGATTGCCAACATTAAAGGGTGCCATGATCTATATCATGCACTATTATTATGTAGTCTTATTCAATTACACTTATTTCACATGCTTCATTGAAATATTTATCTAGACATGACACTTATATACCCTGCATTATACATGTTACATATATGTCTTGATTGACACATACACAAATATGATGACATATTATCCACATGATTAAATGAAAATACATGATATTATCTTTATACATGACATGATATAATTAAAACTTCTTTTGAGATGATTGACTTAGAGGATACATCCCTCATCAAAAAATGGTGCATTATAATTGGCTTGTCATAGAGACATAAACCTCCATGAGCAAAAAATCATATTAGAGTACGAATTTTAGAGATTTAGAATGTCTTAGACGTTAGATTGGTTTAAATACATAACATATATGGGCACATCAGTACAAATTACAGGGGCATATGCCATACATATGTATTCACTTCAAAAACACTTGAACATATATTCATACACACTTGGGTGTACATGCATAATAATTTAAATGAACAATATTACATATTTCACATATACATAAATTTGAGATACATGTTCTCAAATTCAGCATGTAGGAGCATAGTATTTTATTTTAGTTGGTATAGATTCACAGAGCATAATAATGGTTCATGCATAAATAGACAATAACATAATTATATTTTAATGGTAAATAGTTGTCATTCTACTTCACACTTAATAGATATATAGTCATGGTGGGGACATGAATATTTTTCATTTTCTTTTCATCATGCATTTTTTTCTACATTGAGCAAAATTATATAGTCAAACATGCATTCATGATGGAGGTGTGAACATTGTTCATTCCCTTTCAATCACACTTTTCTCTACATGGAGGGAACTTGATAAAACTTTAGAAAACACTAAATTTAAATATATAATCCATATGAAGTGGTTGATTTACTTTATTTGCGTGAACTTTTCCTAATGGTTCTCTCATTTACCTTTATAGTTATTTATGTGAGTGAACCTACCTAATGGTTCTCTCTTTTTTCATACATTATTATTTAGATTAGCACATTCCACATTCATGAGGGTTAGGGCATGTTGTCTTCCTAATCCAATTTATTTCATAGTTACAAAAGTTTGGAGCATGATTACCCTAACTCTTCATGTGATTCAACAAGGAAGCACAAGTTGTCTAATGCTTCGATAAGGAAGCATCATCTCCAAAAATTTATAATGAAAACATGGTTTTCACCAACACAAAGTCGTATTCTAACCTTTATTCTTTCACATTTTTAAAAATTAAGTTTCAAATTAAAATATTCATTATGTGTACATTGACTACACATGATTATAGGTTTTTTATTGAGTGATGTACATAGTTAGAGCTTCATACCAATGACAAAGTGTGTTGTATACACTTAGGTACATTTTATCTTTTTAATATATCAATTTCATTTCTATAATAAAAAGGGTAATTTTTAAATACTAAAATTTTATCTTTGGTAGTGGACAATGACAAGCTTTACACACAGTTACCACTCATGACTTGAGCACTCAAAAAAGTCATAATCAGGAAAAAAATTAGTGTCTATTTATATCCAAACAGATATAAGTATATTTATTTTATTTTGAAAATGGTTAATTATATGAAAATATACTAAGGTCAAATAGCCTCAATTTTATATAATTTCATAGTTTGGGACATATATTTGCCTTATAGATTGTACTCAATACTATTTCAGGACACAAATTTGCCAGAGTTGTTATACATGTAAGGGTCTAATTCACCAAAAAATTATACGAAACATGTATAGGTTAGTCTGAAATTTCTAGGTATATATGTGTCTGTATATAAATAATAAGGACCACCTAATACATAATAAGCTTAAGGTAAAAATTATATTTATTATATGAAAATGCTTTGAATAATCTTTGACGTCGCATGCTTTTCCTTTTATATGATTTTAGAAACTAAAAAACTTAATAATAAATAATTTTCAAACCTAATATTTATTTTATTTCTAGAATTAAATATGGTGCAGGTGGAATTAAAGCTATGAGGATTGAGGTTTAGAACTTGCACCATTTTTTAGTGAATTGGCATTGGCATGTTGAGGGTCCCAAGGTAAAATTTAATGTTGGTCTAACATGTCACTTTTGGGATTAATGGAAGTTTATCTAATACATATGTGACAATTTCTCAATTTTTTCTTGACATTTATGCAAGCTCTTGGTAGAAGTAAAGCTCTGGTAGTCAGAAGATCAAGATAAGAGGTTGGAAATAAAGGTGCAGACAATTTTTAAGTTGGTTTCCTTGTGATTGTAGTTGTAAGGTATGGATTTATGTTTCTTTTGTTCTAAATACTAAGAGCAGTTATTTGCATACCCATTCATCTATCTTAAAATGATTAAATATAATGATAAGTTCTTTGAAAAGCATTTTTTTAGATATATTTTTTTACGATTTCTCAAGTTTTTTAGTCATTGATGCAAAATATTGGTAGAAACAAAGATTTGTTAGTCGAAATATTAATATGAGAGGTTGTAAATAAAGATGCAAATAATTTATAAGTTAGTTTCCTTGTGATTGCAACTATAAGGTATGAATTTGTATTTTTTTGTTTTGAACACTGAAAGTAGTTGTTTGCATACACAGTCGTTTGTCTTGAAATGAATAAATATAATAATAAGTTTCCTGAAAAGTATTTCTTTAAATATATTTGTTAATGGTTTTTCAATTTTTTTAGTCATTAATGCAAGATATTGGTGGAAGCGAAGCTCTCATAGTCAAAAGATTAGGATGAGGTGCGGATAATTTCTATGTTGGTTTCCTTGTGATTGTAAGTGTAAGGTCTGGATTTATGTTTCTTTTATTCTAAGGACTAATAGTAGTTATTTCCATGCACAATCATTTGTCTAGAAATGAATAAATATAATGATAAGTTCTTTGAAAAGCATTTTTTTAAAGATATTTGATCAAAACACTGTGCATGTTGGTTTTCTTGGAAGTTTCATGTATATCTACAAATATTTTCTTTAAAATTAAAATATGTGAAATGGATATTTTTGGGTTAGTCAAAAATATGCTTGAAATGATAATGAGGCTCTATTACATTTATTCATTTTGTTCTTTGTGCATTGTTTAGAACAAGTATCTTGCATGTCATTATTTCTCAGAGGAAAACAGTATCTTGTTTGTTTAAAAGTATTATTTTTTAGAGGAAATTAGTTTCATGTTTGTTTAAAAGAAGTATGTGGTAAAGACCAACTAAATAATATAATAAATAGAGTATAGCAAAAATTGTGATAAAAAGTTAGAGTATAGAGTATAAATAATAAACTGACTATGAGGCCATAAGGCAAGACAACTATAAAAAGAGATGATGACATAAATAAATAAAATTGAGTGCATACAAAAAGATTATGTGCAGTACTTAGTATAAATTGAGTACAAACCTCTATAAGTATCTCAAAAGACTAATATATGATTGACCAATAAATTATGATATTTGACATTGAATTATGAGTATGTTAGTTTGTTGTTTTAGTTACTCTTAGTTATAATAGTGATTCTATTTTCTTTTTCATTATTCTATTTTCATTGATAAAACACTTTTATAGAATTAGAAATCTTTCCTTCAAGATTTTTCCTCTTTTATAGGCTTTACTCTATTGGATATGTTAGATTATATTATTTGAAGTCTAATTCATATATACATATATTTGATAATTGAGATATTTAATTAATGCATCTTTCATTATTATTTCTAAAATTTATAAAAACTCCTATGTACATCTTAGAAACATTTGTTTCTTCCTAGAATCACTATTATTCTACAACCATAAAAATAAATATCCAAAGTGCACTAAAATAATCACTAAGAAATTGTAGCATGTCCTTATAAATTTATGTTGGCCTTTACTTCCATGTTTTGAATTTGCAAGTGAGTTGTGGTTTGGTTTGAGTTTTAATTTATAAATTTATAGATTGTGCATATTTAGATTATGTCTATGATATCATTTTCAAATAGATATATTGGCAATTCATTTTTTAGTTTTTTCTCAATAAATGTGTTTATACCAAATTTTAAATTGTCAATGCAAAAGTTAATTCAAGAAGTGGAATAGTGATTTCACTCTTGAAGGGAGTGGTTTACATTGGTGATTCATAAAGTTGGAATTGAAAGGTTTTTTTATTTTTAAAATGTCTACTCCTAGTTCAAGTGATAGGAAATTAATAGGGGGGAAAATACCTTATTGTCATATTTTGATAAACATCAATAAGAACAACTTTTAAAAATAAATATTAGTTTAAAAAATAAACTAGAATTGAACATTCTTTCTCATGATCAAGATCATGTTCAACAAGGTCCTGATCACTTTCAATTAGTGGATGAAAATAACAATGCCAATGATCATGACATAGCTAAATTAAGACAATTTGGTTCTAAAAGTGTTGATGATTCAACCTCATAAGTAATTCATGAAATTAATCACAGCTCCAAAAAAAGGAAGTTAAATGAATGGAAAATTTCAAGAAGTTTTAAAGCTAAATGGGTTTCTAAATATCCTTTCATAGAACCTATTTTGATTGAATACACTAATGAGCCACCAAAAGAGTATAGATACAAGATATATAGTTGGAAATTCGGGAGGGATAAATGATTATAACTAAAACTAGATACCATAAAAAAGCACGTGGAGAAAGTGTATGAAAATAAAATTATAAATGGAGAGGAGAAATTAGTGATATGATGGAGAACAAAAAAAGAGTATCTTCATGTTATTTATGTGAGTGAATATGATGAATACCTAACAAAATAACAAAATTTTCATGCAAGTGGAAGAAGCATTACAACTTTGTTTAGAAAAATTATGGGAATTAGCCAAATGTCAAAGACTGTACAACTTTGTGTTATTTTTTACATTTTAAAAAAAGATAGACCAATCACCAATTATATGAGATATAAGGATGTGCTACAATTTCTTGGCAACCCAAAATTTTGAAATACTCATTGATCAGTTACTAATGGTTGGGAATGGGTTAATTATCTTGTTGAAGTAGAAAAGGGGGATCTTCCAAAGAAGATAAGGCTTTCAAAATGCATAACATTGTTATTGGATAAATTTATGGCCATTGATAAAAATTATTGGGTGTGTATGCATGTTTACACTATTGTAAATCATTTTCATCACCCTCATTTTCTTGTTATTCATAAAATGAAACAAAATGCAACTTCTCAAAACCTTTTGAAAATAGTCAAGAACAATTTGAAAGAGTTTGGTGGCATGGATGATTTCTCAATTGTAAGAAAGATTATTTGTGTAGGGTCAAATAGAGCATCGGTTATGTAAGGTCAAAGAAGTGGTATTTGTGTAAGGCTAAAAACTTATTGTACACTATATATGATTGGTATTCATTACATGTCACATAAAATGAATTTAACATTCAAATTTATGAATAAGTTTACATTAGTCTCAAAAGTTGAAGATCTTATTCATGAAATTTATTCATACTTTTATAGAAGTCCAAAAATAATTTTATAATTTCAAAATTTTGTTAAAATTTTAACGTAAGGAAACAAACTACTTAAGGATCTTGATACTTGATGGATTTCACTTTTTAGACTAGCACATATAGTATATGCATAATATCAATTATTGATGAGAATAATGGAGGAACATCGCTACACCATAGATAAAGCCCCAGATATTTTGTTTCAATTAAATGATATAGGTACATTATTGATCTTATGCGGCCTTTTATCCATGTTGGATGAAATGAATTTAATGAACAAGAAAGAACAATGTACATTCAAAAATATTCTACATTGAGAAAATTAATATGCCTTGCCCTTGTTAATTTGTTTATAACACAAATTTCATTTACAGGGGAAAATTTCACAAGTTGGATCTTGATGAAAAATATTTAACATAGTGTTAATTATTTAGAGTTTAATGAAGATGGATATTTATGTGCAGAAGTGCAAGAATGTAAAATACACATACACACTATTGACACAATTAATTGATCTAATAGACTCAAATAAGTTCTTGTTACAAGGACTCAATTCCTTGAGATTGTATCTTCTATAAGGTCTAGCTTGAAGAAAATTAAAGAATATATCTCTTCAGAGATTAGAGATCATTTTCATTGAGATAAACTGTTAGAATCCATGGTTGTGGTGTACCCTCAATATTCCAAAAATACTAGCTCATTAGATTTTTAGAATAAAATTAAAATGTTAGCCCAACACTTCTGCAAGAGTATAGAATTGAATGGTGAACAAATTTAAGGAATTTTAAATTTGTCAAAGCTAAGTGAGCAGTCTATTTGATTTGCCACAATAATGTTGGAATAAGTTAAATTTATGGATAATATTTTAAAAGATGGCTTGATTACTAGACTATGGACTATTTTAATTTTGAGTGAAGTATTATGTGATGGTATCTCAAAATATTTTAATATTGATAATTTATGCCAAACAATGATTTTGGGCTCAGTAGAAGATGAAAGAATTTTTAGTGCATTGATATTTTTTAATTCAAAATTAAGAAACAAGCTTGGTAAGAATTTATAGACTTGTTTGAGGCTCTATACAACTTGATATAATGTCCTCAATTTTTTATTTGATAGAGATCTGACAATTTGGCAATCTACATTTGAAATAAGAGGATTAACTAATAATTCTTCAAATGTGTTACACTTAGATAGTTCTACAGTACTATATCTGAGTCCAACAACTTTTGAAAAGAACGCATGCAATAATTATGAAGAATAAAATGAAGAAAATTGGCATATTGAAATTTAAAATTTAGGTATCTGAAGATTGATTGAGGAAGGACAACATATTTTGTGCTACCAAATAATTTTCCATAGATTCATGTAACTAGATTGTATTTTGATAATTAATACTAGGTAACTTTAATTTTAATGGACAAGTGTTAATACTTGATTAGAAAAATGTGTATTTTTATGTTTTGTTTGATTAAGAGAATGTGTCTATAATAGTTATAAAATCTATTATAGAGATGCACAAGTATATTATGGTGTTCCCTTATTATTTTATATGAAGTAGTTGTATTTTTGTGTTCCATTTGATTAAGAGAACATGTTTATAATAGTTGTAAACTATATTATAGATATGCATAAGTATATTGTGGCATTCCCTTGTTATTTTAGACCAAGTAGGTGCATTTTTGTGTTCTGATTGATTAAGAGAACATGCCTATAATGGTTTTAAACTGTATTATAGAGATGCATAAGTATATTATGGTGTTTCCTTATTATTTTATATGAAGTAGGTGCATTTTTCTATTCTATTTTATTAAGAGAACATGTCTATAATAGTTTCAAACTCTATTATAGAGATGAATAAGTATATTGTGGCATTCCCTTGTTATTTTATACCAAGCAAGTGGATTTTTATGTTCTATTTGATTAAGAGAACATACATATAATGGTTGTAAACTCTATTATAGAGATGCATAAGTATACTATGGCATTCCTTTGTTATTTTATACCAAGTAGGTGCATTTGTGTTCTATTTGATTAAGAGAACATGTTTATAATAGTTATAAATTCTATTATAGAGATGCATAAGTATATTGTGGCATTCCCTTGTTGTTTTATATCAAGTAGGTGAATTTTTGTGTTCTATTTGATTAAGAGAACATGTCTATAATAGTTGTAAACTCTATTATACAGATGCATAAGTATATTGTAGCATTCCCTTGTTATTTTATATCAAGTAGATGTAATTTTATGTTTCGTTTGATTAAAAGAACATGTATATAACATTTGTAAACTCTATTATAGAGATACATAAGTATATTATGGCATTTCCTTGTTATTTTATACCAAGTAGGTGCATTTTTATGTTTTATTTGATCAATAAAACATGTCTATAACATTTGTAAACTCTATTATATAAATGCATAAGTATATTGTGATGTTCTCTTGTTATTGTATACAAAGTAGGTGCATTTTTGTGTTATATTTGATTAAGAGAACATGTCTATAATAGTTGTAAACTCTATTATAGATATCCATAAGTATATTGTGGCATACCCTTGTTATTTTATATGAAGTAGGTATATTTTTGTGTTTTGTTTGATTAAGAGAACATGTCTATAACAGTTTTAAATTTTATTATAGAGTTGCATAAGTATATTGTGGCATTCTCTTATTATTTTATACCAAGTATGTGTATTTTTGTGTTCTATTTGATTAAGAGAACATGTTTATAATAATTGTAAACTCTATTATAGAGATGCATAAGTTTATTATGGTATTCCCTTGTTATTTTATATCAAGTAGGTGTATTTTTGTGTTTTGTTTGATTAAGACAACATATCTATAATAGTTTTAAAATCTATTATAGAGATGCATAAGTATATTGTGGCATTCTATTTTTATTTTATACCCAAGTAGGTGTATTTTTGTGTTTTGTTTGATTAAGAGAACATGTCTATAACAGTTTTAAATTCTATTATAGAGATGCATAAGTATATTTTGACTTTCTCTTTTTATTTTATACCAAGTAGGTGTATTTTTGTGTTATGTTTGATTAAGAGAACATGTCTATAATAGTTGTAAACTTTATTATAGAGATATATAAGTATATTATGGTGTTCTCTTTTTAATTTATACCAAATAGATGTATTTTTATGTTCTGTTTGATTAAGATAACATGTCTATAATAGTTGCAAACTCTATTATAGAGATGCATAAGTATATTGTGGTGTTCCCTTGTTGTTTTCTACCAAGTAGGTGTATTTTTATGTTATGTTTGACTAAGAGAACATGTCTATAATAGTTAAAAATTCTATTATAGAGATGCATAAGTATATTATAGTGTTCCCTTGTTATTTTATACTAAACTTATTTGAGGTATCTATAGTGTAATAAACTATAAGTATATGTATTGGACCAACAGGCTCATTTTTGCTAATAACATATATAAATAACTAAATTTTTTGATAAAACCATCATATGTATTCGAGCAACATCCATTAATCCCAGGGGTGACGTGTTAGACCAACATTAAATTTTTCCTTGGATCTTCAATATGCCAGCACCAATTTACTAAAAAATGGGGAAAGATCTCAACCTTGATCCCCGTAGTTTTAATTCCACCTACACTGCATTCAATGCTAGAAATAAATTATACATTAGGTGTGAGAATTTGGGATGTGCAGTCATTTATGTCATTAACCTCTTTTAGCATTGCTTAGTTTTTTAAACTTTGAAGTCTTGAAGATGTAGCAATTTCAACTTACGAGATTATTAAGTTTTTTAGTCATTAAAACTATATAGATTGAAAATTATGTTTGTTTTACTCAATTTTATAAATGTGTTAAGGAACATTTATGATTTAGGACACAATATGTTGAAGGTAATATTTATATTTTGGTTGGCATAGTTTGTTAGTTGAAATAAAAATATATTTGAAAGGCCATTATTGATTATGGATATGGTTAAGACATTTTAGCAAACCTTATCATTATTGATTATGGATATGGTTAAGACATTTTGGCAAACCTTATCATTATTGATTATGGATATGGTTAAGACATTTGAAAGATAATGTTTTAAATAAATATATTTAAAGAAATAATTTTTAGAAAATTTATCATTATATTTATTCATTTCAAGATAGACGACTATGCATGCAAAAAACTACTCTTGATATTTAGAACAAAAAGAACATAAATCCATACATTGTAATTACAATCACAAGGAAATCAGCTTAGAAATTATTTTTGCCTTTTTTTCTAACCTCTCATCTCAATCTTTCATCTACCAAAGCTTCGCTTATGCCAATAGCTTACGTCAATGAATAGAAAAATTGAGAAACCATCACATATGTATTTGAGAAATTTAATTATACTCGAATACATATGCATCTTTATAATAGAGTGTACAACTACTATAGACATGTTCTCTTAATTAAACAAAAGACTAAGAGTAGTTGTTTGCATGCACAATCATCTATCTTGATTCTTGAATGAATAAATATAATGATAAATTGTCTAAAGATTATTATTTAAAGTTATTTGCTTTCCATTCTCACTTTTCATATTTATTTTGCCTTATGGCCCTATAGTCAGTTTATGATTTATACTTTATACTCTAATTTTTTGTCATGATTTTTGCTATACTCTATTTATTATATTATTTAGTTAGTCTTTACCATTGATTTTCTCTAAGAAATAATGACATGCAAGATAATTATTTTAAACAATGCACAAAGAAAAAATTGAATTATATTATGTGGTTGGTGTTTACCATAGACTTGTTTTAAACAAACGAGAAACTCATTTTCTTTGAGAAATAATAGCATGCAAGATACTTCTTTTAAGCAATGCACAAAACAAAATGAATTATATTATGTGGTTGGTCTTTACCACATACTTATTTTAAACAAACAAGAAACCTCATTTTTTTTTAGAAATAATGGCATGCAAGGTACTTATTTTAAATAAAATGAATAAATGTAACATAGCCTTATGGTCATTTCAATCATATTTCTGACAACCTGAAAATATCTATTTCATAGATTTTGTGAACATATCAACATGCAATAAGTAAATATCAGTTCAATGAATACATATTATGATAAGTTCCCTAAAAATCATTTTTTTTAAATATATTTGCTTGTCATCCTCACTTTTCATAGTTATTTTGACCTATGACCCCATAGTTTATACTCTATACTCTAATTTTTTGCCATTATTTTTGCCATACTCAATTTATTATATTATCTAGTTGATATTTACCACATATTTATTTTAAACAAACAAGAGATTGATTTTCTCTAAAAATAACGATGTGCAAGATACTTATTTTAAACAATGCACAAAGAACAAATTAAACAAACACAACAGATCCTCATGATCATATTGTATTTTATTTTTAAATGTTTAAAATAATAATTATATTTTAGTTGGTATGGTTTGTTAAATGAAATAAAATATATATTTGAAATGCCAATATGGATATGGTTAAGACATTTTGGCAGATCTTATTATATAGTTTGTAATTTTAAAATAATGAAGATGTTTTGAATATTTTGTTCAGTTATGTCATCCTCGTTTTTCATAATTATCTTTCTTTATGGCCCCATAGTTGGTTTATACTCTATACTCTAATTTTTTATCACTATTTTTTCTATACTTAGTTTATTATATTATATGGTTGGTCTTTACCACATACTTATTATAAACAGACAAGAAATTGATTTTCTCTAAGAAATAATGACATGCAAGATACTTGTTTTAAACAATGCACAAATAACAAATCAAATAAATGTAATAAATCCTCATGATCATATTGTATTTTATTTTTAAATGTTTAAGATAATAAATATATTTTGTTTGGTATCGTTTATTAATTTAAATAAAAATATATTTGAAAGGCCAATATGAATGTGGTTAAGACATTTTGGCAGACTTTATTATATATTTTTTCATTTTAAAACTATGAAAATGTTTTGAACATTTTTTTAATTATGTCATCTTTGCATGTCATAGTTGTCTTACCCTATGGCCCCATAGTTGGTTTATACTCTATATTCTAATTTTTTTTATTATACTCAGTTTATTATATTATCTAATTGGTCTTTTGAGAGACTTACAGAGGTCTGTACTCAATTTGTACATAACATGGCTATCAAATTTAGCACTTAAAAAGGATAAATTTTTTCTTTAAAAAGGAGGAAGATTTTAATAGTTAAAAAGAAGTAATTGTAAACAAGATCTTGACTTTAGACTTCTCACCCTCTAACCTCTTTCTCTATTGGTTTCTTAATTAACACAAATTACCTCTTATAAAATAAATCTACATAAGTGCTTCAAATTGATTAAAACCCTAAAACCTAAATTCATATAACTTCATTTCTGCTAAAAGTTTATTCTTTTGTGGTCATGAGAATCATAAAGTGAGTGACAGTTGTAAGAGGAGGTCAAGGAGGAGTCTAAGCATCCAACAATAAAGTACAATCCAAGTAAGAAATACAATCCCTACATGTCATGAGAATCATGAAATGAGCAACAATTATAAGAGGAGACCAAGGATGAGTCTAAGTAGCAAACAATGAAGTACAATCCAAGTAATAAATATAAGTTGTATATATTTGTAAATGTTTTCACACTTTTAATGAATTATATCTATCTTTTAAGGGATTTGAACTGTTGCCATGTTATTTTCCCTATGAATGTGTTTGAGGAAAGGGGTTTAACTTGGATTTTTTACCATTATTTCTTGATTTGAATATGATGCTTGAATCACCAGCTATTTATAAATTTTTTGAAAGAGTTAATAGAAATCACTAATCAATTTATATCGATGTGGTGATTTTTCCAAAGATTTACCATAGGAGTTATACCTAAAATCTAGGATTCACCAAGATTTTATAGTAAGCTGTTAGCAGTCCCTTCTTAAAATTATCCATGGTCCTAATCCACCATTATTTCACAATTTTATGTTATCTTATGAGTCAAACATATTGTTCTACTATTATACACTTGCAATAATCTCAATGTCTATTTCAAACCTATTAAATATGTTGTATAGACATCATAAGACTCTCAGTGTCATCTCCCTATAAATAGGTCAATTCTTCCAAATATGGTATCATAAGTCAATATTGACATGATATGGTCAATATCGACCCCCTCGTAGTAATGGCTATTTTATAAAATCAACCCATCTTTAGGGTTGACCCATCTTCATATCATGTTGGTGGCATGAGGAATTACTCAATTGGGTCCATATATAAATAAATCAAGGTCTCATTAAAAATGGGACTTGTCACTTATCTGATATTCATCTATACACTATTGCACATTAAGCATAATCTAATTTATTCTTCCTAATTTTCAAACCTATTATTATGAGTAGTCAAATGCCAAGTCTTAATCACTCAAAATTTAAGTCAAAGCAAGCACCATCAAGTATCAAAGCCATGTTATTAGTTGTATACATATAGAAAAAGAGGATGATTTCATTATTGCACTAGGTGGGAACATTATGTGTGGTTTGACTTCCCTCCTCAGAGTATTAGATAAGTAAGCAATAATCAATTATTAGATGAGGGTGATTGGGGTTAGCTTAGCCCATTAAAATTTTCTCTATTTTAAAAAAATGTATCCCTCATAAGCATACCTAGGGTTTTAAGGAAAAAGAGATTGATTTATGGAGTTATTTGCATCATTAAGATTCAAGATCATAAACATAGAGCAAGAAAAGACAATCATAGGTGACTGTATAGTCACTATGTCTTACATCCACATAGGTTAGTATTAACCAATAGATTAGTATAAATTGGTGATATTTACCCAATCCTATAAAACTAACCTAATGTAAATAACATATTAGTTTTAAAACCAAATGAGCTACATGCCTAATTATCCCTTATTTTTGCCTCTAGAATACAATCATAATCGAATAGTAAACCCAAAAAATCTAAGTATTTTGATCTCTTTAGTAATTTATATATTTAGCATATGTCATTTTTCAAATCAAAAGCATTAATTATAGACTTTTACATTGATTTTTATGCTTGAATTCCATATCTATTGATATGAATTACATTTCAAAGTTTTATCTTATTCAAATGGGGTTGATACACATATTCATAATCAAAAATCAGATATAGTTGATACAGATATCTAAGATGAGCATGTATATTTTATTGTTACACATATTCAAGATCATTATCTAGATATGGTTGATACACATATTCGGGAAGAGCATACAAATTTAATTATTACATAAATACATGGTCTATATATATAACCAATTAATCAACATCAATCACATCATAAAGTTATTTAGAGACCATAGAGGCTGCCATCTCCTACATTACATAATCAATTATCACCATGGGTAGATCAACATGTTCCACAAAGAACACAAGCTGTGAGACACCCTCCTATTATACAATAGACACCATAAAGTGTTTGACCATATAGAGTTACTCATCATACTCTAATTTCCATGAGTAATGATTATGATAGATATAGTACATCACATGACTCATTATTAGATTCCTACCCACCCACTATTGGTATCTCCCATTTAGGACAAATTAGCTCTCCACCACCCCATATAGGCACTTCCCATGGTGCTCCCATTAACAATATCATTGTCTAGCTTTTCTAAATCCCAAATATTTCAAAAATACAAAAAAAATCAAATAATCATAAAATACAAAAATAATCAAATATTCAAAAAAACTAAAATCAAGACTAGATCATGGCATGATTTAGATTAAACTATTTACATATGTTATTTATCACATCTTTGGTATATGCCATATTATTTACATACACACATGTATTTCATTGTATCTGAGTGTTATGCAAGACATATAGGTTACACATGGACATATAAATATTAGTTTTCCCTCTAAGTAGCGACCATGTCGATATTGGAGGCATCATGTTCTATAGGAATAAATATTACAAGTTATATCATTATATTATATTTATACAAAGTTAAGTTACCTTTATTGCTTACACATGCCTTACTAGTTACTCATTTTTTACATATTGATACATGATATGTCATTATATTATGATGTGATAGTTATATATATGGATGGTGTAGATTAGTTCCGTATTCTCCATTGATGTTGTTATTATTTTACAAGATAGGCTAGTTTGTGTTTGAATATTATGTGTGGCCCTTAGCCTTTATTGATGTAATATCCTTGATCTCCTTATTTTTTACATTATTTAAGTTTATTATATAATGATAGCAAGTTTAATGAAGTGGTGAATGCTAAAAAAGTTGGTGTAACCATAAATCTAGACTTTCATAAATGAAAAGATAGATGATGGCTCAAAATCTATTTATTTTTAAAGAAGACTAAAATTATATTAGTGAAATGGAAAACTTTATAAATTAGAAGGAATAGAATTTTTGAAAGACCCAAACTAAGATCGCTAATAAGAACCTAGATTTCCTTAAACACATAGAATTGGAAGTAAAGAAGTTAATCAGAGTCTATTAACACTAAAATAATCAAGCTAAATCATAGAGCCAAATGTATAGACAATTTGAGAAATATTTTATCACTTAATAATATTGTATATCCCATTCACTCTGATATAAAACCATAAAAATGATACATATTATATAGGAAAGTTATTTTCTATATTTGAGGAGATATATCTCCACCAATATCTCTCATAAAAAACCTAACAAACCACTAACCCATTAATAGAGATACGGGTATAAGTAAAATATATTATTTCTATAAACAATATATTTTACTAACCAACTAACTATATGTGATATATTGTTAATATATCAACGTAGATAATAATAGCTAACTACTAACTTACCATATAGTAATTACTATTTAGAAATAGTAATTTACCTTACAGTAAAAACATAAATGTGAGCACTAATGTTAAGTTATCCCTAACATTATCCCCTTAGTGCGAACATGGGGAAGACATCATCCTATACTACAACTCTCATGAAACTTGAATGATGGTTTTTCACTCGACTAAACACCAACCTACAAACATCAGATGATTTTGTACTTATTTACCAATAACCTAAAAATAATAGATGGTTTTACACTCAGTTTACCACTAACCTACATACAAAACATCCTAAAGGTTTTACAAGTTAACCCACAACTTGCATGATGCTACAGCATTCTATTAGTCCAAATCATTATTTTAACTTCAAGGGGAAATATAGAAATGAATGCTCACATATTTCAATAATTGAATAGGTATGTACTTTTGTTCTTATTTGTAAATACACAATGCAAAAAAATAAAAAATCACACCACATAAAAGATGTTATCAAATCATCTAGGCCCCATCGCCAGTGACTAACAAGAGGCTCTGGAACCACCAACATTTGTTTCCTCCTTCCTCTAGTTAATGATACTACTTACTCAACACATGTGTTGATGAATTTCATGTTGTTATAAAAGATAAGACCCCTCCATACAAACTGAGACATTTGACTCAAGATGTTGCGTACAAACGATAATGCATCCTTTAAAAAGATAGGTTTTTCAAATAATTTTTTGGCATACTTGACTTGTCCCTAATATTGATGACAGCCAAGAATGAATAATAATAATTTTTATAAAATCCAATAACTAAACGCATAATAATAAGAATCTAATCCCAATAATAATATGAATTTGAATCTAAGACTACTAAAAAACTTTTTAAACAAATACTATATAAAATATAGATTTTTGACCAATTTAAAGACTTTAAAGACTTTACCCAATTATTATAAGAACTAATATTGACAAAATAAACTAAAGACTCAATTGACTCATAATAAAATAAATGACCCTTTAAAATTTGAGCTCAACAAATATATTAACACCTTCTATACATAAATAGGCATTTGAATGACACAACTATTACATTTGAATATGACTCTCTAACTAAAAACTTGCATAGAATTTATGACCTTATTGCAATTTTATTATCTTTACAAAATTATGCAACATTTTTAATGGAGATCGAGGTGAACAACTTGAGAAATTCAATATGAAGTCTACACATGGGCATTGTAGGAGAACTTTTTCACCTTTGAGCATGACAATAAAGAGGCACCTAGATGTAAAAACATGACCAGGGATTCAATATAAAGTCTGCCAACTCTATAATATGCTTGGTGAATGGATGCCTTGAAATATAGATATGAGAATAGTAATATATTTATTTTGGAAAAATCTCACCACATTCCATTCTTGTTTCGATTAATCGATTCAAATAGACATAACTTTCTAAGCTTTGTGGTCAAGATATGACAAGATTAAGCTCAATCTATATTTTAATGCAACAGTGAAAGATATGATTAGTATGTACAATGTAGATTTTCATGATATCAAAATGGACAATGGAATGCAATGATGAATTCCTAACTTTGCTTCAAACTTTAGATCAAACCAACACATGCAGATAATGTGCATAGACTTTGTGTGAATAATATTATTCAATCACTACCAAACTGATCAGAACCAAGTGTCAAAAACTTATGAATGTATGATCCATTATTGTGAATAATTAGATTTACCATTAATGATAAAGACCATAATCTAGATTACAATATACAAAATGAGGATGCATAATCGAGCTGAGTTGATTCTCCAAAAAAGCACAAGTGAAATATCTAAATAAATATCTCATAAATAGTGGGCAATATGGCATTGAAATCTAAAACTCTAATCATGTGATGATGAACACGCTTATCTAATTTCTTACAAACTAACTCTCTATAAAATCTTAACAGAATTCATTTCTGAGTCACATCCATGGAGACAAATATCATTATAGCTACCCTTTGACTAATTTCAAATTTCTATTATAGGCACAAGACAAATGATTGCTATGATACCAGATAAAGAGGTTAATTAGAGTCTGCACAAGATTAACACTAAAATAATAAAGCTAAATCATAGAGCTAAATGTACAGATAATTTGAGAAAGATTTATCACTCAATAATACTGTGTTTTCCATTCACTCTGATATAAAACCATACGAAGGATACATATGATATAGGAAAGCTATTTTCTATATTTGGAGAGATATAATCTCCACCAATATCTCTCATAAATAAACTAACAAACCACTAACCTGTTAATAGAGATATAGATATAAGTAAAATATATTATTTCTATAAACTATATATTTTACTAACCAACAAACTATACATGAAATTTTGTTAATATATCAATGTAACTAATAATAGGTAACTACTAACTTACCATATGGTAATTACTATTCAATAAATAGTAATTTACCTTACAATAAAAACACAAATGTAAGCACTAATGTTAGGCTATCCCTAATAGAAAGAAGATGCATGGTAAGTATTATGTGTCAATTATTCTTTATGAGTACACACAATTTTTGAAAATGTATATTAAATGTCTCTTAAAATAATAAGAGTGCTTAAGGGTTAATAAAAATTAATTTTATTTAGCCTATCATAGAATTGGTTGATGTGTGATATATGACTAATCCAAAAATATAAGCATGGGCATCTATCAAATAATAAATCAAAATGGATATTTTCTAGATGATGTTGTGAATGTGATATTGGACATGTCTGCAAACATTTCAAGTGTCTAATGTATGCTTACACATTTTTCATACATGTCTAGTTATGGTGTTTTCATGTACAACATATGAAATATCTCTACTTTTAATTATTCTTTGATGGAAGTCCATTCTCTATTCTAAATCTTGTGGATTGATGCCAAATAATAAGTATAATTATAGCTATTTAGTTTGAGAACTAGGGTGATGTGTGGTAGACAAAAACTCAATGAATAACATCACTAAAACATAACCAAAATCAATAGTCCTAGACCCTCTAGTAGAGAAAAATAATAATTATCCTTGTGAATCCACAGTTTTCAAGCATAGTTTGTGAGAATGCTAAAAATGATAACATCTTCCTAGAAAATCCTTTAAGAGGGTCCAAGACTATTTTTTTCAGATGTGAATGAAATGACAATATTTAGAACCAAATTACATATGTGACTATAAAAGTTCAGATCACTAGGTATCCTCTAGGTGGCCAAGAAACATAATTGCTCTAATATTTTAGAAAACTAATCTAAATTTGGTAGATGAAAATAATTCTTCCTTCTCAAATATAACCACTAATTTTACATATGCAAAAAAAATATGTTTAATGACTATGCTTCAAATGATGTAGTTGTGAATTTGTTACTATATATGTATGTAGACAATTTATGTGTCTGATGTATTCTTACACATTTTTCATACATGTTTAGTATGGAATTTACAATCACAACATATGAAACATATATACTTTCAATTAGTGTTTGATGGATGTCCATACTCTATTCAAAAACTTGTTGGTGGAAGTAAATTGAAATGATATTAAGATTCAATGATGTTAAAATACAAATAAATAGCAAACTAGTGTGAACTCAGATGACATTCTAAATGCACAGTTATGAAAGGGCTATTCTTGGCCAATGTTGTGCTTGGAAACAAGGTATAAAATCCAACTATAAAAAATTGTGAAATTCAAAAGAAACCTAACATAAAATAAAACCTTTAATAAACCTAGCATAAAAAAATATTTTTTTTCAAATCAGAAAGCACATATTGTTAACAACTTCAGACACTCAAACACACCACCTAAACATAGCATGAACCGATAGTCTTGGAACCTCCATAAGAGGAAAAAGGAATTATCCTTGTGAATTATTCCTTATTCTTAAGCATAGTTTTAGATAATTTTTATAATGAAATGAAAACATCTTCCATAAATATCCTTAGAGAGGATCCTGAACTTTTGGTTTAGGCTATGAATGAAATGACAACTTTTTGGAGCCAAACTACATACGTGATTGGAAAAATTTAGATTACCAGGTATGCTTTAATTAGACAAGAATGAAATGGGATAGCAATTTGTCAAACTATCATTTAGTTTTTGTACTCTAATTATTCAAACAAAAAAATGCTTAATACACTAATCATGCATAATAAAACTAGATTTTGTCACTTTTATATCTTGATATAGATATTGGATCAAGATCTTAATATATCACATTTTTTTTTATCATGGTAGATGGAGTTATGGGTTTCCATAGTGCCCTTGCAAGTGGTAGAGCTTTGTGTTATGGATAATTAACAAAACAAATGTGAAAACTTTACTCTCTAAATATCTTTAACAATTATATAGAAGTCTAAATTTTCTCAACATAATTTAGATTGAAAAATAAACGTAATGAACATACATATTACTAGAAATAACCTTGATTATATCAATGAAATGGTAAGGAGCATCATGAAATTTATCTTAAACTTGTTATATTGGAATATGAGTTAGGTTTTCTAGTCCTCAAAGCATCACAAAATAGAGCCAAATACTTGAACTAGACTGATTGTTAACACCAATATGAGACAATGTGTTGTTATCTAAGCTTTCATGCTTATAAAATGGATCACATCAATAATACACCGGATTGAGTCTTTATGGGAGTTAAAACTATGATAACCAACTTTATTCATGCAATTTTAAAATAAAAAGAAATAATTTGATGCAAACAAGGGACTACCAAGGCTCATACTTTTGCAAGTATTCAGAAGTAACTTGTGTTCCTTTTTGTATAGACTCATAAGGGGTTCTAAAAAAATACAGTCAATGAAATCAAAATGTATGAAACTCATATTTGTATATATATCTATATACACATATTATATATCTATATAGGATCATATACATAAATAGATAAATAATATTTATATTATATATCTATGGTTTACCTAAACACCAAGTAAGGTTTTGTCTATCATGCAACACACAAACATAACCAAACTAAAAGGAAAAGATTTGAGATAAGCCATTTTAAAAACCAACCTAGAACACTCCACATGAGAAAAATTGAAGATAAAATATTATAACTTCTCTTTGAATGAGAATCTTTGGGAAAAAGTGATGGTTATGGTTTCAATGAGAAACGTATATATCCATGTTTGTAGCTATCTGGGGTTTCTAGTTTGCAAATCTCATCATTTAAAGAGTTTTTATTGCAATATACTAGGGTTTTCTCCATGAAATAAGCACTCAATATTTCTAAAAAACTTTAACATCCTCCTACAAGGTTTGTGTTTTTGAAAATAAGGTTTTGAAGCATGAATATCTCAATAACTTTTCAAATTGCTAAGAGATAAAGATTTAAGCTGGAAAAGACATTTTCTAATAGTCATATATTTCACCTATGAAAGATGGGATTTTCAAGGTGTCCATACTGAGGATTAATTTTTTTTAAATAAAATAATTTTAATACCACTCCCACACAAAAAAAATATCACATAATGTTACTACACAAGTACCCGTAAAAAATGTTAAAATTATTATAGAAGCTCAAAACTCTATTTTATCATGCAGACATTTTGATTATAGTGTTTTATGGGTTAAATTTTTTAAAATGTATAATTTTGAGGCCAAATAAAATAAAATCATATTTGTACCTCTGATATAGAAAATGAAATAAAGGGTTAGTAGGATTCTAAGGATTTTCTCTTATCTCCTTATTATCAGTGCCCTCACCACCTCACATAATGTTTTTTAGTGGAATTAGGGTTTCATAGTAAAAAAAAAGGAAAAATGACTGATATTAGAAGAGTCAATTTTTAAATTATGACTATAAAATATTGAGTACATTCTAGTGTGTGAAATGAGTCATAAACATATATGTTTAATATTGAGTTCATTACAATTCCATTGTGCATTTGGCAACGTTAAATATTGTCAATGTGCCTCAAGCTTAAGAGTTGTGGCGTAGTGAATATGATTTGCATATGAACCATAATTTTATATGCATATAGTTATTAAGAATAAAATTTTAGGAAACTTAATGGTGTAACAAGGGTACATTATATAGTATAAATCATTAAGTATCATAAATATGTAGATACCTAAATCTGGTCACATGCATTTGACAATGTTAATTTTTCACACATCTTAAACCACTTGAATTGCACCCAAATACATGAATCTTATTCACCATTCCTCTAATTCATTCATATATATTCAATCTTGACCATTTTTTCACCATCACTATTACATAAAACTTTCCAATTCAATGCCAAAGACCTTTGCCACATCAATCTTAGACTACCTCCAAATCAGGATAGTTGTCCCTGATTCCCCAAGATAGGTCCACCCTAAGCACATAGGTTCATTATTGCATACCTATCCCCCTAGTGTAGCCTCGTCCCATCCCAATTTATGACTATTTTCTAAATTTTGAAATGTCTATTTGGTTTTTCCTGCATATTTCATAAGGTTGGCTAATGGAAGTTGTCAAAAGGCTTCACTATAAATACAAATCAAACGTCAATCATTATTCTTGGTTTGGTATTATTTATTTATCACTTACAAACTATTTTACATTAATAAATTTGGCCCTATTTTTCACAAATTCAAGATCATTCACAAGGAGTAGTCACAAGCCAAGTCTAAAGCATATCAAAGTAAGTCAAGAATTATATGATCAATTACTAAATCTTTATTTTGGTCAACAAATATAAAATGGCTTATAAATATGAAATGCTTAATGGTGTTCATTTTCTAGATTACATCCTCTCTAACAATGTTATACCTTATGCTTATGATAATTGATGGACTAATGATCACACTTGTACACTTATTGATGATACTTATATCAATGAAGAATATGATGGTGATAGATATGATTATGATTACAACTGTGGTTCTACTAAAGAAAACAAGAGGATTGGTACAATAGTGAAGACTATTGTGAAGAGTAAATTGAGCACACTAAGTCAAAAATTAAAAATTCAAGTTCTTTTATTCCTCCTTATATTCTTTTTTTCAAAAAGTAGAATAAAAATAACATATCGATAATGAATATATTATTTCTCTTAATCTGTTAGAAGGATCCAAATGTGAAGAATCAATCATTATCACACCTTTTTTACCTATTAAATTTTCTACCGCACTACACCACATTAATAAATATAAAATAAAAAATCATAACCCTTGCATTGAAATGGAAAATATTATGAATGAGTGTGATATTCTCTCTCTTTCTCTAAAAAAAGGTATATGATGTAAATGTGTATGGTATTCTAAATTTTCCTTTAGACATGGTTAATGATTTACAAGATTGTGATAATATTTCTCCTCCCTTAGAAATGACAAATAATGGTGAAATATCCAATGACACTTCTTCCCTTTCTCTTGAATTATCAAAATATAAAAATGAATGTGATGAACTATCTTCAAAACATGATATTATTGTTTTAGATTTACAAAGTGATGATAATTCAATACTATGCAAAGCCTCTCAAGTTAGTCATGTTATATCCATAGAATGTGATTATCATGGTAATATCACTTGTGATGACCTTGAATCTACTAAGTCAAAATAATCTAATGATATGCAATGTGATGTTCTTCCTCCTATACAAACTCAATGTGATAAGAATGCCATGGTATGTAGTTATTATAAATTAAGCACTGATTGTGTCTCAAAATGAAATCCTAAGCCATGCAATGATACTAGTCTTGATCACCTCCTATGAATGTTTAAAGTAGGTGGTCAATTATAACCCATGATTGAGCCTTTTTAAACTAATAATATCCCTACTAGTCATATTGTGTCCATGATGCATGTTATTGGTGATCTTTAAATACAAGTAGTTGATCTCACTTTACAAACTAAATCATGTTATGCTAAAAGTAAAGATAATTTTATTTTAGGACAACCCCTTACTAGAATTCTATATCAAAATCCATATCCAAAAAACTTTGTGGTGCCCATACTCCCATTGTTCAATGTCATGGAGATCATTGTGTTGATTTAACTCAATACACACTTTATTTTGGAGAATGGGGTAATGATGGACACATTCTACTAAAATATTTTCATATAAGCCTTATAAAAAATGCCTTTGATTGGTTTGATAGTGTACCTAGTGGCTCCTTACCTAGTTTTTAAAGATTAGAATATGTGTTCCTATCATATTACCACAAACACATGGTGCCTAAATTCACATTTGGACATATCTAAGAGTTGATATAGGTCCATGATGAGATTATCAAAGATTAAATTTATAATTCAATACTAATTTGAATTCCTTAACTTATCAACCCTAGGATTCACAAAAGTAATTCATCTTCAGTAGATATATTTTCTCTCCAATCAAAGAAAGACCTGTGCACAAACCTTATATTTATTTTGAAGAGTTATAGATGGATGTTTTCAAGTATAAATGTGATCTAAATTATATAGCACATAAGGTTATTAATTCAACATATTCAGGATCATCCACACCCAAAAAGGAAGTTACCAATAAAAGGGTAAAATTAAATTTCATCTATATAAAAGAAAATAATTCAATTATAGTTTCTCATGAAAAGGTTGAATCAATACAAACAGTTGTAATCAAGTAAGAACAAGTTAAGGTCTTCAACAAAGGAACATAATCAGTTTTCAAAGCACCTCTTATGTAAATAAATCTATCTTTAAAGAGATGTAACCACTTAAGTTTGATGATTTCAAAGATCGATGACATGATATTCTACAAACATTGATAGATGAAAATTTAACCACTTTATTTCCTAATTATTATCCTCCTCCTCATTCACTTGAATTCATATAAGGCAGGACAATATTCACTTATCATGGCATTAGTGGATAATTAGATAATTATTATTTTACATTACAATAAAAGATTATACAAGTTTCAAAATGGATTATTATATTTTAAATTAATAGAAAAAGCATGACGGATGTTATGGCACAATATAAAGTTACATCTTGACTTACACAGACATGGATACCAAATCAAAAATACCAAGCTTTAGATCAAAGATATGAACATGTAATCCATACTTCATAGAATCAAAAGAGAATCAATTATAACAACCACAAGTATCATAGGTAACTAATAAATGTGTGACTATATCTAAAAATATAGAGTTAAAGATTTAGTATCAAAAGGTAGTAATAAATGATGACCACTGTAGTACACATTTTAGTTAAATAATTCTATGATTCTCGATCAGTTTGATTATACACAATGTCATGTTTGATAATGGCTCAAGTGAAAATTAATGTACAATGACACTTATTCACACTATTGGGTACACAAAGCAAGAATTACAAGTTATATCAAGAATAGTCAAATCATCTAATGCATGTACATAGAATACCCTTGGGTATTTAATACTGCCTCTTCAAGTTGGTTTTGCAATCATGGATACTCCATTTCTAGTCATATGAAGCATAGGGGTCTTTAATATGTTATTAGGATGCCTTTGGATATAGATACTCCATATGTTAGGGTGTGAAGCCACTATTCATAAGTCACTATTCATGGGTACTATTCACAATCACTATCCATGGTGATGTGGCATGTTGAGATGGCATCTTGGTGATGTGGCATGAAAGTGATGTGTTAGGATGGCGATGTGGCATGGGCCCATAGCACTCCACTATGGGACATGATTTATCCTTAGTTATCACATGTGGGTTGTCACATGGTGCAAAATATAAGAGGTTAAGGTGTGGGGTGAATTTGTTGATGTGTCCAATATTCCCATGTGTGGAGATAGTTAAAAGGTGATTGAAACACCTTTTGGACTCATGTGGTCATATGGATGAAGAAGATAGGAAGATCACTATAAGCAATTGGCTTCACATGTGTGAGTGGGGTACCAAATTTGGAGCCACATAGAGGTGGCCCATGATCTTGTCTAAAGTATGAATCTATGTTATTTACCTTTGGATATGAATACAAGAAGAACACTATTGAGTGTTTGGACTCACTTGTGGAAGTGGGACATAGGTTTTGGATCCACATAGAGGTGGCACATGTTATTTTCTAGTGGAGGGTCTTTCTTGAATACTTTTACATGTGGTGACAAATAACTTTGGATGACATGACACTCCACCCAAACTGTGGCACATTTTTAGAGTAACCATGAAGTTTTCTCCCTATCTCTCTCTTCTCTCTAATTGTTGTAAAATGACATAAATCATTATAATCTCCTTTGTAATTATAATCCATTTTATAATCCTTATGGATTCCCTTTGAATATCCATGCAAGCTTTGGGATTGCATGTAGAAGGTTAGATCTTGTAATGCTTGGAAGCTTATCTCACCTAGGTGTTTGGGTTGTAAGCATCATTCATGCTTAGGTGGTTAGAGATTATAAGGCTTAAATAAGAGCATGACTTACCTAGTTTGTTGAAGCACGGAGATCCTTAAGGTTAGAGGTTAGAGCCTGGAAGGCTATTTTACCTTGGCTTGCCTAGTTAGAGATTGAAGACTTGTTATCTCATCTCATGGAGATGGAGGTTGATGCTTGGAGTCCACCTTGGATGCTATGGATGTGAGCATTATATTTAGTTTCATGTTGTAGATTAGATGTTAGAGCATAGAAGGCTTGGTTGTAAGATTTTATCACTAGAGTGCTATGGATGTTAGCACTAGAAAGGAGTTATTGAGAGGAGTTGTTGTAGAGAGAGTTACTGATGAAATATGAAATTTGGATGTTGTTTTTACCTCAAGGTTTTTCCCTTTCTAGTTTAGCAAGGTTTCCACGTATATATTATGTAATGTGTTCTCTCCTATGTTTATGTTTTTTATAGCTTGTTTTTATTTCCACATTTAATATTTGCACATGTATTAGGATTAGGTTTTTTAATCCTAACAAATGGTATCATAGCCATGGTTATTAGCTAGTTTGTGCAAGTGGGAACAATAGGTGCAAAGACAAAGATGTGAAAGAAACAAAAAAGTTTACATGGTAGGTATTTCTTTCTATGGAAGATGAAGATGCAGCTGGAGAATGGAGGAAAAGCTAAAAAGGGTTTAACAAATGGATAAGAACCAACACAATGTTCATGTTAAAAAAGCAACTATACAACTTGTGGTGGAGAAAGTTGGTGTTTGTTGGTGTAGATGGATGGTTATGACAAGCCATGTACCTTATTTTGGTTCTTGAATAGTGAAGGGGTATGAGTTATGGGATCCTACTACCAAAATGTGTTGGCTAAGATGTTCAAAAATCCATGTATAAGAGGAGGTACAAGAAAACTAAATTTGTACCTGTTGAAGTAGTTTAGGATGGATGGAGAAGAACAAGTGACCTGAGGTTCTATGGAAGGATAAGGTTGTGTGTTTAACATGTGGTATAATAGGATGCAATTTGACTGTGGCCTCAAAAACTCGATAGGTGTAGTGATGCACTAAGTAGCATGATGATTTCCTAAAAATTGTGGATGGGTACCATGTTGATCATGGTGGGTAGTGGTATGCTACATATTGAGAAGTCATGTGTTGACTTCTATGGGTTCTTCTCTCTTGTTGATAACTACTCTCAAGAGTGTTATGTACACTTGTTATTGTTCATGGTTGGAGCAGTTTGATGTGAAAAACATCATTCCTACAAGGTAGTCTTGTGATGAGATGGAGTAGCCATAGGGCTATCTAGATGAGGTAAAGAGTTATAGGTTTATAAATTAAATATTATACAAGTTGAAGCAAATGTGTAGATGGAATACAATGGTACCTTCATGGAGATATAAAGCTTTAGTAGATGTTACTACTATAGATTGATGACATGTTAGTTGCAGGACCCAACAAGATGAATATCAATGTTTTGATGGTTTGAGTGACTAGGATGATGATCAAAGAGTAAACCAAAGATGAAGATGCATAGTGGCATGGAACCAATAAAGTAAAGTATCCCTCTTCTTGTGTTATTATTATTTATCTTCTAGAGTATCTTATAGAGGAGGAAAAGACATGGTTGTCATGTGTATTACATTAATTGGGAGTAGGAAATGCTCATGCATGCCATGGTGTGCACTAGACTGGATACTTCCAGTTAGTGGGAGTTGTCAATAGTTCATGCCAAAATCCTGAAGAAGGATGGGTCTGAGGTAAAGTGGGAGTCACTTTGGTTGCTAAAAATCTATTATGGAAAAGTAGATGTTGATAAAGTCAATTAGGGTAGACAAGCTTTAGTAGTGCAAAAAACTTATACTAGGCTTGTGTGTGAGCAGCAATTGACATTGATGACAGCATAGATGGTAGTTGGTTGGTAGAAGATGTAGGTGTGGTAAAATCTTGTGTATATGACTTTAATTGGGAGATTGTTAAGGTGTAAAGACACTATTCATAGGCACTATCATAGTCACTATTCATGGTGATGTGGCATGTTGAGATGACATCTTGGTGATGTGGCATGTAGGTATGCATATGATGTGCCATGCAAGTGATGTGGTAGGATGGTGATGTGGTGTGGGCCCATAAAGGTCCCAAGACGTAATTAGGTTAAGGTGACATAGTGTGGGGCATAGAACTCTACTATGGGACATGATTTGTCCTTAGTTGTTGCATATGGGTTATCACATGGTGCAAAAGATAAGAGGTCAAGGTGTCATATGCATTTGTTAATGTTTCCAAGATTCTCATGTGTGGAGATAGTCCAAAGGTGATTGAAAAACCTTTCAGACTCATGTGGTCACATGGAAGAAGAAGATAAGAAGATCACTATGAGTGATTGGCCTCACATGTGTGAGTGAGGTGCCAACTTTGGAGCCACATAGAGGTGGCCCATGATCTTGTCTAAAGTAAGAATCTACTTTATTAACCCTTAGAGATGAAGATAATAAGAACACTATTTAATGTTTGGACTCACTTGTGGAAGTGGTGCATAAGTTTTAGAGCCACATGGAGGTAGAACATGTTCTTGTCTAGTGGAGGATCTTTCTTGAAGACTTTTGCACATGGTGACAAACAAATTTGGATCACATGGCACTCCACCCAAAGTGTAGTGCATTTTTGGAGTATCCATAAAGTTTTCTCCCTCTCTCTCCTCTCTCTTTCATTATTTTAAAATGTTATAAAGCATTATGTTTTCCATCGTAATTCTAATCCATTTTATAATCCTTATGGATTCCCTTTGAGGATCCATGCAAGCCTTGGGTTTGCATGTATAAGGTTAGAGATTATAATTCTTGGAAGCTTAGCTGTCTTAGATGCTTCAATTGTAAGCATCATTCATGCTTAGGTGGTTAGAGCCTGTAAGGCTTCGATGAGAGCATGGCTCACCTAGTTTGGTGAATAATGGATATCCTTGAGGTTATAAGTTAGATCCTAGAAAACTATATTAGCTTACCTCACCTAATTGGAGCTTGGAGTTTTGTTAGTTTAGCTCATGGATATCGAGGTTGATGCTTGGATCTTACCTTGGATGCTATGGATGTTAGCATTGTATTGAGTTTCATGTTTCAGCTTGGAGGTTAGAGCATGGAAGGCTTGGTTGTAAGCTTTCCTCACCTAAGTGATATGGATGTTAGCACTAGAAAGGAGTTGATGAGATGAGCTATTATAGAGAGAGTTGTTGATGAAATATGAAGTCTGGATGCTACATTTTCCTTGTGGTTTTTCCCTTGATGGTTTAGTAGAGTTTCCACGTATCTTTTGTAATATGTTCTCTCATGTGTTTATTTTTTTATAGCTTGTTTTTATTTCTGCATTTAATTATTTCACATGTATTAGGATTAGGTTCTTTAATCCTAACATCATATAGTACCATCAATAGTACGTTAATGTATCAAATATATACATTGTAATCAAGTGATCAAAGTTCTAGGCATTTTATATCAATACCCTCTATAGTTAGTGGTAAATCCTCATCTTCTCCCATCACCATCATAGTTAATTGTTACACCTATTCAAGATCATAGTGCATAATCAGTTATTTCACCTATGAAAAATATTTTTATACATTAAGTTTAGAGGAACATGGTACACCTTCCTAAAAAACAAGGTTCACATCAAAAAATTTAAGTTCAAATAAATCCATACCTTCTACAATGCATCTAGTAGATTACCTCAGATAGTTCATTATGTTCCATAGAGAACTTAGGCAATGAAACATACTCCTATTATACATAAAACTGCACCGATTCATGTATTCTCTCAAATTATAGATACTTTTATGGATTATATGATCAATGATCAAGACAATTATAGCATGGCACCTAATGCCTTTTTAGATTTAGATTTATCTACATGGATCATGTTTCATTCATATAAATTCATCTTCTAACTCTTTGATATAAGCTTGCGCTATGGTCATCCCATTGATAAGATCATATGCTAGTTTCATCTCCTTTCAAACATGTCAAAAATTCATTAAAAATTCAAAAATACAAAAACATTAAAATAATCTTAGAAATCAAGATCTGAGCATGACATAAGTGGCTAGTTTACATGCTTACATGATTAATATAGACTAATTTTCACTTTTTCTATGTTCCTTTGATATTGTTACTTTCTTACATGATAGGCTAGGCATGCTTGATTATTGTGTGGCCCTTGGCCCTTATGTGAAATAATTGTTTGATCATCTCTATAAGATTATTACTTGGTATGAGCAACATTTGAACATGTCCCATTTTTGTAACATTCTTAATGTGTTTTATGTGTGCCCTTTGGCTTTGTTTGTTATGACACATTCATGTCCATTGTATGCAGACCTTGGCCTTATTGTAAGACATTGTGTGACACTATGTGACATTATGTGTTGTGTTATTATTCTTGATGAGCTTAGTTAGTGGTGTCATGATCCATATCATACACTTTTATTGTGTAGTCTTATTCAAAAGTGTTTACTTTATTGTATGTTTTGTTGCTATATCTAACTATACATGACACTTATATGCCTCACATTCAATATATTATATACATGCTTCAATGAAAATTATATTACAATGATGATATAATCTCCATGTGAAAACATAATGCTACAAGATTCAAAGTTTAAAAGGTTTAAATTATCTAAAAAACCCAAACACATGACAAATATTGGTACATTGATACAAATTATGTGGGCATATGGCATGCATATGCACTCACTTTAAAAAAACTTGGAGTACATAGTCATACACACTTGAATGCATCTACATGTGAAAAATAGTTATAAGAACAAAAGTTATAGGTTTCACATATAATTACAATTGAGCATATTGTTGTATGGCATTATTTATCATTTGATATATATTAAAGGGGCATGATACTTGTTCATGCACATATATACATTTTTCAAATTTAGAAAGGCATGATATTGGTTCGTGCACATATCAAATACAATACAATTTACAAATTAAAATACAAATGGTTGTTATTTCAATTCAAATTTAATCACACTTAGGTCATGATGGGGCATGAATATTCTCCATTAATTTTTTATCATGCAAACAAAATCTATATTTTTCTATATTTATGTGATTCATTATGTTATAGTAATGTACATTCAAGCATAGTGACACTCCATGGCCTTGGCATTACTTCTATTGAACCCATTGTGTGGTTTCATTTTTTATTATAGGTGATGTGCATTCATGTCTAGTGGCACTCAATGGACTTGGCATCACTTTTAGTGAATCCATCATGGTTCCACTTTCTTTGGATTAGAACATAGGGTATTATTCTTCATTTATGAGAGTTAAAGTAGGAATATTTCTAACTCAAGGGATTGATTAGTTACACAAATTTAGGACTTCATCATTCTAAATTTTCCATTGCTTTAACATAAGGAACCATCTCTCCAAGTGATTCAATAAAAGGGAACAATTATCCATCATCTATATAGGTTAAAAATCAATATGGTTTCATCCCTTTAAATGTGTACTCCTTCCTTGATCTCCTCTCAATTTTTCAATTTTCAAAGTTCAACTTTTTCTAATTTCAAAAATGGATAAAATGACTACTTCATGTGTTGTTGCAGGGTTTTCTAAATTGAGTGTTGTGCATAATTTGTTTATCTTATCGAATATAAAGTGTCTTATAATCACTAAGGTTTTGTAATTTCTCCTTTAATCTAGTAATTTCATTACTAGAATAAAATGGGGGGGGATGTAGATACCTAGACTAGTCACAGATTTTTGACAATGTTAATTATTAACACATCTTGAACCACTTGCCTTGTACCCAAATATATGACTTTTATTCACCATTCCTCTAACCCATTTATCTATATTTGGGATTCACTCTTTTTTCACCTTAACTATTACATATAACTTTCTAAATTAATGTTCAAAACCTATGTTACATCACTCTCATATTACCTCCAACTCGAGACAATTATCCCTAATTCTTTGGGATAGGTCTACCCTAAGCAGACGTAACCACTGTCATGGACCTGTCCACCTAGTGAAACTCATCCTACACCAATTAATGGCTATTTTCTATAATTTATAAGTATCTATTTGGGTATTCCCACATGTTTCATAAGGTTGGCTAAAGGAAATTGTCAAAAGGTTTCACTATAAATACAAATCAAAGGTCATTTATTATTCCTAGATTAGCACTATATATTGAGAACTTACAAACTATATCACATTAATAAAATCTACCTTTGTCTTCCTAAATTTAATATTATTCACAACAATCACTCATAATCCAAGTCTAAAGCATCTCAAATCAAGTCAAAAGTTATCATTGTCAAGTATCAAATCCAAATTTATAGTTGCATACATATGTTCAAAGATCACAGTTGCACAATCGCTCTACGTGGGAGAAAAAAATGTGGCTTCATTCCCTCCTTAGATCATCTAGATATGTAGGTAGTGGTCAATCATCAAGGTGGTGATTGGGATCAATTTATCCCAGTACACTTCCACTCTTTTTTTTCAAGTTTTTAGCTCTCACAAAGACCCCTAGGGTTTCCAAAGTAAAGAAAAGGAAAACAACAACTTCCATGTGACACAAATAGAAATAAAATATCTTAACATGATCAAAAAACATATGTGTATAAGTCATAACAATTAGATTTTTCATCACAGTCAACATGGATAAGTTTTCATGGAACAAACATGAGTGGCCTGATAAGTTATCCACCTTTGTTAGACTTGTCCAAATATATCCAAAAATTTTAATCCAAATTTTGAGCCATCACAATATTGTCTTTTGTTGATTCACACTACCAAACATCAGAAGTAGTATACAAAAAATCTAGATCTAAGCTAAGTATATTTATTCTTAGTATTTTTCAAAAATAACATATTTCCATATTTAACAAATTTTCAATCATAATTATTAACAATTTTATATCTTTAGAATTTTAATCTCTCTCAAGTTTTACACATATTAAACAACATTTTCAATGTTAAATAAAAAATAGGGTAAAACAAGATCCAAACTTGGTATCGAATTTGTAGTATAATCATCACACACTTGATCAGATGAGCAAATTTAATGGGGTACATTTTAGATGATTTTTTTAAGAATGTAGACTAGTGGTTGGGAAAGCATGCTTTAATAGGGTACAATTTAGAGTATGAAATCTTAATTATTATGGATTCAAGCTTATCAAGTTTACAATGTATTGATTATATCTTTTATCTTTCAGATTTAATGTGGTCATTTTAAATGGTGAATTTTAAGAATCTGGTCCAAGTTACCAAGTAATGGTGTTATGAATAGGGATGTCACCCAACAACCACAAAAAATATTTTTTTAATTTAATGTTTCCCCCATATTATTGTGTAATAAACAAACTTAAGTTGTGGTGTAATAAGTGTAGGCTCTAGATTACATTCAATTAGTTAACAATAGATACAAATATTATAATAGATCATAAATTCTTTCTAAAATGTAAGTGAAAATGCCACTATATTTATTTTATAATATGAATATGTAAATGTATTTTATCTATATATAACGTGAAATTTTCTTATCCATGCACTAAAAATGGGAATTTTATACTTCTCAATGTTTAATTAATATTGTTCCTTATTACTTGGAGGTTAGTTCCACTTGAGAATTATGTAGAGAAATAATATTTTAAATATTAAAATGTATGCCTTCTCAACAACAAAGATTTGTTGGCTATGGATTTATATGTTTCTTGAGTCTCCACACTTATTTGTGATAACAAAGAAATTTCTTAAAATGGTAGTAGATATCATCAGCTTTACTTAGTCTATAAAAACTAAAATTGTGAACCATTCTTGAAATATTTATGTTAATTCAACTATTATTATTCCCCCTTCGAACACCACAAATTTGGATCAAATTTTACAATTCATGCATAGTGAGGGAAACCATTAATAATTGTTTATGTACAATCGCATGTAATGTTAATATGAGAGTGAACATTCCACAACATGTTTGATGATCTAGATCCACATCCACATAGATATATTTATTTATATCCACATGATAATAATAATAATAATAATAATAATAATAATAATAATTCTTCACCTTTTTAGCAATGATATTGCTTCCCTTTTTTAGAAATGATAATGTCCCATTATTTTAATGATATGATGAGATTAGTAATGCATCAGACGACGTGATTTATTTTCACATATTATCTTTCTCACATGTTCTTCTTATTTTTATATACATATAATCCTAGCAACACATAGATCCTTAATTGAGAATTAGATTACATTTGTAAATAGATTTTCTTTCAGTTCACATTAATTTTTAATTTCTTTATCTGATAGGATTTTACATATTTTCTTTCATCTCATGTTTATTTCAAACACTTATGCATGAGAAATATAAAACCCTATGAAGGAAAGATGAAACCCTAAGTCAAAATACCTAGGGTTTGCCATGCTCAATAAAAAGATCGGGTTTACCAAGATGTTTTACTTATTTTCAAATTTAGGTGATTGAAATAAGATAAAATTATTGAAGTTCAGATTGTGTAGAATAGATAATTTATCATACAAATATAAATGTAAAATATAAATTGATATTTCATTTACTATTTTAGAATCAACAAGACAAAGAGGGAAGAGAGGCACTTCATCAATCTTATGATTTATATTGCTCACTGCCTATGTCACAGTCCTCAAAATGACTCTATATTAGCTCTATGACTACTCAGATTAGGAAATAGGCTCTCAAAACCTAAGTGGATGTTACTAATGAAGCTTAGAACCCTATGGAAATTGGTAATATTTAGGCTCTATCAGTAATGTTTAAGATGGTTGTGTTGGTTTGTGCTAGTTCATATGATTTCACCTATTTTTTTAGATATATCTTATGCATAAATTAACCTTTGGTCATGTGCATATGTCTTTATTTTCCTTATCTTTGATTCAAAACCATAATTTCTCTTTCAACACCTAGATGACCCAAAAAATGGGTTAGAAGTTGGGTTAGACTGACCTTAGCCACTCCACATTTAATAGATTAATGTTTACTATGTTCCAATACTCCAAAGAGGGCACAAACCACATGTAATTCTCCCACTACTATGTATGTGTGCCAAATCATGTGAATGCAAGTCTAAATGTTATTTCACTTGATGTCTCCTTTGGTACAAGTAGGAAATTGATGTGTACAATCAGATTTATTATTTAAAAAACTTATTATCTATGCTAAATTAAAATATATGTATGTTTGTTGGGTGAATATTTTGTCGTCAACTAACTGAAGGCAAAATGGCTATATCGACCACAACATAAAGAGACTTAATCAGCAAAATGGGTATGTCTACCACCGCATAATGAGAAAAATCTCTCCTCTCATCAAGGGGAGGTTCCCTATAAACTATATTTACTAATATAAACTAAAAATAGACTCAGGGGTGAGATCACACCATCCATCTCTCTTTTTTTAGAGATGATGTTCACAAACCAAAGGAGAAATTCTAGGTAATCATTGAAGACATTTCTCTTCTTTCAGAAATGATGTTCAGCAAATAGCAAAAAAACTCCCCAGGTAGTAATTGGATCCACGAGAAACCCACAAAAGCACAAAGTCTTTCATTGCTTCCCTTACTGATTTATAGTGTATACGATAGTAGAATGAAGTGCAGCTCAAAGTCTCCACTGAAAACTACAACAGAGTATAAGATTACAAAGGATAAAATTAGTTTAAAGCCTTTCTAATACTCTTCTCACTAAAACATGAAAAACACAAACTAAAGGTAATAATAGCAGCACAAAGTCTTCATAAGTAGCTTTGAAACATCTTCAAATAATTTCCACGCACTCTGATTGTTTAATCAAATAGATGAGATATTATTAGGAAAAGGACATAAGAACAATTTATTAAATAACACAAGTTATCCCAATGCAAAGTTTGAAAAGTAACCCGCTTTCTCATTCATTCAAGAAAATATGATTTACAATTTGAGCTCAAAGTCTCAAGAAGCATCTCAATTTGGGCAGAGTTTTTTGCTTTCAATTACAAAAAGATTGATCCATTACAAAAGAGGCTCTCTCTATTTATATGGAGAAGCCTTGAGGATTTAAAAAAGATTTAAAAACTTTGACCTAGTCAAAGATAGGAATCTTTGTTGACTTTGAACTTTCCATATTTTTACATATATATACACATGATAAAAGTACATGTGCAAATGTCCAAAGTAATTACAAAAGTACATTTAAAAAATGGAAAATAAAGCAAGGAAGAATAGTTTCAATCTTTATCCCCGGTCTTCTTCATATGAGCATCATACATGGCAATAGCTGCTTGTATCCCAAAACTATCTGGAGTAACGGTGTTCTTAAAGATTACTCTAGCTCTGACTATGGCATCTTTCACCACTGTAACTGATTTTGCATGATTAGTTAACCTAGTTTTTAGATTATTCAGAGTTAACTGATTATCTAGAATGTTATCCATAGAAGCTACTAAAAATACTTTCTCCTTGAATTCCTTTCAGAACATTCCTTCAAACTCCTGAATCATTTCTTCAGCTAAAATGAATTGGTTGTCTTGAGAGGTAAGTTTGCAAGGTTGCTCCTCTAGCTTATGCAACAAACTGATATCACTTTGTTCACCAAGGTCTCTTGAAGATTCGAGGTCACTTATCAATTCCTTAAGCTCCTGACTCCTATATATCAATGATTATTTCATCTCAGTATAAGATTCTCTATCAATAATGATGTTAATTGATATTAGAGTGCTTATTTTTAGCTTTTTCATATCCATCCATTTGTCAAGATATTTATCTATACTTTCAACATCTTGAGAAATGACATTGATAAGATCATCTAGATTTGCTCTCATTTTCCTCATTTTACCCATCTTTTTAGATAACTCTGTGAGCAAGGAAATTCCTTATGTATGCATCTTGTCTAAGTACTCTTCAAGTACTTTTCCCTTGAGATAGGTCCTTTCTACTTTCTGAATCATGGGGTCATCTATGGAGATAGCCTCTGGAGTTACTGCTTCTAAAGTGAAAGTGATTCTCCTTATCACTGTAGTAAATTGTTCCACCATTGCCTTATAATGATCCTTCATTTCTTTTTATCTATCAAATTTCTAAACCATAATGTCCATCACTGATTACAAATCACTCTTAGCACTTTCATGAGTTATCTTACCTAATTCAACTCAAGAGATAGAGTAGTCATTTATATCAAAATTTTCAAGAGTTGCATCCTATGGAGGTTTTGTTATTTTCAAAAATTTGTGCCCTTTATCCCCAATCATCTTTGAAAGAATCTTTGGCTTCTTGAAAGTATTGACATTTACTAGCACTATTTTACTGAAGTCAAAGTCATCTGGAGAGATGGCTTATTTTTTCCTTTTGGGTGTATAAGTTGACAACCAAGGTGGGAGCACGAAAGTACCTATATTAGAAGCAATCTCCATTGATGGTGTTACTAGAGTTTCACTTACACCGGTGGTGGAAATAATGGGCAGAGTATTAGTAAGAACTGCACCTTCTACTAAATGATCAAAAGTAGAACTATCTCTAATATCAAAAGATGGAGATGACAAACTGGGGATTAACCCTAAGGAATGAATAATATCTTTAGAAATGCTTTGGGGGCCATTAAAAATAATTTTGGAAGGAGAGGCTACTCCAGAAGAGGGAACACTAATTAAAGAAATAGGTGAAGGAGTTACAACATGTGTGGTAGGTGGCGAAGAAGAAATTCTTGTTTATGGTTGCACACCCTCTCACAGAGATAGAGTTTCTTTTTCCTATTGATCTACGGGCCTATCATCAGTCTCCATTTGCTCCATTGCTAGTTATTCAGTGCTTTGCTTTTCAACCTCCATATCTGTTGTTTCTAGCTCTTTTTCTGTAACTTTTGACTTCATCACAAAGATGATCTTAGGCTTATGTGGCCTAGAAGAAGAAGGAACATCACTTTTATTTTTCATCCTATTTTCTACTCTTCTCCTTATTTCCTCTTAAAATTTGTCTTCTGATCCTATAATGAACTCTTTCAAAGTGATTCCCTTATTCGCTAACCAATCATTGGTGTTTGTCAATATTGATTTGAATCTTTTCCTTAAGGAAGTCAACTCTTTCTGAGACCATTAGATTGGGGGAAGAGGGGCATTAGCGATCTGTTTAGCATGGTATCTATTATTGATCAAATCTTCATCATCCACAAGATTCTCAGGGATATCAGTGAGTCCTAGATATTTTATCTGCTCAAGAGACAATCTACTATAGTCCATTTTTCTAATGTCTTCTGCTATCCTCAAATCAACCCAAACATCTTCGATCATAGGCTCATGAAACTAGGTCTTCCTCCTAATCATGTCCTTGACGGATCTGTAGTCAAAATTTGGTCTCCTTTTGAAATGCTTCATGGTTACGAGTTGCATTTCAGTCTCTATAACTCTAGCTTTTTCAGCGGTTAATACTGAGAATCGGCCAATTTCAATCAAGAACCTGAAATTGGGTTTCTTAAGTGCCATATGCTTATTATGTATGACAATAATTTGCCTGCATATCTCCATCAAGATTAATTTATTTAAAGGGAATCTTGGAAGCATATAAGGATGACCTTAGAAAAATCCAACCCATAGGTAAGAAAAAAAAGGAAATTACAGGAACATACATCCAAAGCCTCTGACACTCTTTTCTATTCTAATTAGGGATCAAAGAGACATAAAAATAATGTAAAGAAAGCATCATTTACTCTCCTAAAATGATGGATAGAACCCTTCAATGTCAACTGAGGGTAATATTGATACACCAGGGTTGTTTTCCTATCTCTTTTTTATGTTAAACTTGGGAAAGTTCTCGTCGACACTGTAATATATATCAGGTATGAAGTCATGTAGAATTTATAGGTAATGGATACCTTCATCAATTGCTCATGCAGAGCATTGTTCATTTATTCTCCCCAAAGAATGACTTGTTTGCCTTGGAGAATTATCTTAATGAAGGGGAACATCCATTCATGAAACTGTGAAGAAGGTAAACCTCTTACCCTACTAAGAAGGGTGATCAGGTCACCAACTTCTTCTATAAAATTACTCCTTAGAAAGCTCCGTGGCCATCTTGACAAGTTTGCTCTGAGATTCTTAAGCCATCTATTATTGATCACTTTTTTTGCTCTTTAAGGATCTTTGTCATATTCCCTTTGTGCTTCAACGAAGTCAAGCTTTAATACTTCAGTAGCGAGAGGACACATGAATACTTTGTCAATGAACTCAGGGTCTAGTCTAATCACTACATTACCACCAGCATCTAACACAACCCTAGTATCCTTATTATAGAATTAAGCACACTAGAGAATGAACTCTGTGTGTTGAGCCGCTACAAGAAAAGAAGATACCAAATGAATATTACTCTCGATTATCTTCTTCATTTCATGGCTGGGATTGCTTGATTTGGTTCTTTCCATGAACTCAGCGATATCCACGTGCCCAATCTCTTTATCCCTAATGTCATCGACATTAGAAGTAATTGAGATGATTACAAAAATACTTTGATACTTGTACTTTATTGTCTTTGACTTCTTTGGAGAAATCTCAGTCATCTAGGAGAGATTTTGTCAAAAGTACATCGATGAAGAGGGATCTTTAAGAGAAACTATGACAAGAATCATGATCATGTAATTAGGAGAAATATTAGCAATTTAGGAAAACTACACATTGATAATCATGACCATGGGAATGCACTTGAAAGGGCTAAGGCACGAACATGTCAAAAAGCCAAAGAGAAGTGGGCTTGAAAAAATGAAAATTAAAAATTTCTCACAGTTAGAAAAATTTGAGGAAATGCATGCAGGGGCGGTAAAAATTATTGCCCTTACATGTAGATGAAGTTTTGTTTGTGCATCGGCGGCAATGTTTGCCTCCATTACATGTGAACTTTATGCAGGGGCGGTAAAAATTACCACCTATGCACATGGGGAGAAACTTGTGTAAGGGTGGAAAAAATTGTTGCCCTTACACAAATGGAAAAGGATAGTGTAATGGCAGTGATTTTTGCTGCTATTACACTGGTTCAATCATTTTTGTGTAAGGGTGGTGAAAATTGTTGCCATTACACAAGTTAATAGATTTTTGGATATTTAGGTTTTTTGGGTTTTATCACCTAATGAGGAGGTGAGAGAGAAGAAAAATGAATAAATATACAACTTACAAAGGAGGAAAGAGAAAAATTAGAACTTAAAGAAAAGAGAAAAAACAAAATAAAAACCTAGAAATAAAACAAAGAAGAATGCAAAAATAAACTGATAAAATTGAGATCCTACGCTTGAAGCAAGAAAAATCACAATCCTACTTATTTGCACAATTGACTAGTTATAGGGAGGAGGAGCAGACAACTTGAAATGATCAAAATGAGGCTCAAATCGGCATTAAAAGGGCTAAAGTCAACACCAACCACTTGGTGTGCATGCCCATAAATGTTGTGCATAAAAACCGAGATCATGCAAGGGCAACAATTTTTTTTGCCTCTGCATGTGAAGTTGAAGAAATGCAAGGGTGGTAAAAATCACTACTCCTGCATGGAATGCTTAAAAAAAAGGCAAGGGTGGTGATTTTTGCCGCTCCTGCATGGAGGGATGTAAGGGCGGCAAAAATCACCGCCTTTACATGGAAATAAAAAAAGACATGCAATGGTGGTAAAAAATGCCGATTTTGCATGTAAAACAAAAATAAAGCTAATTCCTTGATTTTGTCAAAGTTTTAATGCTCTGATCACATCGAGACTGCAACAAATTTTGAATTTTTTGAGAAATCGTAACGAGAGAAGGTCACAAACTTTTTGAGGATGTCAGTTGACTAAACTTGAGATCAAGAGAAACTTGTCTCAAAATACGAACTTAGAGTGAAAAATATGAAATAGACAAGTTTTGTAGGGGTTGTTCCAAAAAATTAGTGTAGTTGATTTGGAGAACAATAGTTGGCTCCTATTGGGGAACTTTCATTGATCAAACCTTGAAACGATCGACGGGAGTAAAATCCAATCTCTAAGTGCCTTCATCCAGGCCATTGGGCCATAGAGTCAAGCCAAAAAAGAAAAAGACATGAAAAACCAAACAAAAATAATAAACATAAGACTATACAAATGTACAAGTGAACTCATTTAATACTTCAAAGATTGAAGTGTTTCAGATGTTGCCCACTGTGAGGCAGTGAGGATGGCGTTCCATCTTGATATTTTAGTAAGAAGCTATTTTCACCACAAACTTGATGAATGGTAAATGGACCTCTCCACAAAGAATCAAATTTTCCATGCATTCCTTTTGGTTCTCTCTTCTTGTCCCACAAAAAGACTTGATCTCCAATCTAAAAATCACAAATCCTTGCTCTCTTGTCAAAGAATTTCTTCACTTGATTTTGATGTGCAGTAATTTGGTCCACTACCATGGTTTGTTGCTCATCTAGTTTAGTTAGGCACATGATCCTTTTATCAATAGAATTTTTCAAAGTTTGATCTTCAACTGCCTTCACCAACTTTAGTGCTGGTAGTTCCAGGGTGATTAGTATCTCTGCATTCAAACCATACAAAAGTTGAAATAGTGACATGCCTATTGCCCTCTTGGGTGTAATCCTATCTACCCACAAAGCATCAAACAATGTTTTATGCCAAGTCCTCTAATTATCATCTGCCAGTTTCCTGATAACAGTAACCAGATTCTTATTGCTTGATTCTGCTTGACCATTTCCTTGCAGATAGTAGTCAAAGGAGTGGGAAAGAATAATCCCATAATTGTAGCAAAACTTAGTAACCTCTTGAGAATTGAAACAAGCAATATTATTTGTTATAATCTTAGTTGGGACCCCAAATCATGAAATAATATTTTCTTTAAGGAAATTATATACCACTTCTGAAGTAGAATGCTTAGTTGGAATGGCTTCCACCCATTTGGTAAAATAGTCAGTCATGGTGACAACATAGTCATGTCTAGCACTCGAGAACGGGTTCATAGTGCCAATGAAATCAATACCCCATTATTGAAAAAGTTCTTCAATCACCACTGGCTTGAGAGGTAACATGGCTAATTTAGGTTTTTCGATGAATTGTTGACACAACTCACACCTACATACCCATTCGTATGCATCTTGAAATAGTGTAGGCCAATAGTTTCTCACCCATAGAATCTTGTGAGTTATCACTGGTGTAGAAAAATGTCCTCTACAAGCTAAATTATGAAAGGACTCCAAAATTTTACTTTGTTGCACCTTATCGTCGCAACAAAGAAATACCCCATCAAGGCTTCTCTTATACAAACCATTGTCCCATAAGACATAGTTAGTAGCCTTTAACTTAACATTCCTTTTTTATTTGTAGGATAGATGGGTGGGACACTCACCATAGGTAATAAAATAAGTGATATTGGAATACCACTCATCAGTAGTAGTGACGAAGAGAACTATAGGCACGTCTTCGACCTCTATTTTTCCATGTCCTATTTCTTTTAGTATGTTATCAGCAATCAATTGGCATAAACCTTTTCCCCATATAAGTTTAGTAGGTTTGATATCAAGATCAAACTCCTAAATTTTGGCAATCCAACTGTCCCTTTTAGTACAAACTCATGTTGAGTTAGATAGACTTCACTATTGTATCAGGCACTAGAATAATAGTATGTGAATTCAAGATATAGAATATGAAATGCTTTACCACCTTAACCACAGCATAAGCATGCTTCTCCATATTTGAATAATTTAATTCATGAGATTTGATAGGACAACTCATAAATGATATGGGAGATTCCACACCTTCCTTGTTTTGCTGAACCAAAATGGTTGAAAGTGTATGCTCAAAAGCATAGCTGTATATTAAAAAGTCTTTGGTATAATCTGGGAAAACCAGGATTGGTGCATGGGTGATCACTTTCTTGATATCTTCAAATGCTAACTTGCCTTCTGTAGTCTATCAGAAAGTGGCTTTACCCTTCATCATATCAACAATGTGGTGAGTCTTCTCTGTGAATTCCAGAATGAATCTTCATAGAAAATTCACATTTCTAAAGAAAGAATGAACTACAATATTACTAGTAGGAAGAGTAAGATTTTGGATAGATTTGACTCTTTTTAAGTCAATTTTTATGCCTTCTCAGAATATAGTATGACTGATAAGTTTACCTTTTATAACCCCAAAAATTGACTTCTTGGGATTAAGAGAAATACCATTTTGTCGACAGCATTCTAGCACTTATTGTAGATGATGCACATGATCAAGATGATGTTTGGAAAAAATGGTCAAGTCATCAAGATATACCACAATAAATTTCCCCATTTCATCTCTGAAGGCAAGATCCATTGATCTTTAGAAGGTGGCACCAGCATTGATCAAACTAAAAGGCATTCTGTGATATACAAAAGTGCTCCAAGGTGTAGTGAAAGTAGTTTTATGTTGATCTGCTTCATTGAATTTTACTTGATTGTATCCAAAAAAACTATCTAAGATTGATAACATTTCTAAACCAGTCACTATTTGAAACACTTGATCCATGATGGGCAGGGGGTAGTTATATTTTGAAGAAGATTGATTTAGGTTTCTGAAATCAACACAAATATGAATTTCTCTATTCTTTTTTCTCACAGGAACTATGTTAGCAATCCAGGTGGAATGATGGATTGGAAAAATAATTCTTGCATTCAACATTTTTTGGATCTTAAAAAAGATAGTACCTGATATTTTGAGATTGTATTGCCTTTATTTCTACTTATAAGGCAATAACCCAACTTTAAGAGGAATTTTATGCTGAACGTCTTCAAGCCTGAGATATTTCAAATCATCATAAAAATATGCCAAAACATCAATGTAATGGTGAAAAAGAGCAATGAATTTGAGCTTTTCATTAGAAGTGCAATAATTCCCAATGTTGACTATTTTGAGATTTTCTTCTGTACTCAAATTTATTTGATCGAACTCCTTGGAAGAACTTGAATCCATTTGTTGTTGCTTGACATACCTGTCATGCTTATCAAATAACTTGTCAATAGAAACCAAACCTTTTGAAATTTTATTCCCCTTGAGTTGAAGGAACTCTTCACCAATTTTGGAATCTATTTCAGACACTGATTCCCGTGGTGGAGATTCGCTTCCTTCAAAATAAAGCTCCTCAAAGTCGTCCATCTTTTTCAGAAAAGTAATTATTTGATTTTCACTATTAAACACCTACCAATGGTTGGCATTATCAGGTACACTTGGTTGAAAGACCAGCTTAATAGTGTACCTGTCACCTTTGAAGTCTTTATGGGGAACCATGAGGGTCACAGAGACAACCAATGAATCTGCACGATCATTGAATTCTCTCAGCATAGTAGAAATATTGAAAGCATCAAAACTTTCAATACAATCCCATACAATATTGTGATAATATCATAGTCTTTTATTTTTGGTTTGGCACAGATTCCTTACCTGACAAACCACTAGTTCAGCATCTCCCTAGGCATAAAGAATCTTAATACCTGTAGCATGAGCGGCTTGCAATCCAAGCAACAAAGACTCATACTCAGTGGTGTTATTAATATTATTAAACTGTAACTTATATGAATAAGTAAATTTTTCTCCTTGATGGGATATCAAAATAATTTCAGCTTCAAAATTGGTAGAAGAGCAACTGTCATCAAATTCTAAAATCTAAACATCATTAGAATCTGATCTTCTTAAAGATTTTTCTTCGTTAATAAGGGAAGATTCTTTGTTGTCTGAACTTTTCTCTAATAATTCTTCTAATTTTTTATCTAAATTTTTTGAATTGTCACTTAAAGAACTTTCGTCTGATGAGTTAAAAACATCTTCAGTGGTCAGAAAATAGTTACCCATTCCCGATGATTCAAATAAAATTTGAGCTTTGGGATCTAATGTTTGGGTGACTATATATTTTGACTCTTTCTCAGGAAGTAATTTTTTCATGATGCCTTTAACAAGTATCCTTACTTCAAACAGATCCATATTCAATTCTCCATCTACATCTTTGCAAAAATTACGCTTGAATAGAATGTCATAGGAAGCTAGAACATCAGCCACCAAGACTATCATTTTAATCCTTTTATCTAGAAAAGCTGCAAATGCAAATTGGGCATCTTTGATTTGACCTAGGAGTGGTACTTGCTTATTTTCCATGGAGAAGCATCTCCTAAAAGTCTTAGTTAAGGTAAGACTAAGAGAATCTACTACCTTGGTGGGCATAATGTTATCAGAGACTCTAGAGTCTATTATACAGATGCTCAACTTATGACCATTTATCGAAAGGGAAACATAAAAAGGTTCTATTTTCCTAGGGTAAATAGGAAGAGTAGTGACAAGATTATTCTAGGTGGATTTATTCTTTGAGGAATTATGAGTCATCTTTGGAAAATCTTGTCCTGTAAGGACAATTTTGTTTTTTATGTAGTCAGCCAACCTATCAAATTGTTCAAGATTGGCTCGCAAGTACTCAACTTTAGTCATTTGATTCTTGGTATTTTTAGCATGATCAATTATATCAAATAATTAAAATAAACTAGAAATAGAGGAAGGAAGTCCATCATTTTGATCTTTATTGGGCATGGTACTGGTCTGAGAAATAGAAGCAAAAGGTATAAGATGGTTTGAGGTACTTTCTTATTGGTCACTGGGTCCTTTGATTGAAAAGGTAGTGAAGTCCCTCGTTAGTGATTGAGACTATTGGTTGAGGTTCTTCTCTTAATTTTCCTTTATCAACTTGTTGAGTTGACTGATTCTGGGACCTGGTAAAAATAGCATATGACCCATCAAACACTTCTCCCTTACTTCTAGCTTCATCCTGGTAATTCAGGAAATCGATGTTGGAGTTGCTAGCTAATTCTTCTTCTCCTTTTATAAAGAGATTACTGTCATCTTCTTGGTCCAACTCAAGTTAGAAAGAGAAATCATGTTCAGATTCAAGGTAACCAACTACTGAGTTAGTTGGCAAGCTTCCCATGTGTGGGTAGAAGATGATTAGATTGCCCTTGATTTTTAATAGCATTGCCTTGGTATGAATGGTTGAAAAATCTCCTCTTAGGCATATCTTGATAAGAAGGAGGAGTAGACATACCTTGGGCCATTTGTCTTTTCAGGGCTAGAAATTCATTTGCTAACTTTTACACTATAGGATCTGTGGTGCTCATGGAAGAACTTTTAGCAAATCAGAAAAAATTATTTTTATTAGAATCTTTTTTAATCTTACCTGCCAGGATAAGATCATCTTCAACTTCAGTAGCCAAATTTTAGGCTACAGAAAAATCTATAGGGCCAACCCCCTTCAACAGAAAACTTACTTCAAGAAGTTGAGAGTTGATGAAAAAGCACTTGAGGTTCTCTAGTGTTGGCTGAGCAATTGTCAGAATTTTGTTCCTCAGCTTATTGAATTTAGCATTTAAGTCTCACATAGGCTCATGAGGTTCCTTCTTCATTTGCATAAGCTGAGCAAATAAGGCATGTGCATCTTCAATGGGTTTGAACCTAGCCTCAAACTTGGCCTTGAGAGTGTTTCAATCAGTTATAGTTTGAGCTTGAAGGTGATAAAACCAATCCATGGCAGCACCTTACAAAGTTTCTACAAACAGTCTTACCACTATATCTTTGTATTTCACACCTATCACACCACATGCTATGTAGAAAGTAGTAATATGTTCATCAAGATGAACTTTCCCATCACCATAGAATTTGGAAAAATTCTTTCTTGAATTACAGGGTAGTTCATGTAAAGGTGGGGTTAGATTGAGAGGTCCAAAAGTGTTGCCCCAAGGGCCTTGGATTGCCACTATATGTCGATTAAATGGAGGGATAACAAATCTTTTTGGGGTAAGTATAGGCAAAAATCTACTAGCACGAAACCTAAAAGCTTCACCTGGTATGGGAGATCTAATGTTGGGAGGAGCAAAACTCTTGGTTCGCTAAAGGTGGGATGGTGGAGGAAAAATCTTAAAATTATTTCATTGCACCAACTCAAATACAAGATCAACAATACCTTGTGCTCTCTAGCTTCACATGTACGGTGGATCTGCCAGAGTGTAAAATTGAAAAAGGACTGGAAATGCTTCAATTTGAAGCTTAAGGCTTCAAGGTGCACATTTTTTCCCCAACGGAGTCAGCAAAAACTATTGAGTTAATATTTTGTCATCAACTAACTGAAGGCAAAATAGGTATATTAACCATAACATAAAGAGATTTAATTGGCAAAATGGGTATGTCTACCATAGCATAATGAGAAAAATCTCTCCTCTCATCAAGGGGAGGTTCCCTATAAACTATATATACTAATATAAATTGAAAATAGACTCAGGGGTGAAATCACACCATCCATCTCTCTTTTTTTATAGATGATGTTCACAAAACAAAGGAGAAATCTTAGGTAATGACTGAAGACATTTCTCTTCTTTCAAAAATGATGTTCAACAAACAGTAGAAAAACTCTCCAAATAGTAACTAGATCCATGAAAAATCCATGAAAGCACAAAGTCTTTCATTGCTTCCCTTACTGATTTATAGCGTATACGATAGTAGAATGAAGTGCAACTCAAAGTCTCCACCGAAAACTACAACAGAGTATAAGATTACAAAGGATAAAATTAGTTCAAAGCCTTTATAATACCCTTCTCACTAAAACATAAAAAGCACAAACTAAAAGTAATTATAGCAGCACAAAGTTTTCATAATTAACTTCATAACATCTTCAGATAATTTCTATGCACTCTGCTTATTTAATCAAATAGATGAGATATTATTAGGAAAAGGACATAAGAACAATTTCTTAAATAACACAAGTTATTCCAACATAAAGTTTGAAAAGTAACCCGCTTTCTCATTTATTCAAGAAAATATGATTTACAATTTGAGCTCAAAGTCTCAAGAAGCATCTCAATTTGGGCAGAGCTTTTTGCTTTCAATTACAAAAAGATCGATCCATTACAAAAGAGGCTCTCTTTATTTATAGGGAGAAGCCTTGAGGACTTAAAAAAGATTTACAAACTTTGACCTAGTCAAAGATGCGAGTCTTTATTGACTTTGAACTTTCCATATTTTTACATGTATTTACACATAACAAAAGTACATGTGCAAATGTCCAAAGCAATTACAAAAGTGCATTTGAAAATTAGAAAATAAAGCAAGGAATAATAGTTTCAATCTTTATCCCAGTCTTCTTCATATGAGCATCGTACATGGCGATAGCTGCTTGCATCTTGATACTATCTGGAATAACAGTGTTCTTGAAGATTATTCTAGCTCTGACTATGGCATCTTTCATTGTTGTAACTAATTTTGCATGATTTGTTAACCTGGTTTTTAGATTATCTATAGTTAACTAATTATCCAAAATGTTGTCCACAGAAGCTACTGAAAATGCTTTCTCCTTGAATTCCTTTAGGAACATTCCTTCAAACTCCTGAATCATTTCTTCAGTTGAAATGAATTGGTTGTCTTAAGAGGTAAGTTTGCAAGGTAGCTACTCCAACTTATGCAACAAACTGATATCACTTTATTCACCAAGGTCTCTTGAAGATTCAAGGTCACTGATCAATTTCTTAAGCACCTGACTTCTATATATCAATGCTTCTTTAGTCTCAGTATAAGAGTCTCTATCAGTAATGACATTGATTGATATTAGAGTGCTTATTTTTATCTTTTTAATATCCATCCATTTGTTAAGATATTTATCTATACTTTCAACATCCTAAGAAATGACATTGATAAGATCATCTAGTTCCACTCTCATTTTACTCATTTTACCTATCTTCTCAGATAACTCTGTGACCAAGGAAATTCTTTGTGTATGCATCTTGTCTAATTACTCTTTAAGTACTTTTCTCTTGAGATAGGTCCTTTCTACTTTTTGAATCATGGGGTCGTCTATGGAGATAGCCTCTAGATTTACTACTTCTGGAGTGAAAGTGATTTTCCTTATCACTACAGTCAATTGTTCCACCATTGCCTTATAATGATCCTTCATTTATTTTTCTCTATCAAATTTCTAAACCATAATGTCCATCACTGATTACAAATCACTCTTAGCACATTCATGAGTTATCTTACCTAACTCAACTCGAGAGATAAAGTAGCCATTGATATCAAAATTTTCAAGAGTTGCATCTTATTGATGTTTTGTTATTTCCAAAAATTTGTGCCTTTTATCCCCAATCACATTTGAAATAATCTTTGGCTTCTTGGGAGTCTTGACTTTTACTGGCACCATTTTACTGAAGTCAAAGTCATCTAGAGAGATGGCTTGTTTTTTTCCTTTTGGGCGTATAAGTTGATAACCAAGGTGGGAGTGTAGAAGTACCTATATTAGGAATAATCTCTATTGACGGTGTTATTGGAGTCGCACTTGCACCAGTGGTGGAAATAATGGGTGGAGTATCAGTAAGAACTGCACCTTCTGCTGAATGATCGAAAGTAAAACTATCTCTGATATCAAATGATGGAGATGAAAAATTAGGGATTAACCCTGAGGAATGAAGAATATCTCTAAAAGTGCCTTGGGGGTCGTTAAAAATAATTTTGGAAGGAGAGGCTGCTCCAAAAGAGGGAACACTAATTGGAGAAATAGGTGAAGGAGTTACAACAGGTGTGTTAGGTGGAGAAGAAGAAATTCTTATTTCTGGCTGCACACCCTCTCATGAAGATAGAGTTTCCTTTTCCTATTGATCTTCGGGCCTATTATCAGTCTCCATTTGCTCCATTGTTGGCTCTTCGGTGCTTTGCTTTTCAACCTCTATATCTATTTTTTTTGGATCTTTTTCTATAACTTTTGACTTCTTTGTCACAAAGATGATCTTAGGCCTATGTGGTCTAGAAGAAGAAGGAACATCACTTTTATTTTTCATCCTATTTTTCGCTATTCTCCTTGTTTCCTCTTGAAATTTAGCTTCTAATCATGTAATGAACTCTTTCAAAGTGATTCCCTTATTTGCTAACCAATCATTAGTGTTTGCCAATATTGGTTCGAATCTTTTTCTTAAGGAAGTCAACTCCTTCTGAGACCATTGGATTGGGGAAAAAGAGGCATTGGTGACCTGTTTAGCATGGTATCTATTATTGATCAAATCTTCGTCATCCACTAGATTTTAAGGGATATCAATGAAGCCCAGATATTTTATATGCTCAAGAGGCAATCTACTTTAGTCCATTTTTATGAAGTCTTATGTTGTCCTCTAATCGACCCAAACATCTTCGATCATAGGCTCATGAAACTGGGTCTTCCTCCTAATCATGTCCTTTACACCTCTATAGTCAAAATTTGGTCTCTTTTTGAAATGCTTTATGGTTACGAGTTGCATTTCAGTCTCCATAATCTAGCTTTAATAGTGGTCAATACTGAGAACTGACTAATTTCAATTGAGAACCTTGAACTGGGTTTCTTAAGTTACATTTGCTTATTATATACGACAATAATTTTCCTGCACAGCTCCATCAAGACTAATTTGTTTGAAGAGAATCTTGGAAGCATATAAGGATGACCTTGGAAAAATCCAACCTATAGGTAAGAAAAAGAAGGAAATTTTATGAACATACATCCAAAGTCATTCACAACTGTCCAAAATTGTCTAACACTCTTTTCTATTCTAATTGGGGATCAAAGAGACACAAAAATATTGTAAAGAAAGTGTTATTTACTCTCCTGAAATGATGGATAGAACCCTTCAATGTCAACTGAGGGTAATATAGATACACTGGGGTTATTTTCCTATCTCCTGATGTTAAACCTGGGAAGGTTCTCATCGACGCTACAATATATACCAGGTATGAAGTCATGTAGAATTTGGAGGTAGTGGATACCTTCATTAATTGCTCATGAAGAGCATTGTTGATTTGTTCTCCCCAAAAAATGACTTGTTTGCCTTGGAAAATTATCTTAATGAAAGGGAACATCCATTCATGAAACTATGAAGAAGAAGATAACCTCTTACCCTACTGAGAAGGGTGATCAGGTCACCGACTTCTTCTATAAAATCACTCCTTGGAAAACTCTGTGGCCATCTTGACAAGTTCACTCTAGGAGTCTTGAGCCATCTATTATTGAGCACTTTCTTCGCTCTTTCAAAATCTTTGTCATATTACCTTTGTGCTTCACTGAAGTCAAGCTTCAATACTTCAGTAGCGGGAGGACACATGAATACTTTGTCGATGAACTCAGGGTCTAGTCTAATCACTACATTATCACCAGCATCTAACACAGCCCTGGTATCTTTATTATAGAATTGATTTCACTAGAGAACAAACTCTGTGTGGTGAGCGGCTATAGGAAAAGAAGATACCAAATGAATATTACACTCAATTATCTTCTTCATGTCATGGTTGGGATTGCTTGATTTGGTTTTTTCCACAAACTTAGCCATATCTATGTGCCTGATCTCTATATCCCTAATGTTATCGACATTAGAAGTAACCGAGGTAATTGAAAAAACACCTTGATACTTGTACTTCATTGTCTTCGACTTCTCCAGAGAAACCTCAGTCATCTAAGAGAGCTTTTGTCAAAAGTACGTCGATGAAGAGGGATCCTTGAGAGAAACTATGACAAGAATCATGATCATGCAATCAAGGGAAATATTAGCAATCTGGGAAAACTACATGTTGATAATCACGACCATGGGAATGCACTTCAAAGGGCTAAGGCACGAATAAGTCAGAAAACTAATGAGAATTAGGCTCGAAAAATCAAAAATTCAAAATGTTCCAGAGTTAAGAAAATCTAAAAAAATGCATGCAAGGGCGGCAAAAATTATCATCCTTACATGTAAATGAATTTTTATTTGTGCATAAGCGTCAATTTTTATCACTATTGCATGTGAACTTTGTGCAAGGGTGGCAAAAATTATCGCCTATGTACATGGGGGAAAACTTGTGTAAGGGCAGTGAAAATCACCGCCCTTGCACAAATGGAAAAGGATAGTGTAATGGTGATGATTTTTGTTGCTATTACACTGGTTCAATCAGTTTTGTGTAAGGGCAGTGAAAATTTATACCATTACACAAGTTAATGGAATTTTGGATATTTAGGTTTTTTGGGTTTTACCACCTAATGAGGAGGTGAGGGAGAAGAAAAATGAAGAACTATACAACCTACAAAGGAGGAAAGAAAAAAACTAGAACTTAAAGAAAAGAGAAAGAATAAAACAAAAACCTAAAAATAAAATAAGGAAGAACATAAAATTAACCTGATAAAATTGAGATCCTGCGCTTGAAGCTAGAAAAATCACAATCTCACTTATTCGCGTGATCAACTGGTTACAAGGAAGAGGAGTAGAGAACTTGGAATGATCAAAATGAGGCTCAAATTAGCATTAAAAGGGCTAAAGCTAACACTAAGCACTCATTGCACATGGCCATAAATGTTGTGCATGAAAATTGAGATCATGCAGGGGTGGCAATTTTCGCCACCTTTGCATGTGAGGTTGAAGAAATGCAAGGGCAATGAAAATCCCTACATCTGCATGGAATGCTTCAAAAAAATGTAAGGGCAGTAATTTTTGCCACTCCTGCATGGAGGGATGTAAGAGCAGAAAAAATTGCCGCCTTTACACGAAAACAACAAAAAGACATGCAATGGCGACAAAAAATGCCGACTTTGCATGTAAAATAAAAATAAAACTAACTCCTTGATTTTGTCAAAGTTTTGATGCTTTGATCGTATCGAGACCGCAATAAATTTCATGTTTTTTGAGAAATCGTAACAAGGAAAGGTCACAAACTTTTTGAGGATGTCAGTTGACTAAACTTGAGATCAAGAGAAACTTGTCTCAAAAGATGAACTTAGAGTGAAAAATATGAAATAGACAAGTTTCATAGGGGTTGTTCCAAAAAATGAGCGTAGCTAATTTTGAGAACAACAATGTTATATGTTTATTTTCTTTTGTATACCTTGTCTTTGAAAATTAATCCTTGTCCCTTAAATTATCCTAAGGGTTTTGTATATATAGTGCTCTTAAATTTGAAGTAAGGGAATACTAGTGTGCATAAACCAACCTAACAAGACCCAAAAAGATAAAATAAAGTGACCCAAAGGATGTCATACTCAAAAAGAAACCTACAAGTTATGCTAGGAAACTACCGGTAACTTTAGACACTAATAATAACTAAAATATTCCAGACCTTACCATCACTATTTGAACACATATAAAATCATAAATGGAAGAAACAAGACTAGGGATCCCTATGCCAAACTCACGAAGCATCAAAAAAATTCAAATAGCAGAATGCACAACCAAGCCAAGAATACAAGAGGGTGTAAGACAAAGACAAATTCACCAATAAGTGTCTCATTCACAATGAGATCCATATGTAAATTCACATGAAAAAATTTCTATAAACAAGGCTCATACCAAATTTTGGTGTCTACATCATGAATGTTGTGATACATTCCTAATTAGCTAGGATCATACTAGTATTGTCCTAAAAAACTAAAAAATAATAGAAAATAAAAGGAAAAGGGAAAAATAGGGAGGAAAAAGAAAACCATATAATGGAAACAAATGATGCCCATAATATAGGAAACACACATTGATAAGATCCTAATATAAAGTGATAATCATTAAACACACATTTACCTTAAAATAATGCAAATCGACATCTAAAACTACCTCCATACCAAAATTAGGTGTCTACAACTTGTAAGGTAAGGTTAATCAAGCTATATTTTATTGATCTCAATGCACAAGTAGTTTCCTTAGAAATAATATTTCTAATTTACTTTTATTAAATGAGTACAAATGTCACTAACATGGACTCATTAGATTGCAAGAATCCTCTTCAAGTAAATACTATAAAATATTTCTTCAATCATTATATAACAACATGGAACCCAAGAGGCAATGAAAATATTGAGTACATGGTCCACCATTCTGATCTTAATGGTCCACTAATAAAATACTTACATCTGGTGCTCTGAAAGATTATGAAGAACTCATAAACTATGTTTAGCATCACAACAAATGTAGTGAATATACATACTCAAAGAGAAAGGGCACTGCTCTATAATTAAAATATAAATCCCCATGTTTATTACAATAAATGTCAATCATGTTCATTAATGTCAAAGGCTACAAAACATACCTACCATCTTGGAATAATGGCAATTTAAGCATCCACAACATAATCATAATTTCAATATGGCATGCCTGTGTTTATTTCCAACAAACTATCTCATGTTATGTTGTGCTCGATTATATAAAAAATTATCCATTAAAAATAAAAATAAAATCTAAAAGCTAACACCATATATCGATTAGGATATCAAATATTGTGGAAAAACAAATCCCTGTTATACTTGATTATGACAAGTTCATAACATAAACTATTGTATACCATGACATAGGTGTACAAGATGAATGACACATGTTTTAATAACTCCCTTTTATCAATATAAAACCACACATTTGTTACACTATCTAACATATATGAATCTTCCTTCTTTTTCATAAAAAAAATCCACTCATTGAAGCTACAAAAACATGGTCTTTCAACAATCAACAAAACAAATAGTGGAAAGACTGGAAGGTTAATCAATTGTTCACATCTTAACCTATTAATATATTATTCCTTATATTGATTCAACTTAATACGAAGGTTTTTTTAATATGTGGATTTTACTAAACAATCGTTATGAAACATTTCAGTGGATATTGGTGTAAGTATACAACAAATAATTGAACATTGGGAGCAAATTAAAACTTTTTCCATGCACGACATATGGAATGAGAACTTGTAGAAGATAAAGGAATTAATAAAACATACAATGATGATGGTGACATACATGAATAACTAGTCCAAATAGAAATGGAAATGTAGGAATGGGAATTGTTGTCCCACACACACACATCAAACTCCATACAAATAACTAACCTCAACATGATTAGACTTCATGACTTTGACAACAACCACAAATAGAACCATAATGAAAAGTTACTCACCTCACAATAAACAACCTTGTAGTTCATAAAATTAAACCACATTGATACCCAAATTCCAAAAGATGAATATTCCATGCAACCATTACCATTTGGTTTGTCTAATTAACCAAAAACTACCTTAAATATTATTGTAGAGCATGTCAATAAAAAAGGATAAGGTCTGGAATGACGGTTATATGGAAGGCATACTTGATTGGTAGCATCAATTGTTCACTACATAGACTCACAAGAAAAATCAAGTCTCCCCTACTCCTCTTGCTCCAACATGTGTCATAAAATTTAATGTAAATGTATCAACTATACATTCAAGGCTTTGAATTCCCATATGATAAATGAAGGTCATAGAGGGATATTCATTTTTACAATAACATATGAAAAATATAAAATATGTTCCCATTGATAATATGATCTTCATAGTCCCAAAAATGCTCAGCAATCTAAATAACCAATTATGTGAGGCCTTCCCTAAACATAATAACAAAGATTTTGGTGGTTGCTCTGTTATACTTGTTAGTGACCTAGGATAATTTCACCCCATTAATGGCATACCAAAATATGTAGTAAAGTCATTTCTACACATACATTATAACAAATGTTGACACAATTATAACATTAGATAGAAATTTATGTCAACCCTTAAAGGTACAATTCATCCCAATTAATGTTTGTAAATTTATTTACCAACATCAAAAATGCAAATCCAACATAATGGATCTAGAATTTTATCATGTCAAGAACTAATTGCTTCATGTCTCCAAAATAACAACAAACATTTAATACCTCAATGCATTTGTATGTGACTAACAATTTAGAAATGTTGCATATTAAACAATTACTAAAAAAAATAAACATTCCAATTGCAATAAGCAAAGTAGACACCAAATCTCACCTAACCTCAATAACACTTAATTGTATAATATAATATTGTTGTACAAATGAGAAAAAATTATGTTATCATACAATTTTTGGATTAAAATGTGGTTAGTTTATAAATTTGTACGAAATGGTGTTCATATTGTCTACAAGTCAAGCCCAAAACTCCCTAATTTTTCCATACATGTGGTTAATGACTTCAAGAAATACTCTGGAACCTAATTGGATATCATCAACCCTACACATTTTCTAATTCCTCTTATTAAATGGGAGAATTGTCAACAAATGCCACTTAAAATGGCATGGGTGCTAATAATACATCAATCACACAAGACATAACATTACACAAGGCAACAATAAATATTGGAAAAATTGATTGTCAAGGTTTATCCTTCACTATAGTATCAAGAGTGAAATCATTGTGTGGCCTCCATATCTCACGTGCATTTTCCTTTCATCACTCTGCAAGAATGAAGGATACTAATTATGTAAATATTGGGAAAAAAGGAAGACATATTTTATTCAAAACCTTTTCCACTACATTTATAATAAATATAAAGTTTTCAGAATATTCCCTTAACATTTTTTGAAACAAAATTGTATTATACATTTATAACAATACATCAATTTGCACTCATCTATGTGGGAATAAAAAATAATTACCCTACTTACATAAATATTTAAAATTATAAAAACAAAAACTTATGATAGAAAAAAACTTTACTTTTACAAAATATCACATCCCTCCTAACATCGTACCTTTAAGAGCATTTTCTATTTAAGTATCTAGTATTTATGACCAAATCTGAGCAAAAATCAAAGCAAATAAAGTAATGTCATAATGTATTGGAAGTGATATTAGTGTCAAACAAGGTTTTTTGATGTCCCCTAATCTTTTGGGGCTACACATAGGTAAGGTAGAGGAGTAGACAAACAAAGTTGGTGAAGGGTGTGTTCACCTAGCTAGTTGTGTGGTAAACCTACTCTTATATGTGGATGATATTATCCTGATTATAAAAACAATGCATAGTTTGAGAAAACACTTGAAAGCCCTAGATATATTTTTTCAATAAATTGGGATGTAAGTGAATACTAACAAAACTAAAATGTTGATCTTTAATTTGTGGAGGGAAAAAAATTGACTAACTTCCTTTTCAAAAGAAAGTCCTTGGAAGTGGTGGAAAAATATAAATACCTTGGGTTTGATTTCCATGACAAGATTAGTTAGGAGGCTTGCAACACAAAAATAATGTAAGGGTGGAAGGATTTGTACTTGCTTCAAAATAGATGTGGGTGTTACAATCCAGCCTGCATACCTTATTTTATTAGATTGTTATATGCTTTCAGCATGCTTTTATATTATTTGGCTATACTTTTGAGATATTATTTTTTTGATACTATGTTATTGATGCTATAATATGTTTCAAATCATATTTATTTGGCTATTGTTGACATTGGACTAAGTATTATAGTTGTAGTTGATTTTGTAAATATGTTGATCTAGTTATAGCATTTAGTTTTTGTACTTATACTATTTAGTTCAACTATATATATTATATTGTACAGGTACTATTGATGCCCATTTATGGGTGTAGGTATAAGTACATGAGCTAGGCTGGTGGTAAACTCTGGTGGTTGAGGGATACGGGACAAGTGTAATGAGTAGTTAGGTAATAGACACAGGTAAAAAGGGATGTTATACACGAGTCATTAGTCACTAAGCAATAGTTTGTCTATTTTGTTATTCTATCACTTTTAATCATCTTTTGATTTTATTTTTATTTTCAATCATTTTCTCAACCTTATATTGAGTTATTACATGTCTTGATTATCTTATTGCCTTGTGATTGAACGCTTGGCATTAGTTGTTTGATGGAGTTCATTACCTGATTTTATTTACTTTAGCTATTGCTGGACTTTGATATTATTATCTCATTATGTTATGCATAAATGTTTGCATTGGTTATTCATATATTATCATTAGATTATATCCAATTGTGCCTATAATGTTTGTTTTAATGTTAGTAAATGAAGATAGGCCCATTGAGTTACTAGCTTGAGCAATACTAGCCTACAATTATTGTCAATCTATAAGCTTGCCTTGGCATTTATAAAAGAATTTAAATATGATAATGTTGGTATGTATTAATAAAGGACTTTTGATTTGTTTTATAGCCTTATAGCCTCAATGACTTTGATGTGGTGGTGAAAGGGCTTAATTTTGATGTTTAATGTTGTGTTTGCTTATGTTTTCTTTGACCCATGATGGGGCCTTGAATTATCTTGTCATGATATTAAATTTTAAATCAAAGATTTGATTTTTTTAATGATAATGTTTGGATAGGGGTCTTGGGATTTTGACTCCCAACCAAATAGCTATCTTAACCTAAATTTTTTAGTCTTAGGCTTAATCATTTCATGTTTAGAAGTGTGGAACATTTGGGGAAAATGGGGTACATCTACTAATATATTTGGCTGAGGAGGTAGTTAAGGAGATTTGAAAAAGATGGAAGAAGATTTTGGGAGATAAGGGAGAAACCCTAGGGAAGATATGACATTAGGAGGAAGTAATGGAGGAGGGAGACTGACTAGCTTAGGTCATGACTACAAGAAGATGGGTATGGTGCTTGGGGAAAAAAAGGCTTTACTGACACGTAAGTTTGAATAATTTTCTTTCCCATCCTATGTGGGTAACGAATAAGTGATGTATATTGTATTTTGGAAAAAAATGAAGGGTTTTGATTTTATTTTTGATGCAAACAATAAAATATTTATTTGCAGGCTTGTAAGGAAGTCAATAGACTTTCTAGTGAGCTTGCAAATGTTCTAAATCAATTTAAAATTGATATTTAGCTCTTATTTTCATAATGGGTTATGCTAGTTTTAAAATCTGGTTATTTAAATTTGTAAATGAAATATTCATTTCAAGAACCCTTAAAATCTTTCGTTACTTGTCCATATTAAAATGATTAGATAAATATTTATATTAATTTATATGGTCATAGGCTTTAGTTGTGCATTTGATTATTCTTACATTTTGTTGTAAGGTTTTTGGGTATTTTGACCCTATAAAGGAAGTCACCATACTTAAGTGGTTGGGTTTTATTTTCCTTTCCCTGTTGAAGTATCCAGTTAGAATGGCATTATTATCTTGAATAAATTATTTTTTTGACTAGGTTTTCATTTTTTTATTACCGATTTGAATAGCTAGTTGATGGCATTTTAAGATTATTTCATGATTAAAATATTTCTTTTATCATTGGGTTTTTACTCGCCCTTAATAAAATGTGTTGGATTATTTTATTAACTATTAAATTGGCTAGACTAAGTGTATTTGGGGTTTATTTAGCCTATTGGTTTGCCATTTTTGGGCGTGGTTTGCATTTTGATGTATAATTATTACTTGGTGTTATGAGTTTTTAAAATAGGGTTATTATTGTAATATTAAAATCCTTATGCTTTAATTTGATAATATTTTATAGTATATTTGTTTTTAGATCGACTCAGCAATATAAAGGGGTCAGATCTAGTGATTTCACCCCCTGTTATAGGTGATGAAATGGATATACTTGACTAGTTGGCAAAAGGGCAAGGCATCTGAAAACTTTGGTGTTGCGTTATCTATTTCAAATACATTCATTATGTGACTATTTTTATTTTATTATTGGTTGTAGCAGATGTTTTTTATCACTTGAAGTGATGAATTTTTTATATTAAAATGGCAGTACACCTAGAACCTAAGATGAAGGTTGATGGGGTTCAACTGAATATGTAGTTGAAACCTATAAATCTTTAGAGGATAAATAAAGGTTACTAATATTTATATGTTTGTTGGTATTTGTACTTAATTTTTAGTTATGGAATGTTTGTTAGTTGCAGTAACTGCTGTAAATTTAGTGACTGCTTTTATCTCTTATTACTCACACTCTTATCCCAAAGACTTGAAAACCAGACTCCACCTCCCAATTGATGGTTGGGGATGGTAAGGGCCACTGATTGGGGAGCTCACAAGATGGTTTGGGTCAAGATGGATCATGTAGAGAAGTTATATTATTTAAATGGTTAGTAGATTATTCATTATGTTGTTTAATTCCTTGTATTAGATATTTTTGTTATAGCACTAAAAAGGCACTATCCATGAGAGTAAGTTACAACAATTAAATTTATTTTATGGCATGTTAAGAAATTTTTAATAAGTAGATGTTATTGACATATTTTAGCATGTTAAAACCATACAATAATTTTGAAAATTAGTCATTATCACAACTAGTTCAGGCAATTTGATTGCATAAGTTGTCTATTCTAAACTTTTTCACTACAAGGTTTAAGGAACAAAAAAAATATTCCATTTGTTGAGTATGTTTTAAAAATTATTATTGGATTTAATCCAAAGATTAAATTAGTTCTTGAATTTGGATTATCTAAATTGTATTCCACTTGACCAAACCAAAGATGTAAAAATACTTTGAAATCTTGATAGTTTGCATAATCCATCTTATATTTTAAAATCATGTTAACTTGAATAGTTTATTCTATACATTGAAATGAAGTTATTGAGATTTATAAGTAAGGAATGAATCATTTTTATATATATATTGTAAGTTTTTTTATAATTCTTGTTCTTATTCTTAATGAAGCAATACAAGCTTTTAGAATGACATTAGAGTGCCAATATACACTCAAGCTATTTTTAGCTTACACTGAGTAGATATTGTTGTTATATAAAATTTAAATATTCATTTTGTATAGCATTATTATATTTTAAATAACATATATGAGTATGATAAATTAATTTATCATCTCATGGAAACTAAAAAACATGATTGGGCCTAAAAGTTTGTTAGTGTAATAAATAACACTTGATGATAGTTGCTGAATTTCTAAATTGTTAGTATAAATAACTTGATGTTCCTAAAGGAACAAATCATGAAAGCTAAGGTGAAACACAAAAAATTTATAAATCATACAAACCATAATTGAGTGGCATACTTTTCTTACATCAAAACCAGTTGACAAGTAATTAACATTTGAAAGATTTAAATCTCTAAGTGGTTAATTACAGGATGGTCCAGTAAGAGTAAGTAACCACTATAATCAAAAGCATAATAGTCATTTATGATCTTGACAAAGATTATAACATTTTAAATTAGATTTAAGTATCCTGTGATTATGTTTAGAATGAAGGTACAAAGTACAATGATCCCTGGAATTGTAGATCATGGTATAATAATCTAAATAGGGATAGTACTAAAATGGGCTCTTCATTTACATAGAACTTGCCAAATACATATCCTTATTACAATTTCATAGATTTATAGATGTATTTTTAACTACTAAACTTGTTTAGACTTTGCCCTTAATTAAGTTAGTTAGAACAAATACGTTTTCTTTATTGTGAACCTTGGTTTACAAAAAAGACGTTGTACGAACAAGAAATGAACTCTTGTTAGTATGATAATTCCCTTATACTCTAATGGGTGAATAATCTACCCTGACATATACCTAAAATTACATAGATGTAAGTCTCTTAGATATGATAATGACACCTAGGTGATCCTATTGAGAAGGTGTCTACCTCCATATAATTTAAAGCTTATCACTATGGTTCGCATATCAGAATACCCTGAACTGCATGAAGATTCTCTAGGGTAATAATCTTCCCTATATAATCTTCTAGGGGTAAATAACCTAGCTAAGGGTTGCATGTACATAAATTTGGTTATGGATATTATGGTAGATCACATAAAACCAAGTTACATGTAGTGAACCTAATTCACTATTTCCGTTCTGAACCCTTAAAGAAGGGACACTCAATTTTTTTATTGTCATTTCAGTGGGATGCATAATTATGGGATTGGAAAACCAATAGGACCTTGTTCAAGTTTATTTTCATGTTGGTGGTGCTCTACATATGTGAATTTTTGAGTAAGGATGTGTCAGATCTAAAATGGAGACAAATAGAGAGAATTCAAAAACCTTCAATGACAAGCAACCTCAAATTGGAAACATTGGTTTCATATGAGATTTTATTAACTAAAATAGTTAATTTATCATTAGAGACATCAACTACAATTTAGATGCTAAGTTATTAAAATAAGATAAAAATCATGGAGAATCGTCAGTGACTCATAATGGAGGTGGAGGAAGATTTAAGCAGGAGGAAGAATACATGGATGAAATAAAAATATGGGTAAATGAGAAAATGAGCTATTAACATGAAAGAGTGCCCAAACCTCAATTAGGAAATAAAAATGTATGTGAAATAAATTTAAGGTGGTCATGTAGAAAAAAAAACTTGGGCAAAAGAAAGAATACTATGTTAAAAAAATCATCTCACGTGTGATCATATCAAAAATGCCTATATCTATGTAAGAATCAAGTGGAAGGTGAAAATGTTGATAGCTCTGCAAAGGACTAGTTTGCATCATCTTAGGTGTGAAATTGGTTGGTGGATAATGCCTACAGAAGAGTGGGAAAAAAAGAACATCCCTATTTTGAAACACATGATGGTGGTTACATAATGGCACTACATCATGGAGCGTGTAAACTATAGTGATGTTGAAATAAAATATGATGAGAACTTGAAATTGGACAATCTAAGTACTTTTTTTTACAAGGTGAGACTAGATAAAACAATAATTTATTATCAATATTCATAGTAAAATATCTAAAATCAAAAAAGGAATGGACTTTTCATAAACCTAATATTAAAACCCTTGTTCCAAGCAGCTATTTTTATATAGAGCACACTTGTTACTATTTTTGGCCCCATAAATTATGTTATCTCATAAAAATTATTAAAATCCTTCTCCATTCACTATGTTCAATTTGAACCATTACTATGACAATTGTGTTCACTTGGGATTTTATCTATCCTTTAAGATTTATCCTTCACCTTGATCACTTATTGGTGTATTTTTTTTCATTAATTAAAAACACATTTAATCTATTTAATATCTCTAAAATATAAGCAACAATAGATGTGACATGGCTTTAATGTCTGCAGTTAAGAGGAATGTATGATAATGGTTTAAAAATAAAGTAAAGGATATTAAGGGTGAAAGAGCTTTGAAACTTATTTAGAGATGCATCAAAAAAGTAATTTTGATTTGTAAATTTTGTGAAGCATAGATAATACATGTGTATTGTTTGAAAAGGCATTAAATTTGCTCTTTTCTTTGAAATAATTTTGGCTTACCTTTCACCTAGTATAATTTCATCCAAGGTAGGTTATCGTAAAGTTTCATATTAATTAATTTAATTTAATTTGCCATGCGATAATCTTTGCCAAAACTTGTATATTGAAGGTATTTTCATATATACCTATGCTAAGATCCACTTTAAATTTCATAATATAATTATAGACACATAAATTTAGTCACAGGTACTTGACAATGCTAATTCCTGACACATCTAAAATGATATGACTTACACCCAAATACATTACTCTTATTCATCATTCCTCTAAGCCATTTATTTATATGTGGGCTTGACCATTTATTTGTCATCACTATTAAATATAACTTCCAAATGCAAAGGATTAAACTATGTAATATAACCCTCAGACTATCTCCAACTCATGATAATTATCCTCGATCTTTCAAAACAAGTTTGTGTTAGACAGACATGAACATGGTAGCCAAATAATGACTAGTTTCCAAAATTTTAAACATTTTTTGGGTCTTCTTGCACATTTCATAAGGTCAACTAAAGTAAATTATCAAAAGGTTTGCCTATAAATACACATCAAAAGTTATTAGTTACCTCTACTTGGTATCACTCTGTTGTTATCTTACAAATTATTGAAAATTGATAAAATTTGCCCTATTCTTTCTAAATTCAAGATTATTCACAAGGATCAGCCACAATCCAAGTCTAAAGTATCTCAAATAAATTCAAAAAATGTCATTTTCAAGTATCAAAGTGATATTTCTTGTTGTATACACATAATCAAGGTGCACAGTTACAAAATCACTCTAGGTGGTAGAACTATGTGGGCTTGATCTCCCTCCTTAGAGTATTATATACATAGGTAATAGCTAATCATTAAGGAGGTGATTGAGATCAGCTCAGTGCATTACACTCCCCTTTTTTGCCAAAATTTTAAGATCTCAAAGTGCCCTTAGGGTTTCAAAATCAAAATAAGAAAAATAACAAATTATGCACAACATAATTTGAATCAATATATCTCAGTCGACTCAAAATACTAAAGGACAAAAGGTACAACAATCAATTTTTCATCATGGTTAATGTGACAAGTCTACAGTTAATAGACTTAAATGGTCTACACAATTATTTGCGTACATTTTTTATGTCCAAGAATATTCCCTGGTCCTTCTGATCTATCATTGTCAAAATATTATTTTTTGTCTTTCTCTATTAGTCACCAGTCAGTCAATTAAGATAGGTTTGCAGTTAATGGATTCAAGCGATTTACACTATAATCTAGACCTATCTAGGAGCAATTTCAAAATAATTATGATCCTAAACATGCACAATCATATATGTTGTTTATTTCTACTTGCATATATCTAAAACAATCAATAGAGTTTCCAATTCAAGCTAAATATATTTCTTCTTGGTGTTTTCCAAAAATAACAGTGTTCTATATTTAACAAGTTTTAAAATCAATTTTTTTATTATTGTACATATTAAAAATTTTAATATACATCTATTTTTTCACATTACATTTTATTATTTTATTAATGATAGGGTAAAACATATTGGTGAACATGTACATTCATTTTCGAGCATTGCCTTATTTTTTTCAATTTTTGTTATAGAGTTTGAGCTGAATTTATAATTTGTAGAATTAAAGAGAGTTTATATTTGACCTCGAGGCTTCAAAACTTCTTGATTTTCTTGCATAAAAAATCATTACTTTTCAAGTTTTATTTTCTTTTTTTCCTTTTTCCTAGAAACTATGTTTTGGTAGTTTTAAAACTAAGAGTTGTTATTTTGGGCAAAGTGGTATTTAATTTACCTGAGTTGTAGTGTGTGGGGTACTACCCCCATAATCAAGCCATTAAACAACACTATATATGTATATTAGTTTCATTATACTTCATGGTATATCAAGAGTTTATATATTTTGTTTTTCAATGATAGGAAGCCTTTAATTGTTTGTTCTTGTAGTGCATCAGTACATGGTTAGCCCCAAAAAAGATACTCTCAATGTACCCTAGATATGAGATAGTATAGCTACATGATGGTGGAATCCTTCTTAGTTAGTGCCTTGTTGGTTTGTGTTCACTATTTATGATTACAATCAATATATCTAAGATCCTATAAATCAAACACACCTTACCTAATTGCACCCGTTGATGTCCTTTTTTTCTTGGTATGATCATTTATTTACTAGCAATAAGCTTGATATTTATCACATTTTTTATATTGTGGGTTAACAAATATAAAATGGCTTTTAAATATTAAATGCCCAATTATTTTCACCCTTTAGATTCAATATTCTCTAACAATGCTACATCTTATGATAATGAATGGATTAATGATAACATTTGTACATTTTTTATGCTTCTTACATTAATAAAGATTATGATTGTGATAAATATGACTATGATTATGAAAATCAAGATGAAATAATGAAGAGGAAAGTGAGCATACTAATTCAGAAGTTGGCAAACAAATTTCCTCTATTCCCCCCTTGTATTTATATTTTTATAAAGTGGAACAAAAAGAACATATTGATAATGAATATCTCGTTTCCTTTAATCTCTCACAAGGATGAAAATGTGAAGAATCAATATTAGTGAATTTTGTTTACCTCTTAACTTTGATACAACATTACTTCACATTAATAAATATAAGCTACACAAACATAGTCCTTGTATATAAATGATAAATGATACAAATGAATGTGTTAGTCCCTTTCTAGACAAAGTAGATGGTGTAAATGCATACAATTTGTGACACTCTCCTGTAAGCATGGATAAATATATACAAGATTGTGAAACTCTTTATTCTCCTTTGAAAGTTAAAAATAATTTTATGAAATCTAATGATACTTATTCCTTTTCTCTCGAAATGCAAATGAATTTGAAATACAAACAAAAAGTGACATTGGTGCTTTAGATTTACAAAATGATGATCATGACATACTTTTCAAAGATTCTCAAGATAATATTCCTATATCCATGGAATGAAATTTTTTTAATAATGTTAATTATGATGACTCTTCCCTCTCTTCTCAGTCAAATGAATCCAATAAAGAGAAATGTGATGTTTATACTGCCATACAAATTCAAAGTGATAAGTTAGGCAATGATTCTCGAGTTTGTACTAGTTTTGTCTTAGAATGTAATCCTTGGCCATGTAATGTTATTTGTCATGATCCTCTCATACTAATGTTTATAATAGAGGATCAATTACAACCCATGAATGAGCCTTACCAAACCACTATTATCTCTATTAGTCAAGTTATATCCATGATGCATGTTTTTGGTGACCTCCAAATGCAAATTCTTAATCTCATTTTAAAAACTAGATTATGTTGTATGAATATTAAAGATAATATTATCTTAGGATAACCCCTTACATGAGTTATATATGAACATCCATATACAAAATATTATGGTATGCCTCCATTACCCTTGTTTGATGGTTGTGGAGATCTTTGTACTCATTTAACTCAATATACACTTTATTATAGATAATGGGAAATGATGGATGTATTCTACTCAAAGATTTCCATATATGTGTCACAAGAGATTATTTAGATCAGTTTTATAATTTACTTAGTGGTTCCTTATCTAACTTCAAAAGATTAGAAGATGTGTTTTTATCAGATTATCATGAACATATGGTGTCTAAATTCACATTGGAACATCTATGGGGTTTGCAACAAATCCATGATGAGCTCATCAAATATTATATTTATAATTAAATGCTACTTTACATTCACTAACTTATCAACCCTTGGATTTAGAAAATCAATTCATCTCCAGTAAGGATCTTTTATCTCCACTCAAATAAAGAGCCATGCATAAACTTTATAATTCTTTTGAGAACTTATACGTGGACATGTTAAAATATGCATGTGATCTAAATTCTGCAACACACAAGGTTAATTATACAAATGAATCAAGGCCATATTCACACATCAAGGAAGTTACCAATGAAAGAATGGAAACAAATTTCACATCAAAAATGTAGAGTCCAATTAAAGTCTCTCATAGGATGGATGAGTCAATGGAAAAAATTATAATCAAGGAAGAACAAGTCAAGGTCCTCATAAAAGGAAAAGAATCAATTTGCAAAGTAGTTCCTAATATAAATAAATCTACCTTCAAAAAAATGAAATCACTTAAGTTTGATCATTTAGATCGATCACATGATATTTTATGAATGTTGTTAGATGAGAATTTAATCACTCTCCTTCCTAATTACTATCATCCTCCTTGTCAATTTGAATATATAAAATGCAAGCCATTTTTCACCTATTATGGTATTAATGGACATCAATATAATGACTAATATGCATTGCAAGAAAATATTACACAACTTACAGGTAAAATTATTATTACATTTCAAAATAATAAATCAAATATAAATGATACTATTGCGATAATGTTACATATCACCTTACATAGACATGGATACCAAAGTAAAAATACCATGATTAAAATCAAAGATATGAACATGTAATGCATACTTCACATAAATCAAATGAGCATCAACAATATCAACCATAACTATCACAAGTAACTAATATAGGTGTGATCATATCTAAAAATATAGAGTCAAAGATTTAGTATCAAAAGGCAGTTATAAATGACAATCAATATGGTGCACACTTTATTTCCATTAGGGTGGTCAAATAATTTTATAATTCTTAGTTAGTTTGATTATACATGGTGTCATGATTGATAATAAGTCAACTAAAAATGCATGTATAATGACACTCCTTTGCAATCTTGGATACATATAGCAAGATTTACAAGATACATCAAAAATGGTCAAAACATCTAATGGACATGCATAAAATACTATTGGGCATATAGTGTTACCTCTCCAAATGGGATCAACAATGGTGGATACTCCATTTCTAATCTTACCAAGCACAAGGATTTTTCATATGTTATTAGGATGCCCTTGGATATAGAAACTCTTCATAGTACCATCTATAATGCATAGATGCCTTAAGTACATATATTATAATTATGTGGTTGAAGTCTTAAGCATTCAATATGAGGACTCTCTAAAAATAGTAATAATTCATCCTCCTCCTCCCCCACCACCACCATAGTTGGTTCCAGCACCTAATCAAGAGCACAGTAAAAAGAAGGTTATGGAACTTATTCAAGAGAATAGCACAAAATCAATTGTTACACACACACACACACACACACACACACATATATATATTATTTTTATACAAATGGTTCTAAGGAGAGTGGTACACCCTCCTAAACAACAAGCTTCATGTCAAAGAATTACTCAAGGTTCAAATAATTCTAAATCCTATATAATACATCCTAATCTAGTACCTCAGATAACTCAATGTGTTCCATAGTGAACATAAACAATGAGGCATTCTCCAACCATACAATAAACTCCACCAAATCCCATATCTTCTCAAGTTACATATTGTACTAAAGATTCTATGAATGGTGATCAAGACAATTACATTACAACCCCTGGTGCCTTTTCATATTTAAATTCATAAATACATAGCATTCTCACCCATAAAAAGTCACTAATAACATATATGATCCAAGCACGCACTGTGGTACTCCCATCAATGAGATCCTAGGCTAGTTTCCATAGAAAATGTCAAAAATACAAAAAACCAAAACATTTCAAAAATACAGAAAATCAAATATTTCAAAAATACAAAAACATTTAAAATGTTTTCAAAAAATAAAAAATAAATATCTAGTCATGAAAAAACATTGATAGTTTACTTTTCTTTACGTATATTATTTATCACATATTTTGGTAGATAACATATTCTTTTTAAAAAAACACATGCATTTCATGAGGTATAAGAGTGTGATGTAGGACAAATTACTCATGGTTTCTTATATGTTAGATTCCCTTTTGCCTAATGGCCATGCCTATGCTAGGGGCATCTTATCCTACAAGTTACATTATAATAGGATATATCTTTTTATGACCTCTCAACCATGTTGAGGTACATATATTACACATGTATTACTATTTGTTCATATTTTACACTATGCTACATGGATATGCTACTTTTATATAATATGGCATTGATATATATGGATGGAATAGACTTTTTTTCACTTGTTTTATGTTGTTTCAAGGTTGTTACTTGCTTGTATGATAGGCTAGATATTGTTTGCTTATTATGTGTGGCCCTTGGCCCTTATGTGCAACATTTACTTCAACATATCTATGAAAGTATACTTGGTATGTGCAACATTTGAACATGTCCATTGCTTTTGGCCCTTGGTCCTTTGTTTTGTATGGCATTTGAACATATTCCTTATTTGTGGTATTCTCAATGTCCATATATATGGAATATGTTCAAATATATGGAATATGTGGTATTCTCAATGTCCATATATATGTAATCCTTTGCCTTATTTGTGGTAACATATTCATGTCCATTGTATGTAACCATTGGTCTTATTATATGGCATTGTGTGTTTTACTTGTTGTGCTTATTGAGCTTGATTAGTGGTGCCACGATAGATATCATGCACTTTTACTACATAGTCTACTTCAAAGATGATTACTATACTACATGCTTCATTGTTGAATCTATTTAGACACTACACTTTTATGCATTGCATTAAATATGTTACATACATGATTTTATATGTAATCCTTTGCCTTATTTGTGGTAACATATTCATGTCCATTGTATGTAGCCATTGGTCTTATTATATGGCATTGTGTGTTTTACTTGTTGTGCTTATTGAGCTTGATTAGTGGTGCCATGATAGATATCATGCACTTTTACTACATAGTCTACTTCAAAGATGATTACTATACTACATGCTTCATTGTTGAATCTATTTAGACACTACACTTGTATGCATTGCATTAAATATGTTACATACATGATTCAATGACAAATACATTATTATGATGACATGGTCTCCACATAGTAACATAATGCTATATGATTATATCTTTATCATAATATACAATTAATTGTTCTTTTGAAATGAGTAACTTGCACGTTACATCCCTCATCTCAAAAGAGGGGCATCTTAGTGGGATTTTCCTAGAGATCCAAGCCTCCATGAACAAACAAAATTATATTTGGAGATAGATTATAAGGTTCAAATATAAAAAACATAGGTTTTCAAGTATTCAAACTAGCACAAAATTAGATTCTATAATAGAGTACATGTTTTCAAAGGTTTGAATAAATTCAAAATTCAGATATATGATAGATATTGACTCATTGATACATATTATGGGTGTATATGCCATGCATATGTGCTCACCTTTCAAAAACTTAAAATACAAAATAATACACACTTGAACACATATCCATGGGCATATATAGAATGGTTACAATATCATAGTTACGGGGTGTAAATATAGTTATAATTGAGCATACAAATGCCTAGCATTCTATATCACTTGACACCAATTAAGGGGGCATAATGTTTGTTCATACTCACATACACATATTTCAATATTAAAATTTTCAAATGCATGATACTTGTTCATTCTTATTTTTTAAAATCAAATTTCAAAGGATTAATACTTATTCATGCACATGTTCAAAGTTCAAAGTTACAATTTACAAGTTCAAAGGGCATGATGCCTATTCATGCACACATTTCCAAACTTCAAAGTTACAATTTTAAATGAAAAAATGTTTATTTCAATGTAAATTTATGATCAATGTGGTCATGATGAGGGCATGAATATTCTTCACTCTTTTCAATCATGTAAATAAAATATAGATATGTCTGCAGTGGTGTGATTCAATATGTCATGGGCAATACACATTCGAGTCTAGTGACACTCAATGGCCTTGGCATTACTTCTAGTGAACCCATTATTTGGTTACATCTTCTATTATGGGTGGTGTATGTTCAAGTATAGTGACACTTGATGGCTTTGGCATCACTTCTAGCAAACCCATCGTGGTTCCACCATTTTGGATTAGAACATTGGGTATTATTCCCCATTCATGAGAGTTGGAAGCATGCATCTTTCCATCTCAAAGGATTTATTAATTTTTCAAAATTGGGTCTTGATCACTCTCAATTCCCCATTGGTTCAAACTATACAAATGTTTCAACAAAGGGAAACAATTATCCATCATCAGTTATAGTGTACTCCTTCCTTACTCTCCTTTCAATTTTTCAAAGTTCAACTTTTTCAAATTTCAAATATGAACAAATGATTACTTCATGTGATGTTACAAGGTTGATAAATTTGAGTGCCCTACATATTTGGAGTATCCTCTCAAATATAAAGTGTGTTATACACAATAAGGTTCAATTCTTTCTACTTTACTCTAGTGATTTCAATAATAGAATAAAGGGGGGGAAATGTAGACACATAAATCAAGTCACAATTACTTGACAATGTTAATTCTTGACACATCTTAAACCATATGACTTGTACCCAAATACATGACTCTTATTCACCATTCCTCTTACCATTGATCTATATATGGGTTTGACCCTTTGTTTATTAGCACTATTACACATAACTTCCAAATTCAAAAGCTCAAATTGTGTGTTGGTGTAGGTTTTTAATCCATTATATGGTTTTCCTACCCATATATATTTAGCTTGCTTAGGTGGAATATTTAGATCATTTAGGTGTGAAAATAAGGTCATTATTTGCACATACACATGCCTAACTGTAGTCAACATGGTTACACTATTCATTTAGCAACCAATGTTGACATGTGGTGATTGACATGTTGCACATGGGTTTACTATTCACTTGGAAACTGACTTGTGTTCACATTTCCAAATGTATGTGGCTTTAGGCCTCACTTGTGCCTATAAAGTAATTCTTCTCTAAGCTATGTTTTAATCCAAATTCAATTTTGAATGCAAGTTGGTGCAATTTTGTTCTTTGTTGATTCCATTCTTTGCAACATAATTCTCTTTGAATCTCATACTGCATGTTTGAGTTCACATAGTCAATAAGCCAGTTATCGATTACAACCAATTCTGACACGGTATTAGAGCCATTCTAGTAGTCGAATAACATAACTTATTCAAAAGGCATTCATTCATGTCTATCCAATTTGTATCCTTGATTCTAGTAACGAATAATATTTTTCTGTTGAAATAATGTTTGGGTTCTCAAATTGTATTCTAACATAAATTATTTTGAGGTAGCTTGTATATCTAAGTGTATCATCTGCAATTTATTCTCCTTTAATAACAATACAACATTTGGATTCATTTGTTTTGCCTATGCAATTAACTGTTTGGTGTTAGATTGGCATTTTGATAAGGAATACATGTATTGTATATGCATTTAGATCAATATTTGATCACCACTATGTTGATCAATCCTTGCACGATGCCTCCTCACACAAATAAGGAAGCATTAGGCAAGCCAATAACCATGAATTTCATTGGCATTCAATATCCTAGCCAAAAGGATCATTGGATAATTTGATCATGTTGTTATTCAATGTATGTTGTTGTTTAAGCTCCAAAGAACCTGCCCATTGGTGTTAAAATCTCCATCCATCAACATTGAATGAGCCATCAAAGAGAAGCAATGCAAATTTACATTAGAATTCAAGTTTATTAGCTAGTTAAAGACATTACATAATCATCCTTAGTTGCTCATGCCCTTCACACAGTCCTACACATAGCCTTGAACACCACCCATGCCTTCCAACACATCCATAAGGCTTAAAAGTCAAAAAAGGCATTTTTGTCACTCTTAAAATATTACATTGTGTATTATGATGCATGAAGTGCTTTATAGGGAAGTTGGTAGGCTTATTTTGTAAGATCAAAATGTGGTGCGACGTTCAAGGATCAACCCCCACCCACACTAGTATTTTGTTTAAATGTTTTTATTTTTTACCTACAAAGTAAAATAACAAGCAAATGGGAGACATCACTTTTAGCAAGTGGGCAACTAGAAGGTTTGGTTAAGGCTTAGTGTTGTGATTGAAGAGATCATTGGTTTAATTCTATTGCTTGTATGCAAGGATATGTCTATTTTTTATCCCTTAGAGCATTTAAATTTTGTGCAATTTTTAATTGATTTGAGCTATTAATAACAAGAAAAGAAATAATTGTAACTTTTGATCAGTAACTCAAAATTGAGTGTCATTTTTATCAAAAGTGCATATTTTTTGTACTCGATCAATTGGTCTCATTTTTATTATAAAATGATTTAAATTATAAAGTGCCAAATTTTGGGGGGATTCATCATTGATGTTTAAGGGGGTGTTGTATTTTGTTGATGTTTTCATAGTTGCTTAAGTATTCTATGTGCCTAGTAATTTCTTTTAGCAGTTGTGACTGATAATTTTTTTTATGCCAAGTGTCAATCCTTTGAGATTGTGCCAAGTGCCAACCTTTGTGTTTTAAAACATTCATAACCACTACTTATTTGGAGCTAATACCTATAGTTACTTTTGTCCATGCTTATGGCAGTTACTTTTTAGTAGACATCTACTTCAAAGAGGCTATATTTTGCTCAATCTCACATTTATACTCACTTGGATGCACTATCAATGGAGTCTAACATCCCTCTAGTTTATCTTATGCACATACTGTTAAAGATGCATTTTTGGTTGAGTTTGACATCTATACAAATGTGCTTGTACTTATAACATTATAGCGGGTCACTGTTATTTATTTGAGGGGTTATTATTTGGTGTTATGTTTATTGATTTTTGCTCTTTTATTTTTTGCATTGTATCTCATGCATTGATTTCTCACATGTGGATGTATTTTTGGTTGTGTCTGACATCCCTATTTTGAGCATGCACTATTTATATTGATTCCTACACAAGTTTCTCACTTGGATGTATTATCGATTATGTCTAACATCTCATTCATAAGCATGTAGTATTCTAACATCATTATAGAGTATCTTGTGTAGTCTTGCACTTCCTTGGTGTCGTCTCTTAGTCATGAGAACTCCATTTGATATATTCAATAGGAAGAAGGTTCATTCTACACCAATGTTCCTTCTAGGGAAGACCAGTTTTGCTTCATGGTAGTTTTACATGGAATGATCACTCAAGGAATAGGAATTTATTCCATTTTTATATTGACAAATTCCTACTCCTATTGACCCAAGTCAATATGATGACTGGGCAAACTCTTATGACTATGTCTATGGGCACTTATTGATACATGTTTCATGAGATCTATACCAATACGTGGAGCACTATTTAGAGCACTCTTCAGAGTCTTTTTGGTGAGCCTACTGTGATTTATGTCACTCCTCCTTTGCTTTCCAGAGTCTATTTTTAGACTATTGTGCTCTCTCCTCCTATTCATATTTCCTATGATGATACATCCATGGTGGACAGTGTTCTTTTTATTGATTCACCACTATAGGATAATATTATGCCAGACCTCAGTTGTCCCATTGTAGACTCTGTTTTTGACCCTGTGCATATCATTTCTCCCTTAGAGCCATCATAGTTTGGTATTAGAAAAGACTTTCTAGTGAGAGTACACACATTCATAGCTTCAACCACTCTTATACTCATGTTGATATTCATATTGTGGATCCATGTGCTTCATCTATAATATCTTCTTCAACTTTAAGGTCTGTTGATTTGAGCTCTCTTCTTCCCACATACATTCTTCTAACAAATGTTCCATGTCATTCCTATGATAGGTTCCCTTCAGTGGCATTACCATCAGTTCTTGTGCATGATATTGCCAAACCTATGTCACACTTTAATTTTAGATTGTATTTAGAAATATTCATATTGTTACATTTGCCTTCTTTCATGGAATGGGCATATTTTCAATACAATTCGTGTGTCCTTCCTAAGGGCAAAAACATCATTTGATGTAGATGGATCTCCTTCAGACTTCAGGTAGAAGCCCACATCATCGACACTCTATAGACTCATTTTCTAGGGGGGATTTTTATCCCTCTATTTTTATACTTAGGTACCTAATCAGGCCTAGTTGTTGGGACTCAATTATACTACCCACCTAATTTATGCATAAGGGGGGTGTTGGTGTAGGTTTTTTAATCCAATATATGGTTTTCCTACACATATATATTTAGCTTGCTTAGGTGGAATATTCAAGTCATTTTGGTGTAATAATGAGGTCATTAGTTGTATATGCACATGCCTAATTATATTCAACATGGTTGCACTATTCATTTGGCAACCAATGTTGACATGTGGGGCTTTGCATGTTGCACATTCACTTAGCTACTGACTTGTGTTCACATTTCCAAATGTATGTGGCTTTAGGCCTCACTGTTCCTATAAATGTACCTCTTTATGTTTAATCCAAAATCAATTCTGAATATAAGCTGGTGCAATGCTGCTCTTTATTGATTCTATTCTTTTCAATAGAATTCTCTTTACATCTCATCTTGGATGTTTGAGTTTATGTGTTCAATATGCCAGTTATCAATTACAATAAATTATGACAGTGTAACATCACCTTTAGACTATCTTTAGCTCAAAATAATTGTCTTTAATTTTTTAGGATAAGTATGTGCTAGATGGAGAGGAGTATTATCACACTTATGTCCACCTAGAGAGGCCATGTCCCATGCCAAATAATGCTTAATTTATGTTAGTGTAGAATTTTATTCCATTTAATAGTTTTCCCTACACATGTTTAGTTTAGCTTGCTTAGGTATCTTTTAGATCATTGTCAAAGATAATCCCACATTAATGAGGAAATGAGGACATGTTTATATTGCACATATATAATGTACTTTCTTAAATATTTTATGGCTAATGATGTTAATACTAATATTACAATCTTTTGATTGTTAAGTAATTACTTCTTCTTACTCATGTTTGATTTCACTACTACACATAAGTAATTGCATCATGTGTTCGACTCTATCTAGTGGATCCTCAATTATTGTCGACTCGAACATGGTATCAGAGCTTTTTTGATAGGCAAATGTCATAGTTCTTTTTGTGAAATCTTGAGTTTTTAGGTTTCATGTTATATATCTACCATTTATTGAATTAACATATTACAGATTCACAATCTCTCTAATTTTTCTCTTCTTACGGGATCCTTATTGGATTCAAATTTAGAAAATGAACAAGGGATAAGGTGTATTTTGTTGGTCACATATCATTTGGTGGGTTTCATACAAAATGGATTATGTCATCAAATTTAAAAGGTGTCAAAACCCTAGGATCAGTTGTAAACATGACCCAATTTTATCATAGTTGATTTTTGCCTTTTTGGAGGGTTTTAAGGCTTTTCTAACAATTTCACGCAAACCTATACAATCTATATTCTTCAAAGAAAAATCATTTCTAGGTTTTTAGAGATATCTAGAGGGTCTTTGGTCAATTTTCAAGAAGTGGAGTAAATTTGGTGTTTTTTGAGAAAATTAGGGTTTTTATACCTACATACACTTTGGGAACCATCGACATCTCCAACACCTGCAAGGATGCCTCTAAACCCGTACACACCAAAACCCTGATGATTGTAAGCATACACTTCATCTTCAATAAAAAATCCCAATGTTAGGACTTTTGACTATGGGAATTATTTGTTTTCCCAGCATTAGGACTTTTGATTGCAAGAGCAATCAACTTCCTTGACATCAAAAGTTATGACTAAAAATCAACCTTTAACTCTGACATCGAGAGTTTGGACTACAGGAGCAGTTAGAAACCTTGACACATGCACAGGGAGACTTTATCCTCGATGCATTTTTCACTATAGAAAATATCCAACATCCTAGCATTGGTACTTTAGGGTGTGCATGTAGTCTAAAACCTTGATGCAATCGGCTCTTGCAACCCCAACATTAGACATTTTGACTATGGGAGCAGTCAAAAACCCCACCAAGTGCGCAACCTCCTCCAAACTCTAACAACGGTCCAAAGGGCATCAAATTTAATCTAATGAAGTGTGACACTATCATTTTCAAAAAAGAGTCTTGTTTTGGATGATGTCACTCTCACATCAATCACATTAATCAAAGTGAGGGGGAGAGCACCCAAATTTGGTCTTAGTCCATAGTCATTTGGGAATTAAGCCCTTGGTCATGCCCAACTCCAATTTGCTTAACTTTTGCTCCAAAACAACATAAGATTTTTTTGTGGAAAATTTGTCACCAAAAAATTTCAATAATTTGCACGCCCAATTTTTTTATGCAAAGTGGAGAACATTATTTTTGCTACTAAGAAATATTCAAATTTACATAACTTTTAGCTTGTTGCTCCTTTTTAGGTGCCATTGTTTTGAAAGTGTATGTTTTTTTTAGTTTTATGCATGGGTGATATCCTTGTGATTTGTAAATTTGAACCTTTATAGATTCAGGGGTGTTACATTCCTAGTCTACAACACACAAAGTTTAAACATACTTCCTTTTTGTATCATGGATATCAGTTCCATTATGATCTTACACCATTCAACTATCATGAATAGAAAGTCAAAATGCAAATCCTTTTGAGGAGCAAAGTATTCAATCATGATGGGTACAAAAATAAAGTTGACACCTAAGGAAGATAAGGTGAAGTGGTACAACTAAAGTGATGAAACCTACAGTCTATTGTGCCTGCATATATCTCCTAATTTACTCTTTCATATCAAATCTACAACATCTCCAAATCAATTATGGTCCACATTGGATAAACACTTTGGAAAGCAAGATGAAATGAGGGGTCATGAGTTAGAGAATGACCTCATCAGTTTGAGTCTAGGTGACTTTGATATGATACAAGACTTTTTCACCAAGTTTAAATCACTCAAGTTATAATTAAAACTATGTGACATTGACAAAAAATGATCAATTGATTATTTCTATACTTTCCAAATTGGGTTCCAACTATTATGTCTTCATTTCTACCTTCAATGCCACCAAGCAGGGCATTAGAGATACATAGACCATGTCATCCTTGGATGATTCTACTACCAACTTAATTCAAGAGAAAGACAAGCTCATTCAAATGGGTATATTAAAGTCATCTAAATTACATGCCTTGATTGTAAGTCATGACAAATAGAAGGGTTCCAGTAGCAAGGAGAAGAAATAGAACAAGAAAGACCCAGAGTAAAGAAAGGGTTAGAAATCTAATGTTTAGCCAAAAGCATCAAAAGAGTCCTCCTCTTCATATGAGAAATCCAAGAAAGAGTGACTCACATGTAGCTTCTATAAGAAACCTGGACATGATGAATCCAAATGCATGAAAAAGTAGATTGACCAACTGATAAAAATGCTCGAGAAGCACAATATCAGTATTCATGATTCTTCTAATCAAAGTTCATTAGCACAAGAGTATTCTAAGGCCAAAGATAGTAATAAGGGTAAAGATAAGGGCAAAGTACTTGTTGTAGTTGCATCTTAGCCTTCTACATGGATTTTTATTTTTGGTGCATCACACCACATGGCTTCATTACAGGATATGTTCTCATTTTTGGAGTCTTGTTCTATGCCTTCCATTTTATTGAGTGATGATACTTATACTGAAGTTAGTGGGAGTGGATCTATTGAAGTTAGTGACGGCACATTTCATGATGTTTTATGTGTTCCCTCTTTATCCATCAATCTCCTCTCTGTTTATTAGATCATTCACAATGGTTTGAGTAAGAGAGTTAAGTTCACACCCAATTCTATGGTTATTAGGGAAGTTAATAGTGACTCAATTGTTGCATTTGAGAAAGTAGATCACCAATCCAGGTTTTATATAATTTATCATTTTTTTCTTGATCAACCCTCTACTACATTACTCACTCATTCAGATAAGGTGATTAAATTATGGAATGAGTTATTTGACCATCTCAACTATCACAACTTAGAATAACTCAGTCGTTAAGACATGGTTTTATAATTACCATGAGTTAAGTTTTTTGATGGAGTTTTCTAGGGTGTCATTCTTGTTAAGCATCCATAGGAGAAGTATCATAAGTTTAAATCATGGAGAGCTAAATATGGAGATTGTCCATAGTGATATAGCTGGTCCATTTTCAAAACCTTCATTCAATAGGACAAAGTACATGTTTACTTTCATTGATGACTTTTTGAGGTACATTTGGGTGTATTTTCTCAAGCAAAAATTAGAGGTCTTTAACCAATTTTAGGACTTCAAGGTGCTTGTAAAAAACAATCAGGTAAAGCCATCAATATGTTGCATACCGATAATGGTGATGAGTATGTAACTAACCATTTTGATCAATTTTCTGCATCAGAGGGAATTGAACTACAACATAAATTTCCATATAGTCTTAAATATAATGGTGTTAAAAAGTTCATGAACATGTACTTAAAGGAAATGGCCAACTGTATGACACACTCCAAGTCTCTTACACCATAGTATTGGGTTAAGGCCATCAACTGTGCTTATTACATCCAAAGTTGAGTTCCTCACAAAGTATTGAAGGGAGTCACTCCTTTTGAAGCTTGGAGTGGTTGGAAAGCCACAATATAACACTTTTTAGTGTTTGCTTTTCCTGTTATAACTTGTATTCTAAAGAAGAAATGTAAGGTAATGGAACCTCAAAGTTAGTCTTACATCTTTATTGCATATCCTGAGAGTGTTAAGGGATATAGGTTTCTCCATCCTACCACTTATGAGTTGTTCATTAAGAGGAGTGTTCATTTTCTAGAGGGCCCTTTAGACCCCACACTTGACACCTCTCATTATTCCTTAGTCGCATTGGGATTTGATGATAGTTTTGATGATTCAAATCTACCTAATCAACTTCCTGATGATCCAAATTCTTCTTCTAGTTTTGATTATGAGAGTAGTGATGAGGATTCCCCTCCTTCTTCTCCCAGATTATCTTCAAATGATGAGGAATTTCCTCCTAACTCTCTGAGTATTGGTCCTCTTTAGGCTAGATAGACATTGTAAAGTGTCAGCCAATGGGCTGGAGATGCATCAAACAAAAGGTGAACACATTCATAATTCCAGGATGCCCCATATGTTTTCATTGCATCTACTTCTGATCCATAATCATTTTTTGAGGCATCAAGCACTCCTAAATTGGATACTACCATGGAAGAGGAGTATAGTTCCTTATAAAGGAACAATGTTTGGGATGTTATCCTACTTCCTAAGGGAACAAATTTTGTTTGATGTAGGTGGATCTACCGAACAAAGTTTTTAACAAATGGGTCCATAGACAAGTTCAAAGCACGTTTGGTAGCAAAAGGTTTTTCTCAAGTACCTAACATTGACTATATCAAGACATTCATTCTATTTGCCAAAATGAACTTAATTCGACTCACTCTCATTATTATTGTGGCACATCACTGGGATGTTCATCAAATTGATGTGAAGAGTGCCTTTCTTCAGGGTGACCTCGAAGAGGAAATATACATGGAGCAACCCCAAGGATTTGTGGAAGATTATTCCTTAATTTGTAAACTTTAAAAATCTATTTATGGCCTCAAATAAGCTCCTTGAGCTTGGTATGCCAAGATGGACTCCTTTTTTATTTTGGTTGGGTTCACTAGATGTCATTATGATTTGGATGTCTACATCTCACAACAAGATGATTCACTATTGATTCTAGTTCTCTACACGGTTGACCTATTGATCACATAGAGTTCTTTATCCACATCGTAATAATGAAAACTACTTTGTCTGATAGGTTTTCAATGACTAATTTGGGATTGTTGCATTATTTCCTTAGGATTGAAATTTATCATTTTGATTCCAAGATCACTATTACACAATCTAGGTATGCTCTTGATTTGCTTGCACAATTTAACATGGCTGATAGTAAGCCAAGTATGACTCTTTTTCTATTTGGTGTGAGTCCTGAGACTGATTGTCCATCTCTATTGGTTGATGCTACCTCATATTGACAGTCTCATCTACCTTATGCACATTAGACCTATCATTTCACATGTAGTGGGCATGGTCTCCAAATTTATAGAGGAACCACATGAGTTGCACTAGAAAGCAATGAAGTGGATCCTCCATTACATGTAGGGTACTCATAATTTTGGAATTCACTATGGAGTGGGCATCGACATTGATTTAATTGGATATACAGATTTTGATTGGGCTGGTGACATTTAAAATCACAAGTCTACCTAAAGATATAGTTTATCCATTGGTTCAAGTCTGATTAGTTAGTCAAGTAAGAGTAGAATGTTATTGCTTTATCTTCTATAGAGACATAATATAGAGGAGTTGTTAATGTTGCCACTAAGGCTATTTGGATTCAAGAGATTCTCACTGAGTTTTGTATCTAATTTTGATGACCAATGATCATCTTCTAAGACAATAAAAGCACTATCTAGATCTATAAGAATATGCGTCTTCATCAATAGATCAAGCATATTGAGATTGACATGTATTTCATTCAAGAGGTCATCCATGACCAAGTCATTGATCTTTGTTACATCTAGATAATAGAGCAAATTATTGATATATTCATAAAAACTTTTATTGAGAGTAATTATCTTCATTTGTAGGATCTTCTTGGGGTTTAGGCAGCTCCAACATCCTCCTTTGGGGGGTATTTTATTATACTCAGGTACCTCATCAGGACTTTGAGTTGGGACCCAATTCTACTACCCACCTAAGCTTTGCTTAAGCAGGGGGTGGGAGGGTGGGGGGTGTTACTATAGGTTTTTAATCCATTTAATGGTTATTCCCTACACATGTTTAGTTTAACTTGTTTAGGTGTCTTTTAGGTTATTGTGAAAGATAATCCCACATTCATGAGTAAGTGAGGACATGTTTACCTTTCACCTATATAGTGTACCTTGTTAAAGCTTTTATGGCTAATGATGTTAATTATAGTATTACAATCTTTCAATTGTTAAGCAATTACTTCTTTTGGCTCATGTTTGATTTCACTGCTACACACATGCAATCACATCGTGCATTCGACTCTATCTAATATGTCCTCAATTGTGGCCCACTTCAACAATTTCTAAATTTTGAAACATTCTTTTGGGTCTTCTTACACATTTCATAAGGTAAGCTAAAAGGAATTATCAAAAGGTTCACCTATGAATAGACATCAAAGGTCATTCATTACCCCCACCTGCTATCATTTGGTTGTTAGCTTACACATTATTGTAAATTGAACAAATATGCCTTATTCTTTCCAAATTCAAGATCATTCACAAGGAGCAGCCACAAACCAAGTCTAAAGTATCTCTAATCAAGTCAAGATCTATCATTGTCAAACATCAAATTTATATTTATAGCTGCATACACATAGTCAAGGAGCACAATTGCATAATCACTCTAGGTGGGAGAACTACATGGGCTCGATTTCCCTCCTTAGAGTATTGGATACATAAGCATTGGTCAATCATCAAGGGGGTGATTGAGGTCAACTCAACCCATACACAACCCTCTTTTTTATATATTTTCAAGATTTCAAAGTGCTCTTAGGATTTTAAAGACAAAATAAGGAAAACAGTGAATTATACATGGCATAATCTAAATCACAATATCTCAACCTATTTAGTAGACTAAGATGCAGAAGCATAATATTTAGTTTTTCATCACAGTCAACCAAGACATATTTGTAGTCAACAAAATTGAGTGGCCTACACTATTGTCCACCTAAAATGGTCATGTCCAAGAGTATTCCTTGATTCAACTTTGATTTATCACTATAAAAATCCCTTTTCTCTATCTTTCTCTATTAGTTACTAGTCACAGTTAACTGGGACAACCTGCGGTGAACATACTCAAGTGGTTTGTTCTAAAATCCAACTAAGTCAAACTTGTATAGGAGTGATTTTTGATTATGACCCTAATCATGAGCATGCACGGTCACATATTTTGTTGATTTGTACTTGTAGATATCTAAAAAAATCAATAAAGTTTTTGGTTTGAGCTAATTATATATCTTCTTGGTGTCTTCCAAAAACCACAGTTTTCCATATTTAGCAAGTTTCAGAATTGAAAATGTTGATTATTGTACATCTTTAACATTTTGATATCTATCTAGTTTTACACCTATTAAACTCACAATACATTTTATTGTTTTATCAAGAATAGGGTACAAAATTAACAAGTCTCTAGAACCTCCCTTTATTTCAAATCCAAAAAGACATTTCATGGCCTTATGACTTTTTTAGTGCATTTAACTCCCACATGTTATCTTTTATATTTTGACCTTCATGATTGATTTTTGATTTTTGTGATTATTTGTTGAACTTTTCATGTGTTTCCTTTTAAGACGTGATCATAAGTTATATTTAAATATTAATCACACACTATTTTTTTTAATGTGGTCATTGTTTATTTATCAATGCACAAGAGTTATGGACACATGAAAATATAAACCACATTTCCAAGTTCAACATATCTACAAAATGTTGAGGCCACTTTAAAAATAGAAGGGACTCTCTCCATTACTCTGTTGACCCCATGGCCTTTGTACGATTGCCACATGGCTTATCTTAATTTTGTAATTTTATTAAAAGTGGTATATGTTTTATTAATGTTTTTAATGATGAATCATTTACTTGTGCACAAGGAAAATAAACTGGACCCTTGAAATTATAAATTAGATTTTGAAAGATCAACATGTCCACAAAATAACTTAAAGTCATGCAAAAGTTGTGACATTATCTTTGAACTCCATGATTACAAGGCAATAAAAAATAACATGTTTCAATCTGATTGGATGTGGTAAAGTAAGGACCTAGGATCTATGCAAGGGCATGTAACATATACAACTTCCACAAGACCATAATAGATGAATTGTGAAGTAGATAGAGATATTTTAAAACTTAAATATATCTGTGAACTCCATGATTATAAAGCAGTCAAAAGCTAACATGTGTCACTCTGAATGGATGTAGTAAAGGACAAAGGTAGTTAAAGATAGGTTTAAAGACAAGTGAAGAATGTAGTGTGTGTTCATTTCACATGGCCATGACAGTGAGTAAACAATAATTGTGACATTTTCTACATCCAATCAAATTAACATGCATGGTGACTTCTCATTAACCATGAAGTCCTTTTCTGCATCTAATTAGATTACTATATATGGAAAATTTTGATTGGGTAATAATAACAGAGTTCATAGAAATACTTTAAGCTTTCAAATGACTTTCACAATGCACATATACATGGAGTTATTAGTTACACTTTATCTCTCCTTTTGTGTCTTTTGTCATTAGGTGGCATGACTTTGTGTTATGTTGTGATCATTCATCACCTTGTCACCCTTGTTGTGTTCAATCAAATTAACACAATTAGAAAAAATTTATCGGGCATCGAGTTATTTGGTCACGAAGTGCCTCTTTCATTTTATTATTCACTATGAACAATGCAGATGTATAGGTTTAAAAATTCACCTTTATATTTGCATTGAGATCCATAGACTTTTCCATTTTATAACTATCATCACCGAGTGACATAACCCTATTGAGTTGTGATTCATCATTATTATTTCAATTTATTGTGGCCAATAGGAATAAGACACATGGCATCCTTTGACTGGCCCATAATAATGAAGTCACAGAGTCCTTTCCATTCAAATGGTTTTTCACAGTGTGCAGACCTATATAATTTTCAATTCCACTTCATTTCATAGTTGTCGACCTTTGTTTGCCCCTTTATATGTATTGTTGTTATGTGACAAAGTCACATGGAATGAATTATGGTAGATTTCATGTCTTTGTGGAATTTGTCTTTAACTATGACCAATGAAATTGAAATATTTGGTGATTGATGATTGGCTCATGGTTACAGACTAATGGAGTTCCTCAAGCTCTTAAGTTTCCTTAAGCAAAGTGAGCAAATATGTTATATCATTGGCTTCACTTTATTTTGCATGATGCCTATAATATTTTAATTCATACTTATGTATACTATAAACACTTAATGTGCTAGGCTTACATGGAATATTGTGATCATATTCAACAACTTAGTAGCCATGTGGATGGGGTGGACCCACTACCCTGCTTGACTTAAATGTGACTTTAATTTTTTAGGGGAACTTTGTGATAATTTTTGAATCCATGAATGCATTCTAATAAAAAATTTGAAACACATCCATGAGGAAGTCATAGTGTGGTAATGCTGACACCTAATTGTGTGGAGGCCATGTAGATACCATGTGACTACAACCACTCTGTGTAGTAAGAAATGATATGGCATGACCCATAATTGGTGACCCTTTATGTGCATAGTGGCAATGTGGATATTACTAATACACTATAATAGTGTGGCTGAGTAAATTAATGACATTATAACATGACTAAAGTTATTTGTAATGGTTAGTGGCCAATATATTGCATATTTAGTTGTGGTGTGGCTCGAGATCCTTGTGACTTGTTGTGGAATTTTATTGTGACTGCATGAATATATATAATGCATAGATGTATTAGATTGTTAATTCCACTTTATGTCTTACCTTGTCTTAATATCTTCTCTCTTTTACATATCTTGTCATTGTGTGGTAGAATCTTGTGAAATGAATTGTTGTAAGGTTTAAGTCTTCATTGCTTTTAGCATATTTAAAATAATTATTATTGTTTTATTATTTTACACATTTGTTTGTTCTTGAAACAATTTGGATTGACAATAAATTTTATGGTAGCACATGCAATTATAAATCGAGATACATTCCCCATTCACAAAACCATCTCTTATCTCAAATTGAAAACTAGTTTAGAAGACAAAAAAAAGGATAAATTAAAATTTCTCCCTTTCATGGCAATTTCATTTTTTACAAAACACTTGAGGTCCTGTGCATGTTTAAAAACCAATTTTGTTTTAGTTAAAATTAATTATCCATGTGATACCTCATAAAACCCTAAAAATATTTGGTGGTTATATAAAACTATATCTTAAGTCTTTACCCACCTTCTATTATGTGCCACACATACACTTCTGCATTAGGTGGACCTGATCATGATTCATAACTCAAACACATATACAAAGTATCTGCAAAGGCCACTTTATACTATAACTTTTAAATTATGTTTTGGAACTCCATTAATCTATGGACGTTGGATGTTCACCATGTGCCCACTTTAATATCATGGGTTTTCTTAAAGTTTGTGTGCATTATTAAATTTATATGATCATTGTGTATTGTGAACAAGTAAAATATATGGACGTGTGGGGAAGATTAAGTGGATTTAAAAAGTCTAACATATCCATGCAGTCACCAAAACCACAATAATAACAAAATAATCTTCATTACTTTGTGAATGCATGTCCATTAGATGATCACTACATGTCTTTTCTCTTATAGCAGTTTTATTAAGAAGTAATATTTGCATTTATTAATATTCACATGTTTTTTGATGTATTCATTAGTTATTATATAGGTGTGGACATCTAAAGGCTATAAAGTGAATTTAATAATTCCATAGACTCACATACTTCATGCAAAGGAATTGGGAGGCTTGGAAGACTCTATGATTCCATTGTTACCAACCCATAAGGACCTACCACATGCCATAGTTTCATTGGATACAATAAAAGACAAAAGTAGTGAAGATATTATGACTCTATTAGTATGACCCAATATAAAGCTACCACATGTCTTATTCCTATTAGACATAATAAAGGTAGAAATGCACTGAAGGACCACAACTAAGTAGAGACACACCACACATAATTCTACCATGTGGCAACCCCAGATGTGCAAATACACAAATATCCAAATTTGAACATACATAAAGGCCAAATTCACAATCTAATGCATCTGTTCATAGTAAACTCTAAAATGAAGATACAACCTTGTGACCTCCAAAACTTGAAGCTACAAGATTGCACCATGTGGAGTGTTGAGATTTTTTGTGAAACTAAAGTCACAGTTATAGTGATTAAATTTAACTTTGACACAAAGGGAGGCTTTGTGGTTGCATTGGGTTATGTAATTTAGTTTAAATTATTATAACCACCTAAAAGTGGAAATTGGATGCTAAGAGTGTTGCTTGAGTCACCCTATCCCTAGGCTTGCCATAGACCTATTATAGAGCCTTAAACTTGCATTTCCAACCATTCAATAGACTTTATTCACTTACAGCTAGTCAAGACATAGTCCCTGAACTGTAACCTTTGACCCTAATCTAACTTTCCTAGAATTCTACCAAAAAGACATTAGCACCACACTTGGGACACTATAGCCACATGGAACTAGTGTCCCCAACTAGGCGCTACTATCCTTAGCCCTAACTCTTCCCAACGGATACTTTTTCAAATCTGTGCCCCTCCTAAGGTCGACCTAAACTTATTTTCTTATCTGCACAAGCTACATGACCCTATCAATACAAGTCTAATCCACCTCTATTGACTAGATGGAATATAGATGCAAAAGTTATTCAAATCTAAGACAAAGTTGTGCAAAATCAAGGTACATTATCTCTATTTTATCCTACTTTATGTATACTACCAAAGTAGTCAATTCACAATCAGATATACTTTTCTTGATCAAAATGAATAAGGAGAATAACCATGGATGTGTACCTTATACTTCATTTAAATATCAATCCAAGGATGTAGACTTGATAGGATGATGTCATTGTATGTGCACACTCAATCTCTAATTTGACATTCTGCTAACTGTATCTAAGATGTTGAAGTGTAATAAATAAAATGCTTGAAATGAAATATAAACAAAGTGCATTAAAATAAATTCTTATGCATGGAATCTTCTTTAAATGAACTTAAGCAAGAATATAAATCACATAATTTAGAAATGAAATGCACAATGCTTAAGGAAATCAAATAACATGCTTAGCTAAACAAATGGGTTGGATTGTTGTTGTAGCCTTATAAAGGGGCCCCTTCCTCCTTTCAACTCCAAATTCAACCCTTCCTCTTACAACACTAAATTAAACTCAAAATTGCTCACTCATATTAATCAAAAGTGAAGAAATGAATTGCTGCATGAGTTCCAATAATAATTGCTTAACACAATATACTCTGACAATCCCTATTAAACATATATTATTTTCTATATATCTCTCAACTCTGTTGCTACATATTTATATACTGTTGAGGAGATTATTTTATGTAAAACAATATATACATTCTATTCTAAGATGCATTTAAAATGGGATAACTAAAATTGGTTCCTTTCGCTAAAGATGTCCTTCATGTGAATATTGTGGCTTTATTGTAGGACAAACAAGGTTTTTTTTTCCTTCAACTGCTTCCTTATTGAGCTCCATAGAGGTTAGAGTCATTTCTATGAGTCGGTTAGAAGAGAATCAAAATTTGTTCATCTATGATTTTGGTCACGTAGTGGCTACAAGATGGTTTGTGTAATGAGATTCCTTTTACTGCAGGATGCTCTGTGCTATATACCTATTTACCCAAAACATCTTCAAAACATATTCATAGAAAAATCATCTTAAAGCAATATACAACCATCATATATATTTAATTCCAATACATAATTCTAACTATTCAAAAGAGTTTGAGAGCATAATGCTATACGGCTTATGAAAGTAGGAAACTATATGGAAAAGTGTTCAAAAGCATGGTAATCAAGAAGGATGAGTACAATTTATGGAAACAATAATAGGACATTTATAGGGCTCATCACACCCCCCCAACTTAGGATCTTGCTCAACCTCGAGCACCATACTTGTTCATTCTCAATTCACAAAGAACTCTAAAATCTATGGGATCTATAACACCATTGACAAGGTGAGCATAAAATCCATTCCTCTATTCAAATAGTTACCAAATTTTACTTTATCTAGCTTCATCCACAGGATTTTGTTCTACAGATGGGGAATAGGGTACCAAAATTGGGGTGGCTAGAACTTTAGGTTTAGTAATTGCACTCCCATGTCACCTGCAAGAAGAATGTATTTTGTGTTCATGGTAAATGTTGTGTTTAAATTAAAATGGGAATATCAATCTCTCTTTCTCACTGCTAGGGTGAGCTCATTCCATCATTCAATGCATGATTCTTTTATAGTAGGATCAACAAAAGATCTCAATCCTAAATAAAAATCTTAAACATTATCACAATTCTTACCAAACCAAGTTCTTACTTCATTTTTCAATATGATATTATCCCATTATGCTAAAACAACATCAGGTGCCACCGATTCACTCCTAATGAGTAGCTGGCTTTCATTCTCATTTTTCTTGTATTTTGCTATTTCTCTTCCTCTTCTTTATTCATTCAACAAATATGATAAAAATGCATGTAGTTAGACATCTTTGACATAGAGATTGGGGATTCACTCTCTATCATACGAAATAACATAATTGTGCAAGTAGAAGTTGCACAATTGTGCTTGCTATTTTTGTGAACTTACCTTATAAATAGAAAAGAAATAAAGTAAGTCAATAACTTCATGGGGCATATCACAATAAATTTGAACTTGTGCCATTGTTCTTCAAGATAAACTTTTGCAGGAAGCCTACAATCAAGGAGTTCTTGTGTTATACCAACCATGTCCTCAACTTTCTATTTCAATTTGGTGATACTCTCTTCCTTCAACTTATTTTCCTCTTTCAATTTCCTATTTTCTTTCCTCAGTTCCTTTAGAGATTCAAATTGATTGTCCATACAATTTAATAGTTTAAGAAGATATTGCAAAATAAGAGTGATACCTGACCTCAGGGGCAACTTTATGTTCCTCTTGTTGATTGAATTCTACAAAAGGTTGTGGAATGTTGGTTGTAGGATGATCTTCAGGTGAGGGTTGCAGCTAACAAGCTATTGTAGCAAGTGCATCTAGACCTCCACTAGATTGATCTTGTAGTTGCTTCCTTAGTTTCTTAATTTTTTACAGGGCTTACTCAAGAGTAGAAAATTTGATTTATCCAGCAGGTTGTTCCAATTGTTCGGCTTCTTTCTGCATGGGTTCCTCATGTAACTCCTGTTCAACTTCTTCCTATACTGGTTCTTCATACAATTCTTCAAAACTATCTTCAACTTGTTCTTTGTTCCAATTGTTCAGCTTCTTTTTACATGGGTTCCTCATGCAACTCTTGTTTGACTTCTTCCTATACTGGTTCTTCATACAATTCTTCAAAACTATGTTCAACTTGTTCTTCTTCCTCATGCATTCTTCAAGATTGTACTCAACTTGTTTTACTTCTTTTTGATGGAGTACTGGAGAACATTCTTCCCTATCTGTTTCAGTCTCTATAGATTCATTACTACTAGCAGTCCATTCTTCCTTAGATTCATCAATCATTTGAATACTAGATGAAGGTTTAGTTCTTATTTTCCTCCTCAACCTATGAGATCTATGAGGAGTAGGGGTTACCTTGATCTTATTGAAAGAAGGCAGAAGTTCCTCTTTGAACTCATCTGAATCAAGCCGAAGAATGAGTTTCTTCCTCTTCCTTCCTTCAAACCTTGCTGCAAGTTCTTATGTTGCCATAAGAAGACCTTCTTTTATAGGTTCTTGTGGTTATATAGGGATCAATTATTATGATCTTTGTTCTTCAACCTCTAATTCTTCTTCTATTTCATTTCTTTTTCTATCACTCTCTTCATTTCTCGATATTTGGAGAAATTCCTCCCAGTTGATGTTGGGTCCAGTTCTTTGTAAACAGTCTTGAACAAGTAACTGAATGAGGCAATGGTGGGAAACAACTTTAGAATTACCTTTTTGAAAAGCCTCTAACATTTTGGTGATGATGTGAAGAAAAAATTTGGGAATATTTATCTCCATTCCATGTTGTAAATGATTTAAGAACTTGAAGTGTAGGTCATGCAGCATAGAATACCTTCCTTTGCAAATGAAATATCTAGAGATAAACTCGACAACCTTAGCCCATCTTCTTAGTAGAGACAACCTTGTGGTGCCCTACTTTGAGGTTTTTAAGAATTCATTTACTATGCTAAACATTCCTCTCTCACCTCGGTATCATATTTGTCTTGCCATTCCTCTCTTGTTCTTGGTAGCCTCGTTACTTTGTTGTTGATGGTTATTTCTATCAACTTAGTTTCCATCCCTTTTACTGTGGCCAAGCTATTATGTAATGTACCATTAAATTCCTCCACAATTCCTTCATCTAGGACCTATATTTTCTCAAAATATTATGTCCATCCTATATGCCAGAACAAGGCCAAGATTTTTGGGTTGTTGGTCAAGGGGGTGATATCCAATGGTTCATGTTTTAACAAATCACCTCCCATATTGTGTGAGTTATAGGTTCGGGTGCTTACAACAAAGGTTTTTAGAAATGAAAGAATGATTTGTGATTTTGTCTTTGGGAGGTGAAATAATATGTTTGAATTAATGGAAAAAATTTCCCCAACTTAATCTATCATTTGTCCTCGAGGGACAAGGTTGTCGTGCACAAAACACTCGGGGTAAGAGTAAGGGGTGACAGTATTAGTTATGTCAATAGTCACATTAACAAAGGATATGGTAAGCGGGCATGATAAGGAGAGGATATAGTAGCGCATTGATAACCTTAAGTCCCATCATCTTTAGAAATAATTAAAATGTATGTCAAAAAATAAATATAGAATAATTACCATATTACCTATAGAAATACCTTTCATAAATGTGTAAATGATGATGTGAAGTAGCGATCATGGCATACACTAGTGTTTAAGTAGGAGCAACTACTTAATGTAAGATAGAATGTAGGAATACATCCTGTAGTAAGATATGCTTCCTATAGCAATAAGTATTATCCTGCAGTAGCAAGTTTTTAACCTATAGCAAGGAGGAACATGTATTTCTACTCCAAGGGAATGAATCTAGAAGCAAAAACAAGTGAAAACAAAATATTTTTATTGCAGTAGTGTCTTTTTTCTTTTTCATTTTTTTAAATGAATGTCGATCAGCCAGTGACCTAGTTTTTTGAGACAACATTCATCAGCAACATTCAAAGGTTTTCATTACTGAATTTTCTAGCGATTTTTTCTCTTTGTCCAAACTCAACTAAAATCATAAGAATCTAGAGGGTAAGATTTTATTCAGCATGAACCAAGCCATTATGAATTACTTGATCTTGGTTGCAAGAAGCTTTATTACTCTTAAAAAATATTAGAGAAGGGTTGACAAAAATACCCTTCAACTGTAGGAATAGTTTGATTTACTTCATGAAGAAGCGATGGATGTTGTTATTCAAGAAGTTGGCAAGTGAGATTTTTCTTTAAAAATGGTTTCTTGTACAGCTTAAGCCTATGGCCATTAATAAGTAGTCAGAAATGAATAGAGTCAATGGTTGTGAGCTTTACAGCTTTATTGTCAAAAATTTGCTTGATCTCATAAGGCTCAAGTGATCTAGACTATAGCTTTCCTTTATGATCCTTGCATTTAGAGTCAAAAAGGAGTGCCCAATTTTTTAGTTAGAAATTCTTAGTCTTGATGTTCTTGTCATGCCATCCTACTCGTTGTCTTTGCATTATTTCAATATGAAGTGTTTCCTTTTTTAGTTCATCAAGTGCATTCAGTTGTATCATCCTGTCTTGTCGAGCTTGGGAAAGATAAAAGCCCAAATCAAGTGTTATCCTTAATATATTATGTTTGAACTAAATGGGTAGAACAAGATTTTTACCATAAACTAGTTCATATGGAGTGAAACTAGTTATAGTTTTTTAAGTGATTTTATAAGCTCAAACTGCTTCTAGAAGATGAGTTGGCTAATCTTTTTTATGCAAGCTGACAGTTTTAGTGAGGATATTTTTCAATTCTCAATTTGTCACTTCCACCTAACCATTTGACTGAGGATGGTAGGGGGTAGATTTCTTATGTCTGATTTCATATTCTTTTACCAAGGTAGCTGTGAGGTCTGATGTGAATTATGAGCCTTGGTATGTGACTATTTTCCTTGGTACTCCATAGCGGGTAAAGATTTATTCATAGAGGAACTCAGCTACCTTCTCATCTTGGGCATGGGTTAAGACTTTGACCTTTACCCATTTGGTGATATAATCAATACACACTAATATATATTACTTGTTGTTAGATTTATTATCAATGGGACCTACAAAATCCAATCCCCATTTGTGAAAGGGTTTTAGAATCAGTTGTGATTGTAATGACATGTCATCAAAGTGAGTGAGTTTTCCCATATGTTGGCATTGATCACATCTACAGATGTACATCATGACATCTTTATGTAAAGAAGACCAATAATATCCAATAATGAGTACTTTCATGGTAGTTCGTTTGACAGCAAAATGACCCCCACAAGGCTCATCGTGGCAAGTTTTGAGAATGTCATAAGCTTCATTTTCTTGAATGCATCTTCTCATAACTGAATTTGGTCCAATGATAATGATATATCCTACAATCTAGGAATAATGTTTATTCTGTTGGATCAGGGGTTATTTGTCCTTAAGTGAGAAATGTTGTGGTAGTAATCTTGCAACAAGATAGTTAGCAATATATGTGAACCAAAAAGATTGAATTGTTACAACAAATAAATATTCATCAGGAAAAGAATCATCAATAATTGCTGTGTTCATCATTTTGCAATCAAGATATAAAATCTGCTACTACATTATCTTTACCAGCTCTGAAAATAATGGCAATATCAAATTTCTATAGCAAAAGCAACCAATGAATTATCTTATCTATTACAACAGGTTTGTTCATTAAATACCTTATAGCTGAATGATCAGTGTGGATGAATACTTGGTAGCCTATAATATAGTGTCAAAATTTATTAAAGACAACATGGTCTCTATATTGATGACTAAAGGAGCATAAATGTATTGATGGGGAAATAGTTGATGGAATGTTCAAATATCTCTTGTGGTTTCAGCAAAATCATTCTTAGGAAAAGTTTTTGTAAGAGGACATGGTGTACATTCCAACAGGTTGGTGGCTACATGATCCTGTCGATAGGTGTCTTGTATGATACTAGTATGAACAATGTCTTCTTCTTGGGCCTACAAAGCTGGATTCAAGTCAATTGTGTAAAGAGTTTGCAAGGAGACAATGTCTTCAAAGTCATCAATCTAATGGATTGGTCCATCATTCAAGGAAGGCTGAGCTGGTGGATATAACACTAATTTCTTGGCATTATTTCCATTGAAAATTAGCATTTTTCTTGACCTACAACCAATAAAAGCATTGATGATGGCTGACCATGGGTGACTAAGGATGAGAGGATAACCCCCCAAATTACTCTTTGATTGTAGGATAATAAAGTCTGCTAGATATTGCCAAGAATCGACAGTGATAACAAGGTCCTCAACAATCCCCTCAGGCTTAACAGTTGATTTGTCAACCATCTAAAGGATGGTAGGTGTTAGACAGAGAGTGGTAAGTTTTAGTTGCTGCATGGTCTTCATGGTTATCACATTTATGGCTACACCCAAGTTGATTAAAATATTGGATATGGGTTGGTCATGGATGCTAACATTAACTAAAAGACTTTTCGGATCATAATATTTTGGGGGAACTATATTTTCCAACATAATATCTGCTAGTTGGTGAATGACCTAGACTATTTTAGGATCCTTCTTCTTTCTTTCCAATTTTTTCAAACATAGTTCTCGAACAATGTTATTGTAGATAGGAAAATCTTTTATTTCTTAAGAGTAGGATTTTGACACACATTCTTGAGTTATCCTAAGATATCAAATTAAAGCTCTTATTCAGGACGTGAGAGGTTTGTTTAGTAGGATGTCTACTTGATTTGTTAAAGACAACATGGTCTCTATATTGATGACTAAAGGAGCATAAATGTATTGATGGGGAAATAGTTGATGGAATGTTCAAATATCTCTTGTGGTTCCAACAAAATCATTCTTAGGAAAAGTTTTTGTAAGAGGACATGGTGTACATTCCAACAGGTTGGTGGCTACATGATCCTGTCGATAGGTGTTTTGTATGATACTAGTATGAACAATGTCTTCTTCTTGGGCCTACAAAGCTGGATTCAAGTCAATTGTGTAAAGAGTCTGCAAGGAGACAATGTCTTCAAAGTCATCAATCTAATGGATTGGTCCATCATTCAAGGAAGGCTGAGCTGGTGGATATAACACTAATTTCTTGGCATTATTTCCATTGAAAATTAGCATTTTTCTTGACCTACAACCAATAAAAGCATTGATGATGGCCGACCATGGGCGACTAAGGATGAGAGGATAACCCCCCAAATTACTCTTTGATTGTAGGATAATAAAGTCTGCTAGATATTGCCAAGAATCCACAATGATAACAAGGTCCTCAACAATCCCCTCAGGGTTAACAGTTGATTTGTCAACCATCTAAAGGATGGTAGGTGTTAGACAGAGAGTGGTAAGTTTTAGTTGCTGCATGGTCTTCATGGTTATCACATTTATGGCTACACCCAAGTTGATTAAAATATTGGATATGGGTTGGTCATGGATGCTAACATTAACTAAAAGACTTTTCGGATCATAATATTTTGGGGGAACTATATTTTCCAACATAATATCTGCTAGTTGGTGAATGACCTAGACTATTTTAGGATCCATCTTCTTTCTTTCCAATTTTTTCAAACATAGTTCTCGAACAATGTTATTGTAGATAGGAACATCTTTTATTTCTTAAGAGTAGGATTTTGACACACATTCTTGAGTTATCCTAAGATATCAAATTAAAGCTCTTATTCAGGACGTGAGATGTTCAATCTCTCTGGAAAAGGAGGATTGTCAGTTTCTTTTTGATTTTCTGATGGACTTGGCTCAGGATTGGTTATGAGTGGTTGTAAATTATTATGAAGTGAAGCTAGTTTAAAGTGTTCTATGATTATGGGTGGGGTGGGTTGTGGAAGAACATGACTTGAATGAAGTTGAACTTGATTAATATCTAGGGTGTATATTGGATATTGCATTATTTTAATGGATTGTGTCGGTTGAACTGACTTATTGGTAGGATTGAGGATGGGTTAGATGGGTAATTGAGTGGTTCAAATAGGTTAATGAGTGTTTAACATTATGGCATGTTGTTGCGGTTGTTGCATTTATTGGGGAAAGCCTTGATTTTCTCTCCATTGTTGTTATCATGAATTAGAAGGATATAACCATTGCTTGTTATGGAATTATCCATGTTGAGGTTGTTATCCATTCTATTACATCCATAACTGATTCTAGGGTAGCTGCCAATTTGTTTGAGACTAATTTGGATTGGGTATATTCATCCAAGAATTGTATTAAGGATTATTTGAGAATTGAGAATTTGCAAGCATAGAGTTTGATGGCATACCTGGTCTTTGTACCCACGATTTTCATCGAGTCATGAAAAACACTCGATTTTCATCTTCTCCTATGGCATGCAACTCTATTGTCGCAGGATTTTCCTCAGTGATATTGACTACCCAAGCTTTCATGGAATGGCATGTGCAATCTACCTTCTTTTTGCATTTAGGGCAATAGGTGACTAAGGCTTTCTCGATTTCTTCTTGCTTCCATTGTGTATGTTATGTATCAAACTGAGTAGCTACATGACTGATGATGTCCTGCTTCATATCCTAGAGCAAGTTGTTAACTTCACCTTTAAATAATCCTATAATAGATGCTACAGGAAGGGTTATGCTCTTACTTTTGTTCATAGTTGATCTGGAATAGTTTGTACATAGAACTGTTAGTTCATCGAATGACAGTGTAGAAACATCACCACTAGACATTAAATCTAGTGCCTCTAAACAATCATCTGTAATTCTTTTTACGAATATCAGCTTGACCAATTCCTTGTCCATCGTAGTTTGTTTAAATTTTTATAAGTTGAACAAAAATCTTTCTATATATTTCTCCAATGACTCGTCATCAGCTTGTGTCATTCAAAAAATGTCATCTCTCCTATAGTTTATGCCCCTACAATAGTCTTGGTATTTCATCAAAAACTTCTCCTTCATTTCTTCCTAAATAGAAATGGCATCATTTCCAAGTCCCATGAACCATCTAAGTGTTGCTAGAAACAATTTGAGTTTCTGAGCATCTTGATTATAATCATAGCTGCAGCATAAGATGTTGAATTTAAAAAAAAATGTATCTGGATCCTCAGATGCTTTTTTTTAAAGGTAGGGAGGGCAGAGTGAGGGATATTCTTCATGGGTGCATTTCCATTAAGAGTAAGGATAGGAAATTTGAAAGTAGCAGATTCATTGGTAGTGTTTTCTTCTTGGTGATCTCCCATGAATACTCTTTGTGTTGGTAGACGGGAAGTTGTTTCTACCCAATGCTTAAAATTCCTGTCAATTCTTTTAATTCATAGGGTGTAGAAGACGGAGACTTTATCCTTTTCCGTAGGAATGTATGGCTTCCTATACAATGGGGATGGTGTGGAGGTTTTAGAAGATTTTGCTAGTATTTTAGCAAAGAGTCTTTCTAAATTGAAAGATTCTATCGGCTTGGTGTTTCTTCTAGGGGCAAGAATAGCTTTGAATGCTTCCTTAGCAAGGAATTTAGACAACGGACGGAAGCAAACTTCATATTCTTGAGTATGAGGTGATAAGGTGGGAACTATCAGAGGTGGTGCATGTGGGTCTCTTTCAAAGGTATGAACCTCTTCAAGATCTCCAGTTTGTGCTACCAATCTAGCAAAAATATATTCTAGTTCTACCTTTTATATCGACAACTGTGAGTGATCTTCAAAAATTTCTTCATTTTTCTCAGTTGCTACAGGATGTATTTTGGATCTTGCAACAACGTTCAATGATTTAGACAAAAATCTTTCTATATAGTTCCCTTCGCTTTGCATACATTAACCACATTTTTTTTAACTTTTTGCCCTCCCTGCTTGCACAGGGTTAATAATGTGGGGTTTTTTGAAATTTCCACTATTCCATTTGCAAAAAGGGAAATTGTAAACTCTGAAAGAAGAAAATCTTGAATTAAAAAAAAATGAGATTTGGAAAAATAATAAGCATCTAGAAATAATTGCTATTAAGATTGAAGATTACAAGTGTGTAACACCCTTCCTTGGCAACGATGCCAAAAATGACTAGCAATTGATTCACAGTCAGATATACTTCTCTTGATCAAAATAAACAAGGAGAGTAACTATGGATCTATACCTTCTACTTCATTTAAATGCCAACCTAGGGACAAACTTGATAGGATGATGTCACTGTATGTGCACACTCAATCTCTAATTTGACATTGTGTTAACTGTATCTAAGATGTTGAAGTGCAGTAAATGAAATATTCGAAATGAAACATAAACAAAATGAATTAAAATAAATGCTTATGCATGGAAACTTCCTTAAATAAACTTAAACAAAAATGTAAATCACACAATTCATAAATGAAACACACAATGCTTAAAAAAAATTAAATAACATGCTTGGTCAAACAAATGTGTTAGATTGTTGTTGTGGCCCTCCAAAGGGGGCCCTTCCTCCTTCCAACTCCAACTTCAACCCTTCTTATTACAACACTAAATTGAACTCAAAATTGCTCACTCAAATTAATCAAAAGTGTAACAACGAATTGCTACATGAAGTTATAATAACAATTGCTTAACACAATGTACTCTTACAATCCCTATTTAACATATATATATTTTATATATCTCTCAACTCTGCTGCTACATATTTATAAACAACAGAAGAGATTATTTTATGCAAAAGAATATACATATTCTATTATAAGATACATTCGAATTGGGATAACCAAAATTAGTTTCTTTCGTTAAAGATGTTCTTTATGTGAATCTTGTGACTTTGTTGTAGGACAAACAAGACTACTTTGTTCTTCAATTGCTTCCTTATTGAGCTCCATAGAGGTTAGAGTCATTTTTGTGAGTCGATTGGAAAAGAATCAAAATCTGTTCATCCACTGTTTTGATCACGCAGTGGTTGCATGATGGTATGTATAAGAAGATTCTTTTTGCTGCAAGATGCTCCGTGCTATATACCTATTTCTCCAAAATATCTTCAAAACTTATTTATAGAAAAAACATCCTAAAGCAATAGATAACCATCATATATTTAATTCTAATACATAATTCTAACTATTCAAAAGAGTTTGAAAACATAATGTTATATGGCTTATGAAAGTATGAAATTATATGGAAAAGTGTTTAAAAGCATGGTAATCAAGCAGGATGAGTGCAATAGATGGACGCAATAACATGACATTTCTGGGGCTCATCACTATCTACAACAAGTCCAGTTTTTAAGTATTTAAAAACTCAAGCACATTCAAGGCATCCAAGGCCACTCTCATTCTAGCATTCACTTGCACATGCATCAATCACTATGTGGGAGAACTATATTAGACTTGATCCCTCTTAGAGTATTGGTATGTAGACAACTCTCTATACAACAAGGGGTTGAGGATGTCCACTCCATCCTACTAACACACTCAAAATTTTGCTCATATCACACTTGTAAAGAGAAATAGGGTTTGCACACAAAATTAAGTTTTTTAGGTACAATACACAACTATAGGCTTCAGTCTCAGAGGAGCATAACACACAGACACAAGTGTAGGTGCTCCTAGAAAATAGGAACAATCCCACAAAGAGGACATTAATGCCACATCTTGGACACTACACACAGAGGACACTATTGTCCAGTGAATAGATGAATATTAAAATCCTGCTTGTGACACTCAGAACTACTTAGATCTCCAATTTCAGAACCTAGATCATCCGCAACAGTGTATTTTCAGCGAAGTCTATATTTCTCCCTATTTATTGCTATTATTAGAAAGTCAATTAAGATCAAATTCATGTACAAATCAAATTATTGTAATTTATTTATCTGATTTAGACATCTCAGTGCTTTAACCAAACATAAGTAATTACATGTGTAAAACCCTAAAAGGTTAAATCAATTATGATCAGAAAAGACATAAAAGTTCACATCTCAGTGAATACATATTGTAGAGCTTTACCACATGGTCACAAAAGATGCAAAGTGAAGGATGCAGACACTAAGAAGAATCATTACTTCTACGCACGACACATAAACATATCGCTATCATCACAAAACTTTAATAACCCCTACGATATTAAAGAAGATACATGGTGAATAACATTGATTATCGTTGGTTCTTAAAACTTCCATTGACTTTAAAAGTGGCAGTGACAACTCAATGCATACAATGAACAACATAAATAATGTATTTTTTCAAAAATTCATATATAATTGCATTCTATATATATATATAATTAAAAAATCAATAAATTTGATGGAATTTCTGCCCACACCCCCATCGCCCTCCGCGTCCCCCTCCCCCCAAAATTTCAATCTAAAAAATAGTCAAATTTATCTAGATAATTAATTTTGTTATCGGCTTTGAGTAATTTAAAAAAAATAGAAAAATATAAAAAACAATATATGTTGTAAATGTTAAAACTTCAAAATATGGCAAAATATTTGCTTGCACATACCTGCGCTAAAATCGGAAATACGCCTTGGAGGACATCAAGGCTCCTGTTTTTTTTTGAAAAAAAGCAAAAAGCAAAGAGCTTTCCTGGTTTCATATTTGATGGGCATTGTGGGATTTATCTTCATTTCCTCCGCTCTGCTGTGGATTGCTTCACTTTTTAAGCTATGGATGTCACCCAGCTCTCTGTCCAAGAACAAACTTCCTTTCTTGCTTGAAGGTGAGAGTTATTGTTAACTTTCTCTCCTGTGCCGAATTGGAATGGCAAATAACTCATAATCTCTTATTAATAACAGATGGGATTCTACCGAAAAGTAAAAGAACTGTGCTACTGATCACTGCCCACCCCGACGATGAGTCCATGTAAGTCTTTCTTTGTACCTTGCCCGGTCCATGTTGTTGAATGGTGTCACGGGGAGATTCTGTTTGGTTATTTGTTGAATGGTGTTCATTGAGGGGAAGATTCTGTCTGGTCATTTGGGATGTCTATATTAAAATCAGAATTTAGGAAATATCTATGTGTAATTAAAGAAATATCTAGGTTCAATGCTTAATGGGTTCCAGTTCCATTCTTCGGACTAATGGACTCTCTCTGGTAAATTGTTGAATGGTCCGACTATTGATGGGGAGATTCTGTCTGGTCTTTTGTGATGTCTATGTCTAAATCAGAGTGTTCTCAATATGTTTAATAAAAGAAATATCTATGTTTAATAGAGGAAATATCTATGTGTAATAAAGGAAATATCTGGGTTCAATGTTTAATGGATTCCAGTTCCATTCTGCGGACTAATGGACACCAGTTACATTTTGTGACATATGTCCACTTTACCCTAACAGGACATGCACAGGTGGCCTGCAATGCAGCTGCTTTACCACGGAGAGCTTGCCCAGCGGGTTTTGAACCACGGCCGTTATAATACTAATTGCTCTGCCTTACCACTAGGCCAAATGTGCTGGATTATGATTTAAGTATATTTATCTCACTTTCATATGTGACATTTGTACACACTATTACTCTTGCAATGTAATTACTTTGGTTGGTGTAACTTACAATGGCAGCTGGGGTTGGTGGTGGACTGTAACGTCTGTGAGATGCTAACATTTAATGGCTGACTTTAGATTTGACATCCATTTGACAGTTATAGGGCAGTTTCAACCTTAAATTTGATGACCATTGCCCATCATATGTAAGTTTTTTTCTTCCTGCTTGGAGAAGTTGATAAAAAAAATTGTGATATCTTATGCATACGGTGGCTTTTGGAACCCATTTGTTTTCCTAGAAATATTTTTTCAAGTCGGATAAAGTGGTGCAGCTTGATCTGTCACCAATCAACAGAAAATTTGTGAAGAAGGTAATGGAGTCATTAATCAATGTGATATGTGACAAAACCAAATAGGCACCATGAGATTGATATCCCTCGGTATTTTTCAAATATATGTATTTAAGATATCTGTACTAGTTTGATCCATGGGAAAAACAACAACTACTAAAGCTTAAAGAGCATAAAAAAATGCATAAAAAAATGAATCTTTTAGAGAAAAACTGTTTCTCACTATGGTTTATGAGCAATAAAAGGAGGGCATTGTTGTCAGAATCAAACTATGGATGCTTCAATGGTCATGATAAATCGTTTAGTTATGTTGTGACGTTACATGCTATGCCCCTTGTTCTTGGATACATACATGTAAATGAGGAATTGTTGTAGAAAATCTTAGCATGTGATGCAGTACTACTCAAGCATGTTGAACAGAATAATACAACTAAATTCAACACTTTCTATATGCAGGAGAAATATATTCAATGTATAAATACAATGATCTTTGCACTCTAAAATACGGTACAAGTAGACAAGATAGATCAGGCCTCAGCCTGCCACAGTTCATTGCACAGAGCAAGATTAGTAAAGGGCTGATGGCACTGTTGATAAACACAGTGTAAGATTAGTGAGCAAGGATTGGCACAAAAAGGTGTAGACCATGAAGACACCTTCACACCAGTGGCAAAGGTAAACATAATCATGAGGTTGCTGATCATCACAGCATGATACAAACATAAAAGTGCATTGGATAGATGTGAAAAGCTCCCTACTAAATGTTATAAAGAGGAAGTCTACATGGAACAACAACAGGAATAGTTTTAGCAAGGAAAGTGCCTCTCGTGTTAGTTGAACAAATATTTTTTGGATTCAAAGCAACCCTCTAGAGCCTGGTATGCAAGGATTAATAAATCACTTCAAAAATAGTGGGTTTACAAGAAGCCTATAAATCCAACCAAAGGCAGGGGAAATATAGTCTGTGATCATATATGCTGATCTGATTATTATAATTAACAATGATGCATGACTGAAGAGTTTACAGTTAAAATTTTGATATAATAATCTTAGGACTACTTCATTATTGTTTGGGAATTCAAGTATGGTAAAAAGAAGAGAAGATTTTCTTGTTGCAGTCAAATTACACACAATAGACCTTGAAAACGATTAATTAGGTAAGATTGTAAGGATATAACAAGTTAGATCAAAATAGGTGCAAAGTTATCTTCTCATGAAGAATCAGAACGAATGGATGCAACAAGTTATTTAAACAGGTGCAAAGTTTTCATCTCATGAAGAATCGGAACGAGTGGATGCAGACTTTATAGGCAACTCAGGAAGTCTTATATACGTTATTACTGCCAAGACGGATTTGAGCCATGTGGTTGGCATTGTATCATCGTTCACGTTTTACAGTCTCTCCCAAATTCACTTATTGGAAGGTAGTGAAAAAAATCATAAGGTATGCAAAAGGAACAATGCTCTATGGTCTAAAACATTAATACAACAATCATTTTAATCTGATTGCACATATACATTTAGATTGGGAAGGTTGCATAGATTAGAGAATTTTTATCGTATGTTCAGCATTCAACACAATTCAATGGTGATTTCGCAGCTCAGCACGAAGCAACTGATTATTGTGCTATCTTCCATGGAAACAGAATGTAGGGCAGCAACCATTGTGTGTTGTGAAGCTGTATGGATCAGGAGATTCCAGTGGACTTGATTCTTTTGTGATCATAAGAGTTTGATATATCTTACAAAAATGTAGCTTTTAGTGCCAGGAGCAGCATGGTCAGGTCCATCATGATTACACCCAAGACAAGTGCAAAACAAAGTAGTCACTTTGATTTATTGCAGTATGCAGGATTAACTAGCAGATTTCTTCAGAAAGATGTTAAGAAAGAAATGTTCTAAAGAGTTGCTTTGTGTAAGAGAAAATGAAATGGTCATCGAGAGGGGGGCGTTAGAAGTTTTTTTGATAAAGGTAAGTATTGATTATCTAAAAAAGGGAAAAATCCCACATTAACAACCAAGTATCAAAAGCTGTGATCAGCAAAGAGACAGTCGATTACATCAGTGACGACAATTAATTAATTATAGACTAGAGTGTGTAGTGTCCCTAAATGGGACGAATTAGCAAATAAGGGGTTTCCCCCAAATTCTCTTAAATCTGATTCAAAAATTCGTAAACCCTAGTTGCAAATAAAACCCACAAATTCCTTATTTAATGCAAGAAACCTTAGATGCCAAGAATGAGGGTTTTGTAGGGTAATTTCCACCAATAAAATAATCTGAAAATAAATAATTAATTTCAGATTTAAACTTCTCAAATAAATACTTTCTTCTCTTCGGATGCCACAAAATAAGTAGACAAAATCATATTTAATCCTTGAATTTTCTGCTGCTGTTCAGAAACTAAAATACCTTTGAAAACTCTTGCAAAAGTCGTTGTTCACCACAGAAAATTAATAGAAAATTCGAGCGTTGACTTTTGGCCTTTAAATTGACAAATTGACCCCTCTAGGTCAATCGCCACCCTCTTGGAAGCCTTGGAAATATAGCAGAAAAATAGTATTGCAATTTCCAGCCCTTTAGCAAGAAACTATTCTGAAAAAGGTTAGAAAAATTAATAATAATTTTTGAAAATTATCTATTAATTTTCTGTCATCAATATCCTTCACAAAGGGTCCAAAATACCTCAAAGATGATTAGAAAAATATGGAATAATTGCAGATAATAATTTAAGAGTATTTTGTCCACAAAAATGTCTTCAAACCCTAGCGTCCACTCTCCTAAGAGGTTCGCTCCACTTGCAAATCTGTTAGAATAATTTTAGCAAGCAAGAAATGCTAAAAAACACATAATCAAACCCTCAAAACAATTACCAAACCCTCCCAGGTAGTTTGCTCCACCTCGAGGGCATCAAACAAGTTTTTCGTAGCAAAAGGCGGTGTCAATAGACACCTTTGTAGATTGATCAGTCACCAAGTAGATCAAATCTATTGGGCATGCATCCCAATAGCCTTCTTCATGCAGGAAGAACAAGATAACAAATTCAACATATTCTCCTTGAAGCCTTTGTCTTCTCTTTATAACTTTTCAAAAGGTTTGAACTCTTATTGGAAAGATAAATGTCTTTCCTTATCTTCATTTTAGCTCCATGCTAAGAATTCCCCTTTTTGACAATATAATAGTAAATTAGCCTTAATTAAAAAGTAATAAAAATTACTTTAAGACTAATTTATTTCACTTGAGCACTTCAGTGGTAAAAACCACTTTTAAAATATTTTATTAATTAATTTAATAATTGCCTTGTGATAAAAATCACTATTTTGACAATTAATAAATAATTAATAAAATAACTTTCCCCAATAAGGACTCCTTTAGTCTATGGGGAGATAGGCTAAAGGTCTTCATACCTGTTTTAATTAAGAGGGGGAAAATGGAGACATTACAGTCCTCCCCTCTAAAAATTTTTTGCCCTCAAGCAATTGTAAATTGGCATGCATTAAAATTTATTCTTCCTCCCAAATAGCATTTTCAAGTGGTAGATCCTTCCATTTAATTAAGTATTCATTAAGACTTCGGTTTCTCAACCTCTTTTCATGAACCTTCATGATAGTTTTTGGAATCAATATAATTTGGCCTTCCTCATCCAATGGTGGTAGCTCTAAAGAAGTGGTAGTATGCTGCGCAAGAACCTTTTAGAGGCAAGAAATATGAAACACATTATGGATCTTACCTTTTTCCGGAAGCTCTAATTCATATGCCACTTCTCCCAGTATGTTTTTCACATTGTATGGTCAATAAAATTGCGGTTGAAGTTTTTCTGCACCACTTTGTTTTAGTGAAGATTGCCTATAAGGCTGGAACCTTAAGAAGACCCAATCTCCAATCTCAATGACATTTCTGTCCTATGCTGATCTACATATAATTTTTGTCTATTTTGGGCACTTTGCAAGTTTTCTTTTAGAGCTCTCATAATGTCATAGCTTTGCTGTACCAAGTCCTTTGCCCCAGCCACTCTACTATCTGTCAGAATCAAGTCAATGAAAGAACGAGCATCTTAACCATAAAGTGCTCTAAAAGGAGTCATACCTATGGACATGTGAAAGGTTGTGTTGTAACAATGTTCAACCATATGCAAACATTTTATCCATGTTGATTGCTGCCCTGACATGTAGTTCATCAAATATCCTTCCAACCATTTATTCACGATTTTCGTTTGTCCATCGGTTTGTGGATGATAACTGGTGCTAGGAGTGAGCTCTGTACTTGTTAATTTAAAGACCTCTTGCCAAAATATGCTCATAAATCTGCTGTTTCTATCACTCACAATATTTTTGGGCAGCCCATGTAATTTAAAAACTTCCTTAAAAAATACATCAGCAACTATAGGAGCATTATACTTAGCTAGACGTGGATAAAATTGTGCAAATTTTGTAAGTCTATCAACCACTACATAAAGACAAATTTTACCTTGAATCAGGGGCAATCCGGTAATGAAATCCATTGATATACTTTCCCATTTTTGTGATGGAATGGGAAGGGGCTGCAAGAGGTCTGCTGGAAAAACATGCTCACTTTTATTCTTTTGGCATACGAAACACTCTTGGATGTATTTGAGGACTTCTTTCTTTAAACCCTTCCAATAAAATCTTTCCCTTACAAGTTTGTAAGTTTTAAAATACCCTTGATGTCTCATCAAAGGAGTGTCATGGGCAGCTCTTAATATCATCTGTTTCACCTTGGATTCGGGCACCAAATAAACTCTTTCTCTGTAAAGTATGAGGCCATCCACAATTCTGAATTTGTCATCAACAATTATTTCTTCAAACAAATTGTTAGCTAACTGATTTTTAACATATTCCATGGAAATCAATTCTTTCCAATCTGCTGTTATGAAAGACATGGAATATATTTTTGCATCTTTTTGTAAAGCTTTGTTAAATATAGAAGTGATTTGAGGTGCTCCTTTGACCATACCTTGAAGTGTTATCTCTTTATCATTTGCCTTGAATTTGAGCATTGAACCTTGATAATTGAGGGGAAATTCCCCCAATGAATGCAACCATTGGACCGCAATAACAAGATCCATCTCTCCAATGTCAATTACATAGAAATCATCACATACATCATGCTTCCCCAAGGTGATAGGAAGCTTGGTGACTCTTTTGGTACAAGGAATAAAACATCCATCTGCTATGGTTACTTTGAAACCTTTGAAATCTTCAACAACCAAATCAAGCTTAGCTACCAATTTTTTGCCAATGAAATTATGTGTAGCACCACTATCAATTAGGATGATTACCTTGTGATCTTTGATAGTCCCTCCTATTCTGAAAGGATAATATTTGGGTGCTCTTGAAAGAGAGGCTAGAGTGCTGTCCACATTTTGTTCATCCTCTTTATGTGCATGCTTCTCATCTAAATGATCATCATGTTCAACATTAGCATCAATAACATCAAAATCTGAGTCATTGCCTATTACCTCTATGTAGTAGACATGCCCTTTGCCCATACAATGATGGCCCTTGGTCCATGAACTTTTGCATGTGAAACATAGGCCTTGTCTTCTTAATTCATCTCTTTCATCCCTCATGTTATTGCTGTAGGACAGCGATTTGTGTGGTGGCATATATAGTGAAAAAGGCTTCCTTGGTGGCTCGCTTGGTGGTGCTTTGGACTGCCCACCTTGTGTTCTTTGCTGCCCATTCAAAACAGTCCTTGGCTGCCCTGTATTTGTTCCTTTTGGCAGCGAATAGGTGGCAGCTCTTGGCTGTCCCTTTGGTCCTTCATAACCCCTGTACGCTGAACATTCTAGATCCAATGCCTTAGTGATGGCATCTTGCAAAGAGAGAGTGTTAAAAGCTTTCACCAACCCCTTCAAGGGTTCAATCAATCCCTCAACAAATAAAACAATTAATCTTTTTCATTGATGTCAGAAACCATTACTAAAACCTTCTAAAAATCAGCCACATACCTTTCAACATCATGCTCCTATTTGAGTTGTGCCAAATCTCGAAAATGCCTATCCTGATTCTTTCTATCAAATCGTTCCATGATTCTTTGGCCAAATTCCTCCATGGTAGCAATAGATCTGTGGCCTTGTGTGATGAGGTCATGAAACCACCACTCATGAGCAATCCCCTCCAAATGTAGGGTGACAAATTTTAGAGCCTCTTCTTCAAGCATGGGGTTAAGTGACATATATGTTTCTAGCTTTTGTAACCAAGACCTCACATGAAGTTTATCAGAACCATCAAAAATAGGAAGGGAAATCTTACCCAACCTTTGTTGCAAGTCTCTGTGGGGTTGTGTATTTGGAGCCTTTGATTTTGTTCCTTCGATTCATAAAAATCTTTGAAATTTAACAAATTTTGTGTAGCCAAACTTAAAGCTGCATACTCCTCTTGGAGTGTATCCCAAATATTTTCTCTTTGAGTCCTCTTCTCCAATCCTGGTTCTTTAAAAAAAGTGGCATTAAAGAATTTTTGAGGTGGATTAAAAGAAATCCTTTCATCATTGTTTGAATCTCCTTCAGTAGAGAAGTGATCTTTCTTAGGAAGGGCATCTTTTAACATAGCTGCGATTTGCACACTCATACTTTGTTGGAAATCTTTTTGGCTTTCCTTGATGAAGCCATGCATAAGCTTATATTGTTTTGGAGAAAACCCTTGCTCTTGGTCTCCCATTTCTTTTCCTCTCCTTTGATAAACTAAGTAGTCTTTACCTATTTGCATCCAAAAACCAACACACAGGTATGCAAGACCGATGCTTTGATACCACTATAGTGTCCCTAAATGGGACGAACTAGCAAATAAGGGGTTTCCTCCAAATTCTCTTAAATCTGATCCAAAAATTCATAAATCCTAGTTGCAAATAAAATCCACAAATTCCTTATTTAATGCAAGAAACCCTAGATGCCAAGAATGAGGGTTTTAAGGGTAATTTCCACCAATAACATAATCTGAAAATAAATAATTAATTTCAGATTTAAACTTCTCAAATAAATACCTTTTTCTTCTTTTCGGATGCCACAAAATAAGTAGACAAAATCAGATTTAATCTTTGAATTTTCTGCTGCTGTTCGGAGACTAAAATACCTTTGAAAACCCTTGCAAAAGTCGTTGTCCACCTCAAAAAATTAATAGAAAATTCCAGCATTGACTTTTGGCCTTTAAATTGACAAATTGACCCCTCTAGGTCAATCGCCACCCTCTTGGAAGCCCTGAAAAAATAGTAGAAAAATAGTATTGCAATTCCCAACCCTTCTTTAGCAAGAAACTATTCCGAAAAAGCTTAGAAAAATTAATAATAATTTCTGAAAATTATCTATTAATTTTTCGTCTTCAATATCCCTCACAAAGGGTCCAAAATACCTCAAAGATGATTAGAAAAATATGGAATAATTTCAGATAATAATTTAAGGGTATTTTGTCCACAAAAATGTCTTCAAACCCTAGCGTCCACCTCCTAAGAGGTTCGCTCCACTTGCAGATCTGTTAGAATAATTTTAGCAAGCAAGAAATGTGAAAAAACACATAATCAAACCTTCAAAACAATTACCAAACCCTTCCAGGTAGTTTGCTCCACCTCTAGGGCATCAAACAAGCTTTTCGTAGCAAAAGGCGGTGTCAATAGACACCTTTGTAGATTGATCAGTCACCAAATAGAGCAAATCTATTGGGCATGCATCCCAATAGCATTTTTCACGCAGGAAGAACAAGATAACAAATTCAACATATTCTCCTTGAAGCTTTCGTCTTCTCTTTATAACTTTCCGAGGGGTTTGAACCCTTATTGGAAAGATAAATGTCTTTTCTTATCTTCATTTTAGCTCCATGCTAAGAATTCCCTTTTTTGACAATATAATAATAAATTAGCCTTAATTAAAATGTAATAAAAATTACTTTAAGACCAATGTATTTCACTTAAGCACTTTAGTGGTAAAAACCACTTTTAAAATATTTTATTAATTAATTTAATAATTGCCTTGTGATAAAAATCACTATTTCGACAGTTAATAAAATAACTTTCCCCAATAAGTGTAATGAAATTACTTCAAGAATTAAGTATAATAGCAGAATTATATCCAAATATGACTGAAATATATCCAAATATATGATAATAGATAAGCCACTTTGAGGGGGCAACCTCCACAAGCTTCAATAAGAGCAGAATTCACAATATGATGATAAATAATTACCCACTACCTCCTATATATAGTCTATCTAGGCCATGGTTACTTCATAGGCTGACCTACTAATCAAAAGAAAGCATAGATAAATGTAATATAACATCAAAGAGGGATAAGTAAGCCACAAGTCGGCTACTACTATCCTCATACATGTGATAGGTTAGGGGTGTAGCATGCCCTTCCCATTCAAACCAACGTTGTCCTCAACGTTGAACAACTCTGGATGTTGTTGCAGAAAATCTTCACTTTCTCGAGTTGCATCTTCACTGCTCTAGTTTTTCTACTTGATCAAATATTCCCTAATCTCTCTGGTTCTCAACCTCTTAGTATGTGTTTGGAGGATCTTTTTTGGTTCCAAAATGACTCGTCCTTCTTCATCTAGTTCTGGGAGCACTGTCTGGGCGGAAATTTTCTGTCCAATGACCTTCAAACAGGAAACATGAAATACTGGGTGTATGTGAGATGAATGAAGTAACTCGAGCTTGTAAGCCACACTTCCAATTTTTTGTAGAACCTGATAAGGGCCATAATACTTAGGAGCAAGTTTGTTGTCCTTTTTCTGTTGCTTCAAGGACATCTGCTTGTAAGGCTGCAAATGAACAAATACCCAGTCACCCACCTCGAAATTTCGCTCACTACGGTGTTGATCAGCTTGTTGCTTCATCCTATTTTGTGCCAAGGCCAAATTCTCTCTCAAACTAGCCAAAACCTTTTGTTGATGTTGAATGTGCTCTTCGACATCTCGAACCTTAGTGTGCACCTTTAATGAAGAAGTGATGGAAGGTGGATGGTAACCATATAGTGCTAGAAATAGAGACATTTTAGAAGAGGTATGGAAAGATGTGTTATACCACCATTCTGCAAGTGGTAGCCATTTAACCCAATGTTCTTCTTTAACTGATACAAAACAACGGAGATACCCCTCTAAACATTTGTTAACCACTTCAGTTTGTCCATCAGATTGGGGGTGGTAAGATGAGCTATGAGCTAGCTGAGTACCCAAACAAGAAAATAGTTCAGTCCAAAAATTACTAGTAAAAATAGGATCATGATCACTTACAATTATTTTTGGGGTTCCATGTAATTTGAGAACTGCTTCCATAAAAATAGCTGCTACTGTACTTGCTGAAAATGGGTGTGAGAGAGCACAAAAATGGGCATGTTTTGTAAGCCTGTCCACAATGACCAAATTAACATTCTTACCTTCAGAACAAGGCAACCCATGGAAACCTCCTCCCACCTTTGACTAGGAATTGCTAACGGTTGTAACAGACCTGAGTCTTAACTGTTTCACCTTTATTCTGTTGGCATATCAAGCATTCTTCTACAAACTTTTGTACATCTCCCTTGAGTCCTTCCCAAAATAATTCTTTCTTAATTCTATGATAAGTTTTCAAGAACCCTGAGTGACCCCCAATTGGAGATGCATGCAACTCTGCAAGAATCTTATGCTTAAGCTCTGAATTTTTGCACAAGTATAACCTACCCTTATACCATAGGACATTACCTTTCCATTCAAATTTGTCAGAGGATAAATTACCTTGCTGGATATTTTGAATCAGAACCTGTGTATCCTTGTCTTGCTCCCATTCTAACCTAGCTTCATCCACCCAATCTGCTTGCAACATGGACATTGCACAAAGTAATGCTTCTATGGATGCATCTCGTCTGGATAGTGCATCTGCTACTACATTATCTTTACCCTTCTTGTAGATGATTTCAAAATCATAACCCAACATTTTGGTTACCCATTTTTGTTGTTCCTCAGATGATAATCTTTGCTCCAAAAAGTATTTGAGACTATCATGATCCGTTTTCACCTTAAAGTGTCTACCCATCAAATAAGGCCTCCATTGTTTAATTGCATGAAAAATAGCCATCATTTCTTTTTCATAGACAGGTTTTTGTAGATTCTTACCTTTGAATTGACGACTTTCAAATGCAATGGGTCTTCCTTCCTACATTAGTACTGCCCCCAATTTAGATTTAGAAGCATCACATTCAACAATGAATGTCTGTGAGAAGTTTGGAGTAGCCAAAACTGGAGTGGTGCACATAGTTACTTTTAGTTTCTCAAATGCTTTGGTGGCATCATCATTCCAATGGAAAGCATCCTTCTTTAGCAATGCAGTGAGTGGAGCTACTATGCTGCCATAACCTTTCACAAATCTTCTATAGTAACCTGTTAGTCCAAGGAACCCTCGAAGGTTTTTGAGAGTTTTTGGCATGGGCCATTCCATTATCGCTTTGATCTTCTGGGGATCAACTTTGACACCTTCATGGGAAACAATGTGATTGAGGTACTCTACCTCCTGTACTCCAAAAGCACATTTAGATGGCTTTGCATAAAGTTGGTGTTTCACGAAAACTATCAACACCTGTTTCAAATGTTGCAGATGTGCTTCCCATGTCTGACTATAAATCAATATGTCATCAAAGAAAACTAGCACAAACTTTTTAAAAAAAGGCCTAAAAATAGTGTTCATCAAGCTCTGAAAAGTAGATGGTGCATTTGTAAGACCAAAAGGCATTACCAAAAACTCATAATGGCCCTCATGTGTTCTAAAAGCAGTTTTATGAACATCTTCATCCTTGATTCTAATTTGATGGTACCCCGAGCGAAGATCCAATTTTGTGAAATAATTAGCACCATGCAACTCATCAAGTAAATCATCAATTACTGGAATAGGAAACTTATTTTTGATGGTGTACTTGTTGAGTTCCCTATAATCTGGGCACATCCTCCATGTGTCATCCTCCTTCCGCACCATGACCATTGGTGATGAATATGCACTTTGGCTATGCTTGATGATCCCCGCCTCCAACATCTCATGGAGCATCTTTTCAATTTCACTCTTTTGTGCATATGGATATCTATATGGTTTGATATTTGGTGGTTGACTACTTGGAATTAGTTGAATGGCATGATCATGTTCTCTTTTTGGTGGTAGTCCTTTTGGCATGGGCCCAAAAATAGATGAGTGGTCCTCAAGAATTATCTGTAGATCAGGATGTGTAGTTACCTGTGTGGGTTGAACTTCTATGGAGCATAATCGTGCAATAATTCCCTCTACCCCCTTTTTTAACATCTTGGTCATCTGATGTGAACTAACCAATTGTGGAGATTTTGCATGTAATCCATGTAGTTCAATTTTCTTACCTTCAGAATGAAAGCGCATGAATAGTTCTTGGAAGTTCATCTCAATGGTACCTAAGGTTGTGAGCCATTGGACTCCCAAAACAATGTCTGTGTTACCCATGGGAATAGCAAACATAGGAGAGTCGAGATTGTACCCACCCATAGTAAGCTTAATACTATGGCATTTGCCTGAACAATTAGTTGTGTCACCATCTGCAATCATGACCTGAAATTCTGGTGCTGGGTAGATGAAACAGTTCAATTGAGTGGCCAACTTATGGTTTATAAAGTTGTGTGCTCCTTGAATCAATCAATACTGTCACCTTCTGTTTCTTGAGGAAACCCACCACCTTAAGAGTTTGTGGAGTGCTAATACCTGCAAGTGCATGATAAGAGATTGTAGGTTGGGAATCTTCAGGTACCTTTTCTATATCTTCCTCATCATCATTGGAGGCATCATCTGCTTCTTCATCTTCGTTTGGTGCCTCAATGTAGAATAACTTCTTCTCAACACATCTATGTCTTTTACACCACTTGCTGTCACAACCGAAACATAATCCTTTTGCATGCTTCTCTTCAATTTGCTGAGGGGTCAATCTAGTAGGTGGAGGAAATGTTGGTGACGATATGCTACGATCTTTGAAGTGAGTGAATCGCTGCGTCTTGTTGGCTATGAATTTTTCCTCAGTTCTACGTGCCATGATAATAGAATCAGAGATCTTAAGTGGATTAAACATGCGTACCTCATGTTGAATGTGGTCCTTGAGTCCACCCAAAAATAGGTCATTCGAGTTTGCTTCAGAAATTGTCTCCACACGTAAGGACAGGTTCTGAAAATGATGAATATAATCCTTGATGGAGCCAGTTTGTCGCAATTTTGCCAGTTCGCTGAAGTAATTCTCTATCACACTATTGCCATAGTGTAATTGTAGCTCCTTTGTAAAAACTGACTATGTGACATTGAGAGTCATCTTTTTCTTTTGAGCACACAACCATCGATACCAAATGAATTGATCAGGTTCAAGATACAAGGATGCCATGGTAACTTTCTGTCCACTCGGAATTTGATGTAGGTCAAAAAAATTCTCCATTTGGTTGATCCAATCGAGTGGATCTTTTCCATCAAATTTGCGCATATCCACCTTTGGTAATAGGTTCCTCTATGGCCATGGAGTTAGATTTGAAGTAGACTGGTTAGGAGAACCACCCTGGTGGGTTTGTGCAATAGAGTTAGCTTGATGATTTGACTGATTAATGTTCAAAGCCATCATGATATCTCCCAAACTATCTTGTATGGATTGCATATTAGATTGTATGTCTTGCACCTCAGTCTGAATGCCTTGCACACTATAGTCAAGCTGGCTCACTTTGTGATCTATGTCAGAAAACCCTAGTACAAAGGGTCTAGTACATCCCCCTTCTGACTCCATCTCTTCCTTGTTAGGAGTTTTACCTGGAGTTTCAGCACCCTTTCCTCGGCCCCGAGTTTGTGGACTTGCCATAAAAGGGTTTTACGATGTTGACCCTTATTGGCACTTTTGACCCAACTTTGACCAAGCGATTTTGGAATTATGTCGGCCTCAAATCAAAAAATACAAAGAACATACCGTAGCCAAATTTTTCTAAGCTTTTCAAAAATGTAAACTCAGAAAAATTCTTTGAATTGCGCACTATAGAGCAATTTTATGAAAAAACATAAAATAGCGATAACTTTTGTAAAACAAATCCAAATGAGCTGAAATTTTAATGGAAGCTTAATTTGATTATTTCTCACCTCCAATAAAAATTTTGCAGATAAATTCGCAACCGTTTTTTATATATCGCAAAATTTAAAAATTTAGTGTTTCGCCCACAAGATTGCCCAAATCGCAGCTCTGATACCACTTGTAATGAAATTACTTCAAGAATTAAGTATAATAGCAGAATTATATCCAAATATGACTGAAATATATCCAAATATATGATAATAGATAAGCCACTTCGAGGGGGCAACCTCCACAAGCTTCAATAAGAGCAGAATTCACAATATGATGATAAATAATTACCCACTACCTCCTATATATAGTCTATCTAGGCCATGGTTACTTCATAGGCCGACCTACTAATCAAAAGAAAACATAGATAAATGTAATATAACATCAAAGAGGGATAAGTAAGCCACAATTCGGCTAATACTATCCTCATACATGTGATAGGTTAGGGGCGTAGCAATAAGGACTCCTTTAGTCTATGGGGAGATAGGCTAAAGGTCTTCATACCTGTTTTAATTAAGAGGGGGAAAATGGGCACATTACAGAGCGGCTATAAGGTCCAGCTAGGAATGTTCATCTGGTCTGGTTTATTTTGGCTATGAGAGACTAAAAACCAAAATAACACAAACTTTTTGATAGTCCCTTCCATCAGCAGCTTTCTCTTCATCTGGTTCCTCTTTGTAGATGATGAAGGCACGGATGATGAAGTTGATGTGGTAGTTAAGAGAGGAAATAAAACTCCATTGCTAATTTATATGAACATTGACTATGGGTCTAGCAACTAGCGAATAAATAGCAACACCAATGAAGTCCTTGTAGTTTTTAATCAAGTTGCATAAAAGCGGTGCCAACTTGGGACGATTCCACAAAGAGAGGTCACACCTCATACATTTCTTCATCTCCTTCAATGTAGCATAGGTTTATCCATCATTGGAATTCGTACTCGTTGTCGAAGAGTTCACATCACGTCTAAGTGGACCATTCCTTAATATATACCTGCTGGATTTATTCATATTTGGTTCCTTACTGACATTCCTCGTGATCTCTTTAACATCCATAAAATCTACCTTAATTGTATGTGAGCATAGCTTGGAGACCAAACGGAAAGGCCATACCCTCAGACAATAACAATCATTATTGCTTGTTCCTAAGAGCTTAGTCCATTTAGAGGTTAAGAAAACATAATCCTCATAGAAACATATCCTTGACCCAAATTCCACACAAGGCGTCCACCTCAACTTTTCAAAGAGCATTCGGGAATAAAGCTTCTTTAGGTCTTCCATTGCACAGCCTGCCATTTCATTTATTTTATTTTATTGGGATATGAACTATGGCCCTTGATGGGATCAAATCTTATTAAGCTGTTATCGTGAAACTGGATTTCCATTAAATCTATAAAGAAGTTTTTAACACTCCTTACAAATGTTTTACTTGATTTTAGAAAATGTGGAGTAAAACCATTGCAATAATGAAGCATAAGCCACAAATGCCCGTCTTTGTCTGAACCTTTAAAATCTTCATGCAAGCAATTAATCGTCCTTTCTACAAAAGGATTTCTTTTTCTTTCCTTTTCTATCATCATAATCTTTTTGCAAGATTTTGAAATCCTCAATAAAGCTTCTTACATCCTCTTAAAACTTCTTATTCCCAGGTTAGCAAGCTATTTATCAGCCTTATTGCTTTCATGAAAGCCGTGCACAAAGAAAATTTCTTTGAAGGAAGTCTTCATTGCCTCGTTTCTATAATAATTCTATTTAATCTCCAGTTTAAACATTGCCGCTTATCAGCTGCATTAATGATTAGTGGGGAATCTCCTCCAACAAACAACTTCTTCATCCCATTTCTAATAGCCATTTTTAATCCAGACTCCAAAGCGTCCCTTCCACTACATTGTTGGAGTTTCTTATAGCAAAAATGAGATTCAAAAGCAATCATTGTCCCAATAACATCTGTCTAATGCAGCCTGTCCCTGACAAACCCGGGTTCTTTTGGAGGCCCCATCAAAATTAGTCTTCACCTGGTTGGTAGGAAGAGAGGACCACATATTCCCCTCTTCTTTGTCTATTTTTCATAACTATTACAGCATCAAGTCAACATTTCACTCCCAGCAATTGCTCAAGTATATGGCAATCTCTTAGATTGAACTCGTTACTCTTTTTATGAGTTAAGAGTTACTAATTTGTGGATAGATCTCTCTGCACCTTTCCAAACCTTCTCAAATGACCTGGGAACATCTTGAAAGATCTGTTGGTTGCGTTCCAACCATGGCTCAAATGATCATAGCTTGATCCATCTCCCATAGGTCTTTTAGGGAAGAAAAATTCCTAGAAATCTATTAGATTGACAAAAGATTTAGAATGTATAGTGGAAAAACCCAAGCGATATTAAGTTTGAGGAGCAAATTCAACATCCTTAGAAAAATTACAATTAAGATGATTGACCTCTTCCTCAGTGTTGTAGGCTCGTAACATAAAACACATCAAGGACCTTGAAAACCTGTTTTCTTTAGCTGCTCACTAGAAAGAATCTTCCCCTGGGCCACAATCCAGCTGAAATTTTGGCCTAAGGCCAACCGTTCGTCTGGCACATCTGCTTCCAAAAGGTGGTATTAGATGTTTTTGTTTTGATGGGTAAAAATAATTATATCAGAAGGTATTAGATGTTAATATAGCCTTGGGGGAGTTTATTTTTTTTGTTAAGTGGTATTTTAGGTGATGAGAAGGCCCTATTCAGGGATTTATTCTTGGAGCACCTATTTTTTGTACTTGCTCTTATAAGTGTCCTGATTTTAGAGCTCTAATTTGGGCATTATCTATGTTCAGCAAGACACTTTTGTGATGTCCAGAAAGTAGGCTTTCAAAAAAAATTAAGGGTTACTAAATTCAGAGTATGGTTGAGTTTAATGCTGTTCAAAAAGTGATAGGTTATTTATAACGTGACATGTGCATTCGTGTGTGTATGCATGCGGGCACGGTGAGTGGTATGTGCAGCAATTAATATGGTGAATATAAAGTTATGCATCGAGACTGCATAGCTCAATTTTATGCTACAGTTGATTTATCTGAGTGTTATACTGATGCTGCTTTTTTTCCTGTTTGCATGCTGCTGTGATTTGAAAACTTAACAGCTTTGATATGACTATTGTATACGCCCATGTCACTTAGAACATAATGCTAGCTATTAGGAAAAGCAAGAAATGTTAAAGCTTCAAACATGTGATAGAAATAAATAAACATTTGATAGAAAAATAGGTGCTTATTATGGTTTACAAGAAAAAGGAGGCAATTGTCACGGTGATCAAATACAGACGTTTATGTTATTCTGCAGTGTGATAGATAGATTTGGGTATTTAGCAAAATCTTACGATGGGAAAAATCTTAAAACAACTTATTTTGCGAACACCTTGCACTCTGTTAGGTGATAGGTAATCTTTCATATGGTTCTTGCCAAATATCTTCTTAATAACTCGTAAGTCGACATATACTTTTTTTATAAAACTCAATAAACAATAAGGTTGTGATTGACGCTTGTGTTTAGGCTTCCACATGTGGAAACTAATACGTCATTGCAGCTAAATTGATTGGAATTCAACTTAACAAAAACATATAGGAAAACCTTAAATTGTCCTTTTCAACTGCGCTTTGAGAACTTAGAGTAAGCTTTTGATGGTAAAATAAAAATAAAAAAAATAATGCAAGGAATAATACACCTTGATTACAAACAAGAATCTCTATATGATACAGCATTCGAGTTGAATGAAAAGGTTTTTGTTTAACCTTCAAATGTGAGAACGTTACAGCCTGGAGAAGCTAGCCAAGGGGCCAAGTTATTCTTTCCTCGATTACAATTAAAATGTATTTATATAGAAAGAAGGCTGGCCATTGGCCAATTTTTTTTAAATGGTCTGCCAACTGAAGATAATATTTTCTATCTATTCTATATTCCATATTTTGTTTTGGACCTGTTTTGTTTTTGATTATATCTTTTGTTCACAGGCTTCATTATTTTGATCACAGGCTTCATAATCTATGGTATAGTTTTAGCCATGGTCTTCTGTCTTGACTCTTTATAATAGAAAAAGATACTTTGCCTTCTTTTCTCATGCATTTTATTGCAACTTGAAAATATTCATTATACATATAACAAGTAACTTGAATTCCTATTGGAATCACCACTTCCAATCCAACTTTCCAGAGTTTTTTAGGCTCAAATTTGAGAAGTCCCATACGTGTTTGCATTTGTAGTTCAGGAACTGACAATTTATGGCCTTCCTCTATACTGTCCATATGTTATTGCTCTTCTATTTTCTGCATAATTTTTTTTCCACACTTTTATGTTCATAGAATATATTCTGCACAAGTATTCTCTTATTGCGTTCTTCCACATATACTCTTATGGCTGCAATTGTTGGATTCATTTTCATTCATTCAGAATATATTATTGTGCAAAGTCAAGTCCTCCAACTGGGTCTAAAGTCTCACTTCTCCCTTGTCAGATTTTGTGCCATGCGTGATAAGAACGCAATTGCAAGAGTGGAAAGGAACACAAGAAGTTTCAGCAATTGTACATTCCATGCATTCAGTTGTTTTATATATATATATATATATATAGAGTACAAAGGATGTACAAGGAAGCTTTTAGAGGAAGGAGGCCTCTAAGAGAAGAAATAAGTACATAGAGATGCATGCAATAGATAAGAATATGCAACAGCCCATGTGACCATATCTCATCATTTAATAAAATACATCAGCCCATGTGGACGTGTCTCATCATTTCCTCCCTTCTTAGAGGAAATTGTCCCCAATTTTTGTTGTAGATGTGGAAAGTGCTGCCCAATGTTGATTGAGACTTTCACTTAGGATGAGTTGATAATGAACCTTTGCGACCAAGTGCTAGTGGAGTGGTGCCTAGTAGTGCATGTGTGGACATCAAGCAGGGTATCCTCACACAAAGGAGGTTGAAAATATGGAATGGTGTCCTTAAGATGAGAGATAACAACCTTTTACTCCAAATGAGGTGGCCCATAAAGCTTAAGTTGATTTACATTCACAACACTGTATACCAAGTTAAGAAGGGAAATCCAACTTGAAAGCAATTTCTTCATTGTTATAAAATGGTGAAAGACATAATACCTGATGGTTTGAGCTTATGATGCTACTGAGATTTAAATCTCTATTTGCCCAAGTAGATCCAAATTATATTTCCAATCTGAAAATGTGGAGGAACTCAAATCTGATCATAAAGCTCTTTGTATTTATCTCGAGTCTTCAATAATGTGTCATGAACTTGTGCATGGGGTTAGCCTCATGTTGGATAAAAGAAGAAGCCTTAGCTTTCTCCTTTTGTTGACAAGATGAAGTAGTTATGAGTAGAGCTATCAGAATCTCATAGCGATCAAGGGTTTGTTACCCATAACAAACCGCAAATGGAGTGTCCTATAGAGACATGGATATTTCTATTTTAACTATGCAGCAACACATGAAGATACGTATCCCATTGTTTATTTTGTCTGTGAAATGATGTAGATGGCATGAACTAAGGAGTAGTTAACGACCTCAATATGACCATCAATTTGTGGATGCAAGATGTAGAAAGCCTCAATTGACAACTCAAAATCTTCCACAAGGTTTTTCAAAAGTGAATAATAAATACTGAATCACAATAAAAACAATAATGAGTGATCAGCCAAAGTGACACCATGCATGCTAGGAAAACAACTCAAATTTGGAAACATATACAATTTTGTGGCATGAAATGAATACAACCATTTTAGAAAACCTGAATATATCATCAAAGATGCCTAAATCGGAATATAACATAGTTACACTAGAACGTGCCTCCTGGTTTTGAGTAGTAAGGGACATCCAAGACGCTTTTGGGACAACAGGGAAATGTCCTCTGTACGTTTTTGTGCACAATGTTTTTCATTGGGACGTCTTGGGGGCATCTTTGGAAGTCAGAGGATGTCCTCCATATGTCCCATTTGTTTTGAACTTCCAGAGCACATCTGGGTTGTCTAAGACATTACCAGGACTATTGAGGAACATCCTAGGCATCCCAAACATACTCTGCGACACTTCACTATATGACTTAAAGAAACAATTTTAAATTAAAAAAAAGAAAAGAAAAAAATCATAAAAAGAATACAAAACATAACACAATGAAAACCTAACCCTAAAAGTGATATTTAGACTTAACTCTAAGAGAGCGGAGAAGATTGTTGCTGTAACAGTGCCTTGCGTCTCATGGATCACAAGACACTTGAGTATAAGCAGACCCTGACATTACGGTGGGATGTAGATCCCAAGGAACTGAGCCATGTTGAAGAGGAGCATAATGTGCAGTAGGGATTGATTGGGATCCTCTTTGAGGATGAGGATGAGGACGACAGTTTCCACGAGGAGCAGTTCATGGATGTTGTTTCAGACGATGATTCTGATTTTTGAGTTTGCCTCTGTGGACTATTTTTTTTTGTTTTGGCCCTTGGGCACAAGCATGTTGAACAATTGATGTATTAATCAAAAACTTCAAAACTATAATGTATCTAGTTCTACCATAGTCTATCATGCACTTTTCTCATTGTAATATTGTTGATGTATCTCGATTAAAGATTCTCTATCATTTATGATTTTGGTCCTTGACTCCTTGGATTAAAATTTAAAATTTAATGGTTAATGATATTGATCAATCACAATGTTTACATTTATTATTTTGAATTTCAGCTTAAGTTAGTCTCTTTAAGTTATTTTTTTAGTTTATTTGTATATTATAAATATTTGTATATTATTTTAATTAGCTGTCCCCCTGCCTTCCCCAATATTTTGGAAATGTTTTGCTGTCCCAGAAATCCCGTCCCGCCGTTCTGCCATCTCGGAGTCATAGGTAACTATGGAACATAACAAAAAAAATGCAATCATACTTCCCTAAAGTAGGTGGCAATCCACTAATAAATTCCATGCATATGGAATGGCAAGACATGGAGAGAACTGAAAGTGGCTTTTACAAACTACTAAGCTTCATGTAAGAGGATTAGGTTGAATGCATAGTGAACATCGTCAAATAATTTTTTTCACATGCTTAATCATAGAAGGCCAATGGAAAGACCTTTGTAAATGCTGCAAAGTCTTAATGTGCCAAAATGACCACCGTACAATGAGGATTATGCCTTTCTAATAAGTGTGAGATGGCATGGACCCACTGTAATACAAAACTGATTTACTTTATACAACAAATCATCTCTTAATCTATAATTCAGAAAAGGAGTTTCAATTACCTTTGTAGGTTGTTGTAAAGAGGTAAGGATCGACCCAAAGTGTGGAACTGAAGAACAAAGTGAATTTTAATCTTCATATGCCAAAAAAAATAAAAATTGAGAATATGCAAAATCTTGGAAGAAGGTGTAATCAACATGTCAAAGAATATATTAGCAGTTCCCCTTCTGTGCTTAATGAGACTAAATTGTAGAATATAAGTCCATTAAAGATGCACTTGTTCTTGAATCTTGGATTGTGAATTCGAAAACGAGGGGTTGACGATCGGTTGTAAGGGTTGTTTTATTACCAAGGATGCAGTGCCTCCATTGCTCGAGTGGTTGAAACTTGAACCAATGCAATTTTTTTTGAATCATATACGTTGTAGTTTTTATTCCCAACATCATTGACCCAACCCAGGTGATAGGAACTACGATGGGTTCTAGTAGGGAGCTAAAAATATGAAACTAGATTCTGAGATACTAGGTTTTTCTAACTGCCATTATCAATGATAAGACAAATCAAATGATCCTTTGCCTTTATCCTGTGCATAGAGGTGTGTGCAATAGATAAGAATATAAAATAGCCCATGTGACTATATTTCATCATTAAATAGAATCGCCTAGCCCTTGTGACTATATTTGCTCAGGTATTCTCCAAAGGATGTCTCACACACGTATTCTCTTATGGCTGCAGATATTGGATCCATTTTGATTCATTCGAAATATATTCTTGCCCAAAGTTGAATTCTGCAACTGATTCTGAAGTTTCACTTTGCCCTCGTCATATTCTGAGCCATGCGACGTTTCTGCTTCCTCTTTGTCAGACTCGATGACCACACACTTCTTGTTCCTCTTATGTCTGGGTGCTGCTGAGATAAGTTAGGAGAAATTTTCAAATGAAATTGTCTCATGATCTTTTAAATTTGACTCTAAAAATTTAGGAATAGTTATGAAAAATTGTTTGTAGTAATTTGAATTTTTTTTTTTTAATTAATAGTAATTTGAAAAAATAATTTAAAAGAAAAAAAAAACTCCATCCACTTAGAGTAGGCGACATGTTAAAGAGCAGGCAGGCAACATGGTTTTTGAAGTAACAGCAACAGGAAAAATAAAGAGTAAAAAAGAGGCCAGAATTAGAATGGGAAGGCAAAGCATCTAGTGGAAATGGTTGTGTTTTTCTCGTTGAGTTGAGGCAACAACGACAGAGACAGGGCTACGATAACACACAGGGTTTTCGTGATGGCAAAGAGGAGACAGTTTCCTATGCAACTAGGGCAGAGGGAGGTCAACAACAACAAAGAGGAGACAGTTTCCTATGCAACTAGGGCAGAGGGAGGTCGACAACAACAAATTCAGTCAAGAGACCACAAAACCAATAGGTGAGTCCAGTAATATCTGCTCTCATTTTTTTTAATTTTTGACGCATATAAATATCTATTTAAGGTAAACATTTGCAAAATAATGCACACTCTTACAAGGGGTTAAATTCTATTCAAATCAAACCGCATACCAAAAATCTGGGAATCCATGATGAAGGAACAATTGGAGGGGAAAAGGGATAACACAAACCCAACTATAAAGGGGCAGGACATACGTTGAAATTAATACCCCGAAAAAAGTAGACCATGAAAAAAATAAAAAGGGACCACAAATAGAAATATTGGAAAATAAGGGGGTTGTAGACATTATAGTGTTAGAGGAATGCTCATAAATTGACCATAGGATAATTGGAAGACAAAGCATCTACATGATTTAATTTAGAAGAAGCTTTTATAAATATATAATCAATCGGGTTACATTCATATTCTTCCTCAATCGTTAAATAAGCTTACACATACATGACCCAACGGTCTAACGGGCCCAACTAACTATACCTGTGCAACTAACCACTAACATTAGTAGTAAATGAATACCATTAATTTCTAATCAACATTATCATAAAATTTATTTAATTTCAAAGGGGGGTGTCTCTTAAAGAGATGGATGCCTCGTACAATAAACAAACTAACATGCTAACTCGTCTGCCACCCCCCAACCCCCTACCCATCAATCGAAGAGTTGTGAAGACATCCAAGAGTCTTTGCCGCTCTTGCAAATCGGCACTTTGTACATCTTGGTACCGATCAATCTATGTTGCTTCGCAAAGCCTGTGATTTGCAGATCGTGACATGATGATGAACATCTTGTTGGGCATGCTTATACCTTTGACTATTTTGTACCTGTACTGCAATATAAGCACCCATCACGGGAATGCTCAATTACATCAATCCTCGTCTTAGTGACTATTTAGTACCTCTGTATGACACATCTACCCTAATGTCCAACAATGCTGACCTCACTTTGCTCAACACTACTAGTGTTAGCACCCTTATTAGTTGTACAATCATTGATGACTGATCAAAAACCAATACAATATCTTCCTCCCTATCAGACAAGAGGTGAGAAGTCTTTGTCACAAAAACCATAACCAAATAACTTGGTCTGTTCCTCATCAATGACATAAAAAAACTCAAACCAAAATTGGACAAAAATGACAACAAACTCCCATCATCTATCAAAAAATGCCACTACAACATAACCCGATCTTAGAGCTAGCAACGAACTCAAGATGGGTGGTTCATTGGCTCCATTTAGCCTTTTTAATATCAATAAGGATTATAAAATTTATCTATTTTATAATCCTTATTAATTATAATATGTTTCCACATTGAATATTAATATATGGTCTAAAATTTTGTACCCATATCTGCTCTCTTCATAATAACTTAATTGATAAGATATTTACCTAATGTAAATATTAATCAATCAAGTTATTATGTTTTGAACGAATGAAATGAATACGCCTCAATTCATTCATTCAGTTTATCTAATTACTATTATCCTTTTGAAGATATCTATAACTTAAATTCTTAGACCATACTAGTTTATGGTTGAAAACCATGAATACGCCTTATTTCATGGTTATGTTTGAAAACCATGAAATGAGGCGTTCATGGTTTTCAAACATAAACTTTCCATTTGCAACTTTGGAGCAATTGCAGGGTGTCAGTTTTGATAGAAAATGCACCCGATGTACATTAATATGCCTCATTTCTCCATTTTTAATACCTTTTTCTTAAAAAACTCATATAGGGGTGCCTCGACCCAACAAAATGACCTTTCCAATGGATTTGGAATGTTGCAAAATCTAGGGAACGAGTAGTTACACTACTATAGTTGTGCAAAATGTCAAATAGATTAAAAAAAATCTGTATAGCATAGGCGGAATGCACCCAAAAAATATGAAATTCAAAAATTTGTCTTGTACTTAGTGGAATTTGACCACTTGGACCTCTGCTTTTCTCAAAAGTTTTTTTACAAAATGCTTGTTGCCAACTCTCCTATGTATACTTTGAAAATATAATTTCACCACATTCTATATATTCTGATTTTTTGCATATAAACACTTGCAACAAAATTAGAAATGTGGAGAGACTCGAGCATCAAACCTCCTACCTGTGAATGTTTTAACTTAACCCTTCAAACTAACTCGCCCATGCAGGGTAGGGCAATGCAAAATACAAAATGAAATTTTGTTATATAAACCGACTATTTTTTTTTTGTCTTAAGCAAAAATAAAAAAATAGGACCTGGCAATTGAACTTGCAGCAGCAATAAAAACACCCGGTAATGGAAATATTTTACCAGACAATTAAAATAATTTAGTGAGGGACCCACACTATAGCAAGATGTGTATTAATAATAATCTAATACTTGGGAGAATTAAATACCTCCATTATGCAGATTTCCAAAAGTTTTCGGCACTCATTAACTTATTCCAACACCATGAAGACTTCTTTCCACGCTTTGTTTGCTGATTTTTTTTTTTGCCTGCGCTTTTCGGTGAGTTTCAATGTTTTTTGTTAGGGTTTTAAGATCTTTTCCAGCTCACTTCAAATGCCACTTTAGCTTCTTTCCAATACTATTTCAAGTTTTTCCAGCGACTTGTTTGGCTGAATTCAATGCTATTTGACAGGATTACACTCTTTTCCAACACTTTGAAGACCTCCAACGTCCATTGTCACACTTCGTTATTTGACAGGGTTACACTCTTTTCCAACACTTTGGAGACCTCCAATGTCCTTTGTCAAACTTTAATGTTTTAGATAAAAACAAAATGCCTTGGACAAATTCCAACGCCCCAAGCACAGAATTTTCAGCCTCTTAAATGATTTCAAAGCCTTTCAAAAATTTATGCAGCATTTTCTCTTCAAATTTAACTTGCCAACTCCTTAGACAAAGAAGTTTTTACTCTTCAAGAAAAAACTTTTCTGAATCTTCCATGCAAAAATAAAAATTAAGTAAATAAAAACTAAAAAAAAAGAAACTCTACCAGAAGCTTCAAGCGAATGTTTACATGCTCCTTCTTATGGCTCTTCCATGGTTATCCTCCTGAAAGATCTAATTCCATCAAGCCTTGATACCTATGTTCGTAAATTTACCACAAGATAAATGGAAGACAAAGCATCTACATGATTTAATTTAGAAGAAGATTTTATAAATATATAATCAATTGGGTTACATTCATATTCTTCCTCAAGCATCAAATAAGCTTACACATGTGGGACCCTACGGTCCTACGGGTCCAACTAATTACACCTGTACAACTAACCACTAACATCAATAATTAGTGAATATCATTAATTACTAATGAACATTAATTCAACATAACATTTTTTTATGTCCTAAGGGGGTGTCTCATAAAGAGATGCATGCTCGGTACAATAAACAAACCAACATACTAACATTCCGTGTCATAAACCGAACAAGGAATAGAAGGTCATTGGTAGTGATGCGGTAAAAGAATCTCAAATAGAAAAACACCTTTAGGCACTGCTGATGGGAATGATATCACTTGGGGGCATGCTAATTCTGTTGGACTACACAATACTTCACCCCACAAGGCATCCGACTATTTACCCATACCTTAATCCTAACACCCCTTACATAGGCCCAATGGCTGGTGGGAATGATATCACTTGGGGGCATGCTAATTCTATTGGATTACACAATACTTCACCCCACAAGGCATCCGGCTATTTACCCATACCTTAATCCTAACCCCCCTTACATAGGCCCAATGGCTGGTGGGAATGATATCACTTGGGGGCATGCTAATTCTATTGGATTACACAATACTTCACCCCACAAGGCATCCGGCTATTTACCCATACCTTAATCCTAACCCCCCTTACATAGGCCCAATGGCTGGTGCATTGGTGTTATACATACACTCGCATATGTGGCTATACCCACAAACTAGTGTATTAGACATAGGGGAAAGATTGATGTACGTGAATGCAAAGCAATATAAAGAGATTATAAGGTGTGGACAAAACTGAGCAATGTCAACAAAGAAATTAAAGCAAACGAAGAGTTAAAAACTCTTAGTTATTTTATCGAGGATAGCCCACAACACCCCAATAACTACTACTAAATAGTACGAACAACAAAAGGACAAGAAAGGGGGAAGGAAAAATGAGTAAAGTGTTTCAAGTGTTAATGAAACAATACCTTCAAATCAATCACCGTACCCAACAGGGGAGTGAAAATGCATATGGGAAGCATGGGTTAATCTCGTAGGACAAGAAGAATGGCAAAGAAGGAAGTATTATTAACTATTATATCATACTAAACGAGAACGATGCATCTTTGGAAAACAAAGGAGAAAGGGATGAAGAAAGTCAGGTAAATAAAGAGCTATATAGCCCCACAATAACTCCACTAATATGGTCACCAAAATTGTTTGTTAATGAGCTAATGAACACGAAAAGGACACTTGACACCATAGAAGCAAAGGGATAGTATGAGGACAACAAGATGAAAGAAATCATATGATCAAATTGAAAATCAATAAAAAAGAAAGAAGGAAAGCAAATATATTAATGTCTTTGAGTGACCAAAAGTAGGTCAATGGGACTCGAGAATACACCTTATTACAGTAGAAAGTGCTAGGGTAAAAGGACCCTAGGAACAATGACTAACTATATAAAAGAACAAAAGCACTGAAAGTAAACATCGGGTAAACCAAATGTAGTAAATCCTCAACCCATTTAGCTAGGGGAACAATACAAATGGCCATGTGGGTGGAGTAAGAACACCTGAAGAACATGGGTTGATGAAAATCGATAGTCGAAAACATTAGGTTGTAGTCACATCGACATCTCCAATCATCCATGTGTAATGTCCCCGAATGGGACAATTAGGGCAAATTGGAGTTTTTTAACAAACCCTAATGCAAAATTGAAAATAATATGAATGCTGCCCTAAAAACCAGCAAACCGTAGCAACAATAGATGTCCAAATTCCAAGCAATAACACTCCACAATAACCCCAATAATTACTGAATATGCAACTACAGTAAAGTACTTCTTTTTGTGGCAAGAAGTAAGATTCTATTACAGCTGCATTTTTCCTTCCAATCAACCTTGAAACCCTTGCACAAACTTACAATAAATATGCCAAAAATATCTACAATTTATTAGGCCTTCCAAAGAACAAATTATGACTTGGCCCCTCCAAACAAGTGGCCACATTTAGGAAAATAAGAACAAATCTGAAATACAAATCCTTGTTTTATTCCTTCCACAATGGTCTCCAAGTTCCTCAAATCAAATCGCCCCATTTAGAAAAATATTAATAATTTTATGAATATAAACTAAATTAATTTCCCTTCAATATTAGAGGCCAAAAGCACTCTAACAAACTATCCAAGTGAATTGCTCCACTAGGAAAAATTATGCAAATAATTTTTTAAATTAATTCTTTTATTTTCAACCCTCAATAATTTATTATTTACTTTAATCAGCCGAAACTTCAAAAATTCGAATCTTCCAAAATATTAGAAGTTTCAATGCAAATGTTAGCTCAAAATGATCATAAAAATAGTAGCTTTCAAACAAAATTAGAATCAAAATTTTTCCTCCATGGGAAGTCTTTCAAAAGTAGTTCCAAAGTTACAAAAACCCTAGTTATAGCCCTAGATTTTTTCAAAATCAACAAAACTCTTCAAACTAAGTTTGCCCACCTCTTTGACTTGCAAATCATGAATTTCCAACTCTCCGAAGGGTTTGCAATAATTTCTTGATGGTGGTGTCCAAAAACACTTTTGTAGATTCACTTGCATACAACTATGCAAAATTAAAGTGTAATTACAACCCTTGAATAGAGTTATGCTAGTAGAAGAATGGAGGTTTTCGTCCTCAAACTCCTTGGTGCACTTAAAAGTTTTCGTCTTGAAGTCACTTGTTCAAGCTTGACATACTTGCACAAGAATTCAATATTCCAAAATAGCACAACCTTTTCAAAAGAGCCTTTCTTTTCTTTTTATATTCTTCCTCCAAATGTGGCGCCCAAAATAGAAGAAAATATGCCTTATCCTCTTAAAAAAAGATACATTACAAGTTTTTTTTATAAAATTCACTTTTTGGCCTTAAGTGCCCATGACCCTCAAAAGGTCCCAACTTAAATGAAAAACAAATTAGACTATTTATACTTTCTTTTAAGTACTTAAGAATTCTTTTTATTTTATTAATAATATTATTTTAATTCCAAAATGGGGACATTATAGTCCTCCCTGCCCAAAATTGCTTGTCCTCAAGCCATTGCAATATCCACGAAGGTGTCCCAACATACCTTATTATGCAATGTCAAATTGTAACTTCTTCCCATGGAAAAGAGGCTTCAAACGGAACTTGTACCTTGTTGTACTTGTGTTTTGGACGCTGCCCCCATGTATTGAAAGTGTCATGACATCCACTATTAAGCCCCCAATCAATTCCTAGGTTCATTCTTTTTTCACGCCAATGGCTGCCTCAAACACATGTTGCCTCACACAACTCAAAACAGCTGTCAATATGTTTCAATTCCTGCCCCAAACTCTTCAAAATGGGTGTCTCAAGCACTGGAATCTTCCATGGTGAAGGCATGGACGCTTGTCCCTTCATCCCAAAAAAATTCATCTTACCAAAAAGAATGTACATGCTTATATGTGAACTGTTTATGTGATATACAACCATGCCATTAATTCCACAAGTCACTCAATTCATTACCACATTGACCTCCCATGTGTTCTCTATGTCCATATTCTTCAAGGATGCCAATATGAACTCCAACAGCATAAAAAGAAAGATAGAACTGTCAAAAGGATTTTTTTTGGAAAGTGATACTTGGGTGCCCCAAATGGAAAGATCTAGTTGATCTTTGTCCCTTGTGTGCATGCTAGGAGGGCCACCCTTCAACAACTCTTTGGTAACCTCTACATGCCATGGCAAATCTTTTCCAACTTCCAAACAATTGATCAAATCAAATGCTTTGAACAACATACCTTGGAAATAATTTTTTCCACTTTGCAATCCCCTTTGGGGGGCCCTCATCATGTGCATGGTGTATCCCATCCATGGCTGTCCCTTCTTATTGCTCATGAGCAAGCATGAAGTCCAGTAGTAGTCAAACAAATGCTCAAAACTCATCAAGATGTAGTGAAGTTCCGTGCCCTCAAATTTCACCTTTTTCTCATGCAAACCGTGCCTTCCAATAATGACATTTTCAGAATTTATGAGCAGCTGACAGTATGCAACAAAAACAATCATATTGCCCATGTGAACGGGCTGTGAAAATATCACGAAAACCGGATTTTCTGATCGAAAAAAATCAGAACTAAATAGTGCAACATTTCCTTTTGGTATGGGCGATCCAATGCCCCCAAAATCAATCTTGTTGCTCATGATAGTTGGCTGTAGCAAAACGCTCAACTCAGATTTTTTTATGACAAAATTTTCAGACCTCTTATCAAAATTTTCATACCTCTTTGTTGATTGTATTATGCAACCAATTTTCCCCTTGTCGTGGGTTAATGGCCATGAATGTTGCAAATAAATTTCAGACTCTTCCGGAAAGTGAGAGGACAAAAAATCTTTCCGGATTATACCTTGTAATTGATTGCTCGTAACTTGGGCCTTTGCCCAATCCATGAGGGGTCTCATGCCCTCCTTCATGCACTCAACTTCACCTTTTGCCTTGCTCTTGGTCATGGCAAGTGATGTCATTAATGAACCTATACATGAAGCAAACATGTTAGAAAAAATATTAGTGTTTAGCAACACTTTTATAATTATGTCACCATGCTTCATGAGCATGATATGGGCCTCCTTTTCATGTTTTAGCTTAATCTTATCTTGGCTGTAGTATGCCTTTTTCTCCTTCTAGTGGTTGGAAATCCGCTACTACACACTTGAATTATTCTCATAGTGTTGGGATGTGAGGAGCACAATTTTCTAGGAACCATGCACACCATGTCAACAAAATTTTCCAATGGAAACAAATTGAAAATGCAAAAGACAACAATCATTATGATCATGGGACCATGATAACGCTTGCCTACTCCCTTCTTTATGTTAGCCCTATACATGCTAGCAACACTATGCTGATAGAGCTCACCTAGATCCCATATCCATGAGGGGTATTGGTCATGTTCTTTCCATACTTGGAAGACTTCTTCATCTCCTTGGGTGTTCCTTACCTCCATCTCAATGATAACACAAGCTTTGCAACCAAGGTAATGGAAGAACCAATCATGAAGATAAAACAGTGAATGCTTACCAAGTCGACAACTCCATTGTTTCCCCATCAAGAAAATTGATTCTCCTTTATATGCAAGGTGCATTCTTCTTCTTTCCTCCTTGGCATCACTCCCTCAATGGACTTCTTTACTATGCCCCTTCTTGTTAGGACATGTGCGTCCTTAACAAGACATAACAACAAGTGTTTCCTCCAAGCTTCCTCTTGCAATTTGAATTTAGATAAGGAAAATGATGCATGAAAAGGAACAATACAAAAACCTTCTTTCTTGGTATAACTTTCTATTATGACGTTCTTGTTCATGCTTCCTTTTTGACCTTTTGTTGGCCAATCAAAAGTATATTCACCCATGGCGAGTTTCAATCCCAAGGTGCTGGAAACGCATGGAATGGAGGAGCCATCCCCATGGTTACCTTAAGTCCACCATTTTCCTTAGTGGGCAGCCTATGTCTTGCAACCATTTTAACATCTATATAATTGTGAGTGGCTCCATTACCCATTGACACAATTACCTTTTTGCCTCTAATAGTTCTTTTCACATGGAAAACATGGCGTCTAGTGTCACTAGATAAGGTAGCAATCATCTCTCTCTTTGTCACATGTTGGCTGTCCTCTTTTCCTTGATGTATTTGCCTTTCAATTTCAGTTTGGTTTACCTTCACAGGCTGATTTCTTTGCTCCCAATTTTCTGATTGTTCTTCTTTAGGTGGCTGCTCTTCTATTCCCTTTTCACATGCCTTTATTTAATTTGAATTTTCTACCTTCAATCTCAGCTGATTGCTCATCTCTGTTGGTCCACAATTGATCAAATTTTTATGCTCAAATCTCAAGGGTTCTTCATTTGGTAGCTACCCTTCAAATTCAGCCTCACTTGCCATTGATTTTTTTGTATTTTCTGAGTTAGTTTCCCGCTGTTCACACTTCACAAAGGGGCTATGTTTGACCGAATTTTGGTTATTGGCAAACTTGTGGAGTGGCTGCCCCTTGTACAATTGGAAATTAGGCTCTGTTATTTGTTTTAAGGGCTGCCTTTCATCCAATTGGGATTCCTTGTTATCTGCCCTTATTGATTTAGGCATAGGTGGCTCTATCTTTCCAAACTTATCAACTATCTTTTCCAAATTTTTTTCATGTGTCCCAATAGTGCTATGTTCTTGTGTCACACATCCATAATGCCATTATTCGTGGGCAGCCCCATCAAAATGTTGGATGACAAAAAATAATGCTTCCTTTCTACCTCTAGGTCTCAAATCAAGGTACTCACTTACCTTGTCAACCCAATCTCTTACCGGAATACCTAGATCACTATCAAAAGTTGGAAGAACAATTTTTCCCAAATCATCTTGTGTCGCTGTGTGCTCATGGTGCTCTTTGCCATATCTCAAACCTAGCCGATACCTAAAGCTCCTTCCCTTTCTGTACTGTGGTGCAAGTGTCAAGTATTCATCATAATCTTCCATCAAATCTCAACGAACTAAAGGCTGGTCCACCATCCTGAAGCGCTGATTTCCATGATCTTGGGCATGTGTAATACCTTCCATCCTTCTTTTAACCATGTTACTGTTTGATATAAACCCTGAATCCCACATATAGCCAAGATATAGCTCTGATACCACTCTAATGTCCTTAAATGGGAAAATTAGGAAAAATTTGGGATTTCCAACAAACCCTAAAGTAAAACTGAAAATAATATAAATGTGGTCTTAGAAACTAACAAACCCTAGCAACAATAGATGTCCAAATTCTAAGCAATAACATTTCACAATAATTCTAATAATTACTGAATATGCAACTACAATAAAGTACTTTTTGTGACAAGATGGAATGACGATATGGCTGGAATTTTCTTTCAATAATTTTGATTTTTAAGATCCTATTATAGCTGCGTTTTTCCTTCCAATCAGCCTTGAAACCCTTTCACAAACAATAAATATGCCCAAAATCCCGGCAATACAAATTAAAGTTGCCAATAGTTAATTGAGCCCCTTCAAACAAGTCGCCACACATAGAAAAATAGGAAGAACAAATCTAAAATACAAACCCTTGTTTTATCCTTTTCACAATGGTCTCCAAGTTCTCCAAATCAAATCGCCCCACTTGAAAAAATGTTAAAATAATTTTTTGAATATAAACTAAATTATTTTTCTTCAATATTAGAGCCTCCCAAAACACTCTAACAACCTGCACAAGTGAATCTCTCCATTAGAAAAAATTATGCAAATAATTTTCTTTATTAATTCCTTTATTTCCAACCCTCAATAATTTATTATTTGCCTTAATAAGCTGAAACTTAAAATATTCGTATCTTCCAGAATATTGAGAATCTAAAATATTGAGAATTTCAATGCAAATGTTAGCTCAAAATGATCACAAAAATAGTAGCTTTCAAACAAAATTAGAATCAAAATTTTCCTCCATTCAAAGTCCCTCAAAAATAGTTTTGAAGTTACAAAAATCTTAGTTACAACCCTAGATTCTTCCCAAGTCAACAAAACTTTTCAAACCAAGTTCGCTCACCTCTTTAAACTGCAAATCATGAATTTTCAGTTCTCCGAAGGGTTTGCAATAATTTCTTGATGAATGTGGTGTCCAAAAACACTTTTGTAGATCCACTTGCATACAACTATGCAAAATTGAAGCATAATTATAGCCTTTGAATAGAGCTGCCCTAGTAGAAGAATGGAGGTTTTCGTCTCCAAACTCCATGGTGCACTTGAAAGTTTTCGTCTTCAAGTCACTTGTTCAAGCTTGACATACTTGCACAAGAATTCAATATTCCAAAATAGCATAACCTTTTTAAAAGAGCCTTTCTTTTCCTTTTATATCCCTCCTCCAAATGTGGCACCCAAAATAGAGAGGGAGAGTTTACCTTTTCCTTTAAAAAAAAGATATATTACAAGCGTCTTTATAAAATTCACTTTTTAGCCTTAAGTGCCCATGACCCTCACAAGGTCCCAACTTAAGTGAAAAGCAAATTAGACTATTATTACTTATTTTAAGTATTTAAGAATACTTTTTTTATTTTAGTAATAATATTGTTTTAATTCCAAAATGGGGACATTAGACCCTGGGATAGAGGATCAACTGTGTTATCGTCTATCACTATGAAAGGGCCAATACGGGATCTGATAATGCTCCTTAGGGAATGTCTATGGTTGAGGGGGCTAGGTTGGGTAATCCTAGGTGGAAGCAAAACACTCACCATTGAGTCCCTCCTAACATCCATGGCCGGAGAAGCTCTTGTGGCAGCAAAGAAACTCATAATGTGTGCTTGCCTCTGCAATGTAGGAGGCAATTGTGAATAAGTAGATCCGCAATGTCGAGAAGCAGATCCATGACACTGAGCAAGTGCAGATTCCCATTGCCGAGAGCTATACTGCCAAAATAAATTACTTGGGGAGCAAATAAACAATTTAGAAAACATCATAGAAAAAGGACAATAAGAGTTTGCTCATGATAAAACAAGCTTTAGACCAATTGAAAGCAACAGAGGGAAATGGCCCAAGAGTGGCCAAAGGAAGAGACATACCACAAATAAAAAAGATTTCATATGTAATAGAAAACATGGAAGCTAAGAAAAATAATTCGAGAGACTAAATTGAGGCGGCCAAGTCTTGGGCACAAGCAGCAAGAAGATCGTTAGAAAAGCAAAGAGATCTCATAGAGCAACATGTCAGGTTGCAAATGAGAGAAGAAAGGGATAGACATGATTGGGCTGCAAATATTATTATTAAAGGGTTGAAGGACCATGGCAAGGATGAGAATACCAACAAGTTGGTAAGATAATTCTTTGAAGACAAGTTGCAATAGATGGGGCATATCCATCAAGCAAACGTGTTTAGAAAAGTGAGAGGAGGGAGGGACAAACATACAAGAGTTATCATGAAAAACATAGAAGACAAAAACATGATACCAAGGAACAAAAGGTTTCTTAGGGGCACACGATTTTGCCTAGATGAAGGCCTAACCCCAATACAACAAGAAGAAAGAAGGAAAGAATGAGAGAAGGTGAAGGCAACAAGAAATGCAAGAAAATGGGCACGACTGTAGAATGGATAAAAGTCCAAATTAACCATTGAATGACACAAAATAAATTGATATTCGGGTCCCCTGAGAGCGCTTGACCATGGTAAGCTGGAATCGTAGAGGTTATCTTTGTAGAAGAGGTCCTGGGTTGGGACCCATAGTAGAGGGAAAGACATCATCAATAGACTTACATAAACTCATGAACATGATGGGTGCAAAGTCCCAAATTTTGAAGGGTATAGGAACATATAAGTTTAGAATGAAAGGTTTGAAATTGGTGAAGGACATAGGGGAGTAATGGTGCTAATTAGAGAAACATGGGGTAAAATTATAAAAGTGAAGAAATTAGACCCAAACAAGCAATACATATGGTTGAAGATAATAGAAATTGAGTTAAACATAGTTAGGCTTGTTGCTTGCTATGTTTCACTAAGAGGTTCAAAAACATATAAGAAAAGGAACTTAGATTGTGAAGACCCATATACATCACTAAAAAGTGACATCTCAGTGTATAGCACCTTGGGGAAGGGCATGCTAATAGGGGGCTTTAATGCGAGGACAACAAACAACTAGGTCCTCAATTTGAGAAATGAAGGCGGTATGAGAAGCAATTTGTTGTGGTTAGATGAGGAAGACAATCAATATTGGGAAAGGGACTCACAAGTTGGAGGTGGGGGTGTTACGCATTATGGAGCAGAATTATTGGGCTATGTAGTATCTATGACTTGGTTATTTGCAATTCCATAAGAACATGGCCAAATTCAGGGAACATCACTTGTAAAACATACCATGGTTAAAGTGTGGTGAATTATGTTATTTATTCATAGAGATTTATATTGAGATTGATGGAGATGGAAGTTTGGAATTGCCCTATAGATCTGAAATAAGATCATAATTTAATATATCTAAAGATTGACATGCAAATAAATAGTTAGCAAGGAGAATAGGTCCCCCGCAATCAAAAGAAGACTCCTCCTCAGGTTAAATTCCTTGTGACTTATGAGAATCGAGAATTATTTAAAGCAACCCTTGAAAAACACCCACATGAAACAAATAATAGTATATTATGTATGTCTCTAGTTGCCCCATAAACAACAATATGTTGATATCCATAATCCACAAAGTGCTAAGTGCATGTAAAAGATTTAGACCTAAGAGAGGAAATACGAGTTTTCCGACAAATGCGTGGTATGATGAACACAAGGCAGCAAAAATAACTTTGATGGATCTTGGGATGGAAAAGAAAATAAGAAGGCTTAAGAAAAATTGTAATGTCTAAAAATTAAAATTATGTGAGCACAAGGAGGAAAGAATTGATTTCCCTTAGGAAACACAACCCCAAAGGGTTTTGGAGAGAACTACAACAAAAAAGAAAACAAACAAAGAATAATATCTTAAATACCCAATGGTTAGAAATTGCAAAATTACTGTATGAATGAGATCAGGATATAGAAACCCCTTGCCATCTCCCCCACCCCCCCATAATTAATACAACAATTGAGCTCTTCTCTATAGAGGACATCAATTAAGGTATAAAGAGGTTAGTTGGCGGCAAGGCACAAGACATAGATGGGCTGCAAGCAAAATATCTGAAATGGGGTTTGGAAGTTCTCACACCACACATCGAAAGCATATTCAATGGTGTCATTCAGGAAGACTTCCTGAGATATTGGACGACCAATGTCGTTATTCCTCTCTATAAAAGTCGAAATATCAATAAACCATCAAACTATCATAGTATCATGATTAACCATCTTCTTGGAAATCTATTTGGGAGAATGGTAGAGCACATAATTAGTAGTTGGGCAGAAAAAGAGGGCAAAAAATAGAAAGGACCAATAGGTTTTAGACCGAAACACTCCACTATTGATCATTGCGCCACTCTTAGGCACTTGATTGAAAAAGTATGGAATAACTAAGGAGAAGAGTTTTCTTTGCTTTGTTGACTTCAAAAAAGCATGACACAGTTCCTAAAAGCAAACTTCGGAGCAAGATGGAGGAACTTGGAGTTCCAAATGAATATAGAGTGGCGGTACATAAGTTTTATGATCAAGTCTGAACCGAAATCAGAAGCAAAGGAATGTCAGAATGCTTTGAAAGCGACATTGGTGTCAAATAAGGTTGTCCACATTCTCCTACTTTGTTTCGGCTATACATAGATAAGTTAGAGGAGTAAATAAACAAAGTTGGTAGAGGGGGTGTTCACCTAACTAGATATGTAGTAAAGCTACTCCTATATGCGGATGATCTCATCCTAATTGCAAAAACAACACATAGTTTAGAGAACACTTGAGGGCCCTAGAGATTTTTTGTTAAGATGTTGGGATGCAAGTGAATATTAGCATAACCAAAGTCATGATCTTTTCATTATGGAGAAAAAAAAGCAAATTAACTTTCTTTTTAGAGGAAGCCCTTTGGAAGTGGTCGAAGAATAGAAGTACCTCGGTCTTGATTTCCACAACAAGCTAAGTTGGGAGACTTGCAGGACAAAAAGAATACAAGTGGGGTGGAACGCTGTATACTCACTACAAAATAGATGTAATGCAAAACTATGGGATTGGAAAGCCAAGAGGACCTTGTTTGTGTTGCTCGTCATGCAGGTGGTGCTCTACGAATGTGAAGTTTGGGGTAGCAATGTGTCAAAAGGCTGTTTGTCGAGTGCCAGATAGACATGGCTGTCTATCGAGTGCCAGATAGATCCATAGGGTTGCATCACGTATAGAATGGAGAATGTGGGACCCTCTATCTATTTAAACAGGGGTTAAGGGCCCCTATCTCTCTATGGGGAACTCACTCTCTATTGTCAGGCTCTCCCTTGCCCCTACCCTCTATTCTATCTGGAGGGGTACGTCGAGGCCCTATCTATCTATGAGGTGGGTGGCTATTGGCTATTCTATCTAGATCTAGTTGATCTAGATAGGGGTCGACCGAGGGGACTATAGATAGGATAGTTGTTCTCTCCCATTGGTCTATCTAGTTAGATTCATTCTAATTAGAGAGGGGCCCTCGCATATATATATATATATATATGGCAAGCCCTTATAGATCTCTTTGGCATAGTGAATTTCTTGGCATTCGCCGGGGAGATCTATAAGGGCTTGCCATATATATATATGGCAAGCCACTATAGATCACTCGCTATATGGCAAGCCCTTATAGATCTGGTGAGTGCCAAGAAATTCACTATGCTATGCTATGAAGATGGTTCGCTCACCTCTCCCCCTTCCCAGATATATATATGGGGCGGGGGAATGCTCATATCTATATAGGGGGGATCCTCGAACAGATGGGTCTATAGGGTAAGCCATATATTTCTATTTGGTCGAGTGCCAAGAAATTCACTATGCTACGCAATGAATATGCTTCACATAGATAGATAGGGGCCCTCACCCTCCAAATATTGATCTAAGGGCGGGTGAGTGCCAAGAGATAGATAGGGGTCCCTCAATCGCCATATAGATAGATAGATGGATAAGGGTGCATAAATGCAGCTCTGCTCTATTTATAGAATAGGTTGTTGGGCCTCTATCTTATCAATGGGTAGAGTAGGTCGTCAGTCCCTCTCCTTCTTGATCCCCATAGTGAGAGAGGGGGATCTTCGGGCCCCTATCTATAGATGGGCATACATGTCTTCATCTGTGTAATCCCTATAGTCTGGGTATGGTATAGTTGATGTAGAGAGTTTGGATAGCGGGGTGGGGGGAATGCTCCTCATTCCCATCCATTCCTCTAGAGGGTTGGTTTCTATTTCTCAGCCAGCCTTTGGAAGTCTCCTCACTCTTTGGACGTCTCCTCCCTCTTTGGAAGTGGAGTGATCGACCCTCGCCTCGAGTGGTGGACAACTAAATTGGATAGTCCAGTGCGGTATTCAACCCGAGTCACTGCGTGCCCCACCCCAATATGTAGTTTTATTCCTCAGGAGTTGAAAGACCATCTAATCTATGTTCAGGCTCGGGAGGTGAAAGACTATCTATAGTTCAGGGTATAAGGCTATAAGGCTATAGTTCATTCAAGAAAGACAATCCAAAAACATCTAATAACAAGCAGCATCAAAATTAAAACATCGATTTCATATGACGTTTAATTAGCTAAAACAAGCACTTTCCTATTGGAAACATGTCATGTCCCCTTTTCAGAATTATACTAATTAGAAGATCCATAACCTATTCCTTATTTCTCGTAGGCTAAGGGATGAAGTTATGGAAATAATTTAATAATTATGTTTTAAGTTGTCATAAGTCGAATTATTTTATAACATGGAAAAATGACACTTGTGTTATGATTATAAAGGGGGTCAAAAGTTAATATCCAGTAAGTGGGTCAAAAAGTAATATTTATCTAAAAGTGTTCTAAATGCTTTTAGTGTTAGGGCAACTAAAAAAAGGAAAACTATAAAATAAGAGTTGGGCTCAAAAGGATTCATTATTCATTAGTAATGAAATCGAAACCCTATTCCAGAGTTTGAGCTTCTATGTTCAACTTATCCATCTGAGGATGAAAACCCTTCGGTGTATAGGATCCGAGGATGAACACCCTTTTATCTTTCATGGTGATTCCATCCAGGGATCATGTTTGTGTTGACAAATCAAGATTAATTTTAGATTTTAGTTTGGTTATTGAGATTTTTGTGTTGTTGAAGCTTGTAGCCAAATTCTAGATTTTGTGAGGTTTTATAGTGTTATATTCCAATCAACAATGAACCATCATTTTGTTGAGGGTTGTTCCTTGCTGTACCAGTCAGACCTTGCCTTGCCATTTTGGAGTTGCTTTACCATCCAAAACCCTAGAACGACACTCTAGGTAAACTGCCATGCATTAGTTGGCTTGCCTTGGTGGTTTTCGTATCATCTCCAAGTTGCCATATGACTTTGCTGTTAGTTATATCTATGGTCAAACTTCAATCACCACTATTCTCATTGAAAAAATATTACAGTTGGGTTTATTATTGTATGTTGCTATTTAGAATCTTGTTAATATTTCAGTATTGTCAAAGAATTACAAAAAGATTAGAATTAAGAAAATTACCCAAAAGGGACATTTCTGTTTATTGTAATAAAGATTCCAGTTGGGTTTTGTGTTTAAGTATTACATATTATTATTTAGAATTTAATTGATGCTCTAGTATTGAAAGGAATTCACGAAAACTTCATAATTCTTATAATTACCGAGAAGGAACATTTCAGTGGTATAAGAACGTTGATTTTGCTAGCCTGTGGATTAGACGAGAAATCATGGGGGATAGAGAAAAGAGGGTTCTTACAGATGAGTTTTTTTGTAGGAAATAATCAGCCGGGGTTAGAGAGATCTAGAAAGAACAATCCAGAGGACAGTGAAAGAGTCCATGACAAAGTTAGTTTGAGCCATGCAGGGTATTAATCCGAATAAGATGAATTGAGGAAAAAGAAGCTCTTCAGCTAATGAGCGGATCTCAATTAACTCCCCTTCCAAAACTTTCCAAGCAAAATTTCTGCAAGGAGAAGTACGCATGAAGAACCCAAGTTTTAAGGATCAACTATTGGAGTAGTTTTCTATTAGCTTCAAAGCTTTAGGTTCATTTAGAAGAGCGCAAAAGAAAGATCCTATTCTGGAGGTGTGGTTAAAAGGGTAGTGTGACAGAGATGAATGCAAACTTCTTGCCTTTAATGAATATGATAAGAAGTCTAACATTTACAAATCTTATATCACCTTTGAAGAATTCTTGGAAATATTCAAAGAAAATAAAAGTGGAAGGTTAAAGAAGAAAGAAGAACAATCAGAGCTACAAGAAATTGAGAGGAAGCAACCCATGGAGGAATCCTGATGGGGCTGGTTCAGATCCGCATTGATTAAATAAGGAGCTGAACACAAAGACAATAAAACACAGAAAATATTTTAAACATAACTATTTTATTTTTCACTCTGATAATTATTCATACGGAAAGATACAAATATATATAGGAAAAGTATTTCTTATATTTGGGGAGATCAAATCTCCACCAAAATTTTACACAAATCTCCCTAAATAACTTAAACAAACAAACCACCTATAATACGAATATATTGTTATCAACAATATATTTGACTAACTAATAAATCTAACCACAAGCTATTTAATGTATTATTGACTACCAAACAATAATTACGTTATATTAATAATGTGAACACACTATACCTTAACATTCACCCCCTTGTGAACATTATTAATCCTATCCTACACCCCCTGAATGTGAACATGGGGAAAACAACTATCCCATATCTACACCTATACTCATAACTTGGTGATTTTCAGAGGACAATCACAAACCTTACATGATGGATTTACAAATGGTTGACCAACAACCAAAACAATGGTTTTACAAGTGGCTAACCATAAACAATACCCGATGGTGTTACAGATGGCTAACCAACAACCAAAACAATGATTTTACAGTGGCTAACTAGAAACCACAAAACAGTGATTTTACAAGTGGCTTATTATAAACCACGTCACGATGTGCAGTATAGATTCTAGCTCTCATCATTTTCACATTTTAAAAAAGTTACATAGGAATGTACAGTTCACTTATGAAAAACGTGAACATGTATACATCTATTCTTATTCCAAATCACATTGTGTTGAAAACAAACACACCACACAACTGAAATGAAAAATGCCATTAAATCAGAAAGTGGCCTCGTCGCTAATAGCTAACGAGAGGCTATGAAACCTCTAGCCTCCGTTTCCTCCTTCGTCTAGTAGGTAAAGTTGCTCACTCAGCAAGGATGTTGATGAAGCTCAACATGTGCTCTAATGGTTCTGACAGATTTTGTATTGGTTGTTTCTATAGAATTTGGAACCCCCCTTCATAATTTGAACGTCGAGTACAAGCGAAAATGCGTTCATGAGGCAATTTTTTTTTATTTTTTTTTACAATTTTTGACAATGACAACTCAACTATTGATTTGAAAACTTTTAACTTTCGACTCATTTTTAAAAATTTTGACAGTAAACCCAAAACATTGACACTTTTGATTTTTAATATTGAATCTAATACAAACCATTTTAACTTTGATTTAAAAAAAAAAAAAAAAACTATTACTTTTTATCACAACTATATGATAAAAATTGCATGTTAAAAATTCTAATATTCACCTATGACTATAGAGACTCTTCAATGACACAAAAATAGACTAATGGTAATAACTTAATACCATTTTGAATTATTAATTTCAAATATACCTGGAAATAACAAGACTCTAACAAAAAAGGACACTTTGACCCTTTTGAATTTGTATTGTACTACCAAAAGATATACAAGACTATAGAAGACTTAACAACTTTAATATTAAATTGTTTTGACTGACACAATAACATTACATACTTTTAGACTAAACTCAAACTTGAAAAAAAAAAGAATACAAGGTATTGGCTCGACCAAAAAATTAAATGAAACTTTGACAAATTAAAAAACACTCGTCTGGAAATAGCAAAGTGCATGGAACGTTCCACTTCGAAACTGTTAATGAAATAGAACTCCCAGAATGAAGACATATATCATGTTCGATGGTAGGGAATAAAGATGCGATCCGAGTGAAGATGACTATGTGAAAGTCAGACATTGCTGAAGGATTGACATTGAAGAGGAATTGCATGACGATCAAATCTATGGGACATGATAAATATAACGATGTCTATATTAGCGCACAAATCTGAGTGTGTATAAAAACTTCAAACATATCAAATGTCAATGGTATATCTGCATTTGGAACCAAACAATGACACCAGTGAATGCAAATTTAGATTGGCCGATTCAAACAAAATGTTATCGACAGTGATCTGCACTGTTGGGCGCTGGAGTAGGGCGTATGAAGATTGGGAATCAAGAACTTATATATGGATGGGTTTGTATGTCTTTAGGAGGGGCAATCTAAAATAACATAAGGATATTTACCACTAGTGTGCAATCATGATTCTCGACTAGCATGAGACATTACCAACAAATTATGCACAGGACCTCATACATCACTCTCAGAACAAGTACAACGATGCCAATTAGATGCTATTTATGATAGTGCAAGCATCCACAAACTGGGTAAAGACAAAGCTCATTAGAGGACTCTCATAGCTAATGGCAATCACCTGCTTTGATACCAGATGATGGGGCTGGTTCAGATCCGCATAGATTAAATAAGGAGCCGAACACAGACAATAAAACACAGGAAATATTTTAAACACAAAACTATTATATTTTTCACTCTGATAATTATTCATACGGGAAGATACAAATATATATAGGAAAAGTATTTCCTATATTTTGGGAGATCAAATCTCCACCAAAATCTCACACAAATCTCCCTAAATAACTTAAACTAACAAACCACCTATAATACGAATATATTGTTATTAACAATATGTTGGACTAAGTAATAAATCTAACCAAAAGCTATTTAACGTATTATTGTTTACCAAACAATAATTACGTTATATTAATAATGCGAACAACACACTATACCTTTACAAATCCACCATACAAGAGAAAGTTGAAAAAGATGTTTTTGTTCAAGGAGCACCCATCAATCTCCCAAAGATTGGGTTCGTGCCATATGAAAGTGATTTGCATAATAGCTGTAAAAATAAAAATGAGAAGAATCTTTTGGTAAAATCCAAATTCCGGAGTCACCCGAATGATGGAGTTGATGCAAATTTCTCGAAGGCATCATTAGAAAAAGATAAGCACTTGAACCATTCCTATGTTGTTAGTTCAGAGTATGAAAGGAATGTTCGAATCCAAGAAACATTTTAGATTGACTTTCAAAATGATTCTACGGATAGGCATGCACTTGAAAAGAGTATTTTAGTAGAGGTAGGTATGGAGTTCACAAATTCAGCAACTAAGGGTAAGCAGTTTGACCATAGTTACAAGGTTTGGCCGAATCTCGGCCAAATCCAGAAAGATGCGATTTTTTCGCTCTTCTGGATTTATCTGATCCGGTTCGGACATTTTTCAATATAAAAATATTAACAGTTAAAAATGCAAAAAATCCCCTAAAAAATCACAACTAACGCGAACCCTAAAATATGTTATTCATACGCAACGATTCTGCAGGAGCTAAACAAAAATGCTGAGTTGAATCATTTTGCAAAGGATTAGCAGTGTCGTTGCATCCTTTGGCGACTACAGAGGTTGGCAGTGACAGTGAAAGACCGCGTCGGTGGTGGCAAAGAGTCCACTCGTGAACGATAGGGTCGACGGTAGAGGTAAGCAGTGGTTGCATCTTGGCAGCGCCAATCGACACAGGGAGGTAGCTTTGACTAATGGCAGAGACAAGGATCGTCGACCGACGGCGGGAGCAACTTTTTTTTTTCTTTTTCTTTTTTTTTTAGAAGTTTAGGTTTAGGTATTTAGTGTTTATGTTAGGAATTTAGTTATTTAGTTTTAGATTAAGTGTAAATTTTATTTATTTAATATTTATTATTAGATTTATATTTATTTATTTTTAATTAAGTTTAAATTTATTTATATTAATAAAAAATAAATTATATTTAAATTATAGTTTTTATAACTTTATAATATTTATTTTAAATATTTTTATTTTTTTCTATTTTTTTAAAATTTTAATTTTATTATATATTGCAAATTAATTATTTGCATAATCTATAATAAAATCAAAATTTAAAAAATAAATAAAAATAACAATATTTAAAATAAATAATAATATTATGATATATATATTTTTTTATAATGTCATTTAAAATTAAAATTAATAATATTATGATATATATTTTATTATTTTTTAAAGTTTTGTACTTTTATTTTTTATCACTATAGGTCATTTAAAATTAAATTTAATAATATTATGATATATTCTAACTTTTACTATATATATATATATATATTTTGAACCAGATTTTTTCTCGAACCTTTTCAAGAATTTCGTATTCGGCATTTTTTTGCCCTCTTGAACCTTTCCGGATTTCCGAACCTTGTGACTATGAGTTTGACTATCTCCGTGATTATAGTTTAGGGCATGAAAGTATTGATTCTAGCAAAGGTTTGATATCATTGCAAGAATCTTTCCTTCATGGAAAGTACCATAAGAATGGAGAGTAGGTGAAGAACACAACTCGTAGCAAAGGACACAAATCCTTTTGCTCAAGGTTGTCTACTCATAAGAGTATGGGATCCAAGTGATTGTTTGAGACACTTGATACTGAATTCCGAAGTGAAGCAAGCAATAAGTTTTCACAAAAGGCAGTATCTGGTTAGTTCATTGCTTGTCCACGGTGCCGTCATTCCATCTACTCAAGGAATTCACAATGTGTTTGACTTCATTGGAATTCTCAAGCATGTTAAAAAAGATATTTTGAGGGAGGTAGTTGATGGCCGAATATATGATGTTGTGGAAGCAAGTCAAATATCTTAGCGGCAAGCCACAAATCAGTCGCTGCAACAAAAAGCATTCATAACCAACAAGGTATGGTTCATGCATGGGAACCACAGAAAGGTATGCGAAAACACTTAGTTATTGTTTGACAAGTTTGGTTGATTGATCCTTTACTCCATCCTTATTCCAAAGGACCATATAAAATTGTGCTAGTGAGACTAACTAAAAATTAGATTTCTAATTGCTCCACAAATACATGTGTGTGCCTTTTGGAGGAACCAAAGGAAGCATTCAAGTTATCTACTTGTGAAGAGGAATTATCATGGAATACATGGATTACAGGATATGCTCAGAATAATTATAATGAAGAGACTTTGGGACTCATGAGTCCAATGCAAGGTCCAAAGGCATGTCACCTCACATCCGATAGAGCTTTCAAGGCAAGTGATAATGGAGCAACTCAATTACAAGGTAAGCAAATTCATACATATACCATCTTGGTTGGATTCAAATTTGATGTTTGGATAGAGAGTGTTATTGCCCGAACCATGGTCATATTTGCAAATGCATGTGTCATAATATTTATCATTATCGTTGGTGGTAAGTGGGCAAATGACTATTCTCCATACAGAGTCAATGGCATGCTTGGTGGGGCAGCAATAGTTTCCTTTCCTTGTAAAGGTTTTGATTCAATTGCTAGTATTGTTGATTTACCACTCAACATTGGCATAACATTTACCATGTGTAGTAGACTGTATTTATGTGGAAGTAATGGCACATTAAGGAAGATTTTGCTTAACCGCTCTAAGGAAGAAGAAGGTATTGATATTTCTTATGAGCCACCATTTGTGGTAAACAGTCAAGAAGATTATTCAATAGATGCTTCCTCATGTAAACTAACATATGATACTGCACATGCCTATGAAAATAAGTGCCAAAACTCTTGTCATCATGGGAAGCATTCTAATAAGGGTGAAAATTTGAAAGGGCACATAGATCCTTTTGCTCAAGGTAGCTTATGCATTCGGATATGGGATCTAGCTGATATTTTGAGACATATGAAGGGTAAAATTGGTGATGAGTTCAATATCATTATTGCTGATAAGATATGTTATGAATACAAAAATGGTCATGGTAGTTTAGTGGTTGCAGTTCATGGGACAATACTCACAAAATCCTCAATCCAGGGAGATAAACTTTACTTTAGAAGGGAAAGTTGTGATGTTTAGAAAAATGGAAGTAGCAAGGGCAGCAAGATGCTTGGTTTTGGAAGGTATTTGTAACTTCTCATTTTATGGTAAGCTAAATAAACACCATTTTGATATTCAAAGTTTTATGAATAAGTATAATGTGGTGTATAATTATTTCCCCCTAGGATCTTAGCCAAATAAAGGAACCAACACATCATAAGTTTGGATTCTAGCTGCAAACATGTTAGCCACCCCAAGATGCACAAAGGAGAAATTGCAAAAGTCAAATTTCAGCAACAACAAGAAGTTTTCCGCCAAGTACAAGACAAGGTTATTGCAATCAATCATCAGAAGGAAAGATTCATTTCAGCAGATGAACTTGCCGAGCTCATGGGATTAGCGGTAAATGAGTCATTGTTCCAAATATTAGGTACTGGCAGCAAACAATTCGTAGATGAATTTGGAGCTTCATTAAGAAGCACTTTTAATATAAAGGAACTATTGAAACAAATCATTAATGATAAACAAATGAGGTCATGGGTTTCTCAAGGAAAATGGACTTCAAGTCTAGAAACATGAATAGTTGGTATTGTTGTAAGTTTGCAGCAGACATCTGTGTTCATAACAGGGAAATAAAGACCTCGAGCTCTGCAAAACTGCAAAGACTAAATACTAGAGGTAATGAGGGTGCAATCTCAGAAGGAGCCATTTGGAATTGCAAGTTCCCAAGGATGAATTGGGATCCAGGTATTACAAAGATGGTCATTTGGGGAGAGATAGAGCAATATAGCTTGCATTTGCTTTAGAGTAAGCAATTTTGGTGAGGGCGGACTATCATGCCCTTTTTTCAAAATTAAACCAATCAGAAGACCTGTAGCCTATTCCTTATTTCCAGTAGACTAAGGGATAAAGTTAATGAAATAATTTAATAATTATGTTTTAAGTTGTCCTAAGTCACTTTATTTTATAACATGGCAAAATGACACTCATGTGTTATGATTATAAAGGGGGCCAAAAAATAATATTCATTAAGTCGGCCAAAAAATAATATTTATTAAAAGAGTTTTAAATCTTTTAGTGTCAGGGCGGTTGGAAAAAGGGAAACTATAAAAGAATAGTTGGGCTCAAAAGGATTCATTATTCATTATTATTGAAATCAAAACCCTATTCCAAAGTTTGAGCTTCCGTGTTCAACTTATCCATCTGAGGACGAAAACCCTCTAGTGTACAGGATCTGAGGACCAAAACCCTCCTATCCTTCGCGATGATTCCATTTAGGGATCATATTTGTGGTGATTGATCAAGATTAATTCCAGATTTCAGTTTGGTTATTGAGTTTTTTGTGGTGTTGAAGGTTGCAACCAAATTCTAGATTTTGTGAAGTTTTATAGTGTTGTATTCCAATCGTTGTTGTGCAGTGAACCATCATTTTGTTGACGGTTGTTCCTTGTACCATTTTGGAGCTGCCGTCCATCCAAAACCCTAGAATGACACTCTGGGCACACTACTGTGCATTAGCTGGCTTGCCTTGGTGGCTATCGTATCATCTCCAAGTTGCCGTACGACCCTGTCGTCAGCTATATCTATGGTCAGACTTCAATCGCCGCTTCTCTCATTGAAATAAAGATTATAGTTGGGTTTATTAGTGTATGTTGCTATTTAGAATCTTGTAAAAATTTCAGTATTGTCAAAGAATTACAAAAAGATCAAAATTAAGAAAATTACCCAAAAGGGGCATTTCTATTTATTTCAATAAAGATACTAGTTGGGTTTTGCGTTTCAGTATTGCATATTATTATTTAGAATTTAATTGATGCTCTAGTATTGAAAGGAATTCATGAAAACTTTAGAATTTTTATAATTACTAAAAAGGGATATTTCAAAACATCAACTATAAATTGGAGACCGATCGATGGCCTAGAATGGTAGTGGAAGAAGAGCTAAGCAAGAGGAAGAAATAAATAAATAAATGATTAAATTATATTAATGTTGATGAATGAGCAATAGTAGGACAATGTGACCTAAGAATACAACCAACTACAATAGAAAGAAATAAATTATATTAATGTCCACAGATGACCAAACGTAGGTCAATAGGACTCGAGGATACAACAATTAATAATAGAAAGTTCTAGGAAGCTATTCAAAAAGAATCCTAGAAGCCAAATGAAGGAAAAAAGTAAAGCAAGTGCTAGGGTAAAAGGACCCTAGGAACAATGATTAACTAAATAAAGGAACAAAAACATTAAAAATAAATGAAGGGTAAACCCAACACAATAAAGCCCCTAACCCATGTGGTTAGGGTACCAATGCAAATGACTATGTGGAGGTGCAAGAACCCTCGATGAGCATGTGTTGATGAACTCAGAAAGCCTAGATGGTAGTTCCATCAAACATCTTTAATTGTGCTCGAGATAGAGGAATCATCTATGTCATCATTTGTCACTGTGAAAGGGCCAATGCAGGATCTGACAATGCTCATCGGGGAGTGTCTAGGGTTGAAGGGGCCATGTTGGGTAATCCTAGGAGGAAGAAAAACACTCCCCCAATAATCCATCTTGACATCCAAGACCCGAAGAAACTTGTGTCAGCAAAGAAAATCGCATTGTGTGCTTGTCACCACGGCTTGGAAAGCAGTCGTGAAGAAGTTTTTTTATGACATCGAGGAGTAGATCCATGATGCTAAACAGGGGTAGATACCTGTCGTTGAGAGCTAGTGTGCTGGGGTACCTTGGTAGTATTGTTGTGTAGAGATGAGTGTTGCCTCATTGACGTACCCATCTCTAAGTGTGAAGCAACAATAGTGAAAGGGCGCTTAATGCCGCCCACCTCTGTGATGGGCTGAAAGAAAGAGGTGATCAACTTGGGGGCTCTGGGGGGTCCCTGCAGGGACCTGCGTCGAAGGGTGATAACCCCCTGAAGAAAAAGGGCCAAACATTGTTGGTCTGGCGATTGAAAGAAAATGGATAGAGTGTTTCCCGAGTTACTTGAAAGATGGTGATGTCTACCTCGGATCTCATAATAAACAAGACATTTGAAAATGAAGTATTCCTCAGTCTCCACCTCTTGGTGGGAGCAAAGACGATAGATCTGATCCCCCCGTGGAATATGATGATCAATCTCAACCCACAGCTGGTATGAGCACACCCTTAATTCACCGAGGGGAAACCAATGACACTGGAGATAGTCAAGGCAATGAATGACACCATCCACTACCTGCAATAATTTCTTAGTGTAAAAGGCAAGCTTAGGGTTGAGTAGATGAAAAGGAGAGGTCCAAGTGACCAGGATGTACTCCCTGTAGATATCCTCTTTGACAACTCTAATGCTGACCTCCTTTAAGGGAAGATGTTGAGGAGGGGCATCCAAAGAGTACCTGAAAAGAGGTAACCTATTGATAGCGATGTCGATAGATTGGAGGAGCAAACTAGTCTCAAAATACCAGCAATGTTGACATCTATTGGGGCCCAAAGAGGCAATCCTCTTTGAAGAACATAGGGCTAAGTATGGATACCTCCCACTGTTTGAAGCTGAATTTTTCATGGTTCTGAGTTTATGAATGTAGAAAGGAAGCCTGGAGATAGTCTCAAGGCATAGAGATTGGGTGGAAAACTTAGCTTGGACAATGCCTTGAGGAACAGTCCGTTTGCAACAAATTATACACTGAATCATGAGAATTTGGAACCTATCAATACAAGTTCAATTAGTGGACACCAAGCTAGGTCCCCAAACCTCGGATCCATATAAAACTGTAGTTTTGATGATTGTATCCAAGAGACGCATCGTCAAAGGAATATCCTAGAAGTGGATTGGAAAACATTGGCACTCCAAGATAGAAAGCAAGGCATATCCCTTGTAAAGGCGTTAATGAGAGGCAAACTTCGTACTAAAAGATGGTGTAGAAAATTGGACCCCCAAGTAAGTGTAGGCCGATGTAGGTTCCCCTTTGTAGAGGAATTGGAACCAGGAAAGAGAATGTTTGGAGGTGATGAATATCATAATCTTGGTTTTGCTTAAGTTGACCACTACTTGATGAAGCTTGTAGTCACGAGCAAGAACATCGAGTTGTCTTTGTAAACCATTGACAAAATGAGAGAGGAGGACAACATCATCGGCAAAAAGAAGTATGGATATCTCTACATCATGTAAAAGTCAACCACCATCTGCATGGGTATGATGTTGAAGAAAATCCTTTGGCTCATTGATGTGAATATTGAAGAGGATTGATGAGAGAGGGCATCCTTGCTCGACCCCAATGGTATTCTTCACAAAGCTAGAAATACTATGAGAAGTATGAAATTGCTTGACAATTGTCTCATGGAATCTCCAAGTGATGATAATGACATAATTTGGAATGGCGACATCACGCAACTTCTGGAAAAGCTGATGTCTCAGAACCGAGTTAAAGGCCTTTCGAAAATATAAAAAAAAACAAGACTATAAAAGACCAATGATGAGCATCCTCAATGATAGCTCGAAGTGTAAAGATGTGGTCAATTGTTTGGGATATTCTCTTGAAGCCAGCATGCTCCCTGCTTTAAGATTACCTCTCCAAGTGCTTTGAAAGCTACATGTCTAACACAGTGGCATAAAGTTTGACAAACGCATGACCAATCATAATGGTCTTGTAGTTGCTAGGGTTGGAGCTTTCCCTAGACTTAAGAATGGAATGGATTATGCATTCAAACCAAGAACGAGGAAAACCAGAGCAAAAAACCTCATTATAAAGCTTTGCTAATGGGAAAGCAAGGGAATCCACACCATATTTGAGGAACTCATCTTGAAGGCCCTTGTAATTTGTTGCTTTGCTAGTACATAACTTTTGAATAGCTCTCTTGATTGTATTGTTAGAGAAAACAGTAGAAGATGGTGGTGGCGTGGAGACAATGACAACAAGCTACTTTGGGATGTTGTAAAGAGAGCTAGCATAGGAAACCCATGCCTTGGGGTTGATGTCAGAAACATGGGGTTTTCCTCAGGGGGAAAGTGCGCCAAAAGGTCTTAGGGGAATGGTGGAGGGCAACAAGGAGTGAAAGTCGTCTAGATGTAAGAAACTCGCATTTCTTTTGTTGGAGAAGACATCGATAATCTCTACGAGTGGAGAGTATGGAGGGAGGGTCATGGGCTAGGGAAAAGTGAAGTCCCCGATGTAGGAACTTACACTCATCATTGTACCGAAGGCTCACAGGGCAGGGAGTAAAAACTCATACATGGACTCTGCAGTAGGAATAGGAAGGGAATAGTATCCAGACATAAGTTAGGTGAGTTAGGCAACATAGTCAATGGTGTACTCATCATCAAAGTGGATTGTAGTGTGGTGAGTGTTGGGGGGCACGATGGAAGGCAGTAGGGGATAGGAGTGAGAAGCAACATGGAGGGTGAAAGTCAAGGCAACCTGGTCGACATGTGGGCACTGATGGGAAATAAGTAAGTCCTAGATGTAGTGGACGAGGGATTTGCAAGTGAAAATATAATCAACTACACTCGCTCCCCCCATTGGAGGAAACAGGGGAATCTGATAGAATCAAGGAAACAAATAAGCCTGTTGAGAATTTGGAGACTCCATGATTCCCCCATCTAGAGAAGGTGCTTCCCATATGCTGTGATTGGAGTATATCCATCCGCTGATTCTATTTGTAAATTGATCTCCTCAAGATATGGCTCCTGAAGGCATAACTCATCATGTGCAAGATCATGAATAGGTGTCTAGTGGGTCTTTGTACGGGTGTTGAAGTTCCTAGAAGAACATTGCCCATCGAGGAATAATGGGAAATCTTTGGATAAACGTCCAAGGTATGGGTCACCATCAATGTGCCCAACGAAGAGCGATGAAGCGGGGGGAGGTAGCATATTGCAATGAAGACATCATAGATTGGACATGGGCCCCTCTGAACATGCAACCACATGTATTTGGAATGGACCTTATAAGTTACCAATGACACTTCTGCTTCAAGGGATCCAAAATCCAATGTTACAAGAAAAAAACTATGATTCATATGCTAACTTACATTAAAAAAGTCAAAAAAACATGGAGACTCATTGATGACCTAGAAAACAATAAAGAAAGAACATGCGGATGAAATAAACAAGTGTATGAGCAAATGGGGCATTAGCATGCAAGAGTGCCTGAACACCAAAGAAGAAATAAAAAGGTATGTGAGAGAAAATTATATCATATTATTTAATCCCATGTGCTGATGACAAAAAGGCCTACATAGGAGCAGAAATCAAGTGGAAGGCAAAAATGTTGATGGCTCAGTTAAGGTCTAGCTCGCATCATCTTAGGTGGAAAACCGATAGGTAGACAATGCCTCAAGAAGAGTGGGAAAAGGGAGCATGCCTATTTTGTACCATGGGGTGGTGGAGACAAAATGTAATTATGTAATGTCCCTTTTTTGGGCCAAAAGATCAAATAAGAGTTTTCCCTAAAATCCACAATATTTGAATAATTTTTGAACTCTGAAAATTGAAAAAATAGTTAACCCTAGTTGAAATAAAAGCTCCAAATACATGCAAATCACTACCAAACCCTAGGCGCCAAAGTGCAAGAAATAAAGAGGCAATTTTCAGCAATTACTTTGATCAATAACCACCTCAATATGAGCAACAAATGAAAATAGGAAAATTGTACCTTTTCACCCCTTGAATGTAGGTGAATTTCTGAATTAAACTTGCTGGAAATTATCTGATTTTATTCAGGAAAACAATAGCTGTTCACTCACCAAAATCCCACCCAAACCCTTGCAAATATCATAGATAAATTACCAAAAATATCCAAACAATTCCAGCACCCTTCTAGGGCACTCAAAGTGGCCAAACAACCTCCCGAATGAAGTCACCCTAGGTCAAAAGGCTGCAATAAAATCAGAATTAATTGTTCTTCACCAACTAGGGTTTTTGGCACCCTCAATGACCTTCCACACATGCCAAACCAAGTCGCCACACTTCGGAAAAATCATGCAATATTTATTAGCCTCAAATTAGCAATTTATGAAGTCAAATCCACCATAAATATGTCAAACAAAATAAATAAATAATTTAGAAATTATTATTTATTTTTAAACTCAATTTTTCCTTGGAAACCTTGCCACAACTCATAGAAATCCAACGCCACATTTCAACAATTCAATAATAAATTTCAACAATTTAAATTGAGCAATTGGATATCAAATTGCCCTCAAAACATTCTCCAAGACCTCTCAAAGCAAGTCACCCCACTCTTAGGACAAGCACCAAATAAACCTTTGTAAGGTGCATCAAAAGACACCTTTTTGTTGACAAGCAAACCTTGTGGTAACAATTATTGGGCATACATCGTTATCATTCTTCAAGCATGAAGATTCATAATGTCAAATTCAACATATCTTCAAATGAGGTCTCTACTTTGTATTTGTACCCTCTAAAGGGGGCAAACCACCTTGGGGGGTAAAATACCTCATGACTTTTCTTGCCGACTTTTTAGGATATATTTTCTTTTCTTTGCTCAACTCCCAAGCCGACATTCATCTTTTTCAAATATAATATTAAATTAATTGCCTAAATAACAAATAGTAATTAAAATTACTTTTAGGCAATAATCCAATAATTATTTATCTTTTACCACTTTTTAAAAATATTCTACTAATCAACTAGAATTGTCTTATATGGATAAATGATAAAAATCATTATTCGGACAATCATAATTATTTAATAAAATAAAACCGTAAAAATAATCCCTTAGTCTATGGGGAAAGTAGACTAAATGTCTTCAATACTTGCTCATAAGTGATCCAGAAATGGTGACATTACAAATTACATCATGGAGCACACATCTTTGTTTGAAGAAGCGGGGCTAGATAAAACAACAATTTTTTTTTATCAAGATTCATAGTAGAAGATCCAACTTCGAAAAGGGAATGGACATTTTGAAAACCTAATGGGGCAGCCCTTGTTTCAAATGGCTTTTCTCGCACAAAGCATACTAGTTACTGCTTTTGGTCCCATAGATTGTGTTGTCCCTGAAAAATGACTACTCATTTTTGGGACAACCTACAGATCAAAATCCTCTCTACCCCTTTCAAAAATTGTTCTGAGCATTCAGGGTCAAAGGCTTCTGCAGGTGGTTTCAGTCAAAAGAATCAATTTTTCAACACTTAGTCATTTTTCGGGACTATTTCAGTGCCCTGGTTCAAACAGAGATCTCCATCGGCAAACACCAGCAGCAGGTTCAACGGGTTCACGGTTCAATGGCTCGATTCAACCAAACGGTTCAACGCTTTATTTCACTCGAGTGGTTCATTCCCTTTGTTTCAACGTCTTTTGGTTCAATGTCTTGGTTCAACGGAATGGTTCATGACCAAAGTTCAAAGGGGCGGTTCAATGCAAAAGGAAGCTTCCCGAAGGACAAGTCAAGGGCACTTAATCGATCAAAGCACCCTTCATAAGGGTCATTTTCAAGGAAGCCGAAAGGTAATTCTTTCAGATTTGTTTAAGGCATTTAAAATTGGTTCTTCGGATTTTTTGTCCACGGAAATTTTCTCCGGGAAAATATCCGCTGTAGGAAGCGTAAGAAAAGCCCGAGGGAATATCTGAAGGGTCACCCGAGGAAGCCCGAAAGGCCATTTAAAGACTACCCGAAGGATAGATATCTTTGCGGAAGGCTATTCTGACTCAAAATGGGTCATTTCTCAAGACCCGAAAGGACAAGTTCAATCTGGAAAAATACCAAATAGAAAAGCCGAAAGAGGACAAAGGAATGACGCCCCTGAAAAATGTCAAATTCAACACAGTGAACTAGTCGTTGATCCTTTGAACAGACATACCAGAATACATTCACAGATTTCAAGGCCAAGACAAAAGCAGAAAGCAAAGGAAAAGCCCGACTGAAGAGAAAACCCTGCGGAAAATCGTCAAATGGAAAAAGACAACAGAACGTGACAAGTGTTTGCACCCAACATGCAAGAGCAGCATTTTTTGCCGCCCTTGCATTTTTTGGTCTCTTCTATGCAGGAGCAGCAATTTTTGCCACCGACACACTTTCTTCCTGACGTGCACAGGAAGCAATTTTTGCCGCCTATGCACAAGAAATTCTCCAATATGCAAGGGCGGCAATGTTTGCCGCCCATACATTCCTTCTCTCTTCTTCCTCTTCTCATGCACTTTTGTCATGTAAAAGTGAATGCAATTTTGTAATGTGTAATTACATGTGAAAAATTCAGAAAAATATCTCAAAAGTCAAAGATGAGTCATCTTTGACTAAGATATTTTTTGTATTTTAATATTTTCTAGTTTTTGAAGGTTTCTACCTATATATAGTGGAGACCTCTTTTGTAAAGATATCTCTGATAATTGGGAGCAAAAACTCTGCTGAAATTGAGACACTTTTTGAGACTTTGTGCTCAACTTGTAAATCATATTTTGTTGAATGAATGAGAAGCAGGTTTATTTCAGACTTTGTGTTGAAGTTATCTGTGTTATTTAAGAAATAGTTCTTATGTTCTCTTTCCTGATAATCTCTTATTTGTTTGATTTAATAAGCAAAGTGTGTGTGTTGACATTATCTGAGGATGTTTCTAAAAGATAGAAGAGAGACTTTGAGCTACTTTTATCTTGGTGATCTTTTTATCTTTGTAGTTTCAGGCAAAGACTTTGTGCTTTGTTTCACTCTACGGTTACGCATATTCTGAATCAGTGAAGGAGGCAACGGAAGACTTTGTGCTTACGTGGGTTTCCTTGTGCACTTTGTTACACTTCAAGGGATTTTTTGCTCTGTGCTAGATACCATTCCTGAAAGAAGAGGAATGTTTTTAGCCAACGACCAGGATTTCTCTCTCTTGTTCCTTGGACATCATCTCTGAAAAAAGAGAGATGGATGCTGTCATACCAACCTGAGTATTATTTTCTGCTTAATTATATATACATATAGCGTATAAATATTCATAGGGAACCTCCCCTTGATGAGAGGAGAGATTTACCTCGTTTAGATCTGGTAAACTCACAGTTTTCGTGGCGTAAATCTCCCTGTGCTGTGGTTGATATACCCATTTTGTCATCAGTTAGTTGACGACAAAATATTCACCCAACAACGTTTTGGCGACTTCGCTGGGGACACAGTAATTTTGTGCAATTTGGTACCTCAAGTTTCAGATTGAAACATCACCTGTGTCTTACCCATAATCATTATAACCCTTATCCATTACATAGTCTGGCGACTCCGTTCCATGTCTTACCCATTATCATTATAGCCTTACCATCTTCCTCCATCTCTGTTATATTATCTGGTCTGCAAAACCAGAGCCGCTGGGAAAGAGTGCGCAGTTTGAAGCCTCAAGCCTCAAGCTGAAGCAAGGCCAGTTCTTTTCCATTTTTGTTCTGCAATCTGTCCACTCCACCTAGATTTGTTATTCCTGTTTTTCATAATTAAATCATGGCAGTTCGAGGCCTCTGGGGTAACTCTTTTGGCCCACTCAACTTGACTCCACCTCTGCATGAGCTTCCACGCAGTTCAAGGAAATTTTTTCTCAAATTCTTTGGTGATGGGAAAGTTCATCTTGATGAACACATCGCAGCTTTCAGCATAGCTTGTGGCGTAATAGGGGTGGAATTTGAAGACATAGCAGTCAGGTTGTTCGTGGAGACACTACAAGGCACTGCTGCAGACTGGTTCTACCACCTGCAGACTGGATCAGTGATTGACTGGGACACCCTGAAAAACAAATTTGAAGCCAGATTCAAGCCTGCAGAAGATGCACATGCATTGCTTGTCCAGCTTACTCAGATGAAGAAGGAACCTCATGAGCCTATGAGGGATTTCATTGCCAGGTTCAACAAGCTGAGGCACAGGATTCCCATGATCGCCCAACCGACACCTCAGAATCTCATGTGTTTCTTCATCAACTCACAACTGTCTGAAGTGAGTTTCTTGTTGAGATGGGCTAGACATAGACCTTGCTGCTGCTCAAGACTTGGCTACTGAGGTAGAAGATGACATTATCTTCGCTGGAAAGATAAGAAGAGATCCAAACAGAGGTAAATCTTCTCCTTCTTCTGAATATTCCCCTTCAGCCACCATTGATCCAATGGTGCAAAAGGTAGCAAATGAATTGCTAGTCTTCAGAAGGCAAATGGCACAAGGTATGTCTTTTGCTACTCTATATAAAGATATATCAAGGAGGACATTCCCCAATCAACCATATCAAGGCAACGCTGCCAGAAGTCAAGGGCAGCCAAATTGCCTTCCTCCCCCACAGAGGAACCTTGCTCTTGAAGCGCTTCCAACCAACTCAGCAGTTGGCTATTTGGAAACAGAACATTTCTCTTTCCAACTTGAGTTTGATCAAGAAGAATCAGCTGGCGACTCCCACATCGGTTTCTTGAACTATCAGGATGAACCCATAAGAGAAGGCAATGCAGCTGAGGGGTCAAATGCTGTGTTCACCCGGTCCCAGAACCAGTCAGCTCAACACGCTGATAAAGGAGAAACAGAGGAGCAACCTCAGCGTGCAATTTTGATTGTTGAACGTGGAACCACTCTGTCTTTCCAGCCAAAGGACTTGGTGGTTGCTAAAGAATTGAGTATCCCAAACAGTTCTGCAACTTCTACTTCAATTTCACAGTGCAGTCCACCTGCCCCTCCCAAAAACCAAAAGGATGAACTCCCATCCTCTATGCCTAATCCAATTCAGTCATTTGACATAACTGATCATGTCAAAAAGACCAAAAGTCAAATCACTGAATTTGAAGCCCCGCAGTCCAACCCCGATCAGTTGGACAAGTTAGTACAAGATGTTAAGACCCAAACGTCGGCCCTTGAAGCTCAAATTTTGTTTGAGTTTTCAGGCAAGGGTGATTACTCCTTGACCATGGAGGACCTCCATGTTCCTGGAGACGAAAGTCCGGTAGGTGGTGATCCAGGAATTGATTCAAACCAGACATCAGAGGGATTGGTAGGGCGCAGTACAAACGAAAAAGGGTCTTCCATCTCTAATGGAGAGAAATTTGACAGAAGATTCGTTTCTGGTGATGTTTGGATCCGAGAAATAGATGGCAACAATTCCTCTACAGGTGTTGGGGCCAAGTTGGTGTTGATATCTCCTAAGGGGGATATTCTTCCTTCTTTACACGAGTTGCAATTCAGCAACACCAACAACACTGCCGAGTATGAATCTCTATTACTCGAATGGGGAGCTACTCGAGACAAAGGAGATGCCGAGCCGGTGGTCTGCCAGGCATCTGAAGGGGACAATCAAGACATGAGCTGGACTGAACTATTAGAACAACAAATTATGGTAATAGACCAGGCCGCTGCCCATCGGAATCAGAAAAAGGGACTCTGCAGGAGAACCAAGATTCATGGTTCTCAGACTAGAAAGCAAGCCTTGCCAAGGGGCAGCAAGAGAAGAGAACCAAGGGGAAGACACAGAAAAGTGGTTTCCTGGTGGAGAGTTCCATTCGCCAGTCATTGTTTCTGGAGACAAAATGGTTTCCTGCTGGTTTATTAGGATGGCACACCATTTTCACTGTCTCACAGTGGGCGGCATCTGAAGCGCTTCAAATTTTGAGGCATCAGAAAAGATCATCTGTACATATGTATATCTGTATAGTCTTTAGTTCTCTTTTGTGCTTTTCGTTTTCGTTTATTTTTGGAGCCTTTCTTTTTGGGTAGCATGACTCCGTAGCCCAATGGCACGCTTCTAAGGCACTGGAGATTCTGGATTCTACTCCCTTCAATCGATTTTTGCAATAGAAGGAAGTTCCCTAGCTGGAGCCAGTTGTTGTCCCCGAAAAATGACTACTCATTTTTGGGACAACCTACAGATCAAAATCCTCTCTACCCCTTTCAAAAGTTGTTCTGAGCATTCAGGGTCAAAGGCTTCTGCAGGTGGTTTCAGTCAAAAGAATCAGTTTTTCAACACTTAGTCATTTTTCGAGACTGTTTCAGTGCCTTGGTTCAAATAGAGATCTCCATCGGCAAACACCAACAGCAGGTTCAACGGGTTCACGGTTCAATGGCTCGATTCAACCAAGCGGTTCAACGCTTTATTTCACTCGGGTGGTTCATTCCCTTTGTTTCAGCGTCTTTTGGTTCAATGTCTTGGTTCAACGGAATGGTTCATCACCAAAGTTCAAAGGGGCGGTTCAATGCAAAAGGAAGCTTCCCGAAGGACAAGTCAAGGGCACTTAATCGATCAAAGCACCCTTCGGAAGGGTCATTTTCAAGAAAGCCGAAAGGTAATTCTTTCAGATTTGTTTAAGGCATTTAAAATTGGTTCCCCAGACTTTTTGTCCGCGGAAATTTTCTCTGGAAAAATATCCGCTGGAGGAAGCGTAAGAAAAGCTCGGGTGAATATCCGAAGGGTCACCCGAGGAAGCCCGAAAGGCCATTTAAAGACTACCCGAAGGATAGATATCCTTGCGGGAGGCTATTCTGACTCAAAATGGGTCATTTCTCAAGACCCGAAGGGACAAGTTCAATCTGAAAAATACCAAACAGAAAAGCCAAAAGAGGACAAAGGAATGACGCACCCGAAAAACGTCAAATTCAACACAGTGAACTAGTCGTTGATCCTTTGAACATACAGACCAGAATACATTCACAGATTTCAAGGCCAAGACAAAAGCAGAAAGCAAAGGAAAAGCCCGATTGAAGAGAAAAGCCCGCAGAAAAGCGCCCAATGGAAAAAGACAACAGAACGTGACAAGTGTTTGCACCCAACATGCAAGAGCGGCATTTGCATCTTTTGGTCTCTTCTATGCAGGAGTGGCAATTTTTGCCGCCCTTGCATCTTTTGGTCTCTTCTATGCAGGAGTGGCAATTTTTGCCGGCCATGCATCCCTGTTTCCTCTCATCCAGATGCAAGAGCGGCGATTTTTGCCGCCCTAGCACGTTCTTCTTCAACATGCGTCGGCGGCAATTTTTGCCGCCGACACACTTTCTCCCTGACGTGCATAGGCGGCAATTTTTGCCGCCTATGCACAAGAACTTCTCCAAAATGCAAGGGCGGCAATTTTTGCCGCCCATACATTCCTTCTCTCTTCTTCCTCTTCTCATGTACTTTTGTCATGTAAAAGTGCATGCAATTTTGTAATGTGTAATTACATGTGAAAAATTCGAAAAAATATCTCAAAAGTCAAAGATGAGTCATCTTTGACTAAGATATTTTTTGTATTTTAATATTTTTTAGTTTTTGAAGGTTTCTACCTATATATAGTGGAGACCTCTTTTGTAAAGATATCTCTGATAATTGAGAGCAAAAACTCTGCTGAAATTGAGACACTTTTTGAGATTTTGTGCTCAACTTGTAAATCATATTTTGTTGAATGAATGAGAAGCAGGTTTATTTCAGACTTTGTGTTGAAGTTATTTGTGTTATTTAGGAAATAGTTCTTATGTCTTCTTTCCTAATAATCTCTTATTTGTTTGATTTAATAAGCAAAGTGTGTGTGTTGACATTATTTGAGGACGTTTCTAAAAGATAGAAGAGAGAGTTTGAGCTACTTTTATCTTGGTGATCCTTTTATCTTTGTAGTTTCAGGCAAAGACTTTGTGCTTTGTTTCACTCTATTTTTATGCATATTCTGAATCAGTGAAGGAGGCAACGGAAGACTTTGTGCTTACGTGGGTTTCCTTGTGCACTTTGTTACACTTCAAGGGATTTTTTGCTCTGTGCTAGATACCATTCCTGAAAGAAGAGGAATGTTCTTAGCCAACGACCAGGGTTTCTCTCTCTTGTTCCTTGGACATCATCTCTGAAAAAAGAGAGATGGATGCTGTCATACCAACTTGAGTATTATTTCTGCTTAATTATATATACATATAGCGTATAAATATTCATAGAGAACCTCCCCTTGATGAGAGGAGAGATTTACCTCGTTTAGATTTGGTAAACCCACACTTTTCGTGGCGTAAATCTCCCTGTGCTGTGGTTGATATACCCATTTTGTCATCAGTTAGTTGACGACAAAATATTCACCCAACAGATTGCTTGGTTTTGTGGACGTTATTCAAATATTTCATTTCATTTCATTTCAAGTTGCAACTAATATTTGGAGTAACGTTAAACTTAATTCCAATTTTTCAGAATGTCTCTTGTATTTCTTACTTCCAGTTGTGTTCAATGTTAATGTAAATAGGGTACAAGTGTGTTCACATTGTCAGAATGCCTACATAGACTTACAGAATACATATTACAAGTATTAAAGGGATATAAAAAGATAAATATAGGATACTGTTGGTTTTCAGCTTGTCGTCAGGAGACTAGGAGTTCTGGTGGGGTGGCTTGTTTATTTAGGGACTCACTCCAGAGCAGAATTTCAGTGGAGGTGTCTGATGAATTTGATAGATTCATTTGGATCTAGATTAATGGGATTGCCCCACGTTTCAAAGATATTTACATTGCAGTATGTTACTTTCCTCTAGCATCTTCATCATATGCCATTCATAGTGGTCCTGAGACGGACCCTTTTATAGATTTGTATACCGGGATTTCTCAATTTTCAGCTGTTGGAGAAGTTATCCTTCTTGGTGACTTCAATGCTCGTACTAGATACTTTCAGATACCTCTCCACGATTGTTCCGTTGATACACTCTGCACACAAGATATTGATTCAGAGTCAGTGGGGTTGCATAAGAGGTCAGATGATGCTTTAGGTCCTTACACAACATATAAAAGACATCTCTTATAGTTGGGGAAATCTCATGATTTGTTGATTCTTAATGGGCTGCCTTACTTTCCAAATTCACACTTTTTCACATGTACACCTCATGAGGGAGGTAAGAGTGTGGTGGATTACGTCTTATCCAGTCAGAACCTTTTGCTCTTCATCCATCATTTTCCCATTTTTCCATTATCCTTGCGGACCATGCTCTCCTCTCTTTTTCCATTCGCACTGATTTCTCCCCTCCTATTAAAACCCCCTCTTTCAGTATACAACGTACCATTTTCCAGTTTGAGGATGGGGACTCTGACATTTTCCTTTCTCACATCCGTTAACTTCTACCTCCAGAACCCCATTTCTTGTCACTTGGTTGTGTTAATTCCAAGTACACGTCTTTTCTCCATTATTTGGGAAGCTGCCCTCAAATCTTTTCCTAACTACACCAGATCTGTCTCTTTCCTATCAACCTAAAAGATTTTACCCCATGAATAAGTGGTATGATGATGACTGCAAGACTCTACATCGTCAGCTTCGGTACACTTTCCTCCATTCTCACCCATCTTACCCAGCATTAAAATCATCTTGTTGCCTTCTCCGACGTAAGAAACACCTTTTTATTTCTCAAAGGAGACGGATCTTATGGGCTTCATACATTCACTCCCCCAAACTTTTTTGGCGTACCATCCTCCCACTACATTCTCCCCTCCCCACTGAGCTTAATCCCACATCCATGATTTCCCATACTTCCACCCTTTATGATATTCTTGGCCAAATGCAAACCCATGTTGCTTCTCCACCATCTTCTTCTCACTTTTTCACATACAAGAATGTCAGAGAGGTGGTGAAGGTGATGAATAGTAGCAAGGCAGCCAATGAAGAAGGTTTCTAATCCGAGTTCTTCAAACATGGTTTTAGAGCTTTTGGAAGCTACTTGGCTGATCTTTTCAATCGCGTGGTCTATTCGGGTTTCCCATCCTCTTGGTCACATCACATTATTCACCCGATACACAAATTGGGTTCTTGTTCAGAGCCTAATAATTATAGGATGATCATGATTGGACACACATTCTCGAAATTGTATGCTACTGTATTACACATGCAACTTTCGAGAGAGCTAGAGCAGAGACACCTCAGAGCTAGGGGATAGGCAGGGTTTAGACCAACCCATCAGACCATTGATCATATTTTCACACTCTGGGGCATTATTGAGGCACGCCATCACTCATCCAAAGTCTATTGTTGTTTTGTAGACTTTAGGAAAGCGTTTGATTCTATTCCAAGGGAGGCACTTTTCCAGAGACTTAGGAATATTGGCATTTTTGAGACCCTCTTGGTAGCCATTATGAGATTATACGAGAATGTTCTTGGTTGTCTCTGCACGGTTCATGGGATTCAGACTTTATTAGTACCATTGGGGTCAACCAGGGATGTCCTTTGTCCCCAACCTTATATGGGATATACATTGATGAGTTAGAGACCTTTCTTCATGAACATATTCAGGCTAGTGATGGGTGTCTTCTTCACCAGGTTCTGATTTCTATCCTCTTGTTTGTGGACGATGTGTTTCTCCTAGCCTCTTCTCCTGAGGGCTTACAACGACAGTTGGTTGCTTTGGCTCTCTTTTGCGATCTCCGACAGTTGACTGTTAATTTGGGGTAAACCAAGGTCATGGTATTTAATGACTTGAAGACCTCCCACTTCCATTTCTTTTTCAAAGGAAAGGAGGTTGAGATTACCACTTCCTATACTTATTTGGGAGTGCAATTTTCTAGTCCACGTTTCAGCTTGAGGCAGGCACCCCAGCCTAGAATAAACAAAGGTTATGGTTCTTTAGTTCTCCTTGAACGACAATGTTTTCGGCATCACTTTCAGGATATCTCTTCCAAGATGTCACTCGTGGATACACTTATCAGACCCATAGTTCTCTATGGATTTGTAGTTTGGGGGCCCTCTCTACATGAGGGTGATTGGGCTGCTGTTGAGAGGGTCCAGAGACTTCTCCTTCGTCGCATGATCAGATGTAAGCAAACAGTTCCCCAACACATTATTCTTGCAGAGTTTGGAGCCCAACCCTTTCGACTGAGACTATATTTGGTCTGATCACTTTCATACATCGCATACGAAGGTTTGTTGATTCTGCAAGTGGACGTGACAAATACCCATACTTATCATATTGTTCTTTAGAGAATATTGCTCTCTTAGCTCCTTCAACCCGTGGATGTTGTTGGTATACAAGAGTACTTGATCTATTGGAGTCTATGGGAATCAAGATGGACCGACTTCTTCCATTTATGTACTCCTTGGACACACTAGCTCATCTTCTACCCACTAGACAGGAGTTGAACCGGATTATTAGGGATGATATTTACAGACAATTTATCCATACTACTTGGGTAAACCCTCTAGGGGGTTATGCCCTAAGATGGCATTTTATGCAGAGCACTTCTTGGAGCTGGGTGATGGGCTTATCATTCGTCCATAGTATACATTCCGCCACTGGATGCACTCTCTTCGCATCCCATTAGGACAGTTTCGAGTGGGGTCTCACAGTTTTAGGATTGAGACAGATCACTAGATAGATCGAGCAGACAGGATTTGTCAATTATGCAACATCCAGGAGACGGAGTCTGAGGAGCACTTCATCTTTTGTTGTCCCATTTACTATGAGATCAGAGGGAGGTTTTACTGCCTATTTAGGAGGACATAGACTCTTTTTGACTTCTTTAGATATGAGGACCAGAGATGCTTGGCTTTATATATACAGGAAGCTCTTCAGCTTCGTGATCATTTTATTCGGAGATCCACCAAATCAGTCTCCACTCAATGAATTACTTCCTTTTTCACGGTGCTAGCTTCGAGGAGAGGCACCAAGCGATAGATTGACATCGGTACAACCCCACATTCCAGATCAGTGAGGCCAAAAGACACTATTCACAGTTCCCCGAGTTTTCATCAACATATGCACCTCAGACCCGGCATCAAGAAGCAGACTAGATCCACTAGACCTTCAGAAAGGTTTTTTCCTTCTAGGTAGAGGATTGGAGGATAGACCAGGGATCATACCTCCCCTTCTTCGGGTCAGACTTCTATTCAGAGCTTCTTCTTGTTGGCCTTGGATGCTAGAAGAGTTGGATCAAACTCTTGATGGGTTCCCTCCTAGTTCTTCTTTCTTAGGGATCATCCTCGTGCTCCCGATGTTCAAAGATTCTTGGAGATTGCTCATTTCTTTTGCCCACTTCTTTGGACCTGAGAGTGGTGGGGTCCTTTGGTGGTTTGGATTTGAGCGTGGTCACTCTTTGCCATGTTTTATACTATTTCTTTCAGCATTGTTTTTCTTGTTTTCGGAGGCCTTTTTGGTTTCCCGCTTTTTGGTGACACATTTCTGTAATCTGCAGTCCCTTTGACCTACTTTTGTGGTCATTAGTTGGACATTAATATATTTATCTTTATCTTATCTTTAAATAAATTTCTAGTAGTGGATCTATCTCCACACTACAACTATGATTTACAAATCAAGGTGAAGGTCCTTTTAGAAATGCCTAGAGATACGAGAACTAATGGTCATGATTGTTGGAGATGACCGTTCATTTCTATCCAATATATTAATAATCAAACTGCTGCAAGTCTAATTTCATTGTTTGTAGTTGCTTCTAACCTCATCTCAGAAGTATAGTTCACTCTCTTCTTCTGATATTGAAGAAATTCTTTCTTCGGCTCTTCCAGTATTTGCCTTTGAATCACTAGCCTTGTGGTATAAATTCATTTCTTGTTTAAGTCTTTGGTGGGAATTGTTTATTGCAATTTTTATTTATTAGGCATTTCGTTCTTGTTCTAAATCAATAGATTTTTTTCTGCCTTAGCTTGCAACTATTTATTTTGATAATAAAATGTTTTGCTTTTTGCAACAGGTTTTTTGTTCCAACTATACTATATCTGACATCAGTTTGCCAGCACAATATTTATATTCTTTGCATCTCGACTGGTATGATACTTTGGAACACTTAGGACACCTAGAAGGGTTGATAAAATATTATGATGTAAACATTCACTGTGTAGTCCATTTGCGTATCTTAAGAATGAAGTTTATTTATTCCGCGGTATAAGTTGTTTGCATTGATATTATTGTTTGGAATGGTTTTTTTATGGAGCATGCAAACTGGTAAAACAGAATGTATACAGTAGCATCACGATGAAAACACATGTAATATACTATTATTTGTATTTTAAGAGATGATTGTATCCCTTAAATATATAGAATGTTGACCACCAATTGCTCTTTGCATGGGTGAAGGGGACCCAGTTTTCTTGGATTTTCAAGAGTCAAAGACTTGAAAATAACATTTTGTAGAATAATTGATAGGGATAACTAGTAATTACAGCAATCTCAAAGTTTTCTATATACTTGACCAGAAGATAACTTTTGTAGATATCATTATCAATACACCCTTTAATAACTAATCACTATTCCTACTGATAACAATTCAAACATCAAGTCTAAATTTTTCAGCTGATGATTTGAAACTGCTCTGATACTTGGATACCAATCATCACCTTTTCAAAGTCTTGGAAGAATTTCTTGACAACATGGAGATTCACAAACTTGCAATTGAAATTTAGTGCAATTCTATCAGTGATAAGGTATCAGGTGCTTCGTTCTGTGGAGAGCTTATCAGTGCGTTGGTGGATTCTAAGTACATGCTACGAAATCTCCACATAATTTTCAGCAAGCAAGCCTGCCTCTGACTCCTAAGATTCTATGAATTGCAACAATTTTCAGCAATCACCGTTCAATGGCCTCTTTTTGTATTTATACATGGTGATGACATGCAAAATTTAGGATTGTTACCAGTGGTTTCTTTTCTTCTTGTTCCTCTGTTTTTGATTTTTTTTCTTTTCGTGGCACACTTGGCAAGCTTGACATGTTTTATGTTCAGCACCATTGGTCCAATCGGTTTGGCAAGGCATGTTTTGAGGAGCTTCTCATTATGGTTTGGAAGTTTGCTTTGCATCATTGGACTTATTTTCTCTTCTTAGATTTTGATGTGCTTTGTTTGGATACTTTGACATTTGTCAAGGTGGAGAATCTATCATAAGGAGGGAGAGTAGAAACCCAACATAAGGCTGAATGGTAAAAGATCCAACAAGGCGTATATCATCAACAAGGTTTGACATTTGTCAGAGTAGTTTGTCATGGTATAATAAGTTGCTGGAGGACTTTGAACTTGTCCAAGTGGTTCAATGAGCCTTTGCTTGTTAGGACTTGGTATAATGTCTAGTTGCATATTTGGACCTCTTTTGAGGGATCTTGGTCCATAACATCTTTTAATTAACTACTATCAAGTCTTTTGTCATTTGATTCTTGGTGTACAATTCCCTAACTTAAGATAACCTCATTATACCCACCTGTGACCTGAGGCAACCATCTTGTTGAGGGATCTTGGTCCATAACATCTTTTAACTAACTCTTAGGAAGTTTTCTATTATTTGCTTCTTGGTGTACCATTCCGTAACTTGAGGCAACCCCATTATACCCACTTGTTTGTGACCTTAGGCAACCATCCTACAAAATACATGACCAAGTGTGGAGAGGGCTTTTGCTAGACAACTCAGTAGGGTGGTTGTGACTTTATGTTATTTTTAATAAGCACTACCCAATTTATCTGAGTGGATAGTTACCTGGTTAAAGATCCCTTAATAGATCGCAAACAATAGCCGAGATCAATTTGTGATTGAAATCGTCAGGCACCTGACAAGTGGGTTTTAAAAAATTTCATTCCTTGTCAAGCTTTTATAATCCAAGAGCTAATGCTTAGGTGGAAGCGTCCAATAAGGTTCTGGACTCCATTCGATTGGCTCTTGCCATTGTAGCATCAAGAAGGTGGGAGGTTCATCACATGGATGTGAAGAATGCATTTCTTCACGGTGATCTCGAGGAGGAGATCTACATGGAGCAGCCACAAGGGTCTATACAAAATTCCTCATTAGTATGTAGACTCAAGAAGTCACTCTATGGCCTCAAGCAGGCACCTAGAGCTTGGTATGCTAAAATGGATTCTTATCTTTTGTCTCAAAATTTCATACGATGCAAATCTGATCCAAATGTTTATATGCTAAGAACATCTGATTCTTTGTTGCTCATAGTACTCTATGTAGATGATCTACTAATAACAGGTGATTCACCCACCGCCATTGCTGCAATTAAAACTATTTTGCATGATAGATTTTCTATGACAGACATGACATGGGTCTCCTACATTTTTTTCTTGGCCTTGAAATCAGCTAGAATCAATCAGGAATCACAGTTGCTCAATCCAAGTATGCACGAGATCTCTTGGTTCGGTTTCACATGACTGACTGCAAGTCAGCTGTCACACCTTTCCTATCAGGGGTCAAGCTTGAAGATGGCAAGGACACACCATTGGTTGATTGCACACACTACCGTCAACTTGTGGGGAGTCTTCTTTATCACACTCACACTCCTCCAAATCTCTCATATGCAGTGGGGGTTGTTTCTAGATACATGCAAGAGCCGCATGAGCTACATTGGAAGGCTGCCAAGCGTATACTTCGCTATGTCCAGGGAACCATTTGCTATGGGATTCATTATTCAGCAAGTTGTGTTTTGGTTCTCATTGGCTACACTGATTCTGACTGGGCTGGTGATAACATTGATCACAAGTCCACTTCAGGATATGTTCTTGGTTTGGGATCAGGGCCCATTTGTTGGTCAAGTAAGAAGCAATCTACCATTGCTTTATCATCAACAGAGGCTGAATATAGAGGTGTAGTCAACGTTACCATTCAAGTCATTTGGCTGCAACACTTCCTAACTGAGCTTGGTATCCTCTTTCATCGTCCGACTGTCATTTGGTGTGACAATCAGAGTACACTGAAGGTTTGTAGAGATCCCATACAACGGCAATGGACCAAACACATTGAGATCCACATGCACTTCATCTGCGAATTGATACTTGATGGAGTCATCGACTTGCAGTACTGTGCCACTTCTGAACAGATTGCCGACATCTTCACGAAGACATTCACTGAGCAAAAGTTTCATTTTCTACGAGACCTTCTTGGTGTGAAGAACACTGCAACACAATAGCTGCCATGTGCAGTTAGTGTCTCTTTTGAGGGGGGGTTTTGTTCCCACAGGGTTTTCCCTCTTTCCTCTTTTTTTTTCTCCTTAATTAGCTTAAGGGGGGGTGTTAGCGTCAATTTCTCTTCCAACAGGCACAGTCCAACGCCAAGCTAACTGCCTGTTTATCTAAGCTAACTAATGCATAAGCAGTTCCTTTGTTTTCACCGCCTTCATGTAAATAACGATGGTTAAACAACAGTTGAACTTTGTTTTTTCTTGCTCTGTTTTTTCTTTTTGTACTCTGTTTTTCTTGCTGCTTTGTTTTTCCTGTGGAATTGAAGGCGTGGACTCAGGGGAGAGGTTTCCAATAGTGTTGTGGCTTGTTTAATGATCTATAAGCCAACAAGGCATACTCCTATCTATTTGGTGTATGCCCAAGAAGTGATGGTACCTATGGAGTTCTTAGTTCCAAGTTTAAGGAATCATGGTAGAGAATAAACTCGATGATCATGGGAGTTCGAAGTAGCAGTGCTTGCAGTGGAACAAGCTAGATGAATGAGAGATGATAATCCAGTGGATGACAAAGATTATGCAAAGGAGAAGAAAACTAAAAGTCAAGCATTTAATGTGGATGAATTTTGGCTAAGCACTCGTATGTTGAAGTACAAAGGCAATGTGAAATAAAGCTAATATGGATTGAGTAGGGACTCTAGAAAGGGCACAAATTTCAAGGAATGAGGAAGACCCCTGCTGTTAGCAGAAAAGGATGTCAGTTAGAGGACATTAGTAGTTAGGAATCAAAGATTTCGGGGTGTATGTGATTCGAGGCAAAAAAAGATGACTTCAAAAGGACACCATGCATCAACATCTATGGTAGAGGACATCAAGGTTGAGGATGACATCAATAGAGGTAAATGAAGTTAGGAAAGAGGTTTACGTCAAAAGAAAGATAGGGGATGACAAGTAGTTGATGTCAACAACATTTGATGTCATTTAGGTGACATTATCAAGGCCTTCACAAGTTGACATCACGTAGGTGATGTTAGCACCAACGGGGGTTGTTAGGCATTCCATGCTAACATCAAGGGAGGTGATGTCAACATCCCCCACATTCCTAGTCTCGACTTCTAGTTTTGACTCCTTTTTGCCACTTTCAACATTCTTCCTTGCATCTTGGTCATCCTGTTAGTGGATAATTTTTTTTTGAGTGTAAATAGGGGTCAAACGTTTGCTGGGTATCATCTAGTGGAGGGTTTTGTGAGATTCAAAGGTTTTCCCAATTCAAGGTTCAAAGTTGTAGTAGTGATGGGGAAGAAAGAACAACATATATGATTCAAGATTTTGAAGGGATAAATAGACAAGAATTTGTGGGTGACAAAATTCATGCACACGGCTATAAATTTTGGATAGCCTAAGGGTCAAAGTGCTACAAACTATCACAAGCATTAGATTCCAAACAAAGTTGAGAAGTAGGGTCCAACTTCAAAGACGTACCCATGGTACGTGGTGATAGTCAATGAATGCCAAATCAATTGGGCAATCATGATGATGACCACAAGTTGAAGGATTTGTGGAAAATCCAAGTGGATGCTATTGCACACATTTTGGTATTTTCCTTCCAAACTTTCCAGACCTAGTTGGAATTGATGGTAAGAAACAATAACCTTGGTATGGGGAAGTTGATTGTCATGTTGGGTGAGACCGCTGTGATAGTATCTTTTGCATCATTTGATTTCCATAAGACATTTGGAGTGCCAATGGTAGATGAGGTGGTGGAGCATATTACTATTAAGCCACAACAAGTAGCTCTATAAAGCAATATGCTATTAGGATGTATTGCTTTTTGAAGAAGGCCTATATGAATTTTGAGTAGAGTTATATTCTAGACCTTTTTACCTCAAGTCTAGTTGAAGATTCTCTATACTAAAATATTTCTTTTTGGATTATGGAGTACACAGTCGACTTGTCCAAGGTTGTTGTGTCTTATTGGGAAACATACTTATCGGAAAGATTATGGGGTTCTCATTGATGGGAACTAAGAATTTCTATATTACCTTGCGATTCTGTTTGACACTCACATCAATTACAAGGTAGTCATACGAAAATATTTTGTACAAGATCCCCACTTTGATAGGAGACTTCCATCATAGATATGTTGGAACCACCTTGGACAAAAGTCCACAACTTCAAAGAAGAAAACAATTCCACCTCCTAATATGAAGGGAAATGTAGCCAAAGCTGAATCTCCACGTGTAAATAATGAGTTTCCAGAGGATGAGAAGAAATGCCAGAGCACTTCTAATTCAGGGACCCAAGAGGATGTGTACCGTTCCAAGTACAACAACGATGAGGAAAACAATGCTTCAATATTCATGAGTTGGCGACATGGATGTATATGCCTAAGCCTTAACCAAACATACCTAGGTACCTCTTTCAAAGTAAACCTCCTCAAGGGTGATCCCCTCTAGTTAGTTCACATGATTATGATTATGAAACTTTACATGTCACTCCTAGTCGGCTTGCCCCTTACGTCTCCACCTCAAGTGGCCATTCCTTTAGAGACCACGAAGGTTATTGCAGTTGGCCAGTCTAGGGGAAGTTTACACGAGCACAATATCGACTAAGATTATATGGCTAGTATGGATGATGAGATGGGATCCCAATCATATTTTTTAGGTTCATGCACTTGATGATTTGGTTGTCACTGACCTGCTTGTGGGAGGAAAATTAGTTGGGGTGGGGGGTGAGGGAGACAATGGAGGAGCCATAAATGATTTTTACTATTTTAGCTAGATAACCCTAAGCATGTTCAACTTGAACCAAACTAAAGTGAGCAGGATGAGTACATGGATGAGGTTGGTGATGAGGATGAGACCAAGGATGTTGATGACGGTGCTGGTAAGTGCCATCCTGATTTTGAGTATTTGTTGGTGTATGACTCTGAATGTAAGGCACATAGTGGGTAGTAGTGGTATGGCCTCACTAAATTGACAAAAGGGAATACTCTAGGCTTTTTAGAGGTTTAATGACTTTCGTGGTGAACTGGAAGAGTTGTACACGAAGACCTACAAGGATATGAGATGTGCAAATGTGTTGGCATGAAGGAGAAGAACGTGTAGATTGGTGGAATAAATTGGGAATAACATTTCCATTGTATATATAATAAAGCAAATGGGGAAGTATTATAATCACCGACTTGGGGACAGGTAAAGCCTCAAGTGATAAGATAATTTTTTTGACCACAAAGAGGCAACTTGATGACATTGTGGGAAAGCAACATGAACGAAAAATACAAATTTTGCTTGCAGAAAAAGCAGAAGTGGAGAAGAAATTAAAGAGTGATAAGATGGTACTGTTGGCCATTTTTTGGCCCACATACCGAATTGTGCCCAGATGGATCTGGTTGTTAATAGATGAGCAAATGTTCTAGATGAAACGAATGGACCAGAAAGATTTACAGTGCTAACAAAGCTTTTGAAACACTTTAAGATTGCTTAAAGTGTATTTTGTCAATTCTAAGGGACAGGGCTGCAGAGCCAAGAAAAGGTTCTTGAGCAGTTTTCATGGCGAACCAAGCAGTTCAAGCATGATTCCATCAGAACTACGAACTCCATTAGTGGAACTACTTTGCTTAAATTGCCTTATAAGTTGCAAGTCTCAAAGGGTCAAAGTGTTTTGGGCCTACTTCCAATGTAAAATTAGATTTTCCATGTGTTAAGTCTTCTTGCTCAAGAAACTTGAGTTACTCATTGCTCCTCTCTAGAACAAATCGGGTTTTCCGAGTTGCTTGTCTTATAAAGTTTTATGAGGAATAAGTTATTCCCCCTCGCAAACCCGATTTACTCTTTCCTTTGCTAGACGGGTTTTCGGCAGAGCTTGACTTATAAAGTTTTCACAAGTAGTGCGGGTTCGAAAACCCGATTTGTTCTCTTCAGTATTAATCGGGTTTAGCAGGGTGTAAGTCTTCTTGTCCCAAACTCCGAAGTGGTCTTCTACAGTGTCAATTGGGTTTTCCCTTCATGAAGACTTTGAACTTTCCGAAGGGCACAATCCTTCTGAAAGGTCTCTTTCAAGCTTTTTGAAGGACTTCATTCGTTTTCAAAGGGCTCATTCAAAAGGCCCAAAGGGTACCCTACCCTTCGGGAAAAGTCTTCGGCAAAATTACGAAGGGCAGATGCCCTTCGGAATTCCGAAGGGTAGATACCCCTCAGGAAAATTGGCAAGGAAATGGTGCGGGAAAAATCCCTAAGGAATTCCTTCGAGAAAATCGCCGAAGGAATTCCTTTGGCAATTTTGTCGAAGGAAATAGAAAGACCCATGGAAAATTTTGCTGAGAAGCCGAAACAAGTAAGCCGCGGGAGGTTGAAGACAAAGAGCCAAACCCTGAATGAGTAAAGGCAGAGTGCATAAGGCAATAGTCAAAGAGGAAACCCAAATAGCCCGAACCGGGAAAAAGTGAAAGGAGCCCGGATGGAAAAAGGAGCTCGGATGGAAAAAGGGACCCGAATGGGAAGATAAGGGGCCCGAAATGGTAAAATCGAAAGTTCCAAAAGGAAGTGTATAGAGAGTGGTCAACGGATCAAGGCTAAGGTCAAAGACAAGTGGCTTGCTACGGAGTGGACAAGTGGCATAGACGTGTTCAGCCGGCAGAAACGGGCTACATATATACTGCCTATATATTCTATATATCGACTATAGGAAAACTAATGTCTTGAATTGGTTTTCACCTATAGTCGATAATTGATTGGGGTGGATGGGAAATCAATGCATAAGCATGGCTCCACTCTGACCGAACAGGTACTTCACTATCCAAGGCATGGCATGGCTGTCCAGGGCACGGCATAATCCAGGGATTTGATCTTCAGGGGCAGTTCAAGTGGACATAAAATCCCAAGATGGCAGATTAGTAGTTGGAAGCAGCAGTCAAAGACATCATTTCTGCCTAGAAACAAGCATGGACATCACGCAGAGTTGCCTCCAGCCATTAAAGAGAAGCTTGAGTACAAGCAGTAGTAGTTCCAACAATCAACGATTTCACTCCTCTTTCTTGGCTCTCATGTAAAAGAGAGTTAATGCTGCTAGGGGCTTGACTAAGCAAAGAGATTTTCAACATCACGACAGTCTCCTCTCCGTCCTTTCACGTAGCTCTCTTTTCTCTCTCCTCTTTTCTGCTATATTTACGGGCTTTTGAGCCATGTAAAAGGATCCCTCGACTGGCGATAAGATTACTCTGCATAAATCGCTTTGTAAAAGACTCTTTTGAAGCAATACAAGGAAGCCCTGTTTCTGGTTAAAGACAAGATTGCGTGAAGTGTCTGTACGTCGAGCCCTCCTTGAAGTATTACCAGTTCGTAGTGTCTCCCGTAGACCTATTTTTGCTATCCTTCAAAGTGCAAGGCTCCCCTTCAACCTCCACGCAAAAGCTTCATGCCCATGGCCTTGAGATAGAACCAGAGTAGCCTCCGTCCTGGTTAGGTTCATCAGTAGTTGACTGATTTCCAGAATTGAAGTGGATCATTTTCTTTTGGTGCATCACCTCCTTTAGCTTATATTTCTTTTTAGTCATCCTCCTACCCCTTTTCCTTAGCTAATAGTAGATTTTAGTGTGGGAATCAAGAGCTAAAGTGAAAATCCTGAGGAACTAGCCTCATTAAAAAGCCTAGAGGTTCAGCCTCACCATATGATACCCACATCCCGAGGTTGTCCCCATGCTTATGGCTGGTAGTGGGAGACCCTGAAGAACTCTTTCATAGGGGTGCAATTTCAAAGCTATAACAGGTACAACAATTGGAAATTCCAAAAAGTGAGAATGAGATTTAGAAGCACTAAGTCAACTTTTTTAGTGATAGAAGTAACAAGTATAACACTTTGTGGACCCAACATGACATCGATGCAAAAAAAATTGAAGAAAAGGAATGGACAACTTGCTCTAGAGATGAAGAGTAAGAACAAATCTTTGAAACAACTTTAGCAACAGTTGGATGCAGAGAAGGCAGCACATGAGAAGACTAGAGCATCTTTGAGTATAGAGCAGGAAAAATGAAAGGCTACTTATGGGGTAGCGAACCGCTTGAGAGACAGGGTTATGAGAGCAGAGGGGGAGGCCAAGAAGCTTTGCAGGATTATGTCTACAATTGATTCTTTACAATTAGTTTCTTCAACATCTCCAATACCAGAGATTGGGCAGCAAACACAGAAATCACTGGTGATCACTTCCTCTTCAGCTGCCCCCACAGTTGCCCCAATGCCACACACCCCCAGCCGGTATTTTAGTGTCGACAAGAATGCCAATGAGTCTAGAGGGGAGGGATGTAGGCATTAGTTTTAGCCAATGAATAAACTTACAATTTTGTTATGTATTGTCTTGGCATACTTTGAGTTACTAAAGTATTTTGGCATGTTGTGTTTCGGACAAAGTATTTTTAATTTTTGGATTTGTCATGATCAATAAAACTTGTGTTCTGTATGTGTGGTTATTGGATGGTTGTCCAACTAGCACTTCATTCATCTGACAATATGTTTGTGATGAGATACATGTCGGGGGAGCTCTCTTGGTTACTCTCCCTGGTCATATTGTTGTCAGTATTTTTGGAGAGTATATTGTACATGCACATTTTGATATATGAATAAAGTCATTGTACATGCACATTTTGATATATGAATAAAGTCCCTAGTTCTATTTCTATTTTATGTTTTTATTCCTATTGTGTATATTTTCTTGGTTTGGTTGTGCATATTTGTTCCCATTTTCTATGCTACTCATTGGTGGAGAATCGTTCTAGTTTATTTTTTGATCAGTTATAGCAATAGGTGTGTCTCCTTGGTGGGAGCTTGAAAGTGCATGTGAGGGGAAATGAATCCTAGTGTCTAACACTATTACATGTTTGTGTTGAGAGGTAGAGTCTAGTACCATCCTTCTAAGGAGAGCTAGGCCTGTTAGTTATGAGTTTCATCCAAGGTTTGTCTGGCCCTAACACTATTCCATGTCTGTGTTTAGAGATAGAGTCTAGTACCATCCTTCTAAGGCATGTCTGGCATGTGTATTTGTAGGGGGCGTGCAGAGACTTACAGTTTTAAGTGTGTACATGCACCCCTGTGGATATTTGATACTAATGTCGATCAACATGATTGAGCTGCATTGTACCCAAACTTTATAATTCACCTATATTTAAAGTTTAATCTTGGTATATTGGAGTTACTAATTTTCCTACCCCAACTTATTACTCCTGCATGCAACATACAGGAAATTGGATAAAGGAAGAGGAATGCACAGATTACTGATTGCCTGAGAATAAGATGCAAACACACAGGCAGAAATGCACAATATCTATGGAAAATATTAATTCATTTATCCTGATTCAACCAGTTTTTCATCAGTTTTGGTCCTAACATTATTTCTTCTTTCTCAAGCATATCTGCATGTATACTTACGTGGATCAGTTTGTAGATGTTTCATCTTCTTTTGCTATGTTATTCTCTAACATTTGTTTTGTTATTTTCACCAGGAGATGCAGAAGGAAAGGGATATATCAGAAAGGATGAAATGCTTGAAGCCTGTTTAGTTCTGAAGGTGAGTTTGTGTTTCATGAAAACTTCTTAAGAAATTTGGAAAAAAATGTTTTCATATCATAAGAAACTTAGAGATTTAGACATAATAGTTGACTCCTTGCCATTCTTATACAGGTGTCAATATGCAATGTGTCTATTTTAGACCTTCCACAGCTCCAAGTGAGGGTTCAGTTTGATAAAATTGTATTCTTTACTTTTACTTTATCACGTTCTTTACTTAGACCTGTAAAATATTTGAGTTGCATTTATAAATTAATGTATGGATCAATTTTCTTAAAATGTTGCTGTGAATATTGGTGAGGAATAACTAGGACGGCTTTGATAAACCATGGAGCCACAATTTACTTGCAGAGATTATTGGTCAAGAAATTAAAAATCATGACATTGATACTGTAAGTGTCTATCTTCTTCTTCTTATGTTTATGCTTGTGTCTAAGGTTTTCGGTGTTTGCTTTATCTGAGGTAAATGAGATATAATTTGATTCATTACTCCATACTGAATGTAATAATTAGTTTTTTGACAAAAAAACCTAATCAAGCCTAAAATTTTATTGCTTTTGGTTTGATCTTTGTTTCTTCTTGGTTGGAAAGGTGAATCCTAATTGGATGAGAATCTACTGTATTATACAAAAATGGATAATATTGATGTCTGAAGATAGCTTTTCTTAAGTTTCTTCTGCATAGGATAATCTGGTGATGTTTTCAATGCGGACAGTTATTTACAGCATTTCGTTTACATGGCTTAATGCTTCACTAACATGGTTTCCTAGTAAGTAGGCATCTGGAAACTCATTGGCACCTTCTCAAGGCTTTGCAGACTTTAGACATCAAAGTTTGGTCTACAGCCACTTGTGATTTTCCTGGCCAAACCACAATCCGGAATGTAAACTCTTGCAACAATTACGGCACCGGTGGATACTTCCAAGGATTACAGGCTTATTTACCTGGTACAACAAAGCGCGATGACCAATTAATAATATAAAGGAATTAGCGAGTAACCAATATTTGGATTTGTGCACTACGTACACCATGCCCAACCCATACTGTAATTCATCTATTCTCTGGTCAATCTTGTACTTGCAAAGTACAATGAATAATCTGCTTTGTGCTACCTTTCTCGTGCCAATGTATACTCAAATGTAAACATGGATGCATTTAAGTGAATATCAAGTTCTCGATCTCATTTTGGGAATTGTCAAAATGTGTAACCATATTGATTTTGTCATCAACATCTCAAATGCTTTCCTTCATCCATTTCTCCATTGCAATGAAACTTCCTTTCGAGTCAAGTGCTCCATGTAATGGAACATGTTTGTGAAATATTTTATGAATCTTCTATAGTGGTTTACACGACCTCAGAAAGGCAGAACAGCATTGCTGTTTTAGGGTACTTTTATTCTAATCCACTTAAATATACAACATGGCTCGAGAACTTGCCATATGGTACTGTAAACACACACTATCTAGATTCAACGAAATGCAGGTTTATTTCCATAAATGTGTACGTTCTTCTAACACCTGCAAGTGGGTCTTCCGTTTCCCATACATAAATCAATCGTCTAGAAGGGCTTTTACTTTTTCCATTGACATCTTTTCAAATATATGTGGAATGGTGCTATGGTCTGTGGTTGGTTCGTCACAGAATCAAAAAAGCTTAATGTAATATACACATGTTATTTAATACTACAATTTCTTGATTCAATTTTTTTTCATCTATAATGTGTATTTGATTGTAATATGGGAATCTGTCCAAAAAGGAATAGATCTCATTACCTGCCACTTCCATTAAGGAATGGTAATGGGATCCTTGACTGTCACACCATTCAAAGTTTAGGATTCCAAACAAATTCTTAACTGGTCACTATCATTATTTGAAGCAATGGCAATAGGAGATACCCAACCATATGTTTCAACTTCAAATATAATTGGGATTCATTCTATAGGGACATCTCCTAACTGGCACATCGTCTGAAATAAATTCAATTTCATATCTTTAGATGTCCATGCAAAAGCATCCACTCAGTCATCAAAAGACAAATGATAGCTCCTAACAGGATGGGGTCACATCACGTTCCCACATAAATTTTGTGTGGCTCATGTTTTGTGCCTAGTTTTAGTTCTTGTTTTGGATGGTTTTCATGATTGATTGAATTCAAAGTAGAAGAATAATGGATGGCTTACATTATATTTTCTCTCCCATTTTTGATTCCACAATTGGTACAAGTACATATAGGGAATTCACTTTAGGACAACGCCTAATTCTGTAATGCTTAGTTTGGGCACACACACATATGGACTGGCTCAAAATTATACATGCAGACCTTTAGCACAAAAAACACGTTCACTTTATTTATTGGAAAACCTTACAATGTTCAAAAACAATACACACACTAATATCTACAAGCCTTAAAGGCTATGGAGTACCAACACAGAGGAAAACAATCACCCCTGAAAAGAACCCCTTGAACAAATGCCATTTTCCTATTTAAAGAGATAGGAGGGAATGGGCTGACCCTTCACATATGGACCTTTCGGATTTTGCTTTTATTCTTCACATTCCATTTTGACCTTTCATCTTTTGTTTTGTCCTTTTTAATGCTTTGTCGGAAAAGTCGGCTATTTGAGACCTGTCGGGCATTGATGTTGTTCCAGGAACAAGCATGTTGCCATTTCTCTGCTCACCGGGGATCGATGAGGTTTTGGGAACAATCATTTTGGCCGATTTGGGTTCCATGAGTAACGTTAGCATATGGCATGGTTCTGGGAACAAGAGTGTTGGCCGATTTGGTTCCATGAAGAACGTCGACATTCGACATGGTTTCGAGAACAGGGGCATCGGATTCTAGATATTTTTGACCCTTCTGGATTTAGTTGTACTGTGTTTGAATAGGATGCCAGAATATTTTAACCCTTTTCTGACTTTTGTTGGTACTATGTTTATGAAAAAATTAGCTTCGGATTTGGGACTCCAAAAATGCGACGGATAACACAGGAAAGGTTACTGTAGGGATTGTTTGGTTTGTAAGCTCGCAAATATATTGATCTTTTTGTAACTAGTGTCGACTTAATATTTCAAAGCTCCAACTACAGAGGATTGAACCATCCTGTAGCCCCCTATCCCATCTCCAAGATATGACGCGAGTAACTTCTAGGGGCTAACAACGTACCGATGCATCACAAAATACAAATGGTTGAAGGCTTTCTATGACAAAAAAACCCAGGTGCTTCCGATATACCCTTAAGGTACGTGGAAGCTAAAATCTGTATACAATATTGTCTGAGGCCTGGGTTTTGGTAGAACACACCTCACTTCACACACCGACAATGTCGTGCTTAGCCAAAAATGATTTTTTTTGTAATCACTTAAAACCTTCTATTTAGGGTTTTTAGCCTAAAAATAAAAATGAACTACTTGCAGAAAAAATGGGAAGATTTGGGGAAAAAAGTTTAGCACCATCACTTAACATTACCACTTTCTGATCACTAAGATCTCGGTTGGGTGAGGTGAGCGCATATAGTGGACAGTCACATAAATCCCTAAACTAATAAAACTGTTGCGGAACCTTGGAAAGACCTTTGATACCACTTGTTATGAATCTACTTGCAGAAATCAACCAAACAAAATAACAATATTAAAAAAGGAAAATATTACTCAATGAGCTTAGAATGGATTTTAAACCCTGCTTATATTTATTTAAATATCGCAGGCCTCTTCGAGGCAGAAACTTCCTTGATAGCAGATCTCATATTACAAAATTTAGATAGATCCTTTTCCTTATAATATCAATATATAGGCATTACAACCCTAACCCTAAATTCCTTGCAACCCTAACCCTAATACTCAAGGGTCTGCCTTACATAGAAAGGGGTGCCTGAGCTAATTAAATAAGACTATTACAATGCAAAAAGAATAGTAGATGGTTAGGACATTGGGGTGCTAACAATTTTTCTCCTTGGTATCTAATTGGTGAGATTTGTAATTTTTCTCCTTGGTATCTAATTTTTCTCATTGGTGTTGGTAAGATATGTAAAACAATTTTTACATCTTGGATCTGGCTTGTCTTTGTCCGTCAGTTCTTTGCAAAGGCTTCCTTATTATATCCTTGATCCCCCTTTTACAAACAACTCTTGACTATAGCTTCCGCCCTGCTTTGTGGCGCGGCCAAATTGTATGTATGTTGGATCTAGTATGGTCTTCTTCCTTTTCCTATAGTAGAAGATATTTATATTGCTGACCGTATTCGCCCTACATAGAATATGATTGTTGGGAACAACCACCTTCATTGGGAGCAACCCAATCTATTAAATATTAAACAAGCCTATGTACATAATTCTTAACATAACATAATTTTTCTTCTTTATGCATTCATCATTTGTTCTCTTAGTACAACTATTACCTTCTTCAGTCCTTCCTCCATAATGTGTTGTAGGTACAGCCATCTCTTCTTTTAGGTTCCAAGTGAAAGTATCTCTTTAGTTGTAGTTGTTCCCTGCTTAACATTTATGGAGTCACTCTCTTATTAATAGTAATAGTCATTTTTGTTTCCAAAAAATGTTTGAATGATTTACATGTCTTTCAGTCTGCCAAGTTTTCTTGTCTATTTGCTACTTGCAAGCTGACTCACTTTTTGGCTTGCTGGTACATTGCAAAGTCAGACTCATGTGATATCTATGATTTTGAACCATTGGATATGTGAATACATTTCTTATGCCGAAACCTCCCCAATCCTGTTTCCCATTGCTTTTCTGTTGACATCATGTATTCCATGTCTTGTTTCTAACAAAATGCCTTTAATGTGTGGAAGTAAACCAGTTATTGCAACTCTACGAATTGTCATCAATGGTTGATTTTTAGAGCCAATTGTTAAGTAATGGAATATATTGGCCCACACTAGAGTTTTAACTACTATAGGCCATATATTTAATGGCAAAATTCTCGAGCAAAGAGCAGATGCTCCCTCCGCACACCACAATCAATAGATTTATTATTGTACTTGTGTGCCTTTACTTAATTATTTTAGTAGTTTGAGTATTAAGTTCTAATGGTTTAGAAAATATTGAAACATGGCTTATGCGTTTAAGGTGTGCTCTTGTAATATTTGTTTTAGAGTCAAGTGGTGAGAAGGAGAGGGGAAGAGGTTAGCCTATGTGGAAGTATGGATTCAAAGACTTCATTTCATCTGTAAAGAAAGAACTGTTAAGGACAACAGTTTCTCCCTAGAGGAGGAGATTAGGTACACACACTAGGAGAACTGGCCATCAAACTGCATTGTCATCCACTTTGCAAGTTTGTTCCATACTTGTAATAATCAACTCATTGATGTGGTGCAGTTTAATGGCCACTTATATTACTTCATCAACTTGGTAACAGAAAAAGGTCCAGCGAACTTCAAATAAAGTCCAAGTTATCTTATTGTTGCAGATTTACTAAATTGACCTATCTAAAAGGTGAAAATATAAATTTATGATAGGAAGTGTTATTACTATTTGGTTTCTTTTTTCCACCATGGGCCTTTGAGTTTTGATAAATCCTTGTCGAAATCCACATTTTAACTCATGGAGTCATCTTGATACGACTTAAAAACAGATGGGGGTCAAATTCAATTTTTTTAAAAATACTCTAATTAAAAATACTCATGGAGGTCTTGCAATTAATGAACATAAATACATGATTGGTTTGTAATTGAGTCAATCCCATATTGGCATTTACCGTTCCTGCCCTCTACTAACAAATGCTTAAAGGTGTTTGTGTACTAAGTGGGCCCACTTGCCTTGAAATTGTTACCAACATATGTAAGGAAAAATGTCATTAGTGGAATGACTACTCATGGAAGTCATCATGAAATGGCTTAAACACACATTGGTAAAATCTCACAAAAATTAATATTCTAACATTGCATATATCAAGGTGCCCATTGAGATTTGAACTTGGGTGGGCAAGGAAGTAGCCCACCCACTTTGCCACTTGAATTACCACTCATGGGCATGTGTATTCCAACGTTAATCTCCATGTGCAAGTGTATTTCAATGTTAACCTCCAACTTTGCCATGGGCTACATTAATATCTACTATTTTTGTTTTAATAATTAAAATGCACGGGTTGAATCCCACAAAAATTAAAATGTCTCAATTATATTTGTTATGAATGCTTGCCTTTGAGTTCAAATGAAGTTTTTTCTGTATGAAATTAATATTTTATTTATACATTGTCCCGGGCTTCTATTTGTTTTATTGACTAAAGTGCTTTTTGTAACATGTCCGTCATCTATCTTCTTTCATATATTTTCTTCCTTCTGAATTTTTTTGGAAGTATTGCTGCTCTGTTTGGGACAATGGCAACTATATTCATCTCTTATATTCTCTTTTACTTCTATTTGATGTCAGATAATCACATTTGATGACTATGGGATTTCAGGTCATCCTCAGCATCGTGCTGTGCACTTTGGTGTATGGTAAGTGCACAATTTTATATTAAAGGATATGTTTTTACAGGACTGCCTATTTACATTCTTTGATTGATGACTATGATGATTATTACAAGGAATGGAGGTTCAAGTAATGTTCTTTAATGAATATAAATATCATATACATTATATTGTTCTTTAACAACAAATATAGATGTCTAATCTATTTTCAATTGCGCCAATATGATGGCAAATAACACAAATTTTCTCACGACAGTTTGATATTTTGTGCAACCTTCTAGCTAGATATCTTCTATTCTCCTCTCCTTTGTTGATCCCTTTTGCCATTGGATATTTTCTTAGTTGCGATTCTAGATCAGAGCAATTCTAAGACCACATATAAATCCCAAAATAGAATCAAAGCTATATGAAAATAAGACCACATATAATGCCCAAAATAGAATCAATGCCATATGAAAATAGGCAAACATTGCACAAAATTGTAATTATTTTGTTTTCTTTCTTTTACTTACAAGATCACCATGACAAACATTGAAAACTACGAAGTAATAACAAAATCTTGTAAACATTTTATTTATGAAAGCTTATTGTAAAGAGGGAGAGGTTTGTGTAGCACCTTAATTATATCAAATATTAAGAAAGCACATTCCTTTCCACTAGGAGGCTAGTAGAATCATGGAGTTAAGACATGATTACATACGAAAACGATAGAATAGAGGAAGAGGTGGGTATTTGCAGCCAATATTAGGGTGCACTTAATTTAGAATTCTAACTATTCAAAATGTGTCTTTTTCACTCAAATACTGAAAATCTGTCACGGTGTAAATTGATTAGTGGGATGCAATGCCAAAGTGGCATTCCGTAGGATAATCGCTGTTGACTTAAATGGGCTGTTATATGCAATTAACAAAAGTTAACTAAATCCAAGAAAGTAAACTATTCAGAATAATATACAATATTTACAGTTGCAGAAATGAACATAATGACAAAAAAGAAAAGAGCAATTCAATGACAGAAGGGTTTATAACCCCCAGCCTTTGTATTGGCCTATTATTATTTTTTTAATGTTGTCTACATGCGCATCAGACGGGTTTTGGTGTGATCCTGTGTAGAGCAGGTGGTGAGACACAATGTGCAAGGGGAATCAAGACTTAGTTAGCACAATATCAGTGCTAGATATATCATGTGCAAGCCCATGCACCATCCCGTAATTGGTGGAGTTTCAGTGCAAATCTGAAGGTCATTTTGTGTGTAAGTGGATGTATATGCTTTTTAGAAAAGGCTGCTCATTATGATGTTATTTGTTAGCTGATGAAGGTTATTACTCTGATATACTACTAGCATACATATCTTAGATAAATCTATGTAAAATACATTAATAGATATCATTCTCGAGGCATCTATTCCACTAATATCACAATATAGGTGCCTCGAGAATGATATCTATCGATGTATTTTACATATATTTATCTAAGATATGTATGCTAGTTATAAATATTTTGTAATATATCTAAAATACATATATAATTTTAATATATCATAAAAAAAATTATAATAAATTTATCTGAACATAATAACTTAATATCGAACTATTACATTACAAATAATCTGGGTATGAAAACCGGTCATATCTATTTACCTTATGATCTATAAAAATTTCTCAAAAAACCTTATAATTCTATGGATGTAAAAATATACATGGAAACCCTATAATTATAAAAAAGATATTAATAAAAGACTGCTCAATTATAAAAAAACAAACCTCAGAAAATAAGATTACACATTATAATAGCATACATAATTGTGCTATACATATAATTATTTTACCATACATATCACTATTTTACCAAATGTAAATCTTTTCCTAAAAACTCTAACTACTTAATAATATGATTAGTTCTTAAATATATAAACACTTACCCACTATATAATTATTTTACCATATATATCATTATTTTACCGGCCATAAGCTACTTAAAAGTGGGTATAGGTTTTTTTATTTTGTTGGCTCCAAAAGAATTAAAAGTTGACACACTCACGCCATTACACTTCCGAACCCCCCCGGATGCCATTGAAGAAACACCTATCGGTGTAATAAATATGTTGAGTTGATGACATGTCTTTGGTATAGTTTTATTTGTTTATCTTGCGCATGATGTGTTACTCTTCCTTTTATCTGTTTTGCTTAGTGTGTGCCTTTAAATCAACAATGAACATGTATAGGTCCAAAGAGTACACAAGAGTATTCGGTGACTGATCCTTAGGGATCAGGAAATTAAAACCTCTTCATCATCCCAACCAAAGAATAACCAGAATTAGTCAGCAACAGGGCTTAATTTTAATATTTCTTATATGATGACAAAACTGTCGATGTATGCAAGGGGTGGTTGCATAACTGTTGCTTCACTTGAGGAGCAGTTACATAACTACCAGTCTCTGCAGGGGCGGTTTTGTAATTGCTGGTTAACTCAAATTACGTAACCATTGGTCTACACAAAGTGGCAGTTTCGTCCGAGTAAGTTATACATGCAAAGTAACGACAGAATGAGTGTCTCTTTAATTCTGAGCATGGTTACCAAGTTCGGAAATCCGGATCCATTCAGGAGGGCATAAAAATCTAAAAATCTAGAAATTTTGAAAAAGTTAAAAAAAATCTGATCCAGAATATATATATTTATTATACATAGTTTGCATACTCGTCGACTACCGGCCTAGTATGCAAGTAATCGCTGAGAAATTACCTGGGTGAGTATTTGCCATAAAAACTGGGATTTTTTAAAAAAAATCGGCGATTATGTACATAGTGCTCGCCGAGTAATCGTTGAATGTTGGCAAATACTCGCCATTACTCAGTGAATACTGTGTATATACTCACCAAAAAGTTTTACACGCATAGTAATCTCCAAAAATGTGAAAAAAAAATTGCTGAGTATTGGTGAGTATTTGTCGAGTAAACTTTTTTTTGCCTGAGCGAGTACTCTCCAAGTACGATTATGCGAACTATGCATGTATATATGTGAGCATAGTTCTATAAATATGCAAAATTGACAAACAAATACAATGAAAAGCATTAATAAACTAATATAAAATGTTAATATTATATAATATTTATGGTTGCAGGGCCTTTTTGCTGCAAAAAACCTAAAAAGAAAGTAAAAAAATATAGGGCCGACCCGAACGAATTCATCTAGGCCGGCCAAAAAATTGGATTTGGCTGGATTTTGTGCAGATTTTGCTGGATTTGGTAACTATGATTCTAATTTGCTTGAGAGTCTTTTAGCACACAAAAGGACAATCCTAGAGCATGATAAATAAGATTAACAAATCCAATTGCAAGCATGAATGTGAGAGACAGAGTTAATGTTCACTTGGTTGTAGGAGGGAGATAGGTGCAAAGAGTGAGCAAATGACATAGTTTGTAGTAGTTGTTCCATTGTACTCTTTGTAAACTGTCTTTGGCCATAAGAAGATCAATTAAGCTGAGTGATTGCCACTTCCAGCTGGTTTTCCACACGCTGGGGCTTCCAAGATAAAATTCTTTGTCCATTGTTATTCTTGCTTTTTTGTTTGTTGTTTATGGTTATTTTCATTCATAGTTTATTGTTGCAAGTTTTATTTATGTTTCCAGCAACACACTACACTAGTTCTAAGTTTTAAAAAAATTCAAATTGGAGTAGATTTCATTTAGGACAGCATATTGTGATTCTGCAAATTTCATTAAGCAATTGCACTTAAGATTTTACACATTAGTGAACCTCTTTGCCCTTGGGTGAGTGCTCCTTCATAGAGGTGATATGATGACACAATAGGGCTGAGTTAGACTATAACATGTTGATCATTGGGGTTTGTGTGCAAGATTATAGCAAATATGTTCAACATTTTGGTTGCATTACCCTCTTTGTTGTGCACCTAAGATCTTGGCTATATGGTGTTTTGCGAGATCAAGGGAACTTAAAGGATGGCCTGGTATTTAGTGTGCAAAAGCAACGCCCATGCTACCAAATACTGCCAAGTACTAGAGAGCTTGCAGAAGAACTGCAGGAGTGGTGAGAGCTCTAGCTAGGGCAAATGAGGAGGAGATTGCAGATATAGGCTTGAAGGTTGTGCAAGGGGACAGCAAGCCTGAAAAATGTCATAAGTTTGGCAACCTAGATCACTTATGGCATTAATGTGACCTGGGAAGAATCATGTCTTTGCTAAAAAACTATCCAAGATCAATTGGGAGTAATAGTAGAGGGGTTAAATGACGATTTTTTGGATGCACATTTGTGCTAGATTTTTGTACTACCATCATGGTATGACAATATTGGAAACTATTTGTCAATTGGGTCATTTCCAAAGAACATCTTGCCATAGGAGTGGAAAAGGATCATGTTGAAGGTAAAAACATTCTAGTTGATAATTGGGATCTTATACAAGATAGGACCATGTGATAGATTGAGGAGGTGTGTACTATACAAAAATGATCCATGATACGTTGAGGAAAGTGCACAAAGGACTGGTAGGAAGCCACATGGGTCATGATATTACTGTGAATGTGAGAGAAATCTCCACTGTTACATAGGCTCATACCTCGGTGAATGTGAATAAGGGAGGAGGGGTGCACATGAGCATGGATATTGATTCACAGTTCTATCCAAAGGTTAAGGTTCGCCATGTCCCAAGTTACACCCAATACCTAGATGACTGGAAATAGGAAACAATTGTATCCAAAGGTTAAGGTTTGTCGTGCTAGGTTTAGTTGAAAGCTTTGTGGAAATGTTTAATCCCACATGTATGTTTAGTTAGCTTGGCAAAGCCTTTTTTATAGTTTTCTTTTTTTTTATTGTTGTGTCCAATGGATGGTCCAGTTGGGTCAAGCAAAGATTGTGGTTGTATGTGGTTCGTCATTGTGAGATAGGGGTTAGTCATTGTTGGATTAGATAAGCTGGTTGTATGGTGCTTAAGTTGTGATAACTTGTGTTAGTCTTTAGTCTTATTTAGTAATCGAGTTCTAAATTTGACAAAGTTTTAAATGACCTTGGGATTTTAATACCACATTCGGTTTGCGGATTCAAATGAGATATTTAAATACTAATCTTTGCCTATGTTATAATGTCCACTTTGGTGGACAGTGTAGGAGCAAGTAAGCCATCTAGCTATGCAGGGAATGTCAAATGATAGCTTAGTGGAAATAATAAATGCAAGGGTTTTAGGTTATACTAAATGCTAGGGTTACAACTAGTAACCTTTAAGGTTCGGGTCTAGTGTTAATATGTAACTTGACTAGACTGATAACTAATGTGATATGTTATGTAGAAATTATAAACCAAGTTGCTATCCTTTATAACAATGGTGAAGATCTAGTGCTAAATGTTAGGTTGTAGTATATATCGAGAACCAAATTCTGGGAATTTTATAATAGGCTTGAAGAATTCACCTTAAATTTGAAACTATAAAGGTCTAGAGAAGGATAATACATCTTACGCCTGAAGACCTAGTTGAGAACTATAGAGCATTCCTTATGTAATGCTAGACAATGCAACCTAGGTGGTAAAACTTGCAAACAAGATTTTGTGATTTGCTAGAGAAGAGCATGACGAAAAGTTAGGTAAATAGTCTTGTAAAACTATTACATGATGAACCTTTGATCTTTAAATCCACAACCCTAGATGGAGAACACTCTTATGATTATTTAGATGCAATGTTGTTAATGTAATGTTATAGGTGTAAAAAATATTGCATTTGGGAAACCAAGGTAATGTGGCTATGAAATACTAAAACAATGACCTTAATATGAAGAACTTACATCTTAGTCAAAGATTCAGATCATAAACGAAGCATATCACTTTCCCTTGATTTGTATGGAACGCTTTATCTAATGAAAGAATATAAAGTATGCTTCTTATTATGTTTGGAATTGCTCAACATTAAAACCTATTCATAATTGAGATTGAGAAACACCTGAGAGTATCCTGTGAATACATGCCTTTTAGGTGGAACTTCTAGACAACATGACTTCAGCCAATTGGTTGTTCAATCAAGTTCCCATTTGGATAACTACTCAAATTCCTGAATAACTTGCAACCACTTCATGTGATCTTTGGATGTAGTTGAGGGCTTCGTAAACCTATGTTAATCTTATCAATATTTTACATATTAAATAAATTTGTTTTGCTATTACATAGTAATCTGCAAAACAAAACTTTAATCATGTAAGCATAACTTTGTGCATAACAAACCTTTGATAAAGTGAATTTAGGGTTTTTGCATTCAAGATTCCTTAAAGTTTTAGGATCAAACACTTAATGAAATTATGAAATCATAGTACATTGAAACCCTATTTAACTATCATTTTATTTCAAAACCCTAATATGAACATTATGAGTCCTTGCTTTGTTTGCTTGTCAATCATTTGCTTAGCGAGGCGCCATAACATCTGGCGCAAGTGGCATGAGACACTTATGCATTATCACTCACACACTATTCGATGATCGTATTCATGTTGAGTCATGATTTGTTTTTGGGAGATCAATTGTTGATTTGTCTTGATCGGAGTAGTGAGATGGTTGGTTAGCTTTTTGGAAAATGTGTAGATGAACATTGGGTGTGCTAACTATAAGGATGGAATGTGTATCTAGTTTAGTTTCAAAATAACTTTGTATGTATAGGTTAGGGTTTTATGCAGGGAATACTGAAGTTTGTCTATTGTTAGGGTTGTTTAGGTATTGAGGTCCTATGACAAGCCCTAGTACTTGAGTTGGATACATTTAGGGGTCACCTATGTTTCCCTAGTCTTATGGTCATACGCCTATATTATTAATATATATTAAGAGTGTTACATTGTACTAGTTCTCGTTTATATGTTGTCTGTTACACTGCATTTGCTATGGGTAGATAGCATGTTGCTTAAGTGACTTGAATATACACATGGATTCTCTCTTTTGCTAAATTGGTCTTTGTATCTGCTTTCATTAGTGATGCAGGGAGACACATCCTCGACTACTTGGGATGCATCTCCGGTACGGGTACACATTTTTGGTGCAGGAGATGGGTACCAAGATGTCTCCCAAATCAGGAGACGTATATTGGAAACCCTAAACATCTCCCTCGTGTTTCTTTCCAAAAGCTGAATCGTATCCCCTGAAAACCCGCACCATTGCTGGATTTGTTGTCCCCATCGTTGGATTCGCAGTGAAAAACCTTGTCGTCATCGGATTTGTTGTCCTCGTTGCCAGATTCGCGGTGAAAAACCCTTGTCATAGGATTTATTATCCTTGTCATAGAATTTGCAGTAGTTTGTAGTTTAGGTTTTTTTAAGGAACAACAAAGTTCTAGGCATTGCCGTCCCATTGGGATGATAATGTCGTTTTATTTTTATTCATTTATTAAATTTTTTGGTATAACTTACTTTAAAGTTTTTACTTTTTATTTTATTTTATTTTTATAATTTTTAAATTGTAATTTATAATTATTTATTATAGTTTATAGATTGTAAATCTATATTTATGAATTATTATTATATTATTACATAATATTAAAATTTAAAATTTACATTTTAATATTTATCTTAATAAATTATTTTTAATTATTAGTTTTTAATATTTGTTATTTATTTATATATAATATTAATATTAATATATTTATTATTATTTTTTGATGGATGATGGCTTTTGATTGGAGCGTGGACTGATCTGGGACACAATTGGGGGCCCAGATCCCAATATAATTTATTAACCACCTGAATACCACTTATATACCAGATATTACCAGATGTATACCGGCTATTACCAACAACGGCCACCACTGGCCTCGAGAATAACCAACGGCCTTGAGAATACAACCAACAGTCACAACTGACCTCATATGCCTTTCAAGAGATTTGAACTGGAGTGGGGCTTGAAACAACCAATCCATTTGACCAACTCACCCACATCTCATTGGCATTTATATATTTGTTATTTATATATACAATATAATTCATATTTCAATAATTATTTTTATAAATTATTGTTTATATTTTAATTTTTCAGTTTTTATTATTTTATATATATATATATTGAGGAAGCTCTTTTGTAAATTGTACTCCTTTCAATTCAACATATGACGTTTGTATTCATTATTGTAAGCATGGTATTGAAAGGATAATGTATACTGTAATTATTGATGAAATTGAAAGAGATGAGTTCAATTGTAATAAGGAACGAAAGTTGTATTTTTTGTATCAAATTCACCTTTGAGATAATGGTCAATAAATATAGTTCATTTTGATGTTCTTTGTTTTGTAAATACAAATCATGTTATGATAGTGAAATGTACTTTGTTTCTTATTATAGTAAGTGCAATAATAAATGCCAAATTATGTTATGTGAAGAGAAAATAAATACTTGCATTAGTTCTCTTATAGCATTTAGTGAATCACAGTTATGAAGCTTTGATTTTGGATGAAAATTGTTTAAAACAATTAGTTAATAGTACTTTGATTCATTTATGTTAGGCATTTATTTATCTCGTAATTTAATTCACATGTTTTAGTTTGGATTTGTGAGGGCCTAGAGATCAATTAAGGAATTGGATTCCGTTCTCGGTTGGGATGACTTGGAATATGCACAAGAATTTTTTTTCGATGCATTTTTTCGATATCTAACCAAGGGATTGCTACATTGTGGTATCAAAGCCAAACTTCAATGCTTGGGTCTTTATGAGCTCATTATGTTTTCTGAGTTGCATTCATAAATTTTTTGTCATTGATCATTGGGATCCTATACAAGATGGGATTGTGCGATGGATTGTGAAAGTGCATGCTATACAAAAAGATTCACGATACCCTGAGGAAAGCACATGAAGGACTGAGAAGAGGCCACATGCGACACGATACCACTACGAATGTTACGACAATCTCCACTCTTACACAGGGTCATACCTTGGGTAATGTGAATAAGTGAGGAGGGGCCACACACGAGCATTAATATTCATAGGGGTATCCAAAGGTTTATGTTCATTGTGTGCCAGAGTACACCCAATAGCTAGATACATGGTAAATGGACTTCGTGAATGAAGTAGTGGATGTTACATAAGACTTGCAAATACATATTTTGTGGGTAGGGATAAAGATCTGGCAAGGTGTTGACCCATTTAGCTTGTGTGCAATGAGGGAGAGTTGGAAACCCTCCATGATATCTTGGTACTACTCCACAAGGAGGAAGTTTTGTTGAAAGTGAAGGACTGGCAGGGTAGTATCATATGGGAGACCCACAACATCATATGTTATAAGTTGTCCCCTCATGGGATACAAGTTACAAGGAATGTTGGCTATGACAAAAGGCTTATCATCAATACTGCCATCAATGGTTTGATGTGTGTGACATCTTGGTGGGCACCATTGTACAAGTGAATGTTTTGACCATTGGGGCATGCCGGGGGATGGAGAGTCTTAGTTTCAAGTCCTTGCGTATGTGCTATATATGGAAAAAAATACAAGGGAGAGGCCTCAACTTGTGAAATGTCGAAGTGGAAATCTTGGGTGTCAAATTTGTGTGTGATTTTGAGGAGATTTAGTCATGACAGAGAATTATTTGGCCTTGTTGGGATGGCCTTGGTGCTATGAAAATGATGCAAACTTGAGGTTCAAGCATAGGTAGAAGAGGTTTGAGAGCGAGGCACACCACGTGGTGATTCCTGTAGGCCCCAACTATGGCCCCTCTTATATGGATTCAATAGATGTTGAGAATGACCTCAACAACAACATTACCATGCACTGTGATGATTATATACGATTGACGACTAAGAAAACACTGAGTTGTAGGAGCGCCACCTTGATTTTTGAGGATTCCGAGGAACTGTTGGAGCTTTGGGTAATTAGTCCCTACCACGTTTCAAAGGATAATGAAGGTTGACCATCAACAAATTCAAAGTCTTTCTTGATGATTGGCTGATCTATGGACCTAAAGAATCACTTCTTTGGACATAAGCCAAATGCACAAGGACATGCTGTGAGGTAAAGTTGTACCTAAATCCAAAGAAGTTTTGTTCCTAGTTCCTTATGGCCAATTATTTGGCCATGTGGTCAGGAAGCTAGGGTTGAAGACATACCCTAATAATATTTTTGAGTAGTTGTACAGATGAAGTCTCTAGGGGACATGACTGTAATCAAATTCTTTTAGGGACATGATGTGGGGTACTACAGACACTTCATCTTGAACTTTGCACAAGTTTTGTACCCCTTGTATGTGCTAACCAATAAAGTGTTACCATTTGAGTGGACATAGAAGTAGCAGAAGGCCTTCGAGGAGTTAAAGGTATGATTCATCAGTGCACCTATCGTAGTGTACTTGATCTATAATTAAGAATTTCATGTGCACGTGGACACATCAAACTTCACAATTGGATGCACTTTTGCATAGGAGGGGAGTTAAAATATTAGTCACCCCATATATTTGGCAAGTCGATTGATGTCCAAGGCTGAGGCTGACTATAACACAATTGAGCAAGAGGTGCTATGTATGGTCTGCACGGGCTTGAAGTTACTACTTTTTGGCCACCTTTGTCTTCTTTGTTGACCACCATGCACTAGTATACATGATTAACAAGCCAATGATCCAAGGAAGGGTCCACTTTTGAAAGAACTTACCTTAAAAATTGTTGTGCGACCTGGGAAGAGTGATGTCTTTGCCAACCAGTTGTCGAAGATCAATTCAGAGAAGTCCTAGAGGGGGTAAATGATGATTTCATGATGCACACTTGTTCAATATTTTCGAGCTACCATCATGGTACAACAATATTGGAAGTTATCTTCAATTGGGTCATTTCAAAAGAGTATGCAACCACAAGAGTGGAAAATGATGATATTAAAGGCAAAAACATTCCAATTGATCATTGGGCTCCTATACCAGATGGGATTGGGAGATGTATTGAGAAGGTGCAAAAAGATCTATGATATGTTGAGGAAAGCACACAAAGGATTGGCAGGAGGCCACATGGGACATGTTCCATTATGAGGAAAGTCATATTGGTTGGACTGTGGTGACCAATGTTATTTAAAGATGTGCAGAGTTGTGATTCGTGCCAATATAAAAGGAAGCCAATTAAGAGGGATTTCATGCCCCTATGGCCATTACAAGCACAAGAACTATTTGAGCATTGGGACTATGTTTCAATAGACCTTTTAAGAAGGTTTTCCAACTACATTGATGCAAGTACATCGTTGTGGCTATGGAGTATTTGACAATGTGGGCCGAACCCAGAGTCCTAGATAACTTGACAACGAGCATCATAAGATTCATATATGAACAAATTGTAATGCAGTTTAACATTCCCAGAAAGTTGATGAGTGATAGAGGTGGCCACTTCATGATGAGATCCCCTAACACCACATAACCAAGCTCAAAATTTATCACTTTTTATCAAGTTTGTACTACCCATGGGCAAATTGTCATGCTGAGGCCACAAATAAAGTACTAGTTTCAGTCATACTAAAGTCTTGTTGCATGGAGGGATAAGACTGGGAGGAATTGTCATATGTGGTGTTGTGGGTATTTAGGATGACCTATAAGGTGACGATCAGGCACACAACCAAGAAATAGCCATACCAGTGAAGTACATGGTGCCAATCCTAAGGATAGTTGAGGAAAATTGACTAGGAGACCATGAGAGTCTCTAGGAGCGGTTAGTAAATTTGACCCTACTAAATGAACAAAGATTGATGGCACAGTGAGCAACCAAAGTGATGCAGCGGTGATGAAAGCTTTGGCATGCCAAACAATTGCAATGAATGAGGCTGAATTTAGGAGCTTTCATTTTAAAATTCAATGGTTGTCGCCAAAAAACTCAAAATGTTGTGGTTGGGCCCATTCAATAGAAACAAAGTCTTGGACAACGAGTTAGTGAGGCTTGAGATCTTGGATAGTATGGTTTTCTTCGATGTTCATGGGTTTAAACTCAAAGTTAACAAAATATGGAACCTACCTATGATCATGTATGGAGTGTCGAAGTGAAAAAATAAAATGAAAAGATAAAAATAAAGAAAAAGCAAAAGTAGAAGAAATAAATAAAATCGAAGGTAGTTAAACCAAACGTGTTATATAATAGGGTTAGACCATAGTTTACATACCCATACTCGAGTACTCCTCTAACCCCCAAAAAGTTTACTTGGGGAGTACTCGACAAATGTTCACCAATACTTGGCAATACTCGACAAATTAAAAAAATACTTAAATTTCTTTAAAAACCATAATTTTATACAATTACAGTTACAAAATGTATCAAACGAGTCTGTAAAATGTTGACGAAGTGTTTCTATTAGATTTGAATATAAATATAACATAAACTCGCCTAATAATGTGAATACAAAAACAAACTGATACTTAAAAATTTATGATTGTCATTGAAAATCATCATCATAAATTGCATATGAATGCAAAGTACAAATTACAATAATCTACAATTTTCTCTTTCTTGATCTAGTGGAAAATAAGAGACTGAGAGAGTCTAGTCCTTGCACTCAACTGCCCCTCCTTGTTTTGCCTAGAATGTTGTGCTTGTGGCTCCACCTTGGTATCAGAGCGCTGTGACTCCTCTACATCATGTTTGACAACATCTACAAGGATGTCATCCAATCTAATATCTCTTGCTTCTCCTACACCCTCCATAACTTGCCTTTCGAAATCAACAATCTCATCCTTTGTGAACAAGGGGGTCTTCTTGTCCTATGCGGTCTAGTCATTGTAGGGATCGATCTCATTCAAATTGATAGGCTCTTGTGATGTGTCCACCTTTTTTGTGCGAAGTCGAAGGTTGTATTGCACCAAAACTAGGTCATTGAAGCGTTGTTGACTCAACTTATTGCGCTTCTTCATGTGAATGATGTCAAACAAACTCTAATTGCGCTCACATCTAAAAGCGTTACAAGGTTGAGATAAAATTCTGAGGGTTAGCTTTTGAAGATTTGGGGTATTTCCACTCCAGTCTCCCACCACGAACTTGCAAACAAGATATTCAAAAGTTTGTGAGTAATTAATAATTGTAAATTTGTAACTTGTAAGGTACAAGTAAATACTTCATTTTTTATTAACTGGTGACTAGGTGGATCTCCCTCGGATAGCTAGTGTTGAAGAAAAGAGTCTCCTCTAGCCTACTTGTAGTTCTACAACTTTGAAATAATGAGGTTACTCACCTCAACCTTAGGTGTTATACTCTCAATGCATGTTGAGAGGCCCTCCATAGCCCTTCCATTAGCATTTGTGAAGTCATTAGAGTAGAAAAACTTGGGATTAAGGTAGTACCCCCCCCGCTGCATGGATGGGTTGGTGGAGTTGATTGTTCCACCTCCGATCAATTAACTCCCAAATAGGATCAAATCTGGCACTATGCCCCTTATAAAAGTTTTGGATGGCCTCTTTGGCCCTATCTATGGCCTCATAAATGTATCCCATTAAGTTTTACTCTCCATCCACTAAGCACAAAACCCTCACCAAAGGCTTTGACACCTACGAAGTTACAAAATACAAACAAATTAAATTTACAAACTTACAAATAAAGTAAATACTTTAAAAAATTGAAAATAAAGGAATCAATTTGAAATTGAAATTTGAAGTTACCTTGATGATCTCTATAGCTCTCTTTGCAAATGCCTCATCAAAAACTGCCTTTGCGACCTTGTTTCCATCAACTTTCTTTGAATATGTTGAGTGCACCCATGCTTGACTCACAAACATCTGTTTCAACACTATCAACAAACATCAAATACTTTGTAACGTAAGGAAGTTAGTTTCAAACTTTGTGACACTTGCTCACACAAGCTCTTTCCCTGCAGTGGGATCTCTTATAAGTTGAGAACCCAAGGGTGATTATAAATATATTTGGTGATGTTTCTGGCCTCTTTTACAACCGGTCACCCAATCAATTTTGCCTATGTCCTCTAAAAGAAGGTCAAGGCATGCCCTCCAAAATAAGGTCAAGGTAATGGGCCGGCAAGGGGTCCAAAAGAGTGATGGATGCCTCTCTTTAAGAAGTCTCCCAGCCATCACATATGCTGCTGCATTGTCAGTGATAACTTGCACAACATTCTCGATGCCCACCTCTAAGACAACCTCCTCGAGCATCAGTGTCATAAAGTTTTTGTATTTTTTACTTTGTTAGAGGCATCAATTTACTTTAGAAAAACCAGCTCACCATTTGAAGCCGCCAAAAAAATGATGAGGGTGCGGTTCCTTCTATCTAGCCACTCATCTAAAAGAATGGTGCATCCAAACTTTCACCACAACCTCTTTTGATCTTTCTATAATTAACTTTGCATCTTCAACATCCTAGATAAACCTCCCACTTAAGTCTCTTGGAGATGATGCCTTGTACCATTTCCCTGCAACTGTCAATGTCGTCACCAAATACTCCCAGAGGCTCCTCGCCATGTTGAAGGTAAGGTTGTTAAAGTACCAAAAATTTGCACATATCTTATCTGCTTCCACATGCACCTCCTTGTTCCATGTTGTACCTTGCAGTGAAGGTTGTGCCCTAGGTACAAATAAGTTGCATCTGGGTTTTGCTCGAACGGGATGTGCCTCACATGCGTGAACCATGGCTAGAGCCCACAATTTATATTATTGCCACCTCAATCCTTTGCTGATGCGGGAGCAATGGCTGTTTGTACTTTTGCCCTCTCTATTTTCTTCTCATTGAACAATGTAAGCTCTACAATCATCTCTCATTTTGTCTCTTTTGTTGTATTGGGACACGATGTGACATCGTGGCAAGCAATGCATGCAATATGGTACTTGAGGTGATTGATGCCCATAAAAATCTTCTTTGAGCAAAACATACAAATCACACTTGACTGGGATGACCCAATCGGTATGGCACACTTCCAAGCAACAATGTGATTTTTAGCAGGATGGCTACCATTGATTGATGCTGACCCTGATGGATGCCATTGTATGCGAGGTCTAACAATGACTTGGGCCTGCAACATGTTCAAATGCAAAAAAAATAAAAACATTTTAAAAAAAAAAGTTGTACCATAAAGTTCTAAATGTAATCTAAACCCTATGTATACAAAAATATATAAAAAAAAAATTAAAAACGATATAAAAATTCCTAAACCGTAAATTTGTAAAATTAAACCCTATAAAAAGTTAAAAAACCAACAATTTTTTTCAAAAGTTATGAAAAACTAACATAAATCATGAATTACAATTATAGAATTGAATGAAATATATGTAAATTTGTCAAACATTTTTACAAATAATTGACATGCTTGGAAAAAAAATAAAAAAAAGCTAACTTGTAAATTGAATTTGCTCAAATTTGCTCCATCCAATTTGCTCCCAATGTTGTGTGGTGAGAGTGTGGGGGCATGTATGCTTATAAAAAACAAATTTTAGTGTTTATTCCATGTTTTTGGAGTGTTCTAGATGTGTTTTTGACCTTCTGGACGCGTTTTGTGTGTAGATCGTGTGTATGAAGGCTCAAGTGATTATTGGCACAGTACTCGTGAGTACTCACCATGAGTATTGTGCCAATACTCGTGAGTACTAAAAAAAAACCCTGCGAGTTAAACTGGCGAGTATTCACCTTGCTCATTCCCTGTGAGTACTTGTCCACTTGGTGAGTACTTGCGGAGTATGCAAACTATTTGACGCTCCCATTATTCACAACACTTCTAAAGCAATTGGTGAAGAAAAAATAGAGTTTTGGGGAGTGAACCAAAGTTTTGAAGCAGATGCATGGTTTCTAGTCCAAGAAAAGACAGACCGGAAAATCAGCCACCGCCAAACAAGGTAAAATCAGATTTTTCGTTTATTGAAGAGGCTAATAGGAAATTAAGTCCAATAAAAGTCAGAAAGTTGGAAGCAAAGAAACATTTGAGTTGGAAGAGGGCATGCTTTATAAAGTATGTATTGTAGCAGCAATGTTGTACAACACAAACCCCAAGACAATTGTACAATGTACGCAACTTGTCGTATGACATAAATAGGTTTGTCATAGGGCTGACATCAAACATACATCCTTGCAAGACAATCATACATGTCAAACCCTGCCCTAGGAGTGGTGGGACTATCGTACTAGAAGATTTTTCTTGCAGCCATACATGCTGGCCTAGGACAATTCCAAGCTTGCCATCCTACATTTTGAGGAGAAAAAAGAAGACAAAGGAAATGCACTAAATGTTTTTTTGAGATCAAAGGCAGGTAAATTAAAGGGTATTCCACAGTTTGATATTTTCTACTAGTCCAAAGTTATTGCCACTTCCATAAGGGCTGCCAAAGGAATTGCCAAAGAATTTTGAAAAATTGGCAATTTGTGAACTATTACTTGTGCCAATTTTTTTGCCGGAACCATTGCTATAGCTATATGTGGAAGCGAGGCACCCCAAGCTCCATGGCCATTTCCAAATTCATGGTCATCGCCAAGTACAAAGATAGAGGTACTTGGGCCTATAAGGGTTCAAATTTATTACACCCAAATATGTCTCTTTGATTTTAAAGCTGAAGTTTAAAACATTTTCAAGGGGTTATGTGTCATGTCCCTCTTTTCAAATAAAGTAAAAAATAATAAAGTTAATATTTCAAGTTGTCAAAGTGACTTTTTATTTGATTAAAAAGTGACAACATAATATTACTTTATTATTATTGAAAATAAAAGAAAAGGGTGAGAAAAAGGAAAGTTCAAAATAAAAGGAAAGGGTAAAACCTAAAAAGAAAACCCTAACCCTAAAGGTGACAATTGAGTCTTTATATTGAGAGTTCTCTCTCATTTGGATTATTATTCATTATTCAACTTTGTCAAACAAACCCTAATCCAAAGCTTGAGCCTTTGTGTTCATCCTTTTCATTTGAGGACAAAAACCCTCTAACTTGTTGAGGTTATTCCATCCCAGCATAATTGTGATGAAAAATCAAGATTAATTCCAGTTTTCAGTTTGGGAAGGTGTTCCATACCACTGCTACAGTATTCCATAACTCCATTACAGTCTTCTGCACCACTGCTACAATGTTCCGTATGATTGTTATGGTACTCCGTGCGACTGCTACAGTACTCTGCACTGTCGCTACAGTGATCCGATTGTCACTATACAGTACTTTGTAAGGGTTTGAAGTAATTTCCAGACTGTTGCATTGGGGTTAGGTGGCGGTTTCCATACACCAGTGTTGGCTGATTGAGGGTGATTGTGGTATTTCCTTGCTTGGCATCATTGGCAGAGGGTTGCTATGTATTTATTACTGTTGGGTGTCGACTTTGGGGTGGAGGATTGGGTGAATTTGCTGTCACTTGTGCCATCAGGGTTCACCTTCATATTTGCATCACATCTCCTTGACTGGGTATTTATTGCCGAGTTGTGTTATTGCTGTATTTGTCATTTACTGTGGCACTAAGCTTCAAATCGATCCTTTTGACTGGCTGCTGGGTATTGTAAGAGTTTTGATTTGCTTGGAGGCTGCCGTACTTATCCCAGCCTGCTATACCAATCAGAAATTCAGTTAGGAACTTATTTGGGGATTGCTGCATACTTATATTCACTGCTATGCAAGCGTTGTGGCTGCTGTGATATCATCTAGAGTGTTGTTCCAAGTTTAATTGCTGCTGTGGTATTGAGTAGTGTTGAATTAGTGACTGCTATACATCCTAAAGTGAAGACCGTGGTATTTTGGACACTGCTGTAACTTGGTAGAGGTGCTGGCCCACATCATTCAGATCGCAGCCCTCCAACAAGTCATTACAGTCTGCAATTTATTTCATACAAGGGTTGATGCTAAACATCAACAAGAATTAGTTGGATTACAAAATACACCTAAGGTTTTCCCAGCAATGTTATATTTGTTATCCAGTTTGCTTTATTATCAGTATATTGTATGCATTTGATTCACTATAATAAAGATTGTCAGTAAAATTTTTGAATGTGGGTTGTTTTAGCATTTGATTGATGTTCAGTTTTGGAAAGGATTCATGGTAAGTATTAGAATTCATAAAATTACCTAAAAAAGGACATTTGAGTGGTATCAGAGCCTTGATCTTGCTAGCCTGTTGGGAAGAATTAATATTTTGCAGATACTATCTGATGCATACCCTGTGAATCATGGAATTAATGAGTAAAGATGATTTGGGAATAAAGTTTTACAGAGCAGGGAAGAAACTTGAGCAGCTGCCTCAATATTCTACTCAACATTTTGGAGAAAGTGGAGATTTGTCAATCCATGGTAGAACAGTCAGATTTTGAGATTATGCAATGGATAGTAAATCCATTGATAACTCATTTGGCTAAGCCCAAGCTTTTGAGACATCGAGATCCAGATGCGAGATTGGTAGATATCACTTGTATTAGTGAAATTACAAGAATAACAGCTCCTGAAAAGTCATACAACAACATGAGAGAATTATTCTAGTTGATTGTGGAAAGCTTCCGAGATATGGATAAAATCAAAGATCCCTATTTTGCTAAGAGGGTTACGATTTTGAAAATTGTTGCAAAAGTCAGATCATGTGTTGCAATGCTATATCTCGAATGTGATGATCTTATTCTTAAAATGTTTCAACATTTCTCTGCTACTATTAGTAAGAATCATGCAAAAAATGTTATCTCAATACAATCAACTATGTCTTTGATTCTGAATGAGTGTGGCAATATTTTCCAGCCACTCCTATCAATTTTATTGACTAATGTTGAAAGATGTGGGAAGTTTCACCAGCAACATGTGCATTGGCTAGAAGTGTGGTTGATCAATGTGAGGAAAAGTTGAAACCATACTTAACAACATAAATGATAGCTGAACTCTTAGAAAGATGGCAACAAAAATGATCTTATAGGATAGGAACGTTGCTTCTCATGCAAAGAACCTTGGGAGCGAAGCCATAGATGTCTAAGCAAAGAACAAGTACCAGAAATTGTGATGGTGGAGCATGAGGAAGAAAAAAATCAGAACTGCAAGAAATTGAAAGAAAGCAAACCTTGGACAAATCAGCCATGCAGGTAGAAATAATGAAATTTAATGTAGAAAAAGATATTTTATTGACTTTTGATATTGCCAATGAACAAAAGAATTATCTTAAAAAAGTCAAGGAGAAAGCATCACTTGTTGAATGCACAAATGAGGAAGTTGTTTTCCTTTTCAATACATACCTATCAATTCACCAATGATTGAGTCCATGCTACATAGGGATGATTTGCAAGATAATTGTAAGAATTAAAGTGAGAAGAATCCTTTTGAGTGTATTGTTTTCTCAGAGGCATCAACAATAGAAGGAAGACCTTAAGCATTCCTGTGATTCCAGATTGGAAAATGAAAAGAATGTGTCAAGTCAAGAAGCATAGGAGTTGGAGATTCAGGATGACTTTGTCAAAAGGCATGCACAAGGGAAAAATGTTTCAATAGACATTAATGGTGGTTTTGAGCTTGTTGGAATTTTCAAATCAGCAACTAATGAGAAGCAGTTTGACAATCTCCAGGGTCATTGCTGAAGATATGATAACAATAATAGTAGAAAAAAAAACCTTGAAAGGGTTGATGAAGCAAAAATTGATGAGAAATCAACAACAACAAAGTTAGTTGAATCACAACAGTTTAGCCAAGAGCAAACAAAGAAAGTAGAGCAGAGGATTGAAGAGCTACAACTTCTGATAATAGAAGAGAAAGAAGTGCAAGTCCTAACAAAATTGGACAGTATGAAAAGACTCATTGAAGATCTAACTCTAAGTTTCCAGAGTGCTCAAACTGCGGCGGAAAACAACACTATGGGTGAGGTAAATGTTGCTTGCACTAAGCACACAGTCACTCTTGTAGATTTGCAAATAGTAAAGAGTACATTGGAAACAATGAAATCATAATATCTGTGCGTGATTAAAGACAGGGATATGGTCATCGAAAGTGTAGAAGAGGCCTTAACTACATCTGAGGAAATGCAGGAAAGGGTTGATGCCCTCACTATGATGTTTAGTTCAGTGTTTTCTTCACTTCATAAGACAAAAGAACCACAAATTACTGCAACAATTTTTAGTGAGATGAATGGAGAGAACAATTTCCATAAATAACAATTTTTAGAGAAGTCAGAAGTTGCAAGTACAAAGTTGGGCATAACTGAGATAGTTTTGTTGGGAATTGAAGATCAACAAGCAAAACAATTTGAGAGTGCCACAATTGGTAGTATTCTATCTAGATCCTAGCTGAATTATGATTCAACTATCATGGATTCACTCACTACGACAGTTGGAGAAGTATCACCTTGTGCAGGGCTTCCAATTCCTAATTATGTTAGTGGCACAACAGAAGCAAACTACATCACAAGGAGGAATGAAAGAAACATAAAGATGGGTTTGGGATCTTGGTATTTGCAGAGCGCTTTTGGTATTGCTCGAGGACAAACAATCTTTGGGAAGGGTGGACTATCATGTTCCCTTTTTCAAATAAAGTAAAAAATAATAAAGTTAATATTTTAAGTTGTCAAAATGACTTTTTATTTTATTAAAAAGTGACAATTTAATATTACTTTATTATTATTGAAAATAAAAGAAAAGGAAAAGGTGAAAATAAAAGAAAAGGGTAAAACTTAAAAGTTTAATGCTAACCTTAAAGGTGACAATTGAGTCTTTATATTGAGTTCTCTCTCATTTGGATTATTATTCATTATCCAACTTTGTCAAACAAACCGTAATCCAGAGCTTGAGGCTTTGTGTTCATCCTTTTCATTTGAGGACAAAAACCCTTTGATATACAGGTGTGGAGGACGAAAATCCTGACCCATTGAGGTGATTCCATCCAGGAATCATATTTGTGCATTGGCTGATTGAGAGTGATCATGGTATTTACTTGCTTGGCGTCAGTGGCATAGAGGGTTGACTGCTGGGCATTGACTTTAGGGTGGAGGATTGGGTGAATTTGCTGTGACTTTTTGCCATCACGGTTCATCATCATGTTGGCATCACACCTCCTTGATTGGGTATTTATTGCTGAGTTGTGTTATTGCTCTATTTGTCATTTGTTATGGACTTCTTAAGACTGTGGTAACATTAAGCTTCAAATCGATCCTTTTGATTAGCTGCTGGGTATTGTAAGAGTTTTGATTTGCTTGGAGGTTGCTGTACTTATCCCAGCCTGCTATACCAATCAGAAATTCAGTTAGTAACTTATTGGGGGATTGCTGCATACCTTTATTCACTGTTGTGCAAGGGTTGTGGCTGCTGTGATATCATCTAGAGTGCTGTTTCAAGTTTAGTTGCTGCTGTGGTATTGAGTGGTGTTGAATTAGTGACTGCAATACATCCTAAAGTGAAGACCATGGTATTTTGAACACTGCTGTACCTTGGTAGAGTTGCTGGCCCAAATCATTCAGATCGCATCCCTCCAACAAGTAATTGCAGTCTGCAATTTATTTCATACAAGGGTTTAAGCTAAACATCAACAAGAATTACTTGGATTACAAAATACACGTAAGGTTTTCCCTGCAGTGTTATATTTGTTATCCATTTTGCTTCATTATCAGTATTTTGTATGCATTCGATTCACTATAATAAAGATTGTCAGTAAAATTTCAATTGAATTTCAATATCAATATTGCGTGTGGGTTGTTTTAGCATTTGATTGATGTTCAGTATTGGAAAGGATTCATGGTAAATCCCAGAATTCATAAAATTACCTAAAAAGGGACATTTCATTGTGCCACATACTGAGTTGTTCAAGACTCAGGATTTGCAACAACAGTCATGAGTGGTAGTGGTGATAAAGCTAAGGTAGAGGAAGTTGACAAAGGCAAGGTGGTTGACAAAGTCAAGCTTCTAATCAACCCAAATATGTTTAAATGGAAGATTCAAATGGGACCCTTTGATAAGTTTGCGGTCAAAGGTCTTACCAAAACCTATGTTGAATTTGGAAAAATCCAAGCCACAAGCAGATAAAGAGAACAACAAAGGCATGGTTTATATAGTGGATTAATTGAAATGTCATGCATTGCAAAGTGAACTCTGTAGGGAGTAGTAGCAAGGCACTCTAGAAAATGATGAGCTGATGGTGGTCTTGTTGTAGGCCATGGTTGGCAAAACAATGGAAATGCCTTATATTCTAGGGGAGATTTTTGTAGGGCATTTTCAAAGGGTGGTTTCCAGTTATGACCAAGGGAAGGGAATGCCAACATTTGATTATGATGGGGGAAGCCATAGAAATGTCTGTAAGTGAAGAAGACATTTATTGAGTGTTTGGCACACCTAGAGATGGGAAACCCTTGGTCAAGCCTCCCAACAAACATATAGTGGACTTGGCCACCAAGCAGAGAGCATTTGACGAGTATTGCACGAGCAAATTGACATAGGTGGAGATCCAAACATTATGAAATAGGGGAACAAAGGCATTATGAAGCATATGCTAAGGGAAGATAAGTGGAGGATAATATTTGACCTTATTTGTTTATGATTGGTTAGGGCTACTTGGTTGGTTGATAATACTATTTGATTGACTGAGTATACAAGTAGTCTAGCCCAAGGAGTAGTCTGTAGGCCCGCATATTTTCTTGCATATAGCTTGCAGAAGTTTATTTGCCGGAAGCTCAAAGGATTCTATATGGAAAAACGTGTTATTGGGTTGTTGTCGGATGCAACCTATACAACAAAGGCCAACCTTAGAGATGAGTTTGCTTCATGTCTCAATTGGCATAATTTTTTTCCGATAGTATTCATGTGGAAGCATTTGGGGTCGACATTATCTATGCATAAGGAAACAACCAAGTCTTTGCTAGATGACAAGTCCTCTCCTAGAGGCAAGTCTCCGCCAGATGAGAAGACCTCTCCACGAGGCATGTCTTCACCAACTGCTAAGTCCCTTACTTTGCCCAAGTCTTAGGGCCAAGTCAGAAGAAAATAGTGGTGGGTATATTGGAAGATGAGGAGTATTAGTGCGTTGCACTTTGAACTATAGAAAAGGGAGGAGAAGAGTTTAGATGAGGAGAAGCCACGCATGCCCATGCCTACACTCACTATGATTCCAAACACACATGCACCTCATTGAGGAATCTTTGTACTCAAGGAACAACCCCAACTATATTTGCTGCTATATGTGACAGTTTCTTTGCAATTGTAGGATTGTAGGTTAGTGGGTTGATTAATTGTTCTATACCATTAGATATGTCTTCAACATTTGTATATTTTCCTTCTATTGAGTTTCCCAATATTCTTGTAGACTTGCCTTCCTTCATTGAAATATCAATTGTGTCTATAGGCTTAACATCGACCCTTTATTTTCCAACTTCTTTCATAGACCTATCTTCATTTGTTGAGTTTCTAATCAGAAAAATACCTATTCTCTATCAGTTCTTGTAACCTTTGCCTCATAATTAGTGATGGTCAATTCAGTTCGAGTCAACCCTCAAAATGCTCGTATGGATGACTTTGAATTTCTGAGGAAGATAGTAGGCCAAGAGGTTGGGAGAGGTATACATGCTTCAATGTAAGAGACCTTGCTAGTTCACGCAGTTGACGTCCTGGACATAGATATGACCCTTGCTGCCCCAAAAATAGGTGAAAAATAATTAGAGGGCCATGTCTACACTTAGATGGGTCACCTAGAGCTCCTCCATGATGAGTCAAAATAGACCGTGCTCTACTTAAGGCAAGCAATGAGGTCTCATAGATAGATTGGCTAGAGTGGAAGAACCAATCAAAGTTAGGTAGTATCTATGATTTTGCTACACAATATAGAGGCCCGATTTTGCAACTTGTTTGGTGGGGAAGATTGCACAACCACACTTGGGGCTAGAGCATCGTAATTAGTGGGTTCCCTTAACTCGTCGATGGGCCAGTGTGTATCCTTCCATCCTCCTAATCATGAATTAGTTTCACTATTTATAGATGGAGCCTAAGGGTCCATACATACAATCCTAAGGTGCGGGGAGACTCCGATAGGTTCAAGTTGGCTAGACTTAGACTTGAGTTGAGGAAGGCAAAGCCCTGTTGATTGCTGAGTGGGAGAGATTGCAGAAGGTGAGGGAGGCATAGTTTTTGTAGAGGATACATTTTTTGGAGGATGAGCTCCACTAGTAGAAAACACATGATACCCAAGGTAGTGTGTTGGAGGCAAAAACAACATATTGTGGCAAACAACAGAGGGAGCTAGAGTAGTTCTAGGAGTAAATAGTGGTGGAGCAACAGAGTATGGAGTCTCAAATGAGAGAGCCTCGCCCATCGTTTCAAAGGTCTACAAAAGCGACATTGAGAGTAAATGCAACAAGTGCAAATGATGAAGATTTGAAATGAAAACAAAGTGAAGTGGTAATCCTGCAAGCAAAGCTCAAACGATTGAAGATTTTGGTGGCAGACTCCCCAAGGTCGATGACAACATCAGTAGTTCACCCTTCCTAGCCAGAACCACTTGTTACCCCTGAGTCACTTCTAGAGTGTGTTGAGGGCACTACACCACCTCACTCTCTAGTGTCTTCTTGAGTGTCAACAAGGATGCTTACTAGTTTTATTTGGGAGTGGAGGGATTAGACGTAGGTGTCCTTATTGTACTAGGTATCAACTTGTAGTACATACTCTTAACATTTTGTATAAAGTCGACTATGATCAAATAAAGATGACATAATCTATGTTGCAAGAAACGAGAAATGAAGAAATGCAACGACAACAACAATGAGACTGAAAGAGGTTTCCCATAAGAAATGGAATATATATATATATATATATATATATATATATATATATATATATATATATCATTATTTTTTATTGGTAATTGCTTTTGACTAGAGCTACGAACCAGTATGGGACACAATCGGGGGCCCAGATCTCCAAATGATTATATACCACGTATACCAAATACACTAGATAGTCAACAGGCTTGAAAATACCACCAACGACCACAACTGGCCGTCAAAATACTACCAACGGTCACAACCGGCTCTGAGAATACAACCAACGGCCACAACCGACCTTGAGAATACTACCAATGGCCACATCTGCCCTTATATGCCTAAATGAGATTTGATACCGGGTGGGACTTGAAACAACCAAGCCACTTTTCCAACTCACCCCATCTCATTAGCACATATAATTTATCATTATTTTTAAAAAAATCATAAAGTTAGCCATATCTAAATTTAAATTTTTTAAATATTTTTTACTAAAAATATATTAGTTTTAATATTTTTAACTTAATATATATATATTTTTGTTTGTTTTAACTTATTATTTTAATCTTTTTAATATTAAATTTTGTGCAAAGACAACTACACTAGGTGTAAAGTGCCATTATTGCACAAATGTAAATTAAATGAGATTTTCTTTTTTTATTAAAAAACAAGTTACGTCGAGTGGAAAGTTTTTATATAAATATATCATAAGTATATTACTTATTAATAAACAGAACTGTATTACAATGGCGACGATGATGTGGTTTACGTTACATTTCATAGACACCATTACAAATAAACAACGGGGAAAGGCTTTGATTGAAGCATGATAACTGCGACAATACACGCGATAGACAGATGAGGAAGGTTTTATTGGAATTTTTTGACTTTTGGTCAGAAAAATTCATGCTACAGCTGATATTTCCAGACTTTCAATGTATTGAAACAGACATAAATGTGCTTCTCGTCACATTGGCATCATGTTCGTATTTCAAGGCGTTTTAACATGCAATGGCTTAATTCCATTGCGTTTCTTGTAACAATGGTGATAATGCAACAAAGTTGTCATATATGATGAAGATTTTTGGTAAAACCGTGTGATTTTTTTTAATCAACGTTTCGGATCACGCTTCGTGAACCATCATTAGGATGAGAGAAATAGTATTATGGAGTGTGATCCAAAATGTTGATTAAATTTATTTCACATGGTTGTACCAGAAATCTTCACCGTATACTTTACGGACTGTGGAAATACTCTCTCTTTGAAAGTTGTGATAGTTTATATTTTGTCTTTGGGTAATGTACATTCCCTATTTTAATAATTTGTTAAGTCTTGATTGGTCGGGTGGTTGGCGATGGTTGGGTGCAATCGCCACCCCTGTTCAGCCGGTGTGGTATTTATGGTAAAGTGTCGGACAGATTCGGAGAGCTTTCATGTGCATTCTTGAACGTCTCTGATGTACATTCCTTTCATATGAATATAATTAAGATACCGGATTTCTTGTGAGTTGTTTTTTATTTCCGTATTGCTTTGTTAATTATTCTACAAGTGTTTGGAAATTATTGTATATTTTAGTTAGGCAACCTATAATATGTATTCTATGTAGCTCTTCATTTACCTCTTCAAATGTGTATGTATGCACCAAATTCATTTTTGATGTTTCATCACTTTCTTACTAATATATATACTATATTTAACATCCAGTTGATGTTACTTAGTGCAAACATTTGGTTTGCATCATATTCACTCACCAATTCTGTCCATTCCCTCTTCTCTTGGATTTTGGGGATTTGGAACTAAACTGAATTGGTTGAACTTGAATCAACCAATAAATAGTGATTAGTGCAAGTCCAAACACAGGTTTTGTCATTGGGCTTCGCTCAGTAAATTAAACTTGAATGAGAAAGGTTCAGAAGAATATGTAGTAGTGTCGAAACTGTCTTGACACTTGGCAGAGCTATAATGGAATTCTTCCAAGATTTTTTATAACTGATTTGTGGGGAGTTGGAGTTATTCGGGTGCAGTCATCTAACCCAATGTGCAAATATTGTGATATACTAGATACTCTAGTTAGATACTTAGAAGAAAATTAGTAGAAGCCTTGCAAGTGTAGAGAGAGCACGTAAAATCTATAACTTGTGTACAGTGTACAAGTGTAGAAATCATCCTATTATAGTTTAGTTCATATAAGTGAAGGATTTTTTTGTGGAAATACTTGTATTTCTTGGTAGATTTGGGAGAGTTGTTCAAAGTTCCCTCTTGACTCACTGATCAGGTGTATGTTAACTTGTTTAGCATAGTGAATCTAGTGAACAATGGTGTGTAGAATGGCAAACAAGTTACTTATTGAATCGTGCATCCTATGAATACACAGGAAATTGTTAGCTAAACTTCATTAAATGGATCAGAAACCCAATTGAAATATTTGAGCAGCAGCATCTAGACAAGGCATAGGATGCAGTAGATCGACAAAGCATTAGATGCATTTAATTTAAGTGCACAAATTGCTGTTTCTGCTGGTCAAACACTTTCTACAGTGTTTTGGTTGCTTTCACTATTTTTGTTTTAAGCTTCTCCTCTTTTGACAACTTCAACTGTAACTGCTCATAATGGTTTGCAACAAATGAATTATAGAGTTTGTTTCTTCAAATGTGGGTTCCAACAAATGACATCTTCCTCAGCTTCTTTTCTTTATGATCAGCTTCCACATATTTACCTTGAAATTTGTGTACTGATTTATAAACATTCCTGAATAGTCTTCTTTTCTCGCCACAAGTTAAAGAAACCTGAGCTCTTGTTTACAAATTAGTAAGATGATTTACACTCTCTCGAGGAAAGGAATTATCTCTAGTCATTGTTCTGACACCATTGCTCTTGCTTTAGGAACTGACAAGTCCTCTTATTATGTTAAAACATTCAAGAAATTTTGATAGTTTGCTTCTGTTGAAATTATAAGCTATCTATATTCTCTGCACTAAGCAATCTGCTCTGTCTTTCCATTTTTTTTCCTGTGTTTGTTCCAACACCCTAATAGCTTCACTGAGCAAGTTTGTTACCATGGGAATTGCTACCTTGGGTGTAGGTGGGTTTGCTTGGTCTGATTTACTTTTGATATTGGCCAGATCAAAACCCAGAGGTACAATATTTGAAGAAATTGTAAGGTAAATGGAAAGAGAACCCCTTGTGGACTTTCACAATGGAGGTCCCGTATGCAAAATTGGCATCTCACTTGGTGGTGACCTAAAACAAAAACCTTTACCTTTACTTGTATCGCCAAGGCATTACTTTCAATCTGAAAGAAATGCTGAATATAGGAAGTTGGTTGGACTCAATGAATATCAAGGGATTAGCAAACCCGGAGTCCTAAGTGGAGGATGCAATGAATGTCAAGGGTTTACCTATAGATAGTTTGGTGTTGATCATACTCCGTACCAATTCTGATAGGTCTGTTTTTCACGAGACATAATTTTGTACAGTAATATTGAGCACAAGTATTGAGGGAGAGACAGTCTGTAACAATATTATATTAAATATCTTGGAAATTACGTTGGAAACATGGTCTCTTGAGGAAGTAATAATCTATGTCAATGGGATTGGGATAGTGACTGCATGCAGTGTGGAGGACCTGCAAGCTGAACCCCTAGTTAGGTTTATTAAGTGGTAGACTTGATCAATTGCTGGCACCCTTGAAGGAAACATGAATCTCAATGAGAGTTTGTAATACTAATTAGGCATATTAGAGGGAATATGCAAATATTTACATGTTGGAAAAAGAAAATAAAAAAATATCATTGATAGGTTAGAGATAGATGAAGGGTGATGGAATATCTATATGGTACAAGGGACACATAGTGTTGAGACGTGTCCCTCCAACGTGACTATTGATAACTAATATGGTTAATTATATTCATAACATGCCATCCCTTGTTGGAAGGGCTTTGTCCTTGAATCACAGATAGAAGATAGGCTATCAGATCTTGCTAAGTTCTTGGAATAAAAATGCTTCGATCATGATTAATACATCCAATGTGGAAATTGATAGGTGTCAAGTACTGTCTTATTTTAATACTTGAATTTTGTTGGGTTGAGTATTCTTGAGTTGTAGTCCATGTGTATCTTTTGTACTTTTGAATGGTAAAATTTGTAGAACTCATCCTCAAAGTTGAATACTCTTGTGATGATGGAAAAGTCAATACGGTTTAATTTTAGTTTCTTTAGCTCATTTATCAATATCATTATTATTTTCAACAAAATCGTCATATTTTAAAAAATATTAACATTTAATAACTTTTCTTCAGTTCGAACTTCAACTGTTGATAGTTGTCTTGTTTGAATTTCTACACAAATATTGAAGTTTGTTGTTTTGATGGAAGTTTCTTTGACAAATCAGCTTTCAGTCTGTTGACATATATTGCGTTCTTCTTTAGGACCCTTAACTTCGGTAAATGAATTTGGTTATGATTTCTATGTTTCTTAAACAAGTGAGCGCTTTATCTCTCTCTTGTGATTGATTTTTAAATTGCTTTGACAATTCTTGATTTTGACCCTTTAATCTCATGATTTAACAACACAATTCCTTGTACTAGCCTTTCTAGATTTGGGATTTTCCTAGACCATTTATCAAAGAACTTCTCAAGTTTACCCCAAAAAATATCTGTTTGAATGTTAAATCGAGGCTATCCCACCAAATAAGATAATATTAAACTAGGACATATTTCCCTTTTCCCAAATACATTCCACCAAATATCTGCATTTTATTTTCTTTATGATTTTGACCCTTTAATCTAATGATTTAACAACACAATTTCTTGTACTAGCCTTTCTAGATTTGGGATTTTCCTAGACCATTTATCAAAGAACTTCTCAAGTTTACCCCAAAAAAGATTTGTTTGAATGTTAAATCGAGGCTATCCCACCAAATAAGATAATATTAAACTAGGACATATTTCCCGTTTTCCAAATAAATTCCACCAAATATCTGCATTTTATTTTCTTTATGATTTTGACCCTATAATATCATGATTTAACAACACAATTTCTTGTACTAGCCTTTCTAGATTTGGGATTTTCTTAGACCATTTATCAAAGAACTTCTCAAGTTTACCCCAAAAAAGATTTGTTTGAATGTTAAATCGAGGCTATCCCACCAAATAAGATAATATTAAACTAGGACATATTTCCCTTTTTTCAAATACATTCCACCAAATATCTGCATTTTATTTTCTTTAAAGCCTAGGTAATATCTGAAAAAATAGATATAGAGTTATTGGTGGTGGAGAACATTGTTACTGGGTAAAGTTGATAAGTTGACTATTGGCCACCTGCATATGCACACATGGAGGCCTCATTTAGGCTACCTTGAAATTTGTGGCCGCCCTCCTTTAGTGGATCACATTTGTTCATGGAGTGGACTTATGCGGCTTCACTTTGGGCTCACAACTAGTTACATTTCTCTTTCCAAGTGGCCAAGTAATCTCGAATATTACTGTACAGACTAAGAAAACATGAAGAGGTAACTTTTTGTTGAGTTATTGCCGTGGTTTTTTCCAAATGCCAAGTTATTGTTAGCTTTCAAATTGTCAAGTTGTTCTAGAGTCAAAGTCCCACGAGTATTCTCATAGGCTTCAAAATAAAATATGATAACACATGATGTTTACAGTTCAAAAAACATATTAACATATATTGCAATCATGTTTGCATATTTGAGTCACATTTAATCTTTATTTTGATGTCTATAGTGTAATGTTTTTATGGAATAAAAAAACATCTTTTTTCCTGTGAAAATTCAGATGCTTTTTATATTTTTATTTATCAAGTATTTTCTATGATTTTGCAAGTAAAAGTCATGCACTTGCTCGTCATCCTGCTTGAGTCTTTTCCATGTTCCAATCAAGTGACTTTGGGCTTAAGTGGCTTCCTTTGGGTATTTTCTTTCCCACTCATCTTCCACTAAGGTTCATGAATATTTTCCCAAATAAAATTTCCTGAGCAGATTTCTAATGCCACGATTGTTATTTTCCTCCTACTTATAGAGGATGTACCAGGATTTCTTGATTTATTCAAACTGATGAACTTGACAATAGTTGGCTGCCTTCTAAAGCTGAGATCATAGTTCCAAAAAAACGTACTCGACAACCCAAAATTTTGACTTGGACTTGAGACTCGGCAATTACTCTACAACTTTATTGCTACTTACATAAATATATAAATTCATAAAATAAACTTAAATAACATGTAAAACACTATTAAATGACACGAGAACTGAATGTAAAGAATGCATAAGTATATTTTCTATTAATTTTTTACCATAAAAGAGTACAATGCTTAGTTTTAGACCAAAAAAGAGTACAACATACAAACGAAAATGCTCATAGAGTCATAAAACTATAGTCATCAATGCAGCAAAATATACTAATATGAATATCATCTCATTATATGACATGAGAAAGAATGTAGAGAACACATAAGTATATGTTATATTAATTCATGACCAAAAAATAGTACAATGCTCAATTTTAGACCAAAATGATGTCGGGGTACAGGGGTTTCTGCAGAAGCAGGGGCAAGAGCAAGAGAGGAAGCCTATATATCTATCTAGGAGGGGGAGAAAACCTATCCATATCCCAGTCGACTATAGTAGAAAAAGTTGAAGCAAGCTCTAGATTTGGATCTCACTCAATAATTGTCATGACAGACAATATATCTGGTTAAGATTGCAAGTTGATAAATTCATAAGGAATCAACAGTAGTATCAGGAACTACAAATATTGACACCATTGCAAACAAATATAGATGCCTAATTTGTTCTCAATGCATATGTAGCAACAAGCTATTGTATCTTGTACATGACAAAAATTGATAGATCAATGAAAAAATCATTTATAAAGATACACTCAAACCACCAAATGTTGCATCTTGATGTTGTTCAAATGATACACAAACTAGGGAATGAGATGTTAAATACTAAACAAATCTCTGCACAACAAGTTGCACATATTGTTTGATTATTCCGTTAAACAATAGCTCAAAAAAGAGTACAAACTACAAACTAAATTGCTCATAGAGTCACAGACTAATGTCATCAATGGACCAAAATATACTAATATGAATATCATCTCGAACGCCTAGTCGGCTGCCCCTTAGAAGTGGAAGGTAAAGATTCTTCATTTGCAAAGTCAACAACTTCATCCACAAAAATATCATTTGCACCCTCACTAGCCCCTCTTGATGCTTCTGTTGTCGTGACACTATAGCTTCCTCTTCTTCCTTGTCCAAAGCTGCAATTTCTTCCTCGGTAAACATGGGCTGCCCATCTAGACCTACAAGCTCAACAATCCAGTCAACATATGGATCAATTTCATTCAAGTCAATTGCCTCATGATTCTCTTCTCCCCTCCACTTGTTTCACATGAAGATGAAGATTGTATTGCACAAAAAAAAGGTCATTGAGGCGTGTTTTTAACTTGTTTCCCTTTTTTTTGTGAAAAACATCAAACACACTCCAATTAATCCATTTCCAAAAGAGCTACACTGTTGGCTCAAAATCTGGATGGATAGCGTTTGAAGATTTGGTGTTTTTGCACCATAATATTCTCACCAAAAATATGCAAATATGACATTTATAATTTTGTAAGTTAACCATGCTTAAATAAATGGAAAAAAATTAGTATCTACGAGTAACGAGACTAAAAAAATGACTCAATTTGTGTTTATCTGGATGTTGGGTGTTTCTCTTTCGAATGCATAAAGATGAAGAAAAGAGCCTCCCTCTGCACTCTTTTAAATATGCAGCTCATCAACAATTACGTCCCTAGTATCTTCGTCCGGGATCCTCTCTGTGCATGTGTTGAGACCATCCATAACCTCCTCATCGATCTTAAATGAATCGGATATAAAATCTTGGGGTTCAAATAGTAGGCTGTTGCATGTATATGTGAGTGGGATTGCTTGTTCCATCTCTGTAATGTCCCCAAATTAGATAAATGCAATAAATTTGAAATTTACAACAAACGCTATCCAAGCAAGTATATTTTCTGAAATTCAATCCCAAACCCTAGCATCCAAAACTTGCAATACGCTGAATTAAATATGCAAACCCTAGCTGTTAATTTCTGATTGCTGTAATTAAACAATTAGGGCTCCAACACTCTTGAAACTACTATCAAATAGGCGCCAAATATGCAAAAAACACAGCCATATAAATACCTGATTTTTTTTGAGATCTTTTTAGATGAAAGGGCAGGAAATATTATATTAAAACTAGCCAATAAATATCAAAATATTTATAGAATATTTCAGAATGTTTTTCAGGCTGTAATAGCTTTACAAACCCTCAGGGAAAGCCCCAAAGGGGGTTGCCCAAGCTAGAAAATATTATTTTCCGGAAATCAACTCCTAGCAGCTCTAATGGGGTCTTCAAATCCTTCAAATCCATGCAGTCCTTGCAAAAAGGGGTCGTCAAACCTGAAATTGTTGATTACTGCCCTAGTTGGGCTTCCAAACCAAGTCGCCCACCTCCAATAGCAAGTCACCAACTCTAGAACAAGTCACCACCTTTTCAAAAGGAAAATACCAAAAATTTTGAATATTGAAGCTCAATACAACTTCTATGTGAAGCTGCCCTAGATCTGAAATTAGAGGTTTTCGCCCCTAATTTCAATTTACCTTTGAAGGTTTCCCTCTTCAAGGTAAGAGTTAAATGTTTTCGTGCTTAAACCCAATTTTCAATTATCAAAAATAGCCTCCTCCCAAATGACCCCTCATCCTCTTTAAATACCCTTTCCCCAAAGTGGGGCGCTCCACTTGGAGGGAAAATTAGAATGTGCATAAGGGAATCTTTTATCTCCATTTGAAGAGGTAATTTAACGCTTCCTTTTGAACCTCTTTTCATGTAGCCTATTTGAAACACTAAATATAAGGCTAAGGATTTTCTTTTGCTTTATGTCCAAAAGGGGGACACGACAATCCTTCCTTCCCAAAATTGCTTGTCTTCAAGCAATTGTAATGCCAAAGTGGCTGCCATGTTACTTTGTTTCAGCTGTTCCTTGCTTCTAGTTGCTTCTCTTGAAGAAAAGACTTTATACTGAAACCATTTACCATTGTACTTGAAGGATGACTGCTGTTCAAGTGTGTTGGAAGTGTCATAACAACAGTATATTCCTTTACCCTTACTCCAAATTAAGGGCCTGCACCACATAGACCCTGAGAAGGTGATTGGAAAAGGACAATTCCTTGAAATCACAACACTATGAGGGCTGAAGATGTTTGCTACAACAAGGTGATTGTTGGAAATTTGGGGTATAGCTGTCCCCATTGCCTTTTCTGCACAGGAAGCAAACATGTTAATTAAAATCAAGGCTCTCCACCTCCCCTTTTTACTCCCCTTTCAATGCCATGTAGACGTGTGGTTCAATTCCCCTTCCTTGCTTGCACCCTTAATCAAACGCTCCTCCCCTTTGGTGGTTGGAAACACATATACGTTTGCTCTGGAAGGCATAAAGGGGCTGCCTATGCTGTACATGGTAGCTCCAAGCATAGAATAGCTGCCATTATTCTCAAATCTTGCTTCCAGAATCAATTGTACAGAATTCATAGGCTGTAAGTACTCCTAAAACAATTGAAATCAACTCCTCATTTCCAATAAACAAAGAACTATTCAAGCATGCAAATGAAATGGCATATATAGCTAGGTACCTTGTGTCTAGTTGGTTGGAAATGTGCATAACAGCTGTCTTATAACCTGTAGTTATGAGTTATTTTAACAAGAGCTCATCCCTTTGGAGTTCCTCCTTGCAACAAGCCTTTGAAGCGAACTTTATAATTGCCATGCTCATGCCAAAGTGGCCGGTATTGTTGTGGTTAGCATGGCAAAAATAGGTACGTCTGCTGCCCTTCTTGGCATTCCTTGCCACTTTCAGCCATACACAGTTTTTAGACGGACGACACCCTTCTTAAGGCAGCCTTGCCGTGGTGTATTAAAAAACACCAAACTTGCCAATCGTTCATTTTTTTGCACATGCTGCCACTTGTAACCATTCATCCTAGATGAGATGTGAGTACACAATAAATTTGAAACACTCCCATACCTTGAGCTGCCCTCAACTCATCCCTCCTTCCTTACATGATAAGGAAGGTTTGTGACCTCTTCAATATCTTCTACCTTGGAATTCAGAAATGTTTTCTTCAAGGCATGTATTTTTAAGAGGAGCTGAACATATCTATCTAGGTACTGTTGTCCCAACACAAAATTTGCAAAATTTGTGGTACTCACCATACTTGTAGTAGGCTGAGTTCTCACATATTGAAGTGGCTGTCCCAACGCAGAATTTTCAGAATTTATGGCACTTACCAAATGTGAGGTGGGCTGAATTTCCACATTTTGATGTGGCTGTACAAACTGGATTTGTGTTTTTTACAAGATCTTCAGCTTTCCATGCAACCTGCTCCTCATCCTTTTTGGTTGGCGTGGGAGCCTTTGATAGATTTGCCTCCATGTTATTAATTTTGCCAAGTACCTTCCCATGGCTGTCCTGAAAATCCATTTCATATGGTATTGGCTCCATCTTGGAATGCTTGTAAGATGGATAGGGTCTTTGTGGAAGAGATCCTTTTTCTATTTGGTACTTTTCATCTTATCCTCAATGTTACAATGATTCCCATGATGATCAAAATATCGTAAGGATATAGTATGACGGTGATATAATAAACCCTTGCTAAGAAGATAATTGAATTGCTCACCATTATCTTTGTCAAAACCCATCATTGCAGCTCTATAATTTTCAGTCATATAAGTATTTCCAGCGAGCATATGAATAGAAATTTCCAGCTGAGAAAGGGATTTATCCACAACAGATGCCTGTTCTTTTACTTTGTTTGCCCTATGTATGGAACCCATCAAACAATCATCCCCTTCAAAGTGTCCCTCACACTCAGATCTGCATACTTCAGACTGTCCATGTCCCCTCCAATGTCCACCATTCGCTTGCATTTTGATTTGAAAATGTGTCTCCCAATAGCCTCGTTTATGGGCAACGTTTTGGTCCCCCTCCACCTGTTGCACAACTTTGGAGCACAATTTATGTACCCTGCAGCTCCCACTAACGTTCATCATGTTAATTATTTTAAACTGTACCCTTGCTGCTATCCAAGGAGAGTTTAAGTCAGATATTGGGCTGGCTGTGTAAGCATTTCCACCCACAGAAATGGTGTTTTGTTTTTGACAATCAACAAACCACTTAAGTTGCTCTACATAGGCTGAGCATGCTGAAGTCTCATCATCAAATATGTGAAGGCCCTGATTGAACATTGCTTTCATCACTCCCGGTTTCAGCATTAGGCATATCAAATAATCACCTAGGTCCCACACTCTTAGGGGAAGATGACCTTGAGTGAAGAGCTCTATTTGCCCCTTGCTATGAGTGGTGTTCTAGACCCTATCATGCCTTTTTGTATGCTGTCCATGATCACAAGAAATTTGAAATGGCATGGTACAAAACAATGAATCTGAAATATGACGCACTCTTTCATACCTTGGGCTGCAATAAATCAGCTTACCCTTCCGTTTGAGTTCTTTTAGGTGTTGTCTTGCTTGCATAGCTGTCAATTTTGCCTCTCTTGCTCTCTTAAGCCAATCATCACATTTCCTTTGGGTTCTAATCATCTCTTCAGTGCTGGCTTGTGAAATACTTGGGCTCCTCCCAACCCTACGCTCCACTTTTGTTGTAAATCATAAAATATGAAGGTCTACCTCATTTGTGTAATTTTTGGCCTTCTTTTCCACTACACTCTTAGGGTAATCAGCCCATAACACTTCCTTGAGCTGAGACATCTCTCCCACTATCCTCTTGCATGGTGGATGCCACCATGAGCTGTTCACTAACATCTTCCAAATTTGAATTCTCTTGTTTTCCGATTCTTTCCTTGGAATCCTCATGAGGGTTTGATCCTCCATCTTTTTTTTTATTCTTTACCCTTACAACTTGGGAATTTTTCTCCTCTTCCTTTGTCAAAGCATTTTGGAGATCTCCTTGGTTGCTCTTTGGTTTGTGACTAGCCCTAGAATCGCCCTTGCCTTTCTTCCATGCCACAAAATCATTGGCTCATTTCCTATCTGAATGGAGGTGGATAGGTCATATAATCCTCATAATCTGCTGCCATATTATCCTGAAAAGAAGGCTGCCCCTCCTTCTTATGTGGTTTGTTTCCACTCACGTTTTTCATTGTTTGAATTAATTCAGCTATCATTTTTGTCATCCGCTATTGGGCTTGAGAATATTTCTCAAATCTATCCATATCAAGGAACTTGAAAGCCATTTTATCTTATCCCTTTGTCACTGTTTGACGTATAGAGAACTCAAACCTTACAACTAGCCAAGATTTTGGCTCTGATACCACTGTAATGTCCTCAAATTGGACAAATGCAATAAATTTGAAAGTTACAACAAACCCTAACCAAGCAAGTATATTTTTTTGAAATTCAACCCCAAACCCTCGCATCCAAAACTTGCAATATGTTGAATTAAATATGGAAACCCTAGTTGTTTTTTAATGTTGTAATTGAACAATTAGGGCTTCAACACCCTTGAAACTACTGTCAAATAGACGCCAAATAAGTAGAAAACACAACAATATAAATCCCTTATTTTTTGAGATCTTTCTAGATGAAAGGGCTGAAAAAATTATATTAAAATTAGCTAATAAATATCAAAATATTTATAGAATATTTTAGAATGTTTTTTAGGGTGTAATACTTACAATCCCTCAGGGAAAGCCCAAAGGGGGTCGCGCAAGCTGGAAAATATTATTTTCTAGATATCAACTTGTAGCCCTATTGGGGTCTTAAAATCTTTCAAATCCACGCAGCCATTGCAAAAAGGGGTCTTCAAATTTGAAATTGTTGATTACTGCCTTAGTTGGGCTTCCAAACCAAGTCTCCAACCTCCAATAGCAAGTCACCAACTATAAAACAAGTCACCACCTTTCTAAAGGAAAAATACTTAAAGTTCTGAATATTGAAGCTCAATACTTCTATGTGAAGCTGCCCTAGATTTGAAATTTGAAGTTTCCGTCCCTAATTTCAATTTACCTTGGAAGGTTTCCGTCTTCAAGGTAAGAGTTAAACGTTTTCGTGCTTAAACTCAATTTTCAATTATTAGAAATAGCCTCTCAAATGATCTTTCATCCTCTTTAAATACCCTTTCCCAAAGTGGGGCGCTCCCCTTGAAGGGAAAATTAGAATATTTAAAAAAAAAAACAAAAACACTTGAGGGCTATTTAACCCCATGAACCCAACAAGGCCTATCCCCAACTCAAAATTAGAATACTGAACCAAAAGTACATTTTTTTCCATTTGAAGAGGTAAATTAGTGCTTCCTTGAAAACAAGGCTAATGATCCTCTTTTGCTTTATGTCCAAAAGGGGGACATGACAATCTCCAATCAATTATGTGCCAAATGGGTTCATATTTTTATTTATTTTGCCTATAATAATTTGCTATGTTTTCATACAGATAATTGATTTGGTTTTGGGCCCCCATCCACGAAGTGTAGAACTCTAACCAAAAGCTTTGACACCTAAAACAAAATAATGCGCAAAATTCAAATCAAGATTAAGGGAAATTGGAACTAAAAAATTAAAAAAAAAATAAATGATAAATAAAAAATAGATAAGTTTAAGATACCTTAAGGATTTCATTTGTGTGCTTCAAAAACACATCATCAAAAATAGGCTTTACAACTCTTTCTCCTTCGAACTTCCTAGTATAGGGAGACTACAACCACGTGTACTCACAAACATATACTGAAGAGATATTAGTGAGGCCGCAATGTTTTGCAATGTGATGAAGATTGTGGTGAATTGTGTGACTCCCACTCGCACAAGCTCCTTTCCATTGGTGTACTCTTTCATCAAGCTTAGCACCCAAGGGTAGTTGTAGATGAACTTTGTAATATTTCTTACCTCTTTAACTACATTTGTCAACCATGTCATCTTTCTTATGTCTTCAAGTAGGAGATCAATGCAATGGGCTAAGCAAGGGGTTCAAAAAAGTGTAGGGTGCCTCTCCTTACTACTACATATGTTGGTGCATTGTTTGTCACAACTTGGACGACATCTTTCCACACCCACTTCTATCACCATCTCATCCAACATATCACACAAAGTGTTTGCATTTTTCACTTGGTGAGAGGCATCAATTGACTCCAAGAACACCAACTGCCCATTTGAAGTCACTAGAAAGTTAATCAAAGTGCGGTTTTTTCCATCCGTCCACCCATTAGACAAAATATTTCAGTGTTTTTATACTATATTATTTTTTTCTCATCTACTCTAACTCAGTGTTGTAGGGAGACACGTCTTTCACCCCTTGGGACGCGTCTCGGGTACGGGAGACGAGTACAGAGACATATCCTGTGACCGGAGACGTCTACCTGCTCGTTCTCGTGTCTCCCAGCCGTTCCTGCATTGAAATTTGCTCGTGCCCTAGCAACTATTGTTTGTGTTCATCCCTGCAACTATTGTTCATGTTTAACTATGATGTTCGCGTTTCATTGTACATTCTTTGCGTTGTACATGGAGTGGATGGTTTTCCTAATGAGGATGACCGACAATAGGAACATGAGGCTTAAGGGCTCCCTTGAAAGACTGGAACGGGCTATGAGATTCAAACAGAAGTACTAAGCTTCAAATACCATGGAAACCGCATAGAGAGAGAGTAAAAAGTGTCTGAAGACCAAGAATAAGTTGCAGGAGAGCAAGGCACGAAGGCAACGACATGAGATTTGATTAGAGCGTGTGAATTTGCACACAAATGGACAATAAAGGGGCTGGAAGGAATCACAGAGAAAAAGGAAAGTCTGATTAATTCGCTAGAACAGTCTGAGTTGTGCAATGCTTGTGAGTCACGCCGCCATGTGTGATTTTTCATTTGCACCTTTTTCTTTCCAACTGTCCATTGATGCCTTCGCCATTGTATCTGTAGGTAAAGTTTAGACTTTTAAAACAAAAAAATGGTAAAGTTTAGTTTTTTAAAGCAAATCGTAATACCTAAACCTAAGAAAATGGCATACTAGAATACAATACGGGGACCTTTCTATATTTTATTATTTAGTTTAGTTTTGTAAAGTAAACCGTAATAAGTTTGGGACTTAGGTTTAGGTTTTAATTAAGAAATTTTAATTTTTTTTTAAGATTTTAATATAATTTAGATTAGGTTTTCAATATTTATAAAATGTTTATTTATAATTTATAATATTTATATTTATAAATTTTCACATTTTAAAATTTATTGTTTAAATTTTTTATATTTAATTTTCTTTTAATATATATATATACATACACACACACACACACACACACACATATATATATTGTTGTCTCCTCGTACCCCCATCTCCTATTTTTCAAAAAAGGTGTACCCGTCCCTATCTCCCCATACCCGTACCCATCCCCGTCTCCTGGCAACTATGCTCTAACTTGTGTGTTTTTGATTGAATGCCTAAGCAGTATAGGGAATCACTGTATTTTTGATGACATCCTCCAACAATGGGTCACACAAATCATGAGTAGGAGCCTTGAACCCCTTCTCGGCAACGATTAATATAGTTTCCAAATTCTATCAATATGGGATTTTTGCCACGTTGAATGAAATGATGATGTTATACTAAAAGTTTTCCACAACTAATCTTGCTTCATTGTGCAATTCCTAGTTCCAACCAGTACCTTCAAGTGAAGGTTGTGCCCTAGGAGTACTTTGAGGAACAAAAAAACCTTGTCCAACTTCATGTGAACCCGAATTATCTCCAGTAGACGAGCTCTATCCCCGTCCCCCCTTGGAGTTGGGGCAATAGAAGGGGCTGCGATGTCATACTCATCTGAATCATCCCTCTCTACCCTCCTATTCACTAACGCTGCAATTGCTTCAACTTTCCTCTTTTTTCTCCACACAACTTGCAAGGTAAACTACCATCTCTCTTTGAGCCTCAAGTGGCACTTGTGTGCATAATTGCACATCTTTATCAACAATTTGTGCGAGGTGGTATTTGAGGTGATTGACACCTCCACTCACTTTAAACCATCAATAATTGCATTTGACAGAATTGGCCCCTTCAACCGGTTCACAATGCTTCCAAGAAGTGTCGTCATAATTCTTAGGCTTACTATGGATAATTGAACCAGATGCCGATGCCATTCTTGTAAATTTATACCACTATAAATTGAATGCATATTGAAAGAAGTAGAAACCCTACAAAACCAAAAATAAAAATAAATTTTAGATCGAAACCCTAGTTTTTAGTGTATCAAAGGAAGAAATAGAAGAAAATGGGGAAAAAGAAAATTTCAAACCTAGGGCATCTAAAATGGGGGAAAATTTTCAAAATTTTTTTAACACAGACTAAATGAGGACACACAATCAAATCCCTGTGAAAATCCTTTGGAGCCAATAGAATTCAATTTCAGTCAAATAGCAGCAGTTGTCAAATGCACAAAATTGCCTCAGCGGAGAGGAAAGAGAAAAACTCTCAGTTTTTTTTCCGCTGTCCTGATATTATGCATCGGTAGCCGAGTTGATGACAGAAACTCGCGAGTTTTAGCGATTAATCGTGAGCTTTGGAGAATAATTGTGAGTAATTACTTGCCAAAACTCACAAATTTCTGTCATTGACTTGGTTCGCGAGTTTTTGAACAATTTATAATTCTGCAGACAAATGCTGAGTACTCGTGAGTTATTGCCGAGTTTGAAAACAGAGGCTGAGACAATGCCAGTCTTCCAGTGTCATCTTTCCCACCAATTTTCTAGAATCTTAATTTTTATTTTTGCATGCTGTAAATACGTACCTGCTTCTTTTGGGGAGTTTCATTTACCATCTTTGGACTTTATGGACCCTAAGTTTTGTCAAGGGCAATCTCCCGTTATCTGTGTATGAATTATTGCCAGGCCAGGTTACTTATCATTTGTTTTCCTGTCCAAGAACTGCAATCCTTTACCAGAGGAAGCATGGGGTTTTCTACTTTGATAACATTCTATGTTATGGAGCACAACCTGAGGTCTACATGTTAGATTGGTGTGGCAGGACTTGATTTTTTTCCTTCTATCTTCATAATGTTAGAGGGAAATTTTTCTGAGTATGTACTTAAAGAATAACTGTAAAATATCTAAGCACTTAGTCTGTTATAAGGCCAATTTAAAGTCTGTAAATTCAAACTTGTGTATTTTTAGAAGCATAATTGATTAGCTGCAACTGATTACCAATTTTTAAATCATTACCTAGCAGGAGAGAGTTCAACAATTTCTCAGTCTGTTATACGGCCAATTTAAAGTCTGTGAATTCAAACTTGTGTATTTTCAGCAGCATAATTGATTATCTGCAACTGATTACCAATTTGTAAATCATTAACCTAGCACAAGAGAGTGCAACAATTTTTTGCTTTGCAATTTGCTATTTGACTAGAAATGATTCTATGTGCCACCTTAGCACAAAATGAGTGGTAGTTATCGTTTTGAATGTTGCTTATCCTCAATCATCATTACTAGATGCTTGAAGTGTCTGTTATTTTGGCATTTACTGTAATTCTAGTCAAATTTTACTGAAGGCAGGCAGCCTTGAAAGGTTAAAGGATGCCACAACAGACAATCATATTAGTTACAAGAAGCATACGATCAGTAACAACTTGAATTGAATATGGACAGATTTTTCTCTTATTTTGTTTGCGTAATGTTCTCTCATACATTTTGAAAAAAATCTATTGTTAAAAGATTCTGAATTAGGACATGTGAAAAAATCAACTAAATGTAGCAACACTGTTTTCCGTTACAGTACTAATTTTTTGGTTTTTTTAATTTTTTATTCAGCACATTTCTAATGGAAAACATGAAGCTATCTCAAGGACCAGCAAAGAAGACTGTTGATGCCTGGCAACTGGTATGGTGTTTCTTGTTTATGATTTCCAATTTCTACAATTGAAGGGTCTCTTATGTAATTATAGATAGCATTTGGATTTTGTGACTAAATATAAGGGTCTGTAACCTAGAGTTGTTCAATTGGACTCTGCATATTGTTTTTTGGGGACTATGCATATTGTTTTTTAGGGACTATGCATATTATATTATTCTAGCAGAACAAATAAGTTACAATGGAATGCCATTTAAGAGATTTTCTCCCCTAGAAAGGCAAGGAGAAGTGGCATCTCCTCTTTTTCATTAACTTGCAAAGAGTCTTAATGTTTTTTTAAAAAGTGTCAATTCTGGGCATAATATGGTTGGCTTAGTCGGTCCTAAAAGAGTCAGTGTGTCGAGGTGCAAAGGAAACTGATCTCCTAGAAAAGTCGATATACATCTTCATTTCCAAAGGAAAGAAATTGCAATAAATCGCAATTTACGACTTTTCCCAAGATCCCTAACTATCCAAGAGTAGCCACTTTCCAACGCAAGGGATGAGTCATGGCCCTGCCATATTCTGCCCTGGTCAACTACCTACAGGTTCTAGATGTTTTGCATTGCTAAAATATACACAGCACTGTTTTATCGTGCTGGCATGTGATGCAGCAGCATCTAAAATCTTGGTGTTAATCAATCTGCAATCTTTGTGTAATCATAAGCAACTTATTTATATGCTGGTTTGTCTAGGTTGGACGTGCCATACATATTCATGATCCTTTTGTCTAGGCTGGAAGATCTGTCTTCAACTGGGAAGTGCTAACTAAATTTTATTGCTACTCGTTTTCGCTTTCATAAAATTGGAAGTTTTAATTTTTTTATTCAGTTTAGCATTTAAGATATGTTCCCATAGTTTTCAGTCCTCGGCCTGGCATTACCCTTCATTTTAATTTTTGCCTGCAAAGAGACTTAATATTTTTTTTAAAGTGTCAATTCTAGGCATAATATGGTTGGCTTAGTCGGTCCTAAAAGAGTCAGCATTTCTAGGTGCAAAGGGAAGTGATCTTCTAGAAACGTCGATATACATCTTCATTTCCGAAGGAAAGAAATTGCAATAAATCTTAGTTTACGATTTTTCCCAAGATCCCTAACTATTTAAGCATATCCAAGAGTAGCCACTTTTCAATGCAAGGGACGAATCGTGGCCCTGCCATTTTCTGCCTTGGTCAACTACCTACTGGTTCTAGATGTCTTGCATTGCTAAAACATATGCAGCACGGTTTTATCCTGCTGGCATGTGATGCAGCAGCATCTAAAATCTTGGTGTTGATCAATCTGCAATGTTAAGCAACTTATTTATATGCTGGTTTGTCTAGGTTGGACGTGCCATACATATTCATGATCCTTTTGTCTAGGCTGGAAGATCTGTCTTCAACTGGGAAGTGCTAACTAAATTTTATTGTACTCATTTTCACTTTCATAAAATTGGAAGTTTTAATTTGTTGTTCAGTTTAGCACTTAAGGTATATTCCTATAGTTTTCAGTCCTCCATTTAATTTTTGCCTGCTGTGAGGGCCATGGAGAGCAACTTAAGAGTAAAATAAAATATGATTAAACTTAAGTTCAGTTTATTATGGGAACTAGTTGTTGTAAGTTCACTGTGATCTGGTTTTGAAAAATTAATGCCATGATGTGTTAGCTGTGATGTTTTATTCCCAGGTTTTCTCCTTAAATACTATGCAATAAGCCTATTATAGACATAGAAAAATCATCTGAGAAGTGCCCAAAACACATCATCATATTGACTGGAAGAAGCAAATCTTGAAGAATTCCCTATGTGGATATGTTGAGAATCTGTGTTTTTCCTTTTCCCAATTAGGTAAGTATTTGTGTCTTCTAAGTTTGGAGTTTTCATGACTAGATCTATATATTTCTTTTTATAAATGAGTTGATTAGTTGGGAAATAACTATTTTGATCGTTTCACTGGTATACTGTGGCCGTCATTAAATTTTTGTAGATGCATGTGCAAATGCTATTTTCGGTAGTAGATCATCTTGCCAAATAATTCCTATGAGATTTACTCATTGTCAGTTATTCCTTAGGCTCTTGAACTGTATTTGTTAAATTCGAGTTAGCAAATTTGGGTTTAGCAAATATCAGTTTAATTTTGCAGTAGATCCTATTTTGTGTTTGCTTTAGCAAAAGATAGATTGGAGAATGTCTAATTCCCTTCGCTGCTTTACCCTTTCCATTTCTGTTTTATGTTTTTATGATATCTAATTCATTGTGTAGTAGATCTAAGACACCGCATTCGAATTCATGTTTGAATTTGCCGAGGATAAAATTTGTTGCCAAAAAATCTGGGATAAAAATCGCCTAATAGAAATGTACCTGTTTTTAGATGAATTATATATTAAAAAATAAAAAAATAAACTAAATTTTAAATAAACATCTTTAACCTAAATATCTAAAAAATTAAAACCTAAAACAACATAAATTATGCATTATTGTATAAAGTTATTAATTTATATATATATAATAATCTAATATTAAAACCAGATAAAAAAACTATTTTAAAAATACAACAGTTAAATATTAAAAGATATGCAACTATTTTTTGTTCCTTGTCGTTGCCCGTCAGGACTGTAGTGACGTAGTCTGTGAGTGTGCACTGTGGAGCTGTGGAGTCTGGACACACTTAGAGTCTCGGACGCAGGTGGAGTCGTGGATGCACTATGCAGATTTGCTGTCACCCTATTCTTCAAACATGCAGTTTTCCCAGTCTGCAACACAACAGGTGACAACAAAGGGTTTGTGTTTGCTGCAGGGTTCACGTTTGCCTTCACACAAAAGAGAAATGCCGACACTTTTCATTTGCATGACGAAGACTAGCGGGTGACTACGGAGAATGAAAAATCAACCCTAAAAATTACGAATCTCAACGAACTTGGACAAATTTTATCATGAATTTGGATGCTTTTTTTATTATATTCGTTTTTGAAATTTGTGATTAAATCCATACGAATTTAATCATGAATTTGAAAGAATTACATAGGGTTTTGGCGAATTTTGAATTTATGGGATAAAATGTGGCGAATGCGGTTACTTACTAGTAGATTAGGGCCACTATAAATATCCATAATCTGGTTTTGTTGTGGGTGCTGTTTTGGTCATTTGGGTGAACTTCCCTTGTTGGTCCACATTGCTCTTCAAGCTCTTCCACCGCTTCGTTATCTATACATCTGCATACCTGCAACTTGTGCTTTCAGTCACTTGTGATCTTAAAATTAGAGGGTGAATACCCCAACTTGTGGTGTGCTTAAAACACACATCAACAAAGCCCATACATTATTGAGTCATAAAATAATTGATGAACAATAAATACAAGCTTTACAAAAAGAACACATAAGAAGGCTTGAAAGAATGAGCGTCAAGCTTCAAAAGGTGATGCCCAAAGACTGTCATGATATCTTTGATTTCATGCAAAGCCCATGCTGTTATGACAGGTAGATCAAAGAATGCATTTAACACAATAAATGCAACACATTATACCTTAAAACACTAGAATAGATCAAAGAATGCATTTAACACAATAAATGCAACACATTATACCTTAAAAACACTAGAAAACAAGTGCTACTCACCCAAGTAAGCTGTTTTAGTGACACCTGAAATCAATTTTCAGCTTCAGATAATGAAGTATTTGTCCACAAGAAATTTAAGCAAAATGAATAGCTTGTTTACCTGGCAAGTTTCCTCTTATTTAAAATGCGTTTTCCATGTCCTTTTAATCTCATTCAAGTAGTTAAATAGTTAGTTACAATCTTGTAAGGCTTTAACTTAGTCTTAAGTACTTGAGACTTAAGACTTACATAAGCGTCACCATATAAAATATAAGTGATTTCATAAAATGAAGTCATTTAAGTGAACTTAAGTGATTTTATGAAATTGAAGCCACAATAATAATTTTTAACTGACTTATAAACAAATAGTGTCAATAACACTAATTTAGACAATATTAACTTCAAAGAAAATCTTGCTTGGGACCCACCGATATAACTTAAGCTAGTTTATCACGTGGGAGTACCTAAGAAGAGAAAAATGCCTCCTCAAGTGACCATAGGGATTTTAAAAATTAACCTCAAATATAGCCAATATGAGTAAAATTCAAATAAGCTTAGGTTCATAACTTCATGGCAATTGCTCTTAACTCCATAATCATGGAAACAAACAAAAAACAACCACCATGCTGCTTCCAAAAAGCTGTTTTCAATTCTATGAACACAACAAACAAGAATATCACATTAAATTGAACTTAACATAAAAATTTCGCCAAAACTCAAATTGTTTATGTCATAATCCATATGCATAAAACCAGAAAATCCAAGAGTTCAGCTTCACCAATGTTCATATCAACTGTCAAAGTCTGACATCAATAAAATCAAATAAAATATTTTCCTATCTCAGCCACATCATCATCATATAAAACAACCAAAGGAATATGCTGATCGGTCTCAAACTCCTTTACATTGTATGCTAAAGGCAATCACTTGTTCATGATGGCCCCCCATTGCAATCAATCTCAATTTTTATCTTCTTCTTTAAACTGGTGCATGTAGGAGTGACTGAGGAGGTTCTTGGGCACTTATTATTATCACATCAGTAATTCTATCTATTTTAAACTATCTTTCTTTTTATCAATATCAAATTCATAATGCTATTGAATTTCTGGAAAAAATCATCAATGCAATATGAACTAGGAATGTTCTCTCTTCACAGTTGATTTCCAGCCTTACTAATTAATGTTATGCTCATATTAGCAACAAATGGTAAATTTGCAATGAGGGTTTCATTCCCGGATACCCAGTTGAACATTCATATGCAGTAAAGTTTCAACAATGCCATTTATCAATATACAAAGACCCAGAACAAAATGTGAAGTTTGCAATAGATGTTTTTACTCTACTATGCCTTTAGCTGAATTTACACACTTCACAATTAGATTCAAGGCATTGCATGCCACTTTGTTGGCTGATTTAAACCTCACATTAACTCAAGTGTTGCAAATGAACGATTCAACTTCTACATGAAATTGAGAGACTATATCATGACAATTCTCAACTTATATTGCTGTTCCAAATCTGGACTTTGTACGATTTACCCACAAAAGAGAGCAGTCCATAAATATTGCAAGAAATCAATCCAACAAAGGCTCTATGAAAGCTCAAATGCGTTTCCATATCATCGCAATTGACAACTCTAGTCATGTATGAAAATCTGAACGTACATATGCAAAATACATTCATTTCTCTGCAGTTGGAAGAAAACACAAATATGTTTACTTTCTTTTTGCAATGCACCACTAAGAAATCAGTAGATATTAATCAGTTTCATTTCAGTAGATATTAATCATTTTCATTTTGTTCAAAATCAATTAGGGCTTGAGAGAAGGAATGTGTGCACCAATAACTAGCGGCGGAATTGCCAATTCCGTTCTCAATACATACCAAAACCACAAAGGCGTGTGTTGCTTTCCAGTCAAGTCACATTCACAGTGGTTGCATAGGTCCATGGGGTCAGTGATGATGTTTGCTCAATGCCTCTTTCTATTTTATATACCAAAACCACAAAGGCATATGTTGTTTTCCACCCGGCCACATTCACAGTGGTTGCATATGTTCACGGGGTCAACAAGGATATTCACTCAATGCTTCTTGCTAAAGTCCTAAAAGCAATCTCCTATTACCCAATGGGATAACAATATTTCCTATACAGTTTTTTCCAAATCTTGTTCTATTATTATTATGGACTGTGGAGCCCGTAATCAAATCTTTAACATTCCGTTTCTTTCCCATGCGAATATCGACCCAATCTGATTAACCAACTCACTTTCCAACTTCCATGAAGGTGTGGTGTAAGATGTGAAACATGGTAGCAAGAAGAGTATAACACATTCAAATCAAAACACAATGGAGGACGATAGTCAAATAAATTCTAACAAGGAGATGGACACACTATTGATCCTCAAATCATAGTTTCGCAGCTACTACTGCAAAGAGGACATTCATTTGAAAATTACAACACCAAAACTGTTCACAATGTCCAGGTTAATGCCCTCCCCCATGGCAAAATAATCAGTTACATGTTATAGAAATATGCTCCCTCTCTATACCTAAAAAAATAATTGAAATCTACAGCTTACAGGATTGTCCCCTCCCTTATACCTATGCAAGTAAAACTGAAATCTAGATAGTACAGGGTTTTCCCCCTCTCCTATACCTGTAAGAATAAACTGATAGTCATAGAATTATATACCCTCTCTCCTATGCTAATCATATGAAAATGTAAACACATGGAACTCATAAATTGGTATTATTTTGATTCTTTCTTTGCCATAATAGTCCCAGCATCTTCTTTACCCTTCTAACTCACAAACACGGTGTCCTCATAAGGAAATAATGCAAGAATAAGAATAAACATACCGAGAAGCATACACATGCTCAATCAAGAAAATCAAACCAGCAAAGACCTACTAGTTTGAATAGACTTATGGGTGAATGGAGGACAAAATTGATGTAAAGCCTTCCCAAACTACAACCAATCAAACAGGGCACCTCAAGGCCTCCTTCTTGGCTCTCAGATCTAAAAAATATGATTGTTTGGTCTCTCCAAACAACTGCAATACAAAAGCGATGTTGTTCAAAATTTAAATCTCAAATTCACTTAGAGTTTCTGCACTTCTGTAAGAAGAGAGTGAATGAATCCATTAATATATCTTAAAACTCTTCTTCCACAAACTTATCCCAAGAAATCTAATTTTGTTTGATTAATTGGATGTATGGTTCGATTTGGCATGCATAAATTATTTTTCCAAATCTATTTCTCTTCCAAATATAAATTTATCTTTGTTCTAATCAAACCAATTGCATATTGCTGGTTCCTCTGATATAAGTGTCAGCTTTCAATCTCATTGGTAGACTCATGTATCTCATCTCCGAATATCAATTTTATTTTGTCTTTTTCAATAATGTTGATAATTTAAAATCATGTTAATTTACATTTCAACTTATCTTATGTAGCTGCATTATCACCATGTCATCTTTCCACGGTGCCACATATTTATGTCTAGTCAACTGGGTCAATTGAACTGACCAAATTTTCACATTCTTGGAAATAGGGCATGTGACCAGTCAGCAAAAAGCATTTTTCACAAGGAGTTCAATTATGAAGTTTTCTCTGCTCACAAATTCCATCAGTCTCTATAGCTGCCTCAACTGCTAGGTCAACTCATTCAACACCCATGGAACTATGCACCCCCGAAGCCTCAAATAGTTTTGGTATAGATCATGTAATTTGTGCATAAACTAGATGGTATCATGGTACTTCAATATGAAAGGATAATATAAAATAATAATCGAAGCATGTTGATTTAAAAAATATTAAATCACTGAAAATTTAAAATAAATAATTAAATAAGCTCCAGAGGAATCCAACTGATAGAAATACCATTTTACGATAAAATTCACATATCTAGATGTCCGAAATATCACAGAAGATTACAAGATAATCTAAACCACAGTATGTTTAAGTATTACCACCAGTACAAAATTTCAATATACAACCCAATGTACTAAAAATACATAAGGTCTACCAAATGTCTGAGGATGCAAAAAAATTAAAATGAATTTAGTCTAGAGATATAACAATCAGGTGTATAAAATGGGTGCCACTAGATGGGGCACCACAGACCTAGAATGGTTTGCGTTATCCCAACCCCCTCAGACATTCCTACTATGACTTCTCATATTACTTAAAGTATCCCTGCACCAAGGTTGTATATTTGCAGAATGAACTTTATTAGGACCCCAAACAGAATTTATGCCTGCCATAAAGCTACTGATAAAGCATATGGAAACAATTACCAAAATATCAATGTACACGGCCTGAACAAAACTCAAAGATTGCTAAAGCAATCAAACCAAATAAATCTTGACCATGTACCAAATGAACTGAGATTAAGTAAAGCATTGCATGGAATATTAGTATCCTTAAGAAGCATTGAACTCAAGCTGATCGTTTGTGACTTAAGCAAAACAAATCCATTTACTGCAAAGTAGAGAAATCTAGACCAAACGCCTGCATCATTACTAGCAAAAGTTTGCATGAAAACCAACTTACTTGAAGAGGCAATGACAAGGAAGTCATACTGATGCATTCCAGATGACAAACCCAACTCAAATAAAGCGATAGGCCGCCAACAAACTGTAATACTAAGATGAGAGATAAGAAGACAACCACCAATGTCGATTACAACAACTGCGAGGTGAATCTTGGATTGTCGAGCTTTAAAGTCCTGTAAATGACCATTAGTAACAAAAATAGGAGGGGTGCAACATTTTGTACCAACAAAATTTTTATTTTATTCCTCAACTTCGGATGAAGTGCGTCAATAAACCGCCGCTTTTTAAAACAATCTACTAACTCTTTCTCCAGCTTTCTAACTCTTTGAAGCGTCTTTTTATGAGTGCACTAATTTTATCTTTCCTTGTTTGGTATTGAATATCCTTGTGACCATCCTATATTTCAAAAAGGATTTTTTCTTGGGCAAATTGTGTATGGAGAAAAATATTATTGAAATTTCAGATCTCCTTCGAGACACATGATCTTATTTTTCGTTGCACAATGCCTTGAACTCTATTTGGAACTCCTCCAACTTTTCTTTGGTGTCAAAATTAGTTTATGGATGTTTGACAGACTAATCAACGGCTCTACCCCTTTGAGGGTTCCATAACACATGGAGCCAAAATGTTCCTTCAGTTTTCCCATTCGCTGTCCAAATAGTTTCCCACATTTTATGCAGTTTTGGACATGTTTTACTTATTGTTGCCATATAATTTGGAAAAGTCATTCCTTTCACAAAGAGGTGGACTTGCCATTCTCCATTTTTTTCTCTTTGCACCCTTATTCAAAAACTCATGCAGTGGTGATTCAAGGAGATCCCCCATTGTTTTATTCGATGCTCTGCGTGCGAGATTCTCCTTTGTCGGTAGATTAGCGTATCTAAGTCCCCTCCCAAAGCACTGTTGAACATATAGATGGAGACCAGACGTGCCTCACTTTTTTGTGCTAGAGTCCTGTCCTAAGCACCATCAATATTGATTACTTTTCTCCTATTGAAACATGAGCAATCCTCACAACCTGGTCTTCTGTATATTCAACTTTCTCGGGTCATACTTCTTGATCACCACCCAGCTAATATGAAATGGAGCTAGAATGGGAGACATCACTACCTCCTCTTCATGGATCGATAGTTCTTCAATTCTTATGATATTTTCTCAATAAAAATTCCTTTCTTCTTGAATGAGGACTCCCCTCTGTCAAAGGGAGCTCAGCAAGAATCTCAGAAGTCTCAACTACCTCTGCACACATCATACACTGGAAAGTGTCTGCACTTCCTTCGTCTCAAACAAACACTTTCTTGACTTCCTCTAGCTTCCTCACTTTTCTGGCCCTTTGTTCCACCAGTTTTGCAGACCTTAGAACTCCCTGTCCTCCTTGGAGTTGTTTGCATCTTGTATGTTTCAGCTTGTTTGGTCTCAGTCATAAACCATGACAACATTGACATCTCACCTTTGATCACTCTTGGTCTTCTTGACAAAGTCTGTCTTGATAGCTCTGTTGAACCACAATGCGTTGTAAATTATGTTCTCACTCTTTGCGCAATGCTTGCATCAACAAATAGTGGGGAGCCAAGAGTCTGGGTAAGTTGCCCATCAAACTGGTCAATGCACTTATTCCACTTTTCTTCACTTGAATAACCACCAAGATAAGCAGCAGTCTAAGTTGCACTTTATGATAACATAGTGCCAGTAAGCATCATTGATACTGTGCTTTTGAATGCCCCCTTAAATTTTATTTGGGAGAACACTTAGCTGCGTCAACATAAATGAAATTCTAGCCACATTATTGACATTCTGCATCCTATCTTTATCGACTTCAAACTTGAACATACTGGTCTTACTCTAGCATTGGTTATCTTATTGAGAGTGTATTCTTGGGGTTGGATTCATCAGTGAATAGCCTTCTATTTTGTTCTCTCCATATAGCCAACCCTGTGAAGCAGGTTATTATACACCAAAACTTTGACAGGGAGATTGTTTGGACTTTGATACATTAGCATTATTGGTGTAAGTTTTTGATGACCTGCAGATTCTTCCAATTCCCAGATCCATCATTTGTGAACATAGTGAGAGTGCAGCAGCAGATGATTGACAGTTTCTTAGTTTTAATTACACATATCAAATATACACTATGTCCATTCCATCTTTTCCTCTGAAGGATGTCCTGCCTTGGGTTTTTTGCACATACAGCCAACCACATAAATGTTTTAGTTTTAGGCTAGACTGGGTTATATCAGATCCGTCTTCAGAGTCTATCCCTTGATTCAGCGACCTGCTGTTGTATGAGATGGTTGTAACCTTGTTTGACTTTGTAGTGTCTCTTTGTCTCTGTGCTGCATTTCCCTTGGTCTGATCTTTCAATATAATATATGGCCAGTTTTTAATTTCAGCTATAAGAGATTGTAAAGTTTTTTGATGGTAAGGATACATCGTGTAAAAAGGCATTTAAAAATATTTTTTCTGGAAGTCACTAGCATACTTGCCGTGTGTTGATATTTGCTTTAGTATAATCATTAACGTCTTGCATCCCTGATTCCTAAGTATGGGTTGTATGATACTCCATGTTGGAGTAGCTTTCAATGCATCATATCCATTCTGGGCTTCAACCATTTTTAATATGCTTGAAGAACTCATCCTTTATGAACATGATGGCTTGTTTGATACTGTCTCATATGGATACTCCTTGGGTTGTTGTCTTGTGTGTGAATATGCTTGTTATAGGGATTCCTCATAGGTACATGGCTGTAAATTAAGTACATGCTGTGAATTTTTAATACAGAGGACATATAAATTGATGCTGATATAAATACAGATCAGATCATTTGGCCTACAAGCATTACTTGTCTTTCATCTATTTCTGCATTTAAGCTCTGGTCTTATAAACTTGAATTGGTTTTGTCATTTGTGCATTGTTCCACTAATGGTATTACCAAGTACTAAATTGAGAGGGAAGATGTTTTCATATGTAGTATATTCAGGATCATTTTCTGTCTATGAAATGGGGTGTTTAGAAATATCATCCTAATTTTTATATAGTTAAGTTACGCTGCTGAAGCGTCAGAAATTTATAGGATTTTATGTAGGAGATTCACTTCTTTGTGTATGATAGAGGCCATGACTGAGGTATCATCTGAAAACCATAGGTGCACCTAAGATGACAGATATTACTGGTCGCAAACCCTGTAGTTGATTGCAACTCACCCATAATTACGTAAAAGTATGTCGATAGGGATCCTCTCGCCATATTCCTCTTGTAGTGTGAAATGCTGGTGCTGAGTTACCATTTGTTGACACAGGATCCATTTAATCCAGGAGGTTGAGAAGCCACAGAAAGCTAGGATTTTACAATTTAAGTTCCAATTGCAGTAGTCAATATCTATGTTCACATCAAGCTTTATAGACATAATAGTGGGGTTGGTTTGTGTTGGAGTACCACTGTTCTATGATTTTTGAGATGATCTTGGGAAACTCCTTTTAATTACTACAGCGATAATTGAACCAGTTACATTACAAACATCCCTTGGACCAAATTGACTTACTCTCATCAACAGGCTTTTACTTCACGTACAAAATAATTGCAATGGATGGGATTTTGTTCATTCTGGTTGACATACCCAACCCCCTGGGGGATTCGAACCTGTGCCTCCGCTATCGAGTACAAATCCCTTCACCATTAGGTCCACTTGGGCTGTACAATCTTGTATGTGATATTAAACAGAGATATGGGCTTGAATTCCTCTGAACTCATTGTGCTCTTGTTTCAGCACCAATAGAAGATTATAAAAGTTCAGTTCAGGCAAATATTTTTGGGATCCATCTGGATTCTTTGACCATGGCCAGTAAGTCCCTCTTAATTATTTCCTGGAAATGTTTATGGAAATGGACTGGAAAGCAATCACATGATAGTTCTTTGACTGCTTTTAAACAAAGATAGGGCATTGAAGTCTGTTCTTTGTTTAGCTTATAATTTTAGGTTTCTAACACTTGGACCAAAGTTCAAAATCTTGTACTCGGCGGCCCAAAATTTTGACTCAGATTTGGGACTCGGCAATTACTCAGCAACTTTATTGTTACTTAAAAATATATAAATTCATAAAATAAACTTAAATAAAATGTAACACTGTTAAATGACACGAGAAATAAATGTAGAGAACGCATAAGTATATTTCCTATCTGTTTTTGACCAAAAAACAGCAGAAAATCATGACGGTATGGAAAAATGACGTTTTTAAATCCACGGGAGGCTATTAGCAGGCTGTGGCTGAGTAGCAGGCAATTACTCGGCAATTATTCAGCATTTACTCAGAAATTACTTGCGAGTCTGAGCCTACTACTCGGCTTGCAAGAAGTTTGGTGATTACTTGGCAGGTCAAAAAATTCAGGTTACTAGTGGTTTGTTGGAGGTTACTTATGAGTTTTAAAGCAGAGCTTTGGACAGTAAAATTTGTGTTACAGGAGATTCCAGAAAACTTTGGTCATCTCTCTTGGAAGCAGTTATATTCTTTAAAGAATATTAGGAAAATAGGGTCATTAATAACATAAGTACTTAAATGCAGTAACACATAAAAAACTAAAATAAAAATCCGATTCTGTAATAGACCTTGTTAGCCTAAGTGGAACTTTACATTATAAAAAATAGGAAACAGCCTTTTATTGAGTCTATGATACACCACAATGCTGTGTACCATTGCAGTCATCAGTATCTCCTGTTATTCTTGAAGATCCTTATTCCTTTCAACAGAAATATTGTGTTTTTCAGAGAAAACGAAAAAGGATGTTGATTTTGTGGCCAACATCTCGGCACTTTCACAAGATTTTACTTTGTTTACAAAATTGCTGCTCCAATTTGTCTTTGTTATGCTTGTCATTCTGGATTTGAAACTCAAATGATTCTGGAAACTGCACATCCCTTTAAATGTTCTGTATGTAATTTTTTTCTAGCTTCACTTTAAATGGTTTCTGTAACGCTCTTTATCCTTGACAGATAAGCACCAACATCATGCGCAAGTACTCTGGGCCATTAGACATTTGGTATTCAATTCTATGTTCACTTTGGCTTGAAACAGAAGAGTCATACTGTGTAGCTAACAAACATCCTCATATATGCTTCTTAGCAATGGGACAGCATAAGAGTCAATGGATATGGTATGTTCATCTTACTTCTATTGAGAATTTCATACGTTTTAGTGGTTTTCATGTCATTTTCTGCAGTGTGTTATTAGTTGTACTTTGATCATAATTTTCTCTGAAAATCTGATAGGTGTTTCATGCTAATATTATTCTTTGAAATTATCAGCTACATCTTTTTCATCGTGGAATATGGTTTTCATGTGCAGGTATCGAAAGTTGTTTGTAATCTTCTCTAGTTATACTTATGTGAACACGCTAAGAAAAATCAGATTATAAACCTCTGCATATGTATGGTGCACTTTTCTTGTAACTACATCTTTTTCATGATAGAACTTGGTTTTAGTAGTGAATATCGTTTGTGATATTCTTGAGTTAATACTTATGTCAACATGCTAAGAAAAGTCAGATTATAAGCCTTTGCATATGTATGGTGCACTTTTTTTTTAAAACAAAATCTTCCAATTCACCTGCAAAACAATTCAATTCCAGAAATTCCATGGTCTTATGTTTGTCGAAGAATTGCTGCCCTTGCGGGGAGACCTCAAAGATGGTTTGAAGTCCATAAATTTGAGTGTTTTGCTTGTATGACATTGCCACATGCTATTGAAATAGAGAACTGAGTAGCCTTTGGAAAACAATCCTAATGGTTTCTAAGAAAGAAAGGGAGCATTATTGACCAGTTGGGAAACAACTTAGAATAGTGGATTACTTATGGCTTTGGACTAAATGGTCGAGCTCTAATATGTGGACAACCTTGCGTAGAAACTACTATTACTCTTCTGGATATTTATTTTTGTAGTCATCATGAAAATGCAAATTTCAATTCTGAAAAGGACAAATCATCACATAATCAAATTCCAACTCTCTTAAAATATTGGTGGTAAAATGCAAAGTTCCAAAATATTGACTACAAATTCTGAGCCCTGAACTAGACAATATCTCTTGAATCACAAGCACAAATGAAAATGACATGTGAAGGACTACACTGAAGCATTCTGTACGCCTAATTTTTGCTGAAGTTTGTACTTATGTGCATCAGATTTCTTTCCAATAAGTACAATTGAATAACAGAAATGAACTTTCTCCTTTGATGTCAAGATTAAATATTGGCCCTTTCTATTGACTTAGATATGCATGCATACATTGATCCATGGGTAACAAGGGTTTTTGACCTTTGACTGATTCAAGACAAAAAAGCAAGCAAAATTATTGGTAAACTACAGTATTGCTAATGAGTTTTGTTTTGGCATCAAGCACATATTGGGTAATGGCATGTGCAATATGAATAAATGACAAGATACAAATAGTTTAAAATATGTAGTTATGGGACTCCAAGCATGTTAAGTGAATTGTGGACGGGTGGAATAAAAGTGAAATCATGTTAATCTCCAAGTTTTATAGGCTATTGCAACCACAAAGGAGAGGCCAAACATAAAGATTTGATGATTATTCAAGAATCAAGTTTCTTCAGCAAGTTTTCTCTAGAAATAAAAGAGTTGATTATTGAAGACACAAGATTTTGAATTGCTTGGAAGACGTTGTATGACTTCTTTCCAATGTACTAGAGAGATGTGTTCTCGGCCCTCGGATGGTGTCCTGGACCCCTGAGATGCCCTGGATGGGGGCGACAATGATATTCCCCCTAGCTGTCCACCCCTATCCCTGATTTTTGGAAACCGTGGGACTTGCTCAAGCTTTAGGATGTCCATATTATGTGAACAATGTATTGGAGACGTGTTGTCATCCTCTAATCTCTGCTAACATTTTGTGGACAACACGTTTCTCAATCATAGTCTTTATGTCATGTGAGGTTGTTGCATAACACAACTCACTATGTTTTAGGTTGTTATATTGTTAGTTGTTAACTTACTATTTTTAGTATGTTAGATGCTACTTGTAGGGTTTGCCTTCAACGATAAATATAGCTATGTAACATTTGGTTTGAATTTGGGAGAAAATTCTAAAGGAAGAGAGGAGCCCATGCACTCTCTTTCATAGTGTATATTTGCATCAGATTTACATAGCATATTGGTCATTTTTTGGATTTTCATAGTGGGAGAGTTGAAGCAATAGAAAAAGTTGAGGAGCCCATGCACCCTCAATCTCATATTTGCATTGCATAAAGCTTTCTTAGAGAAGTGTATAGATCTAAAAAATGCATCAGATGCATACAAAGTAGGAAGAAGATTTATTCTAATTGCAAGGAGCCTAAAATTTAATGTGGAAATCTTCAGAGCTATATTGATCAGGGAAAAAATCAAAGGAATAGTGAGAAGAAAAGAAAGAGGAGTACCATTGCTCTTGAAATCTTCTTCTTCACATGTGCTAGCTTCGAGCAGCATAAGAACTGTTATAATTTCCTTTCTTTCTTTCTTTTCTAAGGCAAGATTTTTAAAATGGACAAATTGGGAGGATGGGGTGCTAAGCTTTAGGTTCCTCCATCTCCTCCGCCTCTCTCGATGTCCATGTTTGTTGCAGCTGTTTAATTGTTCTCTTTACTGTTATTTGTACCTTGCTCTCTGTTTTGTTGTCAAACAAATGATGTGATGTAATTTTTCGTGGGTGTGGTCACTCTCTGATCACTTTTTGGACTTGCCTGAGGTGCTTTTTTACTCTTTAGTGTGATTTTGCTCGTGGGGTGTGACTTTTTCACCCCTTTTTTTGTATGATTAGTGATGTACCATATCTTGTTTTATATACATATATATAGACGCTTTTCAATTAAAAAAAAATGAACAAAACAATTTTTGTTCCCAACAAAAATTGGAAATTTTTTCGAGAAATTGCAAAATAAAAATAAAAATTGAGACTATCCTGCAAATCAGTTTTCTCCTCAGATGTCCGATTCAAAAACTTCTTTCATTGCTGGAAAGAGGATTTTGAGAGGATTCCAAAAAGTGGTCATAATAAGGATTCTGAGTAGTTGCCAAGGAGATACGAGGCTCTAAAGTTGACCCTGCAAATTTGTCTTTTTACATATTTTTTTATGTGAGATCAAGAAAAAAAACATATCTTGTATTCAAATTGAAAAATTAGCATGTAAGATTGATCTATGTGTCGAATCACCCTCCAAAATCACTTGTTCTTTTCCTTTGCTGCAGATTTCCTTCAAATCTACATTTCCCAAATCTGTGATATTGGAAAGCAGTATGAAATGCTATCTTTTAAACATTCAAGTAGCAATTTTGCCTTTTAAGAACTTGATGTGATGCATATGGGAGTTGGAAACTTACATTTTTGCTATAACATAGCCAAGGAGAGGTTTAGAGTTCAAATCACAAGTTTTTTTAAAATTTAAATTTGTATTTATGCAAAAGGACAAAATAAGGGAAAAGAGAAATGGGGGAGCTTTATTTTTCTTCTATATATTTCAATTTTATTTTCTGAACCTTGTAAATTGCAATAAAAAAAATAGCAAATTCAAACATAAAAAACACAAAACAATGCACCATGCACAAATTGCAGCGTTCGGTGCAAGCGATGTTTTTGACCCATGTTTACGAGTAATGTCGTTATGTTTGAGTTACAATATACATACTCTAATATAGTTGCAACAATGACGTTTGGACATCATCCTTATAAACTATCAGGGAGAAATAAGGTTAAGCAATTTCATTGAGTCATCTCTCCATTACCCATTTGATCTAATCGAAATGCATAAATTTTGACCGGTGAAAATTCTAAGTACATAAGGAAGTTATGTCCACGTATGTTGAATTTCATCTAAACAGATGCTAATGATTGGACGAACCTCTTTCAATATTGTCTAGGTACCATGTACTATTCTCTTTCACATATGTTTACGTTTCTTTCATGTACCATTGGGTATATAAAAATGACAAATTTCTTTCATGTACCGATGGATATATAGGAAGAGCATGTATATAGAAAAGTTTAGTATATCGGTCTGACGGTTTATAGAAAGGGAGATCTTGATACTTGGAGTGATAAGAACTCAATCCATCATCTTTTGTTAGATTAAATACAATGGCTACAAATTGTCCAAAATTCTTTCTTTTAGACTCAACTTCTACATGACGACAACTATGCTGCTTAGAAAAAAAATCAAGATATCTAGAATTTGGGGATATTTACCTTGTTAGTGGCACATTCACGCGACATGCCTCTGATGTTGATCAACAACGCAAGTTTGACAAGGCAAACCAGAAGGCAAAACTGATTAAAATGTTTGAGGTATCAGAGGAGGTACAACCCCATATCCGTGAGGCTATAACGAGGAAAACTTGGAATAAGCTCCGAACAATATATGAGGCCTAAAATGAAAGCACAATTCTTCATCTATAGAGTTAGCTTCATTCACTCAAATTGAAGTTTGCTGAAAAAGTGGAAGCTTTTCTAAAACATGTTGCAATCTTGAGGGCCTTGCTCCAAGCATTGGGTGAGCAAGTGATAGATACCTCTCTTGTACTTATTGTTTTGAGAGCACTACCACCCTCTTATAGGATATTCGCGACTACTTCGACTATCATAGAACAAAAGCTGTCATTTGACAAATTGGTCAGCATGTTGCATCAAGAAGAGTCCATGCATGCAGAACAAGAATCAAAAGAACATGCTTTTCCCTCATCAACAGCAAGGGAAGACACAAGTCAAGTCTTCTAAACAAAATCAAGGTCATTCACAAACTCCACAAGGGAATAAAAAACATTTTTTTTACCTCTTTTGTAGTTTTAAGAAAAGCCATGAATTGAAGGATTATTGGTATAATCCATTTACACAGGGCTCATCAAGCAACGAGAAGCCCAATAACCAACAATCATCACATCCACACAAAGGACAAATTCAGAAGAAAGGTAATTGGAAAAAGCCCTATTAACAAGGCAACATTGTTGAACAGGAAGACACCCACTCTGATGAAGACTTCCTAAATGCTACATAGTCTCATGAGGAATCAACTTCACAAAGTTCTATATGGTATGTTAACTATGGTGCAACTCGACACATGACCGGAAGACTGGTGCTATAGTTTGAATGAGATACCTCATAAAAATCATGTCTAATTGGGTCATGATTCATCCTATCGTGTTCAAGGCATTAGTAACATCTCCTTACCACTTGGACAACATGCTTGCAAAATATCAGATGTCTTATATGTCCGAGGACTCACTAAGAATCTATTATTTGTCAGTCAATTACTAGAGTACAACCTAAAGGTTGATTTTGAATTCAAAGGTGGTAAAAATTTCTCTGATCAAGGATAAGTTAAAATGCTCAAAAATTGTTGCACGAGCCTCTGGATTTGTGAAGATGTTCCAACTTGAATTTGTTTAGCGAAACAATCAGGGTCTTATTGCTAAGGATTTAGACTCAGCAAATTTGTGGCATCATAGGTATGGGCATGTTAGTTTTGGATACTTTGTTGCATTTGGCCATCATAATATGGTACGAGGACTTCCTCAGTTGAAAAAACATGTCGATATATGCCCAAGCTGTCTAGCATGGAAACAACATAGAGCATCCTTTGGTCAAAGTTTCTCTAGAGCATCCAGAAAATTAGATTTGATGCATACTGATATATGCGGACCAATGAGACCTAGTCATCATGGGTTTCAGTATTTTATACTCTTTGTTGACGACTACTCACACAAAATGTGGGTATACTATTTAAAGACAAAAGACCAAGCCTTCAACATCTTCAAAGAGTTCAAAACCATTGTGGAAACATAATTTGGTCGTAAAATCAAAGCTCTTTGCTTAGATCGAGGGGGAGAATACACCGGTAAAGTATTTTTTGCTTATATGAAAGAACATGGAATTTGTCGACAAATGACTCCACCATAGACTCCCCAGCAAAATGGTGTTGCAAAACAACAAGATCATACTATCATGGAAATAGTGCATTGCATGATTGAAGATTTAGGTTTGGCATGCACATTTTAGTCGAAGGCAGTAAAGACAACAATTTATTTGTTGAACATGGCACCCACTGCAACACTTGACAATGTGACTCTACATGAAGCTTGGACAAGGCATAAACCTTCCATTGCTCATTTTCGAATTTTTGGATGTAAGACTTATATGCATGTTCCTAAAAAGAAGAGAGAAACTGGATAATAAATCCATGGTTTACATCTTCTTAGGATACAATGAAGAGTCATTAGCCTATAGACTTTTGGATCCTAAAACAAGGCAAATATCCATAAGCAAAGATGTAGAGTTTATGGATCATAAAACAAGGCCAATATCCATAAGCAAAGATGTAGAGTTTGACAAGAAAAGTAAAACTAATTTGCCTTCCACAAACTCACATGATTCAATAATGAGACCTCTAAACAATTTAGAAGGTCATGCCATCACAAACGGTGACAATGATGATGGGGATGTTTGGTTAGATAATGCATATCCACCCACTAGAATAATTCATCGTATGCCTAAATGGTATACAAGCATAATAAGAGATGTTAAACTAGATAGAATTATAGATACATCAACCACTGGACCATTGACTTACAACATGACTCGAGAAGTCAATTTGGCCTTAATTAGCATTGTTGTTGAATCAATTGAGCCCTCTACGGTTCAAGAAGCCTTAAGAGTCAAAACCTTGGAAGGATGTCCTGAATATAAAATTTCAATCATTGATGAAACATAGCACATGTCAACTTGTAGATATTCTACCAAGGAAAAAGTCAATTGGTTGTAAATGGGTTTCAAAACAAAATACAAAGCAGATTGGAGTGTTGACAAGTATAAGATAGGACTTGTAGCAAAAGGGTATGCACAAAGGAAGGCATAGATTATGAGGAGACATTTACTTTTACGGCCAAGATGAAGACTATTAGATTGATATTTACTCTGGTTGCTCAGTTTGGATGGAGAATATACTAAATGGTTGTGAAAAGTGCTTTTCTAAACAAAGCTCTACAAGAAGAGGTCTACATGACAAACCCAGAAGGTTTTGTCACACCTATTAATGAAGGAAAAGTGTGTAGACTCGTAAAATCTTTGTATGGTCTCAAACAAGTTCCCAGATCTTGGTATATAAAAATCGATGAGCATCTCATTTACCATGGATTCAAGAGGAGTCCACATGATCCAAATCTCTAGCTCAAATTACAAAGGGGGGGAAGGGGGGTGAGGGCGGCGACGGGTGGCGAGGTTGTGATTGTTGTTGTATATGCCGATAATTTAGTCATCACTAGCAGTTTAGTGAAGATGATTGATGCAACAAAGAAATATCTTAACCGATCATTTGACATGATAGGTCTCGAGCTACTAAACTATTGTCTTGGACTAGAAGCAAAAGAACACATATTTGTGTCACAGATGAAAAATGCCAAGACAATATTGGAGAAATTTTGGATGATGGATAGTAGACCAATTGTTATAGCTACGGAGACAATGCTTCGGTTGTCTCGTACAAATCCATCACCACGAGTGAATACAACTCTCTGTGATCTAAGAATTTGACTCAAGAGAGGATGGTTAGTATGATGTTAGTTCCAAAATGAAAACAAAATGAAATAAATACACCAATAACATAACATCTCTAGGCTTAGCTTAGTTAACAAAAGCAAATGACAAACACAATTAAAAAGCAAGGAATCAAATACAAGAATTTCTTCACCTTCTTTGGATGCTCCAAATGCCTTTGTAGTAGTGGCTTGCTCGGCTTGTGCTCATGAAGTCTTCATCAAATGAGGCTTGGCTATCTCTTCTTCTCCTTAGCATCTTAGGCTTGTGGCTTGGCTTGGCTTGGAATCAATTTGACATTATAACTTTGCATAATCAAATCCTTGAAAATATCTGAGCATAATACTTTGCACCAAAATAACTTAGAAATTATGTTGTGAGGCCTCCTATTTATAGATTTTTGGATTTGATTAGAATCAACCTCAATCGTCCATCTCAAAATTGAGATGTGTGGTTGAGGATTAATTCAATTTTTGGAGTTAAGTTTGTAATTATCCTCATCATGGCATTGGAAAAATGGACAATTAAGAGGCATGGAGGGCATCATGGAAGGCATTGATGAGGCATGGGAGGCATGAATCCTAATATTTGTGGCATTTATGGCCTAGGGATGTCTTCCTAAGAAATGAGGTCATCTGATGATACAGATATTCAATATTCATTTTCAAAAATAAGTATTCAACAAGTTTCCATGGAATTTTTGATTAGGCCTTGATTTGGATTAATTAGCTCTTAAGCAAGATTAAGCACTTTATGCATAAATTACTCAAATTGATTAGAATGCCCTGTTATTGGTCCAAAATTTGACTGGATTGGAATTAGAAGTCCATGTCAGATGCGTTGGAACTGTTATCCCATTTAGGATGTTACCAATAACAAATAACAAAGGCACACATCTCGTGCAAGAGATTTGACAGGAAAGAGCAATCCAGAGCACCCAGGGGCAAAATTGGTATTTTGACTCGGAATGATCTGATCAAAGTTAGTTAGCCCATAAATTGTATTGCTCCATGTAGAGATAACCTGGCCAAAATTGACACTTGAATATGTCAGTTTCACATCATTTAGCATGTTTTAGTGTTTTTAGGCCAAATTGTACATTTTAGGTGGAAATTGGCCAAAAACCTAATTGGAAGTTATTGGTGGCTAGTTTTAGGTGTCTACACTCTCTTTCGATAGTTGATTGGGAGTCTTATTTACTTGACATATACCAAGACATACATCAACTATGTTGTCAACTATCTCTCAAAGGTTATGCAGGGGCCAAAGATGGTCCACTAGAAAACAACAAAGTGGATATTGAGATATATAAAGGGTACAATAGAATATGGCCTAGAGTACAAGAAGAATGATCAATTCTTCTTGATATGATATTCAGACTTAGATCATGCAGGTAATATTGATGATAGAAAATCCACTATATAATGTGTTTTTTTTTGGATATGGTCTTATATCCTAGGGGAACAAGAAACAAAACTTTGTTTCTCGATCTTCTACTAAAGCAAAATATCGTGCCGCAAGAGGAGTTGTCTGTGAAGTGATATGGTTACATCGCATACTTGAAAGATTGGGAGTTCCACACAAATAACCTACCATATTGTATTGTGACAATGAAGGCATTCTTAAACTTGTTCACAATCCGGTATTTAATGAATGAACAAAGCACATCCAGGTACAAGTACATTTAATATGTGAACATGTTCAACAACACAATATCTAGCTCCAGTTTTGCACAATAGAAGAACGTGCAAATGCCTTCACCAAGTCACTTGCATGAGACAAATTTGAGGCATTTAGAGAATCTCTTTTGTTCGCTTCAAACCACGTTGAATTAAGGTGGGAAATGTTAGAATAAAATATTGATGTTAATTTATCATAGTCTTTATGTCATGTGAGGTTGTTGCATAACACAATTCACTATGTTTTAGGTTGTTATATTGTTAGTTGTTAACTTACTATTTTTAGTATGTTAGATCCTACTTTGCGGGGTTTGCCTTCAATGATAAGTATAGATATGTAACCTTTGGTTTGATCAATGAAATATTTTCAACAAGGACTAAATTGAAGCATTCTATAAGCCTAATTGTTTTTAAAGGTTATACTTGCATGCGTATCAGATGTCTCTCCAATAAGTACAATGAATATTAAATAAATGAACTTTCTTCTTTGATCTCAAGATTAAATATTGGCCCTTTCTATTGAATTAGATATGCATGCATACATTGATCCATGGGTAACAAGGGTTTTTGACCTTCGATTGATTCAAGATAAAAAGTGACCAAAATTATTGGTAAACTAAAATATTGCTAATGAGTTTTGTTTTGGCATCAAGCACATATTTCCATTGGGTAATGACATGTGCAAGATGAATAAATGACAAAATACAAATAATTTAAAATATGTAGTTATTGGACTTGAAGCATGTTAAATGAATTGTGTATGGGGGGATAAAAGTAAAATCATGTTAATTTTCAAGTTTTATAGGATATTACAACCACAAAGGAGGGGCCAAACATAGAGATTTGATGATTATTCAAGAATCAAGTTTCTTTAGCAAGTTTTCTCTAGAAATAAAGGAGTTGATTATTGAAGACTCAATATTTTGAATTTCTTGGAAGATGATGTATGAATTATTTCCAATGTACGAGAGAGATGTGTTCTTGGCCTTGGGATGGCATCCTGGATACCTGATATGTCTTGGGATGGGGGCAACAATGATATGCCCCTAGCTGGCCACCCCTTTTTCCGATTTTTGGAAATCGTGGGATTTCCTCAAGCTTTAGGATATCTACATTATGTGAACAATGTATTGGGGATGTGTTTTCATCCTTAAATGTCTGCTGACATTTTAGGGACGACAACACATCCCTCAACCATATTGGGGACATTTGGACGTCCATGGCAGTCAACCCCAATTTAAAAATAAATAAATAAATAAATTACACCCTAAACCTAAGAGAGGGGCCACCCAAGCCCTCCACTCTAATACCATCCAAGGCCCAAACTCATTCATTTTAGCTAAAGAGAGGTCACCTCATTTAGTAGGTGTGTTTTTCCTTTTTCTTTGTTATTAGTTGATCGAATGGCAAGAGCATGTTTTTTGTCTACAAATATAAATTAACATATGATGTTGATATGATTTTTTCACATTGAACCAATGAACAATCTTCATTGTTCATTGGTTCAATGTGTTAAAAAAATCAGAGTAATCATATCATTTTTTATTTGGTTTTGGTTTTTTGTTGCACTAGAAATGTTTGAAAAAATAATGTTGTTCTGTTTATATTATACAAATAGTTGAATATAAAATTTTATACGATTTATTTTGTTGTTTTGATTCTCCAAGGCAAGTTGAGTTTCATAAGTGACAAGGATGATAGAATGCAAGAAACTATTAAGCACAAAATATACTGAGAGGGGGGGGGGGTGAATCAGTATATTATATATATATTTCTACTTAAACAAATTCCTTTTCCTTAACCACTTAACCACACATTCAAGATATGCAATAAAACTGAAACAATAATATGCACCACACAAGAGAGAGAAACACCAGAGTTTTACGTGGAAACCCAAAGTGGAAAAAACCACGGAGAACAATCTCAAGTATATGAATGAGCACCAATTCAAATTACAAAGTTCGAAAGCATCAACTTGCAGGAGCACCAACCCCTTTGCCGAGCACCAACACAGTAACTATTTGTGAGCACCAACTCACAGGAGCACCAACCCCTTTTGTGTATAAAACACAACTATCTCTCAATGTTGCTTACTCAACAAATGATAGAACTCTACAATATCTCATGTTTTCTCTCTTAGAAAACAAATACAAACCATGCACTCTCTTGCATATAACAAATGGCTTCTCAATCCTTTATTCATAGCTTTCCAAATAACCTTTGGCATTCACCATTTGTGACTCTTCAATCTTCATGGAAAATGGCGCCAAACTTGCATGACCCTTTGTATCCTTGCATTTAAAAAGTCATGTGGTGACCCTTCATAAGCAAATGCGTACTTTCCTCTTTTGTCTTTATCTTGGTGACTTTTCATACTCGTCAAAGTGTCCCTTCATGGAAAAATGTGCCATACCCTCTTTTGTCTTCACATGGTGACTCTTGAAATTCCTCATGATGACTCTTTATGAAAAAATGCGTCCCATTCCTCTTTTGTCTTTACCCCGTGACTCTTTGACTTCTCCATGGGCCCTCTTTTGACATATATGTAACCAAAAATATATTCGTTAATATTAAATAAATATTAACACACATTAACCAAGATATGAATATAAAAAACATTATTAAATACAATAGGGCCTGTATCACCAATGTTAGACCTTTGACATCAATGACAATATTTCCAACAAAAACAAACATTGGAAGTAGAGAAGAGGAAAGAGGTGAGGGTAATCAAATTGAAAGTTTAGTTGGGAGTTTCTGTTAGCGACAGTCCTTGTGTTTCCTTATCAGGTAATGTTAATTGTTATAGTCTTTTGCCATGGGACTTGCAAGATGTTAAGTTATTCAGATGAGTCATATAAATGATAAGGTGCGTTAACATACACAAATTTCTTTAGAATTAATTATAGAGGTAATATCACACAAATTATCATACTTAGCTTAATACACAAAACAAAAGTTTCCTTCTCACTATGTAGTCACAATTACAATAGAAGATACAATGAGGATACATCAGTTTTTTTAATATTGCATGAATGTTTACAAAACTATATACATCTGAGGATGAAATCATAGTACAACTGGCCAAGAAGGCCTCAAACCAACAACACATGTAGCATATAATAGAAAACATTATTACAATATTAAAAAGCCACAACTGGGTGGCACCAACGAAGAAATCAAGATAAAAACACACACAAGGAACCAACAGGGCACAATCCTCAACTAGGATAGCCAACCATCAACTTAGTCAGAATCATAATCATCAACACAAAGTTTGTTTACAGTCCCACCACAATCCATATGTCCCATCTGGGCTCTTTCAACAATAATAGGGCCCTGTTGAGCGAAAATCATAGGAAGGGGAAAACGTTCAACTTTCTCCAATAGTTCCTTAATATTATACTTTGTCACAAAGTTAACCAAATCCTCAATGTCACCCACACTCCCTTTTTCAAACACCCTTTCAAGCCTTAAGGCAACATCATTAATAAAATCCTTAATAACTTTACGATAATCAAGGTTCAAGTCACTACCATGCGCATATAGGTCAATTCCACTAGCAAAGTCAATGGACAACTCAGAATCATGAACAAGATCAACAATCATATTAGAAGTTGGAACCATCTCACCAGAAGTCACCACACTATAGCTGGTCCCCACTTGAAGAACCTTAGAGTTATGCTCCTATAAGGCTACAAGCATATTTTTGTTAGTATTTAGTCAAGCTTTAGTCCCGCTTTTATCATAATCAGAAGAGTCATCCCACACAACAACATGATCAACTACTTGCTCAAAATAAGCTTCTTTCATGATCTCCCATTCAAACTCAGACACTCGGGCCTCAACAACTATGTTGTGATTGATTCTCCAATTAGGAAGAAGGGGTCATTCGTAGATAGCCACCTATATCTAGCAGATAGTTAGAGGAGATATTCATCATGCCATTCTTAAAAAACTTTTCATGCAGGTCTATGGAATATTGAGCTATAGATAAATCTGCAAAGAAACAACTTTAGAGGTAATTTCAACATTGAAGTTAGTAAACACCCTAGCTTTGAAAAATTTCCAAATTTCTTTGCTTCCAAGTAAACCATAAGATTTATGTAGAGAAGATCAACCAAAACTTATGGAATAATAAATGAAATTTCATTTTAGAGCATACATAACCAAAAGCAATGTTGATCCATGAAATATCACAACCAAACAAACAACATTAAGGCAACAACTCCAAATATTAGAAGCAAATGAACACTTAAAGAAAATATGTTCAATAGTTTCCAGCGCACCATATAACAAACAAAAGGGTTGACAAGAATTAGATTTCACAATCACAAACCTAACAACTAACTTCTTATACAATAACAACCATCTAAAACAAGGTTTTTTAGGTTCAAGACAAGAAGTCCAAATCATGTGAAATTTAAACATCTAGCTATAAAGGGGATCACAAACATGCTAAAGATGGAAAAGAAGGATACATTAGCTTGCAAAGAAGACATATTCAAAACACAAGATAATATTGAATACTCAAAAATCAAACACTTATACAAAACTATTTCGGAGAGCTAACATATCATATTACAAATGATAGATATATATAGATTTCGAAGAGACATGACTCTTCACCTTCTTGACCTTTTGTTTCTTCTTCTATTCAATTCGAGGTAAATGTTCAATATTCCATTTACTTCATTGACTTACGTAAACACTTACATTATACAAAATTTACAAAATTGAACATTTGTTTCACGTGCAAGACTTCTACATAACAACATGCGAACTATACTTTGCATCCTCCTATTAATGCTTTTCTAGACTTAAACAATTGTCTTGTCATGAGACAAAGTTGCTGATGAAGTAAATGTTCTTGGAATTTGATTTATATACATAGGTGGAGTTGCTTTGAGCTTTGTCGCATCTCAAAAGTGAAGAATCCTTAGTCAAAATTCTATTTGAAGTGTCTTTTTATTAATTTTTAAGTCTCGTGCACTGCTTCCCCACCCTTTTGGGTTTTAAACTAAGTAGGATGCAAACCTACCACCCTTTATGGGTTTTCAACCTTCCTAACCCCACTTGCAAAGTGTTCTTACACCCAAAATTATTACCGGAATCAAAATTGACCAAAATTGAAGGAGGCATTACACCTTATGCTGTCAGGGGTGGCATTGGAGGAATTGTTGTAGCCGGAGTTCGCTAGGTAGGTTATGCCAAAGCTAATGATGTTGCGGAGGAAGTCGTAGTAGTAGATGGTGTGCCAAGATCTTACTCTCATAGAGTAAGACTATTTACTATAGGTGGAACTCCTTAGTTCACAAGTTGTGATTGTGCCATGCATTTTGATTTCACTTGTGCACTTCTTGATTCTAGTTAGCCATCCTTCACGTTTCCTCTATGCGAGTTAATTCTATCTAGAAAATTTCCAAGGACTTCTTGTCCCCAAGGCATGTGATAATCACAATTTGTAGGCTAGGTACTAGATACTCCATAAGCATGCCAACTTCCATTTTGTAAACTAGTTAGAACAAAGTGTGCCTTGTCGCACATTTGGAATTAGTTATGTATGCCCATAATATTATTGGGATGTGATCTTCTCAATCATTTCATTGTACATTACAAAAATTTAGGTGCATTTTCTTTGGTACCTTATTGGATGCTTTCACTTGAATTTTCACATGAGGGTGATAAGTTGTACTCTTTTGGTGTGAAATCATGAATTCTTCTATCAAGGTTTTAATAGTATTATTCAAAGAGTGTGTTCCTCTGTCACTTATTAACTTCTATGGAGACCCAAACCTTGTCATAATATTTTCATACAAAAACTATCCTTCACACTAAAACTTGGTGTCGCAATTGTTTTAGGCCATTTAGTGAATTAATTGGTTGCAATGATAATATACCTAGCATTGGACCACTTGGAGGTAGGATTTATAGGCCCCACAAGGTCAAACCCCCATTGTTTGAATGGTTGTGCTGCTAGGATTGGTTTCAAGGGCATTTCATTCCTCTAGTTTAGTCTCCTTGTGCATTGACATTTATCAAAATGTTTTGTAACTTTGTGTGCATCCTAAAACAATGTAGTCCACCAAAGCCCACTATGTAGTATCTTCCTCATAGTTAATTCACATGTGAAGTGTTTTTTGGCAATCCCTTGATGTGCCTCCTCTAGCAGTTGTGGTCTTTCATGCTCCAAGGCCACTTGGTGAAGGAATCTTCTTTACCCAACTTCTATAGAAATCCATTGATGATGTTGAAAGGTAAAGTATGTGCAACAAACAATTTCTTATCATGATCTGTATAGTGATCAATAAGTGTTCCTTGTTGTAGAAAGGTTATGATTTTTTTGAGTTACTTTGGAATCACACACTCTGAAAAGATGTGCATCTGGAGATTCATTTTGCAAGTCTTTTGGTTATTCCCCCATGTGAATGCATCTAAGATGGTCTGGCTCCTTTCTTGGCTTCACATTAATTTTAAATTGAAATTATTGAAAGAGCATTAGCCATCTTGAGATCTTGCCTCCCAACATTGGTTTAGTCACAACATATGTCACTGATTGGTGCTATGTGAAAAACTTGAAGGTAGTAGCCAAAAAATAGTGTCAAAACTTCTGCAATGCAAAGATCATCACCAAAGGTTCTTGCTATGTTGTAATATATTTTTTCTCAGCTGCAAACAACTTATGACTTGCAAAATCAATTAGACAATCTAACCTTCCTAGTTGTGTTAGTACTATTCCCAATGTTGATTAGATTCATCCACTTGGACATGAAACACTTTTTTCCAGTCTGGAAAGATCAAAATTGGAGTTGTGACCTACCTTTGCTTTAATTTTGTGAAGGTCATTTGGCATTCTAGGGTCCACTCAAACTTAATGTCCTTGCACAATAAATTTTCCAGAGGTTCTGAGATGGTTCTGTGACCATAATAAATTTGCAAGAATATCTAGTATGACCCAAAAATAATTGCATTTGAGGGGTGAGGTGGATTGAACCCTACTATTACTGTGATTTTTTCTTGATCAACTATTGGCCATTTTTGGCCCACATACGAAATTTTTTCCCAAGTATGAGAAGGTGGACATTCAAGCAAAAGTGGCAAGTTCAGACAACTTCAGGTTCTCCAAAATAGAAGTCTTCGGGCTTTCAGAGTCACAAGACTTCCGGTTTTTGAGGGCATTGTGAAAATCGGGTTTCCAACAGTGCTTGAGTTCTAAATGTTTGATAAGTAGAAGTAAATTGGGTTTACGAACCCGAATTACTCATGGACAGTGTATTTCAAGTTCTCCAAAGAGCACTACTTGATTACTTCATAAGTTGTGAGCAGTCAGAAACCTGAAATAAGTAAAAGGGCTTGACAAACCCAATTTGGTCTTGAAAAATAGTGCTTCTCGAGTTCTTCAAGGGGCAAGTCTTCTTCAAAAAACCTAAAGGTACACTTCAAAAATCCAAAGGGCCTTTCTTAGGCAAAAGGAATCTTTTCAACATTTCTGAAAGACCAGTCAACTTTCTCGAAGGTACACTTCAAAAATTTGAAGGACCTTTTTTAGGCAAAAGGGATCTTTTCAACATTTCTGAGAGACTAGTCAACTTTTTCGAAGGTCACTTTCATAAATCCGAAGGGCTTTTCCTTCTCTAAGTGGATAGTTGCAAGTTTACTGAAGGGTATGTTACCCTTCGAAAGGACCATTTCAATATTCTCGATGGGTATCTTTCCCTTCAAGAGGATCATTTGCGAAAGTCTAAAATGACGACAAGGAGCCCGAATGGTCTCTCACTCTTCAGGAAAGTCCATTTTGAAAAGTCTGAAATGTAATTTTCGAAGGAAGAGAGCAAGAAGGAAGCTTCGGACAAAAGGTCTGAAGGAATTCCTTCGGACAAATTGTCCCAAGGAATTCCTTCGGGAGATTTGCCCAAGAGAAATAGGAGCCTACAGAATAAAGAAGACTTCTAGATGCATAAACTCGAAGACTTCAAGATGGACAAGTCCGAAGTAAGTAAGCTTGGAAAACCTGAATTACTCTGCATAGTGTAAATCGAGTTTCTCCAAGTAGTTTACTTAAAAAGCTTGATAAGTAAAGGATACAAGAAAGTCCGAAGTTGGAGAGATCAAAGAACCCAAATTACTCTGCATAGAGTAAATCGAGATTCTTTGAGTGCTTGACTTAAGCTTGGTCTAGCAACACGAGACTCATGATCAGGCAAATGAAAGGCTACCACGTGACGTAAGCTAGAGCAGAAAGGGCCAATCAGTAAAGGACAAGTGGTACAAGGATGACCAATGAGCACGGGAGAGTCTAAGCGGCTAGTAGCTAGGAATTTATGAAGGCTCTCGTCCTTCAATATGGTTTGCTCCTGACAAACAACCATCCAAATGTAGGAACAACATGGGTCAGTTTGAACTCCCAGGCATGGAGGCTCGCATCCTTATTCAGATAGGACACGTAAAAGTGAAAGACGCCATGTCATTTAAATGCAAATATAAATGCAGTCATGCCAGGAAGAGATGTCTAGCTGCCTGCAACACGACTTCTCTCAACGACACCAAAAGAGACTTGAATGCGGGAGTGGCTCAAGGAGGTTGTGCGACAATCTTGGGTGACATGTTTAATGACAAACAAGGATGACAACAACAGTTATCAATGACTTCTTCTCTCTTTCCATGCAACTCTCTCTCTCTCTCTCTCTCTCTCTCTCTCTCTCTCTCTCTCTCTCTCTCTCTTCCCATTCTCTATATATATCACGTGACTTGTCTTTGTAATGGTTCAGTTTTTAGACATTTTTTATCTTCCTGGGAGATGGGATGCTCTTAGAGATATCGCAAGATATGCTCAGTTGGTTAGGCTCAACCTTGCCAAGCATTTGTAAGAACCACCTCTTATGCAATAAATGATTTTTCTTTGCATGTCTCTTACCTTGGACTTGTGTCTGTTGAGTTGCGTACTATGGCATCGTGTGAAGGAGAGTCTTCCTCATCCATGGTCCTCCTTTCTGACCTTGTTTAAGTATTTTTCAATGTTGTTTGCAGGTCTAGTCAAGTGTTCTTTCCACCATTAATGTGAACTTATAGTGAGTCTTAGAAATCCTCTTTGTTTGCATTCATTGCTTCTTTGAACCTCCTCCATGAAATATTTATGCACCCAGCTTGATCTTGAGGTTGTGTAATCCAGTATTATCTTCTGCAGAATTAGTGTGGGTTCAAGCTTATGGGAGTTTCCCATTTTAAATTGGTGCATCATCTGGTTAGCCTTCTTAAGAGCCCTTTTCCCCGTGAAAGTTTTATTTTTGCAGTAGTTTAGGTGATCCACCGAGAGGAACTAGCCTCTTTAAAAATCTCCCACAAGGGTGCAATTCCATGCTATAACACAACTGAAATCCTGTCATCATAACCACATGTCCAAGAAACATACCAAATAGTGTGAAAAATAAACATTGTTTTAGATTCAACACATTTTATAATGCACAACTTTTTCTAGTATTAATCACAACTTAGATAGTTGTTTATTAAATAAGGAGAAAATCACCCAATCATCTAGATATATAAAATAATGGATAAAGTCATTAAAAATAGTAATGATGGATCTAGAGAATATTGTTGTAGATTTTTCAATCGAAAAGGCATCACCTTGTAAGCAAACAACCCCCACTCTGTTGCAAAAGTCATCTTTATTTGATCTTCAACTGTGATGGGAATTTGGTGATATCCATTGAAATCATTTGTAAATAAAAGACCTCATGCCCTGCGACAACTTCAAGCACCTTGTCAGTGAAGGGAATAGGGAAAGGGTTATTTACACATGCATCATTTAGTGTGTAATAGTATCCACACACAAATTTATCCTATCTTCTTTGGTTGTACGGCCATAGGAATTACCTAGGTTGACTTAACTGGATAAATGATTCCAACTTCCACAATATGGTTGATTTCTTCTTTCACCTTTGTTTTCATGTTGGGATTCAGTTTATATGGTCACTTCTTAATTGGATGTGTGCACTCTTTAAATTCAATGTGCATCTTCCCCGATAAAATATCTACACCCTTTATTTCACTGAAATTTGTAAGGAAAACATCTTCATTATATCGCAACAACTGAACAACCTCTGAAACTTCTTGTTCTGTCTAGTAATTCTAAATAATATCCATCTTTGGTGTTGCCTTTGTACCAATGCTCTCCATATTTTTATAGATTTGACTTGATTCAACATTCATGAAGTCCACTACTTCCCTTTGGCCTAGTTGCTCGATGATATTAACTTTGCACAATTGATCCTCTTTAGCAATATCTGCAAGGTTCTTTGAGAACTTTAGGCTTCTTTCAAGTTAAAACAATCCTTTTAGATCCATGTCTCCTTCACTTTCAGTATGTGTATGACTGCTTGCACTGTTCCAAATCTGATTGCAAGACTTGAGAATGAATCCATTTGGTTTCCAATCATATCGATATTTTTCTACAGTCTTGTGGATACTTGTATCGATATTGTCTTAGGAATTCTGTTTAGTTGTATGAGACATATCCTCTCCTCGCATATGACATAGATATTTTCAAGTTTTATAAGGCTTTGTGCATCAATGGGTTTTTGTCCTCAAAGACAAAATTCTAAATGAGATCTTGTTGAATATCATGGCATGTCTTAGTCTCCCATTTGCACTCATGATGGATATACCAAGCCTTCGGTAGAGGGGCTAGAGTCACTTGAAATCTGTGCACCCAATACTTAGGCTATATATTATGTGATTTCCACATCAACACAATGATTAATATGCATCTTCGAACATTGTCTCACATGAAACTATGGCCAATATTGTGAAAGAAAAGGTGCAATATGGAATCTCATATGCCTCTTCCCAATTGAGAAAATTAGTTTTGTGAATAGCCCACCAACTGGCTATGATTCTCTTTAGTGCATAACTGAGCACACTTACCTATGTCTCCATGAGAGGAACATGCTTCTGTAGGCTGAGAAGGAACTCTATTAAATTCCCTATACTGAATTATTGGGGAATCTACTGGTTAGTTGCGAACACCATCCACATGGGTCTAACTTCATGATCACCTCGCAATCAATTCAACATATCAATATATCTGAATCTATGCTAATAGATGAAGCCGATCCCCATAGTAATGCACCTTCCCATATGAGCTCAATATAATCCTTATCTATTGCACCCAACTGGTAGATATTCTCAATCTCTAACCATGTGGGTGATTGCAATAAAGGTGATATGTACCCCATCTTTTAGTACTAAGGGAGTGTCCTAACTATATGATTTGGTTGACTCCATGGAAACTATGTTTTCTTGAATAATGGAGCTTCTTTTCCAAGTTTTGATACACAAGGAAAGGTTCTATCACACAATGCTTGCCCTATGCACATATGGAGAAGAGGGCTCTTTGGGTATCATATATGACTTGTTTAAAGGTATGACAATAGTAACATCACCTTGATGTGCATTTAACTGATTGTCCACTATATTGATAGTCATGTGACCATCAGAGGCCCATTTCTTCCCAATTAGAGTAGGGTACTGACTTGCATTGGTCTTCATGTCAATCATCTTAAAATCCCCATGCAAACTTAGGTTGGCTATCTTTATTTATACATCTTCGAGCCTTCCAACAGGCTTGACACGACCATAGTTTGCCATAATCAAAGTGACAGGGCTATAACTTAGAGGTGGCATTCTAATGGCTTCCCAAGTGGTTCTAGGAATCATATTTACAATGATCCCAAATCCAAAAACTACATTAGAGTCTTCATATTATGCGAGCTCAATATCCATCCTTGCATCAACATCCCATGGCTTCTTAGTCTTTACATACCCGACCATCCATTTTGATTTTTTTGTCCTTTCTTTGCACATTTTAGTAGATTATACTAAAAATTTATGATATTTTGGGAAATATCTTCATTGTGTAAGGTACTTACCTATTTTAGGATGTTTGTCAGCACTATGGCTACTCCTCCTTATCACAATATTGGGTGATTCGTTCGATTTGGATTGATCACAACAATTGGGTGCTTCATTCATCAAGACCTTCTCCATAGCTGGATCTACGTATTTGTCCTCCTACACCTTCCGAATGGGAATTTCAATAGTCATCTCTAAAGGAGAAATAACTTGTTCCATGTGTTGTTTTTGGGTGATAGCCTAGACGAAAGCTTGCTCCTTTGGATGAGTGCTTACCATATTCAAATTGCATATCATCTTCTCCTTCCTATATTTTTCTATCACCAAATTATCCTTTTTATTATGTTGTCTTGAAACTCCAAAATAGGCACAATAAATCTCGCATTGAGGATTATAAGGGAAATTTCATGCGATATGGCTTTACCTCCCTATATAGATAACACGTGATTGGCTGGTTCTGATATTTGTTTCCTTCCCTACGACCTTGGTAGTTGCCTTGATAACCTTTCTGTCTTTGGGGTGATCCCCATCCTTGCTGCTAATTTTAATATCCACCATACTATCTTTGGGGAGGTAGAGGTGACCAATTGGCTTCATATTACTACATAGGGGGTGCCCAATTGGGTTGTTGAGGTAACGCCCGAGCCCATCTCTGTTGATATTGAGGTGATAGTGGTGCCCATCCAAACTACAACTAGGGAGAGGGAGGGGCCCATCCTATTGAAGTCTATGCTATTGGGGGACTCCATCCACTTGGTTTTTCAATCTCAACATTTTGAATTGATGCACTTGGCTTCGATGTAGGATGTTATTGCACAGTGAATGTAAAGACATTTCTAGTAATACTATCCTTAAGCTCTTGTAGAGTCTTGCTCTGGCCACCATTTAAAGTAACACAATCTTTTGTGCACCATAACTCACATAACTCTCTTTTTATTTTAGGACATTCAATTCAATGGTGTCTTTCTTGCTCACAATGAATGCACCATATAACCAACTTTGGTTTCTTTCCTTCTTGAATCTTGTCCATTGTGTGCAATACCACATCTAATTTGGAATTAATATTCCTACCAATGGAAAGATTTTCTCCATTCTCTATTTGCTCCACCCAGATCGTAAGTGCTCTGGACTCAACTTTTGAAAAGAACCGAGCTTTAAATATAACAAACCAAATCTTAGTTCATAGTCCATTGACAAACCACACAACTGTATCAACATCTTAAAATTATAAATTTACCTTATTTATGACATCAAAGAATCAAAAATAATAATCCCAAATGGATTCTCTAGGGTTTTGCCATTTTTTTTCAAATCTTGAATAATTTGACTATCACACTTCTACATTTTAAACTCCCCTTTCAATTTCTTTTAACATCCATGAATGATAGATTGATGTGGTTACTCTTAAATATGAACTCTAGACCCTAATTGGTCAATGCTCTTATAACCTCACATCACTTGTCTTCATCCTCCGTAACACCCTTGAATAACCACTTCATTTTGCAGGTCAATAAGTATTGTTGAAGGCCAGTCGACCCATCATTTGGAAATAATATGAGAAAATCTACCAATGGAGTAACACATATCTTGTAGGTGAAGTAATTACAACTAGTTTGGTGGGTGTTTACATTGGTGTGTGCAAATTCACTACGATGCTAACAATTATGTTAAGTGCAATAGAATCAAATGTTGAACTAGCTTTGCCTTCTATTTCCTTCATATGCCTATCTAAAATTTTTGCAACTTCTTAACACCACTTGCTAGTTTTTTCTAGTTCATTGAATGCTTCTATTTTACTAATCCTTGTAATTATAGTAGGCATAGGGGATGCGTCTCCATAGAGTAATGAACAATCCCTAGGTTGTCAATAATGACCACCCTTGAACCTGGGTTGGACCTTTTTTTCATAGCATCATAAAGAGGCTGTCTTTCCCATTCTAACTACAACCATTATCATTGTAGTTGCTCATTAGTCCTACTATTAAGTTGCTCTAACTATTTTTTAATGTCCTCTTCACTGCCTCTTATTCTTCCTTGTTCACTTCCAAATTAGACTCAAATTCCCAATCGGCCTCTGCATTTTCTTCAGTCTCCTTCAACTATCTATGAGCATCAGACTTGGTCACTTATACTTAACGTCTACTTTCTCCTATTCCCGACGTAGTTCCTCTATTACTTCTACTCATATCTACCTTCGGCCTTTCATCTCATACAAGAATCTAATTGCTCCACCTTTTATGTTATCACAACTCTTATTGAGACTCAAAATCTTCTTAGCATCTTATGCCTTCTCTTTGTCCATTGATCCAAATTTATTTTTAGGTTTCAATTGGTTTATTGTCCATGGTTCATCTATCTTCCATTCATCTTCCTCTAGTTTGCATCCCCATGTTGCCCTGCCTGATTACTCCATGTCAGTTGGAATCAACACCATGACTTTTTTGACAGCTAACATTTTCAACAATAGTGGAATTCGCTTCAAAAATTGATCTTTGATTCTTCTAACAAATAAATCATACTCAAATTCAAATGCAATGTACATATACACAAAAATCTCAACAATGTTCTCGTCAATGGTAGCCTTCACCTAGTAATCAATGGCAGGCATCCACTCGGTGTCTAGGTAGCACAAAATTTTAAAGTTCTCCACTCTAAATAATGTGCTCTATTTTGTGATGTCTAAAGCAATAAATGCCACCATGGATAACCGTGCTACTAACAACTCAAGCAACTCACACCAATTTTTTTTGTAAATATATCCGTATGAGTAGAAATCATCTCTTGGACATGCACTCCTAACCTAGAAAATTCTTCATATGTGAACTCATGTATTCTCGAGTCTAGAAAATTCTTAAGGTCCCTTTGACTAGGCAACCATATGAACATTTTGTGGTCCCGACAATAGAACCATTGTTAGCAGTTATCCCTGGATTTACTCCTTAGGTCATGCTTATTGTTGTATTCTTATAAGTTTCCATGATACTCACAAGGAGTTAAGTTATTTGGATGAGTTATATAGATGATAAGATGCACTAAAATACACATAACTTTCTTCATAATCGATTACATAGGTAATGTCACACATATTATCACACTTAACTTAGCTTCATATGTAAAATAGAAGTTTCATTCTCACTACTTAGACAAAATTATAGTAGAAGATATGTCGAAGATACATCAATTCACAAAGAAGACATATTCAAAACACAAGATAAGATTGAATACTCAAAATTGAAATATTTATATTGAATTCAAAATGATTTCAAAGAGATAACATATCATATTACACATGTTAGATATGTATAGACTTCGAAGAGACCACGACTCTTCGCCTTCTTGACCTTTCATTTCCTCTTCTATTCGGTGTGAGGTAAATGTTCAATCTTCCATTCGCTTCATTTAATTACATGAACAATTACATTAAATAGAAATTGAACATCTATTGCATGCACAAGAACCCTACAAAAAACATGCTAACTATACTTCGAATTGTCCTACTAACAACTTCGTTTACGATTGCCCATCAAAGATGATGGCCAAATATGCAAAGGGGTCATTCAACAAAAAAATCAATTTCATCAGTTTTCAATTATCATTGACACAAACAAGACAATTAATTCAAGGGGGGGAGGCATTGGGAATGCAACATTTTCAATGATGATTGGAAGGTAGACAATACTAGGGTTAAAGGGAGTCCAACACATCTTTGGTAAAGGGGTTTGTCTTTGACCTAAAATTATACTTGAGGTGAGGGTGAAATTATTAGGTTATTTAATGGGGATATTTCTACACCATTTAGTAGTGCCCCTTCATTAGGACTTGGGAGAATGTGTGTTTCTAGTGCTATACAACTCATGTGGTTCCAACTTTTGAGGTGAGTGTAGTGGAACTCAAGGGAAAAATAAAGGCTATTAGTTTAACTTTATAGCCAATTATAGAAAAGTATAATGTGTAGGCTCGAGAGGAAGAAAATTATGCCATTGGTAAATTCTTCCTTATCATTCCATATTTCTTGATCTCTTTATTACAAAGAGGCATTTGCCAAGGCATGCAAAGCAAGTTCATCTTATGTGCCTTTGGTGAAACAAAATTGCAAATTGCCATCTTGGGAAAAAATAAATCAAAGGTTAATTTTTTTATGGAGGAAATGAAGGTTACATGGGAGTTCTATCATCATGAATGGGTGCATGACGATTATCCACCACCCACTCACCAATGTTATAATCACATGTAAATAAGATCCTTATTTCCTTAAAGTTTTTGATTGTTCCTTAAAATGCATGAATCTTGAATCTTAGTACAAGATTTTAAGGGATGTTGTTGTGGAGGTTGGCCATGCCAATATAGTGCAAGTGGTAGAAGATGCAACATTTGTGTCCATGGCAAGAAGGAAGTTGGTTGAGGCTACTTATAAACACATATATTGGACCTCATGTTATATGCATGCAATGAAAAATATACTTAAGGACAATGGGATTATTTAGTGGGACAAAGAGACCATGATTAGTGGTTCCATTGAGGTATATCTTTTCATATGCAACCAACACATCTCCTGGCATTGTTTTAGTCATTTTAAGGAAGAAAGTCATCAAACTAGGCAAGACTAGATTTGCATCCAATTTTGTTTTATTGGAAAGGACACTTGAGTTGAAACTAATTATTATGACATAATAATGGACTAAACAGGGGGAATCCAAGATAAAGTAGGGAAAGAGGGTGAAGGATGCAGTGCCAAGAGATTCTTTCTAGTAAGATGTGAGATACACTATATCTATTATGTCTTATGATTTTACCATCATTAAATATGGGGATTAATATTCCTAGATTGTGAGATATATATGAGTGCATTGATAGTGTATGCACCTAAATTTGCTCATTTCATTTATTGTCACTACTATTACTATTAATCGACACTAATTCCACTTATCTTGTCTAATCTTCTTAATATCACTCATTCTAGTCATTTATCTAACAACCCCCTTCATTATTATTCATCCACTAACCTTATATTATCCCCACCAATCTATTAATTCTTTTAATCATGTCTTATCTACTAAATAATCCCACTTGTCTATTATATTAGAATTTTAAATTTCAATCCCACTTACCCTAGCCTATTCCTAGGATTTCCTACATCCCTAGTCCCTAATCACCTATCTAACCACCTACTAATCTTGATTATCCCCCTTAATGGATTCTAGAATTCTTAAATTTTAGAATACTTCTTTAGCCTTTCTTCTCTAAAAGTCTCTATTCTAGAAGATTCCAAAGAATTTTTAATTCCTTCGATAATCCTCCACCATTGATCCTCTTCATCTCAACTTTGAATATTGGCCATTGATTTCACTCCATGGCCTATTTAAATCTACCTCCTCTCCATTACCAAACTAATAAACATTCTTATAAGCTCTCCATGTCTTCATACTATCATTGAATCCATGTCATCTTAATCAAACCAACATCCTACTGCAAATTTGAGTTTATTTGTGAGTAATCCATAATCCATAATCCATAATCATTTAGTCTTTTTATTGTTTAAATCTTGATTTGGAACATTTAATTTTAGGTTAAAATATTGTTTTGAATGATTCATATTATTGCATTTTGATCTAATGGTTCTCAATTTTAATGGTAGATTGATGTTTTGAGTGATTTTGGTTAACTTGCATATCCAAATCTCATTTGCTCAAAATTTTCATCTTACATTTTGGCGACCATAGTGGGAGCCCTCCCCTTGAACTGACCTCTTGTGGTTTAAATTTGTTAATCAAGCTTGTAGGTTTGATTGAAGGGAAATTGTGGCTCAAAATTTAAAAATTCTCATCCTCTAGGTGAAAGGTGGTATTGCTCTATAAAAGGTGATATTGTAATGCAGTTTTTACCTTGCCAATTGTGGTTTTGACTAGGCACCCAGCCTTAACCGCTAACCATTTATTTTTGGGTAGTTTTTGTAGCCTCTTTAAAACCACATCTCGATAGATGCAGTAATGATAACCATATGTGGTTTTGTCTAACCTAGATGCAGTTTTGACCCCTAGTTGTGGTTTCGCCCCTGAGAAATGCGGTTTTGACTAAATATTGTAGTGAGGTCAATCATTAGCCATTCTAACTACTTTTTGGTTTCTGCAACTCTATATTGACCTGGTTGTTTTTTAGGCTTAAAACAAAGTTTCTGTCATTCTTATCATACACAAGTTTTTCATATTGAGCAAAACCACATCTCTCTAGTCATGATATTGATTTACACCTATGGTTTTGCCTCTGTAATCTATGATTTTGATCTTGATCGAGGTTCACTAATTAAATTCTATGTTTTTTATCTTTAATATTTCTATTGCTTCTATTTGACTAAAGTCTACTTATAGGGAAGGGGAAGTTATACCCAGACAATATCAAACATCCAAAAACCCCCATTTAAACTATTTGGTGCAATATCACCTATTTACAGAGGCAATTTTGATTCTTAAAGGTGGTTTTGAGCATAGACAAGTGATTTTGAATATAGTTGAAAACCAAGTCCTGTTGATCCATCTTACCCTTTTTTGGTCATTTAGTTAACATGAATATTTGTAAATAATCTAAAACATCATCTATATTAGACATCTGACATTAATCTATGTATATTTTACTGTACATTCTACCTAATACTGTCAAGTATAAACCTGCTTTAAGTCACATATGATCTACTTTGTGAACTAGGAATTTGACTAAAGAGAGGATGGCTAGTATGGTGTTAGTACCAAAATGAAATCAAAATGAAATAAACTTTGTAGCATAACATCTCTTGGCCTAGTTACTAGGGAGAGTTCAATTAACAAAACTAGATTGGAAAGCACAACTAAAATGCAAAAGAAACCTTCTTTCACCTTCCTTGGATGCTCCAAAATGCTTGTTGTAATGGCTTGCTCAGCTTTGTGCTCATGAAGTCTACATCAATGAAGTGTGGCTACCTCCATCTCTCCTTAGCACTATGTTTGGCTTTGGCTTGGCTCAATATTTGGGCATTATAACACTAAGATGCAATGATTTTAATGCATTTGGGCATTATAACTTTGGCATATGAGAGCTTAAAATGCAATAGGCATGGCCTTCTATTTATAAACTTTTACAAATGGCTAGAATCAACTTGAACCATTCATCTCCAAATGAAGATGCGTGGCTAAGGATTAATCTAATTATGTAATTAAAATTCACAAATAAGCTTATCAATATTTGGGATAAAGGGGCATTGAATAGGCATGGACGGTCTTAATGAGGTATGAGAGGGGTTAACCATAATATTTTATGTATTTATGACATAATTTTTTTTTGAAGAAATGATGTCACCTGATGATACAAATATTCAATATTTATTTCTAAAAAAAATTATTCAACAAGTTCCATATAATTTTTGATTAGGCTCATGATTTGGTTTAATTAGCTCTTAAGCTTGATAAAACACTTTGATCAAACCTTGGCTCTTTGTGCACAAATTACTCAAATTGGTCAGAATATCTTGTTATTAATCCAAAATTTGACTAGATTAGAATTGAAAGTCCATGTTAGATGTGTTGGATATATTATCTCATTTAGGATGTTGTCAACATAAAATAACAAAGGCACATGTCTCGTATAATAAATTTGATAGAAAAGAGCAATCCAGAGCACCTAGGTGCAAAATTGATATTTTGACTCAAATTTATCTGATCAAAGTTAGTTGGCCTATAAATTGCATTGTTCTATTTAATGATACCCTGGCCAAAATCGGCACTTGAATATATCAATTTGAAATCTTTTAATGCGTTTAGTGTTTTTAGGTCAAATTGTGCATTTTGGTGGAAATTAGTCAAAAGCTTGGTCGGAGGTCATTGATGGCCAGATTTAGGTGTTTACAGTTTGCTCTTATTTGGGAAGGCATTACAAGCTATAGACATAGTAACGTCTTCTCAAAGAATGAAAATGTCATGTATGCCTACAACTTCAACGATGATGAACTAATTGTATGATGCCCCCTTGAGGGAATAATTGGCACAAGTAGGTCAACAAACGGTCCCTCAAAAAGAAAGAAGCGAAATGAGGGGACCAAAAAAATAAAAAATGATGGGGTAAAAAAATAATGAGTTTGAAAATGTAGTCAAAATAATTGTGAATACAAGTTAGATGGTGTACAATAGTTTGCCCAAAGGTGGTTATAAGCATTGCAACCTAATAGTGGCAATGTGGTATGAAAACACAATGATTTGCCCAAAGGTGGTTATAATCATTGAGAAGATGGAGTTTCCCTAGTTAGGACAGATAAACAAGATAACAACATGCTCCTATATGGGCAGAAAAAGTAAAGTGATGACAACACAATGATTTACCCAAAATCGATTATAATCATTGAGAAATGTAGGTGGGATGGTGTGCAATGATTTATCCATAGGCGGTTATAATCATTGGACCTCAATTATGGAAAACATGATTGATTTGGCTGATGATGAGGATAATATGATATAAATTATAAAGATGAAGTGGAACACCCTACTAGTAGGGAGATGCTCGCCCAAACTAACAAAGGTTGAATTTTTTTATGGTTAATTACTCTATTTGGGATATGATTGGGATTGAATCAAGATGTCGGTGTCAAAGAGATGTCGATGTTGCCATAGCTAAATAGACTTATTGAAGCTGAGGTTTGTTATAACATGTGTCAGTAGGCATCATGGTATAACATCATGAAGACTTGGTCGAAATATGCATACAGACTGACTCTAGAGATCCAATACTCAATAGAAAATAGTGCACCAATGATAAAAACCATGATGCCAATATAGACATATGAATATAGATGAATTCAAGTGTAAGTGTGGGTAAGGAATCATTCAATGAATGCACATAGACTGAATCATGGCCACAGTATGGAAAGCAAACAAACAGGCACATAAACAAAACAACAAAAAACAAACAAATTAATTTAAGCCATACGAACATTGCCCCTAGAAAATAGGTGACAACTTAACAAACTAGCAGAATGAGGGAATAGAAGAAAATGAAGGGGGTGGTCGAGCTATCTCCATATTCACTAAGTGGACGCTGCCTACATAGTTCCATAGACAATATCCAACAAAAACTTTAGGCTAAATGTAGTTCTCCCAAGGAGTGAGAAGAAAATGATAACAAATGAAAACAAATAGAATGAATGTGATAGAATAATAGGAATGATATTATAAAATGATAAGTGCATGGGATAAAAGGCCAAAAAGGATAGGGAAACTAAGGAACAAGTGATTTTCTTGTGATGTAGTAAGTGTTCCAAGAATCCTTAAGGCAAAGAAGTGGTCACTGTTTTTGGTTTTTGCTAAACCGTTTTACAAATATTTCTAATTTTTTTATAGTATCTCAACTCGATTGAGAATGACAAGACATTAAATGGTTCAAGCTCGCAAAACGGTGAGAGCATGGCTTAAGTTGATCGCAAAATGATGAAAGCATGGCTAAAAAGGGTGACTGAGCTGACCTCAACAAGTATCAAGTACTGCCTACATAGTCCCAAAGTAAGACCTCAACTCACTATAGTTCTGCCATACAATAGAGGAATTTGGCTAGTGTAATAATTAATTCAAACAAAATAGGCATAGTTGGGATAAAGGCATAGCACGACATAGGAAAGGACAAGTTGGTATGTTAAGGATCAATAAACAAATGATCCCCCTAGTTTGTCCATATGCGGTTATAACTAGAATACAATGACATAAATCAATTTACTACTTTGTCCATAGGTGGTTATAATTAGTAGCAAGAATAGTGATAAGAAAGGAATAAAAAATAAAATATGAAACTGCCATAAATTCTATCTACTACTCCATAATACTATCTTTGTTTGAAATGCTCAAAATAATTGCTGAAATTGATCAAATTCATTGGTGCTAAAAATGTGCAACTAATAGAGAGACCAAGGTCAAACAGACTAGGTAGATATGATTCAAAACATGCTTGGTTGATAGAACATAATGGTAAAATGGATAAGTAATAGGCTAAGAGGAATGATGAAAATGATATTCATACAAAGAAGAATAGTGGTAAAGTGGCACAACTGAAATAGTACTTATAGACAATACACCGTGGTGCTCAAGCATAGTACCGCTTGAGATGAATAATATTCATCGACTCAAAAATTTCATCTTCATCTGGTGTGGTGAGCTTGTATGCTTCTGATCCATAATCTACAATAATGATGAAAGACTCTATCCAGTTTGGTTTGAATTTACCTTTATGCTTCTTCTCGACCATGGTATTCTTTAAGAACAAGATCGCCAAGTTAAAATGTCCTATACTTAATGCACTGATTGTAGTGGCCTTTAAGTCGGTTCTGATATACCTAAAGATTGTTGAGTGTAGCTGTGCATTTTTCATCAAGTAGGTCTAGCTCTTACAGGGAAGCTACTCGATAGTTGTGATCATCTAGGACATGCTTGAAAGAGATGCGTAGAGATGGAAACTCAATCTCAATAGGAAGTATGGCTTCAATACCATAAACAAGTGAGTATGGAGTGGCTCCTATGGGGGTATGGTGATTGGTATGGTATGCCCAAAAGACACAAAATATCTAAAGGTGTCAGTCATGACAAACATCGTTGACAATACTTTTGAGAATATTGATAATGATTTTGTTTGATGTTTCGACTTGACCATTATCTTGAGGGTAATATGCCGTAGAGAAATGTTGTGTAATATTGTATTCAGTACATAACTATTTGACATCTTTGTTTTTGAAAGATCCTCCATTATCAGATATAATGTCAGAAGGGATACCATAGCGGCATATGATATGGTTGAAAATGAACTTGAAAATTTGCTTTCCAGTCACGTGAGGGGTATAACTTTGACCCACTTAGTGAAATATTTGGTGGGGGTAAGGATATGTTTATGGCTATCTGAAGATGTAGGATTGATTTTTACAATGAGGTCAAGTCTTCATGTAGCAAATGGCCATGGTGTCAACATTGGTTTCAGAGTCTTGGTTGGGGCATGAATAAGATTAGTATGTTGTTGACATTTGTCGCACTTTTCTACATATGTAACTACATCTGCATCCATTGTGGGCCAATAATATCTAGTATGTAAAAGCTTTTTAGATAAGATTGCCTCGCTGGAGTGGGTTCCACATACTCCATGCACTTCTTGTAATGTGAGTGTAGATTCTATTGAAGTTAAACAATGAAGCATAGTTCCATCAAAACTACGATGGTAGAGGGTTGATCCAAGTAGAGTATGATGAGTGGAATAATTGATAAAGGCTTTGGTTTATTTTTAGGAGAGGTCAGAGGGTAAAACTTGGTCATGAAGGTAGTTGTAAAGGTCTGAATAACAAATAGAACTAAGATCGACAATATCACAAATTATCATGATAGGGGAAGGCTCATGAGCTAGTGCGAACAAGTTCTCGAGGAGGAATTTATACTCTCTAGCTTTGTCAATTTATCGAATCAAAGATCTAATAGTGGCCATAGCATCTGCAGTTCTGTTACTTGCCCTTGGTATATGCTCAAATTGGATATCTACAATTTGTTGTTTTAGAGTATCGACCATAGATTTATATGGAACTAACTTTTCATCTTTGGTTTGGAAATGGTCTGCGACCTAATTGATAATTAACTAAGAATCACCATAAACCTTGAGATGAGATATGTTCCACTGTACTACCTATCAAAGTCCTAAAACAAGTGCTTCATACTCGGCCATGTTGTTTGTACAAGGAAAATTAATTCTGAAAGACTAAGGAATTAGATCCCTTTGTGGTGTAATAAATAAAAGGCCTGCCCCTGATCCATGTGCCATGAATGATCCATCAAAATACAACTTCTATTATTTCTCTTCATGAGGTATGTCAATGATGGTCATTATGGATTTATCAAGAAATTGAAATGTGAGTGGCTCTATGTCTACAAGGGGTGTTTCAGCAAATTGATTTGTATTAACTTCCCCCTTAATGGATTTTTGATTGATGTATTCAATGTCAAAATCACTTAGAAGTATGATCCATTTGGCCATGTGGTCTTGTAAATCTATTTTATATAGTAGATACTTGATCGGATCTACTTTTGAAATGACCATAGTCTTATTATTTAACATATTGTGTCGCAATTTTTGAGCTACGAATACCATGGCTAAAAAAGCTTTCTTAATAAGCATATAGTTGTGTTCATACGTGACCAATGTATGGCTTAAGCAGTATACTACATGCTCTTTTCCATTGTCATCATGTTGAGATAGAAGTGCCCCTAAGGCATTATTTGTAGTTGATAAATACAACAAAAATGGTTTTCCTAGCATAAAGGGTAACAAAACAGGCGGATTTACTAGGTAGTCTTTGAGCTGTTGATAAGCTATTTGGTAGTGATTATCCCAATGGAATGCAACTCCCTTCTTCATAAGATGTGTAAATGGATGACACTTGTTTGTTAACTGAGATATGAAGCATCAAATTGACTAGATCTTGCCCTACAAATTATGAAGTTGCTTCAAATTGGTTAGTGGTGGCATCTCTGTTATAGCTTGGACTTTGACTAGATTGAATTCAATGCCCTTGTGAGATATGATGAAGCCAAGTAATTTTCCTGATGTTACTTCAAACACACATTTATTTGGATTCAGTCAGACTTTGTACTCATGTAGTCTTTCAAATATTCTACATAGCACTGTTGGATGGTCAACCCTAGTTTTTGATTTGCTTAGTATATCATCAACATAGTCTTCAACAATATCATGCATCATATCATGGAATATGATAGTCATGGCTCTTTGATAGGTAGCTCTGGTATTCTTAAGACCAAACGACATTACCTGATAACATAATGTTCCTCATGGAGTGGTGAATGTTGTCTTATATTAATCTTCTAGTGTTATTCTGATTTGGTTGTATCCTGAAAGGTCATTCATGAGTGAAATCATCTCATAACCTATCGTGGAGTCAATGATGATGTCAATATTAGGTAATGGAAAGTCATCCTTAAAGCAAGATTTGTTTATGTCTCAAAAATTTACAGAATCTGATTTCTTCAAGCTTTTTTCTAATAGGTAAAACATTAGATATCCATTCTGAGTAGTCAATGGATCGATTACATCCTATTTCTAAGAGTTTTTTCAACTCTTTATTTACCAATATAACAATGTGAGGATGCATCTTGCAATTTTACTTAACTAGTTTGGCATCAGGATTTACGACAAAGTGATGTAAAACTAAGGCGGGGTCCAAACTTGGCGTGTCAGAATAAGCCCATGCAAAGATATCTATAAATTCTCTCAACCTATAAAGACTTCACGTTCCTCTTCAGTGAGGGACGTGCCTAATTTTATCCATTTTGGGTCTAATGGAGTCCTGATGTTTATCTCTATTATATATTTGATTAGAAGGGTTGATCTGTCTTCTAAGATAGTAGGTAAAGACTTGAACTTTTGGATGATCTCAGGGTCCTTTGTTAGGACTTGCTCTTCAACTTCTCCTAGGCATGATGAATCTAAGTCCCCTAATGGGAGATTTGGCCATGTGACAAAAATAGTCAAAAATTCTTCAAAATTTTGATCAAACACTTATTGTTTCTCAAAATTGAACTCAAATCCATACGTAAGTTCATCTTTGGTGGTCTCTTAGTCTAAATTTGAAGAAGAATGAACACCTCCATCTAATGGTGCCTAAAATAGGTTTTCACCACTAAACTAGCCTTTATCTTTACTTTTTCTCTAGTCAGAAAGTGCCTTAAAGAAGTTTTCACTTTGGGACCTCAATATTTTATTTTTATTTAATTAGCTAAAGGTGCTCACCCGCTCTCAAAAATAAGCTTCAAGATCCAATGTGATTGAGAATTTTGATTTATGATCTCCCAAAGAGATGTTGTCTCTAAATCCTAGAAAAGCACAGAATGCCTCATCATTCTGAAACTCATCAATCGATAAATTGGATTCTTTTTAGTCCCAATCTATCAATTGTGGATATTATAATGACAATGGGTTGTGATGAATGACTGGGGTAAGGGTATAAATGGCATTATTATAAAACATGTTAGTCTCGACTAGGGCATCAAAGATAAGGCTATGATCAAACTCTACTTCGATGTCGACATCATCATCACTAGTCATCGGTGATGGAATGTGAATAAAATATCTGGGGTCACCACCAAGTGGTTTAAATCCAAGTCCATAGAGTCTTTTGTATTTGGTCATGGAAATTGGCTCAATTGTTCCTTGTTAATTCAGTTGAGGCCTCTTCCTTCATAGTCTTGATTCCCCATGATCTTATTGAGAATATGATACTTTTCACTCTTATAACAATTAGATTGGTTGTCATTGTATAACCATGATTCATCTCCTTTGAGAGGCTCTAGTTCTAGGCTAGATGTTGGTACAAACATGAGAGGTCTTTTATCTTTTGTTTTTTTATTGCCATTGCATGTGTGGGGTAACTTTAGGTCTTCCAAAGGTATTTAAATTCTGAGGAAGATTGGCAATATGAAAGGTATCGTGTGTTAAATATTCTCCTAGGACATTAGATAAAATGGTGTAATGATTGGAAGCTTCATGAGGTGACATGTGGAAAAGGGAATATAAGGTATTAGTATCTATGCAATTATCCTCTAGAGAATCAATAAGTATGGCCTTTCCTTTATCCTGTTTGGAACTTGGATTCATGCCGTATTAGTAATTGTAGCTTTGAAAATTGGCCTCAAGATGTTTGCAATGTTCATATGGGTACAAATCTCCTAGAATATTTACTTCCATCATTGAGTGGGAGAACTTGATACATTGGTGCAGTGTTGATGGGACTACATGAATCTCATGTAACCAAGGCCTTCTTAGAAGCATATTGTATGACAATTCAAGATCAAGCACATGACAAAGTGTATCATGGGTCAAAATCCCAATGATAACTGGGAGGTTAATGGTGCCTTGTGATTCTCTCTCCTGATTATCATAGGCTTTGATAGTTATCATTTCTAGTTGGAGATCTATGATTATGTACCCAAGAAGCTTGATAAGCTTTAGAGACACTATGTTGAGCCCTAATCCATTATTTATAAGGACATGTCTTACTTTATATAAATTTATATGTACAATGGATTATTATGGAGCAGGCCAAGGGAAGACATATCATTTTGGTTGAATATGACTTGTTGGGCAGGAGTTAGGTGTCCAACAAAAGTATGAACTTTATTAGGGGATATGTCACTGGCAATAATGGATCGGGTTAAGAACTCATTCAAAATGTTCTTGTGGATTGTCGACATTCACCAAAAATCTAAAATAGAGATCTGGGCTGGTGTCTTCTACAATTATTCCATGATATCAAACTTATTTTCTAGGTCAGTGGTAAATGGCTTATTATGAGGTTGAATGGTTGGTTGGATAATGGGCAAAGTGGTAGATGGATGTGAGCTAGGGTGGTAATCCGTGACCTCCAAGTTGTGATTGCATAATCAGGATTAAATACATGACCATGATTGCTAACAAATGGAGGTAATGGTGTGGGACCAGATATGACAAGTCTCAATTGTCGGTGCACTTGTATGTGGTCACAGGGCAAGAATGAGTTATCGGTATAAGGTCCAAAAGTAGAAATCTTGGTTTATTGGTTCACTTGCATGTGGTCCTAGGTTAAAGAAGGATTATCCATGCAATTTGGTTGAGTGACATTATTTAACAATGGTCTAGATTGATTGGTGCTCAGTCTAGGATTAATAGAGATGGTATTAATGCCACCCCCTGCAATATGACCTACAATCCTATTGTAGTCATGTGTAACTGCATCATAGGTCTATTGGTTGTTACCATTTTGACCTTAGTTTTGTTCATTGTTATGATGTTGTTCACTCTACTGTTGATTTTGTTGGTTCTACTAGTTTTATTAGTTCTGTTGGTTCAACCTTTTATTTTGATACTGTTGATTTTGTTGTTGCACCAGTTGTGGCTGTTGGCATTGTTGATTATGCTATGGAAAAAGGTTTTGATAGATCCCAAGAGTCTGATTGGAGGTGGAAGCACTATTATCCAATGTTATCTTCCCATTTTCCAACATATTTTCAATTAAATGTTTGATTTTCACACATCTTCATAAATTATGTCAGTTGACTCGATGATATTCACATAATTCAATTTCATGGTACCAATTAAGATAAGGAATGCCTTGCAGATAATGCTTTGGTATAGGTCAATTAATCAAATTAGTGATAATAAGTTTACAAAACACAAATTCAATAAGCTCTCTAAGGTCACTAAAAACATGATGCGTCGGTATAGTTTTCCTTGAAGGAGGGAGGGACTTGCAATGGCAAGGTTGTGACATTTGTTGTGCGGGTCTTGGTTGTTGCACTTGTGGCGTTGTTTGAAGAGGTTTTTGGGTAGGAGTAAGCTGAAAAGGTGATGCAGGTTGAGTAGATGATGTTTGCACCATTTGGACATGACATGACTTGGTCACTCCATTTCCCACAACATTTGTATTGCGATTGAATTATTTTGATCTATCTTGGTTATTAACCTATGATGGTTGTGATGCTTACGCTTGGATTGGATGTTGGTTTTGGGCACTTCTCTGATTGGTACCCTTGTTTTGATTAGTTGAATTAAGCTTGATGACTCCTTTATTAATGAGTGCTCACTCGATCAACAAACATTTGTCAATGATTTCTTTAAAGGTATGTGCACACTATAGTTCTAGATGATAGAGTATCTCACTATGCAGGTTTTTAGTGAATACATCAGCTAATTGTTTATTTGATAAACTATGAGTGAATCAACTTGCAAGTGCTCTCTATCACTGTAAATAACTTATAAAACTCTCACCAACTTTTTGTTTTGTTTGTGTCAAATCAACCAATGGAATCTCATGTTCAAGATTGTAGAATAAGTGTTGTACAAATTACTCTGAAAGGTCATCAAAATTTTTTACTGAAGTCTTGGGTAACTTTAAAAACCACTCCAAGGCTTGTCTAACTAAGCTTCTTGAAAACAACAATAAACGATATATATCGCTATATGCCATTGGCTGGCATGCGATAAAGAACTCTTTTAAATGGGCTTTGGGGTCATCTTTCCCCTTGTATTTATCAAATTTTGATGGCTCATATCTCAGATGAAATGGAATCTGTAAGTACTCCATATTGAAAGGATACGAACACACATCATCCAATTTAAACTTTTTAATCTATTTCCTCGCTTGGATGGTGGTGATTACATCCTTCATATGTTATAATTCTTGGGCTAGGAAACTAGAGGGAACATTGGCTTGGGTAGATGGTAGAGTAGTTGCAAGTGGGATACTTTGATCGAGGTATAATGGAGATATTTGTTGGGGTATGTTGGTTTGGTTGGGAAACATATTCAAAATACACATACACATATTAGGGTTTATTTATTGAAATTGCATGTGTTACGGTGCAATATTCTAGATAGGGTTGGTTATGAAGGTATGTTGAGGATTTTGAGATTGGGATGGAGGGATAATATGATATTGTGCTTGTTGTGGTTGAATAGGGACCTGTTGTTGACTACTTGAACTTTACTATTGAGTGGGAACTCGTGAGATAAGACCCTATCTCTAAACTTATGGTATGCTCTACACGTATTTAAGAGACATTGGAACCCCCTTGTTGAATGAATTTTAGTTGGGAAGTGGACACATGTTGGAGATTTGACCCCTGTCATTGACCAACATGAATATGATGTTGATTAAACATCATTTGGTTTTAAATTAGCATGCTGGTATACAAAAAAGAAGTTACATTTGTTACTACCTGATGAGGTGGAACATTAGTTGCCCCTTATTGAGGTGGTAATATGTTCAACTGTTGTTGTGGAATGTTATTTGTCACTTGTTGAGAAGGAATTAGATTCATCACATTTTGTTGTTGAGGCATGGCATTGGTTGTTGGTTGACTACCTGATTGTGTTTGTTGTGCACTTGACAAAGCAACTGGTTGAGGTTGGGGTACATAAGCTCCCATTCCTAGGTTTACAGAGCCACTCATGGTATTAACTAAAGGCATATGTTGTTGACTAGTTGTTTGTGTATTAGTACCATCTTGATTTGGATTTGACGTTGCTTGTGTATTGTCCACTATTTTTTACTCATTATTTTACATAGAAGTAGAAGACACTTCTTCGATAATTGACATATGCAATAAATTATCTACCGAAGCATTTTATACGAATGGGTTTAAACCCTGATTGTCTTGACCAATTAAATCTATCAAAACTCTTGTTGAAGGAACTAAGTCAATAAGAGGTTTACTCACTATGGTCATCTAATTGAAATTGCGTGCTAGATTTAGGTAGGTTTGATACACTTCTACATGTGGTTAAAGTGGTCTTCCATGAGGTTCTTTTCTTTGTTAGCCAAGTTAGGGTCCTGATATGTCGTTTGGACTAGAGTTAAAGGATTGTTAGAAGAGGCATGTTGACTATAAAATATGTTGTGAGGCATTCTTACTAGGCTTGGTAATCTTTCATTAGGGAAGTTTGCTATAAACTTAGCCCCTACTTCTATGGCTCTAACCAAAATCTCATCTTTGTTCTCCAACAAATAACACTCAAACAAAAATGAATCATATGTGGAAGGTGTATTAATAGAGTAGGATTGTTGAGGAATTTGTTCATCAACTATGGGTATCGTAGCTAGGTATTATGCTTTTTATTCTTGGTCTTGTTCTGAATATGGTGGCGTATTAACTAAATAGTTAGCCAATAGATCTTGGTTTTGTTCTCTTATTTGAGTATTATAAGAGGGATAAGGATCCATATCATAAGCAATATTATCTACATAGGGGTCTTGCACCATTTCTCCTTGTGAAACTACATTACTAATCCCCAAATTGTACATGAGTCCACTACGAGTGTATGAATACATGTTGGGATCCATAGTGAATGTTTTGCAATAGAAAGGGAACAAAGTTCTACAAACTCTAAAAATACAATGTCTAAAGAATGATGTTCAAACTTGGTCTAGATTCATCAAAAGGATAGAAAGGTTTATGCAATGATTTGTGATAAAACAAGCTAACATTAAGTATCTAACGTTACATGTCTTATACAAAAAGACTAAGTAAATGGACCTAAAATCAAAATGCCAAACTTTAATGTCAAAGTGTTTCAAATCAATCTAATCTTAGAAATAAATAGTTGCTAGGTCTTTTAACAAAAAATGACATAAAAAATTAGGCTCAAACAAGGCATGTGCTAGGACTCTTAGCCAAATGATGTCAAAATCTAGATTTTGAAATAGATGGAATTTTAATTTAACGGATTTGAAACACTTCTAACAAAAACTAGGAATTTGACTCTTGGACATGAACTCAATCAAATAGGTATAAGGTATGAAACAAAAGGCACTTTAAGGATAGTTTATTTTCTCACAAATAATGGTTAAAAACTCGGTTCCTTTGACAAATAGGCTAGATAAATGTGAACACGTAACTATGCTAGACAAAGATTCACAAAATGTATACTCAGATTGGCTTGAAAAATGTGTACAAATATGAAATCTATGCAAAAAGGTCTATGAAACAATGTTTGAAATGTTTTGGGCAGAGTAACAATGCTAAACTACTCAAAAGATGTGAGAAAATATTTATTTCAAAAACTCTCTAAGGCAAAGATGGTTTCTCACAAAATTTGCAGCATAACATTACTTTTTTTAACTCAAATGACATACATACCTTCAAAGATTTGACAATATCTCTAAGGTAAAAAGGTATGTTTGCAAATGATCTCAATGGAAATAAGATGGTAACACAAAAGGTTTGGTCCATAGACTCAAAGTGCAAGTATTTAGCACAAAATGATTTAAGTCTATCAAGTGGTGATAATGATTATAAGTCTTAAATGATCTTCAACTCAAATTAGAAATTGAACCTAAGTTCCCTCAAGTTTAGTGCAAATGGTGAACCCACTTAACACATCAACTCTATGAACTTATGAAAGTACAATTTTGAATTTAAGTTATAAATGAAGGACTTTAAACAATGTTTGGTAAAAGTCTAGACTCAATTGGATATCATAATTGCATCAAAGTGGATGATATGACTCCAAGTTTTGATGAACTTTGAACAAGGAAAATTGATGATTTATGTGGACAACATAACGCTTCTTTGTTCAAAGGAAAATGAGGACTATGTGTTTTTGTTTGTATCATTTGTTCACAACAATTTTTGATTCGATCTAAGACTTTAATCTAGGACAAAACAAACTAATTAATCACTCTTAGTTCCTAAACTGATAAGGTTGCTTGATATTATTGGAATCTATCAATATACATCATTTGAGAGGCTTTTAATGTTCATCCAAAAAGTAAATACACATTATATAGCAGGGTTTTTACACCCCCTTCTCTCAAATGATAGTATTGTGACATGGACCTTGAGACACATCTTATACCGACAACACTTCTATGATAAGAGGGGATTTGCTAAAAACTAAAAGTTTTATGAACGTTTCTAGGGGAATTAATTACATAATGACTATCACGTCACGATGCAAAATAAAAACTTGTAATTAGGTGTTTGCGGGTGTTTGCAACACTTAGCTTGTTAAAAAAAGGTATAGTCCTTTTAGAAACCACTACATCCATTACTTGCTTAGTGTAGTCTGAGGTCCAAAGTGCATATATGTCCCATGTGCAACTCCAACATTAGAAGGTAGTTTAACCACTCAAAGCTCTGATTCTAGAGGGAGTAGATGAAGGTAGTGCCAAGAGATGAAACCTTGGGTCAAAACTTCTCTATAGAACTTGCGGGAGGTGATGAAGTTCCCCTCACAAGCCAAAACACAATGAAATAAAAGACATAAGAGAAATAATTTAGGGTCATTTTAAAGATCACGCAAACTATTGTGAGTTTTTGGGGAGTGCTTTAGACGACATTCTTTCTATACCTTGGACTATGCATGTTTGCAATAAGGACGATGCTTTTAATTCTAAGGGTTCTGTAAAAAGGACAAATGGAAGAGCATACACACAACGTCCCTCTTTTTGCCAATCAATTTCTAATTAACAACTATTGAAGACAAAATTTGACAAGTGAATTCAATTTTAAGCCTCGAAAGAAAGATGAGGTGGTGTTCTTTTGACCCCTTGATCTTAAGTTGTAACTTTGAAATCATAATTTATCCAAAGATTTACTTAAGCATGTAAATTATTTGATAAGCACCAAAAACAAGGTTTCTAATCCATTTTAAACTTTCAAAAAGGTCTAAAAACACATTTTAACAAATTCTAAGCTTGATCCTACAATGAAAAGTTAGATTTTCCTTTAGCTTTGAATTTAATTCGCAAATGAAAGAAGCAAATTCTCAAAATGAGCTCTCTTTTTGAAAATCACAATTATACAATCAATCCCACTATTTCCCTACAAAATCACAATTACTAGACAACAATATCATTGTTATCGGTTAGATCATTAAAAAACACAATATCACTATTTACCTATGAAATTGTTGCATGGATGAACAATATCGGTATTTACCAATCAAAAAACATAAAAACACAAAATCACCATTCAGATGGTGAAATCATTGTTATGCAAAATCACTACCCAAAATGATGAAATCGCTGCCTAACAGAATGAAATCACTGCCCAAAAGAATGATATCGTTGTCCAAAAGCATGATATCACTATTCTAGATGACGATATCACTGGTTAAGTCCACAAAATCATTGTTTCAAAAACAATGATTTCGTCCACACAAAATTGTTACTGTGTGAGTAGAGATATCATAACAAAGAGGAAAAATGAGTTTTACAGGAACATAAATGCTACTATAAAAATGGAAAATTAACTTAAATTTTCACTCTTTTTGGCGCTCTCACTTTAAGATCATGAATGGAAAGGATTAGTGAGTTGCTTAGAAGAGCTTTGTGACCAAATTTATGAGGCTAGGTCCCACCGAGCGTGCCATTATGTGAACTAGGAATTTGACTCAAGAGAGGATGGTTAGTATGATGTTATTCCCAAAATGAAATCAAAATGAAATAAACACACTAGAATAACATCTCTAGGCCTAGTTACTAGAGAGAGCTTAGTTAACAAAATTAGAGTGGAAAGCACAACTAAAATGAAAAAAAAAACCTTCTTTCACCTTCCTTGGATTCTCTAAAATGCTTTTTATAGTGGCTTGCTCGACTTTGTGCTCATGAAATCTGCATCAATGAAGTGTGGCTACCTCTATCTCTGCATAACACCATATTTGGCTCTGGCTTGGCTTGGCTCAATATTTGGGCATTATAACAGTAAGATGCAATGATTTTTAATGCATTTAGGCATTATAAATTTGACATATGAGAGCTTAAAATTCAATAAATAGGGCATCTTATTTATATATTTTTACAAATGACTAGAATCAACCTGAACCAGCCATCTCCAAATGGAGATGTGTGGTTAAGGATTAATTTGATTATGCAATTAAAATTCATAAATAGGCTCATCAATATTTGGGATAGAGGGACATTGAATAGACATAGAGGGTCTTAATGAGGCATGGGAGGAGTTAACCTTGATATTTTATGTATTTATTGCCTAGGTATGTCTTCCCAAGAAATGATGTCACTTGATGATGCAGATATTCAATATTCATTTTTTTTAAAAAAATTCAACAAGCTCTATGGAATTCTTAATTAGGCTCATGATTTGGTTTAATTAGCTCTTAAGCATGATAAAATACTTTGATGCAAACCTTGGCTCTTTGTGCTCAAATTACTCAAATTGGTCAAAATGTCTTGTTATTGGCCCAAAATTTGATTGGAATGGAATTGGAAGTTGATTTTAGATGCGCTAGATCCGTTATCCCATTTAGGATATTGTTGACACAAAATAAGAAAGGCACATATCTCATAAAAAAATTGATAAAAAGAGAAATCCAGAGCACCTAGGTGCAAAATTGGCATTTTGCCTTGAAATGATCTAATCAAAGTTAGCTCGCCCATAAATTTGATTGCCCCATTTAATGATACCCTTGCCAAAATTGGCACTTGAATATATCAATTTCAAATATTTTAATGAATTTTAGTGTTTTTAGGCCAAATTATGTATTTTGGTGGAAATTAGTCAAAACCCTGGTTGGAGGTCATTGGTGGCCAGATTTAGGTGTCTACATGTTTTAGCATTCTAGGTAGTTAAATTTATAATCCAAAACCATAGCTCAATAATTTTGTTATTAACTTCCCATGGGAATTTTTTACTAACCATAAGAGGTTTTGCCTAACCGCATGGTTAGTGTCAATCAACTGTCTGCAAAACTTCAGATCTCAAAGTTATAGTTTTACCCTGTAAGTTGTGGTTTTGCATTTTCCACACGCAGTTTTGCCTTAACTGCATGGTCATTGTTAGTTCACTATCTATAAAACCACATACGTCGCATAAGTAATTTTGATAGTCAACTATAGTATTTTAGTCTCTAGAAATGATTTTAATTAAATATTGCCTACGTATCTATGGTTTTGAAAAACCCAATTACGATTTTATTCTATGTTTTCCTTCAAAAATTATTTTTGTTGAGTGTTTATTTAAATAAAATTTTGTGAATTTTGAGTCATTTCAAGCATCTCACAAGTCCCAAATTATGTTTTGCATTGGGGGCATTGCTCTTGGATCTCACAAGGGCACTGCCCCTTAAACCCACAAGGAGTGTTTCCCCTTAACCCCATAAGGGGCGTGTCTCTTAAACCCCTAGGGGTGGCACACCTCATCCGAAAAAACTTTATATTATAAAATTATGTTTTTTTTTATTGTTTTTATTAAGGCTTGTTGGATTAACATTGTGTTTCTTATAGGGTGAATCTAGAGGTAATTTTGGTTTGCTAACATCTTCTCTTGTAGGTCATATTTTTGTGTAACATCTTGTCTTATAGGTTGCTCCTCAAAATTGCTAATTGAAATTCTTAATCAATTGCCTTGCAAGCTATCTATCAAAGATATTTTGTCATTTTAAAATCATCATCTAGATATCTTTGTATATATCACACTTAATTAAATTGGTTAATAAATATTTTTGATTGCTTATGTGTCACCTGAGGGCTATAATGGTGTATGCTCTCCTTGCATCCTTACAGTGATTCTTTGAGGATAAAAACCACTACTAAACCCTTCCCTTTTTATTTTTTAAGGGCAACATGATGTGAAAGTGATTTCCACGCACTTGCCATAGTCTTAGGGGGATAATGATCATGGATTTCATCACCACACACTAATCCACACTCCATATTCTGGTGAAGTATAAATATTAGGGATAACTATCATTAGGTTAAATAGTTGACCCCATATATGTATTTTATTAAGGGGAAGAGTTAATTTTTTAAACCAAGCATTAGATAACATCCTACATGGACTTCGGCCCTATTGTATCTAATGTATATTAGGGACTCCCCTAGAGAGCCTGTGTAACTAGATTATGACCTATCGACCATAACAAGGGACTTGTTGTCAGAGTTAGTATCAACTCCTAAGTGACCATCATGTGAAAAAAAGATATTATATAATGGTTCACTGACCTACAACCTCACCCACGAAGTTGTTGGACAATGCAGTCATTGGGTTACACACCCAAATCCTTTTACTAAACTTAAGTTTTTAGTTTTCTTGATTTGGTGAGTGTTATGTTAGACTTGTGCTACTTGTGAACCGAGTCATCCTTTTATCCAAGCCTATAAATATCTATCTAAGTCTCTTTCACACATCATCATGTATATTCTTGTCTTATGATTATATCATCCTATTGTACATCTTGTTTCATCTTACATCCTGTCATACGTCTCATCTTGGTCACATCTTAGTCTAGTATCATCCACATATCACTAGTCATACCCCCATCACCTACATATCCTAATCAAGTCTTGTCATCCACATATTATCCTAAGTCCACCTTATCCATAACCAATCACACATCACCTTGATTTGCTTAGCCCCCTAGTCTAAGCTAGTCATTCATCTTGACCTTGTCTAGCTTAATCACCTTGTCCATCACCATATTATTTGCTTGTATAAACAAGTTCTAATCCTAGTCCAACCCAAATCAATCCCCTTATCTATACTAGTCTTCTCATCAAGTCTGTAGTCATACTTTAGTCCTCATCCATGTTGACAAATCACTCTTTTCATGAGGGTCCTGATTTTAAACTTAATTAAGTTTAAGTCATACATATCATCCAATCCTATCAACCTATCAATCAAAGCATCTCATCCTATTTGAGTTGATCATCTTAGTATTGAGCTAGTCTTAATCCAATTAATCCTTAGTCACAATCATTTTCTCAAGCCAGTCTAACTCCCTATCAAATCTTAGAACTTGTTGTAGCTCGTCTAGTTGAAATCATCATAGTCTAGCTAACCTGATCTTATCTTACCCCATCGAACATCACATCACATCAAAATATCTACTCAAACTTGAGATTAGACTATAACAGGTCTTTGTCCAAATAGTTTTTTACACATCTCATATTCATTCCTTAAATTTTCCATTCAATCCCCCGCCCCTGCCAATTGGGGACTGCAAACCACATCATTTGTAATTTCTCCTTATTAATCCATTCAATCTAAGATAAATTTGGTTAATACCCTGATTTAACAATGCCTCATAGCCATAGTTATGTCCTCCTCTCTTGCCTTCTTAAGATGATCACTCCACATCTTACAGGCTTTGACCCCATCCACCCAACATTACCTCGAGTCTGAATCCATCCACGCCAAATAATTCTTAGTCTTCACACCACCCAATCCCATTCAAATCCTCCATCCACTATTCATAGCCAATCATATGATCCTTCCTACTCTAATAAAGGGAATCTAATCTTGGCCACCTCATCTATTAGTAGTCTACCCACCCAGTCACATCAACAACCATCTAATCCAAAGTCCAATGCATCCACATCCATGTCACAAAGTGAAGAGAGCCGTATACTCCTCTTCCTATGTCTTTAGAATCCCTCTTCCATAAACTTGTTGCTATTGACATGATGATATATCCATCCATATGACATCTTAATCATACCAAGCCTAAACCCTCTTAATATAAATATAACCACTATTGTATATATCACCAAACTTAGGGGCATACCATTAATTATTGCCATAATTTTTAAAACTATGTCTAAGACTTCATCGACCATGGTGATATCAAAATCGGTAATGAATCAGATGAGTCTACATCTATGGGTGAACAATAAGAGCAATGCCAAAATTCCATTCCCAATCATGATCAAGACCTTCCCTTTCCAAGCGAAGGTCAAGACACCACATCCATCTTCCACGATCCCCCCATCTTTGGCAAATCCTCCATCAAAGATGACTCCATTCCCCATGAACCTAGTCCTCCATTATCCAATGAGTCCTTCCATGGGCCTATCTTTGTCAAATCCATTATATCCCTATCATCACATCAAAGATCTCATGATGAGAGGTCATTTACAGATAATGAATCATTTATTAGCAACATCACCTCATCAACGTCACTTGTACCCTTGTTAGATTCAATATTGGAGTCAATACAAATTTTATCTACATTAGGATCATGTTCAATACTATATTTGAATCATATTCCTCATCAAAAACATCATCCTTTATATATATTGTAACAGATAATGACTATGAAGATACCTCCAAACTGGATGATAATCAATCACCAGGCATATATTTTGATCCCAATTAGGATGATGATGTCATAAAAAAGTTCTTACAAGATTTATATATCAAAGATTATCATAGTGAATTTGATCCTACCTTGGATGCATGTACTATAGATAGTCTAAGTGATCCTTTTACTAATCTTGAGGAGATTTTCTCCAATGTCAAAACTGGGTCTCTTAGGCACCCCTATGAGGACCATGCTGCCCCATCACCACTCATTGACCTCATCAAACCATCTCCCCCACCTTCATCCATCATATACCCCTTTCTTACTATTAATGATCATTTAATCACCTCCCTTCATAGAGATGAACATGAACATGCATCGTTAGACCATTCCTCGAGCCACATAACATGTGCCAAAAATACAGAGGTTCAAGATCATATTTGAAAAGTCATTCATGATGATCAAATTACCTTTGATCCAACAAGTCAAAATTAAGAAAAATCAAATTATCCACCTAATCAAGTGTCTTCCCCTAGTGAAACCATATCTAAGGCACTAAGGGACCATCAAATTCAAAATAATCATCATTTATGAAGTCAAAGATCAATTTCCTTTGGAGAAGTCCAAAGTCAAGCACCAGGGGGCAATCAAAAAATAATCAAGTCTAAAAGTCAGAATAATTTTAAAAGCACTATCATCACGACTGATAATCCTTCAAATAATCGAATCAAAGATGAATCTTAAATTCAAAGTGTCTTAGATCTTTTGTGATATTTTATCATATGGCACCAATCAAATATAAAATTCCCAACATATCCAACGGTGTATGAAAATTTTAGTCCCACTTCCCAATCATCCATCACACCTCCCCATCATGATCTTATCATCCATTCAAGTCCAATACACCCCCATCAACATTAAAATGCAATCCAATCCATACCTCACATCACCTTCTTGAGTAATATTATCTCTCATAGGGGTGATGAAGACACCTGGTCTAGATGTTTGGAGGGGTATCAATAAAGAATCATCAAATGTCACAAGGACATCAATACATCCAACATTAAAAACATGGTCCTAGCATCACATCTCTCTAAAATAGGTGTTGGCTGAAAATCATGAAAGTGTTGGCCTTCCTACATCTTGCACCCATATATCCAATAAATTGAGATGCCCAAAAAATCCAAAAAATAAAAATTAAATCAAAAAGTCAAAAAAATAATAATAAAAATAAGATAAAATAAAAAACCATTCGTCCAATGATGAAAACCAGTCTGCTAGTGCCTTGGGCAGGTACCATGATGAAAATCGATTTTCAGCATCATGGTAAATAATATATTATTTGCATGGTACCTCAATACTTGGGGGCAAATCCATTTCTTCCATATAATATCCCTTGTGAATCCCATCCTTGTCTATCTTATCCCTTGGTCCATTGCTCCTAGCCATCATATTTTACATCATATTATATCCATTTTTTCTTCTAGTCTTGACCTTTGTAAGGGAGTAGAAGATGTCTTGAGAAATGTTCCATAATCATCTTAGCATATCCTCTAATGGACACTCAGGAAATTAGATATTTGATTCCTTCACAATGTGGTTATTGGCAATCCCTAGTCCATTCCTCCTTCGTCTTCATCTCCTTTTTTTCATCACCTTCATCTTTTTGTCATTCCATCTATTATTTCACCCATCCTTATCCTGGTTGCTAGACTTGGTGTTCCCTTTGCTAGTAACCCCCATTTGTATAGTGTACATACATATTATCAAAAAAAAACTTAATAATTGGAATATTGTCAAAAAACCCTAGAAATTATAAAATTCATAAAAAATCTAAAAACATCTTAGTCATCCTATCATATATCATCTTATCTTGTGTCATCTTATTTTATGTCCTAAGTTGTCCATCTCATTATCATCCTACCCTGTCTTATATCCCAATCATCATATCATCTTGTCATATCACATTGTCTTATATCCTAATTATCTCATCATTTTGTCATCTTGTCTTGTCCTATATCCTAATCATGACATCCATTTCCTTATTCATAATATTATCCTGACCCAAGTCTTTAGCCTGCTCAAAATTTATACCCTTGTCCAAATCCATATCCTTAATCCACCTTCACATTATGATCATCATGACCCACTTCATCTAATTCATCACGTGATCAATCATCATGTCAACTTTCATTAGGACCATTAGACGAGACATTATGACACTGCATGTAGATACTTATGTATGTTACTTGTTTTCTCTATGTTGTTTACATTGTTTGCATGTCTTTATTTGATTGTCTATGTTTATTTTTAGTTTGGCATCATGTCTCTTTTTAACTATTGGGCACTGAACGAGGATGTTATGATGATAAAAAAAGCTACAATGATGATTTTAGGTGCCCTCGATGATGTAGATTTCACTATTTGCCCATTTTATAATCATGCACTTTGGCATAATGCCCTATTGGTCATACTTATATCATGGGGCATACTGCTTAGTGCTGTATTTAACATCGAATTGTTTAGACTATGATGAGCCTTAATAAAAAAATGATGGCTTGATAATGGACTACACTCATCATGTCTCATAATAATTTTATCTTCATCTAAGTCACATCATGTCTAACAATCATCATCTTAATCCATCATCATCATCCTCTTTTAGTCTATCTTGTCATCTACCATCTAGTCTGAGCTACACTGGGCTGATGTATTTTTAGACTATGTAGGTAGTGCTCAGTCACATGGTGTGCCTGAGGTCAGCTTGGCCACTCTCCCCTCTTTCCCCATCACTCATCATCACATCTATTTTATCCCCCAATCTTTCATCTATAAAATCCTTGAGCTATAATATCATTCATTCATCAATCAGTCTATTGATCAATCACCATCCCCATAATCATCTCCCTAATATTATCATCAATCATTCACATCTATCAATTGGGCTCGATAAATCGTAACATTCATCTTTTCTTCCATCAGTCATCCATTATCATTGATTGGTCAAATCATTATTTAAAGTTTACGATTTCTTCCTTCGATTGGGAAATGACCAGGTCCGTAACTTTATTATCATATCTCACTCCCTTGCATGTATCCTTGCTAGGGGAACCATCTCTGTTAATCACATTATGGCTCATTGATTTGATGAAATGTAGTCCAATTATTCCCCTTAATCTTTTGTTCACCCGATCATATCATCATCCCCATCATCATATCCACTTGAATTCAGCTTTGAGTTACACTTATCATTAATCTTATCACATCATTGTCTTATCCTAACCTACAACTCTCCCTTGCATGCATCCTTGCTTGGGATACATCAATAGATTACAACCTTTTATCTTATCATCATCATGTTATGGTTGATTCCCCTTTGGGATGTGTCGATAACTATGACAGTTATTTCCATTCCTTAAGCATATGTCTTTGCCAGGGGTATCATCACTTTGTAGCTCAATTCTTAGGTCGAGTTTATCCATTTCATCATTTATCTTGCATCTCGAAACCCATCCCCTTATCTAATCATTGCATCCCACCCCTCATTTCATCTTTCGAGTGGCCATTCGGCTCTTTCATCCCCACATGTGCCCTTGAGGGGGCATCATATGTACACTAATACCATTCTACTAATATTCATCCATCTCGTGTCTTTATTCTTTGAAAGAGCATTACTCCTTCCACTTCATCAAATCATAATGCCCTTTCAAAGAGGGGTAAAATGTATGCACATAAATTTGCTCGCTTAGTTTATCATCACTAATATTACTATTAGTCGATATTAATTTCACTTATCTCATCTAATCTTCTTAATTTCACCTCTTCTAATCATTTATCTAACATTCCCCTTCATTATTATTCATTCACTAACCTTATATTATCCCCACCAATTTATTGATTCTTGTAATTATTTCTTATCCACTAAATAATCCCATTTTTATATTATATTGGAATTTTAAATTCCAATCCCACCTACCCTAACCTATTCCTAGGCTTTTCTACATCCCTAGTCCTTAATCACCTATCTAACCACCTGTTAATCCTACTTATCCCCCTTAATGGATTCTATAATTCTCCAATTCTAGAATACTCTCTATCTTAGCCCTTCTTCTCTAGAAGCCTCTATTCTAGAAGCTTCTAAGGAATTTTTAATTCCTTGTTTAATCCTCCACCATTGATCCTCTTCATCTCAACTTTGAATATTGGCCATTGATCTTCCCTCTATGACCTATTTAAATCTTAATCCTCTCTATTGCTAAACTAATCAACATTCTCATAAGCTCTCTAAGTCTTCATACTATCATTGAGTCCTTGAATCCATGCCATCTTAATCAATCCAACATTTTGATACAAATTTGAGTCTATTTGTGAGTAATCCATAATCATTTAGTCTTTTTATTGTTTGAATATTGATTGGGAACATTTAGATTTAGGTTAGAATATTGTTTTGAATGATTCATATTATTGAATTTTGATATATGGTTCTCAATTTTAATGGTAGATTGATCTTTTCAGTGATTTTGGTTGATTTGCATATCCAAATCTCATTTTCTAATTTTTTTTATCTTACAGATAGTATGAGTGGGTAGATGTAGGTCTTGATTCATGATAGATATCCCACCTGGGCACTATATCATGACCATATTCAATGCATCAGTCGATGAAGGTGGGGGAAGTTGAACACCTCTTTACACATGATCATATATGTAGTGAATCTCAAATGGTTTGTGGAGAGGCCTAAGATATTCATCCCTATGAATGACGAGCAAGTGAATTCCATGAAGGCCTTTAATAAAATGTATAATGTCAAGGTTGTTTCAATAACAAGCGATCAATGGGACAAATTTGATAAACTACAAGGCTACATGAGTTATACTAAGATAGATTGAATCACCATGGCATAAGAAAAATTGATAATCTGGTGCAAGTTATATGGGATTCCGACATTGTGCAGGACTTCAAAAGTGTCTCATAAAACTACCCTTTAATATAACTTGCACCATGTCTTGTTCGTTTGGCATGTGAGAGGACTTCAAAAGTGTCTCTTTAGGTCCCCTTGGTTTACTTCCATGCTCATGCAACTTTGATAGACCTAAAATTGATCAAAACCGACCTCTCTTTCCTATTGCTCTAATAGACAAGGTCAAATGGTCAACCAATTTCTACTTGGTATAGACAGGAGGAGGTGAGTTAGAGAAATTGAACTTGGTGGGTGGTAGTACTCCCTTTGTACTTATAATTCATGGAAATAGTCATAGGTTTGGTTATTTGTGCTTTATGAACCATTACTAATAAGGTTGTCTTCTCAAAACTGCTTGCACATCCCCAAAACCTTAGTTTTCCTTCTCTGCTTGCATTGATCTAAATAAACTAGGTGATGTAGATGATCTTGAGGAGTATGACCATCCCTCTCACAAGGTTTTAGTTTAGTTTGCACATGTGAGGGTGAAGAATTTGGTGGGATCACTCTCATTTTTCTAGTTGAAGACACCATGGAGGTTTGTAGATAGTGTTTCATCAATAGCAGAGTTTCTCCCTCTTATAGTGGTTTCAGATCAAGGGTGACATGTTTCCAATCCTTCTTAGCATGGTGATAATTTCTTATTTGAAGGTTTAGTCTCAAGACTAATCATGGTTAGAAGTATAAGATCTAAAATGCACACATAATCAAACTTCTTTGTGACTGTCAACTACAATCAAGTGAAGCTAAGTCCTTGGTCAGTCATGTTGATGACACATAAAGGTTTCAAGGTTTTGAGAGGTCTCCCAAGGTGGAAAAAACAAGACTAGAAGAGCTAAATATTGGTTACGAGAACCAATTCACCACACATAGTCCTATATGTAGTAGCACTTATAGGTAGTATCCATCAATGATCTGAGTTCAATCCACAAAGGTTTTAGTAGTGTTGAATGGTAGGTGTTTGAGCTCATTTGAAACCTTTAATTAGGTCTTAGAGCATTGAGAGTATCAATGTGACAATGTTAAGGCCATTGTATACATACAAACCTTGAACCTTATTTTGAGTTTGAAAAAGTTGTAATTGGAAGAGTTTTCCTTAATCTCTTCGAAAGGGGATTTTGCCTCACACTATGACATCCCATAGTGATGTTCTTGAAGTCTACATAGGCCTAATGGTTTCTATTATGTAGCCCAAGCCTAGAGTAAGGTGTTGATATGAGAAAGTGGTCGTTTGGTTAAGAGAAGGTGATGTAAGTAGGTCTCCAATTTAAGCAAATTCTCACTGTAGACTTTCAATAAGCTACAATACTCTTGAAGCCAAAATGGTCTTACAACACAACATGAGACAATAGTTGTGTGAGTCAAGACATAATACCTCCATTTGGTTTGATATGAAATTAATGACCTTAGGAGAAATTAAGGGAGTTGAGGTATAATGGTTTGACTTAGGGCATCACCTACAGGAGTCTCTTTTTCTCTAAAATTGTCACCTAGAGTCTGACTGTAGACTCACAGTATATTGGGCATAGTTCAAGGGGTAAAAGCATACCTTGTAGGTAGGGATGAATAATTTAAAGTCTATAATGATCTTAATGATCTCAATAATATCAAGGAAGATGAATCCTAGGGATAAAAAGTACACCTTCACCTACATGAAACCTCCAACCTCTACTAAGATAAGCATTTACAGTTTGACTGAGTAGATAGACTAACTCATGCTAGTGGAGAAAGGTAGTTTGAATGCAGGAGTGAGTTCAGATGACTATGGGATGGTATTGATGAAATAGAGAGGATATCATGGTATGAACACAATGTTCAAATTGTCAGGGGATCTATAGCTCTACCAATTAGAGCACAATTGATTACTTTCTTATATGCAATTAAACACAGAATTATATCAGAATGATAAAGTAGCTAGAAACTTGAGACACCAAAGAATTTGAGAGACAATACACACTCTTGTATTAAATACTACTAGAAGAAAATACAATAAGGAAGATGCCACTTCTTCCTCCACCTCAAAGGCTTGCCACACCTCAAGACCTTCTTCCCTCTCTCTCTTGCTCAACACAACAACTCTAAAGCCTGAGTTGCTATCCCTCCTTGAATGCTTCAACTAATCTCCTTGACCTTACACCTATAGATCTCCTTGACCTTGCTTGCTTCAATGCCTTTACTTGCCTACATAATTACAATACATGCCTTATGGGTCTATAAATAGGATCCCATGCTTACAAAAATAGAACTCTAACTACTAAAATTAGAAACACAGCCCGCGACTTAAATTAGCCCCTTATCATGCAAACACTCGGTTCAACTAACTAACTGTTCGTGCAATGAACAGTTCTGGACCGCACAGGCGACCGACGTCGATCCCTACTTGTCTAGTGCTGCCAACGTCGGTTGACTCCCTACCGTCACCGGTCTCCTTCTCCACTGCATCTGACCGACGTCAGTCATACTGCTGACGTCGGTGGCTCTGGTTCTTCAGCATCCTTCCTTGTGTCTGCAAATAGTTGAAGCTTTTAGCTCCACATCTTAACAATCTCCCACTTAGAGATAAATAGCTGCAACTTGTACCTGTACCTGTACACCATCTATTTTGTTCCTTAGGCTCTGTATCCCTCTTCAATGTCACTCTTGAAGACCAACCACCACGCAAACCTGTGATGCAAAACTTGTATCTTATGCCACAAGAATTTTGCTACTCCCAAGTTCTCCATGACATAGTTCTGAACCAACTCTACCCTTAGCTCAGAAAACTCCCTGTATATGAAACCCTGCAACAAGTAACACAATACAGTAACAGGATAATGCAGCTAATATTATCCAACCTGGTAAAGATAAAATACAATGGTCAAACCTCCATTGTTCTGCAGCATAATCAAGACCATATACCATGGCCTTCTGTCTCATGTGTCCATCCACTCTCTTCTCTAAAACGGAAATCCATCCCTCTATCCAGTGCTTCCTTCCAGCTGACAACACTACCAACAAATACCTGTTTGGTTCTCCAAGGACTCACAGTCCTCATCCATGCCAAGCTCCCACTGTTTCTGGATTCTACCTGCATTGCTTCTTCCATCTTCCTAGTTCATGACTATCAGTAAGCAATATAAAGAAGGTGAACAACGAATATGAGGTTCACATACCTTTTCTAACCTCCACATGGGTGTTTGAGACCTATTAATTCACCCAACATCCGTTCCAATGACCGATCTAGGCCATCTCCCAGTCTGCTCCCGACCGAGGTTGGTTCCCTGCGCTGATCCTGACTGCCGACATCGTTTCCCTGGCCGACGCCGGTGTCCCTCCTGCCGACATCGATTCTTATGACCGATGTCAGACTTCTCTTGTCCGACCTACCGACCCTGCTGGTCTGCACATGACCAATGTCAGTATCTGGATGACTGACGTCGGTGCCAAGCTACCGACATCAGTGTCTGTGTGTTTCTGTAAGTGATGAAATTTTCATGCACAAGCTCTTCTTGGATCAAACCTCTGTCCATGCTTCCCTGCTCAGACTTATTTAGCCCCTGTGACTGATCTCTGTCCTTCATCTCCTCCATAAACACCAAGGCTTCTTTGTTATTGTTAAAAGCATCAAATTTCCTCTTTCTGCAATGAACTGTATATGTGCTTTCCAAATTTGAACACATACCTTTTGAATCAAGAACTTCCATTCCCTTCTTATTCTTGTGACCAAGCCTATTAGGCCACATCTTCGAATCTACACCAGAAGTGGAATCAGTAATACAAGTAGACAGATAAAGAGTATCTACTTTCTTACCTTTTGCTAGAACAAGTGCTCCCTTGACAACCTTCCAAGAATCCGCTGTGAGGGTTATTGTGCATCCCTCATCTCCCAACCTTCCTACAGAAATCAGACTCTGCTTCAGAATTGGAACATGCATGACCTCTTTCAACACCCATGTGTTGTCAATCTGCAATCTCAGCTGCACTTTCCCTTTGCCAACTATCTGACAAGACGTACCATCTCCTAAATAAAGAACTCCAAAGTCTCCCTGTTCATACTCGTAGAACAAATCTTTGTTTGGGGATGCATGAAAAGATGAACCAGAATCTAAAATCCATGATCCTACTTGACTATCCGAAGAAAGTATGAGAGCATCCTGCATCACAATATTTGCATCCTTTGCTTCTTCCATACCTGCATGTTGATTCTCTTTATCTCTCAACCAACACTCCTTCTTTGTATGTCCTTTCTTTCCACAAAACCAGCAGGTAATACCTTTGGACTCGGATCTCCTTCCCAACCTTGATTTCCCTTGCTCAACCTTCTCCCTTTGCCTTTCCCTGCTTTCTGCACTTAGAGCATTCCCTGATGATTCACCTGTGCTTCTCCTGCGTATTTCTTCTTTCAAGATCACACTCACAACATCATCAACTTTTAAGATTTTAGAAGCAGATGCAGAATTACTTACTGCCATAACCAAACCATCCCAACTTTCAGGCAAAGAACATAAAATCAAGAGAGCCTTTACCTCATCATCAAAAACAATATTGACTGAAGCTAGTTGGTTTACCAAACCATGGAAATCACTGAGATGAGTATGCACCGATCCACCTTCCTGCATTTTCAAAGTAAATAGCTGCTTCATAAGATATACCTTATTAGAAGCCGAGGGCTTTTCGTATAAATTTGCCAAGGACTTTATCAACTCTTTCGTTGTCTTGCACTGTGATAAGCTGGAAATCACAGATGATGCAAGGCTCAACCTTATGGAATCGAGAGCCTTCCGATCAAGAACATTCCATTCTTCATCCTTCATATCTGTGGGCTTGCATGCAACCCCACCCAACGGTAAGTATAAATCTTTTTGATACAGATAGTCCTCAATCTGCATCCTCCAATGTTGATAATTTTTGCCGTTAAACTTCTCCATTCGTAACCTGCTTTCTTCTGCCATTGCTGAACTCCCACTCAATCAGAAAACCCTGTGAATGACCTGTAATCAAAAACAATACCCTGCTTCCTACAAACCGTAGCTGTGATACCACTTGTCAGGGGATCTATAGCTCTACCAATTAGAGCACAATTGATTACTTTCTTATATGCAATTAAACACAGAATTATACCATAATGATAAAGTAGCTAGAAACTTGAGACATGAAAGAATTTGAGAGACAATACACACTCTTGTATTAAATACTACTAGAAGAAAATACAATAAGGAAGATGCCACTTCTTCCTCCACCTCAAAGGCTTGCCACACCTTAAGACCTTCTTCCCTCTCTCTCTTGCTCAACACAACAACTCTAAAGCCTGAGTTGCTATCCCTCCTTGAATGCTTCAGCTGATCTCCTTGACCTTACACCTGTAGATCTCCTTGACCTTGCTTGCTTCAATGCCTTTACTTGCCTACATAATTACAATACATGCCTTATGGGTCTATAAATAAGATCCCATGCTTACAAAAATAGAACTCTAACTACTAAAATTAGAAACACAGCCCGCAACTTAAATTAGCCCCTTAGCATGCAAACACTCGGTTCAACTAACTAACTGTTCGTGCAACGAATAGTTCTGGACCGCACAGGCGATCGACGCCGGTCCCTGCTTGTCTGGTGTTGCCGACGTCGGCCGACTCCCTACCGTCGCCGGTCTCCTTCTCCACTGCATCTGATCGATGTTGGTCATATTGCCGACGCCGGTGGCTCTGGTTCTTCAGCATCCTTCCTTGTGTCTGCAAACAGTTGAAGCTTTTAGCTCCACACCTTAACACAAATAAACCTACAAGAGTCTCATTGGCCTAAGATGGGACATCTATTGTTTGCTACAGTCACAGACTAGTTCTAGTAAAAGAGAGATGTAATTTGAGAAGGTTGGTAGAGATGTAGGATGTTGAACATGTTTGATACCACCCTCACAATGTTAACATTAGATTCATTTGATTATTATATATAGTAAATAGAGAGGTTGAATGAAAACTTCAACCTACATGCAAGCTTAACTCTGCATACAAATCTTACGCACAGTCATAAACTCTGTGAGCCAATCTTAAGGGATTTGTGATGTTAAGGGTCCTAGAGGAGTGATCTAATTATGAAACTTTGTGAAGATGGTATTTATGACCTAATATATCCTCTCATAGACTTAGTATGGCTAATAAAATAGGGGAGATGCCCTATGTTTTGTCTCATACAAAGGGCACTCCAAGAATAAGATGACTGTAGGTTTGGTGTGTGAATGAAGAATGGAGGAAAGGGAAAACAAAGAGGCTTTGTAGAATAATTTGAAAGGTTGATTTGAGTATGAAGTAACACTAAGAATTATATGAAGTTGATGGAAACCACTAAGAGGTGGTCATTAGCATAGAAACATAGTTAGGCCTATTAGGCCTAAAACTAGGTTTAAGCCCTAATGATGTTGAACTGTTAGAAATAAATATAGAAAATGATGCAAAAAAATTTCACAGAATCAAAATAATAGATATAAATAGAGATGCATAAAGAATAAAAATAAATATGCACAATAAGAAGACTAGATTTAACGTGGTTCACCCAATGTGGGCTACATCCGCCAAGAAACACTTGCTCAGATTTTATTACAAGCCACAAGAGTACAAACCACTGTCATATCAGTCTTTTCATAATTACAATGCATAGATATTGTTTGAAGCTACACTCAAAAAACCCTCTTGAATTCACACACTTTATTCTTCCTTCTCAAAACCCTCATTCTCATGATGTATTACTTACAAAATATCCATCAATACATAATACATCAACAAAGCAGTATTACAAAACAATGGGTAATAAAACCTTGGGTGGAATCAACCCAAAATAGTTTCCCATTAAAAAATGGGTCCAAATTTTTTTCTGGGGCTACCACCCTTGAATCTCTGTTAGAGTGTATAGTACATTTAAAATGTACAGTATTTGAAAATACATTGTAATTTAGAAATAGGCTCTGCAATACAACAATCTCTCACTTGGAGACTGATTTCCTTTGAGCACGCATCTCAAACCTTCACTATCAACTATGAAGGCTAACCAAAACTAAACATAGCTTTAGTTTCTCCCTTGTGACCACCTTGGTCATCATGTCTATAGGATTATGACTAGTATGAATCTTCTTTAGCTTCAACTTCTCTTCCTCCAAATTTGTCCTAATGAAATGGTGCCTTCACTATAGATGCTTTGTCCTAGAGTGGAAAGCGGAGTTCTTTACTAGATGTATAACACTTTGAATATCACTATATAAATTCCCTTCTTCCTTCTTATGCCCTAACTCTTAAAGAAAACATTGTAACCAAATCATTTCTTTGCTTGCCTCTGTGGAAACAACATACTCAACGTCTGTTGTTGACAAAGCCAAAAGTTTTTGTAGTCATGAAATCTATCTCACTATTATGTCACCTATAATAAATACATATCCTATTGTACTCCTCCTATCTAAATCTCTAGCCATGTTCTAATCTACATAACCATGCAAAGTGGTATCCAATCCACCATAGCTTAAAATTATCCCCATATATTAATGGATCCACTTCACTACCTTCTAGTGTTCTCTACCTAGATCACTCATGTACCTGATTACTACTCCCACTGCATGGGTAATATCTGGCCTAGTGCATACCATGGCATACATCAAGTTGCCAACAACTAATGAGTATGGTACATGTGACATCTAGATTCTCTCCTCCTCTATCTTGGGACACTGCTCCTTTGATAACTTGAAATGACCTGCCAAAGGAGTCCCAACTAGTTAAGCATCCTGCACACTAAACCTCTCCAAGACCTTTTTGATGTACTCTTCCTAGGATAAATTTAGGGTTTATTCTTTCCTATACCGAGTTATTCTCATACCATGGATTTGTTTTGTTGCTCCCAAATCCTTCATAGTAAAGGAATTACTACGTTGTTCTTTGAGTACCTTTATTTTTTACGTGTTCTTACTTGCAACCAACATATCATCCACATACATATAAAAGATAATGTAATCACCATCATCAAATTTTATGTACCATTGTCACGGAGCTTGTTTCAAGCCATACAAGCTCTTCTTTAATTTGCACACCATGTTCTTCTTCCCTATGACCTCATATCCCTATGGCTACTCCATAGTTAAGTCCTCCCTCTAATCACCATGAAGGAATGTAGTCTTCACATCTAGCTGCTCTAAGTGCAAGTCTTTTGCTACCACTATCCCAATAACAGTCTTAATAGAATTCATCTTTACCACTGGGAAAAAAATCTCATCAAAATTCATTCCCTTCTTTTGTGCAAATACCTTTACCACCAAACAAGCCTTGTACCTTTTATTGCCTCCATCATCTTCTTTAAATCTATACACCCACTTGTTCTACAATACTCTCTTACCTTTAGGTGTGATTACCAAATCTCAAGTATAATTTTCTATGAGACTAATGCTCCTCATCCATAGCTTGCTCCCACTTCTTCCTGACATCTACCTGCATTGCTTCTTCAAAGCACTTTGGCTCTCCATTGTCAGTGAGTAATAAATAATTAAGATATGGAGAAAAATGTTTAGGTTCCCTTCTTACCCTAGAAGACCTTCTCACCACAAGAGTTTGGGGTTCTTGTGAAGTAGGTGCCTGAACTAGTTGCTTGGACATTTTATCATCTACAATGTCCTCCAATATTATGTACTCTTTTCTACAATCTTCATTCTGATCCTGCAACTACTGTTTATACATGACTTTTTGATTAAAGACAACATCCCTAGACCTAAAGATTTCCTTATCCTTAAGACTCCAAATCTAGAAACCAGAGTCATCCTCACCATAACCAATAAAGGTGCACTTTTCAGACTTAGCCTCGAACTTGGTCTTATTATCCTTATCAATATGAATTAAGGATTCAAAACCAAATATTCTAAGAAACGAATAATCAACCTTCTTACCAGACCAAGCTTCCTTAGGTATGCCACCATCCAAAGCAGATGAAGGACCTCTATTTATTAGATATACAGTTGTGTTTACTGCTTCTACCCAACCCTGAAGAAGCAGTCTTACATGCAACCTCATGATCCTAACATGCTCCATGATAGTCCTATTCATCCTTTCTGACACTCTATTTTATTTTGGAGTTCTTAGAACTATCCTCTATTTGCGAATTCCATTCCTTGAACAATAATAAAAAATGCATTTCTACAATATTCCCCACCATTATCTGACCTGAGACAATTTAACTTAAGACTTGTTTCATTTTCAACTAATATTTTCCATCTTTTAAATATTTCAAACACATCATATTTTATCCTAATGTCATACACTCAAGATTTCCTAGTTACATCATCAATAAAAGTGACATAATAAGATGACCCACCAATAGAAGATACCTGAGTCGGCCCTCATACATCTGAATGAACCAGCTCTAACTTATTCTCCTTCCTCGTAGGTCCAACCTTGAGAAATTTTACCCTTTTTTGTTTTCCATACACATAGTCTTTATATAAATCTAAATCAGATCCTTTCAATCTAGGTAACTAATTCTTCAAAATTTGCATACCCTTTTGGCTCATGTGACTGAGCCTATTATGCCACAAAGTTGCATCTACATCTGCAACAACTAAATTATAATAATCAACACTACTTGATAAATATATGGTGACAACCTTCTTACCTTTTGCTACCACAAGAGCACCCTTGGTCACCTTCCAAGAATCTACTATGAATGTCACCATACAACCTTCATTGCCTAGCTATCTTGTGGATACCATATTCTATCTCAACATAGGCACATGCCTAACATCCTTTAATATCCAAATGTTCCCATTTTGTATATTGATCTAAACACTTCCTTTTCCTACTATGATGAAAGGCTCATCATCACCAGAGTATACATGTCCAAAATACCCTTCAACATAATCAATAAAATAATGCCTATATGGTGTAGCATGAAAATAAGCCCCTAAATCTAAAACCCAAGACTCAATAATATTATCAATGGAGAGAATTAATGCATCCTGACAAACATTACCTATTTACACATTTACCTCCTTGGTGTCTTCCTAATTTTTGTTCTTGTTTTGAAGAGACCAACAATCCTTCTTCGCATGCCCAGTCTTTCTACAGTGCTAACATACCATTCTAGCCCTTGATTTTAACCTTCCAAGACCATTTGACTTTCCACGCTTTCCTTTTCCTCTAAACTTTTATCTCCCTCTACTCTCTATCACCAAAGCATCACCTAAATTTGAAGTCTCCCTAGAGCTTTTCTGTCACATTTTCTCGCTAAGGATTACTCCTATGACATCCTCAAACTTCAACTTGGCATTATTAGAGACTGAGTTGCTCACAACCATTACTAGGATATTCCAACTCTCTAGTAAAGAACACAAAATAAGTAAAGCCCTAACTTCATCATCAAAATCTATTTTTACAGAATTCAACATACTCACAACTATATTGAATTCATTCAGATGATCAACAACTGAACCATTTTCAGACATCTTCATATTAAATAATTTTTTCATTAAAAATATTTTATTAGAAGAAAATGGTTTCTCATATAACTTCCCTAATGCATTCATGAGACCTTTTGTGGTCTTCTTCTGTGATATATTAAATGTGAATCAAAGATGCAAGACATAGCCTAATGGCCCCAAGTGATTTTCTATAAAGAAGCTCCCAAGCCTCATCTATCATACTTGATGGTTACTTTACTTTTCCTCCTAGTAGAGCATGGAGGTCCTTCTGATAGAGGTAATCCTCTATCTGCATCTTTCATAGACCAAAGTTCTGTCTATTGAACTTTTCAACCTTTGATCTATGATCATCAACCATAGCTCCCACTTGAACTAATAACCCTTCCTGTGATTCAATACTTCAATAAATACAACCTGAAGCTCTGACACCAATTGTTAAGAATAGATACAAAAATTGTTGTATAACAATTTTATAGAATCGTAATAATAGGTATAAATAGAGATGCATAAAGAACATAACTAAACATGCACAATAAGAAGACTAGATTTAACATGGTTTACCTAATGTGGGATACATCCACCAAGAAACACTTGCTCAAGTTTTATTACAAGCCACAAGAGTACAAACCACTCTCAGATTAGTCTTCTCATAATTACAATGCACATATATTATTTGGATCTACGCTCAACATACCCTCTTGAATTCACCTCTGAATTCACACACTCTGTTATTCCTTCTCAAAACCTTCATTCTCATGATGTATTACCTAAGAAATATCCATCAATACATAATACATCAACAAAGCAGTATTACAAAATAATGGGTACCAAAACCATGGGTAGAATGAATCCAAAATGGGTTTTTATTAAAAAAGGGGTCCAAAAAATTATAGTACAGTAGAGTGTATAATATATTTAAAATGTACACTATTTGAAAATACATTGTAATTTAGAAATAGGCTCCACAACACAACATGAAATTTTCTTATAATACCATATAAACCTTCCAATCCTATTGAGAGTCTTCAAGGGGAGGTATAAGGTTGTATAGGACCATTGAGTTACAGAGGAACAACACTGAGTGGTCAATTTGACCTAAAAACATCTCAGGGGTACATTGAATGCAAGAGAAATATTGAGAGGCCATTTTCAAACACTCATATCTATATAGACACATTGGATGGATACTCAAGGAGCTAGGGATAGTTGAGGAAGGTCATATACTCAAGATTTATGGATTTGGTTTAGGGATTGAATGTCTAGATTTTATGAACAATCATTAATAGTCCAAGACACCTAAAACCCTCCTAAAACCATTGCTAGAACTTGATGAAGAAGAAATAGGTGGAGATGCATTCAAAAGTGGTCAAATGTCTAGGAAATTGATTTGGTATTATGAAACACTCTCCCATGTTTCTTCCCACCCAATTGGTATGTGTTATCACTTGTACAGACAAGGTAAAATTTGGGTTTTTTACAAGTTTGTGGGTGTTCTATAGGTATAGAAAAGGATGAACGAGTGAGAGTGATTGAAGGAGGTCAGTATGGACTTATTATAACACCCTATATTCATTTCTCACTACAGATATGCATGAAAATACCTCTGCTACATAGTTCACTACACGCAATCTTGGATAGATAATGAAAATGAGAAGTGACTGCGTAGTGAGAAGATGAGAAGTTTGATAGTGGATCCTTTTGACGTCTTCCTGATGGAGTGGAGGCAAAGGGGTTATAAAAAAGTGTCCTAACACCTCTTCCATAGATTTCCTTAAGCGATTGCCAGTCACATTGATGAAAAATGTGAGGATTGAAGCCAAGAGGGCTAGTAAATGACTTCAGGTAGTGAATACAAGTGTCATGAGGGAGGCTATCAGTTAGGGAAGTATCTGATAATTCTCACACCTTATTTCCAACCACCTTAAGATAATGCATGTGTCAAGACTTCCTAGTTTAGTTTCAAGCGGTTAAGTGTTGCTTCATCATGAAGATAGTTTTTAATAGGGTTATTTGAGGACTCTATGTCAGTCTGAAGAGTTTGTCATGCTTCAAGTGGACACTTATCTAAGAAGACCTTCATGGTATGTTCTCCATTCCATTCTCTCAAATTTTATTTGGTTTCCAAGTCTTAACACTTAGCTTTATGACCTTTCTAATTCCCTTCTCCCTCCTCTCATATGCTCTATAAATGCAAGCCATTTTGACTTTTGTAATCTAATCCACACCTAGTATGGAGAAGCCCTGTTGGTTTGATTACTGTATTTAACTTTGAAATAAAAATTTCCAATTAGGTTTTGATTCTATAACTTTCTTATCTAAATGTGTGAAGTGGTGTATAGTAAAATGTCAAGTGATAAGTATCTATCCTTGTCTTTTCTTTGCTCTTCCATGTTTGATGCAAGTAGTTTTCCCTCTAATAGGTCATAGCGGATACACACATGCTAGTATCTTGTTTAAGGACACAAGGATATAAGGTTTGAGTATTTTTAATGTTTGAAAATGAATTGAAATCATTCATTAACTTTAGGAGTGTAGAAAAAAAAACTTACCACTTTCTTGCACATTATAGTCAAACCTCCAAACCGTCTTACTTCAAAAATCTCTTTAGATATGGCACTTGCTCAGGCTTATAAAACATAAAGTACAAAATGTATGGGTTTTTAAATCCATCTACCCAACAAGGGATTCTTATGAATTTTATTATCAATGTGATACATTACATTAAAATATTCTATCATGCTTTGAAAGTTTTCACTAAACACCTTTACCATTCCAACAAATTTACAAACTTTCTATTCTCAATACAAATCAATCTCAAAAACATAGTCTGCAAAATAAATAGGGTTTATAGTCTAATTTTTTCAAACACAACATTTATTCTCTTACCTAGGGTTTCTCTAGAGTTATTATTTGAATCACAAACCCCCGTCAACTCTCATTCTCACTTGAATGAACTGTACACCAACATAACTATCTCTTTAAAAAGGACTCCAAAAATTCATAACTAACTATGTATGTTGGAAAACTACCCACTACTCTCCTACTCAACAAAATAACTAATCATTGGTGTTATTAACCCTTTATTTGAACCTAACCACCTATCAACACTTTGAGACCTCTTAACACATGATGGAGATCTCTTACATTTCACAATAAATTTGACAATTCAAATGAATGACTTTTGGTGGGAAAGATCAATTACCATTCTAATTCAAATTTGATGAAGTTATAACATCTCCTATTGACTCCCAAGGAATTATCAAGATTTAAAAAACATATTAAAGACTCCAAAACATGACATTGACCAATATTTACAATTGGAAATTGATGCTCTTGCATCACAACACAACATGACACAATAGTTGTGTGAGTGAAGACATAGTGACTCCATTTGGTTTGAGATGACACTAATAACCTTAGGAGAAATTGAGGGAGTTGAGATAACATGGTTTGACTTAGGTCATCACCTACAAGAGTCCCTTTTTCTCTAAAATTTTCACCTAGAGTTTGACTGAAGACTCATAGTATATTGGGGGTAGTTCAAGGGATAAAAGCATGACCTATAGGAAGGGATGAATACTTTTAAGTGTATAATGATCTTAATGATCCCAAGAAGATCAAGGAATATGAATCCCAGTGATAAAACATACACCTTAACCTATAGGAAACCTCCAACCTCTACTAAGATAAGCTTTTCCAGTCTGACTAAGTAGACAAACTAGCTCATGCTAGTGGAGAAAAGTAGTTTGAATGAAAGAGTGAGTTCAAAAAGCTATGGGATGGTATTTATGACATCAAGAGGATACCATGGCATGAACACAATGTTCAAAGACACCTACATGAGTCTCATTTTACTAAGATGAGACATATACAGTTTGTTATAGTCAAAAACTAGTTCTATTAAAGGAGAGATGTAAGTTGAGAAGGTTGGCAAAGATGTAGGATGTTGAACATGTTTGAGACCACCCTCACAGTGTTAACATTAGCTTCATATGATTATTAGATCTATAAAATAGAGTGTTTGAACTAAAACCTTAACCTACAGTCAAGCTCAACTCTACATACAAATCGTACACACAATCATCAACTCTATAAGCCAATCTTAAGGGATTTGTGATGTTGAGGACTCGAGAGGAGTGATCTAAATTTGAAACTTTGTGTAGATAGTCTTCATGACCTAATTTAGCCTCCCATAGCCTTAGTATGGCTAGGAAAATAGGGGAGATGCCCTATTTTTTTTAATCTTAGATAGAGAGCACTCCACTAATAAGATGACTGCAAGTTTGGTGTGTGAATGAAGAATGCAGGAAATGGAGAAAAAAGAGGCTCTACAGAATAAGTTGAAAGGTTGATCTAAGTATGAAGGAATGATAAGAAGTATGTGCAGCTAATGAAAACCATTCAGAGGTGGTCATTGGCATAGAAACATAGTTAGGCCTATTAAGCTTAGAACTAGGTTTAATCCCTAATGATTCTCAACTTAACTTCTAAGACCATATAAACCCTCCAATCCTATTGAGAGCCTTCAAGGGAAGGTATAAGGTTGATCGGGACCATTGAGTTATAGAGGAACTGTTGACCAAATTTGACCCTACAAGTCAAATTGGGACCTTTATAGGTAAAAACTTGAGTTTTATATAATTTTAGGGGTATAATATTATGTTATAGGGGGTATTATATGTATTTTCATTTTATTACATATCATATTAGCCTTGGTATTAGTCATGTTCAATATTTATGTCTTTTTGAGTCATTTAGGGGTCATAAATGAGCATTAAATGAGTTATACGACCTCCTTGGGAAGTGTGAATATGTAAAAAAGGTGATGTCATGTTCCATATGTCCTAGTATGCCTTAATAAATTGTTTATAACTAAAAGTGGTAGGTTTTTCAAAAGAAAGAGTAGTTTTCTTGGGAAAAGAGAAGAGTTTGGCACTTGTACAACCTATGGGGAAGTGTGCCACATGGGGTAAGGCCATGAGATGACTCTTTAGCTTCCTAAAATTCATTTCCATTCTTGAAATACTCTAGAGGTGTCATTTTAAAGCTAAAACCATTCTACTCTTTTTTCACCCTTCTAGGCACACAAAACCAGTTAGCAAGATTATGCTTGGTACAAACAGTTTGAGAAATTTTAGGTCAAATGCATTTCAGAGGTGAAATTTAACTTAGATATATTCATTTAAATAAAAATATTTTGAATAACGGTGGCATGTGCTTTATGAACAATCCTCATGAAGTTGACTGTGTTTTTTTACTTGCTAATTTGTACACCTTGTAAGTGTTACTTTGGTTTGGGAATTTATGTACAATACAATTATTGATATTGGTTTTAAATGATTTTTAATCCCTTATCTCATGTTATCTATGATTTTTTTCTCATATTGAGTTGATTTTATGAGCCAACCAACTCAGTTTGCAAGGAGAAGTGAATGAGTGGAATTGCAGTCATGCTTTCCAATTATTGGAGTCTTCTTCTATGTTATTTTTCCAAAATGAAGTGAAGTGATGTTTTTTTGTTAATATATGTTTTTTTATTAATATTCAATTCCAAATAAAACTTTAAATATCATTCCAAGAGCCAAGGAGTAAGTAAATGCATAAAATAGTCATCTACAGTAGTTGTACGGCTTGACACTTCTTGAAGGAGCATGGAAATTGTGTTTGAAGTGCCCTATAAGGTTTGGAAGGTTTGAACATGATTTAAAACCATGTGTAATAATGTTGAGAAGGTTGGATGCTAATATAACCTCAAGGAGACCTTCCAAGCAAACTTGTGTCACTTTGGGACAAATTCCCAAAACTGTCAAAATAGAGGCCTAGGCCCTTTTTTGGGTGTCCTTATATAGGGTTGCATTGATTTTTAGGACCTCCTAGTACAATTGTTTTCAATATATCATATAGTTATTTTGATTTTAAAAATAAGAGTGGTTTTTTAGTTAAATAATTTGGTTTTCAAGAGCTCCCAAGTTGCCTTCTAAACATTAAAATCACTCAGTGTTGTCTACAACCATGTGAGCTAAGTTGGTCTCCCAAATCAATGCAATGAGTTTAAATGCATAATAGTAGAATGATAATGTACTTTTTCACTAATTAACACATAATTTTGATGGAAAACATCAAGGAGGTACATGGAATATGGTTTGCATTCACCAAGGATGAGTCAGTTCATAGAGATGGCTTAAGCACAGTCACCTACAACCAACTTAGTGCTCAGACTTAGGAAAGTCTTCACATTATAGATTATGAAATATAATGGCATTATTAAGAATTTTCAAGGGTTATATTATGTTTATCAAGGTTACATAAGGTATTTAGTGTCAAATTATAGAAACCTTCAAGTTGAAATGGCCTCCAAGGCTAGCCAATACCTACAGCCACACTGCCTCCTTCAAAGCCTAACCCAAGGTTACAATACTATATCATGTTTAATGATTTGTATAGTTTAAAATAGTTGAAAGGAACATTTTTTACTCAAGGTATCATCAAGATAAGTTTATAGGCTATGTTTTGTTTCCCATCAGCACCTACAAGTATCCTTTTCACCACAAAATTAACACCTACAATTGACTATAAGAGCACACAGTCCAAGATGGAGATTTGGGATGGAATCACCAAGGTTGGTAGATGAGATATGTTTTAAAAATTTTCATGAGATTTTATAATTATGTATAACCTTTCAAGAGAAGAATATCCACCTATAAGTTTTCATTTTTCCCAACACAGTTGACTGTGTTGACTGAGAAAGGCAATAAGCATAAAGGGTGATGATTCTTAGTGTTGGCATTGTCTAAACATGAATACATAGGTTAAAATAATTTAAAATTGACCTCAAATATTCAAATAAGTTTAAAATTCACTAATACTACCAATGTCCAACTAACAAACACGCACCTACTTGAACCATTTTTGGGTTCAAAATACAAAACACAGTTAAAGATGACACTGAATCTTGACTAGGCAGAATGTATGGAAATCAAGATGGAATATTGTAGTGATAAGATAAAATGAGGAACACCTCCATCATGATTAAAATAGTCTCATGGATATTTCATGATGAATATGGAATAGAGGAGGGACCCCCATTCAAGCAACACACAACTTATACTACAATCTTGCATACATTCTATCTCCTAAAAGTTTGCCTTAGATTTTGAAAGGGTTTGGAGTTCAAATGACCTAATAAAAGGCCAAAAATTTATGTATATAATATTTAAAAATTTAATAAACCTCTTCAAACTTCACTTGGTTTGATTAAATAGGGGATGTACCCTCTTTTTTGTCTCAGACACATGGTACTTCCCTTTATGCATAAACTTGTAGTCTTGTGAAGATGGGTGAGAAGGATGGACCAAAGGCTATAATAACATCTCATAAATGTTTAGAAGGTTGGAACACATCCATACCAACATGCAAAACCTTAAAAAGAGGGGATAAACTAAATAAGGTGCTAAAAAACCCCAAGGTTGCAGTCAAGCCCATTGAGCAAGGTTTAGGCCTAGAAGCCAAATGGAGAGTCATTTCCACTTCCACCTTGAGATGATCTTCTAATATATTTGGGTATGATTTTAGGGTCATTACATGTGTTTTCAAGCTTTCAATTTTTAGAGGAGGCTATAAGGATTCATATTTTGGCTCAAAGGAAACATTAGGCTTGTGTGAATGGAAGAAACGGCTCGAGTGGGGAACTTTGAATGCTCACATCTCCTTGAAGACTATACATGGAGGTCAAGTAAGTTTGGATGATTTAGATAGGGTATTGAACATCACTTTTTTGGCATCAAGTTGAGAGTTTTATGTTAGGTCTTCATGATCAATCCTTTAGAGTAAAATTGACTTAAAACCCTCCTAAACCTTGAATAATGACCTGATTGGAGAAATGAGCATGGAGGAATATTATAATGGAATATTTTGACCATGAAATTCATTGAACCTTGCATATTAATCTCTCAGGCTGATCCCCATGCTTTTTAACTGTATAAAATTATATGAACAAGGTACAAAACTTGGTACTTTTGACTATTTTATGTGTTGTGTAGGTTCCAGGAGATTCCAAGAGATATTAATCACATGGGAGGGAATATTAGGACTTAATATAACTCTCCATGTCAATTTTATTCCTTGGGAAAACTCCTAATTACCTTAACTAGCTACTTCATCTCAACTAGTCAAAATTGGCATAGTGACCAAGCTAGTGAGAAGGGTGGAAAACTTCAAGTGAGCTCATTTTAAAATGTCCTTGATGACTCTAAGGCGATAGAGGGTCTTAAAACATGTCATTGAATCCATCCTATGGATTTTCATGTAAAAATGAAGCCAAATTTGAGGCCAAGTGTACAAGGTGTGGAAAAGAGGAATTTTCTAGACTGCAGATGGTGATATCTAATGTTGTGAAGATTATAAATGATCAGAAATACAAAAAATGAATGGAGATGAATGTTTTAAATCCTTCCTCTTCATTCATATCATTAGGTATATCCCTAATCAATTTTAGGATGTTCAAACAAAGGTGAATCATAAAGGCAGTTTTCTGAGCCAAAATGAAAACTTTTATGCCACTTTGCAAGAGTTTCATGTCTTATATGGACACTTGTCTCTTTTAAAATTTCATGGTTAATCCAAAATCCTATTCTCATGCATAATTAACTCCTTTTCTCAGCTTGAAAAGTGTCTTTGTGACTTTTGGACTTCTCTCTTCTCTTCTCTCTCTCAAGTTCTATAAGAACTAGCCATTTTGGCCTTTGTAACTCATGCTCCACCTAAGTATGGAAAATACCTACTCATTTGCATACCATTTAATCAATAATACTAATGATTTTTACCTCTTCATAATTGTTCATAGTATGTTTTACTTGGATGATTGATCTTGCTTAGTGATAACTATGATTTCTTTAGCATGTTGTCTCATTCTTTCATCCTATTTGTAGTTAAAAAGCTTCTTGCAGGGCATGTGAAGTGTTCTAAGAAGTATCAATGTTGATTTAGTCTATTCACTTGTTCCATTCAAGGCCTCTTATCTATTCCTCCTAGCCTAAACATTCATCCATAACCTCATAATGTAATATTGATGTGAGAAGATGTATATTGGAGAAGTGTATGTCTAGTTAGTCTTTTGGTTTCATGTGTAACATGCAGTTGGTTGGAAGTCATAAACTTATTTGGTGTATCACCTCCCTTAGGATAGTTTGCTTTCAATTTTATGTCTTCCTTCCCCCCCTCCCTCCACCTTAAATTTAGGTATAATAGTGATCCAAATTGGTATATCAAGGGAGCTAGCCCTATCCAGAGATTCACTTCATCCTTAAGCTACCCACAAACCTAGAGTTGTTTCAATTTTTCCACTTAGATGAGGAGAGCTAAGACATCTCCTCAAAGGGTGTAAATTCAAGTGACAATAAGAACACAGAGTGGTCAATTTGACCTAAAAACATCTCAAGGGTATACATAATGCAAGAGAAATATTGAGAGGCCGTTTTCAAACACTCATATATGTATGGACACATTTCATGGAGACTCAAGGAGGTAGGGATAGTTGAGGAGGATCATGAACTCAAGATTTGTGTAATTGGTTTAGGGATTGAATGTCTATATTTTATGAACAATCATTAATAGTCCAAGATGCCTAAAATCCTCCTAAAACCCTAGCTAGAACTCAATGAAGAAGAAACACGTGGAGGTGAATTCAAAAGTTGTCAAATGGTATAGAATTTTATTTGGTCTTGTTTATTGCTCTCCCATAATTCTTCCTACCCAACTAGTCTATACTATCACTTGTATGGATAATGTAAAATTTGAGTTTTTGTAAGTTTTCAGTTTTTCTATAGGTACAAAAGAGGATGAATAGGTGAGAGTCATTTAAGGATGTCAATAGGGACTTATTATAATCATTTATATTCATTTATCACCATAGATATGCATGAATATACTTCTGCTACACAGTTCACTACAGATAATCTTGGATAGATAGTGAAAATAAGAAGTGATTGCCTAGTGAGAAGATGAAAAGTTTGATATTGGATCCTTTTGAGATCTACCTAATGGAGTGGAAGGAAAATCAGTTATAAATAGGTGTCCTAACACCTATTCCATGGATTTCCTTAAGCAACTTCTAGTCACCTTGATGACAAATGCGAGGATTGAAGCCAAGAGGGCTAGTAAATGACTATAGGTAGTGAATGCAAGTGTCATGAGGGAGGCTATCAGTTAGGTAATTATCTAATGATTTTCATGCCTTTTTTATAACCTTCTTAAGACAATTCATATGTGTCAAGAATTCCTAGTTCATTTTTAAATAGTCAAGTGTTGTTTTATCATGAAGATAATTTTCAAGAGGGTTATTTGAGGACTCTACGCCAGTTTGAAGAGTTTATCATGATTCAAATGGACACTTATCCAAGAAGACCTTGATGGTCTATTATTCACTCCATTCTCTTAAATTGTAACTAGTTTCCAAGTCTTGACATTTGGCTTTGTGATCTTTATAATTCCCTTCTTCTCCCTCCTCTCATATGCTCTATAAATGCAAGCCATTTTGGCTTTTGTAATCTAATCCACACCTGGTATGGCAAAACCCTACTAGTTTGATTATTGTATTTACCGTTTAAATAAATATTTCCAATATGGTTTTGATTCCATAACTTCTTGTTTAAGTGTGTGAAGTGGTGTATAGTGGAATGCCAAGTATCTATCTTTGTCTTCTCTTTGCTCTTTCATGTTTGATGCAAGTAGTTTTCCCTCTAACATGTCACATGAAGTGTAGTCAAGTGTATTTATCTATCTCCAAGTGTAAAGAGTAGCATTAATGTCTGCAATCTAACCTTTTGATCACTAACCTTGAGTAGTGCAATGCATATCACCTCCATGTTTGAAATACTGATGTTAAAGCAATTTAAGATGTTGAAACTAGTGTTATGAGTCATGTTTCATAGTGCACTTATATGGTAGTCTAGTGGATATTATTCTAGTGTATCACCTCGTTATCATAGGGTAATTTCCATGTTAGTTCTATCCCTTTTCATCTAAACAAGTAATATAGGTGATAAGCAAGTAAAGAAAAATCTAGGGAGCCAGCCCTTAAACCTTGAGGTAATCCAATATTTCACTTAATCTAGAGTAGGCTTGAACAAACATATCTAGGGTGCAAGATTAAGTGACAATAGTTAGTAAATAAAGTTATTTACATGTGAAAATTAGTTTTCTCCCATAAACCATCTATGAAACTTTATAAGATTTCACATGTTTGTAAATATTTAACTTGATATAATACTTTATCAAATTTCTTCAAAAATCTTTGTTCAATATGTAATTTTTTAATTTCTTCCTATTTGAGGGGCCAATAATGGACACATTGTTACATAACCAGAAGTACATTCTCAATCATGGTGAATGGTATCACATGCATGTTTTCAACTTCACAAAATAGGTAAGGCAATAAGATCCATTATCCATTATGCATGTTTTGCATCCAATACTAGAATGTAATCAAACCCTTTATCATTGGAGCCAAAGATAAAGGGTGTGATTACATTCTAGTATTGGATGCATAATTTTTTTGCCATAACAAGACACCACAATTGAAAAACATAAGTGGAAATATGATCAATACATGATTTGGGAAAGGATTTGGTCAAACATGCATGGAGGGAGGTGAAAACTTGTGGTGTGTCATACATGAGTGTAACATCCCATTTTTTGGTGAATGTATGGTGGTAATGAATTATGTGGTGGATCACTTGTGTTTGTTAAATTTTTGTATGAACTTGTTTAAAGGTAAGTAAATTTAGTACATATCTTATCTTGGTGTGAATTTAATTTAAACTTGAGACATCAAATTATTATATGGGCTACAATAAGAGGTTTTGAATGATGTTTGAATGCAAGTAATATGAAATGGTCTCTAAAACATGGGAGTGATAGGTTGGACATGAAATAATAGTCAATGCATTTAATAAGGGAGCAAGATTTTGACATACCTATTTTTATAATAATTTAGTATCTTTTTTACTTAAATAATAATGAGTGATTCATACATAGTAATTTCTTTATGATTGTGTTAGAGGGTATGCACTGCTCAAATAAAAGATAATATGAAAATGTGAGACTTTAAATAGTTGATATTTTTTCCTTCTTCCTTTCCTTTTGCTATAAAGTGGACAATAAGATTGTGGTGAGTCATATGTCATTCCATGGAGGAGGTTTTGAATTAGAAGTAAAAAATGTAAGGAATATTGATCCAAAATTTTGTTTAAGAAAAGTAAAAAAGCTGTAATTAAAAGTGCATGGGTGCATGCATCTCATTAATGAAACAACCCTATAAATAAATGTAGTAGAAGTTAAATAAAATGTCTTATGTGGTGATTAAATTATTAATTACATAGATGTCTCTAAGGATATATATGGCTCATTTTTTATAGTGGAGGGGAGCCAAGGCTTTGAAACCCTCACCATGCTTTCTATGTAAGTTTTTAAATCAATAAAATCTCTATTTTATTCTTCTTTTTCTGACCTAATATTTCAACATGTGGTATTAGAGCAAGGGTTTTGTTCATGAGAGATGATGGAGTAGTTAAGGGCAATTGGAAGTTGTAAGGATGAAGGAACCCTATGAAGAATATGAAAGAGGAAGATGCATATTTCATAATGCAGATTCAAGGAAGAAATGTCCTTATGGGTGAAATAAGGGGGGAAAATAAGATATTTTTGATGCCACCAAATATTGTTGAATTTGTTTTTACTAAAGGATATAATGATTTGAAAATATGAATAGTTTGTAGGAGGAGGAGAAGGGTCGAGGGGCTCAAAAAATGTAAAGGTGTAATTTTTTCAAAGCTTTATTTTCCTTTCAAAGAATAAGACATCTATTTATTTGACGTGGCATGAAATACATGGCTTAAGAGGACAATGTTCAGTTCAAGACATGATGGAATTTTTAAAAGTTTAGAAAATATGAATAATTTGAAGTGGTAGGAAGGGACCAATAACTTCTAAGGTGTAATTTTTAAATTTGTATTGTTTTCGAGAATACAAAACCTACTTATTTGATGTGGAGTGAAAAATAATTTTCTAGAAATGCATAGTATAAGAGGAGAATGTTTAATCCAAGATATGTTATTTTGTAATGCAAATATTATTTTACATGGCTTATGTTCTCCTAGCCCACAATTAGGGATATAAGAAAGATGAGCATAAATAGATAAGTACACATGTTAGAAGACCTAGCATTATATATAAGGTATATGTACAAGCACATAAAGTTTTAAGAAGGTATGTGCATTCAATTTTACATTTTAAAATAAAATAATCTTTGTTTTTTAATTTTAAATTTAAATGTTACATCACTGATAAATGAGTTTTGAGTAATCTATTTTAAATAGTTGCATACACGATTTCATAAATGTATTTTGTGAAAGACATTTGAAATTCTAGAGGTCACGAGTTCAAAATTCATCCTCTATTGTTTTGTTTAAATTGTATCTATTTTATTCTTGAAAGAATGGGTTATCTAGAAATTTTGAAACATAAGTTTCAACTAGATGCATGGGAAATTTGGTAAAAATACTTTGGTAAAAGGCATCATAATCTAAGTTCAAGCCCCAAGCTATCATGTTTTTGCTTAAAAGTACAATATTTTATTTTCAAGTAATAAGTGTAAATAAATTTAATATTTTATTTAGAGAAATAAGTGTGTAAAAAGTGCAATATTTTATTTAGAGAAATAAGTATGGAATAAGGTTGTTTGATTTAAAATATTTTTGTACTTAAAAGATATAAGGAAAATAATTTGTAATGAACAAAAATGATGTAATAGGCCTCAATAAAAAAATGCCATAGTAGGATTCTGAACATGATAGTAATGGATCAAATAATGAGATGTGTAGGGTAGTTATAAGGTATCTTTTGTCTTTATTGGATGTTTAGTTCACTATAAATTTTGTGTTATAGTTATTTTTAAACTATTTTTTGGCTTGTTTGAGCTTGTCAAGATTTGGAACAATTAGGTGATGTAGGCTTGCATGGGCTTCCCATTTATTGTTTGATTGTGGGGAAGGTATTGCAAATTAACCTTAGAGATGGTGGTGCTTATGATCCTTCTTGCAATATGTGTAATTAGGTACTTTTGTACATGTTTGATAGTGGTGTTTTAGGTAGTAAAATATTTGTAGACAATAGTCATTGGAGTTGGATTATATCATACAATGTTCAACAAGTATAGAGGAGGCAACAATGATCATTTTGGATAGATCATTATATCGATGTTCCATACTATGGGTACATCTACAGGGGCCAAAAAATGATGTTGTGTAAGTAACAATCATCATCAAGGTTGTGTCAAGCAATATCAAGTGGTTGTAAGATGTTAGTGGGCACTATTAGTGTAGGTTTTTACCTCCATGTAATTTTTTAATACACTTATGTTTTCACCTTTCTTAACTAGATAATATAGGCCATTTAGGTGGTTATGATATCATTATGATGTCATCATGAACTTATGAGTAGATGGGGTCACCATAATGAGTGTATGGGGTCACCAAAGTGAGTGGATGGGGTATCCATCCCACTATGTCCCCTTAGTGCTTAATTCACCCTGAGTGGAGGAGCCTACCACCTTCATTTATGTGGTTGAGTGCTCAACCCACTTACCCAATCTATATATTGATTTGTCTTCCAAGGCATTTGGTGTGGAGTGAGAGATATTGCTCTTGAAAATATTATGGAGTGTGGAATTTAGATTGAACTATGCATTAGTGATCCAATTGAACCATTAATCGTGTGGTGTGTGCCAATATGTTAGATTTCATGAGATACTTAGTTATGAGTTGTGATAACTATGAGAGATAGAGCTATGAGATGTGTGTTTTGTAAGCTTTGAGCCATTTTAATGAAATACCTGAATACAATCTATCTCAGTATCTACTCAGGCTTAATTTCTTTCTTTAACAGAGTTCAAGAACTTAAAACACAAGTGTATTAAAAACCTACATGAAGGTAAAAAATTACACTAACACCCTCCCTTAAGCATGGTTATATGGGTAGAATAATTAGGTCCCAACAACTAAGTCTAATCAGTTACCCAATTAAATATCAAAGAGAGAACAAGAAATCCCCCAATTGATGATGTTGAACCAACCTGCACTCCAAGTTGAGCTTGCAAAATTATCAATTTTGATGATGAGATCCTCGTCTTCTACACTGAAGAAGCTCCATCCTCATTGAACTATGTTTCTTCCCTTTATCAAAGGAAGGACACGATGAGTGTACTAGAAGTCTACCCATTCCATAATGGAATATGATGGTATCAATATGAATATCTCTGAAAGTGGTCCAAATCTGATGTGTGGCTGGTGTAAGGAATTCTTTGAAGGTCTAATTTTCAAAAAGATTGTCTTAAGGTGATAGGACTGCAATCTTGATTATATGCTTGTTTAAACTTTATGAATAACTATGGTGTATAATCAGACTATAAATATTATTTAAATGATCTTACACTTTCCTTTTTACCTTAGTTAATCTAATGAGAAATTTCTCACCCTTTTTGACACTTGAAAACTCAAGAAAGTTTGAAAATTGCAAGTTTTAACCCTATTTTAGGCCTATTTGCAATCTACTAGACACAATTAGTAATAACTCTTCTTGGAGAGGATAAAAATTATTAAAATCACTTTGATAATTTTTAAACACCATCTAGCACATATTTATAAAATTTTATAGGTTTTTGACAGCTCATTTTCAAAATATTCCACTTTAGTGGACTTAAACCCTAAACTAGGATTTTCTAATTATACATGGCCCAAGAGAACTAAAATAGATAAATTTTCAATCTTAATGACTATCAAGAGCTTCTAGTTCTTTATTCAAGACACCTACCTATATCTCTTACTCTACCAATTGAATTCTATCCCTAAAACATCTAGAAGTACATAGAAGTGTCTTCTTTTCTAAGACTGTATCACTAAAAATAGAGTTTTAGAACTCTATATCTAAAGTAAAAAATCTAAAAAAACTATATATGATTAATAAAACATCATAACATACTTTAATACCTTCAGGAGTCTTAGAGAGACAACCAAAATCTCATCAAAATATCTTTATTCATGTAGTTTCCAAAATTACATATAGACCTTTGTATGTACACAATAGAATTACTCCATCGGACCTATAAACTTAACTTCTCTCCTTGATTTGATGCATTATTAGCCTCCTCTATGCTTGGTTTGAAGTATATCATGATTGTTTCTAGATGTCTATACTTGTTTCTCTTTTGTTCCATTGCAAGAATCTCTAAAATATCCAAACTTTATCTTAGATTGTGCTGAATTTATCAAACCTCCTATATTAGATGTGTCTAAATTGGATTTATGACAAGTTTAGGTTGTATGGAAGATTGATAAAAATATATAATAGGTGTCAAGACCTTAAATACCCCAAAACAAGGATCAAAACCCCTTCTCATATGCCAAAGAGAACAAACTTTACTAAAAACCTTACAAACAAATTTTAAACTCTTTCTTTTGGCAGGAAACTAGAAAAGACTACTAAAAAAACTAAACTTGACAAGAGAAGCCTAGCCTAGGAATTTTATTGATCATTCATGACCTCTAAGACTTATCTAGATCAAAAAACAAACATGGTTAGACTATCTAAAAGCATGCACCTGCATCAGACTACCATGGGATAAAAGAATTATTCCTGAGCTCTTACTCATGAGTTCTTCAACACTTCTACCATGCTTGACTATTTATGAAGGTGTCATCCATTTTTCATACTCAAGTGGATGATTCTTCTCCTTGAATAAGTATTAAAAGTACTCTTTATCCCTTGTCTTCTTCACCACCTTCTTGTCTAGAATGGCTTTAGGTTGATGTGATTTTACTTTTGGTACTTGTTGATCCCAATGGATGATATAATATTTATCTTTAGGTGTATTATACAAGTTATCCTCTTCTCTAAAAGGATATACATCTATTACATTAAAAATGGGTGATATTCCAATATAAATTAGAAGTTCCAATTGATAAGCGTTTGCAAAAACTTTTCTTAAGACCTTACAAGGTCCAATCTTATTCACCTTCAACTTGTTATATTCCCCTTATGGAATTTTTATTTTTTGAGAAGTGAAAGTACCAGATCACCTGCCTCAAAAGTCACCTATTTTATTTTCATATCATCATTTCTCTTGTATTTGTACTTTTATCTAGCTATTGTTTTACCTACGCATGTAATTCTTGCATTACTACTACAAAATTTTCACCTTTTGCACTTATTTTCTCTTGCTTGCCCAAGTTCCTAAACTTATAAAATCCTCTTGGATGGATGCCATACACAATATGAAATGGGATATAACTTTTACTTCTATTTAGAGAATCATTGTATGAAAATTCTATCGGATCTAGTACTTTATCCCACTATTTTAGAAGTTCATGTGCTAAACTTCTGAGTATGTTTCCAAGGCTCTTATTGACCACTTCAATTTTACCATCAGTCTAAGGATGGTAAGTTGAATTTAAACTTAAAGTAGTTCCCAATTTATTCAAAAGAGTCCTCCGAAAGTGTCCCACAAATTTATAATCCCTGTCAAAATAATACTCCTAGGAAGACCATGTAATCTCACTATTTATTTTAAGAATAAGTTAGCAATATGGGTTGCATCACTTGTATTTCTACAAATATTAAAGTGTGCAATTTTAAAAAATCTATCAACTATTACAAAGATGAAATCATTACCTTGTTGAGTCTTTGGTAGCCCAGGTATAAAATCCATACTTATTAAATCCCATGGCCTATTAGGAATAGGCAATCGCTTATATAAACATGTGTTTTGACTTATTACTTTAGCATACTGACATATTATTCATCTCTTATCAAACCTCCTTATATCAGCTTGCATCCTTGGCCAATAACAATGTGAACTCAATGAAGCAAGTGTCTTATCTTGTCCAAAATATCATATCAAATTTCCACTATGTTTCTCCTTTAGTATATTTCTCTCATGGATCTTCTAGGTACACATAGTTGACTGCCTTTGAATAACAATTCCTTTTACATCATGTATTTCATCCATATATTCCTATCTTTGTTTATTGGGTTCTCACATTATTCATATGCCTTTTTGAAATCAAGATATTCCTTATACACCTCTTTTAACTTGTCAAATCCCAAGATATTCACTTGAGACTCCTACAAAATTAGAGTTTTCCTACTTAAAGCACCTAAAACTTTTTTATCTTTCCCACTCTTATGATTGATAACAAAAGAAATTTTTTGTAAGAACTCAATCCACTTTACATGCTTTTGACTTAGTTTACTTTGACTACTAATAAATTGCAAGGCATGATTATTAGAACAAACTCTTTAGCCATTAAATCATGCCTCCACTTCTTCAAGGATTGAACAATAACATAAAATTCTTGGTCATATGTTGAGTACTTATTCTTTGTCTCATTGAGTTTATCACTAAAGTAGGCAATTGGTTTTCCTTCTTGACTCAAAACAACTATTATGGCAGTCCCACTAGTATCACATTCTACTTAGAAAAGTTTACCAAAACCATGCAAAGCTAGGATGGGATACTCTTTAATATTCTTATTTAGAATTTGAAAACTTTTCTCAGCTTTCTCATTCCATCTAAATGGTTTTTTGTTTCCTTTGATTGTTTCCACAATTGGAGCACAAATGTTATTGAAATTTCTTATGAACTTTATGTAAAAATAATCAATCCATGAAAACTTATTACCTCATACACACTACTTAGAGGAGGCCATTTCACTATGGCTTTGAACTTCTCCTTATCCATCTTCAAGCCTTCTTGTGAAATGACAAATCCAAAATAGGTCAACTATGTCTTCATGCAAGTGCATTTTTTGAGGTTTATTAGTAGTTTTCTTCTTGTAACTTACTCAAACATTCTAAGATGTTCAAGATGTTCTTCCTTTGATTGAATATAAATCAAAATATCATCTAAATAAATAATGACAAATTTACTAGTGAAATCTTTGAGTACCTCATTCATAGGCCTCACGAATGTGCTTGGAACATTGGTCAATTCAAATGGCATTAAAATCCATTCATAGAACCCATAACTTGCCTTAAAGGATGTCTTTCATTCATCTCCCTATCTGATTTTAATTTGATGATTTCCAATTTTCAAGTCTATCTTGGATAAGTGCCTTTCACCACTTAAATGATCAATTAGATCATTAATTCTAGACAAAGATTCTTAGATTATGATCTTATTTATGGCTCTTAAATCATTACACATTCTCCAACCTCCATCTTGTTTAGGTTTTAAGACTATTAAAATAGTATAAGGACTCAAAATCTCTTTGACTAACCCCTTGTCCAACAATTCTTGCACTTGTTTCTTGATTTCCTTATTTTCCTTTGGTGTCATTCGATTAAGTTGTCTTGTTTAGTAGATTGGATCCTGGTATGAGATCTATGTGATGGATGATGGTTCTTCCTAGAGGTATTTCATTAGGTAAGTCATCCAAAACTATATCAATAAACTCATTAAGTGAGTTCTAAATTTATATAGATAGATCAATCAACTTAGTAGTTTTGATTACTATTTTAGGCTTACCAACAAGTGCATAACATATCTCTTCCTTTCTAATTTACTGTAAGAACTCTTTTTCCACTTTTCAATAATACCTTAGGACTGTCCTCCATTATTGCATTCTCCTCCTTCAATGGTATAAGGGTGTGCTTCTTTCCATCTTTTTCAAAGGTATAGGTATTGCTTCCCCCATCATGTATTGCCTCCTTACCAAACTGTCAAGGTCTACCAAAAAGAACTTGGCAGACATCCATAGGCATGACATCATACATAACCTCATCCTTATAACTACCTATCTTAAATTCCACCTTACATTACTCATTTACCAAGACTTGATATCCTTTTTGCAGCTAAGACATCTTATAAGGAGTAGGGTGTGTTTATTTATTCAAACTTAACTTGTCAACCATTTCAAAAGATACTAAGTTATCAATACTTCCACTATCTATAATGACTTTGTAACACTTACCCTTTGAGTTTTAGGTGGTTCTAAACAATATATTTCTTTATGAAAGCTCATTAATCGCCTTGTTGGGATTGAACAACACTCTCTTCATGATCAAAGACTCTACAACATCAGGTTTGTCTTCAAGATAATGTGATCCTACACTCTCCTCATTATCTTGGACAATTTGAGCACTACCTTGAATTTTTGAAGGATTCATTGGGCACTCATAAGATCTATGCTCATACTTGTTGCATGTTGACCAAATTTGACTTTTAGTTAAATTGGGTCAACCCCTACATATTAATTTTTTTTCAAAAATTACTATATGTCTAATAGGGTCTCATGTTTGTCTAATCATCTCACCTATCCTTGCTCTAGCCTTGGTGTAAACCTATCTTCCTTATACTTGCCTAGTCAACCAAAGTCAACTCTAGTCAAACATAGTCAAATGCTCAAATTATGTTAGATTTTTCCTAATAAGGTCATTTAAATGTTTTAAGGTGTTCTTAAGTCATAAATTTGTCTTTTACCATGTTTCATATGCAAAAAATGCCTTTTAGTCATATTTTTAGCTCATTAAATGACTTGTACAGATGAGTTAAAGAAGAAAAGTGTCACTAAAGAATATTAAAATTTGAATGGGGTCATAACATGTCAAGAATCAGCCATAGGTAGTTCCATACATGAAAATAGGGAGATCTCTTTGAAAATAGGTCGTTAATGGCACTTGTATGAACTTGGTGAGCTCACCTTTAGCTAAAAATGTGGGCCTAGTGTCTCTTCAACTCCCTAAGATATTTAACACAATTGGTGTGTATATTTTTAGTTAGGAAAATCAAATTTTTCTTATGCTCCTTCTTTCTTGCCTTTACAAGCCAAGAAGGGTTAACTTTGAATGCTTGGTACAGTCTATACAATTGGATTTGGAGGGAGTCCTTTTGGAAGTTGAAAGGGGCCTGAATTGCTTCAAATCCATGTAAATTTTTTTATATAACCTCCTTTATGAACCATCACTAAGAATCTAGGTAGCTTTTTATGCTCTCACATCCATGAGGGGTCACCGTTTGAGCTTGTTTCTAAATATTTTTCTTTAGTTTGATAAATTGGTTATTTTTAGGTGTTCCTAGAGGTTGTCTAATGCATATCCATAGTTTTTTCATTGTCTTATCAGTTTTTGAGACCTCAAGAACTCAATAAGCCTCTTTTAGGCTTGTTTGTGTTTGTGAATTGTCTATTCTTTTCACCTACAAGCAGGTGATTTCCATATGGAGGAAGGTGTTTTGAAGTTGATTTCAAAGTGTTCTTGATGGAGTTTATCCATTTGAGGGCTGAAAAATGCATTTGGGGTGTTAGGAGGCTTTCAACAAACTTTTTCTTACTCATTTCCATCCTTTCTACCTACATACAGTCAAATGCATACCTTTAGGTGGCCTGAGCAGAGAGTATGGAGGTCATTTAGTGACCTTGAGGCACTGAAAGAACTCTTCCTTTGCCTTGATAATGTGTAATATCAAGGTAGACTTGTTGATAAGGGTGAATTGTCAAGTGAATAATGAAGGATATATTTAAAGATGATAAGATTGAGACTCAGAACCCTAATCTCTTTTTTGTCAAAATAGAGCTCCTAGCTCTTTTAGATTGATTTTTTATCAATGCCATATTGAATTTTCATCACTTATTTTTCATTAGACATATATTTCTTGGCATGGATAATTAGTGTTCAAAGTTTGAAGGGATGATGACAAGTGGAGAAGGGCATTTAGGATGCCAAAATATGCTCTTAAACACACTAAAATTCATTAATGATCTCTACAGTTGTATGAGCTGACTGGTTCTTCAAATAAATGAAATAGTCTCAATGTATACTAGTAGAGTGAGATAGTATAGTTAAACTAAAGATCACTTACTCATCATAGAAAACAATTAGAGGGAGCATTGAAGGTGAGTTTTACCCTTTAACTGACCTAGTAGTCCGTACACTGAGACAGGGTAACCTATAGCTTAGAAAGGTAGGGTACATTTGACAAAGACCTAAGTATGGTATCTTGATGGTTGTTTGAGAACAAGAATAAAATCACAAGCATGTAAAATTGTTTTACAATCTTAATAATCAAATAATAATCTTTAATACCATGACCAAACATCAACCAAAGCCCAAGATACACTTACAATCAATTGTGTTTTACTGTCTATGGCAGTGAACAGAGGGGTAGTGTCCTTGACATGAATAGGACATAGATTTTAAGCTAGGGGCCCCAAGCCATTGATATATCACTAGGAATAACTCAAATAGGAAGCTCTAGACATGTTTTCAAAGTTCAAAGACTGTAAAATACACAAGCAGGGGTCTTTTCAAGTAGAACACAGTCATGTTAACATGCTACCTTGAAAACCCAAGGATGAGAAAGGAGGTTTGTGGTAGGGAAGAGTGTTTAATGTTTCTTGAATACCTCCACCATGAATATACCAAAACTAATGCAAGAAAAGCATCCATGAGTGACATAAACAATTACATACAGTATACTTCAAGAACCTTGCACAGTCCGTCTAAGAAAAAGTATGGTCTTGCAATTTATGGCTTTGGATGGTCATATGACCTAACCAAGAGTTAAAAATTTGAATAAAACATACTTTGGAGTTAAATAAGTCCTTTTAATGGTTAATTTGTTAAGGAAAATAGGAAAAGTGCCCCTTGTTTTGTCTCAGATAAGGGGCACTTTTTCCCTTGCATAAACCCTAGTTTCTTGATAAAGGAGATCAAAACATGAAACAAAATCCATGGAAACTTTCCAAAAAGTTTTAAGGAGCTATGTGAAATCCATACTAGCATGAGAAATCAAGCTAGAAGGTTTGAGGTCAAACATGTTACTCCATGCAATAAAGTTTACAGGCAGGGTAGTTAGGCAAGGTGTACGCCTAACCCCAAATGAGAAACCACTTTTAGTTCTAGCATTTAAAAAGCATTCTAATGATTTAGATCATGTACATGGGGTATAAATGAGGTGTTTTAACCATCATAAGGCATGGTAATACATTAGGGGTTAGGTTGAGCCTACATTATAGGCAGTCCTATCAGACCTGATCTAGGCCTAGTACCTAGAAGTAGTCCATCATCATTTTGGGGATAAATAGACATTGATATCAGTTGGTTCATGTTCTTGGGGAGGCATACGGTCTATCTAAGCCATCACTTTGTAGATAAGTTCACCAAAAATAATTTTTTAGGTTTGAGGATACTCAAACCCTATAAAATGTATTAAAGGAACCCAAGTGGCCAACTTAGGATGCTTGTATCTTCCATGATACTTTGCATGGAGAGATAAGGTGTTTGGGGATGTTATAAAGGGTCCCTAAGAAGACCTCATTGGCATTGGTTCATAATCCAAGGTGCAACCTTTATGAACAAAGGCTAAGAGTTTAAGTGACTCTAAAACCCTCACAAAGCCTCTCTTAGATCCGATGGAGAAGATATTGCAAATGGAGTATCCATATGGGAGTAAAGGCTAGGAAAATGATTTGGAGTTGCATAGCAATCTCTAGGGCCTTGTTACATATGACTGAGGTGTACCCTACCTATACATATGGTGTACAATAGGGATTTTTTTGATAGATTTGTGTGTTTTTTAGGTATGGAGAAGCTTCAAGGGATGCAACCACTTTTAGGAGAGTTATTGAGACTTTTTATAAGTCTTAATGTCCATATATTGAACTATATAATCTCCTAAGTGTGCCTATCATCTCCTTTATCTTAGCTAGTCTAGTAAGTAGGTAGTGAACACTTAGTGAAAATGATGAAAACTCTAATTGGTAAGCCTCTTGAGGCTTGATTCATGAACTTAATGATATGGAAACTCTTGAAAAGTGTCATTCCTCATTGTGTATGGATTAGATTGAAGAATTGGAAACATTTTGTTTGCCAAGTGTGAGAGGTGCATGATAAGGAGTCATTTGTAACTATTAGAGATGATTTCTCATGGATAAAAAGATATGAATGGTTTTAGACCTTTTCAATGCATGTAGAGGCTTATCAGTAACCCCTCCCCTTTATATCAATCATTAGACTTGACCCTAATCTATGATGAGGCAGTCTAATGAGGGCAAATCATGAAGACAGTTTCTTATGCAAGCAAAAGAACATCTACACCATATATGGTGGAGTTAGATGAGTTTGAGAGACATTTATCACTATTTTCCTTATATGACATATATAATTCTTGATTATATGCTATTATAACTCATTCTCCTTGTTTGAAAAGTGTCTTAATGACTCTTGAGCTTCACCTTCTCTCTCTTCTCTCACATTTGCTATATATACTATCCTTTTTGGCAATTGTATAGATCTCTCCACCTGAGTATGGGAAATACCTATTCAATTTTTTCCTTAAACTAATAAATAATGTTGCTTTACCTCATTAATGACTTCATCAAGTGCATGTTATGGTTGTTGGTCTTGTACAAGTGTATTTTTGCTTACCTTGACATGGTATCCTTCCTAGTGCCTTGTGTAGTTTGAAAGATCTATTTTATAGGTCAGCAAGAAGTGTCTAATGTGGATTACATGTATAGTGAGCATCTTATTAATTAGTGTTTATATAATATCTATTGTCTAATTCCTCCTAATCTAGACTCTCTTCAAGACCCCATGCTTGAAACATTGATGTAGAAGACAGATTTTAGTTTGATGGATGAAGTGTATGTGTAGTTTTCCTTTTAGTTCTAAGTGCATTGAAAGTAGTGTGAGTAGACCATTTATTTGGTGCATCACCTCCTTATCTAGGTTTATTTTAGGCTTCTTAACCCTTTTCCTCATAAATTAAAGTGTGGTTGTGGTGTGTGTAAGTGGTACATCAAGGGATCTAGCCCTAGTCTAGAGACTTGCCTCAAATTTGGGTCACCCACAACCCTGAGGTGTTTTCATTGTGCCACTTGAATGAGGAGAGACTTATCATCTCCTCAAGGGGTGAAAGTTCAAGTGAAAATAGTTTTTGGCATGCTTGGTGGGACTGAATAGTCCATTCCTTAAGGAGTTTTGGTGTTCTCCTCAAGATATCAGACTTGGGAGGAAATTACACTAAGCACCAATGGGGACTCCCAAGTAAAAATCTACTGGTTAAGTAGTCTAGGTACTCTAATTGAAGTTGTTTCTTATTCTATACACTTCTCATGAATGATTCATGGCATATTTAGATGTTGACTTTGTCTTAACACAAGTTGGTGAGACATATCCATATTTTCCCATTCCCTATCAATATGAACAAGTCCTTGGTAATTCTTGTTAGTCCCAATATGAACACATTCAATCCTTATATGATTTGCATTAGTCCTATAATCAACCCTCCCAAGCTTGTGCTTCACCTAGTTCACCTAGTTCCTCTCTAAGTCAATCCATTGCAAGTTTCAAGAAGAATCTCATTAGCTATAAAGATTATATGCTAGATCTTGATACTAGAAATGGTTGTGGTCAAGTCATCCCTAGTGATTGTATCAAGAGTGTGAGGGATGATTTAGATCTTGTCAAGGGAGAATGAATGCCCATTGAGAGAGCTAATTGGCAAGGACTTACAAGTGAATTGCTTAATGTTTGTGGTCTAATTTTCCTCATAGAAGAGAGGTTGAAAGCTCATAAACCAGCTTAGTCTTGGTAGCTCCAATACACCCCACATCAGCCTTCAAGTGTGTCAACTATGCCTATTCAAAATACTAATCCAATCATGCTTCAAAATGCCCCAATTTCTTCATGCATTCTACAAAGTTTCCCTTCTTGGAAGTCCATCCAAGAGACCAGCCAAAGGAAGAGGGACATCACTGTTGGAGAATATTTTGAGAGAAGAAGGTTGATATTGGAGGCCCATCTTGATAAGGAGATTGAGTTGGCAAACCAACATGTGACACAATCCATCATGGTAGAAAAAATGATGTTCCTAAGTGTGACATTCCAAGATGGAGACAAGATGTTACACCCAAGGAAATCTCAAGATTCCTAAGCCTATCATTTACCCCTCCATTTGCATCTAAACCTCATGAAAAATTATCTAAGCCTAGCTTCCCAAAATGGAAAGAAGTAGTGGCAGCTTGTGGAAATAAGGATAAATAATGTCTAAGTGGAGAAGTTGGAAATGAAGAGAAATTTTAACCTATTCAACTCCCTCTCACCCCTCCTCAAGAAGCCTTTTGCCCTTCATCTGAACTTTATTTTACTCGCTTTCCCAATGAAAGTCTTATTTCCCCCAAGAGAAGCTATTTCAAGAAAACCTTGCCAAAAAAATTGAGGATCTGGAACTCAAATTGCAGAATCTCTCATCTATTCAAGGGAAGATTGAAGCTAATTAGGTATTTGAACCTAATGTGGATCAGTTGATTAAGGAGAAATCAGATTCTAATGGTGAGGATGGCATTGCTCTTTGGAAGACTTCTTGGGCCAAAGTTCCTGGTTTTGAGATGCCTTGTATTGGCACCACTAAGAGGGAGAAGTAGATGGAAATTTCAGATTGGATTAATGATAAGGATCAACTAACTTCTTGTGAGGAAAAATCAAATTATGATGATAATGAAGATGGCATTCTTGGTGTTGAAGAAGAAGCCTTGGAAGAGGTTCTCTTAGACTCAAAAGAAGAAGAGGAAGAAATTTATCTTGGTTTTCCCCTTCATGATGTTGATCAAGAAGAGAATGATGACTTGTGGTAGAGTTTTGAAGACATTTTCAATGAAGTGGAAAGCCTCAAGGGGCCTACAATTCCTTTAGAGCTAACTACAATAAATGGTAAGCAAGATGATATGTATCAATAAGAGGACATGTGGGATACTTATATGCAAATGTTCAAAGAATATGAAGATAGTGAGAAGGAAAGACTTCTAAGAAAACAAGCCCAAAATGTAAAGGATCAAGTAAGTGTTGAGAGGTATCACCATCAAGAGAGTCTAAATCATGATGGAGTAATCTATGATGACTATGAGTCTTTTGAAAATGGTTTGAAGATTCATTCTATAACTACATGTGAATTTGATTCTATAAATATCAAGGAGTTTGAATAAGAAACACTCCTAGAATGCCATGATACAAGACTTTTTGAAGGGTTTGAAGAGGTTGTAACAAAACAAAAGAGTAATGAAACCTTTCAAAAGGACAAAGACATTCAAGAAGTTATTCCATTCATGGGCATACAAATCTGCCATGATGAGACAAAGAAGCAACAGCATGAGGTATCTTTCCTAGGTCAAGAACAGTTCATCTACCTTGGAGACTTGTTTGAGAGGACTCTATCACAAGACATGCTAAGCCAAGGAAAAATAAAGGAGCATCAGTCATCTAGGCCTACATCCAAAAGGAAACATGATTGGCACCCTCATTCATCTCATGAGGAAGGAGATTCTAGATACTTTCCTTTTGATCCAAGAAGGAGTTATGTATAGTTATATGTGCATAATTATTTTTTTCTATTGTGTCTTGTATTTTCTAAGTGCTTAATATCACAAGTGTGCCTTTGCTTTCTGTATTTGTTTAGTCTTTTTGTGTGTTGTCTTTCCTTTATGTTTTTTAAGGTTAATTAGCTATCTTTTTAGTCAGGTGAAGGTTTGATCCTACGATTTTTTAGTTCATTTGATTCCCGTTACCCAATGGATGGGACAAGGCTACTGGTCCTTAACATAGGCAAGTATGTTACCCGTACAAATTGCCAAAAGTGTTGAAAAAATTTGAATTTTAGTCAAATTAGGTAAAATCCTACATATTAAAACTTTTTCAAAGGTTCCTATATGTCTAATAGGGTCTCATGTGTGTCTAAACATCTCACATATCCTTGCTCTAGCCTTGGTGTAAGCCTATCTTACTTATACTTGCCTAGTCAACCAAAGTCAACTCTAGTCAAACAAGGTCAAAGGCTTAAATTGTGTTATAATTGTCATAATATGATAATTGAAATGTTTTAAGGTGTTCTTAATTCATAAATTTTTCTTTTACCATGTTTCATATGCAAAAAATGCCTTTTAGTCATATTTTTGGCTCATTAAATGACTTGTACGGATGAGTTAAGGAAGAAAAGTGTCACCAAGGAAGATTTCAATGTGAATGGGGTCATAAATGTCAGGAATCAGTTAGAGGTAGTCAAGAGGTAGTTTTATACATGAAAATAGAGAGATCTCATTGAAAATAGATCATTAATGGCACTTGTACAGACTTGGTGAGCCCACCTTTAGCTAAAAATGTGGGCCTAGTGTCTCTTAAACTACCTAAGATATTTACCAAACTTGGTTTGTAGAGTTTTAGTTAGAAAAATCAAATTTTTCTTATGTTTCTTCTTTCTTGCCTTTGCAAGCAATGAAGGGTCAACTTTGAATGCTTGGTATAGTTTGTACAATTGGAGTTGGAGGGAGTCCTCTTGGGAGTTGAAAGGGGCCTGAGTTAGCTTCAAATCCATGGCAAGATTTTTTTGTTTCATATCTCCTCCTTTATGAACCATCACTAAGAATCTATGAAACTTTTTATGCCCTCACATCCATGAAGGGTCACTTTTTGAGCTTGTTTCTGAATTTTTTGCTTTGGTTTGATAGATTGGTTATTTTCAAGTGTTTTTCAAAGTTGTCTAATGCCTCTCCATAGTTTTTTAATTGTCTTCTCAGTTTTAGAGACATCAAGAACTCAATAATCCTCTTTTAGCCTTGTTTGTGTTTGCAAATTATCTACTCTTTTCACCTATAGATAGGTGATTTTCATATGGAAGAAGGTGTTTTGAAGCTGATTTCAAAGTGTTCTTGATGGAGGTTATCCATTTTAGGGCTGAAAAATGCATTTGGGGTGTTAGGAGGATTTTAACAAACTTTTTCTCACTCAATTCCATACTTTTTGCCTACATACAATCGAAGGCATACCTTTAGGTGGTTTGAGCAGAGAGTATGGAGGTCATTTAGTGACCTTGAATCACTTAAGGAACACTCCCTTTTCCTTGATATTATCTAATAGCATGGTATCCTTGTTGATAAGGTTGGATTTCCATGTGAAGAATGAAGGATATCTTCAAAGATGATAAGACTGAGGCTCAGAACCCTAATCTCTTTTTTGTCAAAATAGAGCTCCTTGCTCTTTTAGATTGATTTTGTAGCAATGTCATATTGACATTTGGTCACTTCTTTTTCATTATACTTATATTCCTTGGCATGGATAATGAGTGTGCAAAGTTTGAAGGGATGATGACAAGTGGAGAAGGGCATTCACAAGGCCCAAATATGCTCTTAAACACACTAAAATTCATCAGTGATCTCTATAGTTGTATGAGTTGACCGGTTATTCAAATCAATGAAATGGTATCAATGTATACTAGTAGGGTGAGATGGTATAGTTAAACTAAATATCACTTACTCATCATATAAAACAAGTAGAGGGAGCACTGAAGGTGAGTTGTACCCTCTAATTGACCTAGCAGTCCGTACACTAAGACAGGGTAACCTACAGGTCAGAAAGGGAAGCTAAAATTGACAAAGACCTAAGTATGGTATCTTGATGGTTGTGTGAGCACAAAATAAAATCACAAGCATTGAGAAGTGTTTTATGGTCTTAATAATCAAACAATAATCTCTAATACCATGACCAAACATCAATCAAAACCCAAGATACACCTACAATCAACTATGTTTTATTGTCTATGGTAATGAGCAAAGGGGTAGTGCCCTTGACATGATTAAGACATATATTTTAAGTTAGGTGGCCCAATATATTGATATATCACTAGGAATAACTCAAAGAGGAAGCTTTATGCATGTTTTCAAAGTTCAAAGACTATAAAATACACAAACATGGGTCTTTTCAAGTAGAACATAGTTAGGTTAATGTGCTACCTTGAAAACCCAAGGATGGGAAAGGAGGTTTGTGGTAGGTAAGAGTGCTGAACATGTATTGAATAACTACACCATGATGTTGACACCTTGAATATACCCAAACAAATGCAAAACAAGCATCTATGAGTGACATAAACAACTACATACAGTATACTTCAAGAACCCTACATAGTTTGTCTAAGAAAAAGTAAAGTCTTTCAATTTATGGTTTTGGATGGTCATATGACCTAATCAAAAGTTAAAAATTTTCATAACACATCCTTGGTATTTCAAGAAGTCCCTCAAATGGTTAATTTGTTAGTTTAAATAGGAAAAGTGCCCCCTTTTTTGTCTCAAACAAGGGGCACTTTTTCCCTTGTATAAAACCTATTTTATTGATAAAGGAGATAAAAACATGAACCAAAAGCCATGGAAAATTTCCAAAAAGATTTGAGGATCTATGTGACATCCATACCAGCATGATAAATCAAGATAAAATGTCTAAGGTCAAACACGGTACTCCATGCAACAAGTTTGTAGGCAGGGTAGTTAGGCAAGGTGTTAACGTAACCCCAAATGAGAAACAAATTTTAGTTATATCATTTGAAAAGAATTATAATGATTTATATCATGTCCATGGGGGTATAAATGAGGTTCTTGAACCATCAAAAGGTAGGGGAATCCATTATGGGGTTAGATTAAGCCTACATTGTAGGTAGTTCTAGTAGATCTAATCTAGGCCTAATACCTAGAAGTAGTCCATCATCATTTTGGGGCTAAACAAACATTTAGATAATTTGTTTCATGTTCTTGGGGAGGAATAAGGTGTATCTAAGCCATAAAATTTGTATATAAGTTCACAAAAAATCCATTTTCAGGCTTGAGTATACTCAGACCCTATAGAATGTATTGAAGGAACCCGAGTGGCCAACTTAAGATGTTTGTATCTTCCATGATACTTTGCATGGAGAGATAAGGTGTTTGGGGATATTATAGAGGGTACCTAAGAATACCTTAGTGGATATACTTGAGACTCCAAGGTGTAGCCTTTATGAACAAAAGCTAAGAGTCCAAGTGACTCTAAAACCCTCACAACCCCTCTCTTACACCCGATGGAGAAGATATTGCAAGTGGAGTATCCAGATGGGAGTAAAGGCTAGGAATATGATTTGGAGTTGCATAGGACTCGCTAGGGCCTTGTTACATATGAATAAGGTGTACCCTACCTATATGTATGGTGTACAATAGGTATTTATTTGATAGATTTGTGTGTTTTTTAGGTATGGAGAAGCTTCAAAGGATGTAACCACTTTTAGGAGAGATTGGGAATTTTTATAAGTCCTCATGTCTATAGATTAAACTATATAATCTTCTAAGTGTGCCTATCATCTCCTTCATCTCAACCAGACTAGTGAGTAGGCAGTGAACACTTAGTGAAAATGATGAAAACTCTAATTGGGAAGCCTTTTGATGCTTGATTCATGAACATGATGACATGGAAACTCTTGACAAGTGTCATTCCTCCTTGTGCATGGATTATATTTCATAATTGGAAACATTTTGTGTGCCAAGTGTGAGAGGTGCATGAGAGGGAGTCATTTGTAACTGTTAGAGAGGATTGCTCATGGATAGAAAGATATTAATGGTTTTAGACCATTCCAATGCATGTATAGGCTTATCATTAACCTCTCCCCTTCATATCAATCATCAGACCTGACCCTACTTAGTGATGAGGTAGTCTAATGAGGGTAAATCATGAAGATAGTTTCTTATGCAAGCAAAAGAGCATCTATGCCACATATGAGGGAGTCAGATGAGTTTTAGAGACATTTTTTCCTTATTTTCCTTGTAAGACCTTTATAATTATTGATTACATTCTTTACAACTCATTCTCCTTATTTAAAAAGTGTCTTAGTGACTCTTGAGCTTAACTTTCTCTTTCTTCTCTCACATTTGCTATATATACTAGCCTTTTAAGTTGTATTATGGATCTCTCCACCTGAGTATGGTGAATCCCTACTAAATTTTTGCCTTTAACTAATAAATAATGTTGTTTTACCTCATTTATGACTTCATCAAGTGCATGTTATGGTTTCTGGTCTTGTACAAGTGTATTTTTGCTTACCTTGACATGTTATCTTTCATAGTGCCTTGTGTAGTTTGAAAGCTCTCTTTTATATGTCAGCAAGAAGTGTCTAATGTGGATTACAGGCATAGTGAGTAGCATATTAATTAGTGTTTATAAAATACCTATTGTCTAAGTCCTTCTAATATAGACTCTCTTCAATACCTCATGCTTGAAACATTGATGTAGAAGAGATTTTAGTTTGATGGATGAAGTGTATGTGTAGTTTTCCTTTTAGTTCTAAGTGCATTTAAAGTGGTGTGAGTAGACCATCTATTTGGTGCATCACATGATTAGATAGGTTTATTTTAGGCTTCTTAACCCTTTTATTCATAAATTAAAGTGTTTTTATGGTGTGTGGAAGTGGTACATCAAGGGAAATAGCCCTAATCTAGAGACTCACCTTAAAGTTGGATCACTCACAACCTTGAGGTGTTTCCATTGTGCCACCTGAATGAGGAGAGACTTTTCACCTCCTCAAGGGGTGAAAATTCAAGTGGCAATATTGCATTTGAAACATCTACTAACAAAGCCTCTTCCTCTACCTATTGTCAATGGTCTCCTACCTTTGAATGAATAACCACCTCTTTGGGTTTGTCCTTGACTTTGTCAACCATTAGCTTCTTCATTATAGATCTGTAGCTAACTCTTTCCACCATGTTGTCCTTTGTCTCTAAAATTTATGCCTTTACCTTTTGAATGTTGAGTTTGTTTCCTAAACAATTTGCCCTCTGCCTTAAGAGCAAATCGGTATACCTCTTCAATTGATCTTGGTGATAGAATCCTAATCTCATCTTGAATGTTGAAACTTTATATATTGATTTATTTAGCCACCTTTTAATCATCTTATTCTATATGTCTTGATCTAATGGTTAGCTTGTAGAAATCCTCTATGTAGTCCTTGATTATCATCTCCTTTTGCCTTAGGTTTTGAAGATTCTTGAAGAGATTAATTTGTTAGTCTTTTAGCATGAATTTTTATTTCAACTTGGCCACCATTTTATCTCAAATTTTAATCTTGGGATTTCCCTTCCTTCTTCTCTCATCTTGCACTCCATCCCACCATAGGGATGCATGACCCTTCAATCTTGTCATGGAAAACTTCACCTTATTATCATCATCTACATTTTCATACTCAAAATTTTTATACATAACACTGATCTATTGAATTAATATCTCCACATTCAAGCTATTTTCATACACAGGTATATCTATTTTGGGTTTAAAACTAAACCCCATGACTACTCTGATCAATCTCTCTTTTGCTCTTTCTTCTCCTTCTTCTTGCTCTACCCTTTTTTATTGAGGCTCTTCCTCTTCTCTATCACTGAGATCTCCCATATCAATTCCTCATCTTTTTTTAAGTTCTATGGACTTCAACCTAGCTTGAATGTTTCTCATTTTTCTCAAATAATACTATATGAGTGGGCTACCTCATCTAGCCTCTACTTCTTGATCTTATCGATGTATCTACAAGCCTCATGTCTTTGGATTGTTCTTATTTCCTTGACTGGGATCTAAAAAAACTTTTGTCAACCTAATATTGTGCTCTGATACCATTATTAATGTAAATAGGTCTTTTAAGGTCTAATTTTCAAGAAGACTATCTTAAGGCGATATGACTGTATTCTTGCTTATAGGCCTATTTAGAATTTATGAATAACTATGGTGTAGAATCATACTATAAATATCATTTAAATGATCTTACACTTTCATTTTTATCTTATCTAATCTAAGGAGCAAGTTGTTACCCTTTTTGAGACTTGAAAACTCAAGAAAGTTTGAAAATTGTAAGTTTTAACCCTATTTTAAGGCCTATTTACAGTCTACCAAACATGGTCAGTAATAAATATTCCTGAATAGGTCCAAAATTATTTAAATCATTTTGATCCTTTTAAAACACCCTCTATAATGTACTTATACAATTTTATAGGTTTTTGACAGTTCATTTTCAATATATTCCACTTTTAATGGACTTAAACCCTAAACTAAGGTTTCCTGACTATACATGACCCTAGGATTTTGATGGTTCATTTTCAAGAGGTTATAGTTCTTAATTTAAGACCCCTACCTATATCTCTTACTCTACCAATTGAAGTCCAACCCTAACACATCCAAAATTACATAAAAGTGTCTTCTTTTCTAAGATTGTATCACTGAAAATAGAGTTTCAGACCTTTGTAGTTAAGGAAAACATCCTAAAAAAATTATATGATTAATAAACCATTAGAAAATTATTTAATACCTTCAAGAGTCTTAGATATACAACCAAAATCTCTTTATTCATGTAGCTTCCAAAATCACATATAGACCTCTATACATACACAATAAAATTACTCCATTAGAACTATAAAATCAACATTTCTCCTTAGTTTGATGCATTATTAACCTCCTATATGCTTGGTTTGAAGTCTATCATGATTGTTTTTAGATGTCTATACTTGGTTTTCTTGTATTCCATTACAATAATCTCTCAAGTATATAAAATGTATCTTAGACCATGCTTAGTTTATGAAACCTCCTACGTTAGATGTGTCTAAATTAGATTTAGGAAAATTTTATGTTGTATGAAATATTGATAAACATCTAGAACAGGTGTCAAGACCTTAAATACCCCTACACAAGGATCACAACCCCTTCTCACACAAAAAAGATGATAAACTTTACTAAAAACCTTACAAACAAATTTGAAAATTTGAAATGCTTGATTTTAGTAGGCAACTTGAAAAAGATTACTAAAAGATGTAAACTTGACAAGAGAATCCTAAACCAAGGTTTTTATTGAGCATTCATGATCTCTAAGACATATTTGGAATAAAAAACAAACATGCTTAGACTATCTACAAGTATGCACCTGAATTAGTGGCATAGGTCTGACAAGATCATGCACAAGAATTGAAGGAAATTGTTGGAGAGTTGTCAATGATGTCATGGAGGTGTCTAGGTGAGTGGATGAAGTGTCTTGATAGTCTAAGTGTCAATTACAAAGTGTGTAGTGTGTTTATCTTAGTATGCTTAAAGTAGGCTTGTTTGATCTTTAGTTTTAGCATGATTAGGGATGGCTATAAAGTATTGAGCACATGTGAGGGGTCCTAGTAGAGGTCAAAGATGATTCGAGACCTTGTGTAAGTGCATGGTATTCATCTAGTTTTTCATTTTGTTCATTTTGACATAGTTGGTTCTATGTAAGAAAAATATGAGTAGGAAATTTGTTGACATCACCATTTCCATGTATGGATGAGTCAGGGGGAGTTTGTCATATGGGTGTGATCATATTACTCCAGATTTTCCATGGTCCAAGTTTCAGGTCATTCGAGTGAGTGTAGATAAAGATATGAGTTTAAAATTGGATTTCTATGTAGGTTATAAAGGTTCCCATACTTAGCTAGACCATCATTACACATCATGTAGATATGTATGAACCAGTATGTTTGTGCATTTATTTTATATATGAATAAATTCAATAATAGTCAAAGTTTTACTTTAATATGTTGTATATACTGCCAAGAAGCTAACCTAAAAATTTGGAAACTTGAAGTGTTGTCTAGCTCAAGTTATAAAGCTTCAAAGTTACTCTAGCAGACTATGATGGGTCGAAGACCATAGAGTTTAACCACATCAAAGATTGAGGTCATGTATACAGAAGATCAATTGTGAGTAATGAATCATACATATTGATATCAATGGTGTGTATGAAGTCAACATGTCATAGGTTGCACGTATATGTGACAAGTGTCATAAGCTCGCTAGTCTAACAAAAGATTAATGGTGATGGTGGTTTGTACTGATAGAGATCAATATTGCAAAACAAGTCAAAGAGTTAATAATGCATGTGAGACTATTAAGTGTCACAATCATAGAGACTTTCAGTAAAGGGCTTAGAAGGCATACAAGGGTATCAAGTGTCATAATCTTGAGAGTTCTAAGCAAGATCTAATGGTGAGCGCTATAAGGTAAGGACTAGGCTAATTCACAGATATTGATGGTGTGCATTTGGTCAATATTACAAGGGTACATGAGATGAGGTCAACATGTTTGATGTTTAATAGTTTAGTCAAGTTAAATTTTAATCTACTTTTAAAGAAGATCGATGGTGCATATTTAATCTAAGATATGAGGACATGAGATGTTGGCATAATGTTTAAAGTTTAAAAATTGCTTAGTGATCATTGGAATTCAAATATGCACTTGTTAAACTTCCAATAGTCACTGAACAATTGTTAAACTTTGAACACTATGTCAACATCTCATGTCCTCACATCTTAGTTCAAATACGTACTATCAATCTTCTTTGAAAGTAGCTTGAAATTTAACTTGGATTAATTATTAAACATTGAACATGTTGACCTCATCTCATGCACCCTTTTAATATTGACCAAATGTGCACCATCAATGTTTGTGGATCAACCTGGTCCTTACCTTGCAGTGTTTACCATTAGATCTTGCTCAAAACTTCCAAGATTATGACACTTGGCACCCTCATGTGCCTTCTGATCACTTTATTAAAAATTCATGTTCTTATGTCACTTGGTAGTCTCACATGCATTGTTGACTCTTTGACTTGTCCTACACCATTGATCTCTATTAGTATGAATTGCCACTCAACATTGAACTTTTGTCAGACTAGTGAGCTTGTGACACTTGTCACCTTCGTGTGCAACCTTTGACATGTTGACTTTATACACACCATTGATCTCATTATGTATGATTAAGCACATACCATTGATCTTATGTATAAATGACTTTAGTCTTTGATGTGGTTAAACTTGACAGTCTCTGACCCATCACATTTTTCTAGAGCAACTTTGAAGCTTTATAACTTGAGCTAGATAACACTTCAAGTTTTCAAAATTTTAGGGTTGCTTCTTGGAATTATAGACAACATATTCAAGTAAACCTTTGACCATTATTGATTTTATTCATACCTAAAATAAATTCACAAACATACTGGTTCATACATATTTATATGACATGCAGTGACATTTTGGCTAAATATGAGAACATCTACAATCTGCTTGGAAAGTCAACTTTAAACCCGCATATCTTTAGTTATGATCACTTGCATGACTTAAAAATTGGACCATATAAACTTGGTACTAATTTTATCACATCCATATGACCAACTCCCCCTAACTCATCCATATGTGGTAATGGTGATGTCATCAAACTGCCTACTCAAATTTTTTATCACAGAACCAACTATGCCAAAATGAAAAAAATTAAGAACCAAATAAATACCATGCACTTACACAAGCTCCTATCATCCTTAACCTCTGATAGGACCACTCACACATGCTCAATACTTAATACCCATCCCTAATCATGCCAAAATTGAAGATCAACCAAGCCTACTTCAAACATACTAGGATAAACATAGTGCACACTTTACAATTGATGCTTAGACTATCAAGATAATTAATCCACTCACCTGGACACCTCCATGACATCATTGACAACTTTCCAATATTAGTTCCACTAAAGTAGACATGTTAGATGAATGCATGGAACATTCATTAAAATAATGTCCATGTGAAGTTAAGAGCATGGATCAACAATCCTTAAAAGTGAAGAATAAACTCCAAATGAAGATCCATAGGAACATATGAGTCATTGATGTTCTCAATAGATGTACTCTCACTAGAGACAATAGACTCCTCTAAAGTAAAAATTTGTGATGATTTGAAAGAGCAACATTTTGTATAAAAATTGATGTGGATTATGTAAAACAAATATCAAGTTTTGTAGAAACTCATCCCATAGTGGTGGCTCAATAAGAGAAGAGCGATTTCTAACATGAATGAATCATCACAAGAAAGGATAGTAGGAACAAAGATTAAAATCTCATAAAAGATAATATCAGGAGAGATAAAAATCTTAGAAGGATCTCCAAAAAGATTTTGAAGAATGCTCCAGTCAGTGTAAAGACACTCTATGTGCTCCAACTAGTGAAGTATATCCATGGAAACGTACATCAATAAGTGACTAATAAAATAGTTGTATGAAAGGTAAATGCAACTGATCTATTAAATCAATCCTAGTTTAGAGAAGATAAATCCTACTTACACTTTTGATTATTGAAACATTAGATATTTGAGGTCGTGACCAAGATAGGTCCACTAAATCTAGCCAAGAGATCTCTTACCACAATGATATCACTAGGGAGCATCCCAAATCCTCCAATCAAGCAAAACTATGCAATAGCGTTAACTAGATCCTATGTTTTCATATTCACTAAACTATTAACAAGTAAAGAAAAGTCTAATCTAGTTCTCACCAAATCTTGTAACACAAAATGGGGGTAATAAACATTAAAATTAAATATGCATAGTATACATATACTCACATACTTATATATAGAATCCTAGTGCATGGGAGATGAATACAAATGCAAATTTATCTACTCTTATAAACGAGGAACAAAGTTAGGAATACTTACCTTTAAAGATGAACTCATTGTGCCCCAATCTCTCCCTTGGACAAGGTGATTTTCAAGAGGTTGTTGTGGTATGTAAGGATCACAAGGATAAATTATCTCTAGGCTACATAACCTATAAATTCTTCCAAAAGACTTCTCTACAAGACAAGATTTGTATCTCCAAAGAAAGTATTAAATCCTAAGCTATGCTCCTCGAGTAGAATGGTAGATAAGCATATTCACAATATATATATATATATATATATATATATATATATATATATATATATCTTCTTCTCTTCTCTTCCTATAAATTATGGAAATGAATGTGTATATATACTATAATCTAAACCTAAACCTTTCCAAAATTTTAGCCAACAAAGTTGGCCCAATCGACTCTGTATTGATAATTGATAAAACAAGTATCAAGTAGAATACAAAGTCAGCCCAATTGACTCTATATTGTTAATTGATAAAAATAGGTATCAATTAGAATACAGAGTCAACCCAATCGACTATGTATTGTTAATTGATAAAAACAAGTATCAATTAGAATACAAAGTCAGCCTAATTAACTATGTATTATTAATTGATAAAAATAAGTTCAAATAAGAATACAAAGTTGACCTGATCATTTCTATATTATAAACTATCAAAAATGGGTTTAGGATTAGGAAGGTGCTAAGGGAAGTGGTGAAAATCTTAGAGTGTGCAAGAGAGGAGGCACGACTTAGGGAAGTACATAGGATAAGGTTGTGTTGATATCAAGTGGTTGGACAAATGGCAGGAATGATACAAAGCCACAACAATCTTGCAAAGCAACAATGGTTTGCCCACCTCTTTCTTGGTGTACCCTTTAAGGTGTGCACTCAAAAATATTGAAACTCAATAGGGTCTTTCAAGAGAGAAAGTGTTAGTAATTGGTAAAGTTAAGAAAAATATTGTATGTATACATATGCCCCACTTGAAGCTCATCACGTGTCATGTGAGTATAACAAGGATGGTGCTTCGAGAAAGATCATGGAAACACATGAAAATGAGATAAATAAAAATGAAATACTAAAATTAATTATGAAATGAAATGAAAGTAACTAAAAATAACATATGCATACATTAAATTATCTTTTTGTTGAATGACTACATGCAAATATCATAATCTTGATCATGGAGGGTGTAATACCTACATATGAGAAACATTAGGGATACAATAATAATAATATAAATAATGTGTGCATAGGTAGGATGGTCAAAATAGTAATGAATTACTTATAAAATCATTCAAATGAAAAAATGATGACAAATTATTGAAGAACACACTAAATCACATTGGGAAGCATGTAAAACATACATGGCAAAAAGGAATGTAGAACATACTAAATCATATTGGGAAGCATGTAAAACATCAATTAAAAATGAAATATCAATGCTATAAAAATCTAACAAAGATATATAAGCAAGTGAAAAGTAATCCCATGTAAGATAAGCATGTCAAATCAAACATAAAGTAAAATACGAATGACTGAAAATCAAGTTTAAATCAAGATGTAATACAAGTATGTCAAATGAAGATGAAGAAAGCATAAATAAATGAAAATAAAATGTAAGTCAAGATGTAAGATAAACATGTTGAAGTCATACATAAAGAGAAACATGTAAGAATGACAAATGTGATATGCAAGATAAGTGAAGTCCACAAAAATCAAATATGAACATGATGGATAAATGAAAATCAAAATCTCTAAAGGATGAAAACTCAAACTTACTGCTTGTTCTAAGATATAATGTAATAAAACACAACCACCTAATGACATGAATATTATGGTAATGATATGGTATGGTAAATTGTGTAAGGGTGTTTGTGAGGAAGGCTTGGTCTTATCTAAGGTCTTACAATGCAACTCACAAACTATAAACTAAGAGGCATAAGTTGGTAGAGGTGATCAAGGATGTGATCAGCTAAAAATAATATCAATAAGGGGAATATAAGGAAAATATTATGTAAATAAGGAATGTGAGGCACCACATGGGTGATGTGAACATCCTTAGCAAGAATGAGACACACTAGGCAAGTGAAAAAGGCTAAAAAATATCAACACCAATGACTTAAGACACTTTGACTAATAAACACAAAGTTTGGTCTAACAAGTTAAGTACATAAATCAACCCATGAAGGCTATAAGCATAAAAATTAAAATGGACCTACCTTTCCACAATGTGTTCCTCATTCCTCAAGATCCCTTACAAGGTCATCGATCTCTTGTGAATATTGCGTACTTGCATGAGAAAGTAGGTGGCACTAGTTAGTATATGATATAATGAGACCTCCTACCCAAGTCTACTGGCCTTCCATACCCCAATGAACTTTGGTTCTATGATGAGGCCAACTATGGAGTTTGAGCTTTGACTAAGATAGAAGATGTGCCAAATATAGATCATGTCTTTTGGAGTGATCTAACTTTTAATATTATTTTTTTCTTTTAATCAGTCTTTTATTTGTATTTTATGATTTTTATTTTAACTCTTTTGGTTTTTTCTATTCCTCCTCTATATGGATTCAGATAACCAATCATGAGTGAAATAGGTGACAAACACAAGAGAGCTTACACTTGGCAACTAGAGAAAAGGACCTAAAGACCAAGGTATCTAAAGAATCTTATACTTGCCCACAAGTAAGTATGAAATCTCAAAATTGACCTATGTGTACCTCAAATGAAAGGAATTAAGGGAAATCTAGAGATCATGAGAGATCTATCTATGTAATAAGTGATATAATGATGAATATGCTCGTAGAATTTCACAAGGAGGTAAAATAGTGCTATGAAGGGATGGGGCTATTCTATTATATTTATGCCATCAAAAAGTCATGGTAACCTACAAAGGATATAGCATAAGAACCAAATAAAGTAGTCATCCCAAAAGAAGGGAAAGGTAAATAAGGTTCAAATAAAAATAAATATACTAAGGCAAATAATGACATAAATGGTTAAAATGATAATAATGAAAGAGATATCTAAGAGCCAAAATGGAAATAAATGCCAAATGCAATGTGAAATAAAACCAAAGAACATAAAGAAAATAATGGTGCTAGTAAATTGAAACTAAAAGAAGTAAAGTGTTAGCATATTATTGTAAATACCTTGGGTTATTGACTAAGGTATATTATCTATACACCTTAGTTAGTTATTTTAACCACTTGGGTTAATAGGTTAGTTTATTTCAATGGACTTAGCTATTTTACGCTACCTATTGTTTATGGTTGCTCCCACCCCCTATTTTATCAAGTAGCTCTTTTACCTATTTAATAGGTCTCTCATGTATTGTTTAGTATGCTGGTAAATTACATTTCTTAATTTCTTTATTGAATATAATATGGTAATCAGAGCTTGTAGTTTATGAGGCTTAGAAGGAAGCTTGTGAAGCAAGAGAGGAGCAGTCTTGTCAAGGAAGAGCGTGAAGCACTCAGTGGAGAGTTGTGAAGAGATTTTTTTTCCTGTGACCAATGGAAAACCTAGTAATCACGAGAGAAGCATTAGGAGACCTATCTCAGTAAAGGAAAAGTGGTAGGAGGTAACGGAAGAGACTCAGAGGTCTATTTTTATTTTTCTTGTATTTTTTGGGTGGCCATCTCCTTTCACTTTGAAAAGTGATAATATTTTCATTTGTGCACTATTTTAAGAGAATGAGAGATCTAAAAAAAATTATTTTATGAGAGGAGATGATAGGAACTGATGAAATTCAATTCGGCTAATATTTCTCTCAGAATCTGCATCTAAAGTTTTATAAGTAGACCAATTTTCCGATTGGTTGATTATTTTTATGAAAATTTTAATCTAAAGTTTTATTAATTTGATTAATTTTAATTTTTTAATTGAAATAATTCAAAAATTTAGCTTATAATGGTTATTGGGGACCAACTAGTGACTAATTATCTCAAAAAAGTTCTAGAAGGTGAAAATTTCACTATTTTCTAGGTTTTTAATCTGGATGTTGATGGAAAAGGAATTTTTTAAGTTAAAATTATAGATCTCTATATAAAATTATTTTTATGCATTTTTTGGTGTTTTTTAAAGATGGAAATTTTTAAATTTCTCAAACAATGTGGTGTTTTTTGTTGAAAATTGGAGGTATTGACCAATTTATGATTTGAGTCTTTGGGTAGGAGGAATTTTGTGTAAAATAAATATAGTTTTTTTGGTATTTTTATTTTTTTGTAAAAACTAGGTCAAAATGATTAGTTTACAACACCTCTTATTGTCAGACTCACAAAACTTGACAGGAAAAAATTTTAGTTTGTGGAGTCACAAGGTTTTAATGATATGTGAATATCAAAATCTTAATTAGATAGTGCTTGGTAAAGAGAAAAGCCCTAGCACTGGTTATGATGACTATGATAAATGTCATCAAGAGGATCTTATGTTGTTAAAACTATCAGTAGTAGATAATCTAATCTCAAAGGTCAAAAATGTAACCATTGCATCAACTTTGTAGACTAATCTTACTTCTAAATACCAAGCTTCTAAAGCTGATAGAGTATTGTATTTGAAGAATTTGTTTTTTCTACTTAGATGCATGAAGGTGGCTCTATTTTTGAGTTTTTATTGTAGATCAAGGACATCAGTGATCAGTTGAAGGCTATGTAAAAGCTTGTTAATGAGCAATATTTGATTGCTCTAGTTATGCAAAATCTTTTACCTTCATTTGAGTCATTTGTGGAGTCCTTGCAAATGATTGCTTAGATGCAGACTCTAGAATTTGAAAAGTTATCCACATTACTATTGCAAAAGGAGAGATGATAGGATTAAATAGTGTTATCTACATCTACTTCTATAGAGAGTGCATTATTCATCAAGGGAAAGGGTAAGCAGTTTGGTAAAACTACTAGTTCTCTGACAGAAACTTTAAAATTAAGTAGTTTTAATAAGAGATCTAAGCAGAAATGTTTTTACTGTAACCAACTTGGTCACCATAATAAATATTGCAAGAAAAGACAAGATATGGCTAACCCTATAAAGAAAGCTCATCATGTGAATGTAGTTAAAGGTGAAGGCAAAGAATCATCTCTTGATTTTGCTTTCATGGATTCTAGTGGTAATTATATGATGGATCAAGCTTGGTTCTTTGATTCAGGGGCATCTCGCCATTATACATGCCATAATAACTAGTATGTGGATTTTTTTGAAAATAATAGTAGTGGTGAATGTATCTTTGAGAGATTATAGGACTCATTTTGTAAAAGGATATGGTAATGTTCAGATCAGTTTAAATGGTGCAATTTGGTATACATTTAAGAATGTTAGGTATGTGCTTGATATGAATAAAAATTTACTTTCCATTAGTGAGATCACTTCAAAATCTAATTTTGTTGTAAAGTTTCAAGGACAATAATATTTAGTAAGTACCAAAGATAACAAGATTATTGTTGTTGGGATTGGTGAGAAAGGCTTGTATAAGCTTGAAAAACCACAAAGGGCAAAGGAAAGTGCACTTGCAGAGGTTGATAGCATAAGTTCACTATGGCATGAAAGGTATGGGCATTTGAATTTATAGTATTTGACTACATTGAGCAAGACTAAGATGGTTAAGGGGATTCCTTCTATTCGGGATAGTCATCATGTATAAACTGGATGTCAATTGGGGAAATAAGTTAGATATTCATTTGATGTTGGTAAAGATTCAAGAGCTAAGGGAGTATTAGATATGATACATGCATATTTACATGGTCTAATGCAGACACCTACCCCTTTTAGAGCCCATTATTTTCTATTGTTGGTCAATGATTTCTCTAAGAAAAAGTGGGTATACTTTATAGTGAATAATTCTAATTATTTTTCTAACTTCCTTACTTGGAAAGTTATGGTTGAAAAATAGGTGAGAAGGTCAGTGAAATCTCTTATAATGGATACTGGGGGTGAGTTCATATCAAAATAGTTTAAGTATTTTTATGCCACTAAAGGCATACACATATAGTATATTATCCCTTACACTCCAAATCAACACAAATTTGTGGAAAGGTGAAATAGGATGGCGATGGGCATGGCTCATTATATGGTTCGAAGCATAAATGTCCCATATAAATATTGGGTAGAATAAATGAATAAAGTGGTGTACATCCTTAACAAAAGTCATACAAAAGCATTGGAGAATATGACTCTAGAGGAGGCTTGGTCAGGTCAAATTCTAGATGTAAGTGCTTTTCAAATTTTATGGTTATTCCTAGTCAAAAGAGAAGTAATTTGGATCCAAAAATCAAACCATACATGTTTGTTAAGTATAGTGAGAAGTCAAAGGCCTAAAAATTACTTGATGTTTCTACTAAAAAATTTGTGGTAAATAGAGATGTCATAGTAAATGAATAGATGCCATACTTCATAGCTACTAGTATAGTTTTAGATATTGAGTCATTGTTTTCTTCTAATGATTCTATTATAAGTTGTGGTGTGAAAGTTGAGTAGAATTCTAGTTCATCAGTGGAATCACATTCTAGGGAGGGAATTGATGCATGTCATTATTAGGTTCTAGTGGAACAATCAAAGAAGCCAAAGTGTTATTATACCATAATGGAAGCACTAAAGTAAGGAGACTTACCACAAGGTGTGGAAGGAAGAAGATTGAGATTAGGAAAGCAGTTTGGTCATAGAGGTGAACATGATAATTTTGTTCTAAAAACTATTATTTCACATGTATTTGAGCCTAATTATTTTTTAGAGGCAAAAGGGAAGCATGAGTGGGAATCAACCATGCAATTTGAATATGATTCCTTGATGATAAATAAGACTTGGGAGCTCATGCAGCTACCACTAGGAAAGAAATCTATTTGTTGTAAATAGATTTACAAGGTAAAATACAAAGCAGATGGTTCCTTGGACAAACACAAAGCTATACTTGTTGCAAAAGGTTACGCACAAGAGGAAGGGGTTGATTATAAGGAGAATTTTTTTCCTACTACAAAGATGGTAACTTTTCATTTGATTATTGTGATTGATGCTTAGTTTGGATAGTAGGTGCACCAAATGGATGTCAAGAGTAATTTATTGAATGGAGATCTAGAGGAGGAAGTCTACATGGTTTATCCATAGGTTTTTTAGGTTCCTAGTAAGGAACATCTTGTTTTCAGGTTTATCAAGTGCTTATATGGGCTTAAGTAGGCTCTTCGAGCCTGGTATATGAAGATAGATACATACCTTAGGGAGTCTAGTTTCAAAAGGTGTAATTCTAAACCAACTCTCTATGTAAAGGTGTTTGGTGATGGTATCTTGATTCTCATTGTATATATTGATGATTTATCCATCACTAGGAGTAATTATAGTCTCATTCATTAGATGAAGGCTAACATTTGTTGTACTTTTGACATGAAAAACTTAGGACTATTTAAATACTATTTAGGTGTTGTGTTTTGGCAAGGTGATTATGTTGTATTCTTGTCACAAAATAAGTATACCAAATCATTGCTAGAAAGGTTTAGAATGATGGATTTTAATCCAACTCACACACCTATAGAAGTTGGAGATAAAATTTCAACTCACATTGCTTCACCTTTGATCAATGAAATAATGTATTAGCAAGTAGTGGGTAGTCTCATTTACCTCACTACCACTAGACCAAATATTTATTTTGTAGTGAGTTTTCTATCTCACTTCATGTCTAAACCATAGGAAGTGCATTGGCTAGATACAAAATGGGTATTAAGATATGCCAAAGGTACTCTTGACTTTGGAATACTATATGAGAAGTCTATAGATTTTGAGCTTTCAGGATATTCTGATTCTGATTGGGCAGGATTAGTAGATTTAAGAAAATATACAATAGGCTATGTATTCACTCTTGGTTCAGGAGTTTTCTCATGGCAGAGCAACATACAAATTACAGTGGAATTATCTTCAACATAAGCAAAGTATAAATTTTTGGTCAGTTCAAGTTGTGAAACTATGTGGATAAATAAAATCTTGGAGGATCTTCAGTTTGAAACATCAAAGCCTACTCCAATTTTATGTGATAACTAGAGTGTTTTGAATATGGTGATGAATCCAGTATTATATGTCAAGACTAAACACGTTGAGGTTCACCATCATTACATCTAACTTTTGGTTACAAATGAAGACATCAATCTCTTCTACTTCCCCACTACAAAGCAACCAACTGATATAATGACCAAACTACTTGGTACAAGCAATTTCACAACATTCAGATATAAACTTGGTCTTGTTTTTGGTTTAGTCATTAAGGGAGGGTGTTAGCATATTATTTTAAATACCTTGGGTTATTGACTAAGGTATATTATATATGCACCTTGGTTAGTTGTTTTAACTACTTGGGTTAATAGGTTAGTTTGTTTTTATGGGCTTAGCTATTTTATGCTAGTCGATGTTTGTGGTTGCTCCCACCCCCTATTTTCTTGGGTGGATCTTTTTCCTATTTAATATGCCTCTCATGTATTTTATAGTATGCTGGTAAATTAAATTTCTCAATCTCTTTGTTGAATCTAATATAAAGTGCACAAAAACAAAGAAACATGAGACAAACATAACAATCAAAATATATGTTAAAATCTATATCAAAGATGAACATGTGAAATACAATTTTATGTGTCTAAAAATATTTCTTAAAAATGAATTTGTTTGGTATTATGAATTGTAGAATAAGATTGAGCATCACAATATGCCCCAAATGGTAAGTGGATGTAGGTATGGGCATATTAGGATACCCCAAGGTTTAAATTGGTATGTTGATGGGCATCATAAGATGCCCCAACATGTGATATGGAATTTGGTGAAGCTAAGATATTAGATTGAATTGCACTAGGTTGACTTGTGTAATTGGAGATAGGTAAATTGGTTGATAAGTTAAAGTTAGAAGATGTTGGTTTGTTGGATGTAATAGAGGTATGAATATATCTATAGGGTAAAGGAGGACCATGTATGATGTAATTTAGAGTAAGCATTTGGACTAAGTGCTCCTTTAGTTCATGTGACTTAAGAGGTTGAGGTTGGATGAATGCAAATAATCATTTTAAGTTGTTAATATTAGTTATCCTTTCCTTATTTGTGTAGGAAGAAGGATCAACAATGGTTTATAAACATTAGTATATGAAATGGAGGTATGAGATAATTTTTGTTGATCATTAGGTAGTTCATGTTGATGTGATTGTGATTCTTTAGATTGGATTTGAGAAGCTTGAAGATAGTCTTGATAGTGTTTTTTTGTTAGAGTATCAATATTTAAATATGTACCAAGCAAGGAAGCAATAAGAAATCAATGAAGATCACAATAAGACTCATGAGAATGACCTATAGTAGCATGCCACCAATAAATTTTTTTAGAGGTACAATAACTAAGAGGGGGATTGAATTAGTGAGCCCAGATATTTAAATTCTAATTCCAATACTTTAAAACTATTAATCAACCAACATATATCAACTTGATCAAGCAACATTAACAAGAAAGATCATTCATTCAATGCATACACAAGATCAAACACATAACACATAGTTCTTATGGGAAACGTTCATGGGGAATAAAACCCACTCTCAAGCCTACAACACATGGACTACTATCTTATAAGAAATTACAAACAAGAGATTGGTCAACTCCTTTATACCAATAAACCTTGATCATATCCTCCTAGCCAATGGCCTTTAGTGAAACACTTGTTTCTTAAGGAGCAACTTTCCCTAAGGAAGATCAACTCCTGTAAAACCTCCTTTGATGTGAACACCTCAACCTTAGAATTGATGTCTTCAATACTTGATGATGGATCTATGATTATCCAACCCTTGCACAAACTCTCTCTCTCTATCTCATACAGGCCTCTCACATAGGCATGCCATAATATCTCTCCTTATTCATGCAAACTATCCTCATATGCACATTCAGACCTCTTTGCATATCCTCAAATTGCAAGAGATCTTTTTTGACATCATAAATATAACCTATAGGTCATACACATAGTCATAGATTTTCTCTACTCATTAATTCATCAACTGGGAACTCTACCTCTCCTTCACTCCATAACTCTCACATACACCTTACACAAGTCTTCTCTAAAATCTAGAAACCAACACATTCAATTTCACTATATATAGAGCATCCATGAATTATCTAGTCCATAATATTTAGTTATCAATGATAATACATGTCTTCACACTTCATTCATCTCACATGGATCACACTTAAGCACAATCCACTTTCAAATAGGCCTAAGTCACCTTTTAGGTCCTATGGAGACCCATTCACCTCTTTGACACTTCTTTGATCAAACTAAAATCCATAGGAACACTTTAAAAATCCATCAACCAATTATAAATTATCTATATATCCTATTTAAGTTCCAAAAACCATCATAGTACCTTTATGATTAAGTGCAATTTGTTCAAACAACATTATGTGCACACAATTACCATGAACGAACACACAGTCACCATAAATGAACACACAGTCAACTTGTAAACCTTTGTTCATACTACATATGATTGTTCAAACCTTATTAATTCACAAAAAAAAATTTTGTGGAGTATATAACACTCCCAAATATCTAATTCATATCAGACATTGAAATACCATCAAAACGAACTCAAATACCCTTCCCGGGTTACTCGCATAACATGTACTAATAAATAGTCAAATTTAAAATTCAATATATTTGATTATACACATAATTAGACCTTAAAATTAAAATTTCCAAATTTTCCTTGGAGTCTTATACAAATTATATTTTTACACCATGGTCCATATCTTCATAGATCAAAAGTTATGGCTCAAAAACTAGGCACTAGTATTTAATTTGTTAAATTCAAATATTCAAATGCAAACAGTCATAGTTAAACTTCAAACGCCATGATATCATCTCAAGTCCTCACTAATCATATTAAAAACACATAATTGATATTATTTTATGAATATCAACCTTTAATACATATTTTTCTAATTCCAATTGTTAAACCTTGAACACATTGACCTCATCTCGTGCACTCTTGTAATATTGACTCATTATGCACTATCGATATATACAAATCAATCAAGTCTTTATCTTATAGATATAACCATTAAATATTGATTATAACCCTCATGATTATGACACTTGGCACCATCACATGCCTTTTAACCACTTATACTATCAAACATCGTTCACTTCTTACCATCTCGCTCAACACACACTGTTAGATCAAAACTGTACGATCACCTACACATTGTTGGATCTTAGAAGAAGCTTGATCTTTATCTCTATTAACCAAAAAACACTTTGAACTCTTTGAATTAATGCACACCATATATATATATATATATATATATATATATATAAACTCCTACATACCTTTAGATCTCCATCTAGTTCTGATCATTAACTTCATGCAAATTTGGCTAAGTATGGGAACCATTGAAATATGCTTGGAAGGCCAACTTTGGACCATCATATCTTTTACCTCACTTGCATGTTCTAAAATTTGGAACATATGATATCCTCACATAGAATAATCTAACCATGTGGCAATATGCTCTTAGAACCCTCACACATGTGAGATATAATAACATTAAAATGCTCACTCATATTTTTCTACCATAGATCCAACTATGTGAAAAACTTGTTTGGGAGGACAAATTTAAACATGCATATCTTTTGTCATGCTCTAGTGCTTTACCTAAAGCTAGCACAAATCAACTAGGCATAAAACTAAACAAACACATATGATCACCTTCCCCTGAAATGTCCACATGTGTAAGATATTCCACCTTCAAAATGCTTACTTGACTCTTCTTCCCACATTACAAATTTGGCCAAGTATGCGAAAACATTGTCAAAATGCTTGAGAGCCCAACATTGCACTTGCATATCTTTTATTAAGCTTCATTGATATAATTGAGACTTTTTTCATAGAAACTAGGGACTAATGTGATCAAAACCATATGACCAACTCCCCCTAACTCATCCACACATAGCAATTATGACATCATCAAACTACCTACTCAATTTTTTTTCCATTAGACTCGAAATGTCTAGTGAGAACAATGATGAACCAAGTGAATTCCACTCATGAACATAAGTTATCCAATCATAATTAACCACTAATAGGAGCCCTTTCACATGCTTAATACTTTAGTCTCATCCCTAATCATCTCAAATGATGCCAAAACTTAAGCTCAACCAAGCATCCTTCAAGCATACTACGACAAACACATTGCACACTTTAGCATTGTCACTTAGACTATAAAAACACTTCATCTACTCACTAGGGCACCTCTATGATGTCACCATGGCATAATTGACAACTCACTAACAATCTCCCCCTTTTTCATTGATGTCAACAACCATCATATAACAATATACAACTCACCTTCCTCTCTCTTCAAGCACTCTCACAATAGGAACTTTCTCTCCCTTTGACACAATGACAAAGTGGGCACCAACTGATCTTAAGGACCTAAAAAGACTACTAGTAGGAGAGGACCACCTTATAAATATTATACAAACTCCCCCTTACCTTGAGCCTACCTTTTATTTGCCTTAACAACTTCCTCTTGCCACAAGCCAACATTCTTCTTCAACCAAACAATAGAACCAATGAATATAGACCACACAAAATACTAACATTTGATGGTACTTACCAAGAAACATCTAAGAGGGACTCCCCCTAAGATTTTTACACCATTTCACCACTTGAGCATCTTCAGATCTACATACACCATGAGGAACCACCATACAGGATTACTAGCCTTCTCTCTCAAACCACCTCAACGACCACCAATAAAACTTCATGCCACACACCAGATAGAAAACATGCTCTTATACAACTTGAGAGCTTACTTTGAAATACTCATGCCTTGCTCTTTTGGAGAAACTAAACAAAAAGCACATCTTCAAGACTAGGTCTATCTAGACTCCTTGTAGCCCTAACTAGAACTTGTAAGACCTAAAGATTTATATCTAGATCACTCTCATATGCCCCCTCAGGCACACCAATTTTCATCATCTAGATCATCCTCTATAGTATACTTCCTTCACAAACCTACTAGCGAATTAGGCCTCCATCTTGACAAAAACATGAATAGTTTAAAAACCACAAACCTTCATATCTTTGTGAAACTTGATTTTACAACCCATTTGGCCGATGCAACCTATTAAGAATCCTTAGACCTTAACTCATAAGGCATACCATTTTTCTAGCATAGCCCAAAACCTTAGAATCACAAAACCATTACACACTTATGGGCCAATATTTTGAGCATCCACATCTTTGGAAACCCATACATCCTATAACCCATTTCAGGACCTGCATACTCTTAAGTGCAAACTAGAAAACCCAAGAGCAAACAAAATTCTCCAATTTGTCTTCAACATACTTTTAGACCACAAAACCACCTGGAGCATGCTATAAAAAGATCAAAAAAACTTTTTATACAAAAATATCATCTTAAAAAATCACAAATCCTATTTTTATACTTAAAAACCTTTAATTTAACCTTGCAGACTGGCCATAAATAGCTATGACATCACTCTGACATCACCTCAATATCTCTTCCACTTGGACATACCTACTCTAACTGAACATACTCATCCCTAGCCATCTATGACCATCTGAAGAACACCATAACAACACTTGCTTCTCCACTAAAATAAGTCTCTTAAGAAGCATAGATAGAGACATCCTTTGAATCACAATGATCTAAAACAAAGTAAAGCTAGGAGTGGCTCACATCTCTTCAATAACCATTAGAATCCTCTTGTAGCTATAAGATTTTTTGTTCTTATTTTTCTTCTCTTTAGTTTGAAATATAAAAAATAGTTCCTTTTCTTTATCACTCTCCATACCTTCTAAGATAGAATTTACAACACAAAGAACAACTATGGAATCTTGACATACCTTTTCATTTGAAGAATCAGCCTTGCAGCTTGAAACCTCATCACTAGGCAACGATAATTGATGTATTTTGAATAATACTTGCTCAAAAATAGTAGGATGTTCACTTGGATCCATTCACATCTCAAAACTTGCCTCAACCAACACATTGGTCTTCTCCTTGAGATTGGTCTCTTCATTCTCAACATGAGCAGACAATGAGAGCCCTTGGCACTCTTCAATTTCTAAAACATTCTCCAAAATAGAAAATAGATTACTTAGAACTGTAGACTCATCATGACTCACCTTTGGTTTTCATGAGCTAACTTTCCTCTTTCCTTGCACTCTTGGATCCTAATTGAACTTATTTTGACTTAATTTCCTTTGCTTACAGAATCTAGTAATGTGACCTCTCTATTCATAGTTATAACAAACTATACTCCTTAATGGAAATTTATCTTGTCTTACCTTATTCAGACAATGTTTTGCAAAGTGTCCCACATCATTATATTTGAATCAATCAACCTTGATCACACCTATTGACCGATGACCCCCATCATATTTTCATATAAATTTATTTTAATAGGTCTTTTACATTCTCTAGCTCTATGCCCAAATTGAATACAAGTATAGTAGTAACCATTAAAATTCACATACTTCATGGCATTTGGTTGTCTAATCTGATTTGTCTTCATTCTTCCAGCACCTTCATTCCTTATCTAATGATTTATATTCAAAGGTTGATCCACCTTTCTCTCCTTGACATTCATGTCAACTTGAGAAACAACTTTGGGGTGTTCATTAAAACCCAATCCAAATCTGTCACTCGCTGACTTTTAAATCTTTAGAAGATCATCCAGATCATTGGAACTTTTATCAAACCTTACAAATTATTTCACCTTGACTATAGACTTCTATAAATCATCTTTAAAAAACACAATATTAGAAACATACCTTGAAAATTTCCTCTTCTTTATCTTTTAGGCTTGTAGACAGTATTTCTAATTGACAACTAAGATGCTTGACCATATCTTCATACTCCTTGGTATATTCATTCATTCTTACCTCAAATACACTAAATTTTTCCTCATAGTATTTGAGTTGAGACTTCATCTCCTTGTTAATCTTCTTCTCAATCTTTAGTTCTTCAATAGAATTTATCAATGTAGTCTCATAGTCCACCTCATATTCATCATCATTTGAATCACTACAAGTAGACTCCTTTTGACGTGAGTAACTACCTTCCTCGGCCATGAACAAGGTTTCATATTTAATAGGACCATCATCTTCATGATCATATTTTGATTTACTAACTTCACTCTCATCTGATGAGTTGCACTCTTCTTTGGTGTAGAGACTCTTCTTGTTGTTAAAGTATTTTTTCTTGTTGTCAAACCTTCTGAATCCTTTTTTGATTTTATTAGACCTGAATGATCTCTTTCCATCATCATGGCCTTGATCATGCTCTTCATAATCATCCTTCTTATACTTATGAGATTAATTATTAGCAAAATGTCTTACCTCTCCATAATTGAAACATTTAAGGGGTAGTTTACCCTTATACTTGCCTAAACCATTTTCAATTTTCTTGAAATCAAATCAATTAGTTCATCCTCATCTATATCAAAAATGCCATCCTCCTTGGGTTTTTACCTTGGAACTTCTTCTTTGTCTTAATTTTAATCTTGAAATTTGCTTCCTTATTTGGTGGTATATCATCATTATTTCTCATCTCATAGTCAATAAGGGTTCCATGCAATTGATTCATCTTTAACTGAGTAAGATCATGACTTTATTCTATAATAGATACCTTTGAATCAACCTTGAGGGATAGAGACCTTAATACATTTTTAACTACAATATACTCTTCAAGATTCTCTCCAAGATCTTTGATAATGTTCATAATCTCATCAACTCTCTACAGAAAGGATGACACAGAATCTTCTTCCTTCATCTTAAGACTTTAAAATTGCCTTGTATGAGTCTATAACTTATCAAGATAGACCTTTGAATCTACTTCATAAATGATCTACATTTTTTCCCATTTCTCTTTAAAAAATTTAAAATGGATTACCTTGGTGTATTTAGTCTTTGAAAGACCACAAGTGATAACATTCATTGTCTTAGAATTGTTCTCAGATAACTTTTTGTCTACAACACTAGATGGAATAGTAATAGGAGCAACATAACCATCCACAATATATTACTATACATCAAACCCTAGGTACATAATATATGCCCTCATCATGTCACTCCAAAATGTATAATTGCATCCATTAAACATTGGTGCTTGCTTAGTTGAGAAACCTCCTTGATGACTAATCATATTATACCTTGGATCACCTTAAAGTTGTCAAGCCTTTACCAAAGGCCCTGCTTTGATACCAATTGTTAGAGCTGCAATCACTGAGAGGAGTGAGTGAATTAGTGAGCTTAGATATTTTAATTTAAATTCCAATCCTTTTAAACTATTAATCAATCAACATATATCAACTTGATCAAGCAACATTAACAAGAGATCTCATTCATTCAATGCATACACAAGAACAAACATAACACATAGTTCCTATGGGGAACCCTCATAGAAAAGAAAACCCACTCTTAAGCTTGTAACATATGGAATATTATCCTATATAAAATTATAAACAAGATAGTAATCAACTCCTATAGACCATAAAACTTTGATCATATCCTCCTGACCAAAGGCCTTTAGTGAATCACCTATTTCACAAGGAGTAACTACCCGTAAATAATATCAACTCCTTTATAACCTTATTTTATGTGAATACTTACTTATAATTTATATCTTTAACACTTGATGATGGATCTTTGATTATTTAACCCCTACATAAACTCTTTCTATCCTATACAAGCCTCTTACATAGGCATGCCATAATCTCTCTCCTTTTTCACTCAAATAATCCTCAGATACACACTCAAACATCTTTGAATATCCTCAAACTACAAGATCAATTTTATAACATCATAAATATGACCCAAAAGTCATACACATATTCATCAATCTACTCTACTCATTAATTCATCAACTGGGCACTCTACCTTTCCTTCGCTCCACAACTCTCACATACACCTTGCACAAGTCTTCTCCAAAATATAGAAACCAACATATTTGGTTTCACTATATATATAGAATCCATGAATTATCAAGTTAAAAATATTTCCTTGTTGTAAATAATACATGCCTTCACCTTTAAGGCATCTCACATAGGTCACACTTAAGCACAATCCACTTTCAAATAGGCCTACGTCACCTTTTGGGTCCTATGGAGACCCATTCACCTCTTTAACACTTATCAGAGTAAACTAAGAAATATAAGAACATTTTAAAAATTCATGGACCCATTCCACATGATCTTTATGTCCTCCTTAATTTTCAACAACCATCATAACACCCTTCTACTCAATCACAATTCACTCAAACAATATTTTGTGCACACAATCACCATGAATGAACACACAGTCAACTTGTAAACCTTTGTTCATACTCCGTATGATTTTTAAAACCTTCATACTTCACAAACATGTTATTAATGGAGTATAAAACACTCCCAAAAATTTAATTCATCATGAGACATTTAAATACCATTAGAACAAACTCAAATACCCTTCTCGGGTTACTTGCATAACATGCAAGAAAACATAGTCAACTTTAAACCTCAATATATTTTATTTTACACATAATTAGACCTTATAATTAATATTTATATATTTATCTTGGATTCCTATACAAATTTAATTTTTACACCATGGTCAAATTTTTCATAGATCAAAAGTTATGGCTCAAAAACTAGACACTAGTCTTTCCTTTATTAAATTCAAATATTCAAATACAAATAGTCACACTTAAACTTTGAACACCATGTTATCATCTTGAGTCCTCACTACTCAAATTAAAAATTAAAAATTTATCTTATTTTAAAAATATCAACCTTTAACACATAGTTTTCCAATGTTAATCATTAAACCTTGAACACGTTAACCTCATCTCGTGCACTCTTGTAATATTGACTCATCATGCACTGTCGATCTCTATGGATTAGTTAGGTATTTATATTATAGAGCTAACTATTTGATATTTCTTAGAACCCCCATGATCATGAAATTTTGAACCCTCACATGCCTTTTGATCACTTATACTATTAAACATTATGCACTTCTTACCATTTCACTCGATTCACACCATTAGATCAAAAATGTGCGATCACCTGTGCATCATTGGATCTTAGAAGAAGCTCGATATTTATCTTTATTAAATAAAAAACACTTTGAAATATTTGACTTACTATGAATTATATATATATATTTATGAACTATCATGCACCATTGTATCTCCATCTTGTCTTGATCATTAACTTCATGCAGATTTGGCTAAGTATGGGAACCATTACAATATGCCTAGAAGGCCAACTTTAGACTACCATATATTTCACCTCGCTCACTTTCATGTTCTTAAATTTGGACCATATGATCTCCTAACATAGGAGAATATAACCATGTGTCAATATTCTCCTATAACCTTCACACATGTGAGATGTAATGACATTAAAATGCTCACTTAGATTTTTCTGCCATAGAGCCAACTATGTCAAAAACTTGTTTGGGAGGCCAACTGTAAACATGCATATCTTTTGTCATGCTCAATATATTGACCTAAAAGTTAGTGAAAATAAATTAGGCATAAAATTTAATAAACCCATATAATAATCTTCTCCTGAAACATCCACACATGCGAGATATGCCACCATTAAAATGGTTACTTGGTTCTTCTTGCCACATTGCAAATTTGGTTATGGGAAAACATTATCAAAATGTCTGAGAGCCAAAATTTGCACTTGCATATATTTTATCATGATTCATTGATAAAATTGATACTTTATGAATATAAAATATGTACTAATTTTATCATAACTATATGACCAACTCCCCTTGACTCATTCACATGTGGCAATTGTGATGTCATCAAATTGTCTACTCAGATTTTTTACCATTGGACCCAAAATGTCTAGATGAGAAAAATGATGAATTGGGTGAATTTCACTCATGTACACAAGTTCTCCAATCATCCTTGACCATTTATAGGACCCATTTCAATGCTCAATACTCCAAACTCATCCTTAATCATCTCAAACCATGCCAAAATTGAAGATCAACCAAACATCCTTCAAGCATACTAAGACAAGCACATTGCATACTTTGTCATTGTCACTTAGACTATCAAGATACTTCATCCACTAACTAGGAAAACTCCATGACATCACCATAACATAATTAATAACTCTGGACAACAAAAATTATCAAGATTTTACCATTTTGGAGGAGGTTTGGAAGGATCAAAACTCATGGGTTTAGAGGGTGGTAAATTATTCTTAAGTTGTTTTAGAATTAAGGGAGTGTGGGTTGGGTTAAAATTGGTTGAATTGGACTCTCCATTTTGAGGTTAGGGAGGCTTGAATGATCAATGTTATGAGAAAATTATTGGAAAGGTTCTTTAGTAATTGTTTGAGGTGTTTCAAATTGAGTCATAATAAAGTCTTGCCTTTTTACTTGGTCTAAGGCTTCTTCTAAAGTTTTAGGGAAAAATATTCAAACTTTGTATTGAAGGGGAGATTTAAGAGTAGTGACAAATAGTTTTAAGGGATTATCATAATTCATTTTATGATCAATTTGTGAGTAGACTTTTACATCGTTTGATGAAAGTGTGAGCAAATTCATTAGGAATTCGTTTGGCATTGATGAAATGGCTAAGATAATTTTTAGGAAGGTCATCATGTTAGAATTATTTTACTAGAGCATTAAATAAATCCTCTAGTTGTGAGATGGAATGTCTAATAAGTTGGTTTTACCATTTAAGTGCATCACTAACAAAGGTTTTAGCTAAGATCTTGGTGGTAGTAAAGGTATTAGTTTGGACCCATTCCTTATAGAGATTTACCAAGATACTTAAGAAAGATAGTAGGGTTCTTAGTTTGATCATATGTGATATTTAAATAAATGTTTCCAATATATATGGATGTAATGAATGGAGCTAGAGGTTCATTTTGAATATGTTTAAGCATTTTATTATGCATTGGAGGTTGAGAGATGATATTCCCATTGCCATCTCTAAGAGGAAGAGAGACAAAATTTTGATTTGATAGAGACATGATGACTTGAGGTGGTTGAATGGTCATGTGTAATAAACGTTATTGAATATTCATCATTTGGGAATAGTTACTTGTTTAAAAAATGTTCATTTGTTCAATAATTTGAGAAAAAAATTGAATTGTGTCAATTTGTGCATTAGTATTTGAAGGTGGGGTATTAGTGTTTTTAAGAGGGGGATTATTAGTGTTGGTGGGAGGACGGTTATTAGTGTTGGTGTGAGGAGGGATATTGGGTGGCGGATTCCCAACATTGGTTTTGGGAGGAAGATTTCCAACATTAGTGTTATTTATCCTAAGTGTGGTAGAAGAAGAAAGAAGCTTGGTAAAGCCACCGTTCTTGTTAGGAATGTAAATGGTATTATCATCAAGGTTCTTGAATAATTAAGAATCATCTAAGTCATTATTTTGATTCATTTCAACCATGTTACTTTACAAAATGATAATGACAGGTGTTATTTTTATGGGTGTAACAAGAGGATCATGAGCATGGGTTATAATAGGTGGAATATAATGTACAGTTCTAACTTATGAAGTGGATGTGTTGACGAGTCTATGACTGCAAGGTTTAGAAGGTGTAAAATTAGTATAAGGTGTATAATTTCCATGATTTGGTAATTTTATTTAAGGATTATTTGGATCAATTATATGTTATGGGGTGGATCAAGATTGAGAAGGCTTAGAGTGATTTGATGAAAAGTTGCACCAAGAATGAGAATCCTCTTAGATACCCAAGTTAGGAAGGAAATAATATCCCATATATCATCTAAATGGATTAAGGATGTCCAAAATGATTCTGGTAGGGCATTTCATGATGCTTAAAGGAAGAATTTGAGATTAGTAAAAAAAGGAAAAAAAGGGACAAAGTTGACCACACATAACAATATTGGCCAATAGGTACGGAATCAACAGGGTCGATAGAGTATGTGAGAAAACTCTAATAAAAAGGATGTAAAAGACACAGTAGAATAGGTCAAGTGTGAGCTATTGGCCAAAAGAATACACAGTTGTATGGGTTGACTATGTATTACAAATGATGAAACTGAGATAGCCTAGAAGGATACATAGTTGTATGGGCCAACTATGTATTGAAAATGATGAAATTAAGATAGCCTATAAGGATACATAGTCATATGGGTCGACTGTGTATTGTAAATGATGAAATTGAGATAGGTTAAAAGGATACATAATCATATGGGTCAATTATGTATCGATAAAAATGATTGTGTGAAATAAAATTTGTAAGGGTTAGATTCATGTCAGGTTCACCATAATGTATGCAAAGGAAAATACAATTGATCTATTAAATCAATCCTAGTTTAGAGAAGATAAATCCTACTTACAATTCTGATTTTTGATAAATTAGATATTTGGGGTCATGACCAATATGGATCCTCTAGACCTAGCCAATGGATCTCTTACCACAATAATATCACTAGGGAGGGTTACAAAGCCTCCAATCAATAAAAAAATGTTATAACCTTAATTAGGTCCTATGTTTTCATATTCACTAAACTAATAACAAGTAAAATAAAGTCTAATCAATGCTCACCAAAACTTGGGGCACAAAATAGGGGTAATAAATATTAAAATTAAACATATATAGAAGACATATACTCACATAAATGTATACATAATCCTAATGCATGGGAGAGAATTACAAATGCATATCTATCTATTCTTATAAATGAGGAACAAAGTTAGGAATACTTGATTTTGAAGACGAACCCACCAAGCCTCAATCTCTCCCTCGACCAAGGTGATTCATAAGAGGTTATTGTGGCATGTAAGGATGAGAAAGGTAAATCATCTCTAGGCTACAAAACCTATCAATGCATCCAAAATACTTCTCCACAAGACAAGATATGTATCTCCAAAGAAAGTATGAAACCCTAAGTTATGTTCCTTAAGTAGAATGGTGGATAAGCAGATGGGCAATATATATCTCTTATTTTTATCTTCTCTTTATAAAAATGATGGAAATGGGTTTGTATATATAGTGGAATCTAACCCTAAACATTTATAAAAGTTTAGCTGACAAAGTTAGCCTAATCAAATCTATATTGTTAACTAATAAAATAAGTATCAATAAGAATACAAAGTTGGCCCAATCAACTTTTTATTGTTAATTGATCAAAATAAGTATCAATTAGAATACATAGTCACCCTGATCAAATCTATATTGTTAATTGATAAAAACAAGTATCAATAAGAATACAGATTCAACTCAATCAACTATGTATTTTAAACTATCAAAAATGGTTTTAGGCATAGGAAGGTGCTAAGGAAAATAGTAAAAAGCTTGGAGGAGTGTGAAAGAGAGGAGACAAGTCTTAGGGAAGTATCTAGGAGAAGTTTGTGTTGATATAAAGTGTTGGACAAATAGTAGGAATGATACAAATCCACAATATTATTGCAAAGCACCAATGATCTACCCACCCCTTTTTCAATGCACCCTTTAAGGCATGCACTCAAAGAGATTGAAACTCGATAGGTTTCTACAAGAGAGAAAGTGTTAGTAAGTGTTAAAGTTAATATAAATATTTTATGTATACAATAATCACATGAATTGAGCCAGTCATTGAGCTAAACTAGGTCAATGGGAGAAATAACTTGTCCATATAGAAAAAGGAAAGGGCCCTGTTCAGTGAACATACATCCCATGCATAAATTCCATGAAGCATAATTTTAACTTCCAAGATGAGCAATTGGAGTTTAATATTTTCTCATCAAGTATGTCTCAAATGGAGTTTACATGATCATAAGTAACCCAAACTAAGAGTAGAGACACCAAGGACTGTGTTGGCTAGATATTTTACATGCAGTCATAATTACCTAGGCAGACATGGGATTAAATCCCCTTCGTTTAACAATTAATCTCCTCTGTGAATATGTTTATTTATTCCTAATTACTTAAAAATTAAATTTATTCATAGAGTATGTAAATTTTGTATAACTTATTCTAATCGGGGGGTATTACTTTAATCACTTTATTCATGAACCATAACAAAGGTATTTTACAACAAGTAAGTAGTTGATTCTAAGAATGTGAATGGAGTTTACGATAGATTGAAGAATAGAAAAAAGGATGGAATGTTTAAGAAAGGAAAGAAATATAATAAATGCACCTCACAATAAATAGTTTACAGAGTTTATTGTGCTTATGCAAATAGATAAACATATAATTGTGCTAAATTTTTTAGCAACTGATCAAAAAAGCAATAAATTCAACTTGGATAAATAGATAACACAAAGTTTACCATTTTATCTTCATGGAACACACATAATCATTCTCATATGCACAAAGTTATCTAGAAAATAATTTTCCTTCTTATTCACTTTCAGTAACATTCATACAAAAAAAATTGATTATCTTAAACACAAAGTTTTAGATTTATTAAACTTCTTGCACAATGGTTACAATTTTTTGCTTCAAAAAATTTCCATCCCCAAGTAAGCAGGCCTGCACTTATATTTATACCAAAACTAATGTCAAATATGAATAGGAGTTAACTTCTCCAATTCTCGTGTGTTACATAAAAAGTTGAAAGTTGTTGAGTGGCATCTTCCTTGAATTTCTCTTCTATGGCATGCAATAATTGATGGAAAGTGGTGATATTTGGATTCCTTATTTGGATCGAATGCCAACTCCTTACATGTTGCATAGAAATAGATCTACTAATATGCTTTTATAAAATAACTTTAAGTAATGGCATTTTGGCCAAATTACTTAAGTCTTTTAATTTTACAAAGTAATTTTACTTTACAAATAAATTGTTCGATGATATCTCTTTACAAAGTAATTACTTGAAACAAAATTACTCATAGTACATTTGAAAATAAAAGAAAAATATTGAGGAAAAAGAAAGAAAGAAGTCTTCATTCTGAACTTGGGACAAATGCCTAATCTAATTCATGAACTTGTTCTTTGCATTTATCCCTGTATTTGATGTGTTGAGACATCATCCATTGTATGGCTGCATCATTAGGCTTAGTAAGCACTTGTCTCTATGTTTCAAATCTCCTGCAATGAGCTTTTACCTTTTCAAACCTTAGATCAAGTATTTTTATCTCCTATTGATATTTAATTAACTCCTTGATAGATTTGGTTGTGAAAGGAGTTGCAGCTTTGTCTATCTATTGCTTGAATTATTCATATAGTTGTTCAGATGTCCTTAGAACATCATCAAACCAAATACCAATAAGACCATACAAGGAATCTTCTAGATTTATCTTTGAATTATGTGCCTCTTCTTCTAAAGTCTTCAATTCTTCACTCATTGATTGTATAATATTTACATGAAAAGATAGGAGATACTCTGCTTGCTTTATCTTCTTCATAGATCCATTAGGGTCAATCTTTTCTTCAATTAGAATATTTCCATTCAAATTACCTATAGTCTATAGTATTTCTTGTTGAAACTCAAAAATACCAATTTCAAGCTCAATTTATTTCATTACTATTTTTAATTCTATTAATTTCTCCAAAATATTAGCTTGAACATCTAGAGTGCTAGGGAAGAGCTTTTGAGCAGTTGTATGCATCTTCTCTATCCATTGGTCAACTACTTTTGCTTTGTCACTAGTTTCTTCTAATTCAATAATCACTCATTGCACAATTGGTTCTCCTAAAATAATATCTTATTGTGGAATATATTTGGCAACCTTAGCTATTATTTCACATAATTATGCATTTTGTTCTTTCAATTTAGCTTTAGCATCTTTTTCTTCATCCAGCTTCTTGAAAAGAGTATTTATTATGATTTGGGTGTCTTGATTCAAACCCTCAGTAACTTCTCCCAAAGATACCTTAGTAATTGTTAAATCCTTTTCTATAAATTCACTTTTACTCATCCCTAGTGGAGGAGTTAACACCTCTACTAACTTTTGTCCTAAAGATTCAATTAACAATTTGGAAGTTACTTTGGCTAATTTGGGCCTTTTGCCTTTCTTATCTAGGCTTTTCAGTAGTTGTAAGTCCATCTCCTCAAGATTTGTCACTTCTGTAGCCTTTGGAGTAATCTTAATAGCCAACCAAGATGAGAAGTTTGTAGAAGTGGAAATGTCTGTATGAAACACCATTTGCTATTGATTATTCTTAATCACTAGTTCCTGAGAAGGAACTTCCTGTGCATGTGTTTCTTTCTAAATCTCTTTCTCTAATTGATCCTCAATTTGCTTCTCTATTTGAGCCACCTTATCAGTACCTATTTCTTTCTCAATAAATAACTCCCTCTCATTAAGTTTCTCTAGAATTTCCCCTATTATTGTTTCAATTTATTTATCCTTCTTAGCCTCTCCCTCTTCTGCTGTCCCAACTACTTTTCTTTGTGATTCAATTTCCTCCCCTTTCTCTACCTCTTCGTCAACATTTTTCTTCTCAAGTTCAGTTGCTTTTTCCAATTTTTCTTCTTTTTCTTTTTGAGATGGAGCCTCTTCCTCAGTAGTCATTTTTGTAGATTCCCTCTCAAGGGTGGATTATTTTACTAAAGGGGGTGATGGTGGAAGAGGATGAGGAGGAGCACTAGGGTCTTTCGGAAGGGGATTATTAGGAAATTTGTTGTAAAACTTATGAGGAGGTATTAGTATTGATGGATATATGGTGGGTGCAGTAGAAGTTGGAATGGAAGGGGTGGTGGAGATAGTAGGAATAGAAGTATCAATAAAAGGAATTGATGAAGGTGTGGGAACTACTAGCTAAATAATTTCCTTGTCCTTCACTACTAAATAGGTATCATCATTATTTATTTTGAATTTTATCTTCTTTGTAGGTTCTTGGTTGCTCTCCCCTTGTACTATTTCTTTTCTCTTTTGACCTACACAAGTGGTCTCATTCATCAACACCTTCATACAGTAACTTTTATTGAGGAGCCAAGTGGAAGCCATTGCCAAAACATGTGAAGTTCTATCAAAAATAGTCTTGTCATAATCTTTGCCAAAAATGATGGATGGAATTGGGGCATTATCTCCTCTTGCTACATGAAAAGCATCACTAGTGACTATCCCATCATCTTCCATATCCTTGCAGATGGTGGCTAGATCAAAATCACAAATTTGTTCCATAGTCAATCTACTATTATCTCTTCTTTGCATTTCAAATTAATCTCTGTAGTCAGTCTAAAAATTTCAAGTGCTAGAATATGCATAAATTCTAGAGAGACTATATTTTGTGCCACCCCCTACAATCAAAGTTGATCCTTGACTTAAAATGTGTTTGATTATAATGATGGTACATCTATTTTTGTACATTTCTATACTTATAAATATTTGGACAATGATAGTGACCAATGACAATGGGAAAGTTATTGGCTGCATGATGAGCTTTTGATTGCAAGTCATGTAATTCAACTAGTTGTCTGCATAACTCCATGAGAATCCATTTATCACTTGGGTATCTGGGTAATTTGATAGTTGTCCCTGAGAAACCCACTCTGATGTATGTAAAGTCAAGGAATTAAATTAAAATACAACCATATTGTGAAACCGTATCCCATGTTTCATCTGATACTCTCCTTTGCTTTAGATTTATATTCAATTTGCAAATACGTTCATAAAAAAAACCATCATTTACCACAATGTAATGCTTGTAATATTTTGAAATAACTAGTTGAGGGTAATACTCATATATTGGCTCAGATGATAATGTGCCCTTTGTCCTTAGCCTCAAAAAGGATCCACTTGAAGCTTCTGCATACATAAGATATGAAGTCATCTTGAAATCAAAAGTCTGTAACACATTCCTTAACTATTGATCCATATTGTCACTTATCATTCTTTCCCAATCAATCTTGGAAGAGCTTCAGGTGACATCAATGGTTCTAATATAAGCATCCATCCAGGGTGAGAAACATTTGGCATTCATATCTCCATTGATTCTGCATAGTAATTGGATTATGTCATCGACCTCTTGAATGAAATCTGATCTCACTATTTGCTTAGGGAACCTTGAAACTTGTTTTAATTTCTTCTAGTATGTATTTACTATCTTAATACATTATATTGTCTTACTCTCTCATTAATTAATAGCTTCCTCCATTGTCATATCAATTACTTTTGGTGACGTTGTAATCTTTAAATAGTAGTTTAGATATTTAACATACAATCTTACAATTACATTCCCAGTAGCATCTCTCACAACCCTAGTCATGGAATCATAGTACTTGGCACATGTTAGCACAAATTTAGGGAGTTGAACTGATCTTGGGAAAGTTGCATCCTAAAAAATTCCACTATTGGTCATATCATGCATAAGTGGAGTCTTATCTATGGCCTTAGATCTCTCCAATAATTCAGTCATAGATACATGTCCCATGTCTAAGTCACTTATCTCAATCAGCTTAGAAACTATACTTGATTCAATTAGGTATCCCTTGTATTCATACTTCATCTTGGGCTCCTGTGACTTGACTTTATTAACTTTTTCTTTGCCTTTCTTGCTTGATTTTGGGATCTCTTCAAGTTCCAACTCTAGGAATTCTTTAATCCATGTTGTTTGTTCTTCCAATTCAGTAATTTCCTCTTCTAATCTTCTTGAATCCTTTGATCTAGACATTGGCTCTTGCTAACTCTGGAATAATTTGATGTGTTCTTTGATGCTGATTAACTTCTTCAACTAGTTTCAAGAAAAGGTTAACTTAATATTCTTATAGTATCTTTAAGGAAACTTCATTTTTTTAATAGCAAAAAATCTTGAAAAACTTAAGTAAATTATTTTGAGTAATAGGTCCTACAACCTCGAGTTGGTCTGAGAAGTGCACAAGTCTTAAGCAATTGGAAACTCAGATAGGTCATAAGTAGTAAGCATAGAAAACTTTAGGTTTTAGTTTTCTAATGAATTCAAATTTTCATTACTAAGTTACTTGAACTTATAAACCTGAGTAAGTAAGCATTGAAAAGGATTCTAGGTAGGTCTTTGGTAGTGTTCTACAAGTTTCTCATGATCTAAGACTTTGGGTTTACCAAGGGAAGAAACTATGTCTAAGAAACCCAAATTAAGTAGTGGAAAGTGGGAAACCCTAGTAGGTCAACTCTTTGAGAGTCGAGGTTTTCATGGTCAACTATTTGGGATCAAAACCTTGGCTAATTAAGTCACTAACGAATCATGTTTTCTAAATGCAGTTACTTGGTGTTGAAAACCTCAGTAGGCAAATTTTTAGAACCTAAGTGGGTAAGGCTTTTAAGATTCAAGTTTTTTGAGGGTAGTTACTTGGTGTCGAGAACCTGAGCAAACAAAGTAAATTGGAAAACCTAAGGAAGACATGAGGCTTGGTAAACCCGAGTGAGTAAGGAAATCCAATTGCTAGGGTTACTCAAAATACTTGATTTCACAGGCATTTTTGCTCAAAATTTAACATGATAAATAATTACAAGTGTAGTTTATGCATTTCAAAATAAAAAACTAATCGTGCTTGAGAAATCAAAAGGAAAAATGGAATAAACAAAACCTAACAAAGGAACATTCATGGCGACATAATCAATTTGCATGGATAAGAACAAATACAAAGATAAACAAAAAGCTAAAATAAATACATGCATGAAATCTACATACCTCAAGCACAAATAGGTCGAATAAAAAATGATTAAAAAACTTCTAGAGGATGAAATTATGTGGCTTGGGGTTTACAGATGTAGTTACTTGGTTAGATAACTTAACTTCTAGATGGAAATGAGGTGGAATTTCCCACATGTGTGTGTGTGTGTGTGTGTGTGTGTGTGTGTGTGTGTGTGTGTGTGTGTGTGTGAATACATTAATGACAAGTGTGGGAGGCCCTTGACCCTTTTAGGTCAAGATTTTTAAATTACTTTACTTGATTTAGCCTTTTGAGTAGAGCACCCTCACAAACCAGAATAGGTCAGCTCTTTGAGAGTAGCTTAGGTTCATAAACCCGCATTGCTTTTGCTTGCAATTTTATGAAAGTAAAGATGTGGAAAAAACCTGGTTATGTCTAGGCAATGCTTATTGGGTTTGTAAAACTATTTATCTTTGTTTTAAAGATGTAGTAAAGCAACTTAATAACTCTGGCTTGAACTAGGAAGAGGAGTCCAGGTTTACGGGACAAATTTACTTCCTTTCAATAAGTAAAGTAGTTTAGAGAACCCAATTTTCATTATGAATGAGTTAAAGCACTTTAGCTTCTTTGATATGCTGAAATGAGTGAGTAAATGGGTTTTTAGTTGTCTTTTAAGTAGTTGTTTTCAACCCTCTAGAGTGACTAGGAGCAATTAGGGAAAGCAAGCAATTAGACATAACAATAACTAAAAACTATGGGTTTTATTAAGTGGATTGGATCAACAAATACAATTGACTCACATAAAATAAGGATGCAACATTTTTAAATAGGGGTACCTCAAAATTTGAAGTGTGAAATTTTTGGGACACTAGTTGGCTCCGACTGGGGACATTTTTGTTTCTATCGTAAAGAAGGAAGCAAGGATGAGATCCCAGCATCTCTGGTTTTGCATCTTATCTAATGGGTTTGGAGTCTTTGCAAGAACTCAATCACTAAACTACAAAACAAACAAACAACATGAAAGCCAAAAACAAAACCAAAAGAAAGATTAAAAACTTTATTTATATACATACATGTGTTACTATTGACCAAGTTTGACTTTTAGGTCAAACTTGGACCCCAATAGGTAAAAAAATGTTTTCTTAGATGATCTAGGGGTCTAAATATATTTTCATGGGGAGTATTATATGTCATTTGATGTTATTCAATGCAAATTTAGCCTTGGTCTTAGTTTACATTAGTCCATTTATCAATTTGAGTCATTTTAGTGGGTTTTAAAGGTCATAAATGAAGTGGAACATTTCTCAAGGTGCCCAAATGTCATATTTTCAGTTATAACATTAAAGAGGTAACATTCCATGTCATTTATGTTAGAAACATTAGAATATGGTAAGTTCCCTAACTGAAATTGTAGAAAGAACTAAAAAAGAGAGAAAATGGCACTTGTACAACCTTATTGGGAAGTGTGCCATGTGGAAAAGGATATTAGGAGGCATCTTCATCTTCCACACACTCATATCCATTCTTAAATTTATTTGGAAGTGCCATTCTATAGCAAAAATTATTTTGCTCATTTTTGGGTTTCTTAGACACATTAAAGTGACCTTCAAGGTTTTACTTGGTACAAATATCACAAGAATTTTCAGGGAAAATGATTTTGGGAGTATTTTTTAAACTCTAATACCTTAATTTCCATATAAGTAACTCAAGAAATGGTTAACTATACTTTATGAACCATTGCTAACAAGTTGATTGTGATCTTTTACTAGTTATTTCACATACCCCATAGGTTTTGCTCCATTTCTATCAAATCCGTACAAACCAATTGGTGATGTTTGTTCTAGAGGATGTTTAATTTCTTATCATATGGTCTCAATTCTTGGTTAATGTTTGGATTATTAATTTATTTTATGTTGCAAGAGGGTGTCACTAGGTGTAGTTCTAGCTGAAATGCTTCAAGTTTGTTGAGTGTGTTCTCCTGTAGGTGTCTCATTTAACTAGTAAAGAGTGTTCCATAAGTCTATATTTCATGTGACCACCTCCTTTCATGTTTGAGTTTCACCATGTTACCACTTGGTTTGTTCCCAAACTTGTTTCCCTCCATTGTCAACTCTTTACACATTTTCAGTTGCAGTCTCATGCATAAGCTTGTCCATCCTATTTATGAAGTGGTAATAGATGTTTATTGGCATATCCAAGACTTTAGGATTTTAATTAAGTCCTTTTTATGCTTAAGGAGGTGTAGTTTTGACCATATTCTCATATGCCATGTTAAACAATCACTTAATGCCTTTCTCTGCTCTTTTCACATATATGCAAGAGTTTTTAGGTTGAAAAAGGTGTTTTGTAGATAGTTCAAAGGTGTTTCTTGATGAATATCATGTATTTGGAGAATGAGAATACATTTTAAATTTTTTTGAATCTATTCAACATCACATTTTTCCATATTTCCTACTTTGTCTACTTAAGGTGCCCAAAACATTCACCTATAGGCCCCTGATGACATCATGTTGATGCATGAGAAGTGGATATATTATCCAATCTCTCAACATTTCCAAATATGCATTTAAATTCCTAATTTAAATCATATTAGGTTCATTTTTATTCATGGTTTCTATTTATTCACACCCAATCCATTGTTTGCTTCCCAAAATACCCACTTATAGGTGGCTGAGTAGGGGGCTGGAGTGTTGTACGGAAGGGATAAAGCATTGTGACACCTCCTTGAGGTATTGAGGTAGAAAGTAAGATTTTAAAAACCAATGCAAAGTTTCTAGAAGGAAAAATGAGGCATGGAACCAATTTGAAGATCAAAATACTGAGTTTGGGATTAAATCCCTTAAAGATCAAAATAGAGCTCCAGGGGTTTTGGTGGATCTTCTACAACATGCTTGTAAGGTGTTATAAGACATATCAATAAGTGAAATTGGTATCCCCTAGAATAAAATATTTCCATGCCAATAATTAAGGGTAGACAGAGGGAAATTTTATTGTTTGAGACCTCAAACATGCTCCAGAACACACTAAAACACTTTAATGATGTCTACAAGCCTGTAGATGCAAATGACCCTTTTGTCACCCTAAAGAGAAACATTAATCAAATGGTTGTGACTAATGGTTTTCAAATAGTAATATGAGGTAAAATTAATGTAAGTAAATAATAAAGGTGAAGTAAATTTCCTTTATCAACCCATTGACACCTACAGGTACCCCTCAAGCATGGAAAATGGTAACCTACAGGGGTCATATAGGTAGGGTGAAGGAACAATGTTTGTGCATGTTTTGTGTGGTGTTTAGCCCATTAAAAGTGACTCTATGATGAAACTAGTTTTATTTATTTCAATATGAAATTAATAAGTTCTTTTCCTCATCAAGTCACCCAACCTAAACCCCTTTTGATACTAAATAATAACCTATAACATGGGCTTAAGAAGAAGTGTCTCAGTCAAGGAAGAAAGCACAGTTTTGAGTTTAAAGAAACATGTAGGTGAGTTAAAAGTGACATACACATTGGGAAACCTAAAAAAAAAATTCAAGGATATTATTAACATCATGACCACATGGATAAAACCCTTGTATTAACATATAGGTAGGGTTGTGGGCAGAATATTTAACCTAAATAGTGACTTAAGTTGGTACAAGGTGGTGTCCTGAAGGCTCATAAGGAAGAATGTTGTTTAAATAGATAATATGTGAACTCTGGTTGAGTTCAAGGGATCTCCCCACACTATAAACAAGGTCTAAAGAGAAATCCTCACCTACAGGGGTATTTCCAACAGAAAACATAGCCTATGCTAAAACACAATCTTGATTGAGTCAAAGTGGAGTGTGTGATGGGTTGGATAGATAAGGAGAGATAATAACACTTTAATCATGGTAATATAAACCTTACAACACTGTCATAATGAATAAATAAATAAATGACAAGGTCCCAAGCTCTATGCACAATCACAACAGGGTTCAATATAGCAAGGGTAAGTGAGACATAGACTATCTAGAGGTGAAAGTAAAGTTGTAATGACTAAACAATGATCCATGATGGTCTAATAGGTGTCATAAAAAAATCCATACCTCACTAGAATTATTAGCTACTTTTCCCACTTAGAAAATGGACAACAGTCCATACAGAAGGTTAGGACACCCCTTTGCCTAATGAGCAAATATGAAGAGTCCATATAGGAGAAGTATTTTAGATGGCTTTAAAATATCCATGAGCATAAGTTTAAGGTGGGGAGCATGTTGAACAGCCTAGAAGCATGGTGGTGGCTTGGAAAAGTGACTCCTAAGTGAATTTAGAGAAAAAAAAATGTAGGAAAATAGCGTTTTGAGGCCTTTTTTTGGGCATTTAGAGATGGTTAGCCATCCAAAACATGGAATCAAAATAAAAACTTTGGTAAAAATGGTCATTGGGACTTGTTATAGCTCCAAAAACACTCATTTTTCCTAATGGATAAGGGATATACCTCTTTGTTTTGTCTCAGAGGTCATCTAGTCTAGGAAAATCAGAATTTGGCAAATGGACCTAATGAGTATAGATTGGGCAAGAGATTTGATGTGAAGTTTTGAAAAACTCAATAAACACATGATGAGGTGAAATAAGGAAAATAAGGGATAATAAGTAATACATCAAGCTTAGACTCCTCAAATTACCCATTTTCCCTTTCCACATAGTCCAACTAGACAAGGTTTCTATTAGGTCTAGTTGGTGAATGAAAGAAGTTGACAAGGTAAAGTGATTGAAAGGGTATGTAGTGGTATTATGAGCTCAAATGGGATGTAAATATGCCTAATAAACCAATAAAAACTTAAGGTACTAGTCCTAACATCCAAATCCAGCAAGGTACCTAGTAAACCTATTGGGTTTTGAGAAGGCCTAACACCTGATGGTAGTCCATTTTCAATTCTAACTCTTGGTAGAATATCCAAATGAATGAGGTATTATTTTGAGGTAAAAATATAGGTGTGAGATCTTGTGGAGTGTAGATACGTTATCAATAGAGCCATCTTTGATCTCAAAACCACTCATCCTTATGCAAAATTGGAAAAGCAAACTCGATAAGGTAAATTTTAGAGCTCACATCTCCTTGGAGGATCTGCATGGGAGAAAAAGGAGTTTAGAGGAGTTAGAGAAGGTCCTTAGAAACCAATTTATGGCATTGGTTTGGAACTTTAACGTGCAATCTTTATGAACAATGGTTAAGAGTAGAAAATTATCTAAAACCCTTATAAAACCCTTGAATGAACCTGATGGGGAAAATGAGATTAGAAAGATGATCTAAAGACATAGTTTGGCAATGAAAGCTATTGGAACATGGAGAAAACTCCTTCAGGCTTCCCCTCATGTAAATGAGTCATACAGACAGCATGTAAAATAGGGTTGTTCTCACCATTTTTTATGTTTTGTAGGTTACAAGAGGATTTTAAAATTTAAATCAAATTTGGGTGGAATATTAGGACTTATAATAACTCCATATGGCAATTTTAATCTAGGAAAAAGCTTTTAAGTTTTTAAACAATTTCCTTCCTTTCATGCAGTCAAACTAGCATAGTGAACACATGCGTAAGAAGAGTCAAAACTCTAAGTATGAGACTTTTTAAGGTATACCAAAGTATTCTAAGGCCATGGATAGCCTTTCCAAGTGTCATTCACTCCCTCTCATGGATTTGAATGGAAAACTAAAGGCATTTGTGAGGCCAAGTGTGAAGGGTGACTGAAAATGGAGTTTTTTAGACTACAGAGAGTGATTACTTCCTTCCAAGAGTTTCCAAATGAGTAATACTACCACCAATTCATGAAATTGCATGCCTGAAGACCTACCCTATTATCCCAATCATCAGACCTATACCTATTTAGTGGTGGGACATTTAAATATCTCCAAATGATGAAAATAGTTTTCTGAGCCAAGATAAGGAATTTTGTGACACTTTTCATAGGTTTCATGACTTGTATGGACAATTGGACATCTTGAAATTTCATGGTTCACCTCATGCCTCTTTATAATGAAAATTATACCCCCTTTTTAATATTTAAAAGTTTCCAAGTGAATTTTTAACTTCCCTTACCTTTCTCTTCTCTCAAAGGCTATAAATATTGACTCTTTTGGCTCTTTTGAGCAACATCCATCGATTAATGGTGAAACCCTAGAAAAAATTTTACTTGAATGAATATTGAATGAATAAACAAGTGATTTTATCTATTCAAATGTTGTTCATTTGAGTGTTAGTGTAATCTTATTGGTCTTGTCTAGTAGAAAATTGTCTTTTCTAGCGTGTTATCCTTGATTGTTCACCAAATGTGGGGAAGAGTAATTGTTGCAAGTCTTTGTTAGTGTTATTTTCTAAGTGTATAGGTGTCTTAGAAGTGGCTCATGACTATATCCTATAAATTAATCCTTCATTACCCTCTTAAGCATCAAAATACCTTTTGAACCTAACTTATGAAACATTGATGTGACAATGCAACTTGAATTGTGAGTTTTGTGTAAAAGAAGTTTTGTTTGAATCTAAGTGGTAAAATTTTAGTCAATGGGAGGAAATACACTATTGGTTCATCACCTTTTTTAGCTTATTTTTTTTTCTTAACTCTTTTCATCTAAGGTTGATATGCAAGAAAGTGCTTCAAAGATTACATCAAGGGAACTAGCCCTTCTAGAGATTCATCTCAAAAAAATTATCACCCATAGCAAGAGAGATGTTTCCATTGTGTCACTTTGATGAGGAGAGCTAGGCACTTCCTCAAGGGGTGAAAATCCAAGTGACAACAATTATTTTGTTGCTTAATTCTTGTAGAGATTTAAATGTTGCCCATTGAATGGCAGTAGTAACGATGAAGCTATCTTTTCCAACAATGCTCTTTATAATGAAGGGCCCTTTCCACAAGGAATCAAATTTACCATTCTTCCCTTTTTTCTCATTCTATTTATCCCACAAGAGGACTAAATCACCAACTTCAAATTGTCTATCTCGATCCTTCTAATCAAATATCTTCTTTAATTTCATTTGGTGATCAACTAACTGGTCAACAACTTGAACACAAATTTCTTGTAGTTTAGTGAGAAACATGATTCTTTTATCCAGTGAATCTTAATAAGTAACATCTCTAATGGCCTTACACAATCTTAGGGTGGGCAAAGCAATGGTTATTGGTATCTCAACATTTATTCCATATAAAAATTAGAAAGGAGACATACCTATGGCTTTTTCAGGGGCGATCCTATCAGCCTAGAGTGCATCAAACAAATTCTTGTGCTAGGTTCATTGGTTATTATCTACCAACTTAAAAATGATAGTCATCAAAATCTTATTACTTGATTAAGCTTGACCATTTGCCTGGGGGTAGTGATTTGAAGCATGAACCAAGTATATACCATATGAGTAATAGAACTCAGTTAATTCTATAGAAGAAAAGTTGGCTACATTATCTGTTACAATTTTGTGTGGTACACCAAACCTTACTATAATGTTCTCTTTTATGAATTCACATACTACTTAAGAAGTGGCATGCTTGACAGGAATAGCTTCAACCCACTTTCTGAAATAATCAGTAGCAGTCAAGACATAATAATGTCTAGAACTCGAAGAAGGATTCAACATACCAATAAAATCCATGCCCCATTGATGGAAAGTTTCTTAATAACAACTGGTTTTAGAGGCAAGGATGGTAACTTAAGTCATCCTAAAAAATGTTGACATGCTTGACATTTATCAACCCAATCTGAAGCATCTTGAAAGAGAGTAGGCCAGAAGTACCTTGCTCATAGAATCTTGTGTGTTGTGACTCTTGCTGAGAAGTGGCCTCCATATGCCTTGTCATGAAATTGCTCCAGCAGTCTTGTTTGTTGTTATTTGTCCACACAATAGATAAATACAACATCAATTCCTCTTTTATACAAGCCATTATCCCAATAACATAATCCTTTGATTTTAGCTTGATGGTATGTTTTTCCTTGCATGTCAAATCAACTGGGCACTCTCTATATATCAAGAAGTAGGCAATCTTGTTGTACCATTCATCAATTAGATCTAAAAAAATCACCATGGTAAATTCTTCCTCTATTTCATCTTGGTAATAAGATGTTTCTATATTTGTATCATCAGGATTTCATTCCATCATCAATTGGCATAAGCCTCTTCCTCTTACTAGTTTTATGGGTTTGCTATCAAGATCAAACTCTTGCACCTTAGCTACCCAAGTGCTTCTTCGTAATCTCAATTATTTTTGTGTTAGAATTGACTTGACTATAGTATCAGGTACATAAACTTTAGTATGTGAAGACAAAATGTAGTATCTAAAAATTTTACATGCTTTGACTACAACAAAAGCATGTTTCTCCATCTATGAGTATTTTAATTATGAGCTCTTAAATGATTTCCTCATAAAGGCTATTGGGGATTTAATTCCTTCATTATTATTTTACATAAGTATAGATGGCATGGTGTGCTCAGAGGAATAACAGTAAAGAATTAATTCTTTACTAAAATCTGGAGAAACTAGTACTGGAGCTTCAACTATTATTGCCTTAATTCTTTTAAATGATAATTTGCCTTCAGCATTCCATTTGAAATCTTGTTTCTTTTTCATCATATTAGAGATTTGGCAAGTCAATTTAATAAAATCAGGAATAAAAATTCTAAGGAAGTTTACCTTACCAAATAATGAGTGCACACCTTTCTTGGACATAGAAATAGGCAAACTCTGAATAGCTTTGACTCGCTCTAGATCAATTTTGATTCCTTCTTTTAAAATTATGTGACCAAGGAGTTTTCCTTTAGTTACAAAAAATATTGATTTTTTTGGATTTAAGGAAATCCCATGTGTCATACATAGGATAAGAAATTCTTCAAGTTCAGCCAAGTGATCACATCTTTGCCTAGAAAAGACTGTCAAATCATCCAAGTATACCACAATGATTTTATTTTTTAAATGAGCAAATTCCAAGTTCATAGCTCACTAAAAGGTTGATCCAGTATTAATTATCCCAAAAAGCATCTTCTGATAAGCAAAAATTTCCCATGGTGCTGTAAAATCAATTATGTATTGATCTTCCTCAGCTACTTTTATTTGATTGTAACCAGAAAATACATCTAACATAGATAACATCTTTGAACCTATAACTACTTGTAAGGTGTGATCCATGATGGGCAATGGATAATTATCTTTCAAAGAGGCTTGATTAAGATTATGAAAATCAACACACAAGCGTATTTCCCTATTTTTCTTTATTACTAGAATAATATTTTCTAACCATTTTGAATGGTTAACTGGGTAGAAGATCGTTAAATCAAAAAAAATCAGCATAGATAGTTATTGATATGGTTGGATTATGGTGATGTAGCTTCTGCTTGAAAGGCTTCATTTTTGGTTGGAGTGGAATGTAGTATTGCACTTCATTTGGCTAAAAGGATTTGAGGTCTTTGTAGGACCACGCAAACACATCCATGTAATTTGTAAGAAGTTTGATAAATTCTTCCTTTTCTTCTTGAGATCAGCACTTACCAATGTTAACCATCTTAGGATCTTCTTCACTACCTAGGTTAATCTACTCTACTTCTAGAGAAGAAGTATCACTGTACTCTTTCTTTTTCTTTAGAAACTTATCATGTTTATAAAACATTTCTTCTAAAGAGACTAAGCCCTTAGGAATTTTATTTTCTTTTAGCCAAATTATATCTTGACTATGGGTAATTTTAGGACTAGTAATCCCTATTATTGTCTCTTGTGCATGTGAGCCACTTTCTTAGAAGTACAGTCCTTCAAAATTATCTCGCTACCTACAAAATGTAGCTATTTGCTTATCATCATTAAAAATTTGCCACTTTTAAACATTTTCAGGGACCTTTGGATGATATACAACCTCTACTTTGTAGTTACCTTTTCTAAAAAGTGTCGATTGTTGCTCAGGCCTAAGTAGTGATGCAGTAACAATAAGTGAATTAGCTCTATAGTTCTGATCTCAAGGAATTAAAATGATTGAGAAAGCTACAAATTCAAGTGTTATGCTTAGAACTTGGTGATAGTTGTTTTTTCACTTGTCTTTCTTCACCTGATACTGACCTTTGATTTGTCTCACTATCAATTCAGCATCACCTTGAGCTTTATAGAGCCTAACTCATTTTTCCTTTGCTTGCTCAAGTCCTAAAAAGAGTGATTCATATTTATCTATGTTATTGGTGTTTTCAAACATGAGCTTGTATGAATAAGGAAAAACTTTCCCATTAGAAGAGATTAATACTACTCCTACACCCGAACCAAAAAAATTATAGCTTCCATCAAATTCTAGAATCCATATCTTGTCCTCTCCTTCTTCTTCCTTTTCCTCTTATGTTTCTTTACCTACTTCAAGGAAGTAAACTCCATGGTTAGACTCTTCTAAAATAATGTGTGACCTTAGATCATCAAATTTAGAAATTATGTATTTGGACTTCTTCTCAGGCTCAAGTCTTTGATTCACTCCTTTGATTGGGATGTGAGCACATGACCAATCCATTTTTACTTCTCCACCTAGATCCTTGCAGAAGTTTCTCCTTAGTAGCATCCCATAGGAAATGGGAATGTATACTACTAAAATTTTCATATTTAATCTTTTATTTGGGAATGCTACCAAAATAACTTGAGCATCCTTAATCTATCCAATTATAGGAACCTATCTCTCTATTGAGTAACACCTACCTATTGTCTTATTCAAAGTGAGACCAAGAGAATCAACTACCTTAGCTAGAATTACATTATATAAAGCTCTATAATTTAGAATGCAATTGATTAACTTAAATCCTTTAATCAGGAAGGAAACATAAAATGGCTCTATCCTTTTGGATGTAGAAGTGGGTGTCGATGAAGTAGTAGTATCATTATTTTGAAAAAGAAACTATTTGGTAATAGGCAAGATACCTTTAGAGGTATTAGATAAAATATTTGACCATTTGCTTTGAACATATTTGAATAATATATTCAACTAATCTAGGTAAGATCTCAAGTACTCAACTTTTTACATATGAATTTTGGTTTTCTTTATATGGTCAATTATGTCAAAAGAGGGAATGGAATCAGATAAAATAGGATTGACCTCAGCAGTATGAGTTATTGTCTTGTGAGTTTAAGAGGAAGAAGCTGTACACTTATTTTTAGGGGCCAAAGAGGAAGGTAGATGACTACCTCTCTTAAGAATACTTACCTCTGCTCTGGAATCTCCCTTCTCTTTATCTTGTTCTTTGGTAGGTTTCTCACTAGCTTGTTGATTTTGTGACCTTGTAAAAACTATAAATGAATGACTATGATCTTCTTCAAATGATTCTTCATAGTCACTTTTAGATTGATATTCTAGGTAACCAATGTTAGAGTCACCATCATGACCCACAAAGTCATCTTGATCACCAAGATTTGAATGAATATCATCAATTAATTGATATTTTTCACTCATCTCAACATGATTTTTGGGAGCATCTTCGATTTCCAATCTCTAAGGAGGACTAGTAATACAGTTTTAGTTTTGATTATTAAAATTCCATGTGGGTGCATTCTTTGGAGGGGCAGCACCACCATGAGTACATTGAACAATTTATCTTTTAACTTGAAGCAAGTCATTATCCAATTTTTGCAGCAAGGGATTTATAGTACTTAATTTGGTTGAAGTAGTATAATCTCCTTTAGAAATAGTTTTCTTAATCTTACCATCCATAATCCAATCATCTTCCACCTCCATAACAAGGTTTTGAGCTACTACTAAGTCAACTGGTCATGATCTTCTAAGGTGGTAACTGACTTCTAATAGTTGAGTATTGATGAAGAAACACTTTTGATTATCCACAGTAGGCAGTGTAGCTTGAGGAATTTTGTAGAGAAATCTATTGAATTTGGTAATAAAATCATCCATGTGTTCATGTGGTTCTTTCTTGAGCTAAGTCAATTGAGTAAGAAATATATGTGCATCTTTGATAGCTTTAAATATTTTCTTAAATTACTCATGAATAGTTGCCCAATTGGTTATGGTATCGGGAGCTAAATGGTAGAACCATTCTATAGCTAAGTCATGCAGAGTCTCAACAAAGAGTCTAATAGAGACATCTTTATTGTCAACTCCAATCACTCCATAGGCCACAAAGAAAGCAACCAAGTGTTCATCTATATTTTGTTTACCATCGCCAATAAATTTAGGAAAATTCTTCCTCGATCCTTGAGGTAGGTCATGCAGAGGAGGGGTTAGATTCAAAGGACCTATAGATGGCCCCCAAGGGATAAAGAGTGGTAATGCCATTCTTCTAAGAGCAAGTAACTATTGATTAATTGGTTAAATTATTCTAGAAGAATTATGTTGAAGCTAGTGAGCAGGAGATTGTGTTTGCCTAATAGGTGAAAGACTTGCTCTTCTGGTTCTATCTTGAATAACAAAATTGAAATTGAAATGCTCTTGTAATTTGAATAAATCATCTACTTGGCCTTGAGCTCTCTTTGCTCTTGTAAAGGGTCAATTTTCCAATTTGAACACAAAAATTCCTATTAAGGACCTTGATTAGTGATTCTATTTATGGACAAAGACTTGGGTGGTAATCTACGCAACATGCAACAATATTTAAAATAAATTGGGCATTAAACAACAGGTGATTCACAAACATGCAATGAACTATTTTGATTTTTACTCAACATGCAGTGTTTTAAATAACATTTTGATAAATTTCAGTATTATTAATGACTGTGTCACACTATGTTAACTGCTACTGGTCTGAATAATCTAAAACAAATTCTGGGAGTTAAACTCACAATCCTCCAGCAGAGTCAATAGAAACTATTGGCTAGATATTTTGCATGCAGTTAAAATTACCTAGGTAGTCATGGGATTAAAACCCCTTAATTTAATGGTGAAGCTACTATGTGAATATGTTTATCTATTCCCAATTAATTATAACTTGCAATTATTCACAGAGTATGTAAATTTCATACAACTTATTCTAATCAAGGGAATTACTTTAATTACTTTGTTCATGAACCATAACAAAGGGATTTTGTAACAAATAATCAGCTAATTCTGAGAATGTGAATGGAGTTTAAGATAGATTGGAGAATAGAGAAAAACTCTGGAATGTTTGAGAAAGGAAAGTAATATAAGAAATGCACCTCACAATAAATAGTTTACAGAGTTTAAGGTGCTTATACAAATAGATAAACATATAATTATGGTAACTATTTCAGCAACTGATCAAGAGAGCAATGAATTCAACCTGGATAAATAGATAACACAAAGTTTACCATTTTATCTTCATGAAATGCACAAAATGATTTCCATAGACATAAACTTCTCTAGAAAACAATATTCCTTCTTATGCACTTTTAGTAACATCCATACAAAATAATCCGATTATCTTAAACACAAAGTTTTAGATTTTTTAAACTTTTTGCACAATGGTTACAATTACTTGCTCCCAAAATTTTCCATCCCCAAGCACGCAGGCCTGCACTTATATTTATACCAAAACCAATGTTAAAGATGAATAGGAGTTAACTTCTCTAATTCTCATGTGTTGCATAAAAAGTTGAAAGTTGTTGAGTGGCATCTTCCTTGAATAGCGTGTAATAATTGATGACAAGTGGTGATACTTAGATTCATTTTTTGGATCGAACACCAACTCCTTACATGTTGCATAGAAATAGCTCTAGTAATATTGTTCTACAAAATAACTATAAGTAATGGCATTTTGACCAAATTACTTAAGTCTCTCGATTTTACAAAATAATTTTACTTTACAAATAAATTGTACAATGACATCTCTTTATAAAGTAATTACTTGAAACAAGATTACTCAAAGTACATGTGAAAATAAAATAAGAATATTGAGAAAAAAAAAGAAAGAAGTCTTCATTCTAAACTTGGGACAAATTCCTAATCTAATTCATGAACTTATTCTTTGCATTTCTCCCTGTATCTATTGTGTTGAGACACCATCAACTATATGGCTATATCATCAAGCTTAGCAAGCGATTGTCTCTCTATTTCAAATCTTAGCATTTCTTTCTCTAATCTCCTGTAATGAGATTTTACCTTTTCAATCATTGGTTCAAGTTATTTTCTCTCATGTTGATATTTAATTAACTCCTTCATATATTTGGTTGTGAAAGGAGTTACAGCTTTGTCCATCTATTACTTGAATTGTTTAGATATCCTTGGAACATTATCAGACCAGATACCAATAAGACCATATAGGGAATCTTTTAGATTTATCTTTGCATTGTGTGCCTCTTCTTCTAAAGTCTTCATTTTCACTCATTGTTTGTATAATATTTACACAAAAAGATAGAAGATAAGTTGCTTGCTTTATCTTCTTCATAGATCCATCAGGGGAAATCTTTTCTTCAATCAGAATCTTTTCACTCAAATTACCTAGAGTCTTAGGCTTTCTTGTTTCAACTCAAAAATACCATTTTCAAGCTCATTTTCTTTCATCACTACTTTTACTTCTGCTAATTTCTTCAAAATATCAACATGAGCATTTGGAGTGCTAGCAAAGAGCTTCTAAGAAGTTTTATACATCTTCTCTATCCACTGGTCAATTGATTTTACTTTGTCACTAGTTTCTTCTACTTCAATAATCACTCATTGCTCAATTATTTCTCCTGAAATAATAGCTTATTATGGAACATATTTTGTAACCTTAGATATTATTTCACATAATTGTGCATTTTGTTCTTTCAATTTAACTTTAGCATCTTTTTCTTCATCCATCTTATTGAAAATAATATTTATTAGGGTTTGGGTGTCTTGCTTTAAACCCTTAGTAGTAACTTTTCCCAAAGATACCTTAGTAATAGTTAAATCCTTTTTTGTAACTTCACTTTTACTCATCCCTAGTAGAGTATTTAACACCTCTACAAACTTTTGTCCTGGAGATTCAATTAACGATTTGGAATTTATTTTGGCTGATTTGGGATTTTTGCCTTTCTTATCTAGGCTTTTAGCAGTTGTAAGTTCATCTCCTCAAGATTTATCACTTCTTTAACCTCTGTAGAAATTTGCATAGCCAACCAAGATGAGAAGTCTATAGAAGTAGAAACATCTATATGAATCACCATTTGATGTGGATTATTCCTAATCACTAATTATTGAGAAGGAACTTCTTGTGTATGAGTTTCTTTCTGAATCTCTTTCTCTACTAGTTCCTCAAATTTCTTCTCTATTTGTGTCACCTTATCAGTACCTACTTCTTTCTCGATAACTACCTCCTTCTCATTAAGTTTCTCTATAATTTTCCTTATTATTATTTCAAGTTATTTATCCTTCTTTGCCTCTCCCTCTTTTTCTATCATAACTACTTTGCTTTGTGATTCAATTTCCTCCCCTTTCTCTACCACTTTGTCAACATTTTCCTTCTCAGGTTTAGTTGCTTCTTACAATTTTTCTTGTTGTTCTTTCTTAGATGGAGTCTCTTCCTCATTAGTCATTTTTTTTTTTAGATTTCCTTTCAAGGGTGGGTTGTTTTACTAAAGGAGGTGATGGTGGAGTAGGAGGAGCACTAGTGTCTTTTTGAATGGGCTTCTTAGGAACTTTGGTGCTATAAAACTTAGGAAGAGGCATTTGTACTAATGGATTTATGGTGGGTGTAGTAGAAGTAGAATGGAAGGGGTGGTGGAGACAGTAGGAATATAAGTATCAATAGATAGAACTGATGGAGGTGTGGGATCCACTAGCTGAATAGGCTTCTTATCCTTCACTAATAAATAGGTATCATCAATATTTATTTTGAATTTTATCTTCTTTGTAGGTTATTGGTTGATCTCCCCTTTTACTATTTCTTTTCTCTTTTATCCTACATGGGTGGTCTCATTCATGAAAACCTTCATACAGTAACCATTATTGAGGAGCTAAGTGGAAGTCATTACCAAAACATGTGAAGTTCTATTAGAAATAGTCTTGTCATGATCTTTACCAAAAATAATGGTTGGAATTGGCGTATTATCCCCTCCTACTACATGAAAAACATCACTAGTGACTATCCCATCATCTTCCATACCCTCAAGGATGGTGGCTAGATTGAAAGCAAAAAAAAATTCCATAGTCAATCTATTGTTATCTCTTCTCTGCACTTCAAACTCATCTCTACAATTAGTCCAAAAATCTTCAAGTGCTAGAATATACATGAATTCTAGAGAGATTATATTTTGTTCCACCACCTTACAATCAAAGTTGATCCTTGATTCAAAATGTGTTTAAGTATAACGATGGTACATCTCTTTTTGTACATTTATAACCTTATAAATATTTAGACAATGATAGTTACCAATGACAATGGGAAAGTTAAAGGATGCATGATGAGCTTTTGATTGCAAGTCATGTAATTCAACTAGTTGTCTGCATAACTCCATGAGAATCCATTTATCACTTAAAATCTGGGCAATTTGATAGCTGTCCCTAAGAAACCTCCTACTTTGATGTTTGTAAAGTCAAGGAATTGAATGAAAATACAACCATATTGTGAAACTATATCCCATGCTTCATTTTATACTCTCTTATGCTTCAGAGTTATATTCAATTTGCAAATACGTTCATAAAAAAAACCATCATTTACCATAATGTAATGCTTGTAATATTTTGAAAGAACCAACTGAGGGTAATACTCATCTATTGGCTCAGACGATAATGTGCCCTTTGTCCTTAGCCTTGAAAAGGCTCCACTTGAAGTTGTTATATACACAAGATATGAAGTCATCTTGAAATCAAAAGTCTGTAACACATTCCTTAACTATTGATCCATATTGTCACTTATCATTCTTTCCCAATTAATCTTAGAAGAACTTTGAGTGATATCAATGGTTCTGATATAAGCATACATCTAAGGTGAGAAACATTTTTGCATTCCTATCTCCATTGATTCAACATAGTAATTGGATTATGTCATCCACCTCTTGAATGAAGTATAATCTCACTATTTGTTTAGGGAACCTTGAAGCTTGTTTTACTTTCTTCAAGTAGTATCTATTTACTATATTGATACATTTCATTATCTTACCCTCCCATTGATTAATGGATTTCTCCACTGTCATATCAATTACTTTTGGTGATGTTGGAATATTTAAACAATAGTTGAGATATTGAACATCTAATCTTACAATTACATTCCCAGCAACATCTCTCATAACCCTAGTTAGGGAATCATAGTACTTGGCACATGCCACCACAAATTTAGGGAGTTGATCTAAGCTTGGGAAAGCTATATCTTAAAAAATTCCATTATTGGTCATAGCATGCATAAGTGGAGTCTTAGCTATGGCTTTATATCTCTCCAGTAATTCAGTCACAGATACATGCCCCATGTTTGTGTCACTTATCTCAGTCAACTTAGAAACTATACTTGATTAATTGGGTATGCCTTATATTCGTACTTCATCTTGAGCTCTTATGACTTAACTTTCTTATCTTTTGCTTTACCTTTCCTTCTTAGTTATGGGATATCCTCAAGGGCCAACTATAGAGAGGATTACAAGGCAAGTTAGTCAAGCATTAGTCCATAAATAATGAAACATGCATAAAGAACTAACTAACCAAGCCTATCTATTCTTATGAAAATTACAAAGGATAGCAAGAAACAAATGAAAGAAAACAACATCATATTACCTTCTCAAATGGATTCACTATACCCATGCAGCTCAAAATCATGTTCTCCCTTGATCATGCATCCTTGTCTTTATCAACAATGGTAGCAAGCTCCTCCAATGTCTCAAGAACACTCCATAAAACCTAGGCTCATGATTCCAAATAACTAAACTATCCTATTAATGAAGCTTGCAAATAAAATCAATTATCAAATGCAAAGCCTTGTGGAAACAATTTAACATTATAACTTTGCAATATTCAAGTTTTTTTATTTATGTCTATGGCCTCTCTATTTATAGATTTTTGAGATTGGTCAGGATCAACCATGACCGTCCATCTCAAGATTGAGATGTGTGGCCATGGATAATCCTAATATTTAGAATTAAATCCATAATTATCTTCATCATGACCTTGGAAGAAAGGGCATTGAAGAGGTGGCATGGGAGGCTTAACTAGGCATGGGTGACCCATAATCTTGATATGTATGGCATTTATGGCCTAGGGATGTCTTCCCAAGAAATGATGTCACTTGATGATGCATTTAATAGGAATCAATTTTTAAAAGTAAATATTCAACAACTCTCATGAAAAATCCACTTAAGCTCTTGATTTGGATTAATTAGCCTTCAACAAGGTTAATCAAAATTTGTGCAATTATTTGAAAATTGTCCCTCAATTAATCAAAATGGTCAAAAAGTCATATTACTGAGTTATAATTTGACTCAATAAGAATTAGAAGGTGAGGTTAGATGAATTAAAACTTTATTTTCATTTAGTATGTTTTTAACACAAAATAACAAAGGTATGTGGCATGTACCAATGAATTTAGGAGAAAAGAGTGATCCAAAGCACAAAAGGCAAAATCATCATTTTGACTCGAAATGAATTGATCAAAGTTAGTTGGTCCATAAATTGCATTACTCCATTTAGGGATACTTTAACCTAAATTGGCACTTGTAAATGACAATTTTGAACCATATACTGTGTTTTATGGATTTTGACCTAAAATATGCATTTGAGTGCAATTCAAGTAAGATTGACAATTTCAACATAAATGGTGTTATGAATTGGATGTTTACATTTTTCCCCTGTTTGAGAATGTGTAGCAAGATATTTAGGTAAAGCAACATATTTTCAAAGAAAAGAGTTGTCAAGAAGAAATTGGAATATACCCATGGTGACCCCTCAAGAGGACATACTAGGATGAAAGAGAAGGATGGACTTTCAAAAAAAAAGAGAAAGTGAGAGATTAACCCATGGAATAAATCACATCCAAATGAGTTAATGCTTGCACATGTGATTACCTTCAATGATCAAACTATAATGAGATTTGTAATAGGCCCCAGAGATGGGGGGAATGGGAAAGATACAATCCATAAATGTAAGGGACACACTGTAAACATACCCAATTTGAGAGTACATGTTGCGTGCTTATGGCATTGATCAATCCCAAGACAAGTTGCACACTAAAATATTTCCATCATGGGATTTAATGTGGAGAGCTTGGAATTAGAGGAAAAGAGAGAACATTTTGCTTAAGGAAGGGAAGCACCAACTAGAATGGGGTATTTAAAGATAATATAATAAGAAGTACTGTAGTAAAGTAGATATGATCATGATAAAATATGTGTGCCCCAGTAGGGAGAGACTTGATCATTGATAAAGAATAAATAATGATTTTGCCCCTATAGAGCTGATTTGATTCAGATGTGGTTCAGATGTTGGGCCCCAACATAGGCAATTAGCAAGAAAAATAACTTAAAGATATAACCACAAAGATAGGTTAAAGTGAGTGGGCACAAATGTACATACGATGGTGTAATGGCTTAGAAATCCATATAAAACCAAGCATATGAGAATGCATAAAGTGATGAAAGGGATGAAAAGAAGAATGGAGTAGTTGAGCTAACCTCAATATAAATTAAGCATTACTTACATAGCTCCATGGGCTCATGTTCCAACATGAACTTTAGGCCAATGTAGTTCACCCAAGTTTGGGAGAGAATGGAATGTGGAATGATGAAAAATGACCAAGAATTGATTAGACTCACAATGTATGCAAAGAGATGCACATCTAAGCATAGACAAAGAAGCCTAAAATGCATGCTACCTAGAAGCATAATTCCATATCATGAGCCTAAGTTTTGTAAAGTGTTCTTGAGAATCATTCATTAGAGCTAATGTTGACATTAAGACTTTGAGACCTAAGCACAAAGTGCTTGTTATAGAAAAATAAACTAGGCATCATAAGTATGAATAACTTAGAATGACATAAGATTCCAATTGTGCTAAGCCAGTTCAAATGTGAATGTCTATAACTAAGGAAAATGGTAAAATAATGACCAAAACTAGAGTTACGATTATTAACATTTAAACAAAAGAGCTAAAACAAATAAAAATATAAACATAAATGACCCTAAATTTAAATCAAGATATGATCTTAAATAGGAAAAAAATGTTTAAAAATAAATTCAAGAATGTCTTAATGACATGAGACCAAGATATGAATAATCAAGATCCATGTGGACCATCAAGGCATTCTTGAACACAGAAGAGAAAAGCAAAATCAAATAGAAAAAAAAGACACCAACAACAACCAAATAAACAAAATGGTCCAAGAAAAACATAATAACATAGGATCAAGATATAAACAATTGAGATCCATGTGAATCATTAAGATGTTCTGAAACACAAAAGATATAAGCAAAAAATAATCAAGGAAACACAAGACGAAGAAGAGAAAAGAAGTAATAAAAAGAGAAAAGGAGAAGAAATAAAAGGAGAGGTGTGAAATCACAACAAAACACCAATAAAACACAACAAAACAAAAAAAACTCAAATAAACACACACAAAGAAAAATCAAGTTAGTGCAGTTTAAAGACAAATGTTCATGCATATGCAGTAGAGGTGTTACTTTCCACCACATCATAACAAAGAATAATGACATGACATTTATTCCCTAATTAAAGAGGAACAATGATAAAATAAATGGTGGAAGAGAAGAAAAATAAGGGGTTGGTCGAGCTAACTCTAGATGTATAAGACAAGTGGACGTTACCTACATAGTTATATGGATGCATGTTCCAACATGAACTTCATGCCAAATATAGTTTTCCCAAGAAATGGGATAGAAGAAAAATGATGATCAGACCAACATGATTAATTTTATAGAACAAATAGAAGATACGACAAACAAACAAGAAAGGTTTGGCAAACAAGAAGCTGATGATGTGATCTAGGAATTTGACTCAAGAGAGGATGGTTAGTATGGTGTTAGTTCCAAAATGAAAACAAAATGAAATAAACACACTAATAGCATAACATCTCTAGGCATAAACACTAGGGAGAGCTTAGTTAACAAAATCAAATAACAAACACAACTAAAAATTAAGAAATAAAACCATAATATTTCCTTCACCTTCCTTGGATGCTCCAAATACCTTTCTAGTGGTGGCTTGATCGACTTCTATTCATGAAGTCCTTGGCAATAGAAGCTTGGATACCTCCATCTCTCCTTGGCACCTTTGGCTTTGGCTTGGCTTGGCTTGGTTTGGAATAAATTTGGCATGGTAACAGTAGTTTCAATGACTCCTTGAAGATATTTATGCATTATAAATTTGCACCAAAATAGCTTAAAAATGATGTTCATGGCCTCTCTATTTATAGATTTTTGAGAATGTCTAGAATCAACCTGAACCGTCCATCTTGAGATTGAGATTTGTGATTGAGGATTAATTCAATTTTTGGAATTAAGTTTAGATCTTTATTAGACCTTGATTTGGGTTAATTAGATCTTAAACATGATTAAGCACTTGTGCATAAATTACCAAAATTGATCAAAATGCCTTGTTATTGGTCCAAAATTTGATTGGATTGGAATTAAAAGGTGATGTTAGATGCATTGGAACCATATTCCCATTTAGGATGTTGCCAAAAATAAATAACGACACATGTCTTGTGCAAAATATTTGATATGAAAGAGCAATCCAGAGCACCCAGGTGCAAATTTGTCATTTTGACTCAAAATGAACTGATCAAAGTTAGCTATCCCATAAATGGAATTACCCCATTTAGTGATACCCTGGCCAAAATCAGCACTTTAATATATTATGTAATATCCCCTACCAATAGAGATATATGAAAGACACAAAACTCTGATACCAAAGACCAAAGCTCTGATACCACTGTGATATCCCCTACCAATAGAGATATATGAAAGACACAAAACTCTGATACCAAAGACCAAAGCTCTGATACCACTGTAATATCCCCTTCTAAACAGGAAATATAGCAACACAAAAAATCTGAACCAAGATATAATCGCTGTTGAATAAATTCAGAAAGATCACAATAATATAGTCTCTTAATAACAAATTATAGATTGTATCACTTGTCCTTCTAAATTATTACAATTGCAGTCCTCTAATATGCATATAAATATGAAATACAGTCTTGAAAACCCTGGCTTTGCAAATCTGGAAGTGCAAATTGAGTTCTGGAAAGTCTCGGCCCTTATGTGTCAACACACAGTCGCCGTCGTCGGTCGATATCTCGCCGACATCGGTCTCTGCCGGTCGGATTTCTGCCGACGTCGGTCTTCAGTCGACCGATGTCGGTCACTGAAACCCTCTGTCTGCCGAGGTCGGTTCCTGCGCTGATCTGTACGAACTCGTACGGATTCTGTACGGCCGCAAATTAAGCACAACTTCCCTATTTTCAACCCCTGATCTGAAGATATATGTCTCTAGCACAGTAGATCTCTAGCTGTATAATTTATTGAATCAAAACATAAAGCAATAAATACCTGGAATATCTGTGATAACTTCTGTGTGAAGTTATCTCTCAAACCTGAAATTCTGTGATAACTTCTGGATGAAGCTATCTCTCACTTTGGCAATAGATCAGCTGATATTCCACAGCCTCTTAATTGCACACACTGAAGAGGGAACGTTCTCCAATGCAAATGGAATCCTTGAACCCTAGGCTCAGTCTTCACAGAAGAAATTCTCAAAATCAATATCAATATTCAATAGCATACATACTCAATAATGGCCTCCATGTGAAACCCTTATACCCTCAAAAGATATGCTTGCCCTAATTAGGGTTTTTTTCTTAAATTAGCATTAGGGTTTCTAATTTAAAATTAGAGCAAATAATAAATAATTAATAATTAATTATTAATGAAACTAAATAATTAATATTTGATTAAATCAATCAAATATTAATATCTCCCTCAATACATGTCGGATCGACGAACCGATCGAAGCTAGTGAATCAGGGAGTGATTCCGCACATAACCATACCATAATAAAGGCGCTCCACTGCATATCAAATATCCCTAAAAAGTAGGAGCCCTGGCCAAATATGTCTGAAATAACCTGAATGAAAATCAAATGTAGAAATCTTGTGAATCAAAGTCAATCCAAGCTCCATTATGACCCTCTATCCATCCTATTAGCCTACGAAGGTCGCATAATAGGCCAATCATCAAATCTGTCAATGTCCACAAAAAAAGGGGACATGACAATCCGCCCCTCCTAAAATTGCTTGTCCCCAAGCAATCTCAGAACAATAAACCACTCAATCCTCCTGGATCCCAAATGTAGTTATGCCCTGCACTGTTGTGAATCAATGTGAGTACCTGCAATATCATCAGAAGTAAAACAAAGAGGAACCCATAATCAAATTGGCAAACACAACTCAACCAATCTCTGAAATCATGACTGCCCTGGATGTGTCGATACTGTAGACTGTGTACTGGGCAACTGCAAATTTCATCTACAAAAGATGGTGTTAATCCATCCCATAACTGATCCCTCTGTAATGGTGGCACAACCAACTGTACCATACTGTCAAATGTGTGAGAAGAATCAATTTGGAGACTCGACTCCACTGGTATCCCAAACTCCTCAAAATCAGGTACTCCCAAGTCTTGAATATGTGTGTGAGCCTCAACCACATGCTCCTCATAAGCATCTATAGAAACATACTCATCACCCACACTCAGTGTACTAACATCTGAGTACACCTCCACACTCTGAATGCAAGCATCAGACTCATCCTCACTATCTAACTCCTGAGTTAGACTCACCTTAAGACAAAGCTCATCCACAACATCCTCAACTACTCCTGCCTGTGAAGATAATGTGGATAACTCATTACCTGAAGATGTGTTAATATCTCCCTGTACTGGATCAGCATGACTGGCAAACTCATCATGCAAGTGGCTGCATGTCATAGGGAAAGCACTACGATCCTTGGGCCTATTAATTAAATTCTTTAACCACATGCAAGCTCTAGGTGAGACATTTCTCCCTTTTGTCCAGACATACCATAAATCTTCTGCCAAGAGTTTGGAAATTTTATCCTCCTCCTCAAACAAGATTGTGAACATAATAGAGTGCATTGATGCCAATATATTGCTAGAATGAAACTCATCTAAAATATTCCAAAATATTTTAAACATCATGCGAATTTCACCAATACAACCTACTAACATCATAACGTTTTCAAATCCATACCTTGCAAATGTTTCAAGTAATCTTGCCCTCCTTGAGAAATGAGGGTTTCTAATGTTATCCAACTTTTCGAAGCTTTTTACCATGGCATAAAGTACCTCTCTCATAATCTGATCATCATGAAAATCAAAGCCAGCTATGATCCTCATCATTTCACTAATGCAAGAGAGAGTTGCAAGTCTTACCACCTCATCATGATGTCTCAATAATCGGGGCTTCACCAACGAATCAAACACTGGAAATAACGCTGTTTGCATCTCATAAGTATTTGAATGCTCAACCTTGCCTAAATAAGTGTCCAACTCCTCCAAAATTTTTAGAGTGTCATCTGCTTGTTGAAATGGATGATCTAATTTCTTCTTTGCATTGTGCATGCTTTCTTCCAAATCTTTGACCCCTCTTAGAGCCATACTAATGATCGAATTGAACATGGAACTACCCAACAGGATGGCAAGACATTAGTTCTGATGTGACCAACAGGATGGCAGGAATTTAGCTCTAATGTGCCCAACAAGATGGCAGGAATTTAGCTCTGATACCACTGTAATATCCCCTACCAATAGAGATATATGAAAGACACAAAACTCTGATACCAAAGACCAAAGCTCTGATACCACTGTGATATCCCCTACCAATAGAGATATATGAAAGACACAAAACTCTGATACCAAAGACCAAAGCTCTGATACCACTGTAATATCCCCTTCTAAACAGGAAATATAGCAACACAAAAAATCTGAACCAAGATATAATCGCTGTTGAATAAATTCAGAAAGATCACAATAATATAGTCTCTTAATAACAAATTACAGATTGTATCACTTGTCCTTCTAAATTATTACAATTGCAGTCCTCTAATATGCATATAAATATGAAATACAGTCTTGAAAACCCTGGCTTTGCAAATCTAGAAGTGCAAATTGAGTTCTGGAAAGTCTCGGCCCTTATGTGTCAACACACAGTCACCGTCGTCGGTCGATATCTCGCCGACGTCGGTCTCTGCCGGTCGGATTTCTATCGACGTCGGTCTTCAGTCGACCGATGTCGGTCACTGAAACCCTCTGTCTGCCGAGGTCGATTCCTGCGCTGATCTGTACGAACTCGTACGGATTCTGTACGGCCGCAAATTAAGCACAACTTCCCTGTTTTCAACCCCTGATCTGAAGATATATGTCTCTAGCACAGTAGATCTCTAGCTGTATAATTTATTGAATCAAAACATAAAGCAATAAATACCTGGAATATCTGTGATAACTTCTGTGTGAAGTTATCTCTCAAACCTGAAATTCTGTGATAACTTCTGGATGAAGCTATCTCTCACTTTGGCAATAGATCAGTTGATATTCCACAGCCTCTTAATTGCACACACTGAAGAGGGAACGTTCTCCAATGCAAATGGAATCCTTGAACCCTAGGCTCAGTCTTCACAGAAGAAATTCTCAAAATCAATATCAATATTCAATAGCATACATACTCAATAATGGCCTCCATGTGAAACCCTTATACCCTCAAAAGATATGCTTGCCCTAATTAGGGTTTTTTCTTAAATTAGCATTAGGGTTTCTAATTTAAAATTAGAGCAAATAATTAATAATTAATAATTAATTATTAATGAAACTAAATAATTAATATTTGATTAAATCAATCAAATATTAATATCTCCCTCAATACATGTCGGATCGACGAACCGATCGAAGCTAGTGAATCAGGGAGTGATTCCGCACATAACCATACCATAATAAAGGCGCTCCACTGCATATCAAATATCCCTAAAAAGTAGGAGCCCTGGCCAAATATGTCTAAAATAACCTGAATGAAAATCAAATGTAGAAATCTTGTGAATCAAAGTCAATCCAAGCTCCATTATGACCCTCTATCCATCCTATTAGCCTATGAAGGTTGCATAATAGGCCAATCATCAAATCTGTCAATGTCCACAAAAAAAGGGGACATGACATATTAGTTTCACATCACTTAGCATGTTTTAGTGTTTTTAGACCAAATTGTGCATTTTGGGTGGAAATTGGCCAAAAGCTTGATTGGGGGTTATCGGTGACCAATTTTAGGTGTCTACAGTTTACCCCTATTTGGAAAGGCATTAAAAGCTATAATCATAATAACATATTTTGAAATAATGAAAAGGTCATGTATGCATGTAATTTTAATGATGATAAACTAACTATGTAATGCCCCTTCGAGGGAATAGTTGGCACAAGTAGGTCAGTAAACAGTCCCTCAAAAGGAAGGAAGTGAAGTGAAGGGACCAAAGAAAGGAAAGATGATGCGGTGAAAACATAATGATAGTGAAAAATTCGTCAAAATCATTGAAAATGTAAGTGGGATGATGTGCATTGATTTACCCAAAGGTAGTTATAAACATTGTACCTCGATAGTGGCAATGTGGTATGATAACATAATGATTTGCCCAAAGGTGGTTATAATAATTGAGAAGATGGAGATACCCCAATTAGGACAGACAAACAAGATAACATGCCCCTGTATAGGTAGAAAAATTAAAGTGGTGACAACACAATGATTTGTTCAAAGGTGGTTATAATCATTGAGAAATGTAGGTGGAATGGTGTGCAATGTTTTGCCCATAGGTGGTTATAATCATTGGACCCTAATTATGGCAAACATGATAAACTTATCCGAGGATGATGATAACTTAACATAGAGGGTAATGATGAATTGGGACAACCTACTAGTAAGGAAATGCTCGGTCAAACTAATAAAAGTTGAAATTCTTTCATGGACAATTACTCTATTTAGGATATGATTAGGATGGAATCATGATGTTGGTGTCAAAGAGATGTTGTCATTGTTGAATAGACTTATTAAAGCTTAATTTTTTTATAGCACATGTTGATAGGCATCATGGTATAACATCATGAGGATTTGGTTGAAATATGAATAAAGACTGACTCCCAAAATCCAATACTCAATAAAAAATAATGCACCAATGATAGAAACCATGATAACAATGTAAACATATGAATATGTATGGATTCAAGTGTAAGTGTGGGAAAGGAATCACCCAATGAACACACATAAATTGAATCAATGCAACATTGTTGAAACCAAACAAATAGGTAGACAAATAAAATAATCAAAAACAAACAAACAATGGAATAAAACCCTACAAATATTGCCCTTAGAAAATAGGCAAAAAATTAACAAATGAAAAAAATGGGGGAATAAAAGAAAAGGAAGGGGGTGGCTGAGTTGGCTCCATATACACTAGGCAAGTGGACGTTGCCTATATAGTTCTATGGATTTGATATCTAATAAAAAACTTCAGGCCAAATGTAGTTCTCCCAGGGAATGGGAAGAATGTAATAATTGATGAAAATAAATAGAATGGTTGTGAGAGAAGAAGAGGAATGGTCTTAAAAAATGGAAAGTGCATGAGAGAAAAGGCCAAAAAGGATGGGGAAACTAAATGACAAGTGTTTTGCATGTAACTTAGTAAGGGTTCCCATAATCCTTAAGGCAAAGAAGTGGTCAATGTTTTTATTCTTTTCAAATGATTTTTTGAAATGTTTTTAGAATTATTTTGGAGTGTCTCAAATCAATTGAGAATGATGAAACACTAAATGGTTCAAGCTTATAAAATGGTGAGAGCGTGGCTTAGGTTGCTCAAAAAATGGCAAGAGAGTGGTTTAGATTGCTCACAAAATGGTGAGAGTGTGGCTTAGGTTGCTCATAAAATGGTGAGAGCATGGCTTAGGTTGCTCACAAAATGGTGAGAGCATGGGGAAAAGGGTGACTAAGCTTACCTCAAAAATTATTAAGCACTACCTACATAGTCCCAAAGTAGGACATCAAGTCACTGTAGTTCCACCATTACAGTGGAGAAACTCGACTAGTGTAGCAGTCAATTCAAACGATAGGCATAGTTGGTAAAAAGACATAGTGTGGCATATGAAGTGGCAAGTTGATATGTCAAGGCTTAATATTTCCCCTATTTTTCCTATAGGAAGTTAAAACTAGGACATATGACATAGATCAATGGTACTAATTTTCCCAAAGGTGGTTATAATTAGTAGCAAGACCGGTAGTAAGAAAGGACTAACAAATGAAGGATGCAACTGCTGAAACTTCTATCATATTATCCCAAAATATGCTCTCTATCTTAAGTACTTGAATGAACTAATGAATTGATCAGATACCTCGATGTTGAAACTGCATAATGAATGACAAAAACTAAGGTCAAATGAGTTAACTTTAGAAGACACTAGGTCGATAGAATGGAAGCAAAAAGTGCATACGGTTAAGAGATGAACAAGGATAGTATTATGTACCAAGAAGAATAGTGTCAAAATGGCATAACTAAAATGGTCCTTACTGACAATACACTTTAGTGCTTAAGCATAGTACCACTTGAGATGAATAATATTCATCATCTCTAGAAGTTCTTCTTTGTCTAGTGTGGCAAGCCTATATGCTCTTGATCCATAATCTATAGTAATGATGAAAGGACATATCTAGTTTGGCTTGAATTTCCCTTTATGATTCTTTTTAGTTATGGTATTCTTTTGGTTTTCTTTAAGAATAAGATCACCAAATTCTAATGTTCTATTTTTGACACACCAATTATAATGGCCTTTTGAGTCAATTCTGATATGCTTGAAGATTGTTGAGCTATTTGATAGTCATGATCATCCAAGACATGATTTAAAGAGATGCATAGTGAAGTTAATTTGACCTCAATGGGAAGGCTGGCTTCAATATCATAAACAAGTGAATATGGATTGGCACCTATGGGGGTATGACGATCAGTACGATATGCCCAAAGGGTATGGAATATCTGGAGGTGCCAATCATGACCGACATCATTGACAATCTTTTTGAGAATTTTGACAATGGTTTTGTTGGATGTCTCAGCTACACAATTACCTTGAGGGTAATATGTTGTATAAAAATGTTATGTGATGTTATATTCAATACACAGTTAGTCTACATCTTTTTTCTTGAATGATCCTCTATTATCGAATATAATGTCAAAGGGGATACCATAGCAGCAGATGAGATGGTTGAAGATGAATTTGGAAATTTGCTTTCCAGTCATGTTAGGGGTATAGCTTCAACCCACTTAGTGAAATACTCAGTGGTAGTAAGGATATGTTTATGGTCGTTAGATGAAGTGAGGTTAATCTTCCCAATGAGGTTAAGTCCCCATGTAGAAAATGACCATTGTGTCAACATTGGTTTCAAAGTTTTTGTTTGGGCATGAATCATATTAGCATGCCATTGACATTTGTCACATTTTTTTACATATGCAGTGGCATCTATGTCCATTATGGGCCAATAATAACCAGTACGCAAGAGATTTTTGGATAGGACTTCCCTAATAGAATGAGTGCCATACACTCCTTCATGAACTTCTCTTAACACTAATGTGGATTCTACTAAAGTTAAACAATGAAGTAGAGTTTTATCAAAACTGTGATGATAAAGGGTGGATTCAAGTAGATCATAATGAGTGAAATGATGAATGAAGGCTTTGGTTTGTTTTTGAGATAGATTAGGTGGTAGAACTTGGTCATGAAGTTAGTTTTAAAGGTTTGAGTACTAGATAGAAGTAAGACCAACAATATCACAAATCATGGCAATGGTTGAAGGTTCATGATTTGGTATTAATAAATTCTTTATGAATAATTGATACTCTCTAGCTTTATCTATTTGTTGAATAAAAAATCCAATAGTATCCATGGCATTTGTCGTTTTGTTACTTGCCCCTGATATGTGCTCAAACTGAATGTTGGCATTTCATTGTTTAAGAGTATCGACCATGGATTTATATAGAACAAGCTTGTCATCTCTAGTCTAAAAATGATATGTGACCTAAATGATGATTAACTGAGAATCATCATAAACTTGAAGATGAGATATATTCCAATGCACTACTTATCAAAGTCTTACAATAAGTGCTTCATACTCAACTATATTATTTGTATAAGGAAAGTTAATTCTAAATGATTTAGGGATTAAATCCCCCTATGGTGTAATAAAACATTCCTACCCCTGATCCATATAAAGTGAATGTACCATCAAAATATAGTTTCCAAGGCTACTCCTTAAGGGGTGTGTCAATGAGGTTCATGATAGATTCATTAAGAAATTGAAACATGAGTGGCTATGTGTCTATGAGAGGTGCTACAACAAGTTGATCTGCAAGAACTTGTCCCTTGATTACCTTTTGATTGACATACTCTATGCCAAACTCACTAAGAAGCATGATCCATTTAGCCAGTCTTCCTTGCAAAGCTATTCTAGATAGTAAATACTTGAGTAGATCTACTTTTGAAATGACCATGGTTTTATTATTCAACATGTAATGGCATAGTTTTTGAGCTATGAAAACCATGGCTAGACAAACTTTTTCAACATGTGCATAGTTATGTTCATATGTAACCAAGGTATGGCTTAAGTAGTATAAAACATGCTCTTTTCCATTTTCATCATGTTGAGCCAAGAGTTCCCCCAGGGCACGATCAATAGATGATAGGTATAACAAAAATGTCTTTCCTAGGATAGGAGGTAATAAAATAGATAGATTAACAAGATAGTCTTTGAACTATTAAAAAGTTGTTTGGCAGTGATCATCCCAATGAAATGTAACTCCCTTCTTCAAAATTTGTGTAAATGGATGGCACTTGTCTACTAACTGAGAGATGAAGCATTGGATTGACTAGATCTTACCCTACAAACTATGGAGTTGCTTCAAATTGGTTGGTGGCAATATCTTGATTACAGCATGGACTTTAGTTAGATAAGCTTCAATACCTCTACAAGACACAATGAAGTGAAGTAATTTGATTTAAGTTACACCAAACACACATTTTTTTAGATTGATTCTAACTTTATACTCCTGTAATCTTTCAAATATCTTACATAACACTACTGGATGGTCAGCCCTGGTTTTGGATTTTCCTAATATATCATCAACATAATCTTCAATAATATCATGAATCATATCATAAAATATGACAGTCATGGCCCATTAATATATAGCTCTATCATTCTTAAGGCCAAATGGCATTACATGATAACAAAATGTTCTCCATGGAATGGTGAATGTTGTTTTATGCTGATCTTCTAGTGCTATTCTGATCTAATTATATCCTAAAAATCCATCCATGAGTGAAAGCATTTCATAACCTGCCATGGAGTCGATGATCATGTCAATATTAGGCAAGGAAAAATTATCTTTAGGACATGCTTTGTTGATGTCTCAAAAATCAGTACAGATTATGATCCCTTCAGGTTTTTTACTAATAAGTACAATATTAGAGATCCATTAAGAGTATTCAATAGATTGAATACATCCTACTTCTAAGAGTTTTTCCAACTCTTTCTCTACCAATACAAAAATGCAAGGATGTATCTTACGTAGCTTTTGTTTTACTAGTTTGGCATCAAGATTAACCACAAGGTGATGTAGAACTAATGTGGGGTCTAATCCTAGCATGTCAGAATAGGCCCATGCAAAGATATCTATAAATTCTCTCAATAGAGCTATAAAGATGTTGCATTCTTTCTCAGTGAGGGATGTACCTAATTTTATCCATTTCAAGTCTGATAGAGTCTTGATATTTACCTCTATTTTAGTTTTAACTAGAAGGGTCAAACCATCTTCTAGGAGAGTAGGAAATGATTTGAACTATTTAATTATGTTAGGGTCCTCCATTAGGACTTACTCTTCAACTTCTCCTAGGTAGATGAATCTGAATCTCCTAATGGAAGATCTAGCCATGTGACAAAATAGTCATAAATTCTTGAAAAATTTGATCAAATACTTGTTGTTGATCAAAATTGAACTCAAATCCATAGGCAAGTTCATCTTTGGTTGTCTCCTAGTTTAAATTTGAAGAAGAATGAACATCCCCATCTAACATTGCCTGAAACAAGTTTTCACCACTAGACTAGCCTTTATCTTTACTTTTTCCCTGGTCAAAAAGTGCCTCAAAGAGGTTTTCACTTTGGGACCTCAATGTTTTACTTATTTATTTTTGGATAAGGGTGTTCACTCAATCTCCAAAATAGGCTACAGGATCCAATGTGATTGAGAATCTTGATTTGTGATCTCCCAATGGAACATTGTCTCTAAGGCCTAAAAATTCATAGAATGCCTCATCATTATGGAACTCATCAATTAGTAGACTAGATTATTTTTGGTCACAATATATTAGTTAGGGATAATATAATGGCAATGGGTTGTGATGAACAACCAAGATAAGGGTACAAATGGCATTGTTATCAAACAGGTTAGTTTCTGCTAGGTCATCAAAGGTGAGGCTATGATCAGACTCTACTTCATTGTCAACATCATCATCACTATTCCCTAGTGATGGAGTTTGAATAAGATATGTGGGGTTACCCCTAGGTGGTTTAAATCTAATTCCATAATGTATTTCATATTTAGTCATGGAAATTAGCTCAATGGTTCCTTACTAATTCAGTTTGAGGCCTCTTCCTTCATAATTGTGACACTCCATGATCCTATTAGGAATAGGATACTTTGCACTTTTATAACAATCATCTTGGTTGTCATTATATAACCATGAGTCATCCCCTTCAAGAGGGTCAGGTCCTAAACTAGATGCTGGTACAAATGTGATAGGTCCCTTATTTTTATTCTTTTATTACCAATGCATATGTGGGATGACTTTAGGTCATCCAAAAGTTTTTGGATTCGGAGGAAGATTGGCAATATGAAATGTATCATGGGTCACATACTCTTCTAATCTATTATTTGAAATGGTGAAATGATTAGAAGATTTAAGAGGTGGCATGTGGGAAAGGGAATTAAAGGTATTAGGATCTATGTAATTATTTGGTGAAGGATCAATAAGTATGGCCTTTCTTTTCTCTTATTTAAAACTTGGATTCATATCGTACTAATAATTATAGCTTTGAAATTCGGCTTCAAGATGCTTGCAGCTTTCATATGGGTGTAAATCTCTTGGAATATTCACTTTCATCCCTAAGTGGGAAAACTTGATACATTGGTGCAGTGTTGACGGGACTACACAAATTTCATGTAACCAAGGCCTGCCTAGAAACATGTTATATTATAACTCAAGATCTAGCACATGGAAAAGTGTATCATGGGTCAAAGGCCCAATGATAAGTGGAAAACTAATGGTGCCCTATGACTCTCTTTCACAATTATCATAGGCTTTAATAGTTATTATTTTTGGCTGGAGATCTATCATTGTGTACCCAAGAAGCTTGATGAGCTTTAGAGACACTATGTTGAGGCCTGATCCATTGTCTATAAGGACATGTTTCACTTTATGCCATCTAATACAAAATTTTATGTATAATGGGTTATTATGTAGAGGGCTAAAGAAAGAGATATTGCTTTGGTTGAATGTGACTTGTTGGACTGGAGCTAGGTGTCCAACCAAAGCTTGAAATTTATCAGGGGATATATTACTAGCAACAGTGGATTGGGTCAAAAACTCATTCAAGATGGTCTTATATATTATTGACATTCATAGAAAATCTAAAATAGAAATTTGTGCTAGTGTCTTCTGTAATTATTCCACAATATCAAACTTCTTATCTTTGTCAGTAGTAAATGGTTTATTCTGAGGCTGAATGGTTGGTTGGATGACAGGTAAAGTGGTAGATGGTTGTGGGCCTGGGATAGTAATATTTTACCTTCAATTTGTGATTTCAAAATCAATATTAAATATTAGACCATTGTTGCTAACTAATGTTGGGAATGGTGTGGGGCTAGACATGACAAGTCTCAGTTGCCAGTGCACTGGTATGTGGTCACATGGCAAGAATGAGTTGTTGCTATAAGATCTAAAAGGGGAAGTACTAGTTTGTTGGTTTGCTTGTATATACTCATAGGTCAAAGAAGGATTATCCATGTGATTTGGATAAATATTGTTGTTTAGCAATGGTCTAGGCTGATTTGTACTTGGTCTAACATTAATATAGATGGTATTAATGCTACCCCCTGTAATATGAACTACAACCCTGTTTTAGTCATGTGCAACTACATGGTAGGTTTATTGGTGGTTGCCATTATAACCTTGGTTTTGTCCATTATTCTATTATTATGGGTTTTGCTATTGATTCTGTTAATTCTGCTAGTTCAGCCTTTGATTTTGATCCTATTGATTTTGTTATTGCACTGGCCATTATTGTTGTTGCTAATTATTCTATTATTGTTGATTATTATGTTAGGGAAAGGGATTTGATAGATCCCAAGAGTTTTATTGGAAGTGGAAGCGCCATTATCTAATTTTATCTCACCATTCTCTAACATATTCTCAATTAAATGCTTGATTTAGACACATCTTCATAGATTATGCTCATTGACCTGATGATCGTCATAAAATTCATTTTCACAGTACCAATCAAGATAAGAAATGCCTTGCAAATAATGCTTTGGTATAGGCCAACTAATTAGATTATCAGTAACAAGTTTGTGAAATATAGACTCAATAGGTTCTCCTAGGTTACTAAAGACATGATATGCATGCAAGGTTTTTCTAGGAGTAGGGGTTTGTAATGGTAATGACTGCTATATTTGTTGTGTAAGTCTTGGTTGTTGTGTTTGTGGCATTTGTTGGAGAGGTTTTTGGGTAGGATTAAGCTTAAAGGGTGGCACAGATGATGTTTGCACCATTTGCACATGACGAGATTTGGTTACTCTATTTCCCACAACATTCCTATTACGGTTGAATTGCTTTGGTCTTTCTTGGTTATTGACTTGGGCTAGTTGCGATTCTTGAACTTGGATGGGATGTTACTATTAGCCATTTACCTAATTGGTATAATTAAGCTTGATGACTCCTTTATTGATGAGCACCCTCTCGATCAACAAACCTTTATCAATGATCTCCTTAAATGTATGTGCACACTATAGTTATAAGTGATAAGCTATCTCACTTTGTAAATTTGTAGTAAACACATTGGTTAATTGTTTATTAGGTAAATTATGGGGGAAATGGCTTATAAGGGCTCTACATCACTATAAATAACTTATAAAACTCTCTCTAACCTTTTGTTTTCCTTATGTCAGGTCTAATAATGAAATCTCATGCTCGAGATTATAAGAAAAGTGTTGCACAAATTTATGAGAAAGATAATCAAACTTTGTTACTAAATTTTTAGGCAAATTTAAAAACCACTCGAAGGCTTGTCCAACCAAGCTTCTTGGAAATAACAACAAAAGGTATATGTCACTATATACCACTAGTTGACATGTGAAAAAGAATTCAGTCAAATGAGCCTTAGGGTCACCTTTCCCTTAGTGTTTATTGAATTTTAGTGGTTCATATCTTGGAGAAAATGGTATCTGAAAATACTCCATGTTGAATGGATAGGATCATACGTCATCCAATTTAAACTTTTTAGTTTGTTTACTAGCTTGAATGGCAGTAATTGCATCCTTTATATGTTACAATTCTTGGGATAGGAAACTAGGTGGAATATTGGTTTGAGGGAGAATTTGGGTTTGAATAGATGGTTGGGAGGTCACAAGTGGAACATTTTGACCAAGGTATGATGGAGATACCTATTGGGGTATATTGGCTTGGTTGGAGAATGGACCAGGAATATGCATACATGGCTTAGGATGTACTTTAAATTGCATACTTGGTTATGTGATATTCTAGTTCAAGTTGGTGGCAAATGTTTGATCTGGGGGATTTTGTGGTTGGGATGGAGGGATATAACTATATTATACCTACTATGGTTGAAAAGGGACATGTTATCAACTAATCAAACCTTACTGTTAAGTGAGAACTTGTGGACCAAGACCCTATCTCTAGATTTGTGGCACATTTTGAACCAATGGTTGTTTAGTAGGAACCTAAGAAATATGGGGACCTCCTTATTGCATGATTCACTATGAGGAAGTGAAATTAGGTTGCAGATTTAGAATCTATTATTGACCAATATTTGCACATTATTGACTAGTCATTGCTTGGTTTGGATTGGTATATTAGTTTGCAATTGAATAGGTATGTTCATCATTACCTAATGAGATGGAACATTTATTACCCCTGATTGAGGTGGCAATGTGTTTGTCCTCTATTGTGTTGATACACTAGACTATGTTTATTATTGTGGAATACTACTCATCACCTATTGAGGGGGAGTAGAGTTCGTCACATTTTGTCATTGAGGCATGACATTGGTCATTGTTTGATTACCTAATCCCATAGGTTTCACACTTGAGGAAGCAACTAGTTGAGTACTACTTTGATCAGGATTAGATGATATTTGTACATTATCCACTACATTTGGCTCACTATTCAGTGTAGAGGCCGAAGACACTTCTTCAATAATGGGCATATGCATCAAGTTATCTATTGAAATGGTTTGTATGAATGGGTCAAAATTCATATTCTCTTGTCCAATTAAAACTATCAACACTCCTATTGAGAGAACTAGGTCCATGAGAGGCTTACTTACCATGTTCATCTGATTGAAATCATGTGCTAGATTTAGATATGTTTGATATGTTGTCTGCATTTAGTTAAAGTTCTCTTTCATGATGTTTTTGCCTTGATCAGATATATTAAGATCTTGATACATTTTTTGGACTAGAGCCATAGGATTGCTAAAAGAATCTTGTTGATTGTAAATGATATTATAGGACACTCTTACTAGACTTGACAAATTTTCATGGGGGAAGTCTGCTTGAAACTTAGCTCCTACCTCTATGGCTCTAACCAAAATATTATCTTTGTTCTCTAAAAAAAATTCTCAAACAAAAATAGATCATATGTGGAAGCCATATTAGTATAATATGACTACTAAAGTACTAGCTCATCTACTGTGGGTATTGTAGCTACGTATTGCATGGTTTACTCTTGGTCTTGTTTTGTGTAAGGTGGTGTGTTAACTAAATAGTTAGCCAATGTATCTTGGATTTGTGCCCTTGATTGAGTATTATAAGAGGGATAAGAATCCATTTCATAAGCAATATTATCTACATAGGGGTCTTACACCATTTTTTCTTGTGCAACTACATTATGAATTCCTGGATTGTGCATTATTCCACTAGAGTGTAGGAATACATGTTGGGATCCATAGTCAATGCTTTGAGCTAAAAGGTCAAAGAGTTTACAAACTCTAAAAAGGACAATGTCTAAAATAGATGATGTTCCAACTTGGTCTAGATTTGTCAAAAGGATTAATAGGTTTATGTCAAGATTTGTTAAGGAAACAAGCTAGCATGAAGTATCTAACGTTTCACCACTCACACAAAGATTAGAAAGTAAATAGATCAAAAATCAAAATGACAAACTCTAAGGTCGAAGTGTTTCAAATCAGTTTGATCTAGGAATTTAAAAGTTACTAGGTCTTTTGGCCAAACATGACATCAAAAGCTAGGTTCAAACAAGGCATGTGCTAGGACTCTTGGCCAAATGGTGTCAAAACCTAGACTTTGAAAACAGATGAAAGTTTTTAATCTAATGTATTTGAAACACTTCTAACAAACACTAGGCATTTGATTCTTAGACATGAACTTGATCAACTAGGTATAAGGTATGAAACAAAAGGCACTTTAGTAATAGTTTAGTTTTTCATTAAAAATGGTATAAAAATGGGCTCTTTTGAAAAACAAGCTAGACAAAGGTGATCAGTATAACTATGCTTTAGATAAAGGATCACAAAAATGTACACTTGGACTAGCCTAAAAATTTAAGAACAAATTTGGAACTCTATGCAAAAGGATATATGAAACAATATTCAAAATGTTTTGGGCTACGTAACGATGCTATACTACCCAAAAAAGTGTGATAAAAATGTTTGTTTGCAAAACTCTTTAAGGTAAAGACAATTTCTCATAATTTTGACACCATAACACTACCTTTTTTGACCCACAAATGTTGTGGTGTATAGACCCAAAGTGAAAGTGTTTAGCACAAAATGGTTTAAGTTTATCAAGTGATGATAATGATTATGAGTCTTAAATGGCCTTCAACCCAAATTGGAAATTAAACCTAAGTTCCCTCAAGTTTAGTGTAAATGGTGAACCCACTTAACACATTAACCTTATGAACTTGTAAAGGTGTAATTATGAATTTAGATTATAAGTGAAGGAATTAAACAATGTTGGTAAAGGTCTAGACTCAATTTGGCAGCATAACTATGCCAAAGTGGATGATATGACTCTCAATATTTTGATGAACTTTTGAACAAGGCAAATTGATGATCTTACATGGGCAGCATAATTCCGCTTTGTTCAAAGGAAAATGAGGACCATGTGTTTGATTTTGGATTATTTGTTTACACCAAGTTTTAACTCCAAACAAGACTTTATTCTAGGACAAGACCAACTAATAATCACCCTTAGATCCTAAACTGACAAGGTTGCTTGGTATTATTGGAATCTATCAATATACGTCATTTGAGAGGATTTTAAGTGTTCATCCAAAAGTAAGTGCACATTATATAGTAGGGTTTTTACACCCCCCTTCTCTCAAATGACAGTACTATGACATGGACTTTGAGGTGCACCTTGCACCAACAATACTTCCATAGCAAGTGGGGATTTATCTAAGATCTAACATGTTTTTGAATGATCTAGGGGAATAAATTGCACAATGACTTTCATGCCAAACAATGCAAAATAAAATCATGGATTTTGGTTCCATATCATTGGGCTTGTTGTAAAAAGGTAGAGTCTTTTTTATAACCACTACATCCTATTATTCGCTCAGTGTAGTGCAATGTCCAAAGTGCCACTACGTCTCATGTGCAACTCTAAAGGAGCCAAATGAAATCAATGCTAGGAGATGAAACCCTAGGTCAAAGCTTCCCTAAAGAAATTGTGGTAGGTGATGAAGGCCCCCTCACAAGCCAAGATGCATAAATAAATAAAGCATGAAAGTAGAAAGACTTTAGGATCATTTTCAAGATCACCGAAACTTTGATGAGTTTTTGGGGAGTGCTTTAGATGACTTTCTTTCTAAGCCTTAGAGTAGGCTACTTGCAATAGGAATGGTGCTTTTGATTCAAAGGGTTCCCTATAGGGGACAAATGGAAGAGAATACACACAACATTCCTCTTTTTGCCAAACAAAAATTTGATTAAACAACTATTATAAACAAGAATTAATAAGTGTGTTCAATTTTAAACCCAAAATGAAATATTTGGTGGTGTTCATTTAAACCCTTGGTCTTAGTTGCAAACTTTGAAAGTATTCATCAAAAACATATAAATTCTTTTTTAAACACCCAAAACAAGGTTCTTAATTGATTTTTAAGTATGCAAAGGTGATTTAAACATGTTTTGAACAAACATCAAGCTTGGTTCTACAATAAAATTATTAGCATGTATTTTAGCTTTGAAGCTCTTTTTAGCTTGAAACAATGAACTTTGAAAAAGTAGCTCTCAAGTCTATGTTTTTGGAAAAAAATAGTGATCAATGTCAGTTATTACCACTAACATCAGTTTTTGGCTAATCAAGATCTAATTGATGTCATTTTTGCTAACCGATGTTAGTTAAGTCAGGCAACCGATGTCAGTATTACTTGTCGATGTCAGTTACTGTGTAAAACTGTGGCAACTAAAAATGGCAAAATAAAGTTAGAAAATCAATTTACAAGAGTTATAAGGGCTCAAATAAATCTTTTAGAGTTGTAAAAGGATATCCTTCAAGTGTGAGATGCGTCTAGTCCCACCGGGCATGCCATTATGTGATCTAAAATTTTGACTCAAGAGAGGATGGTTAGTATGGTGTGAGTTTCAAAATGAAAACAAAATGAAATAAATACACTAATAGAATAACATCTCTAGGCCTAGACACTAGGGATAGATTAGTTAATAAAATCAAATGACAAACATAACTAAAAAGCAAGGAATGAAAACACAATAATTCTTTCACTTTCTTTGGATGCTCCAAATGCCTTTGTAGTGGTGGCTTGCTCAGCTTGTGCTCATGAAGTCCTTGGCAATGGAAGCTTGGCTACCTCCATCTCTCCTTGGCACATTTGGCTTTGAATTGGCTTGGATTAGAATCAATTTTTCATGGTGACACTAGTTTCAATGACTCCTTGAAGATATTTGTGCATTATAACTTTTCACCAAAATAGTTTAAAAATAATGTTCATGGCTCTCTTTTTATAGATTTTTGAGAATGTCTAGAATTAACCTGAACCATCCATCTTGAGATTGAGATTTGTGGTTGAGGATTAATTCAATTTTTAGAATTAAGTTTGTAATTATCCACATCATGGCATTAGAAGAAGGGGTAATTAAAAGGCATGGAGGGCATCATAGAAGGCATTAATGAGGCATGGAGGGCATGAATCTTGATATTTATGGCATTTATGGCCTAGAGATGTCTTCCCAAGAAATGAGGTCACTTGATGATGCATATATTCAATATTCATTTCTAAAAATAAGTTTTCAACAAGTTTCCATAGAATTTTTTATTAGGCCTTGATTTGGGCTAATTAGCTCTTAAGCATGATTAAGCACCTTGTGCACAAATTACCCAAATTAATCAGAATGCCTTATTATTGGTCTAAAATTCAACTAGATTGGAATTAGAAGGTGATGTCAGATGTGTTGGAACCATATTCCCATTTAGGATGTTGCCAACAACAAATAACAAGGGCACATGTCTTGTGTAAAATATTTGATAGGGAAGAGCAATCTAGAGCACCCAAGTACAAATTTGGCAGTTTGACTCGAAATGAATTGATCAAAGTTAGCTATCCCATTAATTAAATTAACCCATTTAGTGATACCCTGGCCAAAATTGGCACTTGAATATGTCAGTTTCACATCACTTAGCATATTTTAGTGTTTTTAAGCTAAATTATGCATTTTGGGTGGAAATTGGCCAAAAGCTTGATTGGGGGTTATTGATGACCAGTTTTAGGTGTCTACAGATGAGATGAGAAAGAATTATCTTGAAAAATGTCAAGTGTGTGGGACAAGATGAAATGAACTAGTGTTTCTATGCTTGTAAAATAGTAAGAGCGTATCATGGTGGAATAGGAATGTACAAATCTATAGAAGTGTGAGATAATATTTTTGTTCTTTTATGGATCATGTTTGTATGTTTTTGGTATTTTTAAAGTATTTATAATGTTTTTGGTGTTTTTGGTGTTTTTGGGATAAAACATGCATAAAATGGGACCATCTAGTTGAGGAGATACATATCCTAAGAGTAGAAGTTCCAATAAGATAGCTAAGCTAGCTACAACGGCCCATGCTCATAAATTAGTGAGAGCAAGGATCTTGATAAAACAAGAAAGAGAAATAGATGTGATATAAGATAATGTGCAACCTGAAGTATCGGCATTCACCTATCTATAATACTGTAGCAATGGTCTAGAACTAAGAAGATGTTTTTTTCTCACTTATCTAAAGCTACACAAGGCTATCCTTGCTGAACTACTTTGTAGAACTACTATTGAAGATGTTCATAATGTTTATGAGACATAATCGATATCATAATTGGTCAAGAGACAAAAAGTGTTTAAGCTTATAATTGTCTTAGACATAACAAAGAATATGCTTCTCGAAGAGAATAATCTAGAATGGGATGAAGAATATGTTTAGAGTGCCAAGGATTCAAAACCTTTATTGTCGAGAATCATGAAAAGTGGACCAGGGTAGTATAAAATGTGTTCAAGGTAAGATAAAAGGGTGGGATAAAATTATGACAACATAAGTTACCCCCAAGTCAGGGGTCTTATAGATAATGGTTCAAAGTTGTTCATACGTAGAACCTTTTAAGGTGTATGATGTTCATGGGCTCTGAAAGTTCTTCACCATTAGGTTTAGACAGTTGATATGCTCCTAATCTATAATTTGTTGTGATAATGTATGGTCCTAATCAATTAGGTTGAAACTTGACTTTCTTTTTGGGTTCAACATTCATGTTTATTTGGTTCTCTTTCAAAATTAAGTCATCAATCTTAAATTCTCAAGGGAGAATGCATTTGTTGTAGCTTCTCCACAATCTATTTTGATAGGCCTACAAGTTTTCTAGGGTAGCCAGATGCTTACCATCAAGAAGCTCTAATTCGTGCAATCGTGAGGTTCTATAGTCTTCATTATCTTCAATGTGCTCCAATGATATTATTATTGATAGGATCTCAATCTTGACCAGGATGATAACTTCAATGCAAAAAATAAGGGAGTATGGAGTAACTCCAGTTGGGGTTTGATTATTGGTTCTATAAGCCTAGAGGTCGGGAAAGAGTTGTAAGTGCCAATTATGGCTAGCATCATTGACAATCTTTTTTAAGATGGCTAGAATGGTTTTATTTGATGCCTTAGCTTATACATTGCCTTGCGGGTTATATGGAGTGGATTTATTGTGCTTGATCTTGAATTTTTCACAAATATATTTCACATCTTGGTTTACAAAGGATCCACCATTATCAAATATAATACAGGCTGAGATGCCATATTGACAGATGATATGGTAATATATGAATTTGGCTATTTGTTTCTTGGTAACATAAGTGAGAGGAATGGCCTCAATCCACTTGATAAGGTACTCAATTGTAGTCAAAATATGCTTATGGCCATCTAAAGATGTTGGGTTAATTTTTCCAATGAGATCGAGACCCCATGTTGAGAACAACCATGGTGTTGTAATCGACTACAATGGTAAGGAAGGTGCATGTATCAAGTTGCCATGTTGCTGATAAGCAACACATTTTTTTACATAATTACAAGCATCTATCTCTATTTTGGGCCAATAATAGCCTATTATAAGGAGCTTATTTGCTAGGACTACACCATTGGTATGGGCCCCAAACATTCCTTCATGAACCTCCTTTAGTGCCAGCTTGAATTCTTCCAAAGATAAACAATGAAGAAGCATTCCATCATAGCCTTTATGATAAAGTGTGTTTCTAAGGAGGATATAATGTGTTAAGCGATTATAGAATAGTTTTTGTTGGTTTTTGAAAAGTTTGATGGGAAATACATGACTATGGAAATAGTTATAAAAATATTGGTACCATGGTAGCTCAGGTGAGGGATTAGGATCAGCAATGGTGCATATCCTCTCTGAATCTGATAGAATATGTGTCGACTGAAGAAGACTTTCAATCAAGAACTGATACTCTTTAGCACTATCATGCATTTGAATCATGGAACCAATTTTTGCCATGGCATCAACAGATCTATTGTTGACTCATGAAACTTGCTCAAACTGTAGAGATTTAAAATGTGTTTTAAGGTTATCGACAATTTGCTTGTAAGGAACAAGCTTATCATCTCTTGTTTGATATTGATCAGTTTTCTAATTTATGATTAGCTATGAATCTCCATAGACCTTTAAGCTTTAAGTATCCTATTGTGTGTCAAGATGGAGCCTTGCAAACAAGGGCTCATATTTGGCCATATTGTTTGTACACTAAAATTGTATATGGAATGATTTAGGGATCAAATCCCCCTACAACATGATCAATAATATGCTAGCTCCAGACCCTTAGGATGTAAAGGATCCATAAAAAAAGAGCATCTAATGTTCAATTTCTTATGATGCTTTTTATATCATCATGATAGAATCATCTGGAAGGTCAAAGGTGAGAGGTTGAGTGGCCGTAATAGGAGCTTCTACAAGTTGGTCAGCAAGAACTTATCTTTTGATTGCCTTTTGATTATGGTACTCAATATCAAACTCACTAAGAAGTATAATGCATTTATCCATGCGTGCTTAAAGAGCGGATTTAGATAAAGGAACTTGAGAGGATCTACCTTGATGATAATAATAGTTTTGTTATTTAACATATAATGTCATATTTTTTGAGTGGACAATACCATAGCTAAACATGCCTTCTCAATAGGCATATAATTATGTTCATAGGCTACCAATTTGTGGCTTAAATAATAAACATCATGTTCCTTACCATGATCATCATGCTAAGCCAAAAGTGCCCCCAGTGTGTGTTTCATGGCTGATATATAAATAAGTAGTGGCTTTCATTATGTTGGAGGTCGTAAGACTGGCGGGTTGGCCAAATATGTTTTAAGCTTTGCAAATTCTATCTGACAATCTTCATTCCATTGAAATGTTACCCCTTTCTTTAAGAGTTGGGTAAATGGGTGGCACTTATCTACCAATTGAGAAATGACCCTACATATAGATTAGATCTTGCCTTGTAGACCTCACAATTGTTTAAGATTGTTTAGTGGAGGCATTTTCATAATAGTGTTGGCCTTTGTAGGGTTGACTTCAATCTCTCATTGTGATATAATGAACCCTAATAATTTTTTTGATGTGACTCCAAAGACACATTTTTTAGGATTTGAATGGACTTTATATGTACAAAGCCTCCCAAATATTCTTCATAGAATGTTAGTGTGTCCAGCTCTTGCTCTTGATTTTTCTAGTATATAATCAACATAGTCCTCGATAATGTCATGCATCATGTCATAGAAGATGATAATGATTACATGTTAATATATGGCTCCATTATTCTTTAAACCAAATGACATGACTTGGTAATAGAATGTCCCCCATAGAGTGGTAAATGCGATCTTATGTTGATCTTCAGGGGCTATCTTGATTTGATTATAACCATAAAATCCATCCATTAAGGATAACATCTCGTATCTAGCAGTTGAGTTGATGATCATGTCGATGTTGGGTAGAGGAAAATCATATTTGGGGCATGATTTATTGATATCACAAAAATCAATATAAACATGTATGCCTGGGGTATTTTTGCTCACTAGTACTATGTTATAAATCCATTCAGAGTAGTCCAGTGGTCTAATAAAATTGGCTCCTAACAACTTTTCCAACTCGACCTTAACCAAAAGGGTGATGCGTGGATCCATCTTTCTCAACTCTTACTTTACTAGTTTAGCATCAGGGTGAATAACAAGATGATGCACAACTAAATTTGGGTCCAAGCCTGGCATGTCAAAGTATGCCCATGCAAAGATGTCTATATAATCCTTAAGAATGGATATAATATGTTCACATTTTGCTTCAGTAAGGGAAGCTCCAAGATAAATAATTTTGGGATCCTCATGGGTTCTCAAATTCAATTTTATTATGCTCTCCATAAGGAGTTTGGATTCATCTTCTATAATTATAGGCAATGTATGGTCATGATTATTTTCTTGTGTTATATCTTCTTGTTGTTCCTCCCAAAGATTTAGATAATATGAAGAATCAAAATCTGCCTTCTTAGGTAAAGGCCAATTGGCAAAAACCTATAGAAACTTAAGAGCAAGACACTAAAATATTTGATGTTGTTCTGAAGAGATGCTTGTACTAGTTATAGAACTTGGGTTGGATGGGATTTCTACATCTTGAGGGGATGAGCAAACTTTCCCACTTTGGGAGCACCTAAAATAGGTTTTCACTCGAAGGCTTATATGTTTCTTTACTTTTTCCATGATCAACAAGTGCCTCAAAGAGGTTTTCACCTGAAGATCTTGATGTTTGTTCTTTATTATGACAAAGAAATTTTTCTTGCTCTTCAAAGTAATTAGAAGAATTCAATGAAAAATAAAAACCCTACTTGTGATCACCAATGGGGAATGCATCTCATAGGCCCATGTATTCTGCAATTGATTCTTCATTTTGAAACTCATCGAGGCATATGATCAAATTTTTTTGATCCCAATTTATAAGTTTAGGATGGAAAAGGCATAAGCTACAGTGAGGGTTTGCTTCAGGATGGTAAGCACCAATGTTAAATATATAATGTCCTACTTCAGGAAGGGAAGCACCACTAGGATGGGTTTTTGCTTCAGGATGGGAAGCTCTAATGGTGAAGATATAATGTCTTGCTTCAGGAAGGGAAGCACAACTAGGATGGGTTTTTGCTTCAAGATGAGAAGCTCCAAAAGGCATTGTGGTTAAAATGGCATTTGAATCAAACAAATATGAGTCATCAACCTCAATGAAAATGCTATAATGGGGCATTGTGTCACTATTAGGAGTCTCATTACTAGTCACTTCAAAAGAGTCAATATCAAATGTCATGAGGTCATCCTCTGGTGGTTTAAATTTGAGACCATGATTATAATTGATAACTCCAATTGATAAGGGTTCTAAAAGTCTTTTCACCTATGGACCAAGGCCTTTCTCTATATAGTCAAGATGATCCATTATCCTGTTAGGGATAGGATACTTTGGATTCTAAAAACAATCAACAAGGCCTTTAAAATATAACCAATCTCCCTCAGTAAAATCCTCTCGATCTTTCTTTGGTGTAATTATAGATACAAAAACCACATGAGGTTTTGGTTACTTCTTCTTTGGTTGCCAAATCTGATCAGGTCTATTAGGAGTCTAGGAAATTTTAAGCTTACCAAATGTTTTAGGGGATTTTAGTAATTTTTCAATATGGATGACATCTTTTAGATGGTACGTGCAAATGCCTACATCTTTAATAATAACCTTCTTGGTCAGAGCTACAAAAAATGTATCAACTGAAGTGGAAACTAGATCACCAGGGTCTATATAATTTGATGGATATGGATGAGAAATGATGGCTTTGTTCTTCTTTGCAATGAATTTAGAAACTGGGAAATAGTTATGATTATAAAACTCTACTTCAAGATGTTTTCATTATTGATATGGCTACTAATCAATAGGAATAATAACCTCGATCCCATCATGGGGAAACTTAAGGCATTGGTGAAGAGTCGATGGAACTGCCTGTACTTCATGGATCTAAGCACAACCAAGAAGTATGTTATAAAGAAGCTCAATATCCACAATATGGAATAATGTATGATGAGAAATAGACCCAACCATGATTGGAAACAAAATTATACTAGATGACTCCCTCTCAGTGTTGTCATAAGCCTTGATTTTAATAGTCTCTGGTTGAATGTCTTTATCCATGTAGCCCAATCATCACACTAATTTAAGAGATATGATGTTCAGCCATGAACCATTATCTATAAGAACCCGATTGATCTTGTGATCTGTAATGATTATCTCAATGTATAGTGGGTTATTTTGGTTTGGGTCGAGGGTGGACATGTCCTTTTGATCAAATGAGATTTGTCAAAATGAAGACAAATGTCCAACTAGGTTCTACAATTGATCAAGGTTTATATCATTAGGCACAATAGATTCTTACAAAAGTTTGTTGAAGATAGTTGTATGGACATCAAATATCTGTAAGATTTCTAATATGGAAATTTGTGTAGGGGTTTTATCTAATTGATCCATTAGACTATAAGGCCTTTGAATTATGGATTAAACTAGTTTAGTCTTTGTTGTAATAGTATTCAGCTTTGGAACCATTGGCATAATGTTCTCATTGGGTTTTATGTAAAAAGTGGGTGAAGGGCCCCAGATGGTAACTTGCAAGCATCTAGTTGTGACTGCACAACCTAGAGGTGGCAAGGAGTTATTATAATTAGAAGAGGAAGGTAAAGGGCCTTGAATGGTGACTCGCAGATGTCTAGTTGTATTGCTACAATTTTGGGTCGATAAGGAGCCTTTATAATTAGAAGAAAGGTGTTGTTGTTTATGATCAGTAACTCATATAAACAAAGTAGTAACATGATGATGTGAACTTGACATGGGATTACTAGGGGGAGAGGGTGCTAACCCTATAATGATGGGTCCCATGTTGTGAGGAACACAAGATTGGGCATGTGGTTTTACAGTAACAATGGCAATGTGGGTTACAAAAATGCATCCCATAGTATTATTATAGTCATAAGGTACATTGTTATAAGCCACATTATTAGTGTGGTCATTATGATCTCAATTATGCTCATTATGATTCTAACTTTGTTATTGGTTCTGATTCTACCTCTACCCTTGATTATGACCATTTTGATTGTTTCTTGGTGGTAGTGGATCATGTCAAGGAAATGGGTCTTTATAGATTCCCATATCTTGATTTGTGTCCTGATTAGGGGCCAACTTAATTCCCAGTTCACCACTTTCAATAAAGTCCTCAATAATATGTCACAATTGAATGTAATGATACATACTATAACTAGCAACACAATGAAACTTACACACCTGATTCTCTTTGTACCAATCTGGTTTTGGCTAATCTTGAGGAAGTGGCCTTGATACTAGCCATACAATTAAACTAGCTGTAATGAGCTTTTGTAACACTATTTCAACCGATTTCCCTAACTTGCTAAAGACTCTAAAATTATTATTAAATGTCCTTCATGGAGGTTATCTTTACAAAGTAGGTAATGGATTTAAGGGAGTTAATTGTACATTTGAAGGAGGCATAGCCTGTACCATTTATACATGTCTTGTTTCAGTCACCCCATTTCCAACCATGTCCTTATTTTTACTAAACCCTTTAGGTTTATCCTTCATAATTGTTTGAGCCAGTGATTTAGTTTGATTAGATGATTGACCTTGCACAAAAATCTTAACAAGGCCCTTAGCAATAAGAGCCTTCTCAATCTACACTCCTTTGTCAATAATTTATTCAAATGAGTTAGCACAAGCTAACCATAGATTATGCACAACTTCAGGATGCAAATTCTATGTAAAGATATCACCCAACTATTTGTCTGGCAAATTATGTTGAAAGTGGCCTGCCAATACTCTCCACCTTTGTAGATATGCAGTGAAACTTTCACCATCACGCTGCTTGGATTTGCATAAGTCAACAACAATAAATTCATGTTCTATGTTATATGATAAATGGTTGATGAACTTTTTTATAATTCATTCTAATCCACAACTGATCCCCTAGGTAGTTTAAGTAGCCAATCAAGAGCTTCTCCCACTAAACTTCATAAAAATAGTCAAAGTAAGTACCCACTACTATAAGCAACCTCTTGACATAGGATGAAGAATGCTTTTACGTACTCACATGGATTTCCTTTCCTTTGTACTTGTCAAATTTGGGTCCCTCAAATTGAGGTGGAAAGGGGTTTTGGAGAATAGATAAATCAAATGAATATGGGCATATTTCATCAAATTTATACTTTTTGACTCTATTATTAGTCTCTAATCTTTGAACAATTTCCTTCATAGAATTCCATTATTACATGTTTGGTGCATTTACAGATTGAATAAGATGTTGTTGGGGTGGAATGTGCCCTTGGTTTTGTTGCTATTGAGTTGGAATGTGCCCCTAGTTTTGTTGTTGTTGGGGTGGAATGTGCCCCCCGTTTTGTTGCTGTTTGGGTGGAATGTACCCTTCATTTTATTGTTGATGGGGTGGAATGTGCCCTTGGTTTTGTGTGGATCTATAGGGAGTGTATACCTTTTGATCCATGACTTGGTTCTGATTTTCCCCTTGAGTTGAAAATATAGGCCATTGATTCTTGGATTGTAAAACATTCTATGAATTTGGTTATTTCTCACTTTGTTGAGTTTGGAAATTTTTATGTTTATTTACCAATTTTTGGGTTGGTTGAAAAGAACTAGTCAAATTGTCTTGAGGGATTTCCTCAATTTGAATTGAATGTTTGGGTTTCTAAGTTTGTAAAGTAACAAGAGGTTCTTGATGATTGAAGAATGTAAGTTTTGTGTCAAATGGAACACTTTGTAAGGTCTCTTGTGACTTTAACTATTCGTTTAGATTACCTTGATCCACTATGGTAATGTCCTCATCAAATATTTATTGCATACTTTCAACCATGTTTCCTTGTTCTTTCAAAGCATTATTGTGAATTGAAGTGGCAACTAGGGAGTTAGTTAAGTCTATGATAAGTTGATATGCATATCATTGACGTATTATCTTGGTCTTAGCTCGAAGATCTGGATTTGTGGGTTTTGACTTTGTTTGTATTTCCTTTCCTTTGTTAGAAGAAGGTATGTCTATTTGTGCAAAAGCTTGCTCTTACCATTGTTGATCTCCTTATCTAACTAAGGTATGCAATTATTTGTAGGAAAGTCAGAAGGTAGTCTAGCCCCTGATTCTATCAATCTAAGAAGGGTTTTATCTTGATCTTCTTGGGGTTGATATTCATTGTAATCATCTTTGGATCCTACTGTTCTAGGGATATCATCAATAATAATGGGGTTATCTTGACCATCATAAAATTGCTCATCTTCATAACTAAGGCCATAAGAGGCCCCACTACAAGTGAACCTTTGAGTCATGTCTAAAATAGTTGCTCTGTGTGTTTAACTAACTTTGGACCAATACTTGGCAACCAACCAAAGTATGCTTTGGCTCTCTTTTAAACAAATAACCAAGGTACCAATGAGACTATAATGGAGGGTGGTTTGAAACCATGCATAATTTAGAAGATTTGGTTCATGAGTTTACTCAACCTTTGGTAAATTTGAAATCATATAGATTGGAAGAGAGTAAGGTAACTCAAAGACCCAAGGTGAAAACTAGTACACCAAAGCCTAAATCTTTGTGATACATCCATACTGTAAAAGCTAGTTTCAACTTTGAAAAGTTGACCCTAGAAGTTTGGAGGAAAGCTCTCCAAATTATGAAGAAGACAAAATGAACTAAGCAACTCAAGATGTAAAAACATACATGAATCACTAAGTATAAAGTTAGGACCTAATAGGTAGCACAACGTCGCCACATGATTCTAGTAGGATAAAATATTTTCTAGGACTCAAAGCGTGAGTGATACATAAGATGACTTAAGTCCACCAAGATGATATGTGATTTTGAGTCTTAATAAATGACCTTAAATCCAAATGGAAAATTAAACTTGTTGGTTGAATATTTTGTCTATCAGCGCAGTGATAAACAAAATAGGTCTTATCAGCCAAAGTAGGAAGCTTAGTCATCCAAATGTGTAAGTTTATCACATCAAAAGGAGATTGCTCTCTCCTCTCATCAAGGGGAGGTTCCCTATGGATATGTTATATATATGTATAAACAAAAATTAATACTCATAAGTAGGACAAGACATCCATCTCTCTTTCTTTAGAGATGATGTGTACAAAACAAAGGAAAACCTCAAGGGAATGATAGACAATACTCCTCTTCTTTCAGAAGAACTATTCAGCCAGCCACAAGAATACTCCTAAAAATAAAAGCAGAATGTAACTGAAGGTATGGTAACCAGCAAATTGAGACACAGCACAAAGTCTGCACTTGAAATGCCCTAGAGTAATATATGAAGGACAATGAGGGCACAAAGTCTTCTCAAAGTCCTTTACACAGCAATATAAAGAAAACACACTGAAGGCAGCTATGGGTTCACAAAGTCTATCCATATTTGATTCTTCAGGACACCTTCCTGACTAATTTTACTAATCCTGCTTGTTAAATTAATGGAACAGAAAACATATCAAGGAAAAAGACATCAGAACAGATTCCTCAACAACAAAGATATCATAGCACAAAGTCTGAAAAAGTCCCTTGCTTTCTTATTCCAGTAACAAAATATGATAAACAGACTGAGCACAAATTCTCAATGATGCCTCTCAATTTGGGCAGAGTTTCATTCAGATTGTCAAAAAGAAGATACTTTTACAATGAAAGAAAGTCCCTTATATAGCCATTTCAAGAAGGACTCGAGGACAGTAATACATCATGATGCATTGGGAACCGTTAAAGATAGGATGGAACTTTGGGGCATTTTACCCATTTGATCTTCTCAATGTAGATAAACAAACCATGCAATTGAAATATTACAACTTTCAATGTTTAGCTGGCAGTTTGATCTTGTCTTCATCGTTCCTCCTTTCCTGGTTAATTAAATCAGGCCATGAATTCATTCATTGTTCTGTCTTTCCTCGCTTTTTATTGGTTTTGGTCTTGAATTTTGGGAATGCATTCGAGTCTGTGAATTCAAAGGATCAACAGCTATTTCACTGTCTTTATAATTGACATTTACATGCCCGTCAATGTGCTCTCAATGGCTAGTTCACTGTCCTAAATTTGACATCTTCAAGGATGTCACCCCTTTGTCTTCTTTCAGCTTTTGGCTTTACCCTTCCAGATTGGACTTACCCTTTCAGGCCTTGAGAAATGACCTGTGTTGAGTCAGAATAGCCCTTTACATTGGCCGCCGAGATTTCCCCACAAGGGCACATGCCCTTCGGGGTCCTTCGATAGCGCTTTGCCTTGGCAGTCCCCATGGACAAATCCCCAGGCTTTCTATTTGAAAGTTCCCCACATACATTTTCCCCAGGTGTTTTCTCCCATGGGTAATTTTTGTGGGCATTTGTCCCGCGGAAAATTCCTGCAGACAATTTGTCTTGTGGAAAATTCTCGCAGACAATTTGCCCGGGGAAAATTCCCGTGGACGAAAGTCCACAGAAATTTGTTTTGCAAAGTCTTTGACTGGTCTTTGGATCTTTTGAGCCCGTAGCCACTTAGAATTCTTTCAAACTTTTTGTCTGAAGGAATTCCTTCGGATAAAAGTCTGAAAGAATTAAGTGTTAGCCAATTTTTTAAATACCTTAAACAAATCCGAAAGAATTACCTTTCGGCTTCCTTGAAAAATGACCCTCTGGAAGGGTGCTTTTATTGATTAAGTGTCCTCCGCAAGGGCACTTGTCCTTCGGGAAGTCTCCTTTTGTATTGAACCGCTCCTTTGAACTTTGACGTTGAACCAATCAGTTGAACCAAAAATGGTTCAAGCCGATGGTTCAATGAATTAAACAAGCCGATGAACTAAACATTGAATCAAACATAATGAACTTGCCTTTGAACCAATAGGAACTTTGACGTTGAACCAATCGATCGAACCAAGGATTTGAACCAAAATGGTTCAAGCAAATGGTTCAAGCTGATGGTTAAATTGAATGAACCAACTAAATGAACCAAGCCATTGAATGAACCTGTTCATTGAACCAAGACGTTGAACCAAGTTTTGGTCCAACGGTTCAAACAAAGTTTTGGAAAATGTCTTCGAACCTGTTGTTGAACCTGTAGACATTGAACCAAAGGATGAACTAAAAAAATAAACCAACTGAGTGAAATAGAGCATTGAACCGCTTGGTTAAACTGAGCCATTGAACTGTTCCTTTGGTTGAACCTGTCATTGAACCTTGAACCCGTTGAACCTTTAAACTAAAGTGGTTCAATGGTTCAATGGTTCAAGCCACCTTCATTTGGCCAAGCGTCCTTAAAGATGATGAACCAATTGAAGCAATTTGAACTTTGAACCTTGATGAAACGCTTAACTCTTGTCAAAGATTTTGAACTTGTTGAACCTTGAACCCGTTGAACCTTTGAACCAAAATGGTTCAATGGTTCAACAGTTCAGTGGTTTAAGTCTCTTTTTGTACTCAGATGCTTGCCGATGAAGATTTTCAACTAAACCAAAGCTCTGAACCAATTTCAGAGAATGACTAAGTGTTGAAAACTGATTCTTTTGACTGAAACCACCTGTAGAAGTCTTTGAACCTGTATAAATAAACCTACCTGTAGAATCTGAAGATACAAAGTCTATAGAAATCAACATGTAAAATCCAATGAACTTGACTTGCAAATTCTATAGATTTTTTGAGAAGCTTTGAAAATGAGGAATCTGAATGTCTAAGACAAATTTTTGAAAATGGAAGATATAATTTTAGTCTGTAGGACCAAAATAGTTCAAATGTTGTCCCAAAAATGACTGCTATTTTTTAGAGGACAACAAAACCCAAGTTAAAACAAGCTTAGTGTGTAAATGGAAAATCCACTTTGACACCAACTCTTAAAACTCAAAAAGGTTCGATTTTGAATGTGGATTATAAATGAAGGATTTAAACAAATTGGGTAAAAGATCTAGACTCATTTGGGTAGTATGACTGCACCAAAGTGGATGACATGACACAAATCTTTTGATAACAATTTGAACAAGGGAAACGTGAATTTTCCATTTGGATAGCGTAATGCCTCCCTTGCTCAAGAAAATTGAGGACAATGTGTTTTGGTTAAGTTCATTGAGTTAACAAGCAATTTTAGACACAAATCAAGACCAAGTAAGCTAATGATAAAAAACAAACATCTTAAGTCTAAACTGACAAGGTATGGCAAAGTGGGGTCTACTAAACTAGCAAGGTTTTGATCATTCTAGGGGAATCAATTACACAATGACTTTCATGTCAAATGATTCAAAAGACAAGCATAGAAATTGGGTGACCATGGTATTAGCTAGTTGTAAAAAGGTCTAGTCCTTCTTACAACCACTACATCCTACTATTCACTCAATGTAGTGTGATGTCCGAATGCAGATATGTCCCATGTGTAACTCTAAAGGATTCAAATGAAGTCAGTGTTGGGAGATGAAACCCCAGGTCAAAGCTTCCCTAAAGAACTCGTGGGAGGTAATGATGTCCCCCATGCAAGCCAAGTTTGCATGAAAATAAAGAAAACATAAAATATAAATCTTTAGGGTCATTTTCAAAGTCACCCAAATTTTGACAAGTTTTTGGAGAGTGCTTTAGATGACATTCTTTTTAAGCCTTGGACTAGGATATTTACAATAGGAATGGTGCTTTTGATTCCAAGAGTTCCCTAAAGGGGACAAATGGAAGAGCATACATGCAACATTCCTCTTTTGTCCAAACAAAATCTAATTAAATAACTATTGCAAATAAAAATTGACAAGTGTGTTCAATTTTAAGCCCAAATAAAATATTTGGTGGTGTTCATTTGACCCCTTGGTCTTAGTTGCAAACTTTGGAAACATTCACCAAAATATCTAAATTCTCTGTTAAACACCAAAACAAATTTCCTAATTGATTTTTAAGCATGCAAAAGGTAATTTAAACATGTTTTTATCAAATTTCAAGCTTGGTCCTATAGCAAAAATGTCAACATGTCCTTTAGTTTTGAATCTCTTTTTGGTTTGAAATAATGAACTTTGGAAAAATAGCTCTCGGGTTTGTGTTTTAAGAAAAATACAATGACCGACATCAATTATATACAATCAACAATGGTTACTTTGGCTAACTAAGATCTAATTGATGTCAGTTTTGCTAATTGATGTCAGTTAAGCATTGTAACTGATGTTGGTCTTACTTACCGACGTTAGTTACTGTGTAAAACTGTGGCAAACAAAAATGGCAAAATAAAGTTAGAAAATTAATTTGCACGAGTTTTAATGGTCTAAATGAATATTTTAGAGTTGTAAAATTATCTTTTTTAGATGTGAGATGCATCTTGTCCCACTAGACATGCCAAGATGTAGAAAGGATTACAAAGCAAGTTAGTCAAGCATTAGTCCATAAATAATGAAACATGCATAAAGAACTAACTAACCAAGCCTATCTATTCTTATGAAAATTACAAAGGATAGCAAGAAACAAATGAAATAAAGCAACATCATATTACCTTCTCAAATGGATTCACCATACCCATGTGGTTCAAAAGCATGTTCTCCCTTGATCAAGCATCCTTGTCTTTGTCAACAATGGTAGCAAGCTCCTCCAATGTCTCAAAAACACTCCATAAAACCTAGGCTTATGATTCCAAATCACTAAACTAGCCTATCAATGAAGCTTGCAAACAAAATCAATGATCAAATGCAAATCTTTGTGGAAACAATTTAACATTATAACTTTGCAATATTCAAGCTTTTTTATTCATGTTCGTGGCCTCTCTATTTATATATTTTTTAGATTGGTCAGGATCAACCATGACCATCCATCTCAATATTGAGATGTGTGGCCATGGATAATATTAATATTTGGAATTAAATCCATAATTATCTTCATCATGACCTTGGAAGAAGAGGCATGGGAGGCATTAACTAGGCATGGGTGACCCATAATCCTGATATTTGTGCCATTTATGGCCTAGGGATGTCTTCCAAAGAAATGGTGTCACCTGATGATGTAGTTAATAAGAATCAATTTTCAAAAATAAATATTCAACAACTCTCATGTAAAATCCACTAAAGCTCTTGATTTGGATTAATTAGCCTTAAACAAGGTTAATCAACATTTGTGCAATTATTTGAAAATTGGCCCTCAATTAATCAAAATGATTAGAAAGTCATATTACTGAGTTGTAATTTGACTCGAGAAGAATTATAAGGTGACATTAGATGTGTCAAAACCATATTTCCATTTAGGATGTTTTCAACACAAAATAACAAAGGTACGTGGCATGTACCAACTAATTTAGGAGAAAAGAGTGATCCAGAGCACAAAAGGTGAAATCATCATTTTGACTCGAAATAAATTGATCAAATTTAGCTGGTCCATAAATTGCATTGTCCCATTTAGGGATACTTTGACCTAAATTTGCACTTGTAAATGACAAGTTTGAACCATTTAGCACATTTTATGGATTTTGATCTAAAATGTGCATTTGAGTGCAATTCGAGTAAGATTGACAATTTCAACACAAATGGTGTTAAGAATTGGATGTCTACACCAACTCTATGACTTATTCAATCTATGTTGTTTGTTCTTCCAATTTATCTATTTCCTCTTCTGATCTTCCTAAATCCTTTGATCCAGACATTGGCTCTTGCTAACTCTAGAAGAATCTAATGTGTGTTCTTTGACGCTGATTAAATGTTTCAACTAGTTTTGAGAAAAGGTTAAGTTAATTTTCTTATAGTATCTTTAAACAAACTTCATACTCTAAATATTATAAAATCTTGAAAAACTTAAGAAACTTATTTTAAGTAATAGGGTCCCACAACCTCAGGTTGGTCTTAGAAGTGCACAAGTCTTAAGCATTTGGAAACTTGGATAGGTCACAAGTAGTAACCACAAACAACTTTGGGTTTTAGTTTGCTAATGACTTTATATTTTCATCACTAAGTTACTTGAACTCAAAAACTTGAGTAAGTAAGCATTGGAAAGGATCCTGGGTAGGTCTCTGGCAGTGTTCTATGGGTTTCTCATGATTTAAGACTTTAGGTTTACCAAGGGAAGAAATTGTGTCTAATAAACCTAAATTAAGTAGTGCCAAATGGAAAAAATGAGTAGGTTGTCTCTTTTAGAGTTGAGGTTTTCATGATCAGCTACTTGGGATCAAAACCCTTAGTAATTAAGTCACTAGTGAATCAGGTTTTCTAAATGCAGTTACCTTATTTTGAAAACCTAAGTAGATAATGTTTGAGAAACTGATTGGGTAAGGCTTTCGAGAGTTGGGTTTATTGAGGGTAGTTACTTAGTGTTGAGAACCCAAATAGGTAAATTAAATTAGAAAAATTGAGTAAGACATGAGGCCTGGTAAACTCGAGTGAGCAAGGAAATCTAACTACTAGGGTTTCTTGAAAGACTTGATTTCACAAGCATTTTTGCTCAAATTTTAACATGACAAACAATTACAAGTGTAGTTTACACAATTCAAAATAAACACCTAATCATGCTTGAGAAATCAAAAGGAAAATTGGAATAAACAAAACCTAATAGAGGAACATTCATGGTGACATAAGGAATTTGCAAAGATAAGAACAAAGAAAAAGATAAATAAAAAGCTAAAATAAATACATGCGTGAAATCTACCTACCTCAAGCACAAATGGGTCGAAGATAAAATGATTGAAAATGTTCTAGAGGATGAAATCGTATGGCTCAGGGTTTGCAAATGTACTTGGTTGGATAACTTTGCTGCCAAGTAGAAATGAGGTGGAATTTCCTAAATATATATAAAAATTCCAATGCATTAATGACAAGTGTAGGAGGTCACATAAGCCCTTGACCCTTTTAGATTGGGTTTTTTGAATTACTTTGCTTGCTTTAGCCTTTTGAGTAGAGCACCCTCATAAACCTGAATAGGTTGACTCTTTGAGAGTAGATCGGGTTTGTGAACCCACATTGCTTTTACTTGTGATTTTATGCAATTAAAGTTGTGATGAAAACCTGGGTATGTCTAGGCAATGCTTATCGGGTTTGTATAACTACTTAGCTTAGTTTTGACAATGCAGTAAAGCAACTTGACAACTCTGGTTTGAATTAGGAAGAGTAGTTTAGGTTTGTAGGATAACTTTACTTCCTTTCAATAAGTAAAGTAGTTTAGAGAACTTGATTTTCTTTATGAATGAATTAAAGAACTTTAGCTTCTTCGATATGCTAAAAGGAGTGAGTAAATGGATTTTTAGTGTTGGCTTTTAAGCAGTTGTTTTCAACCCTCTGGAGTGACTAGGAACAACTAGGGAAAACAAGAAATCAGACACAACAACAACTAAAAACTATGGGTTTTATTAAGTGGATTGGCTCAACAAATACAACTGACTCACATAAAATAAGGATGCAAAATGTTTAAATAGGGATACCTCAAAATTTAAAGTGTGAAATTTTTGGGACACTAGAGTGTACTGAAAAAATACTATACAATACAACCTGCAATGATCCCCCAAGTTACAAGAATAATTCACGTTCAATGTGATGGACATTGGACTCAACTTATAATGTGTCCACAAATGAGCAATCTATGCAAAGGTTAGTGAGAGTAACAATGCATAATTTGAGTATGGATCTCTAACTCAGCCAAGAATGGGTCCACATAAATGATAACAATCAATGCAGAAATGACAATGCACTCTCAATGATTGGAAATTAGACTTAGTGGAAAATGCATCCATAAATATGAGTAATTAATGAAATAATGACACTTTATAGTTGTAAAAACTCAATATGCAAGAGATAAAGCATGGCCCACAAGAGCCCCCAATGATATAATAAATAATGGCCCCCTTAAAGTTTTTAAGTAGCACAACAATATCGGGTATTAAATGTTAGACTTGATCGAGAATGCATGCACAAGTAATCAGTACTTGTGATGTCAAAATAACAACACATGTGATAATGCAAAAAATTAAAGAGGAATGTCGAGCTCAATAGATAATGCATCCATAAGGACTATAAGTGCAAAATTTGGTAAAATAAATGGAGAATAAATCACAGATGAAACACTTAGATCTACAAGTTACCTTTAAATAATTTCCATTATAATACTAAACCATCTACTCAAGATTTCAAAATAACAACAACAACAATGTTTATTACCATTACCTGCTTTGATACGATATCATAATTGACCATAATCGAGGATCGAGAACTGGATAAACATGAATTCATTCCTTTTGAAGAAATTATGGAATTTGAATTCTAGAACAACTATGATCTTAACATAAACTATGCTTAAGGGGTGATGTTATTGTATGATTTTACCTTCATGTAAGTTTTTACTACACTTGTGTTTTCACCTTGATTAGGTGGATAATATAGGTCATTTAGGATGATTATGAAATCATTATGATGTCATCATGTACTTGTGAGTGGATGGGGTCACCATCCTACTTTTTCCCTTAAGTGCTCACTCCCCTTAGGTCACCATCCATCCCACTTTATCCCCTTAGTGCTTACTCCACCCTGAGTGCAGCCCACCACCTTCACTTATTTGGTTGAGTGCTCAACCCACGCACCTAGCCTATAATTGATCTATACTCCAAGGCATTTGGTGTGGAGTTGGATTTATTGATCTTGAGAGAATTGTGAAGTATGGACTATAGATTGAGATATTGTGTCAATGAGTTAGTTGAGCCATTGAGCTTGTGGTGTGTGGCAATATGCTAGATTTCATGAGCTACTTAGTTATTGGTTGTGACAACTATGAGCTATGTGTGTTTTATTATTTTAGTCATTGTAATATAATCTATCTCAATTTCTACTCAAGCTTGATTTCTTTCTTCAACAGAGTTGTATGTTCGAACAACCAATCTTCAATCTTGGATATCTCATTCATGGATGATTTTTTCAAGCACAATGTATAGTTGGGTTATGAGGGAATCAATATATGTGTTGATAAAAGTTTTGAGGGAAGCATTAGATGTGTTGACACAAGTTAATCATACTAATAGGATATAGTTATTGAATTATAACAACTTAATCAGGTGGTGATGTTTGCTCCAATTGATATCATATCATTTTTTTTAATCAAGGTGGATTTGTTAGGAATATTGATCTAAAAGTTTGTTTAGTTTAGTAATAAAGGTAGAATGAAAAGGTGTGTGGAGAATTCATCTTATTTATGAGACACCCCATTAATAAATGTGTTAGTTTAATAAAATGTCTAATGTGGGGTGATTAGATGATTAAGTACTTATATTGTTTGTCTAAAAGGATATCTATGGCTCAGTTTTTAAAGTTGAGGAATGTTAGTGATTATAAGCATTCACCATATTTTTAAGTTTTTTTATAAATAAAATATCTATTTGATCTTATTTTTTGACCCAATATTTCAACAAAAAATGGTGATTTTTTTTTAAATAATGAAACATGGGTATGTTACAACGAGCTTCTTACAACACAACCTAATAAATTAGGGGTGTGTATAACATTCAACAAGTCTTAATTGTCAATATATCAAGGAAATTTTAAATCATTTGTCAAAGAAGGGGTGTTTGGGACCTTTAAAAAGTCTCAATTATCAATCTATCAAGGAAATTTCCAATCATTGGTTCATTTAAATTTTATTTAGAGCACTAATAGACAATGGTTTAAGCTTCAACAAGAACTTCTATAAAACATAATAGAATATTTTCAATGGATTGAAATCAAACTTGCATAAACTAGAATCCAATTCTCACACTAGTTATCATTAAATATATTGTATATTGGTGTATCCAAACTTATTGCATCCCCTTGAGATATTAGTTTTGTGGTAAATTTTTTTTATCACATTAGGACCCAATGAGTTACAATTATGTAGTGTCATTGGAATTTAAATTGGTCATACATTGTGTAACATTGATGTGAGCCTCCCTTGTATTAACATTTAATTGATAATAAAATTTATATATGTAACTTGAGTTGACCTAAACTTTTGATGTGTGTGCTTACACATATTGGAATTTATTGTGTTATTTTGTCCATGTAGAGATCATTTGAATTTATTTGATCTTTTATGTGTTCCAAACATGGTATTCGAGCTTAGAGGTAAGCTCTCCCTCATTTCTAACTTTTGCAAAATGTGAAGAGACTTGGTGATCATAAAATATTGTGTCTAGGGTATCTTTATTTCTTTTTTGAAAGTGTGAATACTTTCCTTTTATTTGTTCAAGCATAGATCTTGGTTTTGGAAGGAGTACATCTTATCCTTCTCCTCATTGCAAGTTTAACCAAAATTTTGTTGTTGGTGACATGCACATGTTAGATCTTGTGATTTTATCTAGGGCAAATTAAAGTTTTATAAAAAAACTCAATATCTTAGACATGCATTAAAATTATCCAAATTTGAATAAAAGTTTGGATTTATTTTTAAAAATTAGGATGGGCCACCTTTTTATTTATTAAATAAAATAATCTTTTGATCCCCCAAATATTTAGTTGGATGTTTTAGTTAATATTGTGCCAAGTTAGGATTCTTTGAATTTAACTTTAGGCACTAGACACTCTAAAAGCACCATAATGCACACAAAAATTGGTCAAGGAGGTAGTTTTGGGAGTGATCATTGTTTCGTTAGTGAAGCGACAATTTTGGGTAGTGCAATAGCTGGGAATAGTTGATTGTGCAATAACTAGGAAAAGATGATTTTTGGATTTATTTGTTGACTTATTTCAAATCCAAACATCAAATATCCCATAAAATCAATCTCTAGCATCCCCTTAAAATTAAACCATGACAACAATATGCACTGAAATGGATGACCAAATCAGAAAATAGGCCCTGTGACATTGAAGAAGACACAAACCATAGGTGGATTGCAAATAACATTAGACAAAATAAAAAATAAAAGAATGAAATAGACTTTATTCCCTTTTCATTATTTTATTTTAAATATGTGGCACCTAACATTAACTATGGCTTTAGTAAAATTGGGTATTAACACAACTTAATGTTAGGACTTAAAATGTCCCCAAAAATGGGGCATATAGGATATTTAGGGGCACATTGTCACATGTGAGGGAAAGGGTGTTATTTTCTACCTTATGATATAGGGATGTGGGTCTACTTAGGTGTCTAATTGAGTGTGAAATTTTCCTACATTAGTGTAATTAAGGTTAATTGATACTAGCTTGACCAATTACATAAATATTTGGGGGTAATTCACACTAATTGATGAAATGAGGCAAAATAAATAAGTTGTGGCTAATTTTTAAAAATTGGGGTAGTTTTCAAAATGGAGATAGTTGCCAAAATTGGGTGGATTAGACAAATTGTGCATCATTTCAAAAATCAAGATTAATTAAAGAAATTGTGGCCAATTGCCAAAATTGGGGGTAATTACATAAATGGGAGCTTACTATTGAAATTAAGGGTAATTGCCTCACCGAGGAAAATTATACCAATTGAATATCATTTCCAAATTGAGGCTAATTGACAAATTTAGAGGAGAATGGGGTAAATTGGATCAACTGTGATCCATTTACATAATCAAAGTTAATTTATGAATTTGAGGATATATTGTCAAAATCGACACTCTAATGGGGAAAATCAGACAATGGTGTGTCATTTACAAAAATTGAAGCTAATTGTTTAATTTGGGGGTGATTTCTAAAATCAAGGTAAAGTAGTATTGATTACATGTGTCATTGCCAAAATTGAGGCTAATTAAAATTTGTGTGGCTACTTGTAAAATTTGGGGATATTTTTTGAAACTAAGACAAACTAACACTAATTTCACGTCATTGCCAAAATCAAGGTGAATGGATAAATTTGGGGCTAGTTTAAATACTAGGAGTATTTTTAGAAATTGGGAGAAATTTGACCAATTATGTGTGTCATTTGCTAAAATGAAGGGTAATTGATGAATTTGGGGTTAGTTGCTGAAATTTGGTTTGATTGACACCAACTACATAGAATTGATCCAATTACTTGTAGTTAGGTGCAATTGGTGTTAATTAGGATCAAAGACATACTTTTCTATTCATTTGGGATTAATTGGCCATGATAAGCACTAATTGAAAGTGGAATTAATTGAATTACTTGTAATTTGCATGAAGTCAGACTAATCAAACCTAAATTCACACATTTTATCTGTTCATTTCCATTCAATTAAGTCTAATTAGCATCGATAATACATGAAATTGGCCCAACAATTACTTGTAATTGGGTGCAATTCTCACACAATTGGACTAATCAAGCATGTATTTTCACTTAATTTTCATTTTGAGTCAATTAGGCTTGGTTAACATCAATTATTCCTCGAATTGGATCAATTAATTGTAATTAGGTGCAAGTCACACATAATTATATTAATCAAGATCGAGTTCGTGCTTATTTATTCATTTTGAGTTAATTTTGCTTGATTATAAATAATTATATGTGGAGTTGGTTTTGTTACTTACAATTGGGTATAATACACATAATTGGGCTAATAACTTCTTTTTTTGGTTTTGTTTTGGAGTCACTTGAGTGAAATTCACACATAATAGGTCCAAGTAGTCTCAAATTTCCACTAATATGTTCAACTTAGGTCTATGAAGCTTGATTAGCATAATTGACCTAATATGTTACAATTCACTCATAATTATGTGTGATTTGCTTAAAATTAGGATTATCATGCTTGAATTTACACTTGATTAGTACCAATTACACATGAAATTGACCTAATTACTTGCAGTTGGGTGTGATTCACACAATAAGGCTCAAATTTAAACTTGTTCAATTTGAGTCAAATGGACTTGATTAATACTTATTTGATTTAAAATTGACACTCTTAATTGTGAATGGGTGTGATATATATGCAATTAGGATAATCATGTCTACAATTGCACATATTTATTCATTTTCATTTAATTAGGCTTTATTAGAACCAAATATACATAGGATTGATGATATTACTTGTGACTTGGTTCAATGTTTGCAAAATTGTGTTAATTAGATCCAAAATCACACTTATTCAATTCAAGTTCATTAGACCATATTAACATCAAATACATATAAAATTGACCCATTTACTTGAAATTGGGCTAATTAAGCTCAAATTCAAACTCGTTCATTTCAATTCAATTAGGCACCAATAATTATTTGTTAAATTTGAATCGATTGGGCTTGATTAACATTGATTATAAGTAGAATTGGCCCAATTATTTATAATTAGGTGTAATTCATAAGTAATAAGGATAAATAGGCTTGAAATTGCATGTATTTGTTCAAATTTAGATCAATTATGTTTAATTAGCATCGATTCCTCATGAAATTGACTAAGTTACTTATAGTTGAATGCAATTTGTGAACAATTGAACTAATTAAGTCTAAACTCATACTTGTTCATTTCAAGTCTGTTGTATTTGATTAACACGATTATCTATTGAATTGACCCAATTGTAAAAATTGTGGAATTGACTAGGATCTATGATAAGCAACCTCAAGTTAATCAATCACAAATGGATGCAAAATTTAATTAATACAAATCAAAAGTTAAATAAATTTGGGGATAGTGAAAATTATTGAAATTAGAAAAAACTCTAGAAATTGATGGAAAATAGATAAATTTGGTAAAAAATTAAAAAAAGTAAGATAAAAATAGAGAAATTGGGAAAAAGAATTAAAATGTAACATGATATAAGTTCTACTACTTTTCAATTAGTAAGAGGGCCAATGACCCGAGTCTTCTTTTGTGTTCATATAATTCACCCACACCTTATCCTCATGTAGATAAGTAGAGAGGTTATGGTGTAGATAAGTAGGGAGGTTATGGTGTAAAGAGAGGTCAATATAATTAGAAAAATACTTAATTTAAAAAATATTTTAATAGAGAATCTTTTTTAATTAGAAGATTCTTATTATTAATGATAAGTTTCAACTAAAATAAGATATAGATAATTTGTGCACGTATATATAAAATAAAGTGCACATTAGATCATATAAAAGTGTATGTCATAATTTATACTAACATCAATTACTTATAACTAGTTGTAATTTGGTTAATCAAATTTAAATTCACTTTTGTTTAGTGCAATTCAATTGGGCCTAATCAACATTAATTGTGCAATACTTACAAATTAGGTGTGAGTATTTGTAATATGGGTAATTAGGAAAATTATGCCCCAACTCACACATAATACTAATTGAGCATGTTATGTAATTTCACTAATTTTTGTTTATTCAATTTTCACTAATTTTCTCTAATTTCCATTAATTTTCTAAGCTTTTCCATAACTGCACTATTTTTTACTTTATTTATTTAAGTTCCTAACTATATTAATTTTTATATTTTTAATATATTTTCACTTATTTTGTGACTTTAACTAGTTTACAAGTTATTTTTTCAAAATTTTCCTATTTCACCAATTTTTATTTGTTTTTCAATTATCTTAATTTTTCCCAACTTTATTAAGTTTTCACAAAATTTATTTATTTCCATTAATTTCATGATTTTTTTTCTTAATTTTAATAATTTTTTTTAACTTTTCTCAAATTTCCCTGATAACATTATTTAAGTTTCCCTAAGTTCCCTTATTTTCATAATTTTAACTAATTTTCACTTATTCTATTACTTTTTAACTGATTTAACAATTAATTTTCTTTATATTTCTTTAATTTTTCTTTCTACCACCAAGTTTTAATTTTTTTTTAATTGTCATGATTTTACCTAATTTCCTTGAAACCCAATGCAATCTCTAATGGGAGCTTAAATTCTATGTTCAAGTCAAAATTTAATCAAAACTAACATCACCTCAAAGACTTGGATAACATTGGGCCTTTGATCTCAACCTGAAGTTAGTTTTGGTTTATGCAATTCCACAGTAAAAATCGTGGACTTCTGCCTGACTTTGGGCCATTTTTGGGTTCTAATGTTAAAGGTGATTTGAAATGTTTATTCCAAAAGAGTGGTTTTCTAAAATTTGTTTTTGAAAGAAGTTAAAATTTTGACATTTGAAAGAGCTTGTCAAAAAATTCAAAGATTCTTTCAAATGTATGTGTGCAAGAATCAAAATTTCAATAAACGTGGAAATTTTAATGCATATGAATGTTTAATTTTTAAACATGAATGTAAAAAAAAGGATGTATGGACATGAAAATTTTGAGATTTTATGAGTTTTTTCATAAATAAACATGGTGATTTTGAAAATTTTCAATATAGAGGTTTATGGGAATAAGGGTTCATATATTTTACAAAATATGGAAATTTAGAAACTTTTAAAAATAGAGAGAAGAGTAAGAAAAATTGGTCGACATTTTTCAAATTAAAGAGGAGCGAAAAATGAGTTTGTATTTTTAAAAATGCGAAAATATAATTTTTTTAAAAATATAGAACTTTTTTAGTTTTTCTAAATAAATAAAGAGAGAAAAAATATACATTTTTTTAAAAATATGAAAACTAAACAATTTTTTAAAAAATAGAAATTTCAATTTTTTAAACAAATAAATAGAAAAAAGATGTTTATTATTGTATTAGACCATTTATAACTCTAAAATAAACAGTTCAAAAAGTTAAAAGATGGGTTTAAAATAGTTTCAACAATATTCTAGTGTATTTATCAACAATTAATTCGTGGATACATTTTTATCTTCTTCACAAAGTTTATTCTCAACCCCTTCAAATGAATAGTTAATCGACCAGTTAAAGATTCAATACATTCAAACTATGTTAAAAATTTATCAATGTATAATATTAAAAAATCTATTTAATGCTAATTATTTTTTTAATTAATTTGTGGTTATATTCAATCTTGTGCTAAAGGGTTTTTGAAGTAAGGGTTTGATTTTCCATTTATTTCTAAATGGTTAGTCATAAGTTTAAATTTATATAGAGACATGATTTGCACACGTCATTCAGTCTATGTTTTTATAAATCAATGTATTATACGTTTATTCCATCATTGTTGTCATAATTTTATTTTATTTTAAAAATAAATAAGATTTATATGGAAAAAAATATTTTGTTTTATTTATTTTTTAAATGGTATTATATTTTATTGGTTTGCAAAACAATTTTTTGAAATTGAATCTAGAAGTGCTTTAAATGGTTAAGATTTGTAAATATTTAGGTTTCATTTTTTCACATGTATTACATGCAACAGAGATACCCACAAACATATCTCTTTGAAAATTATTTTCAAGAAAGAGAAGTTTTTCCTTCACCAAAAAACATAAAAATGTCAAGGCAAGAGTAATATAAATTGATTAATATATTAGAAAAAAATTCAATGAATACATATTGTTTCTCATATAGCCATAAGATTTGTTTTGTCAATTATAAGTTTCTTTCTAGAGAATGTACAATGAAATGAAGAATTGTGTCAATAACATTGTGGAGAGTGGCATCATCCCAAATTGAAAAATTAAAAAAAACACAAAGGCTTCAAAGAAGGAATCAATTCCCAAGGTCTTCCTAGAGTTATTTAGGTTACATAATTTACTTTTATAAACCACTTGTCTTATTGAATATATGAATGGAAAACAAAAAAAATACACACTACTAAAATCTTTGGTAACAAAGGGTTTGATATAATTCTAATGTTAATTATATTTACATAATTTACTAGTTTAAGGATAGGACACTAGCATCAACATACATGATTTTTCGACTTTGTTATATGTGGGACAAAAAAAATATTAACATCCAAGTTTTTATTAAGTTATATTGAGTATTCAAGTCAAACAAGACATGTTTTATTATTTTCACAATCATAAATACATTCTTGATAAAATTTTAATTGAGTTTCAAGAAGTATTGTTGTTATAAATGAAGGGCACAATGTATACAATTCTTGAAGTAGAATTACCTTTTTTTCTTGTGTGATAGTTAGATTATGGTTGAAAAGGAATAACCATACATTAGATTATTTACCAATCTCAAGAGCCTTTGTATGCTCTTTAATAATTAAAAACTGATAAAAAAAACTACTAAAAATATCAAAACTTCAACATTTTCTAAAACTTTTCATGTTCCATGTTCATAAGTGAAAATTTTCCATGTTTATACATTGAAATTTTTCACATTCATAAGTCAAAATTTATACATTTTTTTAAAATATCATTTTTTTTCACATATGCCAAATATCAAAATTTCCACTCGAGTTTCAAAAAATTTACCACATTTTTTTCCCATCAAATTGATCATTTTTAATATTTTGTTAGGATGTGGAGCTAAAAGCTTCAACTGGTGCAAACATGGAGGAGGTTGCTGAGTTCTAGGGAGACCGGCGTCGGCGGATTGCAGTGCAGAAGGAAACCGACATCGGCAGGTGTGAGCTGAAGACAACCGGCATTGGCAGGAGGTCGGCCGACGTTGGTCACCTCCAGGCAGACAGGGACCGACGTCGATCGCCTGTGGCAGTTCCAGAACTGTTCGTTGCACGGACAGTTAGTTCGTTGAACCGAGAGTTTGCATGTAAAGGCTAATTATAGTCTTGAGTTGCGTGTCTAATTATTGTAATTAGGATAGTCTAATTATTGTAAGCATGAGATCTATATATGGACTCATGGGTTGTATTGTAAACTTGTAGCTAGAGAGTAAGAGAGCTAAATAAGCTCCTTCTGAGAGAAGAGAGCAATGAAGTGTTCCTCCTAGTGCCACAATACCAAGGTGGGTGCTGTTTGGAGAATCAGAAGGGTTCTTCGTATTTGTATGATCTTGGTCAGCAGGTGAGCATGGCTTCTTTTGGAGATCTACAATGGTGAGTAAGGTCTAGTGATTTGCAGGTAGCAGCAGAGAGCAGGAGATCTACTTGGAGTATGGTTGTGTACTTGGTGTACTGGCAGCGTGTTACTGACTGGTGGAGAGGTGAACATCAATTCTATATTGGAGTTGATTGTTGGGACCGAGAGAGAGAGGGAAGAAGGTCTTGAGGTGTAGAAAACGTTTGAGGTGGAAGAAGAAGTGGCATCTTCTTTATTATATATTCTTCTGAGTGATTATTAATACAATTGTGTGTTGTCTCTCATATTCCTATGTTGTTTCATATTTCTAGTTACTTATTGATTTTGGTTAAATTCCGTGTTTAGTTGCTAATACAAGAAGTAATCATATGTGCTCTATTGGTGGATCAAGATCCTGACATATTTGAATGTTGAAAAAAATGTTAAATTATAGTAGATGGATGATCTTAGCTTAATTACTTCTTTTCCTCCAATAAACTTTAAAGTTTTTTTTCTTGACTTCATTGTAGTTCAACCTAGACTTTTTATACCACGCAATATTTGGAATAAGGACATCCAACAACAAAAGAATATCATGTCCAACCTCTCTCTAGGATGTCATTCTCTTAAACTCTTTGAAAACCTCAATAAGGACTAAAACAATTCATTCATTTGTTGTTCTTATTAATTAGTCTATATCAAAATTTTAGAAGCTTAATCTAAATTCTATCATCATCCTTGTTTTTACATTAGCATTGATGAGTTTTTTTCCTTGATTGAAATCAGAGTTTGTCCTTACCTTGATAACCATTAACAATGTAGCTTCTCTTTCTTTAACCAATTTGCAATTATTGACTCATCTCATTGAATTTGTATATCTTTCATACAAATATGGGTGTCAAACACTACACCACTATGTGTATAACACTCCATCGCTTAAATTCTCACATATGGTTGAAAGAATAAAATTGTGTTCCATTTTTTGTTTAGTTGGGGCCACTACTCTGCCAAACATCTGTAAATAGAAATTTGAGTTTAGCTATTCAAAAATCAATAAAATTGACATATTTGAGCTTAGATTTCAAAGATGTTGTGCTTGTGTATTTTTGTAAAAAATTAAGTTTGTTCAATATTTCTTGGAATATTTTTATAATTTTTTGAAAACATTAACATAAAGGTAAGAAACACTAATATGTTTTGTCCCTTATCCAAAACTTAACTTGACATTGTTTGGTGACATGTATTGTGTACTTGTTTTAGTTGTCCCAAAAATTATGAAGGAGGGTGATTATATTCGTCTAGTCCAAGCTTCTCTAATAACTCTTCAGAAGTCAAATTTACCTGAGAACAAACATCAAAAAGTGCATTTACCTTTGTCCTTATTTGTATTTTAGCTAAGTTTGCCATTACCTTGAGTAGTGTTACTCAAACATACAACCTCCTTCAACATTGTATAGTTTAATGTATTATTTTACCATGACCATATCATAAGAACCACATTAGTTGCAAGACATGAAATTTATTTCTTTATATAACATTAATTCTAAAATCTTTATGTAAGATAAAATGGAAAGTTGGAAACCCTTCATTATGCATTCTATTATGGAAAACTATGTGAGGGGTAGGGGAGGAATTGGTAGACTATAATATTTGTGAATGATTAACAATTAATTGATACATTAAATTTGACATCCATTTGACCATCATAGGATAGGTTTGACCTTATATTTGACATCCATATGAATGCCATATTGAATTTTTTTCATCTTAATTGGAGAAGTCAGTAGAAAAATTTTAATATCTTGGGCATACAGTAGATTTTGGAGCCTCCTCCCTTTTTTTTTCAGAAAGAGTTTTTTGAGCATGACATATTGGTGTAACTAGAATGAGGCCATCTAACATTAGTTGGTATAATTTTTTAAAAATTAATAACATAATTTATCACTCTAATATGTGAAAAACCCAAGAAAGACACCTCTAGATTTACATTCTTTGCATTTTCCAAATATATGTACTAGTTTATAACTCCTACAAAGAAAATTGTCGTCAAGAAATTATATTAATGTCAGAAAATGACCAAAAATTATTTTATAGTATTCAAGAATACATCCAAATATAATAGATAATTATTTGGTAAAAAATTTCCCTAACTCAAATCCAAGTTTAGATTAATTTCTAATAGTATAGTGGATAATTAAAATTTGTTATATCTAACCACATCATGAAGGATATATAAATGACCATACTTATAAAAATAGATAAATAGATAGAGATTTTAATAATGTCCACAAGACAAAAAGAGTTTATCAGACCTAAGAACAAAAAGTTTAACTAAAGAGATAAAAGAAACATAATAGAGAAAGAAAAATATGATGAAAACTCGAACTAAAATAGGGGCATTTGAAGATGACCATCATCACTTACATAAACTAATAGTTAAAGTAAAAGAAACTCACATTATTATTGGTTAGACAAAAATAGTAATCTAACAACTGAAAAAATTAATTCATTTTTTAAATAATAAAATGAATATAGTTATAAAGATAGATAAATAGATATAAATTTTAATGATGTTCACAAGACCAAAAAAAATCTACGAAAACCTAATAACAAAAATTATAACTAAAGAGGTGTTAAAGTGGGTAATAATGTGGTAGGCCTAAAAATAAAAGAATGGTTAGGGAGCAAGAAATGTAGCAGGAATGTTGGTACTCTCAGGGGAAGGGTGTAGGAAGATTGGGCAACAAGTTTCAAAAAAATTAGTTATGGCAGGAGATTCAAGAAGCCCATGGTTTTTTAGATGAACAAGAATGGGAGGAAAATGTTGAGGAGTTTCCTGGATCCTCCCTCCCTTGTGAGGCCACCTAATTTAGGGTTTGACAATGGCATCAAGGGAGATTGCAGCTCGGGCCCAACCCAGCTCCCATGAAATCCAAACAAGAATGCATAAATGGGGTTCCTCTAGTCCAAGCAAATTATCCCAAAACCCATGAAAAAAGAGGTGCACCTATGGCTCAAACAATGGTGTTTGATAATGGGGACTTCCAAGAGAGTGTGGAAATTCTTAAATATAGAGGCTTGATCAGTAAACTTGTAAGGAAATGGTTGGTAATAGGGGCAATGGAAAGTTGGATAGAGAGCAACTGGGGCCCTAGATGTTATAGTCACTTTTTACCAAATGTGTTTTTTGTGGTGACTTATCCATCAAATAAAAATGAGGAGATTATTTATGGAGGCCCTTGGTTTTTGGACAGTGTTGGACTTTGGCTAAAAAATTGGTCTCCCAACATTAACCCATTGAATGCAAAAAAAGGGAAGTACCCAATCTAGGTCTGGATGTATGGGTTCTCCATGGAGAACTGGAGTGTAAAATGCCTCAAACATATTGGTTCTTCAGTGGGAGAATACATCAAAACATATTCTAAAACCTTAGAAGGAGTTTTGGCCTCCTACACTCGAGTCTGTGTTTTTTTGGATCTAGATGAAGAGATTCCATAAACCATCTACATTAAAACTTGTGAGGGAATGTGGAAGCAAAAGATAAATGTGGAAAGGATCCCTTTTAGGTGGTTTGAATGCATAGAAGTATGACACTTTAGATGGGATTATCCCAGGAAGGAAGGGAGTGAATCCCAGGTTCTAGCTTGGAAAACTAAACTTGCTCCAATTTTAGAGGGCCCAATTTCTCTTCATCTTCCTATTACACGTTGTGTGGTAATGAATGTATAAGAGAAATAGGAGGTTCACCATGGGCTCACCATTGATACCTCAGTAAATATTGATCTCAAAAAAATATTGGAAGGACGCAATCAAATATCACTTGATACGATGCTAAAAGAGTGTAATTTCATCTTGAAGGAGGCTCAAAATCTTTCTTCCATTATTATGAATGAGAAGTCGAGGGATGAAGAACTAACCTATCAAAGATCCAAAGTGGTCATCACGGGAATGGTAGGTGACCTGAATTTATCTCCTTTGACAGAGGATTTTGAAGAGGAGGAGGAAAAACTCAACTCTATGGAGTTCCTCTCATTGTCTCAAAAGGACTGCAAACTCTCTCAACCAAATTTGGGGGGGAAAAAATAAAAGAGGAATAAAATCAACATCTAAACATACTAAAGAAGAAGTTTTGACTGGCAAACAAAAATCCATGAAGAAATTTATTGTCTAGGTTAAGCAGGGGGTAAAAGGTTCCTCTTACATACAATGAAAATCATATCTTGGAATGTTAGGGTATTAAATACCCCTAACAAGAAATGCTTGGTTAGGCAGCAGTTGTAATTTCAAATTTTTTATATTTTTCTTGTACATGAAACTAAGCTTTCTAAGGAAGAAACAAAGGTCTCATTGAAAAAAATTTGGCAGAGATGCAGTGGATGGTTTTAGGATTCTATGGGAGCTTTAGGGGGTTTAACGACTCTTTGGGATCCTTAGAGAGTGAAGGTAGAAACTCACTATGATGGGACACATTGGCAAGCAAGTACAATTACCTTTTTTGCCTCTAACATTATTCCCTTTATTTTTAATGTCTATGGGCCAAATTTAATTTCTAGTAAAGCCAAAATTAGGGAAGAGTTAAAACACCAATTAGATTTTCTTCCTAGGAAACAGTATGTATTAGGAGGAGCCTTCTAGTGAGGAAAAGTGAGGTGGGTCAAGCAAATAGACCTAGTCTTAGAAAGATTTTCTTAAATTTATGGAGGATGTGGGATTGATTGATGTAGTTATGAATAATGGGATTTTCTCTTGGACTAACATGCGACATCGGTTAAACAACATTGCAAAAAGACTTGACCACTTTCGAGTCATTTCCAAATGCCTAGATCCAGGTTGGGTCATAGATAGCAGCATTTTGCATATCTCTAGTTCTGATCATGCTCCAATTAAGCTCAAAATTTGTAATGATGGGGCTCCACCCAAATGTGATTTTAAGTTTGAACTAATGTGGATCATGCACCCTTCCTTGCATGATATTGTTAAGGCTTGGTGGACTAGTGCTTAGGTGGAGGAGGGCTTGAAGATGTTTATGGTAAGTACAAAATTATGTCATGTCAAATTATATCTTAGATTGTGGAATAAAGTCTCCTTCAATAACATCTTCATGGAAATTTCAAAGGTGGAAGCAGAGGTAGAAGCCCTTCACCAGTTTTTCATGAATGTTGGGATGGATGCTAACTCTTATAATAAAGAAAAATAATTTATGGTTGAGTTGGAGGAGTTGCATCTTGGAATAAGTATTTTGGCAGAAAAAATCTAGAGAGTAGTGGATCAAGGAAGGGGATGGGAACACCAAGTTTTTTCATAATTCAATGAGGGTAAGATGGAAATTAAATCATATATCCTCAATCATGGCAATGGATGGGAGTAACCTCAAAACAATGTCCAGAATTATGGTAGAGGTAGTGGCATATTTTTAGGATCCTCTTTCCAACATGAAAGCCGAGATTTTAGAGGCTCAATCTAGGAGCCTAGAGCGTATACCTAAAATAGTTATTGATAAACAAGATAACATGCTTATGGCCCCTTTCCCACATGAGGAGATTGGTAAGGTGGTTTTCTCCATGGGCAAGGACAAATTCCCTAAACCAGACAGGTTCTCAGTTGCCTTATTTTAGTCCTTCTAGGATATTATCAAGAACAACAATGTGGAAATGGTGGAGGAATCCTAAAAAATGCAAAGGATTTAGGCATATACCAACTACACCTTTATTTCTTTAATTCTCAAACGTGAGACTCAAAACTCCCTTATCGATTTCAGACCCATTTCATTATGTAACATTATTTATAAGATAATCTCAAAGGCTATCTCTCTCATACTTAAAGGTCTTTAAGGGAAGTTGATATCTTGTGAACAAGGGGTTTTGTTCTAGGCAAGACCATTGATGATGGGGTTATTTTTACCCATGAAACTATCCATTCTCTTGTTTTTGGCCATAAAAAAGGGATGATTATTAAGCTTGACATTAACAAGGCATGTGATTGAGTTAATTAGAGATTTGTAATGAAAACCTAGAGAAAATTGGCTTTTCTAAGGCATGGTGTGCGTGGATCTTCAACTGCATATCTACTCCCAGATTATTGATAATTATGAATGGATAACCTATTATTACTTTAGAGACCTCCCAAGGTCTCCAACAAGGCGACCCACTTTCTCCTTTTATTTTCATCCTAATGGTTGAGGCCTTGGGAAGGATAATTTATGGAGCTTTGTCTAATGGGGTGATCACCATACTTAGGGTGGTTGAAGGGATTGAGAAACTAACTCATCAACAATTTATTGATGATACATTTTTTTTGAGAGATCAACGAAAGGGGAATCCAGGGCTTATAAATGGATTGTAGTTGATTATGATAAAGTGTCAGTTTAGAGAATAAATTCATCCAAATTGGAAATCTATTTCATCAACACCCCTAGACCAATGCAGCTTGCCATTTCTTTTATTCTGGACTTGAAAATTGGAAAGTTATCAGTCAAGTATGAGGGGATTACTCTCTTCATTGGAGTGGGTAAAGCCTCCCTTTGGAAAGGTTTAATCAAGGCCTTCAAAGCTCAATCTGTGGAGTGGAAAGATAAATGGCCTTCCCTAGTTGAAATAATTATCTTCATTAAGTCTATTCTTAGTGCCCTCCCCATCTACACACTCTCTATCTTGCAACCTCCATCCAAGTACTAAAAGAGCTTAATCATATCGTGAATAACTTCTTATGGAAAGGAACACAAGAATCAAAAAGGGTCCCTTTCATGAAATGAGACAAGGTGTGTCTTCCCCCAATCTGGTGGGGACGTTAGAATCAATAAGCTAGCATCTCAAAATTTGGCATTTTGTACAAAATTAGTTTGGGGAATGGTATCACAATCAAATATTTTGGATTCTATAGTTATAGTATTTTAGAGATTGATCCTCCACAAATATTATACAAGTTGCAGACCCTCCCAAAGGGTCCTACTTGTGGAACTTCATCCTTAAATTTCTTCTTATAATCAGAGATCATTTCATGGGTGGTGATTGATGGATGCTCGATGGATGCTCGACAAAATTCTAGAGAGACTCCTGGAACAGTCACATGTCCTTAATGGAAATCTAGGAGCTTGCCACAACCAAGGATCTTTTGGAACAACACTGGGGGAGAAAATTTAGGGACTACTTAGAACCTACTGTCTTAACTAATCTAGACCTTTGGATATGGAAAATTCTAGAAGGGCTATACATTCTAGATAATCAGAAAGTTATGTTGATGGTGATCCTAGCCAAGAGGAAATATTTCATTACTAATAAAAATGACTCTATCCAATGGATTGGAGAAAAGAATGGTTTGTACTCTATCAACCTATGTTACAAGATGGTGGGGCAAATAGAGCCTTATATTTCCTAGGCCAAACATTTGTGTTGGAATAATGCTAATCTACCCAAGGTTGGGGCCTTTTCCTGGCTAGTAACACAAAGGAAAATTTTGGCCCAAGATCAATTACACAAAATAGGAATGGTTGGTCTTTTGAGGTGTGTCTTATGTATGGAAAATGAAGAAGATGCAGACCATTTTCTCTTCACCTATCCCTTTGCAAAAAAAGCATGAACATGGCTATGTAGAAAACTAAGATGGTGTTGGGCTAAGTCAGAATCTCTCATACAAGCTTTTGTGACTTGGCCTTCGAGCTCAACTAAAGATACCTTCGCATGTTTTTTGTAGGCTGGTCCAACTATTTTGATATGGAATATATGGAAGGAATGCAATAAAATAATCTTTAAAAATAAGGTTAACACCTTTGAGGTGGTGGTGAAACGAGTTGAACAATCGATCTCAGAAGTAAGATCTGATCATGCTAAATGGTCAAATGAAACTCTCTCTGTATGGGATTCACAAATCATTTCATCTTGGTGTTGGCTGAAGGTGCCCCTGTTAATGGGTCAATTTTGTGTTTGAAGGCCTCGAGACATGAGGGTAAAATGGAGTTGGTGCCTCCCCTCTAGAATTATTCAAGTTGAATTTTGACGTGGTTATCATGAAGAACCCAAGAGCCTCTGGGGTAGGATGTGTTGCTTTTTGTAACTCTCATTTTTTGTTTAATATAACGGATGAGGGACCCTCCAACCCTCAAATCATTATCAAAAAATAATTATATCTAAAAAATAAAATAAAAAATTGAAAAAAAAAAAGATATAAAAATTTAAACTAACACACCATTATCACTTACATAAAATCAACTAAAGAATTTAATTCAATTTTTATAATAATTTGAAATTGGAATCGCTAACCTTACCTTCCCACTTCATTCACCTTACCCCTTATATTGCCCTTTCGAAATATTCAATTTCAATTCATTGATTATGACACTAAACATCCATAATTAATATAAGAAAATCAAGATATAGACCTTAAACTTCTAAATATAATATATGATAGTTTAATTCCTAAATTAAAAGATTTGATTTTTTTCTAACATATAGATTTTATTTTAATTCCTCGAGTCTTCGGTGGAGTATTGGAAAAATTCTTTCGGTCAAATTTATTTGAGAATAGAACCTTATTCTTTATAAAAGTTTTATGGAAAAGTAAATATATATTAAATAATTTCTAATTTGCGACATGTGCAATTATTTTAATGCCATCATATAAACCTACGTGGGACTCACCGACCACTATTTCTTGACTGGAGTTTATTTAAACTCGTATTTGATCGGTAATATTAAACCTCGCATTGACCCAAGGGTGGAGAAGAGGATACACGTGTCAAAACATTTGAAATATCTGATTTTATTTGGTCCTTGATAGATAGTGGTACCATCCCACTCTTAAGGAGACGTTAATTATATTAATAAGAGTTTTGATGTTTTTATAGTGCATGAAAATGAAAATAAGATTTTTATGTTGAAATAATGTACAGATTATTTGATTGCTATGTTTGTACCCACTGAGTTGGTCAACTGATGAAGAATACGTACTTCCAAAAGGGAGGTCATAAGATCGAATCTCGTAAAGGGTAAGGTATATACACCTCGTATTTGAAGCACAATAAGGTGCCTCCTACATATTGGGAGTACAAAGGGGTCCTATATGTTGTAAGTTACCTTGCAGACCATAACCAAAATGTTAACTGGCATCATGGACTTTAAAAATATATTATTATTATTATTATTATTATTATTATTATTATTATTATTATTATTATTATTATTATTATTATTATTATTATTATTATTATTATTATTATTATTATTAATCACTTTGTGATTCTTCATCAAATAAATCTAATGATAGTGATTCAATTTCCCTGATGAAGAATTATAGGTACTATTTCGAACCTAAAAAAATTATTTTCATTCACCACATACATCATTTCAATATTACGAGAGCGATCAATTATGTATATTTACGACCAAAACAAACATAAAGAAAAGGTACCCAAAAATACCAAAAAACAAAATTTTATCAATATTTCTATCTATCAATGTAGTTATACCTCTTGATATTATAATAATAATGTATATATAAAATTATAATTTTGATAACAAATTTTACATAAATTTCAAAATATCATTATAATAAAATATTTACACAATTTTTTCCAAAAAACTTTTATTCTTCTAACTTAATAAGATTGTGAAAGTTTGAATATTACAATAATGTACGTTGTTTTCATATCATTGTCAACCCACATGCCAACTTTTTTTTTGTCAGGGAGTTTGTTCTCATTTATCTTTCATGAATGCTATTTTGTTATTGTCCCCTATCACAAGAGTGGGGCTTGGTATGGGAGGTTTAGTTTTATGTGAAATGATTTCATTTATTTTCTATGAATGCTGTTTTTTTTGGGTAGGAAGTTTGTTCTCATTTATCTTTCATGAATGTTATTTTGTTACAAGAGTGGGGTCTTGAAGGTGAAATTTGATTTTACATGAAATGATATATTTTTAATAGTGTCTGACATCTATGGGACCATCTTACAATAGTGTAATATGTGTGGAACAAAGATAAAGACATTTAGTTTTGGAATAATGTTGTTTTTTAAAGAGTGAATCTTGTATTAATATTGGTCAAAATGTATCATGTTTTTGTTAAGTTTGACTTTTTAAATAAGAGTGAATTTCATATTAATATTGGTTAAAATATATCATGTTTTTGTTAAGTTTGATCTTTCAAATAAGATATGTAATAAGTTAATTTTAAAGTGTATGGATTACTCTTTTGGATGTTAATACATATAGTGTATTGTAGGATAAAATGTTAATTGGAGTTTTAATTGTATACGAAGTGTAAATTAAATATTTATTTTTTCCATATTTTTTAAGGTTTCATTTTTTTTTTGTTGATTATTGTTTTACGTGGTGATTTTAAGGTAAGAGTTAAGGATTGAGGGATATCCATTCTACTAAAATCGTCTGGGGTACGATTCCAACTTCATCTCTTTTACTCATGTCAGGGTTTACTAACAACAAAAATTAATCCCTAGTGAACTCTTTGTGAACCAAACAACTTCACCAATTAAACCAACAACCGTTCTTTTTTTCAATTTAAGTATAACTAATATGAGTGTATTCTATTCAAATTACAAGTATTTTTTTCTTTTATTTTTATGTAAATATTTTTATGGTGTTTGTATATGACATTAAATTTGTAAGTTACTTTTGGTTTAATAAAAAAAAGGGTTATAGGGTTCCTTACCCTTTCTATTAATAAAAAACATTTTTACAATAAAATTTGGATTATCCAATTAGCAAGACTAAAGTTACTAGAATTACTTCAATAATAACAACTAAACAAAAACTAAAGCTTCTTAAAAACTTGTAAAAAGAGAACTCAAAATTTAGAACATCATAACAACTTATTTCAAAGGCAAAAGACCTTCAACTTCCCAAAGGAGAGTGATTCAAACCCTGCAAAAAAATACCTATAGAAAAAAAATTTCTTTCGTAGCTAAAGCAAACCCTTTTTCTAGCTGCAACACTAAACTGTCTTCTACAACAAAACACCATAACTCAAAGCTCAAAAATAAAAAAGGGTGTTTGTTTTTATAACAAGACACAAAGGCATATATTTCAAACCAAAACAAATCCTCATAACAGAGTTATGGATATAAAATCTAGATTTTCCACAACAAAACCCTATTGTGTGTAATGTCTATTCCTCTAGAAAATCATCTGTAAAATTTATATCAAAGGGGAAATCTAAAACATCCCAATCCTTAATAGGCATAAGCCTATGGCAGTAGTTGCTAGAAAAATGGAAACAAAGAGTAATATCTTTATGAGGAAACATAGCCATAGGGATTAAGATTCCCAAAAAAAACATCTTATAATATTATCGACAACCCTTGGTAGAAAAAAGGAAGAATAAAACATCCAAACAATACCAAATCAAGGCTAGATCCATAGCCACTATGATTTGGGTTTCTAAAAAAACCCATGTAGGCCCAGATCCACAACAATCCCAATCATAATAAAGGTGATCAACTCAACACATATTTCAAAAAACATGGAATCTAGACACAAAAAGCTTCAAAATGGATTGAAAAAGCCATTTTCTTACCTAATGGGTGATTGTGTCCCACAAAAAAAGTATATATCTACACAGAATGGGTAGAGACAACAAGGGGTTTGAGATCTCTTAATAGGAGCTCAAAACAACTCTAATAACCAAGGAACAAATGGAAAAAAAAAACTGAGCTCGAAACAATCATGATAAGATGCATTTGGGTTCTTTTAATTTGCCTCTATCTCACATACGAAGTGTCGTTGGCCCAAACCTCACACTCAATTATCACTACAAGAAAGTGTTTGATTTTGCATTTGTATGCCTATATTTATGGGTTTTTTGTAGACCATATTGCATGCAAGGTGCAATTTTCAACAATCTATCAAAATTTGTATTATTTTTTAGTAAATTTATATTTAATACTTATGTAGACACATTATTTTGGTTTGAAGGTAGTTTTAGAAATGAGTTTGCATTAAATTAGGACACTTGTTTGTGTGTCAATTATCAATCAAAATTAGGCTTTTATTGGCATTCTTTTTGTATTATACCCCATTTTCTCCTCCTTTCTTATGTTTTCTCTCTCCCCCTATTTGCACTTTTGTTCCATGTTGTTTCTTAGGTCCTTTTAGTAGTGTAGTACTTGTATATACCTAAATATGATCCAAGGTACTTGAAAATGTTAAATATTAACATATCTTAAACCACTTGACTTACATAACTCTTATTTGCCATTCCTCTAGTATTTTATCTATATGTAGGATTGATCCCTCTATTCGTCATCATTACTACACAATAATTTTCAAGTCAATGATTAAAACTATATTATATCATTTTAAAACTACTTTTAACCTCAAGATAATTGTCCCTAATTTTATGGGACAAGTTCACACTAGGCATATAGATCAACTACCGTGAACTTATTCACCTAGAATGACATCGTATGCCATTAAAAAACTGGTTTTCAAATCTAAAATATTCATTTGGGTCTTCCCCAACATTTTTTAATATCATCTAAAGGAAATTGTTCAAAAAGAACACTATATAAGAAAATCAAAACCTCATTTCGAAGGGACTTGATCTCTATTTAGCATTGATCTTTTACACTACCACACATTGAAAAAATCTACCCTATTATTCCCATATTCAAGATAATTCACTAGGATTAGTCACAAATCAAGTCTAAAGCATTTCAAATCAGGTCAATAACTGACATTTTGAAGTATCAAAGCTAAATTTATAATTACATACATATAGTAGTCAAAGAACACAATTACACAATCACATTAGGTGGGAGAATTATGTGTGGATTGATTCCCTCCTTGGAGTACAGGGATACATAGGAAATTACAAATCATTGATGGAGGTGATTGAGGTCAACACAACCCATTACATTTCCCCTTTTTTTTTAGCTTTCTAGATCTCACAAGTATGCCTAGGTTTCTATGGCAAAGAGAAGAAAACAAAATATTTCAGCATGAGATCTACAAAAACAAAATATCTCATCCCTCTAAAAAACATAGACACATGTGGGATAACAATCATAAATTTGTCATAGTCAATGCAAACAAGTCTATAGTCAACAAACATGACCAACTTGCGCTACCATCTAAGGAGTGTAGACCTATCCAAAAATAATAAAAAACTTGGTTGTTGATTATAAGTTGTCACAGTCTTGTTTCATCCTTATTTACACTATTATACATTAGTTACAATCAACTAAAAACAAACAAAGCTAACCATATAATTATTTTGCACTTACTATTTTTATCATATGCCACTTATCAATCAATTTCAATTTCAATTCTACTTTACATTCATATCTATGATTAAATATCAAATATTATAATATGAATACATCTATCAAGTTTTATACATAATTAACACTATTATTGTTAAATAAAAAAGGGTTAAATAGTACTACACTCCTAGCAGATGGAATAATCGGGAAACTAGGGGGAGAGAGAAAAAAGGAAGGAGCAAATGAGGCCTAGGAGCATATCAATATGCTCCTAGTTTGACCAAGAGTGTATTTATATGTTCTTGGTTTGACTAGATGCATATTATTGCACTTCCAATCTATGTTTTTATTGGACCCTTTATCCCCTTCATAGGGGATCTACTTAGTTAAGTTATCTCATATCACGTGTATGTACATGGTATTAAATAATTCCTATATTTTTTACATTTCTAAAACCCAACCCTCAATTTTTAATATCCCTCTCAATACTTGGGTCCCATTAAATAACCCCTTAGCATTAGGGGTTCGTTTGAAGTAAAAAAAAAATTAATGGTGTACTTGATACCTCCATTTATTTCTACCTATCATATATGGGTGGAAAAATACACATTTCACACAAGTTTTAAAGTGATAAAAATAAATAAATTTATACTTAAGAATTAAATGAGTCATGCAAGGTCCAATGCAAATTAACCTAAGTATTACAATAATTATATTTTTAAAAATGGACTAAAATAACATTTTGGCATATTGGTGAAAAAAATATCATCATGACTTGTATGTACTCATAACACAAATAGGATAAAAACTAAACCAAATTACTTACCAGATTGGTTGAATGAAATTTCTATTTCATTCAAGGACTCCATAAGAAAATCATCATTAATCATCATGCAAATTGTGTCCACATGCTAATATAACAAAGTAATTATTGTTAATCATCATATGCCACCATAAACATAAATGGTTTCTGAACACAACTAAGAACATTTATACATTCGTAGAAAACATTCATAACATAAAAATAATAGAGTAACTATTATAAAGCATCACTAAATTATATTAAATTGCAACATATAAGCATCACAATGGTGATCAATATTAACTAACTAACATTCACCAAATATTATAGCATAAGCAACTGGAAATAGGATAACATGAAACAATCGTAAATATTCTTATTCAACTTCATAAAACTATGAATAATTATAAATTAGTATCAACCATTCATAATAGAGTAGAAATTATACATCAATTATATAAAAATAAGAAACAATATTAACTTGCAACATAAATAAAACATAAGTGATAAATAACATTATAAGAATTGTCTCCAAGAGTAGCTTATAGGTTGAAACTCCTTGGAGACACCCTTTCATCAGTATTGACTAAGTATCAATCATAAACAATGAGATATCATCACAAAAATCGCGTAACTTGTCTCCGAGATTAACTTATAGGCTAAAATTCCTTGGAGACACTCTTTCATCAATATTAAAACTAGTAGATTCTCATGGATTTGTGACACTTTTTATGTTGAAATTAATTTTTTGCTATCTCTAACACAAATTTTATGTCATAAATTTTTAATGATGCAATTTTTGTCAAGCACAATATTTAGTGATGCAACCTACGTCAAGGGCCAAATCACTCCACCATAAATTGTTACTTCTGCCCCAATGCAATTCATTAACATAATTTTGCATAAGATTCTATGTGGATGATGTAGGCATGTGTCAATACTTGTGACAGGATTCTTGAAAATAAAAAAATTGAATTGCTACCTAGTATTCACTTAATCAAGGACACTAGTTATGATGCAATTACGTTAAAGTTTGCATTATGATTTTTCCATAAACACAAAAAAATAATGGATTGAATTCACAAAAAAAATATTTGGGTTATGAAAAACACATAAAAAAATTAAAAGAACAATAAAAATATAATAAAGTTATTTTTCTATTGATTTTTGTAATTGAAGAAGGTGTATGGTCTCGTTAATCCCATGCATATTTTTATCTTAATTATTTATAATTACACTCAATTTGTATATTTAATATATTATACAAGTCAAAATCAGATAAGATTTGAGTAATATTAATATTTCAATACTGACACACTAAGGGGTAGGAGTTTATTTATTTATTTTTTCCTTTATAATTGATTTAGGTTAGAAACCCTATACTGGGAGTTTTAAAATATTACAGAATCCTATCATTTTGGCTAAGTTGTCATTCTTGGTGTGTGAAGTGAGGTGTGTACCACCAATAGCCAAGCCTCATAAAGTGTTGTTATAGATTTAAGCTTCTATGTACATTTGGTATATCATAAGTTCCATAGGATTTAATATAAACTCAAGCATATGAAGCCATCAACTCTTTATTTATGTGGTGTGCTAGAAATCAATCATCCCCATGAAGTAATTCTCTTAGTACCCTAGAGATGAAATAATGTGATTAAGGGTAAGGTAAACCCTCCATAGTTAGAGCTATAAAATATGTTAGGATCTTAGAGTATAATTGATTACTTTTGTATAAGCAACTAAACATGAAATTGAAACCAGAAGTAATAAGTAACTAGAAATCAGAAACAACAAATAATAGGAGATACGAGAAACAACCAATCTGTATTAAACTCGTCCAAAAAGAAATACAATAAATAAATCTCTCTCTCCTCACACCTCAAAGATGTACAGTAATTCTCCCTCAAGAGTTCTCTCTCTCTCTCTCTCTCTCTCTCTCTCTCTCTCTCTCTCTCTCTCTCTCTCTCTCTCTCTCTCTCTCTCTCTCTCTCTCTCTCTCTCTCTCAATCAATTATAATCAACTCAATTACTGAATTGTACATGCTATGAGGATCTAACCCTACTATATAGTATACTACAACACTAGGGTTCATGAGCCATGCATTCGCCACCCTTAGATCCACCTCTTAAATCAAAGGCTCAAATATGTTCTCCTAAAAATAGAACCTCCTAAAAATAGAACAATTCTGGAAACGCACAGAAGTCGGTGTTAGTCTGAAGATGACCGATGTCGGCCGATCTCTAATCGACGTCGATCGACCCCTAACCGATGTTGGTTGGTTTTGATCGATGTCGATTACTGTGTAAGCCTAGCAACCTTCACATTAGCTCATTAGTGAAGCTTTTAGCTCCATAACTCAACAATCTCCCTCTTGAAGATAAACAACTACACTAGTTCTGTACAACAACATCCTCTAAACATCTATGGCTTGTTTCTCCCTCTTCAAGTTCAATCTTGAAGACCAAAAAAAGTTGAATGAAGATTCAACTTCTCCTTTGTTATCGGCTTTGTTAACATATCAGTAGGGTTCTTATCCATATGGATCTTTTTCAGCTTCAACTGTCCATCCTCCAATACCTGTCTAATGAAGTGGTACCTAAGCTGTATATGTTTGGTTCTTGAATGAAAGGTTGAATTCTTTTCCAAATGAATTGCACTTTGACTATCACTATACAATCTAAAACTCTCTTGCTCCTTTCCCAAGTCTTCCATGAACCGAGTCATCCAAATCATTTTCTTGCTAGCCTCTGTGACTGCAATGTATTCTACCTCTGTAGTAGACAAGGCAACAACCTTCTGCAACTTTGAAATCCAGCTAACCATCGTTCCACCAACAGTGAACACATATCCTATGGTGCTTCTCCTACCATCCAAGTCACCTGCCATATCCGAATCTATATACCCATGTAGAGAAGTGTTTGACCCTCCATAGCATAAATTCCTACTACTAGTCCTTCTCAGATATCTAATAATCGACTAAACTACTTTCCAGTGTTCCTTTCCTGGATTGGCCATAAACTTGCTGACAACTCCCACTACTTGGGTAATATCTGGTCTAGTACATACCATTGCATACATCAAGCTCCCAACTGATGAAGTATATGGAACTCTACTCATGTACTCAACCTCATCATGTGATTTAGGACACTGTTCTTTGCTCAACTTGAAGTGTCCAGCCATAGGTGTGCTTACCAGTTTTGCATCCTGCATATTAAACCTCTCCAACACCTTATTCACATAATCCTCTTGAGACAAAATCAAACTGTGATTTTTCCTGTCTCTCTTAATACTCATGCCAAGGATTTTCTTTGTTGCTCCTAAATCCTTCATGGCAAATGTGTGAGCTAATTTTACCTTAAGCTCAGTAATTTCCTACATGTGTGAACCTGCAACAAGCATATCATCTACATATAGTAACAAGATAATATAACTACCAGTATCCAATCTATTAAAATAAACACAATGGTCAGATTGACATTTACTAAAGCCATGCTCTATCATAAACCTGTCAAACCTCAAATACCATTGTCTTAGAGCTTGCTTAAGACCATATAAGCTTTTCTTCAACTTGTACACAAGCTTCTCCTTACCTTTGACCTCAAAACCTTCTGGCTGATCCATATATATCTCTTCATCCAAATCTCTATGAAAAAATGTTGTCTGAACATCAAGTTGCTCAAGATGCAAATCTTCAATAGCAACTAAAGACAATACAGTCCGAATAGAAGTCATCTTTACTACAAGAGAAAAAATTTCACCAAAATAAATACCTAGTTTTTGTGCAAATCCCTTTACTACCAACCTGGCCTTATGTCTCATTTGTCCATTCTCTCTTTTTTTACCCTGTATACCCATTTGTTTTTCAGTGCTTTCTTTCTGGCTGACAACTCAATCAAATCCCATGTATGGTTCTCTTCCAAGGAATCAATTTCCTCATTCATGCCATGCTCCCATTGTTTCCTAGATTCTACCTGCATTGCCTCATCAAAACTTTCTGGTTCTCCACCATCAGTGAGCAACAAGTAGTATAAAAAAGGAGAATAATGAATTAGAGGTTTACTTACCTTTTCAGACCTCCTTATGGGCGTTTGAGACTCATTTATAGCTTACTTTCTGCCCAAATTTTCTTCTAACAGTGACTAATCTCGGTCATCTCTGATCGATGCCAGTCTGCACCCGACCGATGTCGATTCCTCCTAATCGATGTCAGTTTCCACCTGACTGACGTCGGTCTCTGTGTTTTTCTGTGAGTGATGATTTTTACCCATAAGCTCATTTTGGATCATAACCTCTTCCAAATCAAGATTGCCCTACTCAAAATTATTTAGCCTCTTGAGCTGATCACTGTACATCACCTTCTCATTGAAAACTACATCACAGCTTCTAATAATTTTGTTAGTTTCTAAATTCCACAATCGAAATCCGAAATCTCCAAAACCATAACCAATGAAAGTGCATCGCATAGATTTAGCATCCAGCTTCTTTCTATTTTCTTTATCAATGTGCACAAAAGCTTCAAAACCAAAAACTCTGAGAAATGAAATATTTACCTTTTTACCTATCCAAGTCTCTTCTGGAATTCCACCATCTAGTGCAGTAGAAGGTCCTCTATTAATCAGGTAAACCATAGTATCTACAGCTTCTGCCCAAAACTGTAAGGGCAAACTAGCATGCAACCTCATACTCCGTGCACACTCCATTATTGTTCTATTCATCCTTTCAGCAACTCCATTTTACTGAGGTGTCCTTGGAACCATCCTTTCTCTGTGTATTCCACTCATAAAATAGTAACTGTTAAATTTATTACTGCAGTACTCACCACCATTATCAGATTTAAGGCACTTTAATCTCAAACCTGTTTCATTCTCAACCAAAGCTTTTCATTTCTTAAATGTGTCAAAAACATTAGATTTCCTCTTTATGCAATAAACCTGTACCTTTCTTGTAGCATCATCAATGAAAGAAACATAATACTATGATCCTCTAATAGAAGCTACCTGAGCTGGTCCCCACACGTCTGTGTGAACACGCTCCAACTTGTGCTTCTTCTTTGTTGACCCAATTTTGAGAAACCTCACTTTCTTTTGTTTCCCAAAAATGCAATGCTCACAGAAATCTAGATCTATGCTTTTCAAATATGAAAGCTTACCTTTTGACTTAAGAACATTCATTTCCTTCTCACTCATGTGACCAAGCCTACAGTGCCAAAACTTTGCATCTACATCTAAAGTAGATAAAATAGAAGGATAATAATCAGTAATACAAGTAGATAGATAAAGTGTACCTACTCTCTTACCTTTTGCTAATACAAGTGCACCCTTGGAAACTTTCCAAGATTCAGTTGTGAGAGTTACTGTGCAACCCTCATCACCCAACTTTCCTACAAAAATCAGATTCCTCTTCAGGATGGGTACATGCATGACATCCTTCAACACCCATGTGTTGCCATTCTGTAATTTCAGCTGCACTTTTCCTTTGCCAACAATTTTACAAGGCTCATCATCCCCTAAATAAACTTTTCTAAAATCTCCATGGACATAATCATTGAAAAATTCTCTATTTGGGGTTGCATGGAAAGAGGCACCAGAATCTAAAATCCATGATTCTACTTTATTATCTAAAAAATATATAAGAGCATCCTGTGCAACAATACCTGTAACTTTTGTTTCTTTATTACCTTCATGCTGATTTTCTTTGTTATCCTTCAGCCAACAATCTTTCTTTGCATGCCCTTTTTTTCCACAATTCTAGCAGGTTAATCTTCTATTTCTGGATTTGGATCTACTTCCCATCTTTGACCTTGATTTCCCTTACTTGCCCTTCTCTCTTTGCCTTCCTCTGCTTTCAACACTTAAAGCATTACCTGATGTTTCCCCTGTGCTTTTCCTACGAATTTCTTCATTCAGGATTACACTAACAACATCATCAATTTTCAAGATATTTGAAGTAGATGCAGTATTACTAACTGCCATTAACAAACTATGCCAACTTTCAGGTAAAGAGCATAAGATTAAGAGAGCCTTAATTTCATCATCAAAAACTATTTTGACTGAATTTAACTGATTTACTATTGTATGGAAATCATTAAGATGACTAGATACAGATCCGCCTTGCTGCATTTGCAAATTAAATAATTGCTTCATAAGATATACCTTATTCAAAGCTAAGGGTTTTTCATATAAATTTGCCAAAGTATCCATTAACTCTACCATTGTCTTTACCTGTGATAAGTTGGAAAACACAGAAGCTGCCAGGCTCAACCTTATAGATCCAAGAGCCTTTCTATCAAGAACATTCCATTCTTCATCTTCCATATCTATGGGCTTCCTTGAAACCCCACCCAATGGTAAATACAGATCTTTTCGATATAGATAATCTTTAATCTACATCCTCCATAATTGATAATTCTTGCCATTGAATTTTTCCATTCTTAGTTTACTTTCTTCTGCCATTGCTTTGCTCCCACTCAATCAGAAACCCCTGTGAGTGAATTATGTAATCAAAAAACACTAACATGCTCTGACATCAGTTGTTAGGATCTTAGAGTACAATTGATTACTTTTGTATAAGCAACTAAACACGAAATTAAAATCAGAAGTAATAAGTAACTAGAAATCAGAAACAACAAATAATAGGAGATATGAGAAACAACCAATCTATATTAAACTCTTCCAGAAGGAAATACAATGAAGAAATATCTCTCTCCTCACACCTCAAAGATTTACAGTAATTCTCCCTCAAGAGTTCTCTCTCTCTCTCTCTCTCAATCAATCAATTACAATCAACTCAATTAATAAATTATACATGCTCTGAGGATCTAACCCTACTATATAGTATACTAGAACACTAGGGTTCATGAGCCATGCATTCACCACCCTTAGATCCACCTCTTAAATCAAAGGCTCAAATCTGTTCTCCTAAAAATAGAACCTCTTAAAAATAGACCAATTCTAGAAACGCACAGAAGTTGGTGTCAGTCTGAAGATGACCGATGCCAGCTGACCCCTAACCGATGTCGGTCGACCCCTAACCGATGTCGGTTGGTTTTGATCGATGCTAGTTACTGTGTAAGCCCAACAACCTCCACATTAGCTCATTAGTGAAGCTTTTAGCTCCACAACTCAACAAAAAATTGATTCAATTTACTATTTACGAATGAGATAAGTATACTAGTGAACCCACAACTTAGACTTATCCTAGCCAATTTATTCCTAGTTAGTTATTCTTAATCAAAGTGCCTTCTAAATTGTTTACTATTGAGTGGAGCACCAACACATAAAACACATTGAAATTCATATGCATTATATTTGATAGCTCATTCATCATAAGGTCATCGACATTATAAATTATTTTTAGTTAGGTGATAAGGTTGTAGACATCTTCACAAATCCCTTGCTTGAGACTTGATTTGTTTAGATAAAGAAAATTTTAGGAGTAAAGGAAGGTGTTGTCAAGGGGGGATAGTTATGTGATTCCTACCTCCTTCCATTTACCAAGTACATATTGAGGGGGAATGTTAGTGTATTTAATACTCATACACTATTATATTTTTACAAAGTTACACTCTTATTAAAAATACATAATATAAGTGGAAGTAACTACAATAAAGAAGGGATGAGTGGATTGTGATTCAAAAGAAGAAGAGGGGGCATTATGCTACTAATAAGTAGTGTTGTGTTGTCAATGAATCCAATTAAAATAGGTGTTTGGCATGGAATGATGAGGTAAGTATCCACAACACCATATATCAATTTCCATGTTTGAGTAAATATATGTGAAAATCAAGTAAATCGAATTCATATATATGTCATTTTTTTAGGTTGTTGAAAATGTTGAAAGTATTTCACTTGGAGTACATCAAGTTCACCCTAAAAACCCATTTCACTTAATAATATCAAGATAAATTCTATATTATTTTTAAAAAATCCACTCTAAGGGTTGGTGGAAGAATAAAAAGGCAATTAATCAAGGCATTCCTACTCATTTCCAACCTCTTTCAGTTGAGCCAATACACTTAGAAGAAAATTCACAAGGTTTTATTGATGCCATGTTAATAGATTACATTATTTCTCAAAGGTATTAAATGATAGAGTATGAAATAAATAACACTAATTTAGATATGTACATGGGAAATGAGAAAAATTGTTAAACAATAATGAAACATGGCAGACAAACATGAGTTTAAAGATATAGGTTTTGAGGCCCTAAAAACATATTATGTAAATCCACTAGTTTAGCTAGTAGGAGCAAGTAGGTCATCTTTATTTCATCATGCTACTTGAACATTTTTGGAATTGAAATAAAAGTATGGATGGATTGAGGCACTTGCTACTGCATTGTTGAGATATTAAAATATGAATTTATCCTAGATGATAATGTGATTCTTTCTACATATAGAGATGCACAGAAAAATATTTAGACTTAGGTATTGACTACAATAAATATTATGCATGTGTTAATGATTATATGCTATGTATGGGGTAATATGATCATGCAAAGGTATGTCACATTTGTCTGAAGATCTGTTATCGTGAAGGTGTGAATGGCCCCACAATTTCACAAAATATATTATGCCACTTTTATGTTATAGATGTATATAAGTGTATATATCAATGCAAAGACTTATAAAATTTAAGGAGTTGGAATTATGATAATATAAACACATAAAAGGGTGTAATGTGTGTACCAAATGATTGAAAAACAATGAAGTTTATTGAGAGAATGTGGCAATCTACTACTAATCTTAGTCTATTTATGGATGGATTCAATCCATTTGGTAACATGGCCACAAGATATTTAGTATGACCTATTTTTTTTGTTCTTGTTAACTAAAATATTCTTCCATGGTTGAAAATACAAAAGGAAAACCTCATTTATTTTTCTAGGTAAAATGAAGTGTAAAATGTGGATGCTTATATTGCACCACTTATAGAGGATATGCAACTAATTTAGAATGGTGTAAACATGTTTTATGCCTAAACATTGGTTAGTATCATAGCCTTTGTATGCTATGGAACTTTGGGTAGGTGCATTCACGATGACCCAAGGTTTTCAATATCTTTAGGTATATAATTTTTACATTTCATTTTAATGTAATTTTTAAATTTATATATCTTCTAATCATTATATATATATATATATATAATGTTTCTTTTGTATATCTATTCATGAATGGAAATTTGCATGTCTAAGGTGCAATGATAAATTGACCTACAAATGGTTGAAGGACCTATATAATTTTGTATATGAAGGGCACAAGAGATACATGTTGATGTCCCACCCATTTTAGTAGTTAAAAAAGAGAAAGATTAAAGGAAAATTTTAAATAAAGGATCCTCTAATAATTTTTTTATTAAGGGATTGGTATAAACATAATGACGAGGCACATCAATGAACATCTAATGAAGACCAACATGTCATAATTCCCAATGGGATTAAGAGATTACCATTTAGGGTGATTATGACATCATTATGATGTCATCATGCACTTGTGAGTGGATGGGGTCACCGTCCCACTTTGTCCCCTAAGTGATCACTCCACTCAGGTCACCATCCCTCTCTATCCCCTTAGTGATTACCCCACCCTTAGTGGAGCCCACCACCTTCACTTTATTTGGTTGAGTGCTGAACCCACTCACCTAGCCTATATATTGATCTATCTTCTAAGGCATTTAGTGTGGAGTGAGATCTATTTCTGTTGAGAGCATTGTGGAGTATGGATTGTAGATTGAGCTATTGTGTCAATGACCTAGTTAAGCCATTGAACTTGTGGTGTGTGCCAATATGCTAGATTTTGTGAGCTACTTAGCTATGATTTATGACAATTGTGAGTTGTGTGTGTTATAAGATTTGAGCCATTATAATATGATCCATGGATATAATCTATCTCAGTTTCTACTCAGGCTTGATTTATTTCTTCAATAAATTTGTGTGTTCAAACAACCAATCTTCGATCTTGGACATCTCATTCGTGGATTTTTTTTCAAGCACAGTGTACAAGTTAGGATATGAGGGAATCAATAGACACATTAACACAAGTTTTAATGGAAGCAGTAGATGTGTTGACACAAGTTAATTATAGTAATAGGATATAGTTAGTAAGTTACAATAACTTAATTAGATGGTGATGTTTGCTCCAATTGATATCGTATCATTTTTTTTAATCAAGGGGGATTTATTAGTAATATTGATCTAAAAGCTTGTTTAGGTTAGTAATAAAGGTATAATTAAAAGGTGTGTGGAGAATAAATCTCATTAATGAGAGGCCTCCATTAATAAATGTGTTATAATTTAAATAAAATGTCTAATTTGGGGTGATTAGATGATTAGGTACTTAGATGGTTTGTATAAAAGGATATCTATGGATCAATTTTTATAGTTGAGGAATGTTAGTGCTTATAAGCCTTCACCATACTTTTAAGGTTCTTTTAATAAATAAAAACTCTATTTTATCTTTTTTTTTAATCCAATATTTCAAGAAAAATGGTGATTTTTTTTTTGACTAATGAAACATGGGTATGTCACAATGAGTTTCTTACAAAACAACCTAACAAAGAAGGGGTGTGTGTAATGTTCAACAAGTCTCAATTTTCAATATATCAAGGAAATTACCAATCATTTGTCAAAAAAGGGGTGTGTGGGACCTTCAAAAAGTCTCAATTGTCAATCTATCAAGGAAATTTCCAATCATTTGTTCACTTAAATTTCATTTAGAGCACTAATAGACAATGGTTTAAGCTTAAATAAAAACTATTGTAAAACATAATATAATATTTTAAATGGATTAAAATCAAACTTACATAAACTAGAATTCAGTTCTCACACTAGTTATCAGTAATTATATTATACATAGTCATATCCCAACTTATTGCATCCCCTTGAGATATTAGTTTTGTAGTATTTTTTATTTTTATCACATTAGGACCCAATGAGTTACAATGATGTGGTATCATTATAATTTGTATTGGACATACATTGTGTAAAATTTATGTGAGCCTCCCTTGTATTAGCATTTAATTGATAATAGCATTTGTATATGTAACTTGAATTGACCTAAACTTTTAATGTGAGTGCTTACACATATTAGAATTTCTTGTGTTTTTTTTTGCATGTAGAGCTCATTTGAATTTATTTGATCTTTTGTGTGTTCCAACATGGTATTAGAGTTAGGAGGTAAGCTCTCCTTCATTGCTAATGTGTGCAAGATGTGAGGAGACTTGGTGATCATAAAATATTATGTCTAGGGTATTTTTATTTCTTTATTGAAAGGGCGAATACTTTCCTTTTATTTGTTCAAACATAGATCTAGGTTTTGGAAGGAGTACATTTTATCCTTTTCCTCATTGCAAGTTTAGCCAAAAGTTTGTTGTTGGTGATAGACACATGTTAGATCTTGCGATCATATCTAGAGACAATTAGATTTGTATATAAAAAAAACTCAATATCTTAGACATGCATTATAATTATCCATATTTGAACAAAATTTTGGATTTTTTTTTAAAAATTAGGAAGGGCCACCTTTTTGTTTATCAAATAAATAAATTGTTTGATCCCCCAAATCCTAAGTTGAATGTTTTAGTTAATATTGTGCCAAGTTAGGATTGTTTTAATTTAACTTTAGGAACCAGACACTCTAAAAGCACCACATGACACCAAAAAATTGGTCAAGGAGGTAGTTATGGGAGCAAGCATTGCTCTGTTAGTGAAGCGATGATTTTGGGTAGTACAATAGGTGGGAATATTTGATTGTGCAATAACTAGGCAAAGAAGATTTTTAGATTTATTTGTTGACTTATTGCAAATCCAGACATCAAATATCCCACAAAATCAATCTCTAACATCCCCTTAAAATTAAACCATGACAACAATATGCACTCAAATGAATGACCAAATCAAAAATTAGCCTCTGTGACATTGAAGAAGACATGAACCATAGGCGGATTGAAAAATAACATCAAACAAAATCAAAGAATAAAAGACTGAAATAAACTCTATGCCCTTTTCATTATTTTATTTTAAATATCTGGCACCTAATGTTAGAACTGGCTTTAGTAACCTTGGGTATTAAGATAAATTAATGTTAGGCTTAATGTTCAGACTTAAAGAATCCTAAAAATTGGGCATATAGGATGTTTATGGGCACATTGTCACATGAAGGGGAAAGGGTGTCGTTAATATAGGGATGTGGGTAAACTTAGGTGTCTAATTGAGTGTGAAATTTTCCTACTTTAGTGCAGTTAGGGCTAATTGATACTAACTTGAAAAATTATGTGTATAATTGGGGGAAATTCACATTAATTGATGAAATGAGTCAAATTTAAAAAGTTAGGGCTAATTTTTGAAATTTGGGATAGTTTCGAAATGGAGGTAGTTTCCAAAATTGGGGATAATTGTCAAAATTAGGCAGATTAGACAAATTGTGCATTATTTCAAAAATCAAGATTAATTAAAGAAATTGTGGCCAATTGCCACAACTAAAGGCAATTGTAGAAATGGGAGCTTACTATTGAAATTAGGGTAATTATCCAAATTGAGGCAAACTATACCAATTGCATATCATTACCAAATTAAGGCTAATTGATAAATTTGGCAGAGAATGGGGTAAATTAGACCAATTGTGTGCCATTTCCATAATCAAAGTTAATTGATGAATTTGGGGGTAATTTATCAAAATTGACAATCTAATGGGGGAAATCAGACAATGGTATGTCATTTATAAAAATTGAGGCTAATTGTTTAATTTGGGGGTGATTTCTGAAATCAGGGCAAAGTAGTATTGATAACATGTGTCATTGCCAAAATCAAGACTAATAAAAAGTTTTGGGGCTACTTGTCAAAATTGAGGATATTTGTTGAAACTAAGACAAAATAACACTAATTTCATGTATTTCTAAAATCAAGGTGAATGGATAAATTTGGGGATAGTTTAAAAATTAGGAGTATTTTAGAAATTGGGAAAATTTGACTAATTATGCATGTCATTTGCCAAAATGAAGGGTAATTGATGAATTTGGGGCTAGCTACTAAAATTTGGTTTGATTGATACCAAACACATAGAATTGATCCAATTACTTTTATTTAGTGCAATTGGTGTTAATTGGGATCAAACATGCACTTATTCATTCATTTGGGATTAGGCCATGATAAGCACTAATTACAAGTGGAATTAACTTAATTACTTGTAATTGGATGTAATTTGCATGTAGTCATACTAATCAAACCTAAATTCACACATTTTATTTATTCATTTCAAGTTGATTAAGTCTAATTAGCATCGATAATACACAAAATTGGCCTAACAATTACTTGTAATTGGATACAATTCTCATAAAATTGGACTAATCAAACATTTGTTTACACTTATTATTTATTTTGAGTCAATGAGGCTTGGTTAACATTGATTATTCCTAGAAACGGTTCAATTAATTGCAATTAGATGCAAGTCACACATAATTATATTAATCAAGATCAAGTTCACACTTATTTATTCATTTTGAGTCAATTTGGATTGATTAGAAACAATTACATATGGAATTGGTTTCATTACTTATAATTGAGTGTAATACATATAATTGGGCTAATCACTTCCTTTTTGTTTTATTTTGTTTTGGAGTCACTTGGGTGAAATTCACACACAATATGTCCAAGTAATCTCAAATTTTCACTAACATGTTTAATTTAGGTCTATGAATCTTGATTAGTATAATCATTATTACAATTTATCCGTAATTATGTGCAATTTACTTAGAATTGGGATAATTGTGCTTGAATTTATACTTGATTATTTTGAGTTAGTTAGGATTGATTAGCACCAATTACACATAAAATTGATCTAATTGCTTGTAGTTGGGTGTGATTCACACAATAAGGCTCAAATTTAAACTTGTTAAATTTGAGTCAATTGAAGTTGATTAACACTTATTCCAATTAAAATTGACTCTTTTAATTGTGAATGGGTGTGATATGTATGCAATTGGGATAATCATGTCTAAAATTACACATATTTATTCATTTTGATTCAATTGGGCTTGACTAGCACCAAACATACATAGGATTGATGATATTACTTGTGACTCGGTTCAATGTATGCATAATTGTGTTAATTAGAGCATAAATCATACTTGTTCAAATCAAATTAATTGGACCATATCACCATAAAATGCATACAAAATTGACCCAATTACTTGCAATTGGGCTAAGTAATCCCAATTTCAAACTTGTTCATTTCAATTCAAATGGGCACGAATAATTATTTGTTAAATTTGAATTGATTGGACTTGATTAACATTGATTATAAGTATAATTGACCCAATTATTACATCGATAGGTATTCTCTACAGTTGCATTGGGAGGGAGGGCAGGTGTGAAAGGATGTAATGGCGTGAGTGGGTTGACAATTAATTAATTGAAATCCGACTTAATAAAATAATTTAACATGGGGAAGTGTGGAAGAGTGTAATTAATAATTAATTAAAAGCTGAATTTTAATTATATATTTATCATGCTGAAATATATGCTAAGTGAATTATATTTGCTATTGTATAAATTTTATTTACTTTGAAATAAAAGAATTTATTTATTTACCATGCTGAAATTATGATAGGTGAATTATATTTGTTATTGTGGTAATTTTATTTGCTTTAAAATAAAAGAATTTATTTATTAATTTTATATTTGTTATTGTGGTAATTTTCTTACTTTAAAATATAAGAATTTATTTATTTACCATACTGGAATGTATGATAAGTGAGTTATATATGTTATTGTGGTAATTTTATTTACTTTAAAATAAAAGATGAAAATATAAAATTAATAATAATTAAAATTATAGTAACTTAAATTTTAAGATAACAAATATTTGACATTCAAAATGATACAATAGAATATAACTAGCATACTTAAAACTATAGTAACTTAAAATTTAAGATAACAAATATTTGGCATTAAAAATGATACATAGCATACATATCTTAGATAAATCTATGTAAAATACATCGATAGATATTATTATCGAGGTACCTATATCGTATTTAATTGTGTGTGTTTCAGAATGATATTTGATGTATTTTATATAGATTTATCTAATATATGTATGCTAATTTATAATTAAGTGCAATTCATAAGCAATAAAGATAAATAAGCTTGAAATTGCATATATTTGTTCAAATTTAAGTTAATTATATTTGATTAGCATCAATTCTTTATAAAATTGACTAAGTTACTTATAGTTGAATGCAATTCATGAACAATTGAATTAATTAAGTTTGAACTCAAACTTGTTCCAAATATGTTGCATTTAATTAACACAATTGTGTATAGAATTGACTAGGATCTATTATAAACAATCTCTAACTAATCAACTATAAATAAATGTAAAATTTAATTAATACAATCAAAAGTTTAAAAAAATGAAATAATAAAAATTAATAAAAACTCCAAAAATTAATAAAAAATAAATAAATTTAATGAAAATTAAAAAAATAAATAAAATTAGAAAAAAAATTAAAAAATAACATGATATAAGTTCTACTGCTTTTCAATCAATCTTAAAAAAAATATTCCATTGATTACAATATGAAATTTTTATAGTAAGAGGGCCAATGACCCTCTTCTTTTGTGTTCATATAATTCACAAGACCACCTCTTCCTCATGTAAATAATTAGGGAGGTTGTGGTGTAGAGAGGCCTATATAATTATAATAATATTTAATTTAAAATTTAGTTTAATTGAGGATCTCTTTTAATTATAAATTTTTATTATTAATAATAAGTTTTAATTAAAATAAGAAATAGATAATTTGTTTGTATATATTAAAAAGAAAGTGCATATTAGATCATACATGAGTGTATAAGTCATAATATATATTAACATCAATTACTTATAATTAATTGTAATTTGGTTAATCAAACTTGAATTCATTTTTGTTTAATGTAATTGAATTGAGCTTAATCAATATTAATTGTACAATACATAAAAATTGGGTGTGAGTATTTTTAATATAAGTAATTAAGAAAATTATACCCCAATTCATATATATTTATTCAGTTTATGTCAATTATATTTGAGTAATATCAATTATGCATGTTATGTAATTGTACTAGTTTTTATTTATTCAATTTTTACTAATTTTCTCAAATTTCTAATAATTTTCTAAAGTTTTCCATAACTATACTATTTTTCACTTTATTTATTTAAGTTCCCCTAACTGTATTATTTTTTATATTTTTAATGTATTCTCACTTATTTTGTGACTATAACTAATTTAAAAGCTATTTTTTCAAAATTTTCCTATTTCACTAATTTTTATTTGTTTTTTTAATTATCCTAATTTTTTCCAACTTTAATAAATTTTCACTAAATTTATTTATTTCCATCAATTTTATAAATTTTTTTCCTAATTTAAATAATATTTTCTAACTTTCTTAAATTTTTTTAAATAACATTATTTAAATTCCTCTAAATTCCATAATTTTCATAATTTTAACTAATTCTCATTTATTCTATTATTTTAACTAATTTAAAACCTAATTTTACTTATATTTCTTTATTCCACTATTTTTTGGGAGGTAAATTATCATAATTTTACCTAATTTCCCTGAAACCCAACACCACCTCTAATGGAGGCTTAAAGACATGCATAACATTGAGCCTAAGTCAAGGCCTTTGAACTCAACTAAAAAAAATGTTTATTATTATATTAGACTATTTATAATTCTAAAATAAACTTTTTAAAAGGTTAAGAGGTGGGTTTAAAATAGTTTCAACAATACTCTAGTGTATTTATCAACAACTAATTCATAGATATATTTTTATCTTCTTCATAAAGTTTATCCTCAACCCTTTCAAATAAGTAGTTCATCAATCTATTAAAGATTTAATATATTTAAACTATATTGAAAATTTATCAATATATAATATTAAAAAATATATTTAATATTAATACATTTTTAATTTATTTTTATGGTTATATTCAATCTTGTGCTAAAAGGTTTTTGTTGTAAGGGTTTGATTTTTCATTTATTTCTAAATGGTTGGTCATGAGTTTAAATTTATATAGAGACATGATTTTCACACATGCCATTCACTCTATGTTTTTATAATCAATATATTATATGTTTATTTCATCATTATTGTTATAATTTTATTTTAATTTAGAAATAAATAGGATTCATATATGGAAAAAAATATTTTGTTTTATTTTGAGTGAAAAAAATGGTATTGTATTTTATTGATTTGCCCAACAATTTTTTGAGATTGAATCTAAAAATACTTTTAAATGGATATTTTTGTAAATATTTGGGTTTCATTTTTCCACATATATTACATTCAACAAAGATACCCACAAACATATCTCTTTGAGAGTTATTCTCAAAAAAGAGAAAAGTTTTTCCTTCACAAAAGAACATGAATATATCAAAGCAAGAGTAGTATAAACTGATTAATACATTAGAAAAAACTCCAACGAATATACATGATTTCTCATATAGCCATATGATTTGTTTTGTCAATTATAAATTTCTTTCTAGAGAATGTACAATGACATGAAAAATTGTATCAATAAGGTTGTGAAGAGTGGCATTGTTCCAAACCAAAAAATTAAAAAAACACAAAGGCTTCAAAGAAGCGATACCATAAATCAATTTCCAAAGTCTTCATAAAGTTATTCACATTACATAATTTACTTGTATAAACCACTTGTTTTATTGAATATATGAATGGAAAACAAAAAATTACACACTTCTAAAATCTTTGGTAACAAATGGTTTTATATAGTTCCATTGTTAATTACATTTACATAAGTTATTAGATCAAGGATAAGACACTAGCATCGATATGCATGATTTTCTAACTTTGTTATATGTGGTACCAAAAAAAAAATTAGCATCCAAGTTTTTCCAAAGTTATATTGATTATTCAAGCCAAGTAAGATATGTTTTATTATTTTGACAACTATTAACACATTCTTGATAAAAATTTAATTGAGTTTCAAGAAGTATTGTTGTTGTAAATCAAGGGCACAATATATACAATTCTTGAAGTAGAATTACCTTTTTTACTTGTGTGGTAGTTAGATTATGGTTGAAAAAGAATAACCATACATTAGATTATTTACTAATCTCATGAGCCTTTGCATGTTCTTTAATAATTAAAAAATGATTAAAAAACCTACCCAAAATATTAAAACTTCAACATTTTTAAAACTTTCCATGTTCAATGTTCGTATGTGAAAAATTTTCATGTTTATATATTGAAAATTTCAACATTCATATGTCGACATTTTTACATTTTTTGCACGTATCATTTTTTTCACATATGCCAAATGTCAAAATTTCCATTCAAGAGTTTTAAAAATTTTACCATATTTTTTTGCCACTGAATTGATCATTTTTAACATTTGAATGGTGAAAAAAATGTTAAATTGTAGTAAATGGATGATCTTGGCTTAATTAATCCTTTTCCTCCAACAAACTTTAAAGTTTTTCTTCTTGACTTCATTGGAGTTCAACCTATACTTTTTATACAATCCAATATTTGTAAGAAGGACATCCAACAACAAAGAAATATCATGATCAACCTCTCTCTAGGGTGGCATTCTCTTAAAATCTTAGAAAAAACTCAATAAGGACTACAACAATTCATTTATTGTTCTTATTAGTTAACATGTATCAAATTTTTAAAAGCTTAGTTTAAATTCTATAATCATCCTTGTTTTTACATTAGCATTAATGAGTTTTATTCCTTGGTTGAAATTAGAGTTTTTCCTTATCTTGATAACTATTAATGATGTAGTTTTTTCTTTCTTTGACCAATTTGCACTTATTCACTCATCTTATTGAGTTTGTATATCTTTCATATAAATATGGGTGTCAAACACTACACCACAATGTGTATAACACTCGACCACTTAAATGTTCACATATAGTTGAAAGAATATAATTGTGTCCCATTTTTTGTTCAGTTGGGGCCACTACTCTACCAAACATTTGTAAATGAAAATTTGAGTTTAGCTATTCAAAAATCAATAAAATTGACATGTTTGAGCTTAGATTTCAAAGACAGTGTGCTTGTGTTTTTTTTGTAAAAAATTAAGTTTGTCTAATATTTCTTGGAATATTTTTATAATTTTTTGAAAACATTAACGCAGAAGTAAGAAACACTAACATGTTATGTCCCTTATCCAAAACTTAACTTGACATTGTTTGGTGACATGTATCCTGTACTTATTTTAGTTATCCCAAAAATTATGAAGGAGAGTGATTATATTCCTCTAATCCAAGCTTCTCTAACAACTCTTGAGAAGTTAAATTTACCTGAGAACAAGCATCAAAAAGTGCATTTACATTTGTCCTTATTTGGTTTTTAGCTAAGTTCATCCTTACCTTGAGTAGTGTTACTCAAACATACTAGCTCCTTCAACGATGTACAATTTAATTGTATTATTTTACCATGAGCAAATCATAAGAGCCACATTAGTTGTAAGACATGAAATTTATTTCCTTATATAACATTAATTCTAAAATCTTTATGTAAGATAAAATGGAAAGTTGTAAACCCATAATTATGCATTCTACAATGGCAAACTGTGTCATTATAGGACCCCAAGAATAAAAATTATAACTAAAGAGATAAAAGAAACTTAATAGAGAAAGAAAAATATGATGAAAACTCAAACTAAAATAGGGGCATTTGAAGATGACCATCAACACTTACATAAACTAATAGTTAAAGTAAAAGAAAACTCAAATTATTATTGATTAGACACAAATAATAATCTAACAGCCAAAAAAAATTAAATCATTTTTTTTAATAATAAAATGAATATAGTTATAAAGATAGATAAATAGATAGAAATTTTAAAGTTGTTCACAAGATCAAAAAAATCTATGAAAACCTAAGAAAAAAAATTGTAACTAAAGAGAGGTGTTAAAGTGGGTAATAATTTAGTAGGTTGAAAAAGAAAAAAAATGGTTACGGAGCGGAAAATGCAATGGGAGTGTCATTACTCTCAGGGGAAGGGTGCAGGAAGATTGGGAAACAGTTTTAGAAAAAGAATGGAAGGAAAATGTTGAGAAGTTTCCTAGATCCCCCTCCCTCCCGAGGCCATAGACTTCAGGGTTTGACAATGGCATCAGGGGAGATTACAGTGCGGCCCCAACCTAGCTCCCATGAAATCCAGAGAAGAATGCATCAAAGGAGTTCCTCCAGTCCAAGCAGATTACCCCAAAACCCATGACAGGAGAGGTGCACCTATAGCTCGAATGATGGTGTTTGAGAATGGGGACTTCCAAGAGAGAATGGTGATTCTTAAATGTAGAGGCCTGATCAATAAATTTTTAAGGAAATGGCTAGTAATAGGGACAGTGAAAAGTTACGTAGAGAGTAATTAGGTCCCTGGATGTAGTAGTCATTTTTTACCAAAAGGGTTCTTTGTGGTGATTTGTCCCTCAACTGAAAAGGATAAAATTACTTGTGAAGGCCCTTGGTTGTTGGACAGTGCTAGACTTTGGCTACAAAATTGGTCTCCCAATTTTAACCCATTGAATGCAAAAAAAGGGAAGTACCCAATCTAGGTCCGGATGTATGGGCTCTCCATGGAGTACTGGAGTGAGCAATACCTTAAATAGATTGGTTCTTTAGTGGTAGAATACATCAAAACATATTTTAAAACCCTAGAAGGAGTTTTGTCCTCCTACACTTGAGTCTGTGTCTTTTTGGATGTAGATGAAGAGATTCCTGGAACCATCTACATTAAAACTTATGAGGGAATGTGAGAGCAAAAGATAAATGTGGAGAGGATCCCCTTTAGGTGGTACAAATGTATAGAAGTAGGTCACTTTAGATGGGATTTGTGTAGGAAGGAAGGGATCAAGCCCAAAGTTCTAGCTTAGAAAACTAAACTTAATCCAATTTTGGAGGGCCCAATTTCTCTTTATTTTCCTATTCCACGTTGTGTGGAAATGAATGTATAAGAGAAATGGGGGGCTCACCATGGGATCCCCATCGATACCTCGGTAAATGTTGAACTCAAATAAATATTAGGAGGTAATCAAATATAACCTGATACGATACTAAAAGAGTGTAATTTCATCTTGAAGAAGGCTCAAAAGCTTTCTTCCATTATTGTGAATGAGAATTCAAGGGATGAAGAACCAACCAGTCAAAGATCTAAAGTGGTCATCATAGGAATGGTAGGTGACCTGTAGTTATCTCCTTTGGTAGAGGATTTTGAAGAGGAAGAGGAGGAAGAGCTCAAATCTATGGAGTTCCTCTCATTGTCTCAAAAGGATTACAAAATCTCTCAGCCAAATTAGGGGAAATAAATAAAAGAGGAATAGAATCAACATCTAAACGTATTGAAGTAGAAGTTTCAGCTGACAAACAAAAATCCATGAAGCAATTTATTGTCTAGGTTAATTAGGGGGTGGAAGGCCCCTCTTCCCTGCAATGAAAATCTTATCTTGGAATGTTAGGGGATTAAATGCCCCTAACAAGAGATGCATGTTTAGGCATAAATTATATTTTCAACTTTTTGATGTTTTTCTTCTATATAAAACTAAGCTTTCTAAGGAGGAAACATAGGTCTTGTTGAATAAAAGTTGGAAGAGATAGAGTGGCTAGTTTTAGGATTCTATGGGAGCTTCAGGGGGTTTAACAACTCTTTTGGATCCTTCGAGAGTGAAGGTAGAAGCTCACTATGATGATACACTTGGCAAGTAAGTAAGATTACCTTTTTTGCCTCTAACATTATTCTCTTTATTTTTAATGTCTATGGGACATTTGATTTCTAGTAAAGCCAGAGTTTGGGAAGAGCTAAAACACCAATTAGATTCTCTTCCTGGGAAACAATGTGTATTAGGAAAAGACTTCAATGCCATCCTTTCTAGTGAGGAAAATCAAGGTGGATGAAGCAAAGAGACCCAATCTTAGAAATAGTTTCTCAGATTTATGGAGGATGTGGGATTGATTGATGTAGTTATGAAGAACAGGCTTTTCCCCTAGACTAACATGAAACATGGGTTCAATAACATTGTTGAAAGACTTGACTTCTTTTGGGTCACCTCCAAATGCTTAGATCTAGATTGGGTCAAAGATAACAACATTTTGCATATTTCTGGTTCTGATCATGCTCTAATTGAGATAAAAATTTGGAATGATGGGACTCCACCCAAATGTGCTTTTAAGTTTTACTTAATATGGCTCAGGTACCCTTCCTAGCATGATATTGTTAAGGCTTGGTGGACTAGTGCTCTGGTGGGGGAGGGCTCAAAGATGTTTATGGTAAGTAAGAAATTATGTCATGTAAAATTATGTCTTAGATTGTGTAATAAAGTATCCTTCAAGAACATCTTCATGGAAATTCCAAGGGTGGAAGTGAAGATAGAAGCCCTTTACCAATTTTTCATGAATGGTGGGATGGATGCTAACTCTTATACTAAAGAAAAAGAATTTATGGTTGAGTTGGACGAGTTGAATCGTAGGGAAGAAGTCTTTTGGAAGCAAAAATATAGAGAGTAGTGGATCATGGAAGGGGATGGGAACACCAATTTTTTTTCATAATTCAATAAGGGTAAGAAGGAACTCAAATCGTATCTCCTCAATCATGGTAATGGATGGGAGTAAGCTCGAAACAATGTCCAAAATTAGGCTGGAGGTAGTGGCATATTTTTAGGAGCCACTTTTCAACATGAAAGTTGAGGCCCAATCTAGGAGCCTAGAGTGTATACCTAAAATAGTTACTACTAACCAAGACAACATGCTTGTGGCCCATTTATCACATGAGGAGATCCATAAGGTGGTTTTATCCATAAGAAAGGACAAATATCCTAGATCGAATGGGTTCTCGACTACCTTCTTTCAGTCATTTTGGGATATTATGGGTAACAATACTGTAGAAATGGTGGAGGAATCCCAAAAAAATCAAAGGATCTGGGTGGATATCAATCACACCTTTGTTTCTTTAATTCCCAAAGGTAGACTCAAAACTCCTTTATCGATTTAAGATCCATTTCATTGTGTAACACTATTTATAAGATAATCTCAAAGGTCATCTCTCTCAGACTTAAAGGTCTTTTATGGAATTTGATATCTTTTGAACAAGGGGTTTTGTTTTAAGAAGGAACGTTCATGATGGGGATATTGTTACCCATGAAACAATCCATTCTCTAGTTTTTGGCCTCAAAAAAGGGATGATTATCAAGATTGGCATTAACAAGGTGTATGACCAATTTACCTGGATATTTATAATGAAAACTTAAAGAAATTTGGATTTTCTAAGGAATGGTGTGTGTGGATCTTTAGCTACATATCTACTCCCAAATTCTTGTCAGGATCCTACTCCTTAAGAGTACACTTGATTACCTTTGTATAAGCAACTAAACATGGAATTAAACCAGAAGTAATATGTAACTAGAATTCAGAAACATCACAGAATATGAGATACAAGAAATAATACAATCTATATTAACACTCTTCGAAAAGGAAATACAATGAAGAAATCTCACTCTTCCCACACCTCTTGGGCGTATAGTAATTCTCCCTCAAGAGTTATCTCTCTCAATCAATTACAACCAACTCAATACTGAGTTGTTCCCTCCACTAGTCAGTGACAATCAACCCAATGGTTGTTGTTGCCTACTACCAGTACACCAAGTAGATCTCCCTGATCTTGCACCTTGAAAATTTAACTGATCTTACTTACCATGTAGATCTCCCTGATCTTGCTACCTGCAGATCAATTGATCTTACACCCCTTGAGACAACCAAGCTAATTGTTGTTCTTGCTTTCAAGTTGAGGATCTAATCCTTTCCTTAGTCCTTGAATACAATACAGCCCCATGGGTCTCTTAAATAGATCCCAAACCAAACAATAATTAGAAACGCAAACTCAAGACTAAAATTAGTCTTTACATGTAAACTAACTGTCCGTCTAAAATTAGACCAGTTCTGGAATGCACAGATGACCGACATCGGCCTCTGTTTGTCTGGAGATGACCGGCGTTGGTTGTTGTCTGACCGATGCTGGTCGACCCATAACCGATGTCGGTTGCTATGTAACTGAATATGACTGATGTCGGTTGGCCTGATCGACATCGATTACTGTGACACTCAGCAACCTCCACATTTGCATAACAGTGAAGCTTTTAGCTCCACAACTTAACAATTCTTGATCATTGTGAATGGAGAACCTATTTTTTTAGGCCTCCCAAGGTCTTTGACAAGGCGATCCACTTTCTCCTTTAATTTTCATCTTAATGGTTGAGGCCCTGGGAAAGATAATTTCCTAGAGATTTATCTAACGTGCTGATCACCGTACTTAGGGTAGTTGAAGGAATTAAGAAACTAACTCATCAACAATTTGTTGATGATATGGTTTTTTGGGAGCTCAATGAAAGGGTAAGCCATGGCTTATAAATGGATTCTAGTTGATTATGAGAAAGTGTTGGGTCAAAGAATAAATTCAACCAAATTGTAAATCTATTTCATCAACACCCCTAGACCTATGTAGCTTGCCATTTCTTTAATTTTGGACTTCAAAATTGGGAAGTTACTAACCAAGTACTTGGGGATTCCTCTCTTTGTTGGAGTGGGTAGAGCCTCTCTTTGGGATGGTTTAATCAAGGCCTTCAAGGCTCACTTGGGGGAGTGGAAAGATAAATGACTTTCCCTGGTTGGAAGAATTACCCTCATTAAGTCTATTCTCAGTGCCCTCCCCATCTACACACTCTCTACCATGAAACCTCCATCTAAGGTACTAAAAGAGCTTAATCATATCATGAATAACTTCTTATGGCAAGGAACACATGAATCAAAAAAGGTCCTTTTGATGAAATGGGACAAGGCATGTCTTCCCCAATCTAGCGGGGGTGCTAGAATCAAGAAGCTAGCATCTCAAAATTTGGCATTTGGTGTAAAATTAGTTTGGGGAATAGTATCACAGATAAATATTTTAGATTCTACAATTCAAGTATTTTGGAGCTTGCTACTCCACAAATATTCTACAAGTTGTAGATCCTCCCAAAGGGTTCCACTTGTGAAACTTCATCCTTAAATGTCATCCTATGATCAAAGATCATTTCATGGATGGTGAATGATGGATGCTTGATGGAATTCTAGAGAGCTCCTGGAATGGTCACAAGCCCCTGATGGAAATCTAGGAGCTTGCCACAACCAAGGATCCTTTAGAAGAACACTAAGGGAGAAAAATTAGGGATTACTTAGAACCTATTGTTTCAGCTAATCTAGAGCCTTGTTGATGTAAAAGTCTAAAAGGGTTACATATTATAGATAATCAGAAAGTTATGTTGATGGCTCAAATCCTAGCCAAGAGGAAAAATTTCATTACTAATAAAAATGACTTTATCCAGTGGATTGGAGCAAAGAATGGTTTGTACTCTATTAGCCTAAGTTACAAGATGGTGGAGCAGATGGAGCCTTCTAGTGCTTGGGCCAAATGTTTGTGTTAAAACAATGCTAATCTACCTAAGGCTGGGGCCTTTGCCTGGCTAGTGACACGAAGCAAAATTCTGACCCAGGATCAGCTACACAGAATAGGAATGGGTGGCCCTTTGAGGTGTGTCTTGTACATGGCAAATGAAGAAGATGCAAACCATTTGCTCTTCACCAGTCCCTTTATGGAAAAGGCTTGGAATCGGCTATGTAGAAAACTGAGATGGTGTTGGGTTAATTCAAAATTTCTCGTATAAGATTTTATGACTTGGCCTTCAAGCTCAACTAAAGATACCTTTTTGTGTTTGTGGAAAGACGGTCCAACTATTTTGATATGGAAAATATGGAAGGAATGTAATTAGAGAATCTTTGAAAATAAGGTTAGCACCTTTGAGGTAGTGGTAAAGAGAGTTGAACAATCAATCTCAGAAGTAGGATCTGCTCATGTTAAATGGTATAATAGAACTTTCTCTGTATGGGATTCAAAAATCATTTTATCTTGGTGTTGGCTGAAGGTGCCCCAGTTAATGGGTTAGTTTTGTGCTCAAAGGCCTTAAGACGTGAGGGTAAAATTGAGTTGGTTCCTCCTCCTCTAGGATTGTTCAAATTGAATTTTGATGGGGCTTCCAAGGGGAACTTGGGGGCCTCTAGGGTGGAGTGTGTTATTCAGGACTATGGGGTTCTTTACTCCAAGTTACATCAAAGAAGTTGGTGAATAGAACCAACAAGGAGTCAAAGGCGCATGCTTTCGTCTTGGGTTGGGCATTTTGACACAATGTGGGATCAATAGACTCCTTATGGAAGGTGACTCAAAGGTTATCATCTAGGCTTTAAGGAATAGGAAGGTTGGATCTTCGAATATCAATAACATCTTAAGTTATGCTTGGAGAATGCTAGACAATCTTAGCTTTTGGGAGGCTTCTCACTATTCTTGGGAACCAAACTCTATGATAGCTAGTCTTGTAAACAAGCGATTAGAACAAGTTGATGAAATCATTGTTGACAATGATTGGAATAGTTGGAGTTTTGATGGATTACCTTCGTAATTATGTGATTTGTGGTGGAGAATCATTCATAGAGCGTGTCACCTTTGAAATCGGCATTGGGGGTCTCATTTCCCATGCACAACATGTTCCTTATTGTTTCATCTTGAAGATAGTGAGGATTGGTGGTCCCTGGCAAATTTTAACACCATGGATTGCATGGTATAGGTGGTTCTCAGTGAGCCCTTACTGTGCATTAGAAGCAACCATGAGGGAGATGGCCTTTGGTGGACGGGTGACTGATTTATGTTTGAAGCAAATTTTTGTTTTACAGTCTAGAAGTGTCTTCTAGGCCGTGAAGGAAGTGATAGGCTTGGTTTCTCTGAAAACTAGTTGTAGGGTGAAAGTCAATTCCCCGGTTGTGTCAACATTAATTAGGAACCTTCTGTTTACCTTAAAGGACAAACAAAAGACTTTGGCGGTGATAAACATGATTATCCGGCCAGGGTTTTAGGTGGGTCTAGAAGAAGTTGTGGAGGGGTTTGCTTGGGAAGATCAATGCCACTTTCCTTTCTCTGATCAAAATGGCACATGGCTAATTCCCCTACATGCCTTTCATGAGTTGGAGGAGTGTTTTTTTATTTCGGTGGAGCATTTGGATTTTATTTAGAACTGCCTAAAAATCCCTAGCTTAGAGGAATGTTTTCTACCTATTAAGGCCCTGAATGACATGCAAGCCACTATTACTTATGTGGTGGTGGCTCTTAGTTGGAGAAACTCCTCTAGGTTGATGACTATAGTGAAATCTCTTGTGAGGTTTTTTAGGGCTCCTATCTAATGACCACAAGATTCTTTGTCAGGGAAGGTGCGGGTCCCTTGTTTTAGAGAAGAGAGGTCTCCTCTCACATGCAGGCTCATTTGGCCTCCATGAAAGTAGCATTGGGTGTGGCTGGGGTGTTGATGAATAAACGAGTGGGCAAGTTGAGGCTCTGGAGGTGGAAGGTAACTGCATCATGTGGTGGTGGACCTAGGTCTGCTTCGGGTGACGATGAAGTTGTATTAGAACTAAGACATGAAGGGCAGATAATTGAAAATCTGAATGATGAACAATTGGCATAGGTGATCCCCCTAGTGGCAGCGACTCATCGACAAAGGGTTTGGTTGGCCCTTAGATGGACGGTTAATCTCAAATATTATGTTTTTTGTTCTTCGTTATTTTGTGGTTCCCCTTTGGGGTGATGATATTCTAATTGGTTATGTACCTTTTAAAGCTAGTATTATATTGTTTTGTTAGATTTTCTTATTACTCTTATTGTCTCAGGGATTCCTCACTTTTTAGAACTCTCATTTCCAACCTTCCAACTTTCAAATCATCTATCAAGAAAATTATTATAATAAAATCTAATTAAAAAAAAGATATAAAAATTTAAACTAACACAAAATTATTTTATACATAAAATAATAATTAAAATAAATAAAAATCAAATTATTAATTAATCTATATATATATATATATATATATATATATATATATATATATATATCAACGAAAGAATTTAATTCAATTTTTTTAATAATAACATGTTTGAGCCCTCAACAATTGAAATTTGAATCTCTAACCTTACCTTTCTACTTCATTCATCTTACCCCTTATATTGCCCTTCCGAAATATTCAATTTCAATTCATTGATTATGACACTAAACATTCATAATTAATATAAAGAAATCAAGATATAGACGTTAAACTTCTAAATATAATATATGATAGTTTAGTTCCTAAGTTAAGGATGGGATTTTTATTAATATATGAATCTTTGGTTGAGTATTGGAAAATTTATTCGGTCAAATTTATTTGAGAATAGAACCTTATTCTTTAAAAAAGTTTTATGGTCTATAATAAAATGTTTGAGCAATAAAATAATCTTTAAAAATAAGGTTAACACCTTTGAGGTGGTGGTGAAACGAGTTGAACAATCGATCTTAGAAGTAAGATCTAATCATGCTAAATGGTCAAATGAAACTCTCTCTGTATGGGATTCACAAATCATTTCATCTTGGTGTTGGCTGAAGGTGCCCCTGTTAATGGGTCAATTTTGTGTTTGAAGGCCTTGAGACATGAGGGTAAAATGGAGTTGGTGCCTCCCCTCTAAAATTATTCAAGTTGAATTTTGACGTGGTTATCATGAAGAACCCAAGAGCCTCTGGGGTAGGATGTGTTGCTTTTTGTAACTCTCATTTTTTGTTTAATATAACGGATGAGGGACCCTCCAACCCTCAAATCATTATCAAAAAATAATTATATCTAAAAAATAAAATAAAAAATTGAAAAAAAAAAAGATATAAAAATTTAAACTAACACACCATTATCACTTACATAAAATCAACTAAAGAATTTAATTCAATTTTTATAATAATTTGAAATTGGAATCGCTAACCTTACCTTCCCACTTCATTCCACTTACCCCTTATATTGCCCTTTCGAAATATTCAATTTCAATTCATTGATTATAACACTAAACATCCATAATTAATATAAGAAAATAAAGATATAGACCTTAAACTTCTAAATATAATATATGATAGTTTAATTCCTAAATTAAAAGATTTGATTTTTTTCTAACATATAGATTTTATTTTAATTCCTCGAGTCTTCGGTGGAGTATTGGAAAATTTATTCGGTCAAATTTATTTGAGAATAGAACCTTATTCTTTATAAAAGTTTTATGGAAAAGTAAATATATATTAAATAGTTTCTAATTTGCGACATGTGCAATTATTTTAATGCCGTCATATAAACCAACATGGGACTCACCGACAGTATTTCTTGACTGTAGTTTATTTAAACCCGTCGCATTTGACCCCAGGGTGGGGGAGAGATACACGTGTCAAGGACAGGTCGAGTCAAGAGTAGGGGGAAGGGGGGAAGGCTGGGCTTTGGTACATGCTGGGTCCCACTCCATTCAAAATATCTGATTTTTTTTTGGGGTACCTGACATCTGTCCTCAGTGGTACCATCCCACTATTTGCGTGACACGACACTAATCATATTAATAAGAGTTTTGATGTTTTTACGACACTAATCATATTAATAAGAGTTTTGATGTTTTTACGGTTCATGAAAATGAAAATAAGATTTTTAGGTTGAAATAAATGAATAAATTATTTGATTGTTATGTTTGTGCTAATTGAGTTGGCTTAATGGTGAAGAACACGTGCTTCAAAAAGGGAGGTCATAAGATTCAAATATTGTAGAGGGTAAGATATGTATGTCTCGTTATGAGGTGGTTTCATATGTTGTAAGCTACTTAATATTACGAGAACCTTCATTCCTTCAATATTTCTTTGTCTATCAATATAGTTATACCTCTTAACATCATATATATTATGATTTCAGATATTTCAAAATATCACACCAACAAAATATTTACACAATTTTCTCTGAAAACTTTTATTCTTCTAATTTGATAGGATTGTGAAAGTTTGAATATTACACTAGTGTATGTTGTTTTCATATCATTATCAACCCACATGCCAAATTTTTTTTTTGGTCAGGGGGTTTGTTCTCATTTATCTCTCATGAACACTATTTTGTTTTTGTCCCCTATCACAAGAGTGGGGCCTTGAAAGGGAGGTTTAGTTTTATTTGAAATGATTTCATTTATTTTCTATGAATGATGTTTTGTTTTTTGGCCCCCTGTTAGAAGAGTGGGGTCTTGCAGGGGAAGTTTGATCTTGCATGAAATGATAATTATTAATAATGTCTGACATTTATGGGACCATCTTAGAAGAGTGTCATATGAGAGTGTAAAAAAGATAATGACATGTAGTTTTGGGATAATGTTGTTTTTTAAATAGTGAATCTCATATTAATATTGATCAAAATGTATCATGTTTTTGTTAAGTTTGACTTTTCAAATAAGATATGCAATAATTTAATTTTAAAGTGTGTTACTTTTTTTGAATAGTTTTGAATTGTTGAATTAGTAAAATTAAAATTATTAAAGATATTTTAATGATAAAAATCAAATAAAAATTGAATTTTTTTAAAAGTTCACAAAAAAACAAATTTAAAATTCAGAACATCATAACTTTTTTTAAAAGTAAAAAAATTTCAACATTTTAAAGAAAAACGGTTTAAACTCTCCAAAAAAAATCTAAAAAAAATATTTTTCTGTAACTAAAATACAACCATTTTTAAAGCAAGATACATAAGCATATGCTTTAACCAAACACCATAACTCATAAAACTCAAAAATAGGAAGTGTTATATGTTTTCTAGCAAGATACACAAGCATATACTTAAAAACAAAAAAAATCGTAATGAAATCAAGGTTTTGGATCTAAAATTTAGATTTTCCACAATAAAGATTGTCTTCTACTCCCACAACACAAATTCTTCCACAACCATAATACATAATCTTATGCAACCATTTCATATAATCTTTTGTAGCCATATCCCATAATTTTATGGAACCACTATCAAGGTTTTCCCTGAGATACATAGGATCCACATCCAAACACTCATAAAATTAGTCTTCTAGATCTAAAATCTGAATATTTTACAATATAGTTCGTCTTCTATAATCATATTAAAAAATATTCCATAGCCACTGTCGAAAATCTTCCACAACCATTACCGAAAATCTTCCATAACTATTGCACAAAATCTTCCATGGTGATTGAACGAAATCTTTTACATCCGCAACATAAAATACTCATAGACACTATAAAAATTATTCCATAGCATTACAAATTTATATAGCCAAACATCTCATAAAAATAGTCTTAATTTTTGGATCCAAGTACACCTCTACATCCACAGTCTCTTCCCATAGGAAAACTATATTTTTAAAATTTATAACAAAATTAAAAATCCAAAACATCCCAAAAACACATAAGCACCAAAGTCTATGGCAATAATTTTGAGGAAAATCTAACAACAAGAGACACAGAGAAGTAAAATTTTAAAAAAGAAAACCCAAGAATTTATAATTTTAAATAAGATATGGAATTATTGTAACAAAAAATAAACAAGGGCATAGATAGTATTTCCTTGCCATGGCATAACAAAATCTTTTGCTTATAATGCCCATAATTTTCTGCAACTTCCAAAAATCTCCAACTAAATAGTCATCTATTGCAACCTTTACTCAAAACTTTTGCATCAATTGGCCCAAACTTCTATATGAGCCATTGCCAAAAAAGTTTGTAATCACTAGCTTTTTCCTCAACAACATTTATTTAAATCTCCCAAAACTTGCATAATAAGATCCACCGCAAGGTCAACCATCCTCCATAATTTGACCAAGAATTTACACAACCAATGAAAACCAAACTAAAATATATCTTCAATAACAACCCTATGAATTTTTTGAAAATAAATAGAATGATTTTTTTCAAAAAATCAAAACCTTAAATTTATCAACACAAAAACCTACTACACATAATGCATCTTTGCCCAGAAAATTAATAACTATAAAATTTATATCAAAAGGAAAATCCAAAACATCCTAAACCCTCACAAGCGAAAGCCTATGGCAATAGTTGCTCAAAAAAGGGAAACATAGAATATGAGGTTTGTGAGGAAAAAATAGTCATAGAGATTGAGATCACCCCAAAAAAGCACTTCACAATAGAACCAACAACCCTTGGTAGAATAAAAGTAAGAAGCAGACATTCAAATGGTTCCAAATTTGATAAAAAAATCTCCAAACAAAGCTAGAATCATAGCTGCCATGATTGAGTTTCCTGCAAACCCACATGAAATATTTTCCAAAACTACATTCACTGCCCAAAACTTATATATGAGCCACTTCTAAAAATTTATGCATTCACAAGCTTCTTCCTTGGCATCAATTCATTAAATCCCAAAAAACATGATGAAAAAGATCCACAACAAGGATAAGTGTCCACCATCTTCTATCTAAAAATTTTTGCAACTAAAAAATGAACTAAACTGTCTTCAACAACACTCTTACAAATTTCATAGAACTACATGGAATGCATTTTATCATAAAATCCTTACTCTAAATTCCTCAGCAACAAAACCCTATTTCATCTAATGTCTCTTACTTCAACCAATTGACATTTCCAAAATTTATATCAAAGGGAAAATCTAAAACATCTTAATCCCACAGGATCACAAGCCCATGGAAGTAGTTATTGGAAAAATGGATACAAAAACCAATAGATTTATGATAAAAAAATAGCCGCAGGGATTAATATTTTTTTCATAAAAATCACCGACAACCTTTGGCATAAAAAAGGAATTACCAAACCTCCAAACGGTTCCATATTTGACAATAAATTTCTAAACAAGGCCAAATCCATAGCCACCATTATCCGGGTTTCCAAAAGACCCCATGTAAACCCATATTCACAACAATCCAAATCAAAATAAAGGATAGAATCTCAACACATATCACAAAAATAAATGGAATATGGACACGAAAACCTTCCAGATGGATTGAAAACATCATTTTCTTGCATGATGGGTCATTTTGGCCAAAACAAAATTTCTAGATATACACAGAATAGGCAGAAACAATAGGAGGTTTGAGATCTCCCTGTAGGAGCTCGAAACAACCTTGACAACTAATGAACAATTGTGGGAAAATTTTTGTTCAAACTAAGATTAGGGCCTGGATCAATAAAAAGGCTAAAAAATTAAAGGGAATGGTGAAACAATGTGAATAATGCATCCATATTAGAAACTATAGCACATGAGAAAGGAAGAAATTCTTGGGGCCAGCATTGCATCCCATCCCTCTCCCACTAATCAAACTTGTAAGTTATGTTGTTCACATGGTTAGATTGAATTTTTATTTTATATGATTTTTATTTTTTGAATTTTTGTATGAGTATTCATATGGACTAATGTCCCACCTACTCATTCATTTATTTTTTTGTTTCATCAAAATATTATTTATTATTGTCATCTCTTCCTCTACTACTATTTTAGATCTTCCATGATTTTTTCCCTCTTTATGTAACCTAAGATCTTAATCATAAATGTGTCCTTTTTAGTGGATAAGTCCATGTTTCTTCCAATAAAATCTCTTATTGAATCAAGGGTTTTATCTTAGACATTAACCTGATAAGATGTATTTGGGTTCTTTCAATTTACCTCTATCTCACATACGGAGTGTCGTTGGCCTAAACCTCACACTCATTTATCACTACATGAAAATGTTTAATTTTCTAGTTGTATGCCTATATTTATGGTATTTTTTTAGACCATATTACATGCAAGGTGAAATTTTCAACATAATGTTAAAATTTGTATTATTTTATAGTAAATATATATTTAATGTTTATGTAAACACATGATTTTGGTTTGAGGGTAGTTCTAGATGTTAGTTCACATTAATTTATGGCAATTGTTTGTGTGTCGATTATCAATCAAGATTAGTCTCTTATTGGCATTATTTCTTTGTGTTGTGCCCCATTTTCTCCTCCTTCATTATGTTTTCTCTCTCCCTTATTTTTCATTGTGTTCCACGTTGTTTCTTAGGTCCTTTTAGGAGTGTATTACTTGTAGATACCTAAATATGATCACAGGTACTTAACAATGTTAATTCTTGACATATCTGAAATCACTTGACTTACACAACTCTTATTCGCCATTCTTCTAGACATTTATCTATATGAAAATTTGAGCTCTCTATTTTTCATTGCTGATACACAATAATTTTAAATTCAATGCTTAAAACTACCTTATATCATTTTCAGACTGCTTCTAACCTCATGATAGTTGTCCCTTATTTCTGGGTCAGGTCTGTGTTGGAAGAAAGGCTAGCTACTACAGACTTGTCCACCTAGTGAAACCTCATCCCTGCACCATTTAATGGCTAGTTTCCAAATTTGAAATATTCATTTGAATCTTCCTGCACATTTCCTAAGGTTGGCTAAAGGAAAATGTTTAAAAGGATCACTATATAACAAAATCAAAACCTCATTTCAAAGGGACTTGATCTCTATCTACCATTTATCTTTTACACTACTACACGTTGATAAAATCTGCCATATTCTTCTACTATTCAAGATCATTCACTAGGAGTAATCATAAATCAATTTTGAAGCATTTTAAATTGGGTCAAGAGTTAACATTGTCAAGTATCAAAGTCAAATTTACAGCTTCATACATATAGTCAAGGATCAAAATTACATAATCACATTAGGTTGGATAACTACATGTAGGTCGATCCCATCCTCAAAGTATCTAGATACATAGGCTATAATTAAATATCAATGGGGGTGATTGGGATTAGCTTATCATATTCCATATCCCCTCTCTTTTTGTAGGTTTCTAGCTCTAAAAGGTACCCCTAGGGTTTCCAATTCAAAGATAAGGAAAACAATAATCTATGCATGACATCTACAAAAATGAAATCTCATCCCTCTTAGTAAACATAGGCACAAGAGACATGACAGTCGCAATAAACAAGGCCAAGTTCTAGTCAACAAACATGACCGACCTGCGATGTTGTCTAGGGAGTGTGGGCCTATCCAGAATCAATAAAAAAATTGGTTGTTGATTATAAGTTGTCACAGTCCTATTTCATCTTGATTTCAATTGTTGGACATCAATTATAGTCAATAAAAAAATAGAAAACCTAAATATCTCACTAATGGTTGTACTTACTATTTTTAGGATATGTCACTTTTCAATCAATTTCAATTCTCAAATTTTTTTACATTCATATTTATGCTTAAATGTCATATATTATAATTTGAATAAATCTATCAAGTTTTATACATATTTAAAACTATTAAAAAATATTTATTTAATCAATAAAATAAGGTAAAAAATATTACACTCTTGGCATAGGGAACAATAGGGAAAATAGGGGGAGAGAGAGAAAAATAAGGAACAAATGTAGCCTAGGGGCATAGCAATATGTTCCTAGTTGACCAAGAGTGTATTTGTATGTTCCTAGTTTGCTTAGATGTGCATTTTTGCACTTCTAATATGTGTTTTTATGGGACCCTTTGTCCCCTGCATAGGGGATCCACATAGTTAAACTATCTTATGTGCATGCACGTGCACAAGGTATCAAAGAATACCCTTATTTTTTACATTTATAATACCCAACCCTCAAGTTTTTATACCCATCCCAATACTTAGGTCTTATTAAATAACACTTAATATTATGGATTCCTCCAAATTAATTTTTTTTCATGAAATATTTAATACCTCTATTTGGTTCTACCTATCATATGTGGGTGGAAAAATAAATATTGCACAGAAGTTTTAAAGCAAGGAAAAAAATGAATTTTATACTTAGGAATTAAATGAGTTATGCAAGGTCTAATGCAAAGTAACTTAAGTATTACAACAAGATTTTTTAAAAAATGGACTAAAATAACATTTTGGCATGTTGGTGACAATAATATCATCATGACAAGTATGTAATCATAATAAAAATAGGATAAAAAATTAAACCAAATTAATTACTATGTTGTTTAAATGGATTTTCCATTTTCATTTGAGTACTATGTAAGAACATCATCATTAATCATCATGTAGCTTGTGTCATATGCTAACAAAAAATTAATCATTGTTAATCATCATATGCCACCATCAACATAAATGTTTTCTTAACACAACTAAGAAAAGTTATACATCAGTAGAAAACATTCATAACAAAGCACTAATGGAGTAGTTAATAAATAAAATCAATACATTAATTTAACATGCAACATATAAACATCACAAGGGTTATCAATATTAACTAACTAAGACTCACCAAATATTATAGCATAAACAATTGGCAACATGATAAAATTAAACTAGCATAAATATTCTTCTCCAACTTAATACAACTAGAAATAATTCTACATTAATAACAATTAATCATAATAGAGTAGTAATTATACATCAATTATATAACAACAAAAGACATTGACTAGCAACATAAATAAAACATATATAAGCGAAATAATATTACAAGGGTTCTCTCCAAGAATAAATTATAAGCTAATATTGCTTGGAGACACCCTTTCATAATTATTGACTAAATAATAATTATAAACAATGGGATGCCATCATCAAAATCACATGAGTTGTCTCCAATATAAACTTATAGGCTAAAACCCCTTGGAGGCACTATTTCATCAATATTACCACTACAAGGTGTTCATGAATTTGAGACACTTTTTGTGTTTAAATTTGTTTTTTTGTGATCGATAACACAAATTTTGTGTCAAAAATTAATAATGATGCAATTTATGTTAGGCACAATATTTCATGATGCAAAATGTATTAGGTGTCAAATCCCCCCACCATTAATTGTTGCTTTTGTTTCAATACAAGTTATTGATGTAATTTTTTATTTACTTGTGTGGATGGTGTTAGTAGGTTTCCTAAATACACAAAATTTGAATTTTCTACCTCGTATTCAGTTAAGCAAGTATACTAATTGTGATGCAATTGCACTAAATTTTGCATTAGGATTTTTCCATAAACAAAAAAAATAGTGGATTGGATTCAAAATATATATATTTGGGTTATGAAAAGCATAAAAAATTAAAAGAAGAAAAAAATAATAATAAAATTTATTTTTATATTAATTTTTATAATTGGAGAAGAAGGTGTATGGTCTCATCAATCACATGTATATTTTTATTATTTTTTAATAATCACACTCAAATTGTATATTCAATATGTTATATTGGTAAAAATAATATAATATTTCAATACTAACGTACTAAGGGTTTGAAGTTTATTTATTTATTTTTTCTATAGAGTTGATATAGGTTAGAAACCTTGTACTATGGGGTTTTTAAAATATTACATAAACTTGTTAGTTTTGGCTATGTTGTCATTCTTGGTGTGTGTAGTGAGATATGTTCCACCAATATCCAGGCCTTAGAAAATGTTGTATATGGATTTAAGCTTCCACATACTTTTGGTATATCATAAGTGCCCTAGTATTTAGGAGAAACCCAACCATAGGAGGCCATTGACTTTTTATTTATGTGGTGCACTAGCAAGCAGTTATCCCTAAGATGCAGTTCTCTTAGGTACCTTTGAGATGTAATAGTGTCACTAAGGGTAAGGTAAATCCTCTATAGTTAGAGCTCTTAAAAATTGGGTCGATTCATTATTTACAAATGGGAGAAGTATATTAAAGAACCCATAACATAGACACGACCTATCCAAGTTATTCATAGTCAACTATTCCTAATTAGAGTGTCATCCAAATTGCTCACAACTAAGTGGAGTACCAATGCATAAATCACATCAAAATTCATATGCATTATATTTGACATCTCATACATGATAAGGTCATTAACATTATAAATAATTGTTGGTTGGATGAAGAGGTTGCAGACATCTTCACAAATCCCTTGTTTGAGGCCTAATTTGTTCAACTTAAGAAAATTTTGGGAGTGAAGGAAGGTATCATCAAGGGGGGATAGTTATGCAAGTCATACCTCCTTCCATTTATTGAGTATATCTTAAGTGGGGATGTTAGTGTATTTAATACTCATGCACTATTCTATTTTTACAAAGTCACACTCTCATTAAATATTCATAATGGAAGTGTAAATAGTTGTGATAAGGAAGGGATGAATGGGTCATGGTAAAAAAAAAGAAGAGGGGGAACTATACTAGTAAGAAGTAGAGTTGCCAATGGACTCGATCAAAATCAGTCACTAAATGGATTGATGAGGTAAGTATCCATAACACTCTATATCCATTTCCATGTTTGATAAAATATATGTGAAAATGAAGTAAATTGAATAAGTGTGTATGTCATTTTTTAGGTTGTTGAAAATGATGAAAGTATTTCACATAGGGTACATCAGGTTCACCCTACAAACCCATTTCACCTTAAAAATATCAAGAGAATTTCTAATTAAAGGCAATTAATCAGGGCACTCTACTCATTTCCATCCCACTTCAATCTAGCCAATAGAGTTAGAATAAAATTCACAAGGTCATATTGATGACATATTGATAGATTACATTCTTTCTTAATGGGGTACAATGATAAATTATGAACTGAATGCCACTAATATATATATGGACTTGGGAAATAGGGAAATATTGTTGAGTAAGAATGTAATATGGCAGATGAACATGATTTTAATGATATATGTTATGAGGCCCTAAAAAAATATTCTAGAAATCAATTGTTTTAGCCAACATGAATAAGTAGGTCATCTTTATTGCATGCTACTTTAACATTGTTGGAATTGAAGGTGAAGTATGGATGAACTGAGACATGTGTTACCACATTTTTGAGTTTATTAAAAGATTAATTTCTCTAAAAAGAGAACATTATTTAATTTACACATAAATATGCACAAAAAATTATTCGGCCCTAGGGATTGGCTACAAGAAATATGATAAATGTGTTAATGATTGTATGCTATATAGGGAAAACTATGAGAATTTAAAGGTGTGTCATAATGATGTGGAAGTGTGCTATCAGGAAGGTGTGAATAGCCCCATAATTTCACAAAATGTATTATACAATTTTATGTTATAGATGCATTAAAGTTTACATATCAATGCAAAGACTCGAAAAAATTAATGATTTGGCATTAGAGTAATATGATCAAATAAAATGGTGTAATTCATGTACCAAATAACTACAAAGTAATGAAGCTTATTGAGAGAATGTGGCCTAAAAAATCTCATAAAAAACCATTTACTGTTAAACCTGGTCTATTTATGGATGGAGTCAATCCCTTTGGTAATATGGCCATAAGCTATTTAGTATGGCATGTTTTTCTTGTTCTTATTTTCTAAAATATTACTCTATGGTTGACATTACGAAAGGAAAACCTCATTTATTTTTCTATGGAATATCAAGTGTAAGACATGGATGCTTATATTTCACCACTTATAGAGGATCTATAACTATTTTGAAATGGTGTAAAAATGTTTGATGTCTCAACACTGATTGGTAGCATAACCTTTATATGATTGGAATTTTATGTAGGTGTATTCATGATGACCCAAGGCTTGCATTATCTTTAGGTATATAATTTTTACAACTCATTTACATGTAAGTTAGTTTTACAATTAAAAATATTTTGATCATTATATATACATATATTATGTTTATTCTTTAGGACTTTCCATAAAGGAAATATTTGCATATCCAAGATGCGATAATCAATTGATCTATAGATGGTCAAAGGACCTAAATAAGTTTGTGTATGAAGGGTACAAGATATTCTTTCTGATGTCCCTTCCCTTTTAAGAGTTAAAAAATAGAGAGTTTGATGGAAAATTTTAAATTAGAGAGTCTCCAAAGATGTTTTCATTGAGGGATTTGTATAAATGCAATGAAGAGGCACATCAAAAAGCATTTGATGAAGATTGAAAAGTCATAATTCCTAATGGGATGAAGATATTGTTCATATTTTATGATCTTCATTATTGGAAATATCTCCTCATATGTTCACATATTTTTAACCTAATGCACGTGTTGAAAAACTATGTTGAGTCTTTTCTAAAACACATAACTTTGAAAAAAAATTAGAGACAAGGATGAACCTTAAAGTGTCAAACAAAAAAAAAGTATTGGCTACATAAGGGCACAAATGGGTGCATGGTTTACGAAAACGTATGGTGGGTACTTTCTTCATCGAATAAATAGAAATTAAAAAGTGTGATGAGGAAAATAAAGGTGCCAATATGTTAGGTGTAAAGTCACTATTCAAAGTCATGATTCACGAATCACTATTCATGGCCATTATTCCTAATGATGTGGCATGTTGGGGATGTGGATGGTTAGTGATGTGGCTGATTAGTCATGTGGTAGGGCCCATGGAGGGTCTCTCACATGCGATTAGGTTGATGTGATGGGAGTGGAGTGTAGCACTCCACCAAGGCACATGGGTTTTGTCCTTGATCGTCCCATGGGTTTTTCATGTGGTGAAAAGTACAAAGGGTTAGGTATGGGTTGAATTTATAAGGGATCCAATGGTTCACATGTGTGGATAAATTTAAAAGGTGATTGCAACACCTTTTGGACTTTGGTGTGCACATGGAAGAAGAAGATAAGAGTTTACTATTCCTAATTATCCTCACATGTGGAGTGGGAGACAATGTTTAGAGTCACATGGAAGTGGCTTGGATCTTGTCTTAAGTGGATGGTCCACTTTGTTGACCCTTGCACATGAAAACAAACATTTTACTATTGATTACTAGTGCCCACATGAAATGTGGATAATTTTTTGGGTTCACATGTTATTACTCTTTCTCTTTCTATTCTCTTTCTTGTTGTAAATGCATAAATATGCATGAGCTCTTCAGCATAATTCATCTTGTTAGAGGATCCATGAAAGCTTATGTTTGTATTTTTGGAGGTTGGATCTTGGAGGCATTATTATGCTTAGTTCATAACATGAATGCTTCAGGTGTAAGCATTGAGTGCTTGGTTGTAAGCACTAAAATATTTGTTGGAGGAGCTATTGTAAGAGAGGAATTGTTGAAGTAATGAAGTGTGGAACCTACCATTTTGCCTCTGGCTTATTCTTTTAATTTAACAAGGATTTCCATGCAATATCTTATGTAATATGTTCCCTCTTGTCTCATGTTTTTTGTATCTTATTTTTTTGCATTGATTTAATTGCATATTAGGATATATCTTATTGATTTTATCATGTAGTATCAGAGCTATTTTTATTCCTATCAGTTGGTATCAAAGCTTTGGTTGTGAATCTAATAAGTGGTATCATAGCCTTGGTGAAAAAATCCTATTTGTGAGTGCTTTCTGTTGTTGGCTAGTTTGTACAAGTGGAAGTTACTATGATAAGATGAGAGACCAAGTTCAAGAGTGGAAGAAAAACAAGTTTTGTTTTGGAAGGTATCTCTTTGTGGAGCAATGGAGGATCTATTGGTGAAGATCATGTTCTCTTCAATGTTACTAAGGAGAAGCCTATGGATGAGTGGAGGAGAAACCTAAAAAATCTTTGATAGACAAGTTTCTATTGAATAGTTTGAGGAGAAAGCCAGTCTCCATAGGTGGAGGTTGAGGATAATGCATAACCTTGTTGTGGTTATTGGAAACAAATAAAGAGGTGTATAATGTGGTATTCTACTGACCATATGTTATTATCCAAGACGTTGAAGATAAAAATTCCATGCAAAGGAAGAAGGTATAAATAAACCTAAAGTTGTACCTATTTTGAAGTAGTTGAGGATGAGGAATATGAATATGCAAATGAAGAATTGAGACTTGGTGTTCCATAAGGAGAAGGCTATGTGTTTGGACACATGGTAGAGCATGATGCATTTCATATGCATTCTTGAGGCTCAAAAACTTGGTAGGTGTAGTGATGTACTAATTAGTGTGATAACTTCCCAAGTGTTGTGATTGGTCTAGTAAACTTTTACCATGTTGATAGCTAGAAGGTTATGTGAAGAATTTTGGTTTTGACTTCTATGAGATCTTTTCTCCTCACTAATATCAAGAGTGCTACGTGAACTAGTTGTTGTTAAAGGAGTTAGAGCAACATGATTCTTACATGGTGATCTCTCTTAGGGGGAGATAGATAGATGTATGAGTTAAAGTGTTGTTGGTTTGCATATTGAAGAAATCACAATATGAGTTTTCAATAGACGTGTTGAGGGAGTACAAGATATTCAGTACCTTCATAGAGAACCAAAGTATTTAGCAGATGTTAATGTTATGTGTTTTTGACATGTTGGATGCATGACCCAACATGATCACTATTTTGATGGCTTAGTGACACAGACACAATGAAGGTGGTAAGAGGATCAAACCAAGGATGGAGATGCATAAGGATGGGAAAGTAAGGAAATACCCCATTTCTTGCATTATGAGTTTTCTTTCTAGGAACATCCTGTAATAGTGGAGATGACATGTTGTTATCCTGTGTATTGGATTCATTAGGAGTAGGAAACCTCATGATTCCATGATGAAAACTAAACCATATATTCCAAATTAGTGAGAGTTATGAGAAATTCATTATAGAATATCGATGGAGGATTGGGTTGTGGAGAGGTGAAGAGTCACTTCAAGTGCTGTATTTTGCTATTGAGGAGCAGATGTTGACAAAGCTAGTCAGGGAAGATAAGTTTCATTAGTGCAACAAAACTTATACTAGGCTTATGTCAGGGCATTAGTAGGCATTGATGGACAACTGGATAGAAGAATACTCAAGTGTGGTAAAATCTTGTATATATTAACTTCAAGTAGGAGTATGTTAGGTGTGAAGTCACTATTTATAATAACTATTCACAATCACTATTCATGGATACTATTCTTGGTGATGTGGCATGATCGTGATGTGGATGGTTAGTGATGTGGTTGAATGACAGGGCCCATGGAGGGTCTCTCACATGTGATCAGATTGATGTGATGGGAGTGGGGTGTATCACTCCACCAAGGAACATAAGTTTTGTCCTTGATAGTCACACAAGTTTGTCATGTGGTGAAAAATACAAAGGGTTTGTTTGTCATTAGGTATGGGTTGAATTTCAAAGGGACCTAATGGTTCAAATCTGTGGAGAAATTCAAAAAGTAATTGTAACACATTTTGGACTTTGGTGTGCACATGGAATAAGAAGACAAGAGTTTACTATTGCTGATTGCCCTGTGGAGTGGGAGACAATGTTTGAAGTCACATAAAAGTGGATTAGATCTCGTCTTAAGTGGATGGTCTACTTTACTGACCCTTGCACATGAAAACAAACATTTTACTATTGATTAATAGTGACCACATGAAATGTGGTTATTTTTTGAGGGTCACATGTTGTTACTCTCTCTATATCTCTCTCTTCTCTTTCTTATTGTAAATGCATAAATATGCATGAGATATCCATTGTAATTCACCCTATTCAATGTCAGGAATCTAGAACAACAAACAGCTCTAATACCACTTTGTCAGGATTAGGAGCACAATTGACTACCTTGTATAAGCAACTAAACACGGAATTTAACCAGAAGTAACAAGTAACTAGAAATCAAAAACAACACAGAATTTGAGAGACAATACAATCTTGTATTCAACTCATCCAAAAATAAAATACAATAAAGAAGATGCCACACTCTTCCCACACCTCTGAGGCTTCCCACACCTCTAGGGCTCCCAGTAATTCTCCTTCAAGAGTTCTCTCTCTCAATTACGGTCACAATAAACAACTCAAACACAGAGTTGTTGTTCACCTCCACCAGTCAGTAACAATACTGCCAGTACACAAGTACTCAAAGTACTCCAAGTAGATCTCTGTTGAACTTGCAACAACCTACAAATCAAATGATCTTACTTACCATGTAGATCTTCTACCTAATCTTACACAGCCTGCAGATCAACCTGGTTTTGAACACCTGCAAACCTAGATCTTACAATTGGAAGGAGCTATTCCTTGTCCTTGATTACAATACAGCCCCATGGGTCTCTTAAATAGATCCCATGCAAACAATAATTAGACTTCCTAATTACAATAATTAGAAACACAGCTCCAAGACTAAAATTAGTCTTTTACATGCAAACTGACCGTTCAACAAACTAACTGTTCGTGTAACTAACAGTTCTAGAACGCACAGGCAACTGACGTTGGTCCCTGTCTGTTTGGAGATGACCGACGTCGGTCGATTCCTGACCGATGTCGGTAGCTTTGTAACTAGATATGAATGACGTTGGTTGATCATGCCGATGTCGATTGATTTAGCACTCAACAACCTCCTCCAATTTGCATAACAGTGAAGCTTTTAGCTCCACAACCTAACATTCAAGGATCCATGCAAGCTTGTGCCTGCATGCTTGGAGGTTGGATCCTAGAGGCATTTTTATGCTTGGTTCACAACCTGAATGTTTCAGGTATAAGCAACGAGTTTTTAGTGATGTTGTTGGAGGATCTATTGTAAGAGAGAAATTGTTGAAGTAGTGAAGTCTAAAAGTTTCCATTTTGCCCATGGATCTTTCCTTGCATTTAGCAAGGTTTTCCACTTAATATCTTGTGTAATGTGCTCCCTCTTGTCTCATGATTTTTGTAGCTTATTTTTACACATTGATTTACACTTACAGATGTTTGTTTATTATAGTTTTTACTAACACAACAAACTGTGGATCTTCTCTTTAAAACGCATTCATGACTGATGGAAAAATCACATGCCTCAAAACTTATGATTGGCACATGTTAAAGGTATGGATGTTGGCATTTGATTTTTATGGTACATTATGAATTTTATTTCTGTAAATAAGTAAGTATTGACATGATTTTATTTATTTCATAGTTTATTTTTCTCATTGCTTTAAAATGGGAGTGATGTCTCACCAAAGACCTACTCAAAGTTATTTATCAATAATCACCATTGTAAGGTGTTTTAAAATCATTCAACTTGTACACTAGTATTTATTAAAATCATTAACATTTACATTTATTTAATTTTTTTTCTGGATCTCATTTAAGGATATATATGAAGATAATATTATAATATGGAGAAAGAGAATCATTGAAACCAATTTTAAATAGGATCTCCCCACAAACTACATGGACATAATGGTGCATATTCTAATCCATTTAGTGGATGACGTAATCTATCCTAGGTCATAAACACAATGCAAATGTTTTTCCTATAGAAGTTTATGAAAACATTGAACGAGTTTGTTAAAAAAAATTCCCATCTAGAGGACTTAATGGCCAAGGGTATCCCATTCATCAAACCTTATTTATTACTAAATACCTCTCCAAGGAAAATAGATCGACTAGTGTGCCATGAATATGGGAAGAGGATCATGAATTTGAAAGGTTGGAAGAACTATCATTGGGGAAGGGTGTAAGGTTTTTCGTATGTGCATACATTTCTCATTTAAATTAATATTTAATATATGCATAGACATAATATAGCCATATTTTTTCCCATATTCAATTTTTTTTTTGGTGTCTTATGCAATAGCTGATGATCAAATAACAATCAAACACTTTATTCTCCATAATAGAGAATCAATGAGTAAGTGGCCTGAATCATATGGAGTGAAAAAAAAATCAAATGAAGTAAATAGATTTATTTAGGGGAATATATGGGTTCAAACCACTTATATTTGAGCATTTTCAAGAGAAACATTGACTGCAAGAGTTCAAAATTAATGGTTTATATGACTATCTTCAAGATTTAAAGGGTAATGGTGAACCAATCAGTGTAGAATAAGAAGATTTGGACATTGTGGAAGGATGTGAAAAATAAAATTAAAAAATGTTTATTATAATTTCCGTCTTATTTTTTTTCTACTATATTACCAGGTTAGGACATACGATGGGATGTGGATTGATGGAAAATAATTTAGAGAGTGAATTGCAATTGTAGAGTTGTTGTTAAGTTTGAGCATGATAGTTGTGTGAGCTCTAAATACGTAAAATTGATTAAGGGGAAATTAGATTACAATGGGTCGACCCATCAAATAATTGAGTTAAATTATGAGAACTTCAAAACTATGTTATTCATATGTAGATGGTATGAGGTTTTTGATAGTAGTAGGTGTGTGAAGATATGTAAATATATTGGTCTATATGCATAAACTACATTGGGATCTCTAAGTGTGATTATGGGATTTCATCTTAGTTCAATATATTTTTTTTTCAAAAGAAAACATAGACATACTTAAATATATTATTTTATATTAATAGTAAATACAACAATAAGATCAAAAATAAAATAAACATTCATTGTTTCATTTCATCTTCATATTCTCATTTACAAGAACTACCTCCTATGTTGAATTTTACAAAAATAACATAATTTCAGTTACAAATTTAGTTATTGCATAGTGAGCAAGTGGATGACATTCTCTCTTCGGGTAACCAAACCTAAGGTAAATTAATTTGTACACTTTAAAGATAATTTTAAGTGTCTTTATTTGACTATGTAAGGGCAACAAATTAGGATATTTACACTAAAAACTCTCAAAGTCATGAATTTGATCCACAATTTATTTGACATTACACCTCATTGTGAGATATGTCACTGTAATTAGTGTGTGATATTTATCTTTGTTGAAAGTTTTTTTAATTTATATTTGTAATAAAAAATACAACACATTTTGTCACCTACCCATCCACACCATACAATTTCTAAACAATGGTTTCCCATCTCAATTGTATGTTGAACATGCCATTGATGTATGTAGTTCATATAATCGATGTCATATTTAATGTATAACTTGAATGCCAAAAAAAATGGATCCAATTTTTAGGTATACAATTAATATAAAATAAACAACATCATAAAAATTTAGTTTAAACAAAATGAACACAACTGACCAAAGTTGAAGAGATAGTTACACAACTAAAAACTCAATAATGAATAGATAAAATAAGAAAATTAATCACAAATTTTCTTGCACCTTCATTGCAATGAATATTATGTTTCAACTAGAATTTTAAAAATTACAATGATGTAAGACTCGACTTAAATGTTTAGGGCTTAGTGTGATGTGCATTCATTCTATTAATGTATCAGATAGTTCAACTCATGTTCTTGATATTCTTGTAATTGATTTTATTAGACTTAAAAAAGATGTACAATGTGACTCAATTATTTAAGGGTTAATGTGAAGTGTGCTTATAAAAAATAATATATAAATTCAACTCATGTACTTCTTCCTATAATTAATTGAACTAAACTCAAAAAATATGTACAATGTGATTCAATTGTTTAGGGGTGTGTGTTCATTTCATTATTGAATATGTCAAATCAACTCACATATTTTTTGAAATTGATATAACTATAATTTAAAAATATGTAAGACATGACCCATTTTAAGGGTTAGTGTGAAGTGTGTTCATTCTAGTGAATCTTTTAGTTCAACTCATGTACTTTAAAAAAAAAAATTGAATGAAATAATCTTCACAAATATGTACGACATGTCTTAGTTATTTATAAGTTAGTGTGATGCATGTTCATTCCATTAATATATTCATCAGATCAACTCATGTACTTGATCTTCTTATAATTGATTGAAATAAACTTTAAACATATTTAAAATAAGACTCAATTGTTTAGGGGTTAGTGTGTAGTATGTTCATTTTAATGAATCTACCAATTTAATTTGTGTAGTTATTCCTATCATTGATTGAACTAAATTTCAAAAATATGTATGAGGTGACTCAATTATTTAGGGGTTAGTGTAATGTGTTTTATTTCCACTAATACATCTGTCATTTTAAATCATGTACTTGATCTTCTTGTAATTTATTGAACTAGATTCAAAAATATGTACAATGTGACTCAATTATTTAAGGGTTAGTGTGAAATATGTTCACTCCAATGAATCTATTAGTTCAATTTGTGTTCTTCTTCTTATAATTAATTGAACTAGAATTAAAAAATATTTATGACACAAATCAATTATTTAGGGGGTAGTGTAATGTGTGTTCATTCCATCAATACATTTTTTAGTTCAGCTCATGTTATTTATCTTCCTACAATTAATTGACTAAACTAGACTTAAAAAATATGTATGACATTCAACTCAATTTTATGGGTTTGTGTAAAGTGAGTTATTTCCAATGAATTAATCAATTCAACTCATTTACTTCTTCCCTGTAATTGATTAAACTAGACTGAATTTTTTTATGATGTGACTCATTTGTTTAGGGTTATTTTAAAATATATTCATTCCAATGTGTTTATCACTTTGGTTCATTAATTCCTTTAATTGATTGGACTAGTCTTAATAAGATGTACAATTGTTTATATAACATTTTTTTTCAACATAAAATATTATAATATTGATGTTGATTGTTTAATAATAGTTGTCGTGACTTAGAATGTTTATTGTTTATATAATATTTTTCATTTTGTATCAACATTTATTCAAGGAAAATTATTTTAATATTACCTTTAATTGTTTAATAATAATTTCATTACGCTAGAAAGGCTTGGCTATTTGGGTATAGACCCTGATGCAATTATGTCAAGATTTGTGTTAGACACAACAACAAATTTAAAAAGACCCTCCCAAAAGTACATGGTGACATTAAAATAATATTTTTTACCTGACAATTAATATAATTATGACTTATAAAATATTCAAGTGTATTTTGAAGCCCTAGTTGTAATCAATATTGAGTTTTCAATAATTTGTTTTTTTTTGAAAAATGAGAGGCAAAGAAAAGGCATAGAAACAAAAACTGAAAGATATAAAAATATAAGGGATGAAGAAAATTAGAAAGAGAAGAGACATTCAACAAGGACGAGAACAAAATTGTAAGGGAAGGAACAAATCAAAAAGTACATGAATAAAATCACCAAAGGGAGGAATAAAATCAGCAAGGATATGAAGAAAGGTAGCAAATAAAGGATGCATATGAGCAAGGGGAGGAAGAATATGAGGAAAATATAGATGAATATCAACAAGGGGAAAATAAATATCAAATACAAGGGGAGGTAAAAATTAGCAAGGAAAGATTAAATACCAAAAATTAGTATGCTACTTATTTTATTATTTGTTATAAAATTTTATCAAATTTGAAAAAGGTTTTTTTTATTATTTTTCAAACTTAAAAAAGGGTTTTAGATTTATTTTAAAATATGAAAAGATTTTTTTTTTTAAATTTACATATTTCTTTCTTTTCATTTTACATTGTATATATACATTGGTTGAAATTGATCTTTTTTATAACATTTTATTCTTACATTCTTTAAAATTTCTAACTTATAATACATTTTATTCTTATTTTCTTTAAGATTTCTAGGTTATAATATATAGTTTGAATTTATATTTCCATTTTTATCTTCAAGATAAATCCTTCATTCTAAATTTTTGGTACAACTACTCCAAAACTATATTGAAATTATAAAACCTTCATAAAGTTAAAAGAATAGAAAAAGGGGTTAAAAAGGTTAATATAGGATCATGTGGTATAGTTTTACATAGGGAAAATGCTAAACCCAAATGACCTATTGACGTATCTATAGACTTGTTTATGTTATAGAGGGATAAAAATGCGGCCATTGGATGAATGAATAAATATAAGGATTGGACAACAATTTGTATCTCACTTGAAAGATGTGATTAAGAATTTAGCTAATTGTGAGTGGTTGAATCACCTAAAGTGGCCCACTTTTCTTGAAGAGAAAAATTATGAGGAAAAAATATTTTAGAGAATAAATTAATGAGAAAAAGACATTGAAAGAAATGGGCAAGGCACTTTGTAGGGTAAGACATTCAACTTATAATAAAATTAAGGAAAAACTACGAGAAAAATGAAAGAATCTTCGTGACATAGATTATATAAAGGACGGGTGAATTTTTTTGATAAACAACTATGAATAGAATGTAGAGAAGAACAAGGACGAAAAAAAATATGGGTACCTAAAAGTAATAGAAAAGTGGCTTTATAGTAATTCAATTACTCATTAGAAATGTAAAAAGGTTTACAAGGAGCAAACGATGATGTTTTAATATTACGTACCTATCCCATTTATTTTTATTATTTTTTAGAAATGTAAGTTTTATATTTATATTATTAAAAATGTCTAACTAAATATTTTTCTTCACATTTTACCAGCATAAAATATTTTAAAGAATTCTATTTTTCTTCACTTTTAAAATTATTACTATATTATGTTTAACTTAATTAACATTTTCCAATATATTATACATTTAATTAATTAATTAATTATTTGAATTTTTATTTTACAAGAAACATTTAACTCCCACTATGGATCTCAGTGTTGATTTATATTTACAAACTAAAATATTATAATGTATCCTAATTATGATTGAAGTTCAATGTGTGTGTGTGTGAGAGAGAGACTAAACATTAAGAATTTTTACATTTAGTTTTTTAATCAGCGCTTTCATTATGAAAATGATGTAAATGCCTTTTGATAATGACAATAATGATTATATTGAACTTTGGATTAAATATTATATTTAATAATTTTTTCTAATTTATAATATTTAAATTTTTTAATATTATATTAATTTGGTATTAATTAATTCAATAATAATTATTTATTTTTAAACCATATAAATTATTATAAAAATAAATATTTCACAACCAATAAAAGTGTGCAATTAACAATATCAATATGCGATTTATAAAAAAATGAAAATTGTTGTTTAATTTCAAATTAAAAACTCTTAAAGTAGGATTTTTTTGCACTCCTTGATGCAAATGAAGTTCTTGCCACAAGTATATTTTTTTGAAAATGTTTTGACACTCTTCATGTTACACCAATCTTAATGTAAATTATAATGCAAATCCCGAGTTATAATTTTCTAGCACACATGGCGTTAATAAAAGATCTACCCAATCGCATGACGCTACTAGCTAAGTTACATTAATTTGGCTATGCAAATTGCATTTGATTTTTTTACGCATAATTTTTGTCAAGAAACAAAATAAAGTAGAGGCAAATAATGCCCTTATTTAAATCTAAATCCTAATTTAAATCCATGGAAATATACTAGTGTATTTAAGTATCAAACATATAATTAACACACTGATTATAGTAAACAAATAATAATAAAAGAAAATTTCAAGTGTTTTATAACGATAACCAACCCAATACATCATAAGGGTTGTCTCTAAGATAAGATTATAGGTTAAAATCTTTTGGAGATATGCTTTCATAAGTTTAGTTCAGTACCATTAACTTAACACCAAATTAACATAAAATAACACAAGTTTTATCAATAAAAGAAATTAGCAATTCAGATAAAATTATAGCAAAAGTCGTATGAGACTTTTCACCACATTTCAATGTAAGATGTTCACTGCCACCTACTAGCATTGACCTCATGTCATTTAAGGTTTTAATCACTTGCTCATGGGTAAGAAGGTGGCTCCTAGGTGTAGGAATGTCCCGCATATGTGTATCCATATTATATATGGCATGTATGTCTTGAATCTCAGTCATATATACTATGAAATACATGTTGATTTAAAAAAATGGATATATAATGCATTATATATGATTAAATATTAACAAATCATGTAAACAAGCAATACATGTTATTCATAGGTCCTAGTATACAATATCCAGTGAAATATAAATCAGAGTAGTATGAGTCAGAGTAAGTAATGTATAATCAATATAAACTAATGCGATATGATCAATGGAAGTAATCCTATAAATATAAAAGTTGTGTAAATTAGTAATATGCCCCTAGTAAGATTTTACCCCTAATGTAACAAGGTGGATCTTAAGTGTAGGAATGTTTTACATCTGTGTATCCATATCATAGATGATTGTATGTCATACATCTCACTCATATATACCACAAAACACATCTTCACTAGAAAAAAATGAATATATATTGTACTATATATGATAAAACATAAGAAAATCATTGAAATAAGCAAATATATGTTATACATAGGTTTTGGTTTTTTATTTTTGAATATTTTACTTTTTTGTATTTTTTGAGTATTTGTTTTTTATTTGAGACTCAATGACCTAGAATGGCATCCAATAGAGAAATTATCTCATGTGGAGTTTCTAGTGATAAAGTAATAGATTATGGGTATATGATCTCATCAAATGTCCATATGTCCTCATCATAATAATCATTGTACCTGTCGGTGTCAATTAAATTTTCCTTTAATTTCACATTGGGTTCACTAATAAGTTTTATCATTTTAAATATTTATGTGACCTTGATAGCATAAAACTAATTGAATATTTAAGTTGCTTAAGATATATAATAATTGTACAAACCTAAATGTAATTGGTTATATATAATAACTTTCCATTCTTAGAAAACACTAGGAGGATTATGCACTTATCTTGTTTTGGATGAATGCAAATCTGTGTCAATAACACAATCATTAATAATACACTAGAATAGTCCTGTGACTACTTAGATCTAGAAATAAAGTCTTCATGTGATATTAGATAGGTTGCACTTCCCTTTATGCCTACACAGTGTGGAATTGCCTGCTAGAGCACAAATCCATATACACTAACTATGATTATTCTATGATAATTTTGAAATATGTGTCTTTATATAATGAGGGTTAATCTATATTCATAATCTTTCAGTTATGTGTGAACAACTTTGTTTAACTTAAATTTTGATTCAAAATCATAACACTTTGCAGTACATAATGAGACAAATCTGAATGGGGATAAGGGGTGGAATGTATGGATTAATCTAGCCTCAAACACCCCCTATGATTGAACATTGCCTACATATCTAATATTTGAAAGAAAGAAGTCAAAATTCATGTTATTCCACTAGGCTAACTCAAGTGGATGAGTGTAGGAAGTGACATGTAGGAGGTCTCAAGGTCCATTCCCCCAAGTTGGCTACCTTTGACCATTAAGCCTCACTTGATGTCCTTGGTGGGTTAGGTCTACTAAGTGTACACTAAAGGGACCTTCATGCAAGCCTAATGGCTATAAGTCCTAGGATCTTGGATTAGTTTCTTTGGAGTAGCACCACAAAAAAGTGTGAACTCTTTTCAAAAGTCAAATTGCATGTAAATTTCCAACCTAATTAAGTGTGTGCAATATTGAGTAATGCTAGTATGTAGTCCAATCCTTTGGATTTTAAAACTTAAAAACCTATGATTTGACCTTGAAAATTTTATTCATAATTATCTCAAGGATTTCTCCTTTGAGGGGTTTCATATTTGGAATACTTATGTAAGTTCCTCCTAATGTGCATATGTATTTACAATGAGTGCTTGATAGATTTCTAGTTGGATGCCAAATGGATAATTTCTCAAACTATAGTTTATATAGGTGATGTGGGTAATTTCCTCTAAGCTAATGTGAAACATATAATATGACCCTTTTGAATAATTTGAATATTGTAAAATATTCATTAAAGGGTGCAAAGGCAAGTCTAGCCTAAATAGATAATTCTATGATAATAGACCTATCTTTGAGGAACATACCTACCTATAAAATAGGAACAATGACATGAGGTTAAGAGATAGTCTAAGAATGATATACATTTATTTGAGTATAGAATAGGCATTTCTTATGTAATATTAATGACAATTTAGAAGGGTTAGACCCATATAAGAGTAAATGGATATGAGGAATGGTAAATAAGAGTCATGTAGTTGAGCATAATTCAAGTAGATTAAGGTTTGTTCAAATGACACATTTCAAGTGTCTAATACCAAATATGAGTGTCTAAAATCTATAACAATCTTTCACAAAATGTTATATCCCAAAGGGGAGGTTAATGGACCAAGTAGTCAACCTAAGGTAAGTATCCCTAACCCTATACTATTTATTTTTTACTTTGGTTTCTATTATTAGATTAGATTATTTAATGTATTCTATTTATATATTAGCATAATATTGTTAGTTCATTTCTCTATTTATGTGATTTTTATTTACAACTCCTACTTAATCTTAGAGGCACTTTTTACTTTAGATTATAAGTTGTACATTAATTATGGATCTTAATTTAGCATCTAATAACACCTTTAGATCAATTATAACTCTTTTTTCAAAGTATAATGACACCTTTATTAGCTTATATCTCTTTACTATTCCTAGTGACACCCCCTTTATTTTACATCTAGATCTCGTTTCAACATCTAATGATAGCTCAGATCTTATTAGGATCCTTGCCTTATATTTCCTCATATATTGTGTGTAGATTCACCGTATATGTCCTTAGATATTTTATGTTAGATCTAGAATGGTCTTCTATAGGCCAAAATAAATGTTTTATTTCTATATAGATGTTTTCCAATGTATGATGACTTATTATGAAGTGCACCATAGTATGACAAATATGGATAATGTAAAAAATTCAATCATTCATCCTAATCTTCCTCAATCTCTAGGTGGGAACAACCCAAGAATCCCTCTTAATCTCCTTAAAGATCCCAAGCTTAGGTTTCATGTTGGAAAATTTTATAATATCATGGATCAATTTCAAAGACCTCATACTAAGATATATATCCTTGAATTAATTACCAAATCCAATGTATATGAGGATATCCTTTAAAAATAATTATAGGACAACCTTTCCAAGTGATAGTCAACCATATCACTTTACTTCTATTATCAAATATTTGAAATATAGTGAGAATGTAATTACATTTGAGAATGATAAGATGCCTTCAAAATATTATTAATCAATACTTACCCATGAACATTAAATTTATAATTAACAATGTAAGGATCATGAGAGTACTTACTAATGATTAAATATTAAATATTTAGAGTGAAACCTTTCTCTTGTAATTAGGCATTGGAAGATAAGTCCTTGCTAATTCAGCTATGATCATCAAGATTTTTGACAACCAAGGCTCTTAGAGAAATTACATTAAATCTATCACTTGGACCAAAACCTGTTGCCTATAGCTATGGAATGTAAAGTTATACCTAGTGATGTGAGCTACAATTATTTACTTGGAAGACCTTGGATATATGACATGGGATCTATTCCATCTAATTACATAGATGTTTTGAGGTCCATACATGGGGGGATTTTTTATACATGTGCCACCAATGATGTTTCATTTATATTTTGTAATATGATTTAACCTAAAGACACTATAGTGCCTTAAAAATCAGCCAACTATTGGGGAAGGTCAAAATTTTATTCTAATAGAATTAGTGGCAACATTTAATTTGATGAAAGTTGTAATGATATGGAATATAATTATGAGAATGCTTACCAATTTGATAACATGGGAGAATTTGTCCAAACTAAGTTTTACACAGCTAGGCCCTATGGAACATAGAGAAGATATGAGTTTGTTTAATATTTTACATATTTGTATAACCCCTAGGGAGTATAGAATGCCAACACATACATCACCAGTTATTTAAGGACAATCAAATTATGTTAAGGGTAAATGTCTCATCGTAGATAATTATTTTAACACAAATAAGCAAAACAAATATCCTGGTCTTATTCAAATTACCTTGAAGAAATATGGATTTGGACTCAAATGTGCATAAAATATGGGATATAGTGATCAAGGCTTAGGTGAATGTTAATAAGGTATAATAAGGTGTGTTATTCCAAACACTCATTCATCAAAACAAGGAACTTGATACAATAAATGATAAGTCAAATGTTAAACAAGGTGATTAAATTCAAGGCCAATGCCAACTCTCCAGTAAGTAAAGCAGGAATCAAACCTGAAGAAGGTCAATGAACTCCTATCAAATCCAGAAGAGGAAGGAAAAAATTTGACATAGGTGAGGTACCAAGATCCACATGAAGGACTTTTAACTTGGTAGCTAGAAGAAATGAAACTTTAAATGAGATAGAAGGGAGTCAAAGAACCCTTAAAGGGCACTTACCAAATCCCAAAAAATGAAGTTTAGATCATGGAATATAAGGGGACTCAACCACCCCAAAAAAGCATAGGTTTTTCAAAAATTAAAACAAAACATGACCCTCTAATAATAACACTATAAGAAATAAATATGTTGAAAATAGCTATAAAAAATTACAGAAACAAACTCTTGTTTAATGTAGAATGCACCAGCATCAGCTCCACATAGCCCTTAGGAGGTCTGGAAATCCTTTGGGATAATATATTTATTGAAGGTGGTACTGTAGTCACTAACAACAATCACTTGACCATATTGATCAAATAAAAAGTTAATAAGGAAGTGTAGATTCTCTCAAATATTGATGCCCCCAACATTAGAATAATTCAAAAGAAGCTGTGGGATAAGTTGTTACTTTTCAGAAATAAATATTTTGACTATAAATGAATTATGACATGAGACTTTAACTTGCCTCTAAACCTATAAAAAAATAGAGGGGGGACCCATGACTATACAGATAGCATAGTGGAATTATATGAATTTATCACAAGTGTCAGGCTTGTAGATGTTGACCTTAGAGGAAATCCTTTCACCTAGTCCAACAGAAGGGTAGGGGATTATATAATTCAATTCAATATCTATAGAGTTTTGGTCTCCATCAACTAAGACTTATACTTTTCCATCTCCCTCTCCTCCCTCACAAAATTGGCTTAAATCATAACCTGATCATTTTTTAAGGTGATAAAAGTTTGAGAATCAAGAGATTCCCATTTAGATTCGAGAGCATGTGGTTACACTACCTAGACATACATAACACCATCAAGGAATGATGGAAGGAACTAGTGGAAGGCACAAACATGTTCATCTTTGTTATAAAAATAAAAAAAATCAAAGAGAAACTTAAAGTCTAGAACAAAGAGGTATTTGAGGATATATTTTTGTAAAAGAAAGTCATTGAAAAAGAGCTACAAATCCTAGAGGAATAGATGGCCACTAGAAAAATGATGAAAATTTGTCCATCATAGATAAACACCTCCTGAGCTCCTTCCACAATCTAAATGCTAAAGAGGAGGCCTTCTAGAAATATAAATCTAGATGCAAATGGCTAAAAGAAGGTGATAGGAATACCAAAGTTTTCCATCAGTTGGCTTCTAAAAATAGGAATTTCAATAGGATCTCTAAACTCATACTTGAGGATGGATCCTTAAGTAGGGATGAGAAGGTCATTGATGAACATATCATTCACCATTTCAAATTTTAGCTAAGAGAGACTTCTCTCTATGATAGGTAGGTAGAGGATATCCTCCTAAAGAATCTCCCCTTAGTTATTTCCTCATCAGACAATTGTGAGCTCCATAAGCCTCCTTCACATGAAGAAATTTGTCAGGCAATATTTTCTATGGAAGGTAACAAATACCCTATCCTGAATGGATTCCCCCTATTTTTTTCTATAAATTATGGGACATAATACACCTTGAGGTGGAGGCAGTCATATGTGAGCTTTTTAGAGAAAGTACTATTCTCAAATAACTTAACAACACTTTCTTGGTCCTCATCCCCAATAAAAAGAGATCAAACAAGTTAAAATATTTTAAACCCATAAGTATCTAATCTACTGCATATAAAATCTATGCTACAACCTCTCCTCTCTTCTCAAGTGTAATCATAGAACAATAAGGAACATTTGTGGTAGGCAGACAAATTATAAATGGTATAATAATAGTACATGAAACCATACACTCCATTGCTAACTATAACAGGGCAAGCATGTTCATTAAAATTGATATGAACAAAGCTTACGATAGAGTGTCATGGAGATTCTTGGACAAGGCTCTCAACAAACTCAATTTTGAGATAAATATTAGGGGACTGGTCCATAACTGCATATATACTCCCATGTATTCCATTCTCATCAATGGAACCCCTAAGGGTTTTTTATCAACCAACATAGGCATCATACAAGGAAAACCCCTCTCCCCCTACTTATTTATCCTTATGTTAGAAACATTGGGAAGGAACATTTCTGTAACTAGGGATCAAAGCCTTATTCAGGGGTTAAAGGTGAAACAAAACTTAGACCCTATCACCCATGATTAGTTTTTGGATGACACATTTGTTATGGGTGAGGCCTCAGTCAGGGAAGCATTTGCCTTCAAATATATTCTGGTGAATTAAAAAAAAGTTTCTGGTCAATGTATAAACTTTAGTAAAATCTCTACCTTCTTCTTGCATACCCCCCTAAATTACAATAAATACTAGTAGGAATCTAAGGGTGTATAATAAGCATGTTACCATCAACATATCTAGGTATACCTCTTTTCAAAGGTAAAATTCTTAAAAACACATGGAATCCCTTGGTGGAAATAATCTAGAGAAAATTTGTGGGGTGGAAAGGAACTCTCCTGACATAGGTGGGCAAACTTCAACTGCTCAAAAGTTCCTTGAAAAAAATTTCCATCTATCTTATGAACCTATTCCAAATCCCCAACAAGGTTGCTACCATAATTGAGTAGATTCAAAAAAATTTCCTCTAGAGGGGTAGGGAAGAAAGAATCTATTTACCTTTGGTAGTGTGGGATAGAGTCTATCTCCCCAAGGCTTTCAGTGGTCTTGGATTATGAAGGTTCAAAAGTATAAATCAGACCCTGTTAGTCAAATTTAAATGGAAAGTCATGAAGGAGGACAAACACTGGACCATAATTATCAAATCAAAGTATCTAAAAAGTAATGAGGATGACATTTTTCTATGGGAAGAAGGCCCCTTGAAAGGGTCAGAGTTTTGGAAGGCCATCTCAAGCATTAAGGACCTCTTGAAGAAAGGTTATAGATGGCAGGTTGGAAGTGGCAAAAAGATAGACTTTTGGGAAGACCCTTGGCTCTCTCCCTCCCTTGTTGCCTCCAACCTACTCTAGAAAACTCTCAAGGAAAATTTAAAAGCTGATTTTCACAACAAGGTTAAGGATTATTGGGTCTTATCCAATAGCAAAACAAAGTGGGTGAAGATACTTGAGGTGTCTACCTTTGAGGAAATCAATCTTGAAATTGCTAACCTCAATTCCTATATTCAATAGATTCGTATAGCTTTATTCCCTGTTGAATATTCCCTTATCTAGCTAGTGAAAGAGAATGAAGAGTATTCAGTCAAATTGGGTTTCTTGGCCAACCTATGTCAAATAGGGGATTGGTATTTTTGGAAAAATCTCTGGGTCAAACACCTCATCCCCAAAGTGAACATTTTATTTTATCTAGAATATCACAATAGAATCCTCATGGTAAATAAACTAGAATAAAGGGGATTAACCATCCCTAATAGATGTGTTCTCTATCTCTCATCTTTGGTATCTATGAATCATCTATTCCTTGAGTGCCCATTCAAATCCCAAATCTAGATTCAACTTCTCTAGTGCTTCAACCTTTGTTGGGTCAAACCCAACTCTATCTTGGACCCAATAATCCAATGGAAGCCCCCTTGAAAAATCCCCTCCTTGACATTCATTTGGTACCTTGCCCTCCCCCATTTTTTTTGGACCATTTGGACTGAATGCAATACCCAATTTTTTAAGATGTAAATGATCAGGCCTTTCAAGCTATTTCAATTGACTTCTCTAAACCAATGCATAGAACTAGTGGACAATAGTTCCAAATGACAAAGTGGGAGCTTAAGAGGTAGAAAATGATATTCTAGTTAAGTGGAACCTTACTCCCCCCTACCCAAACCATTTTCAAATAGAAATCACATGAAATGGGACCACCCCTTAATGGGTTGGCTAAATCTTAACTTTGATGGAGCTTCAAAAGGTAATCTTGGTAGGGTGCGGGGAGGAGGTGTCATAAAAGATGATTATAGAAAGACAATCATTGCCTATGTCATACCCATGTGCATCCAAACCAATCATGTCACATAAGCCTTTGTATCCCTTTGGGGTATTTAGATGATGCCAAATGCCTTCTTATCCCCTAAGATTTCACCATCACTCACATCTTCCGCAAAGGTAATAAGGTGGTGAACACCTTGGAAAACTTGGGAGTTATAGATTTGAACTGGCCATGTGGACTGGACCCCACAACTTACCCTCCCTATCCAACCCTTGCATGATTATGATGCATATCTACTAAAGCCACAGGATGGTAGTGGAGAAACATGTGGGAAATCTAATCATGATTTTTAAAAGTCCTAATTCCACTTTATGTCATAATAATGACACAAAGTTTGAACTCAAAGACATTAGATGTTATTTCAAAAAGGCCTTTCCCAATAGTAGGGGAGTAAAACAAAAAATAGGTATTTTCCCTAGATATTTTACCAATGACAACCAGGAACATAGTTGTAAAAATAAGAAAAACACCATGGGGGGAGATAGGACCGTTGTGAGCCAATTTCATGCACAAAACTCCAAACTAATTATAAATTATAAAGGAAGCTTCAAAGGGGTAGCCTACTATAATTCATGTTAAGGATCAAAGGGCATAATGAGATCCTTGCCAGAGATTTTGTGGCTGGATGGAAGCATAGGTAGGTAACCTTTAGGAGGGTATGGTGGTTTTTTATGAGGAACTTATTGGAGAAGTGACTGGCATGACATGTGAAGGCACAAAGGCCTTCAAGGATAACTGGTGTAAGCAGGAGCTAATACAAGCCTTCTTTTAATCTGACACAATCTACCACATAGGTAATAAGGGCTTTTCTAGAGCTGACCTTCCATGAAGATGGCCTAAAATCTACCTACAGGTAATGTGATATCTCACTCTTGAAGGGTAATTCACCCATATTTTCTCACATCAATTTTTACTACTAAATCACTTCAAAGGCCATAGGATTAACCTGCCATATTATTTGCTCATGTACCTTAAAGTAAAAATTCTAGGATTTCAATAAAAACCTCTATAGATATTATCCATCAAGGGCTTATCCTTCTTCTCACTAAATGACAACCTTCATGAGAAGTCAAGAGATTCACTTGCTTTAAAGTAGTAGAGATAAAACCCTAATAAGGGCCTCTCTATAGAGGGAAGAACAAGTGACACATCCCATTCTACCCACCTAATCCCATGGGAGGGAGGGAATAATGAAAAGAGAAAGGATCATGACCCTTATCCCCCTTAGAAGAGCCCTAGTAAGAAGGGGAATAAGAGCCTTTAGTTCCAACAAAGTATTGAGAACCCCAACTTTGAACATCATTAACTCGAGGTAGTTGAAGTTTTTAAGAGGGACAAGGACCCCACCAAATTTTTAGGGGACATCGGGTAGGGTTTATCAAAGCTCTATGAAAACTTATAGAGATTGTGTAGACATATGGTTTCTTACTTGGATCAATGGAATAAGCTAAAACAAGATATTGATGATATACGGGAGGGGACTAGGGATCAGTAGATGATAGGTGGGGGTAACACCAAGGGTACCCCCAAAGGTAAGGAGGTACGAAACAACACCCCAGGGGATCACAACACTAAAATAGATAAAATTAGAGGCATGATGGGACATAGCAAAACCACAATGGGAGTCTAGAAGCCTAAAATGAGAGGACCAATAAGAAACAACATGAAAAAACTAATGGGCGATAACAAAGAGGAAAATCAATTGGGGTAAATTTAGGAGAGGGATGTGTTTGTTTAATTTGGTCTTGATCTCATTTTTCTAAATTTTTGCTTAAGGATTGTGTACTTCAGGCCATGTGGGCCTTGTTTCCTTTTGTTTTGTTTATTTTATTATATTGAACTATGGTTTTTAGGTCTTTTTAAAACCTGATCTTAACTTATCAAATAAAAAAAAGGTGATTAAATTTAAACATTACCTATTGATGTACATAATAGATATTAATGGCATCATAATCATGAAATTTTTATCAAAGAATCACCAAAGCCTCATCATGATCAATTTAATAAATTCTTAAAAATTCATTATCAAGAGATGAAAAATGTTATGATTTTTTGAGTGAAGATTTCCTTATCTATTAAGTGATGAATAATTATCAATAAATTCATGAATAATTATTATCAATATTTTCATTCTCTATGTAGGAGAGAAGTTATAAGCTACAAGTTAGTGAAGTTTAACTTAGCTAGGAAATTAGATCAAAAGATTGTTTGAGTGAAGATTGTAATCAAAATGTGTAATGCACATGTAGTAATTCCACTTGATGCTATAGTTGGATCAATAAGAGTTGATTTGATCTCATCATGTATTAAATAAGGAGGGGATTCAATCTCTAATCCAACTAGGATGAGACCCACTCACAAGGATTCAATGACTAATCTCCCATTTATTAGATAGTTTCTTTTTTTATGTGTGAATGCCATTCCATTTCATTCCTATAAGTGTGTGGAACTTTCATTTATGTTTTTGTATTTCAATTCCATGTGGAAAGCTTCCAAACATAAATTTTATTTCAATTATTTCAATTTACTTTCCAATATTTCCTTTCTTACAATTTACTTTTTGCAAGTATGTTTACTTTCATGAAGTTTGAATTAGCCTTCTAAGTATTTCATGTAGTTTAGTGTTGCATATACAGTGCAAAATCATTACAAAGCTCTGTATCCTTGGGTTGAAAATTTAATAAAGGATCACATATTCTATGGGTTAGGAAACTACCTTCTGGGGTATATCTTCATAGGTTGTAATATAAATCCTCAAGCTAACATATAACAATAGATTATATATTCACTACACCAATAAAAAAAATTAAAAAGTTGAATACTAAACTAGATTTGATTGTTAAGGAAGAAATCCAAAAACTATTTGCATTGGTTTTATATGTCTATTCACAACTCTGAGTGGATTTACAACATTTTACCAATTGGAAAACCAACTAGGGGCATTAAGATCTATAAAAAACTTAGAGATATAAAAAAGGCATGTCTCAAAGATTGATTTCCATTTCCTAACATTGATATGATTTCAAATTTTACTACTGGACATGAAATTATTTATTTTATGGATGGATTTTTGAATTACAACGAAATTAATATTAATCCTAGTTACCAACATAAAAATACTATTACAACATTTTGGGGCATTATGTTTTATGTGGTTATGATTTTTAAACTTAAGTATGCATAATTTACTTAATAAATACATATGATACATAGATTTCATGATTATATGTATGAAACCATATTTGATTATGTATATTATATCCCATAAAATTCTAAGAAATGAGAAAATAATGTCTGTGATTTGAGTAAAATATTTAAAAGGCTAAAACAATACCAATTTTGATTAAATCCTAAAATGTGTGTTAATACATCGGTTAAATTTTTAGGTTTCATTATATCTAGATAAGGAATAAACATGGATTCAAATAAATTTTAATATATTATTGAGATGCCTCCTAAAAACCTTAAGAAGCTAAAGATTTAACAAGGAAAAATTTAATCAATTCAAAATTTTGTTGCTCAACTTACTTACATAACCCAACCATTTACTAGACTATTAAAGAATTATACCAAGTTTGAATGGATGAAAAAATGTAAAAGGTAGTTCAATGAAAATAAATAATATATTTCCAGTCCCCTTGTCATGATGCCACATATCCCAAGTATGTTATTATTTCTATATATTTCCACAACAAAATACGCTTTTGGGAATTTTCTGACACAAAATGATGATGATACAAAGAAAGAGAGATATATTACATTAGTATAGTGGACTATAAAAATTATTATAACTCGATGGAAAAACCATGTTTGGATGTTGTGTTTTAAACTAAAAAATGTATATATTATATGCTCAATAATGAAACACACATGATTTCTAAGATTGCTCCCTTGAAATACATGATTTATAATCTATATCTACTGGAAAGAAAAACCAAGTGGGGCATGTTGTTACTATAATTGGATCTTAAGTTTGTATCATCTAAATTGGTTAAATGAAAATTTATTGCATATTAATTAGTTGAGATTCCCTTATTAGACCACATTCCTTTAGGTGATACTTTTCCTAATGATTTTGTATTGATAATTGATAAAACTAAGACATTTTTATGGTTCTAAATGTGATGCAGGTGTAGGATTTGTAAATTAACTTATCACTCGCTAAGAAAAGACTATGTCACTAGCCTCTAACATTGTGAAATGTGAGGCACTTATCCTAGGACTCCATGTGACATGCATATAGAAAATTAAATCTATCAAAGTATATGGTGATTTTCAACTTGTGTTTAACCAAGTAATGAGTAGTTATCAAACCAAATAATATAAATTTATGCTATCTAGAAATTTGGATTTGATGAGTTTGAGATTGATAATATTACTAGAAAGAACAACAAACATGCAAATGCTATAGTTAGCGATGCTTCCATAGTTCCTATTTATATTAGTGGTGATCATGTTATTTTTAGTATTAAGAGGTTAGCAAAACCTATTACTTGGATTAAAAAAATTGGAATATTTTATTGGCACTAGAAATTAGTTTGGAAAATTCAAAATATGTGAATTTATTAAAATATTTATCAAAAGAAATAACTCCTACATATTTTTCAATCAATGATAAAAAGGAACTATGAAGAGATGCACTCAAGTAATGCATTATTGGAGGTGTGATTTTTAGAAGATTATTTGATTTAAAATTACTTATATTTTTTAGATATGAAGAGGCTATAATTGCATTACAAAAATTTCATGATAGTGAATGTGGTGGGCACCCTAGTGGAAAGGAAATTTCACACAAATATCATGTTGGAATATAATGGAACATTATTTCCATGAATATGCAAATATGTGTGACAAATGATATAGACATGGTAACCTTACACATGATCCATCTCAAGAATTACAAACCATAGTGTCACTGTGGCCATTCTCCATATGGGGATTTGATTTAGATGGAAATATTTACCCTCCATCTTAAGAAGGTCATAATTTCATCATTATAGCTACATATTTAAAAAAGTTGATCGAGTTAGTACCTTAACCATTCACTCTAGGTGAAGACAATTTCAAGTTTCTTATAACACATAATATTCCAAGATTTTGCCTACCATCTTTGATCATTACTAATAATGGTTCATATTTCAAGAATAATACAATCAAGAATTTTTGTGATAAATACAAGGCTAAGAATACATTATATACTCCTTACCACCTGTAAGGAAAAGGCCAAGTTGAAGCTTCTAATCAGATTATTATCAACATATTATCAAAATAATAAATAATAATGGTAATGATATAATAAAATACATCTAGATTTAGGGGTATATCGAAAAAGCATTATAACATCAATGGTCCAATGACCCCTTATTCATTGGTCCATGGGACCGAATTATTATTTCCCCTCGAGTTGAGATTCCATCTTCGAAAGTTTAATTTAAATTAATTATTGATGATAGTTACAAAGAAAATAGATTACATAAATTTGAAACGTTAGATGAAATGAGAATTCATGTTGTTGAAAACTTGAGAATTAATCAAAATTTTATTAATAAATGTTATAAAAAGAAGATAAAATATAAACAATATAATGCATGTGATAAAATATTGAAATAAATTCATATAATTATCAATGCAAATAAAGAAAAGAACATCTAGGCCTAATTGACTTGGCCCATTTGCAATCATAAACAAATTTGGATCGAGGGTATATCACATTGATACATTGTAAGGAAAGACTTTGAAGAATATAATTAATATTATGCACTTGTGATGATTCTGTGTTTAAGCCTTGTTGCTTATTATGTTACTATGTGATTGATTCATCTCTTTTATTGTCATCTTTTATTTTATGATTGATCATTTATTTGATTCAGTTTTCTTTGAATGTTTACATGTTTTATCTTTTCCATTTGGTTATAGTTGTTATTTTTATCATCTAATTTATTTGTTACTTTATCTTTTATCTTTGTTCCCAAGATTTTATTACTTCTTCATCTTAGTGCTTATTTTTTTAGGAATTTATTGGGGGCAAGAACTGATACTTGTGTTTGACATTGCTATATCATATACTATTGGTAAGTTACATTAATAATAAATTGTGTTCATATGGGGAATTTATTATTCATTTTACGTTGCTTATATCTTACCTTCATATAGAACATATTATCCTTTTGTGTTATATTTATTTTCTTACTCGTGTAGGATGTATTACTCTTGCACTTACATTGATTACGTTTTGCCCTTGTAGGGGCATATTAATCTTGCACTTACAAAAGTGAGATTTTTTTTCCAAGTGGGGTATTTTATTTATATCATATTTTTATGTTAGGCATCAGTGATTTTATGTCTTATCTTACACATGATGTGCATGATTATTTTATTTTTATATATGTGCTTCATAAATTCATCTCAATATCAAAACGGGGACATACATTCCACTCATATTATCTAGATTCTAGACTACATGCTCTAGGCATTTAACACAACTTTCATTCCTATATAAGGGGGAATTCCATTTTATTTATCCTAGACGTACCTAAAACATGACACCTATTCCCACCACATGTTATATTTGGGATATTTGGTAGCCTTTTTTTTTGTACTACTCTAATTATTATTTCTTTAGTTTTGACGTTTCATCACTGAAGACTGTACTTAGAACTATATGTTGGATTTAACACAAATTCAGAGGAGTATACTACACATGGTAATATTCGTACAAACCATGTGTATCATTTTAAAATTTTCCTTTATATATTTCAATATATTATTAATATAGGTACTTATCCACATGTAAATATTTTATCGGGTTTCACAAGTGTATTGGATTTTTCTATGAAAGATTTAGGGGGCACAAAATCTTGTATTCACACTTTTCTTGTTTTACTTTGATATGTATACATATACACATCAAAGTGGGAAATTATGGAGACACTTGAAAATGGCCCTTAGGCATTTATTAGTCATAAAATTACATTATTCTGAGGGACCTATGTGTTTTTCAATTAATGGTCTAGATTATTATTTATTGGCACATTTTATTTTCTATTGTGCCCCCCTCCCTCTTTCTCTCTCCTTCCTTATTCTCTCTCCTCCCTCTATTTTTATCTATTTATGGTGGTTCCCTAGAAGCATACATTGTACATTTCTAGGATATGCCCTTGTCACCCATTAGGGTCCCCTATGGGTTAGTGGTCTTGTCTTGTTAGCATTTTCTCATATATGATGTTGGTTTGTGAACAAATAGTGTCATAATTTGAATTGAAGAAGTCTATAAATACATACGTACATTAGTGAATTTATGGCAAACAACCATATATAAAAATCATCCAAGAATAAAGAAAATGTTAAAGATAATCTAGAATTTGTTGTCACTACACTCTATTAAGAAATACAAAAAAATAAAGCATTTAAACAACATTCATGGTAGAAATAAAGATCACGGTAGTGATACATTTTTATTTCACTTCACTGCTTGGCTAAATGTCATTGCATTAAACATGTTGTCTTTGATATTATATATTATTGAGGGGCATGAAAAGTAGTTGGTGCTTAAAACCCCTACTAACCCTGAACACACAACCTAAAACAAATCATTTTTATGATCCTTTATTGGCATAGCCACCCTATTCGGGATTGAAGAAGAACAATTTCCTAATTATTGGTGCAAGGATTAAAAATATTGAGCGAAGTTTTTAAATCCCCATACCTAATGAAATAAATCATCAAATCTTTTTTTACATGTCTATAATTTTTCATAAATGTGGAATCCACAATTCTGGGGCAAAGAAACATGGAGTGTACATTTTTTGGGAGGTGCTCGAGTCATGAAAAGTTTTTAGGGTTTTAACCCTCTCACCAAAAAAACCCTAATCTACTTTTAGACCATGATGATTATTTCCAAATTACCCAAAAATCAATATACTCTTTAAAACCTCTACTAATCATTTATTACTTTATATTTAAAATATTAATTAAGTTTAATTTAATTATTTTAAATCTAATTAAACTTAATTAAATATGTATAAATAAATGTATTAGATTTTTTTTGTAAAACCTAATTTTACATATTACACTAATAACACCTAATCTAAACCAATTATTAAAAAATATATAAAAAATCCATAAAATCATACAATTATTAATGACTTTAAAAATCCATAGAAGCCATTTTTAGGTGTCGCCTTAATTTTTGAATCATAACTATTACGAAATGGCTATGACACACATATTTCATGGTTATATGTATGACATCTTAAAGGATTATGTAGATGATATCTTAGGAAAGTCAAATAAATGAGAAAATCATGTATGTGACTAGAGGAAAATATTTGAAAGACTCATATGTTACCAAGTGTGATTAAATCCTAAGAAGTTTATTTTCGATGTGACTTCAGTTAAATTTTTAGGTTTCATTATCTCTATACAAGGCATAAAATTGGATTCAAATAAAGCGCAAGTTATTATTGTGCCTTCTCCTAACAACATTAAGAAATTGAAGAGTTTACAAGGAAAAATTAAATTGATTAGAATTATTTTTGTTCAACTCGCTTTATAACCCAACCATTCTCTAGACTATTAAAGAAGGATAAGAACTTTTAATGTAATGTAAAATGTAAAAGGTATTTTGATACAATTAAAAAATATCTTGCCAATCCCCATGTCATGATGCCACTTATCACAAGTATGTTATTATTACTATATGTTTTCAAAATAGAATATTTTAGGAATTTACTCACAAAAAATGATGGTGATACAAAGGAGGAGAAATCTATTACATTAGTATTACTTTAGTGGACTATAAAATAATTACAACTCGATGGAAAAACTATGTTTGGATGTCATGTTTTCAACTCAGAAACTTAGACATTATATTATAAACAATGAAACACATGATTTATAAAATTGGTCCATTGAAATATATAATTTATAATATATATCTATCAAAAATAATAGACAAGTGGGTCATGTTCTTTCTCAAATTTGATCTTAAGTTTGTTTTAGAGAAATCAGTTAAATGGAAAGTTATTGAATATTAATTAGTTGAGCCTTGAGATTAAGACATGAATATGTATATTGATGGTTTTAAATGTGCTTTAGGTGAATGAGTCCAAATTTTACTTATCAATCCCCAAGGAGATACTATGACTCTAGCCTATAGAATAGGTTTTTCATGTACCAATAACATTACAAAATATGAGGCACTTATCCTAGAACTCCATAAAACACACATATAAAAACTTAAAGCTATCAAAGTCTATGGTGATTATCAACTTGTCATTAACCAAGTAATGATCACCTATCAAACCAAATAATATAAACTTATGCCATCTAAAGATTTGGATTTGATGAGTTTGAAATTGATAGTATTACTAAAAAGAACAAGAAATATGTAGATGTTATGGATAATGATACTTCATTAGTTGTTATTAATATTAATGGTGATCATTCTCTATTAAGTATAAAGAGGTTAATAAAACCTATCACTTAGATAAAAAAAAATTGGAATCTTTAAAGGTATTGGTATAATAAATTAATATGGAAAATTCAAAATGGTGTGCAAATTTATTCAATTGTTTATCAAAAGAAATTGCACTTGCATATTTTTCAAGGAATAATAAAAAGAAACTATGAAGAGATACACTCAAATATGTCATTATTAGAGGTGTGATTTCTATAAGATCATTTAATTCAAAAATAATTTAATGTCCTAGATATGAAGAAGTTATGGTTACATTGTAATGAGTTCTTGATCGTGAATGTGGTGGGAACTTTAGTGGAAAGACCACTTCACACAAATCACTTATTGGAACACAATAGAGCATGATATCCATGAATATGCAAAGATATGTGACAAATTCTAGAGACATGATAATCTTACACATGATCCATCTCAAGAAATTCAACCCATAGTGTCACCATGGCCATTCTCCATATGGGTATTTGATTTAGCTCGAAAGATTAACCCTCCATCTTAATAAGGTCATAATTTCATCATCACAATAACTGAATATTTTATAAAGTTGGTTCAAGTAGTACCTTTATAATCCACTACAAGTGAAAAAAATTACACGTTTATTATAACACATTATTTCAATATTTGGCATACCATCTTTGATCATTACTTTTAATGGTTCATATTTTAAGAATAATACAGTCAAGAATTTTTGTGACAAATACAAGTATATTATGTACTCCTTACTACCCACTATAGACACTCAAAATTGGACACTTCATGTCGATTCTAATCTTTCTTGTATTCACTATTCAACCCCCCCTCTCCAAAATCAATTAACTATGTCTTATATTAACACTTTCAACCCCACTAAAATAACTTTTCTTCAAATTTTTAATTAACCTTTGTTAATTTGCCTAATCTACCTCTAGTGGAATTTTCCATAAATTTTAGAATATCCATATTTATGTAAAATAAAAAGGTAATATTACATCATCATAGTGACATCACATGGGAAATTCAATGGAAAGGGAGAGGATTGAAACAAAGCTCATACAATCTCTTACACCTTCTTACACACTCCTCCCTCTTACACACTCCAAAAGGAGTTATGATTGCACTTTTTTTACAAATCTCTTCCACACTCCAAATTTCATTAAATTAACCCTCTTACATTTCCAACCTCCAATATTTATGAAGGTGAGGACTCATTCATATCCCTCCATTTGGATAGTAATATGGATGGTCCTCACCAATTCAACAAGTATATAAATTGAAGATCCTCCATCCATTATAGACAAGATTCTTGAACCTAAACTTATTCTACCAAAATACCTAAGGAGCTTCACAATTCTCAAGCCAACTCTCAATCCAAATAAAGTGTAGATAATGAGAGATTTTTCCAACATGCAAATTTGACATCACCAAAGACCTTTATTATATAATCTAAGCACATACCTCTTCAAACCAGAAAGCAGATGAGGTATTTCAAAGAAGGTATAATTTTTTTTATGTTTTTTCTTCTATTTGATTCATCTTTTGTTTAGTCTTGCTCAAACATAATGAATAGGCTCAAGGTGTTAGGTTCATTCAATCATTTTGATGTGTATTCACTAACGAGCGAACTAACCATTTTTGGATTCTTATGTCACACCCACATGGAAAAGACCAAGTTGAAGCTTCTAATTAGAATATTGTCAACATCTTCTCAAAATAAATGAATAAATATGGTATCAATATAATCAAATACATCTAACTCAATGACCATATAGAAAAAATGCTAGAACATCTATGGTCTAGCAATCCCTTATTCATTGGTATATGGGGCCAAAGTATTATTCACTTTGAAATTGATATTTCATCCTTAAAATATTCCTTTGAAGTAATTATTAACAATGATAGCTAGATAGAGAAAAGAGATTACATCAATTTGAAATGTTAGATGAAACAAGTATTCATGTTGTTGAGTACTTTAGAGTTTATTAAAATTTCCTTAAGAAATATTAAAACAAGAAGATCAAATCAAGAGAATATAATGTGGGTGATAAAATGTTGAAATAAAATCATATAAATACCAACGTGGACAAAGAACATGTAGGAAAATCTAAGCTTAAATTACTTGATCCACTTGTAATCACAAACAAATTTAGATCGAGGGTATATCACCTTAATACATTTGAAGGAAAATATTTGAATAATCCAATTAATAACATGTGCTTGCGATGATTCTATGTTTAATCCTTGTCTCTTACTATATTACTATAAGATTGATTCATCTCTCTAATTGTCATATTTTATATTATGACTGGTCATTTATTTGATTTAATTTTCTTTGGTTATTTTCATGTTTGACCTTTTCCATTTAAATATGGTTTTTACTCTCCTATTATAATTTATATGTTACTTTTTATTTTATCTTTGTTCTTAGGAGTTTATTACTTGTTCATTATGGTGAATCTTTTTTGATTGATTATCCTTTTGTGTTCTTATTCTTTACTGTTGTTTCTTAGTTTGATTATGTTTCATCTTATATCAACATTTGTTTATTTTCCATAATCCATATCATGCAAATGTTTTCATAATCTATATCAAGCATAGGTATTGGGGGAAATAACCCATACTTATGTTTGAATTTGAATATCATATACTATTGGTACTACATTTACTATAGATTGCCCTCATATGGGGTGTCTCTTATTGATTTTACATTGCCTATATCTTGCCTTCATATGTGACGTATAATCCCTTTTTGGTTATATTGATTTCCTTGCCTGTGTATGGTGTATTACTCCTGCACTTACATTGATTACATTTTTCCCTTGTGGGAGCATATTAATCATAAACTTACACATTGCTTACATTTTTTCCATGTGATTATATTGACTACATCATAGGACCATTTAGGGTAGTTTATTATACGAAGAGGCATTCCTACAATGGCATACAAAGGTTTTTCAAAGCTTGTAATGTCATGAGTGTGTTCACTTTTAATCAACAATTGACATGATTAAAAAAAATAAAAAATTATAAAATATAACACAACTGACATATCTTTTTTAAAAAAATCAAACATATAAATATAAATAAGATAAATAAAATAAAATGTTGAAATCAATTAGAAAAAATGCAGAGGATAAAAATTGAAATAAGAAGCATAAAAGGGAAAAAAAAGGTAAGATTTTAAACACTACACATTTTATTTTGTGCCATGTATTATTTTAGTTATTTATTAGTTGTAAAATATTGCCAAACAATGTCAAAATTACACACACACACACACACACACACACACACACACACACACACACACACACACACACACACACACACACACACACACAATGTTTAGTCATATTTTACAACTAAAAAAATAATAAAATGGGATTACATAAGTAATAAATTTCATGGTCACAATCCTAATGTAAAAATTATGTGACCATGAAATTTATTACTAATTTAATTCCATTTTATTATTATTTTAGTTGTAAAATATGACTAAATAATGTAAAAATTGTGTGTGTGTGTACTACAAGTAAAAAATTATATATAAAATAAAAAAGATTATGGATGGCATCAACAAGCGATGGCACCCAGACGATGAAGGTGAGAGGTGGAGTACAGATGATAATGGTGATCAGTGTTAGGTAGGTAGTGAAGATTGATGTATAGAAGGCAATGACAGTGGTTTTTGGGGAAGAATAAATGATAGGAAAAGGCAAATCAAAGGCCAAAGGGTAGGTGTTACTAGTAGCATTAGCAGTAGTGCTAGTAGAATTTAAGGCATAGGGGAGAAGGATATTTGGGACACAAGATCCAACCAAGAATAGGTTTCAAAAAGGAGACACTTTTGGGGTGAGTCCAGGAGATCAGGGGTTAGGGGAAAGGTTGAATCTGGGTAGGGGAAGGAAGAAGAAAGACTTCAAAAACTATTCTGGATTTTTTTCCTCTCATTTTGTTTAAGCTAATGTGTCCATCGAGGAGTTTTTTGAGCTAGAGTAGTCGGTGGATAGAGATCTATCTAATAGAAACCCCTATTAAGGGAGGCAAGTAGTTGCAACAATAATAAATCCACCATGTAAAAGCTTCAGTGTTTTTGAGTTGCATCAATATCTCAAACCCATTTCATAGCTATGGAGATTTTTGTAAAAAAATTATTCTCATAAATCAACCTAACTTAGACCCTATTTTGATTTCCAAAACCTAGATTCAAATACAAAAATCTTCAGAGGAGGTTAAAGTGATTATGGAGTATGCTAAGGAGATTGTAGAAGCAATTTCTTCACAAAAAAAAACACTAAAAATGACTTTATTAGGAGATATTCCCTTTAATTTTTTATGATTCCCCTCCATTTTTTGAAATTTTTGATGCAGAGCTTTCAATTTTATACTTGGAAAGAGGACAAAGATATTTTATTGGTAGGTGTGTTGGAAAGCGGCCATCCTAGAAAATTCTTTCAAAGTGGTCTTAGGAAACTTGGCCCACACTTAAAGCCCCTTCTTTCTCGGTCTTGGCAAATGGATTATTTTTGCTTTTATTTCATTCCTCAGAGGATAGAGATTTTCTTTGGGCAAATGGGCCATGGTTTATTGGCAAATCGGGGTTTTTTTTCTATCCTTGGACTCCATTTTTTGACACAGTTGCTTTGGTGATCTCCCAAGCCTCAGTTTGGGTCAGATTCTATAATCTCCCCTTAGCCATGTAGGATCCTGATCTTTTCAAAAAATTGGTTAGCAAGCCATGTGTTTTGGTCAAAATTGATGAATACATTAGGGTTAATTTGAACTATGTCAAGGTGTGTGTATTTATGGATTTAGCTAAACCTCTACGCCATTCCATTCAAATCTCATCCTCCCATGGTGTTTGGACCTAGTTTATTAATTTTTAAGGTCTTCCCTTTAGATGTTTTTAAATGTAATCAAGTTGATCATAAGATTTCCTCTTGCCCCAATAAAAGCTTTGAAGGATCTCATTCAATGTTCTTGCAAAACTGGGTTAGAAATATTGGTTGTTTGAAACATGATTTGGTTCATTGAATGCGATTTCCATCAAAATTTACTTTCATTGAGACTCCATATGCTACAATATTTTAGGAGCTTCAGGACAGCCCTCATGAGTGTGAGTTTTTGGTGACAATAGTAGTTTAGATCGATAAGGAGTTAGGGTAGCTTTCCTCTCCCTTTTGGGAAAGGGATGTTGTCATTGAGAGAACCAGGCCAGAGCATGTTAACAACTTCCCTTCTTCAGAGGATTTAGCATAATAGAAGGAAAACTCTAATGAGCATGTTGAGGATTGATGAAGAAGATTAAGAGCTAACCAATAGAGCGGTTTTGTCGATTTCACAATAGCCTAGTGATATGAAGACCCCCAATTACAGCAAGAAAGGAAAAAGAGGTAGGAAAATAAAAGCAGAAAGGATACAACCTGATTTTATAAACTTGATTAATGGGGGTACATAAAGGATTATGGAATCTTTTACTACCAATAGGGGTTAATGGGGGTACACAATGGATTATGGAATCTTTACTCTCCAATAGGGGCAGGCCCCTATTGGCAGTAAAAGTTTAATTCAATAGTTGGGCTTCCAAGCATTTTACTGAGTAGTTTCTTTTTTGGTATTTCATTGTTTTCTACCTATTGAATTTTTGGTTTGATTCATAGTCTCTTATTGTATTTTTAGTTGAGGTTTTTGTCAATTGTTTTATTTTGGAACCTGGATTTCCCTTTTTGCATTTTTGTGTTCAAATGTTACTTATGTTTGCTTATTTCATGGGGACTGGGCCCTTGGTTTTGTGCACTAGAAATGGTTACAATTCTGTTAAAAAACTTGTATATATCTTGTGTGTGTGTGTGTGTGTGTGTGTGTGTGTGTGTGTGTGTGTGTGTGTTACCATCCACCAACTTATGTTTACATTTTTTATAATAAAATATAAATTTATCAATTAGGATTGTGAATACAAAATTTATTAATAATATAATATATTGTTTTATTTACTTTTTAGTTGTAAAATACAACCAAACAATGTAAAAATAAATAAATATAATATTATATTCAGTTATAAGTGTGTGTGCATGTGTGTACAATTAAAATATTTTACAAGTCTAAAAAATAATGTAAATTAGCATCCACCAACTGATATTTATGTTTTTTATAATAAAATAAGAATTTAATAGTTAGGCTTGTGACCACGCATGGAATCATCGGGCCGATGCACATCAAAGAAACATATAAGTAAGAAATGATTAAAAATTTATTTTTGCCTACCATAAAAAGTACCTTCTTTAGAATAATATAAATGAATATAATTTCATGTGTCGTGTAGGGAATACATAATTTGAGATCTCATCCATGTTTGAGGAACACATTGAAAATCAAATAGATCTTAAACAAGACTATGAAGAATTGATTAATTGTGTCGATCACCATACCATGTGTTATTGTGAGGGTATGGCCTAGGTTTTGTAGCATCCCAAAATAAGATAGTCAACAATTTATGGAATTTTGTTGGTCAAACTTACTATTGTATAAATTATTCTGTGAAATTGAGAGAGATATTGGTATTGAGGATGATATCTCTCAACGTCTCTTATGTAGATTTATCTAAGATATATATGGTAGTTTATAACATATTTTTATGTTAGTATCAATAATTTTACATATTATCTTACACATGATGCACATATTTTTTGTATATATATGTGCTACACACCTTCATCTCACATCTCAAAAATGAGACATACATTATACTCATTTTATCCTGATTCCAGGTTACATGCACTAGGCATTTAGCACAACTTTCACTCTTATAGAAGGAGAATTCACAATTATTTACTTCTAGATGTACCCAAAACACAAAAATTATTCCCACCACAAGATATATTTAGGATATTTCACAGCCTTTTTTTTAGAGCTTAGATTATTATTTATTTATTCTTGATTTTTCACCACTAAACATTGTATTCAAAACTGCATGTAGGATTTAGCACAAATTCATAGGAGTATGACTGCACATGTGCATCTTTGTAAAAATGACGTGTATCATTTTTAATTTTTCCTCTCTATATTTTAGTATATTATTAATATGGGTAATTATCAACATGTAAATGTTTTAGCAAGTTGCATAGTATTATAGTTTACTACAATAGCTTCGGGGGCACAAAATATTATATTCAAAATTTACTTTTTTTTTTCTTGATATGCACATGCAAACATATCAAAGTGAGAAATAATGGAGACGCCTAAAAATGCCCCCTAGGAATTTATTAGTTTATCTATGTGTTTTTTACTTAATGGTCCAGATTATGCTTTATTAACACATTTTATGTTATTTTATATTGTGTCCCCTCCCTCTTTCTTTGTCCCCCCTTTTTCTCTCTCCATCCTCTATTTTTGGTGGTTTCCCTAGAAATGTATAGTGTACATTTCTAGGGTGTGAGCCCTTTTCACTCATTAGGGTCCCTTGGGGGTTAGTGTTCCTATCTTGTCATCGTTTTTGCCCAGTTGATGTTGGTTTATGCATAAATAGGGTCCTAGTTTGAATTGAATAGGTACACACACACACACACACACACACACACACACACACACACACACACACACACACACACACACACACACACACACACACACACACACACACATTAGTGCATTTATGTCATACAATCATTTATAAAAAGTATCTAAGAATTTAAGGAAATCTGAAAGAGAATCTTGCATTTATTGTCACTACACTCTATTGAGCAATCTAAAAAATCAAAAATTTAGACAACATTTATTGTATAATGAAATATCATGGTAGTGACATACTTGTAGTGTACTTGACTGCTTGGCTGAATTACATTATTATGAAGATGTTGTCTTCAATATTATATACCATTGAGGGGCATGATAAGTAATTGGTGCTTAAAACCTTACTAACTATGAGCACAAGCCCCAAAACAAATCATTTTCCTTATCCTTTATCAATGCTATTACCCTATTAGGATTTGAAGAAGAGAGATTTTCTAGTGATCAACACAAGGAATAAAAATACTAAATAAGGTTTTTGAATCTTCATACCTAACAAAATCAGTCATCAAATCAATTTTTGCATGTCTTTCATTTTCTATAAATTTGGAGTCTGCAGTTTTAAGGCCTAGAAACATGAAGTGTATAGTTTTAAGGACGTGTTAAGATCATGATGATTTTTCAAGGTTTATATTGTCTCATCACAAATTAACTAATATATTGTTAAACTATGATGATTACTTTCAAACTACCTAGAAATCACAATATTCTTTTAAACCCTCTCCTAATCTTTTTTTTTGATAAGTCAAAAAAGGGGCAAATCTCATCTATCATAATATTTCAAAAAGCCTTGATAAATTAGGAAGATACAAAAAGCTATTATATCTGGTATTGTTCATGAACATATAACATAAAAATAAACATAATTGAATATGAATGAAACTACACATTTTCAGAGCTGAAGACCACCACAATTGATCCTTCGTTGCAAACATCCTCCTCGATGAGTAGAGAAACTAAGGAATTTACAAGCTGAGAGTCATTGTTGCCCATGATGCCCAACCTCTCACAAATTACACTCATCTTTCTACCCTAAATAATGTTGTCAAGAACCAATGCTTTTAGCAGAACCTAGAGTTCGTCAAGTCTGGTGCCCATCTCAACACCAAATTACTCAACGGCCTCATAGATTGCTAGTGAGTTGTTGGCATTGAACAAAACTACTTGGATGTCAATAAGTTAAGCTAATTTGCGAGTATCCAACTTGGGGTTGGATTACCCAAGGTTTTCCATAGCTTGAATAATAGAATCCATAGAAGCAAATGAGGCACCTCCACCAAGCCGCGTAGATAATTGAGCATGCGGAAGGTTTGTAGCCATTCAATATAGGATCTTCTCATCCTTGACTCCATCCACCAGAGCTTGCTGCCAAAATTTCAAAGCATCTTTGGTGGTGATCCTAGTCTTCTTGTCTAGTAGGTTGCCTGTATTCAAAATATGGTAGAGCTTCAAATCATCAACCAGCTTCAAAAAGGAGTGGTGCACCTTGTTTAGGGAATACTTGTGGAGTAAACTGTCATTCATTTCCTTTATAGTGTTGACCAATGTATCCTTGTCCTTGCTCTACCTTGAGCATTTGAAGGGGCTTGTGTTGCTAGTTGGGATTTCCTTGTCTGCCATTCTTTTCTTTGTGTCTTTCACCTGCACCTTACTCTAACTGAATCACTCTAAGAATGTGATATATGTGATAGGGGTGTGGTAGTTAAGGTTGGCACATGTCGCTTTCCACACAGTGTGCTATCTCTCCTCATAATTGCCATCTGTTGCCAAACTCTATGCCTAGTAACATGAGTAATGAAACAGGGACTTCACTCACTCATTTTAATCATTCAAATTATATTTTTATTATTTCAATCCACCTCAACTAGCTTGATAGCTATTAAACCTCTATTAATCATTGGAATTATCTCCAAAAATGTTAGATAACACGGTTTTTTAAACGAAACTAGAACCATAGACATTTATAACCAAAATGTACAAACCAACAATAAATAATATTTCTAATCATGGATTGTCTCTTCTAATCATTTATTACTTCAAATTTAAAATATTAATTAAATTTTATTCTAAATTTTTACATCTAATTAAACTTAATTAAATATTTATATAAAAATATATTATATTTTAACAAAAAAAACTATTTTTTTGTCAAATTACTAAAATAACATTTAATTTAAACCAATTCATAAATTTACAAAACCTAAAAGTTATAAAATTTAATGACTGATAAATTCATAAAAGCCATTTTAATAATTTGTGAGTTATACCTATTACCCTTTCCCAACAAAAAGAATCATAAGCAAAAGTTCTTATGAGCAGAATTGTTCTCTTAATGTTATTAAAAGCACATACATTGCAATATTCTTGTCGCCTTAATTTGGGTATCATTCTTCACTTTTCTAAGAATATCTCCTTTGACTCATTTATCCACTTTAATAATTGTGCTTCTTTATAAACGTTCATCCTTTGTTTGATTGAGAATTTAATTGCGCACTAATGATACTTTACTTTCAATATTCTTTTTATGTTAAAGCTTCACAAAAAGGGTATCCTATGTATAATTTTATTAAATTTGTGTCATTAATTTTATAAAATATAATGTCAATGGATATGTTGTATAGAAAAATATTTATAGTGAAAAGAGGTTCCAAATTTTATTATATATAGATATTACGATTTTTATTAAATTATTTTAAAAAGAAAAAATTAAATAACGATCAAATGAATATCAAATTTAAAATTGAAATTAAAAAAATACTCTTACAAATATTACAACTCATTCTTATATTTCACCCACTCTTCCTATGATATAACACCTCTCCTTTTATTAAGAAAAATAAAGAAACTACTCCACATATCATTGAAAATATATACATTCTACAATATTAAATATAAGTATATGTAAAAAAGAAGAAATAAATATCTGGCCAACTATTGAATAAGATTAGGGTATTGAGTCAAAATAGTATTGTTGTTGTTGTTGTTATTATTATTATTATTAAAAAAAAAATTGATTTCTTAAATTTTCAAATATGTAAACTTGATTTTGTTTATATTGAATTTAGTGATTTCGGCCCTTTTTATTTAAATTAAAAGATTTGTTAATTTGCATTTCTTTTTAAAAATACTTAAAAAGACAAGTAAGGTATAAAATATGCACCCTTGATTTATTTAATTGAATTCACTATAATATTGAGTTTATTAAGGTTTAAATATAAAAGATGTCTTTATCTCAATCATTAGATTATTTTTTCGGTCCTGTGCATATATTAAAAATTTCGTTTATTTTTTATTTTTTTTTAAATTGAAGTTTAAGTTTTCATTTTAATATATTAAAGTATTTAGAGAGATTTTTTTTTTTTTGATAGGGTAAAATGCTTTTGACTAGAGTTATAAATCGATATGGAACATAACTGGGGGCTTATTTTTTAAAGCAAATAAATTGAAGACAAAAGATAAAGAGCACCAAGGCACCACCTTCCAAGAAAGAAATGATAGGGGAGAGGAGATCCGAAAGAGCGAAGGAACAATAATAGAGAGGTGAAATGGGATCCACTAGTCATACAGTGGAAGCTGCCACAAACAAGTAAATAACAAAGAATCACCAAAAATACTCCAAAAATAGGGGAAAACTAAAAAAACACTCAAGATGAAGACCTGCTAACTATCTACTAGAGGGACCTATCAACAAGTTAGTACTGCCCGTAGCCCTCATTAGAAAGGAGGTCTTCTAGGGTCCATTGAGAGCCATTGGAGGTGAGAGAGTGTGCCTCTGCCCTTAGTAATTCCACCTCCAATATGTGTATTTTCTTCTTTGAAGAGACACCAACATTTGTAGGATGATTAGAAGGCTTAGAAGGGCAACCCAAGCAGGGTCCCCTTGAGGAGGGATTAATCGAGAAGTCAAATTCTCCTGTAAGGGGTCTTCTGTGAAGGGGAAGGTCTGAGGTATAAGGGGCAATCTAAGGGGGATGGGGAAGGGGGTAGGGGGTACAAGCCCAAGACATCCCACAATAACACTCGTCAACACTAACATGTGAGAGAAAGGGGAGCGATATAACTTATCATGATTATGCCATTTGAAATTCAGGGCAAGTTAATCATCTTTCCTCTTCTAGACTCACTAAGGATGCTGACTAGACTTAGAGGTGCTAAGGTGTGGAGCCTAAAAGCTTCACATATGACCACATTACAACGTTGCAGGTTTACACAGTCACCAGTGTCGGCAGGGGCGACCGACGTCAGTCCGATGCAGTTGCAGAGATGCCAGCGTCGGCAGAGGATCGGCCGACGTCGGTCACAGGCAAGCAGTAGGAACCGGCGTCGGTTACCTGTGCGTCCAAAATGCTATTTCTGAGGACAGAAGCGAGTGTTTGCATGATGAGTTTAAGTCTTAGTCTTAAGTTCGCGTTTCTATTATTAGTAAGATTATTTTTAGAGCCCTTGTTCAAGAGGCTTAACTGTTGGTTGTAAGTGCATGCTCAAGTTTCCTAATTCTATATGTAGAATTAGATCTTCTTAGCTTGTGTGAATTATTGTAGTAGTTCATTGTATGTGAATGTTGAAGAACAGTACAGAGTTGTGTCAATCCAGGTTGTTGGAATTGATTGTACTTGAGAGAGAGAGCTCTTAAGGGATAGAGATCTAGAGAGAGATCTTGTGCATCTGAGAGAGGTGTGGAAGAAAGAAGTTTCTTCAATTGTATTCTTTTTGTAAAGAGTTTTAATACAAGTTTTCAGGGTGGTTTCTTATATCTCTTGTTCGTTGCTATTATTTGATTCTAGTGACTTATCTATCTGATTTAATTTTGCAGTTTATTGCTTTCATAAGTGTAATCTATTGTTGGTTGATCCCCAACAAGTGGTATCAGAGCCTTGGTTGTATGTTTAGAGTTTGATATCCAATAATTGGTATCAAAGCTCAGGTTCACTAACAGGTGGTTCAGATCTGTGTAGTGTGTATTGATTACAGGTTGCTCACAGGAGTTTCTGCAGGGATTTTTGTCTGAGTGGGAGAAGCAATGGTAGATGAAAGTAAACTGAGAATGGAGAAGTTCAATGGCAAAAACTATCAACATTGGAGGATGCAGATAGAGGACTATCTGTATCAGAAGGATCTATACTTACCGTTAGGTGGGATTGCAAAGAAGCCCACAGACATGGAGGATGAAGAATGGCAAGTTCTTGATAGAAAGGCTCTGGGGTCCATAAGACTGAGTCTTGCATCTACTGTGATATCTAATTTATCACAGGCAAAAACAATGGTAGAGTTGATGACTACTCTAGCAAATTTGTACGAAAAACCCTCAGCGTCTAATAAGGTATATCTTATGAAGCAACTATTCAATTTGCATATGCAGGAAGGTGGATCTGTATCTAATCACCTGAATGATTTCCATGGTATTGTAAATCAATTAAGTTCCATCAAAATTGTATTTGATGATGAAATAAAAGCTCTTTTAATATTATGTTCTTTGCCTGAAAGCTGGCATAGCTTAGTAATGGCAGTTAGCAATACTACATCTGCATCAAATATTTTAAAAGTAGAGGATGTTGTTAGTGTTATCTTGAATGAGGAAATTCACAGGAAAAGCATAGAAGAGACATCTGAGAATGCTTTAAGTTTTGAGAGCAGGGAAAGGCAAAAAGAGCAGAGCAAGAAAGGGAGATCAAGATCCAAGTCTAAGGGGAAAGGCAGATCTAAATCTAGAAATGGTAGAAGGCCACAATGCTGGAATTGTGGAAAGATGGGGCACATAAGCAGAGATTGCTGGTTAAAGCCTAAGGAGGACAATCAACACGAAGGAAAAGAAGAAGCAAAGGTTGCACGTATTGCACAAGATGCTTTAATATTTTCTTTGCATAATAATATAGAATCTTGGGTGCTAGATTCTGGTGCATCTTTTCATGCTACCCCTAATAGGGAATATTTCTGTGACTATATCCATGGAGATTTTGGAATAGTATATCTAGGGGATGATGAACCTTATAAAATTATTGGCAAAGGTAAAGTGCAGCTGAAAATGCAGAATGGCAACACATGGGTGTTGAGAGAAGCTATGCATGTTCCTAACTTGAAGAGAAATTTGATTTCTGCAGGAAAGTTAGGGGATGAGGGTTGTACAGTAACTCTCACAGCATAATCTTGGAAGGTGACCAAGGGTGCACTTGTTATGGCCAAAGGTAAGAGAGTAGGTACTCTCTATTTGTGTAATTGTGTTACTAACAATTCTCCTTCTGTATTATCTACTTCAGATGTGGATGAAAAATTATGGCACTCAAGGCTTGGCCACATGAGTGAGAAGGGGATGTCAATTCTTAAGTCTAAAGGTAAGCTTTCAGATTTAAAAAGCATGGATCTAGAATTTTGTGAGCACTGTGTATTTGGAAAACAGAAAAGGGTTAGTTTTCTCAAGACTGGGTCTACAAAGAAGAAGCATAAGTTGCAGCTTGTTCACACAGACATGTGGGGACCGGCTCAGGTAGCTTCTATTGGAGGATCACAGTATTATGTCTCATTCATAGATGATGCTACAAGAAAGGTATGGATCTACTGTATTAAGAAGAAATCTGATGTATTTGAGACTTTTAAGATTTGGAAAGCTATGGTTGAGAATGAAACAGGGAAAAGATTAAAGTGCTTGAGATCAGACAATGGTGGAGAGTTCTGCAGTTATAAGTTCAACTGGTACTGTTACATGCATGGAATCCATAGGCAAAGGACGGTTCCAAGAACACCTCAGCAGAATGGTATTGCTAAAAGGATGAATAGAACAATCATGGAGCGTGCAAGATGTATGAGATTGCATGCTGGTTTACCTTTAGAGTTTTGGGCAGAAGCTGTTGACACTACAGTGTACCTGATTAACAGAGGACCCTCTATAGCTCTGGATGGTGGAATTCCAGAAGAGGCTTAGATAGCTAAAAAGGTAGATCTCTCTTTTCTCAAAGTTTTTGGTTGTGAAGCCTTTGTGCACGTAGATAAAGAAAATAGAAAGAAGCTCGATGCTAAGTCTATGAGGTGCACGTTTATTGGCTATGGCTCAGATGATTTTGGTTTCAGATTTTGGAATTTAGGAACTAACAAGGTAATTAGGAGCCGTGACATTATTTCCAATGAAAAAGTGATGTACAATGATCAGCTGAAGAAGCTAAATCAATCTGGGCAGAGCAATAGTGAATTGGATGAGGTGATGGTCCAAAATGAGCTCGCAGGAAAAAGAAATAATCACTTGCAGGAAAACACAGAGACTGACGTCGACAGGTTAGGAACTGGCGTCGGTAGAACATAAATTGAGGTTGGTCATACAGAGACCGATGTCGATAGGACAGGAACCAATGTTGGTCAGGCAGAATCAGCGTCGACCAGTAACAGGTCTGGTGGTGATCGAGGTCGGTCACTGTCAGAGAATTTGGGTGGACATCGTGTTGTGAACGAGTCTCAGACACCCATCAGGAGGTCAGAAAGGGTAAGCAAGACTCCAATTAGATATTCTCCCTCTTTATTTTATTTATTGCTAACTAATGGTGGAGAACCAGAGAGTTTTGAAGAAGCAATACAGGTGGAGTCCAAGAGTCAGTGGGAGCGTGGCATGGTTGAGGAGATGGAGTCCTTAAGAGAGAACCAAACATGGGATTTGGTTGAATTGCCAGCAGGAAAGAGAACACTGAAGAACAGATGGACCTACAAGTTGAAAGAAGGTGAGAATGGACAGATGAGATATAAGGCCAGATTGGTAGTGAATGGATTTGCATAAAAGCCAGGTATTGATTTTGGTGAGATTTTCTCTCTTGTTGTTAAAATGACTTCTATACAGATTGTATTGTCTTTGGTTGCTGTTGAGGATTTGCATCTTGAGCAGCTAGATGTTAAGACAACATTTCTTCATGGAGATTTAGATGAGGAAATTTATATGGAACAGCCGAAAGGATTTGAGGTCAAAGGTAAGGAGAAATTAGTGTGCAGATTGAAGAAAAGCTTGTATGGCCTCAAGCAAGCTCCTAGGCAATGGTATTTGAAATTTGACAGGTTTATGACTGAGCATGGCTACAGTAGGTGTCAATCTGACCATTGTGTGTATTTTAAGAGATTTGATAACGGTAGATATATTACTCTATTGATGTATGTAGATGATATGCTAATTACAGGATCACACATGTAAGATATCTCTGAGCTTAAAGTGAAATTAGCTCAAACGTTTGCTATGAAGGATTTGGGAGCAAAAAAGAAAATCCTTGGCATGAACATTAAGAGAGACAGAAAAAATCACAGGTTGATATTGTCTCAAGAGGATTATGTGGACAAGGTGTTGAAACGGTTCAATATGCAGGATGCTAAACCGGTAAGCACACCTTTGGCTGGACATTTTAAGTTGAGTAAAGAACAATGTCCTGATTCACATGATGAGGTACAGTACATGAGTAAGGTTCCATATTATTCCGCAATAGGGAGTTTGATGTATGCAATGGTGTGTACTAGACCGGATATTGCCCAAGCTGTGGGAGTGGTAAGTATATGGCCAATCCAAGTAAGGAACATTGGAAAGCAGTTCAGTGGATCCTTAGATATCTGAGAGGAACCAACAGTAGGCACTTGTGCTATGGAGGTTCAGATACTTCTCTACATGGTTATGTAGATTTAGATATGGCAGGTGATTTGGATGGCAGGAGGAGCACTACAGGTTATGTTTTCATTGTAGGTGGAACAACGGTTAGCTGGATATCTAAGTTGCAGAAGGTTGTTGCCTTGTCAACTACAGAAGCAGAGTATATTGCAGCCACAGAAGCTAGCAAAGAGATGATATGGATGACACGGTTCATGGATGAGCTTGGTAGGGAGCATAAGAGTTGCAAATTGTATAGTGACTGTCAGAGTGTAATCCATTTGGCTAAGAATTCAGCCTTTCATTCAAGAACAAAGCACATACAGCTAAGGTACCACTTCATATGGCAGGTATTAGAAGATGGTGATTTAAAGCTGGAGAAGATCCATACAGATAGGAATCTTGCTGATATATTAACCAAGCCGGTTACAAAGGAGAAGTTGAATCTTCATTCAACTTCTGTTGGTCTTCATGATTGAGTTGAAGATGGAGGAGCTAGAAGATGTTGCTGTACAGGTACTGGTGCAACTGTTTATCTCCAAGTGGGAGATTGTTAAGGTGTGGAGCCTAAAATCTTCACATATGACCACATTACAACGTTGCAAGTTTACACAGTCATCGGCATCGGTCAGGAGCGATCGACGTTGGTCTGGTGCAGTTGCAGAGACACCGGCGTCGGTAGAGGATCGGCCGACGTTGGTCACAGGCAAGCAACAGGAACCGGCATTGGTTACCTGTGCATCTAGAATGCTATTTCTGAGGACAGAAGTGAGTGTTTGCATGATGAGTTTAAGTCTTAGTCTTAAGTTCGAATTTCTATTATTAGTAAGATTGTTTTTAGATCCCTTGTTCAAGAGGCTTAACTGTTGGTTGTAAGTGCATGCTCAAGTTTCCTAATTCTATATGTAGAATTAGATCTTCTTAGCTTGGGTGAATTATTGTAGTAGTTCATTGTATGTGAATGTTGAAGAACAGTACAGAGTTGTGTCAATCTAGGTTGTTGGAATTGATTGTACTTGAGAGAGAGAGAGCTCTTAAGGGATAGAGATCTAGAGAGAGATCTTGTGCATCTGAGAGAGGTGTGGAAGAAAGAAGTTTCTTCAATTGTATTCCTTTTGTAAAGAGTTTTAATACAAGTTTTCAGGGTGGTTTCTTGTATCTCTTGTTCATTGCTATTATTTGATTCTAGTTACTTATCTATTTGATTTAATTATGCGGTTTATTGCTTTCATAAGTGTAATCTATTGTTGGTTGATCCCCAACAAGAGGGACACCTAGTGAAGCGATGACCACAGAGGTGATAATGGAAGCAGCAGAAGGGAAGGCCTTCATAATTGAGATGTTGGGTCCATGAGCCTCATAAGAAAAGTAGATTAACTTAAAAGAAGAGTGGCTTGGAAAGGTCAATGAAAGCACAAACATGAACCAAGTTGAGGTTCTAAGAGGTAGTGTCAATCTTCACAAAGTTATGACTTTTTCCACCAAGAGTTTGATGAAGCAATCATTCCTCATCACTTGAGGGATAAAATGGAGCTAAAGACACATCAAAATGGCATTGAGTTAATTCAAATTTGGAGAAAAGAAAGGGGCCTAAGGGTAGAATAAAATACCAAAATTGTTGAAGAAAAACAAACTAGAGTTACACATAAAATCACGATCAATTGGGCTTTAAAATTCCAATAGGAAAAAACCACTCGTAATCAAGAGAAGGAAGGAGGAATAATTCAAAGCCATTCCTTAGAGGTCCATGTTGAGAGAGCTAAAAGAGAAGCAAAATACCCCGCACATTTTTTGATCAAGGATTTATTGCCTATATCAGCTTCCATCTCGAACAGAGGAGGGATAGGGAAAACTAGCTCAAGAACCAATGTGGTAACCTAAATCCAAACATCACCAAACTAAAAATTCATAGTAGAGGTCAAAGAAGACAAACCTGATGCATCCATGAAAAGAGGGGCTATAAAGTCAAAGCCTGAGGGGATCTAAGATTTGTAGAAATCAATGCAATGGTGGAACGTGTTGAGAACATTTTTGCATTTTAGATACACCTAGGAAGTCTTGAGATCTTCAACCACCATATATGGGATAGCCTCTAGAAGAATAGGAAAAGGGACATAAAATGGAGAGGAAGAATAAATAGGGTGACTGCCATAGAGGATATCCAAAGAAGTAACAACAAGGCTAGGCTAGACAAGGGGAATAAGTCTACTATGTAAACCAATCTTGGGCACCATCATAGCATGGGTCCCTACTGAGTCATCTATAGCATAGATTGCATTAGGTCTAGATTAGTCCTATTTAGGTAGCACCACAAGGGGATATAAACTAGGGGGATAAAATATGTTGAGAAACCACCACTAAAGCATATGAAACTGCAACCTTATTGGTAGAATGGATACCCCACATGATGGACTGACACGCTTTGATTGGGAAGAGGAGAACACCGAAGCTACATGAGAAAAATTATTGACACTATTAGAGCAAAGGAATCCTTTATGTAGGCTATCCAAAGCATCCCCAATCTCAACGGTGGGTTCATTTATAACATCCCCAACATCTACATGCTGAGGGAAAGAAACACTCTCATAATATTTTTGGTGAACCCGAGCAAAGAATTATAGACTGAACCTATTCTTACCATGACTTACTCTATTCTAGGGAGGAATGGAATGTATAGAGAAGTCAATTTCAAAAGCTTGCATCGCATAACGACTTGAGAAATATATTTAGATTACATTGTGTAAATAATTTTATTACTGATGTTTTGAATCTACTCATTAGAGTTAAAAAGAATTAATATTAGACATTTACATATTATTTTGAAAATTAAACATTTATTCTTAATATATATATATATATATATATATATATATATATTTGCAATGTATGTAAAATATTATAGTGATATTCAATTAATGCACACTTATAATTGTTAGTGAGGTTGCCTTGAAATTTGGATTTAGTTTGAGAAGGTTGTCAGTGTCATATAAAATGATCTTGATAGGTGTCAAAAGTGGAAAGTTCACTCCTATTAAAGTGTCTATAAGTGTAATCTAACTTTTAGGTTCACTCGTGTAATTTTTCTCTTCAATTCTCTATCCTCAATTTACATGTTACAATGTTGTACCTAAAATTGTTATATCTTTGACATATAGTTCTAAAGGCAATAGATCAAAGACCTACATTGTGGGTTGGGTGGCTAGCTCCATTAACTAGCCCTCTTAACAATTAGATGTCGTGTATTAAAATAATGAAATTGTTAGGAACCTTAGAATAACAAAATATGCCTCTCATGCAACAAATATTTCCTAAATGTTAGATGTCTAATATATGTGCTTGTCTCCAAATGGATTAAATTTTTTTCCTAGTTATAGATGACTTTAAATTTGAATTTGAAAATATTGGCATGCATGTTGACTTCTAATGACTAGAAACAAGGAAATCAGAAAGGGGTAAATGGGTCTATTGAGTTAAAGTGGAAGAGAGATAAAGACTTCCAAGTCCATTAAAAAAAACCTAATGAACTTAAGAGAGTCAAAGGCAAAAAAATATAATATGAGTGTTGTCATGGGGAGCTAAGAATGTGGTTTTAAGCTTTAGAATCAACCAAAGTACTAATATTAATTGATTTAAAGCAAATTGTTTGTGTGTGTGTGTGTAAAACAAACATAAATTGGCATGAATAAAGGCCATGTGGCTAGTTTAAGATACTACATTTTACTCCACTTTGAGGTGCATGCTTAGTCACAAAATAGATGGTGTATGCATGCACATCAAAGTTGAACATGTAAAGGATATTGTTGATGTGTATCTTTGACAATGAAAATGATAATTCTCAAAACCTTCAAACCCACTTTATTGCATAGACATGGGTGAGTGTAAAATAATAAAGGTTAGATATGGAAATTAATTGTAACAAGACACCTCTTTTCTCATCGGTATGCACCAGAAGTCCCATGGATTCATCATCATGTCAAAGAAGATATGTTGGGAAAGTATATTTTAAACCCTATATATCCTCAAGTGACAAGTCTCCGTGTCCTAAAGTAAATTTTAATCAATGGATCATTGGACATTTGGGAATTGAATTTGTAACCATGAAGTCATCTAGTGACATGCCTTCAATCCCACAATCACTGTGAGTATTATTTATATTGATAAATAAAAGGATCAATTTTCAAATGTAGAATATGGTTTCCCCCCTTAATATAAGGGTGGAAAACATGAATCATAACACAACTCGTGCTTAAATAAAAACAAAAATTTCCCCTACAATGCAATACTATGAACATCATCATTAGTATAGTTTCCCCCATATGGGATTAATATATAGTCCAAATGAGTTCATTATAGAATATAATATAGTCATCATAACATATCATTTGATAATATAATACTCAAATATGTATCATGTGAGAGTATGTACTAAGATATTTCCCCATGTGGGATCAAGATATAGCAATTTTATAACACATAATTCATTTGAAATATTGTAAAATTATGTCATTTGTTGACATAGATATAGTAACGAAAATCACAAGTAGTGGGGTCTTGCCCCATTAGCTACCTTAAATATGTACATGATACGGATCATGGTCAATAATGGAGGAAAAATCATGATTAATTCATGATAAGAATCATGAATACATGATGATATGATTAACTAATTAAAATATGATGAATAATAAGGAAGGCGTCTCATACACTATATAACACGTCATACATATCAACATAGTGAACGTGACAAGGCACAAGGGAAGTATATCAAACAATAGAAAACACATCAGACATATGAAAAGCCACATAAAAGGCATCCATAGAACTTGAAATCACATCAAGTATATAATAAACATGATATAGTAAGTGTGATTCATAACCAACGTGAATGAGTATGACAAGGGCCATAGAGAACATACAAATCACATAAGCACAATGAACATAATAAAGATTATGTGGGTCACAAATACATAAACATAATGAATGTGTGCATGGGAACATATCATAAATAAAAAAAATTGGAGCACAGGAATCATGGGTAGTGATAATGTTATAAATAGCATCATAAATACATTGTATCATATGGGTTATGTTTTAATTGATTTGGATTTAGAGATCTAAATAAGCCAAAGCATTGAGTCTAAAATTATATAATATATGTCTAAATTAAACAAATATTATTTTAATAACATAGTATAATTGATTTATTAAAATTTACTATTTATGGAAATGATCTAGAAAATATGGTACTTAGCCTGTTTAGGCTTTGTCCAAGTCTATAACAGTGTAAAATCATCAAAAAGAGCTCTGCAGGGGTTTTCTGTTCACTCAGATAAGAAAATAGAGTGTGAAACCTGTCAGGATCTAGGAGCACAATTGATCACCTTGTATAAGCAACTAAACACAGAATTTAACCAGAATCATATGTAACTAGAATTCAGAAATAACACAGAATATGAGAGACAATACCCAATTGTATTAATACTCTTACAGAAGGAAATTAAAATAAAGAAGTGCCACAATCTTCTTATACCTCCAAGGCTTCCCACACCTTTAAGACTCTCAGTAATCTTCCCTCAAAGCTCTCTCTCTCAATCACGGTCACAACAAACAACTCAAACACAGAGTTGATGTTCACCTCCAACCAGTCAGTATCACTACTACCAGTACACTGAGTATACACACATACTCAACTGAGTAAACAATGCACTCCAAGTAGATCTCCCATGAACTTGCAACAACCTGCAAATCAAACCAATCTTACTTACACATGTAGATCTCACCTGATCTTGTTATACCGTAGATCAACCTGGCCTTGCACACCTACCAACCTAGATCATACACATATGAAGAACCCTTCTGATTCTCCAAACCAGCACCCCTATGGATCTCTACCAGATCTTGTTGTCTCGTAGATCTACCTGATCATACACACTTGGCACTGTGGCACTATGAGGAGCTAACCGTGTTCTCTTCCTTCTGAAGGAGCTAACCTTGCTCTCTCTATCTAGCACACTTTATAATACAGCCCATGGGTCTCTTAAATAGATCCCATACAAACAATAATTAGACATCCAATTACAATAATTAGATATGTAGCTCCAAGGCTAAAATTAGCCTTCAACATGCAAATAACCAATTTGTTAACAAACTGTCTGTGAAATCGACAGCTCCAGAACCACATAGGCGATCGACGTCGGTCCCTGTCTGCCTGGAGATGACCGACATCAGCCGATCTTGATCGATGTCAGTTGCTTTGCTCACTGGATATGACCGACGTTAGTTGCTCTACAACTCAGCAATCTCTCAACAACCTCTTATTTGCATCTTGGTGAAGCTTTTAGCTCCATAACCTAACAATCTCCCACTTGGAGATAAATAGCTGCACCTATACCTGTACCTCATCTAATCTATTTCATGGCTTGTATCCCTCTTCAAGATCAATCCTAAAGACTAACCACCACACATCCTGTGGTGCATCGCATGTCATCCAAGTAACCTGCCACATCCGAACCTACATACCCATGTAGAAGAAGTCCGTGACCTTGCATAGCATGTTAACCTGCTGCTGGTCCCTCTCAGATACTTGAGAACCCACTGAACTACCCTCCAGTGCTTCTTTCCCAAATTGGCTATGAACTTGCTGACAACACCCACTACTGGGCAAACTCAGGTCTAGTACACATGTACTTAACCTCAACATGTGAATCAGGACCCTATTCTGTGAACTATCCAACCATCGGCGTGCTAACTGGTTTCACACAATCATCCAGAGACAAAATCAACCTGTGACCTTCCATGTCTCTAGAAACACACTCATGCCAAAGAATTTCACTGCTTCCAAATTCTTCATGACATACCACTAAACTAACTTTACCTTTAGCTTAGCAAAACCCTGCATGTGTGACCCTGCAACAAGCATACACACAACATACAGTAACGGGGTAATGTTGCAATCATCATCCAACCTAGTAAAGAAAACACAATGGTTATAATGACACTGACTAAAGCCATGCTTTGTCATACACCTGTCAAACCTGTACCACTATCCTGCAACCTCTTCAAGACCATATGACCTGGCCTTCCATCTCACGTATCCATTCACTCTATTCTTCAACCAAGGAATCCATTCGTCTTTTAGTGCTTTCATACCAGCTGGCAACCCTACCAAATCTCCCATTTGGTTCTACATCCTAGGAATCAAATTCCTCATTCATGCCATGCTCTCACTGTTTCCTGGATCCTTCCTGCTCTGTAGTGAGCAATAAGTATAAAGAAGGGGAATAATGAATTTGAGGCTTACTTACCCTTTCAGTCCTCCATATGGGCATTTGAGACTCCTTGACAGCTTGCTGTCTACCCAAAATCCATTCCAGTGATTGACCTCAGTCACCACCCAGTCTACATCTGATTGACGTCAGTTCCATGTGACTGACCTGATTGTCAATGCCAGTTATCTGATCGACATTGATGTCCACCTATTGCTGATGTCAATTCACTGACTGATGTCAGTCTTACCCTACTTGACACCACTGACTTTGCGTATCTGCACATGACCGACATCGGCACCTTCTTGTTCGATGTTAGTTCCTCTTGACTGACATCGGTACCTGTGTTCACCTGTGAGTGATGACTTTTTACTCGCGAGCTCACCTTAGATCAAAACTGCCCTACTTAGAGTTTTTCAGTCCCATCCATTGATCTCTGTCCATCATCTCCTCCATAAACACCAAGGCTTTCCAGTTCTTAAGTTTGTCAAACACATCTGACTTCCTCTTAAGAACATGCATCTCCTTCTTGCTCATGTGACCAAGCCTATAAAGCCACGTCTTTGCAACAGAAGAAAATCAGTAATACAAGCAGGTAGATAAAGAATACCTAATTTCTTACCACATGATAATTCAAGTGCATCTGTTGTGAGAGTTCTTGTGCATCTCTCATCACCCAACTTTTCTGAAGCAATTAGCCTCATCTTCAGAACTGGGACCTGCCTGACATCCTTCAACACCCATGTGTTGGCTGTCTATAGTTTCAATCGCACTTCCCCTTTGCTAAAACTTTGACAAGGCACACCAGCCCCTAAATAAATCTTTCCAAAGTCTCCATGGACCTTAACATGGAAAAATACTCTATTTAGGGCTACATGGAAAGAGGCAACATAATCTATAAACCAAGATTCTACGTTATCCAAGGAACATACCAGAACAACTAGTGCAACAATACCTGCAACACATGTTCCTTTATTTCCTTCATGCTGATTTGCTACCAACCAACAATCTTTCTTTACCTGCTCTTTCTTTCCATAACACCGTAACTGACCATTCTTGCTTTTGAATTCCTACATTCTTAGTGTACTTTCTTCTGCCATTGTTATACTCCCACTCAATCAGAAACCCCTGAGAGTGACCTGTAATCCAAAACAAACTTGCTCCCTGAAACCTCACTCTGATACCAACTATCAGGATCTAGGAGCACAATTAATCACCTTGTATAAGCAACTAAACACGAAATTTAACCATAATCACAAGTAAATGAATTCAAAAATGTCAGGGGATCTAGCTCTACCAATTAGAGCACATATGATTACTTCTCGTATTAGCAATTAAACACGAAATTATACCAAAATGATAAAGTAGCTAGAAACTTGATACAACAAAGAATTTGAGAGACAATACACACTCTTGTATTAAATATTACTAGAAGAAAATACAATAAAGAAGATGCCACTTCTTCCTCCACCTCAAAGGCTTGCCACACCTCAAGACCTTCTTCCCTCTCTCTCTTGCTCAACACAACAACTCTGAATCCTGAGTTGCTATCCCTCCTTGAATGCTTCAGCTGATCTCCTTGACCTTGCTAGCTTCAATGCTTTTACTTGCCTTAGAATAATTAAAATACATGCCTTATGCGTCTTTAAATAGGATCCCATGCTTAAAAAAATAGAACTCTAGTTACAATAATTAGACACACAGCTCGTGACTATAATTAGTCATTTAACATGCAAACACTCGCTTCACTTAACTGACTGTTCGTCAACAACAGTTCTGGAAATACACAGGCGACTGACACCGGTCCCTGCTTGTCTGGTGCTGCCGACATCGGCTGACTGTCTACCATCGCCGGTCTCCTTCTCCACTGCATCTGACCGACATTGGTCATACTACCGACGCTGGTGGCTCTGGTTCTTCAGCATCCTTCCTTGTGTCTGCAAACAGTTGAAGCTTTTAGTTCCACACCTTAACAATCTCCCACTTGGAGATAAATAGCTATAACTTGTACCTATACCTGTACACCATCTATTTTGTTCGTTAGGCTCTGTATCCCTCTTCAATGTCACTCTTGAAGACCAACCACCATGCAAACCTGTGATGCAATACCTTTATCTTTTTCCACAAGAATTTTGCTGCTCCCAAATTCTCCATGACACACTTCTGAACCAACTCTACCCTTAGCTCAAAAAAAAAAAAACTCCCTGTATATGAAACCCTACAACAGTAACACAATACAGTAATAGGATAATGTAGCTAATATTATCCAACCTGGTAAAGATAAAATACAATGGTCAAACCTCCATTATTCTGCAGCATAATCAAGACCATATACCATAGCCTTCTGTCTCATGTGTCCATCCACTCTCTTCTCTAAAACGGGAATCCATCCCTCTATCCAGTGCTTCCTTCCAGCTGACAACACTACCAATAAATACCTATTTGGTTCTCCAAGGACTCACACTCCTCATCCATGCCAAGCTCCCACTGTTCCTGGATTCTACCTGCATTGCTTCTTCCATCTTCCTAGTTCGTGACTATCAGTAAGCAATATAAATAAGGTGAACAACGAACATGAGGTTCACATACCTTTCCTGACCTCCACATGGGTGTTTGAGACTTATAGATCCACCCAACATCCGTTCTAGTGACCGATATTGGCCATCTCCTAGTCTGCTCCCGATCGATGTCGATTCCCTGTACTGACCCCGACTGCCGACGTCATTTCCCTGGACGACGCTGGTGTCCCTCCTGTCGACGTCGGTCCTTATGACCAACGTCAGACTTCTCCTGTCTGACCTACCGACCTTGTTGGTCTGCACATGACCAATGTCGGTATCTGGATGACTGATGTCAGTGCCAAGTGACCGACATCGGTGTCTGTGTGTTCCTGTAAGTGATGAAATTTTCATCTGTGACTTCTTCTTAGATCAAACCTCTGTCCATGCTGCCCTGCTCAGATTTATTCAGCCCTTGTGACTGATCTTTGTCCTTCATCTCCTCCATAAACACCAAGGCTTCTTTGTTCCTGTCAAAAGCATCAAATTTCCTCTTTCTGCCATGAAATGTATTTATGCTTTCCAAATTTGAACACATACTTTTTGAATCAAGAACTTCCATTCCCTTCCTGTTCTTGTGACCAAGCCTATTAGGCCACATCTTCAAATCTACACCAGAAGTAGAATCAGTAATACAAGTGGGTAGATAAAGAGTACCTACTTTCTTACCTCTTGCTAGAATAAGTGCTCCCTTGGTAACTTTCCAAGAATCCGTTGTGAGGGTTATTGTGCATCCCTCATCTACCAACCTTCCTACAAAAATCAGACTCTGCTTCAGAATTGGAACATGCATGACCTCTTTCAACACCCATGTGTTGTCAATCTGCAATCTCAACTGCACTTTCCCTTTGCCAACAATCTGACAAGGCGTGCCATCCCCTAAATAGAGCACTCCAAAATCTCCCTGTTCATACTCATAGAACAAATCTCTGTTTGGGGATGAATGAAAAGATGAACCAAAATCTAAAATCCATGATCCTACCTGACTATCCGAAGAAAGTATGAGAGCATCTTGCATCACAATATTTGCATCCTTTGCTTCTTCCATACCTGCATGTTGATTCTCTTTATCTCTCAACCAACACTCCTTTGTATGTCCTTTCTTTCCACAAAACTAGTAGGTAATACCTTTGGACTCGGATCTCCTTCCTGACCTTGATTTCCCTTGCTCAACCTTTTCCCTTTGTCATTCCCTGCTTTCTGCACTTAGAGCATTCCTTGATGATTCACCTGTGCTTCTCCTACGTATTTCCTCATTCAAGATCACACTCACAACATCATCAAATTTTAATATTTTAGAAGCAGATGCAGAATTACTTACTGCCATAACCATACTGTCCCAACTTTCAGGCAAAGAACATAAAATCAAGAGAGCCTTTACCTCATCATCAAAAACAATATTGACTGAAGCTAGTTGGTTTACCAAACCATGGAAATCACTGAGATGAGTATGTACCGATCCATCTTCCTACATTTGCAAAGTAAATAGTTGCTTCATAAGATATACCTTATTAGAAGCCGAGGGCTTTTCGTATAAATTCGCCAAGGACTTTATCAACTCTTCCATTGTCTTACACTGTGATAAGCTGGAAATCACAGACGATGCAAGGCTCAACCTTATGGAACCTAGAGCCTTCCAATCAAGAATGTTCCATTCTTCATCCTTCATATCTGTGGGCTTGCATGCAACCCCACCCAACGGTAAGTACAAATCCTTTTGATACAGATAGTCCTCAATCTGCATCCTCCAATGTTGATAATTCTTGCCGTTGAACTTCTCCATTTGTAGCCTACTTTCTTCTACCATTGCTGAACTCCCACTCAATCAAAAAACCCTGTGAATGACCTGTAATCAAAAAACAATACCCTACTTCTTGCAAACCGTAGCTCTGATACCACTTGTCAGGGGATCTAGCTCTACCAATTAGAGCACATATGATTACTTCTCATATTAGCAATTAAACACAGAATTATACCAGAATGATAAAGTAGCTAGAAACTTGATACAACAAAGAATTTGAGAGACAATACACACTCTTGTATTAAATATTACTAGAAGAAAATACAATAAGGAAGATGCCACTTCTTCCTCCATCTCAAAGGCTTGCCACACCTCAAGACCTTCTTCCCTCTCTCTCTTGCTCAACACAACAACTCTGAAGCCTGAGTTGCTATCCCTCCTTGAATGCTTCAGCTGATCCCCTTGACCTTGCTAGCTTCAATGCTTTTACTTACCTTAGAATAATTACAATACATGCCTTATGGGTCTTTAAATAGGATCCCATGCTTACAAAAATAGAACTCTAGTTACAATAATTAGACACACAGCTTGTGACTATAATTAGTCATTTAACATGCAAACACTCACTTCACTTAACTGACTATTCGTCAATAGTAGTTCTAGAAATACACAGGCAACTGACGCCGGTCCCTGCTAGTCTGGTGCTACCGACGTCAGCCGACTGTCTGCTGTCGCCGGTCTCCTTCTCCACTACATCTGACCAACGTCGGTCATACTGCCAATGCCGGTGGCTCTGGTTCTTCAACATCCTTCCTTGTGTCTGCAAACAGTTGAAGCTTTTAGCTCCACACCTTAACAAGAAATAACACAAAATATGAGAGACAATACCCAATTGTATTAATACTCTTACAGAAGGAAATTACAATAATGAAGTGCCACAATCTTCTTACACCTCCAAGGCTTCCCACACCTCTAGGACTCTCAGTAATCTTCCCTCAAAGCTCTCTCTCTCAATCATGATCACAACAAACAACTCAAACACAGAGTTGATGTTCACCTCCAACCAGTCAGTATCACTACTACCAGTACACTGAGTATACACACATACTCAACTGAGTACACAATGCACTCCAAGTATATCTCCCATGAACTTGCAACAACCTGCAAATCAAACTAATCTTACTTACACATGTAGATCTCACTTGATCTTGCTATACTGCAGATTAACCTGGCCTTGCACACCTGCTAACCTAGATCATACACATATGGAGAACCCTTCTGATTCTCCAAACCAACACCCCTGTGGATCTCTACCAAATCTTGATGTCCCACAGATCTACCTAATCATACACACTTGGCACTGTGGCACTATGAGGAGCTAACCATGCTCTCTTCCCTCTGAAGGAGCTAACCTTGCTCTCTCTATCTAGCACACTTTACAATACAGCCCATGGGTCTCTTAAATAGATCCCATATAAATAATAATTAGACATCCAATTATAATAATTAGATATGTAGATCCAAGGCTAAAATTAGCCTTTAACATGCAAACAACTGGTTTGTTAACAAACTGTCCATGAAATCGATAGTTTTGGAACCACACAGGCGACTGACGTCAGTCCCTGTCTGCCTGGAGATGACTGACGTCAGCCGATCTTGATCAATGTCAGTTGCTCTGCTCACTAGATATGATTGACGTCGGTTGCTCTACAACTCAGCAACCTCATGTTTGCATCCTGGTGAAGCTTTTAGCTCCACAACCTAACAAAACCTTTTGGGATGAGTTTGGGGCTATATGAACACATGTGGTTGCCAGATTCATCTAGGTTCTATCATATTCATCCAATATACATCCATTGATCAATGATAAGTAGGATAATTGTGTTTGTGCCTACAAGCATATCTTATGTAATCATATTTCTTCACATATATGTGAACAACTATGTTATATTTATCCTTTTTTTTAAACCTTATATTGCATGCTTGAGATGAATATGACCTATAAAAATGGGTTATAAATGATGGGTTCAGCTGAATTCAACCATCCCTATTGAGCCTACATTTCAATAATCTTGATAGGCTTAAACTGTATGTAGTTTTGCCACCTAGTTGAGTGTGTGCAATCAATGTAATAAAAACATGTTGTGAAATCTTATGTAAGGATTTAAACACTTTATAACCTATGATTTTTACCTTAAAATAGTATTAATACTTGTCTCAAGGCCTACTTATTTAAGGGGTTTTAGATTTGGAAGCTTCAAGGTAGTTCCTCTCAATGTAAAAATATTTTCCAGTGATAGGTAGGTGCTTGTTAGATAGATGCTAGATAGGAATAGGCTTGGAATAGATTTTTATAGATATCTAACTCTTTGGATAATTTTTGTACATGTCTATAGGATGAACATGCGACCTGACCCATAGGAAAGATTTTAATATTGGAAAATAGGCATTAAAGGGTCTGTGGATGAGTTTGACTAAGGCACACATCTCCAATAATTAGATCTATTTGATTGTGGTTAAAACCTTCCAAAAATGAATAAATAGTGATATAAAATTAGGATATAGTCTAAGTAAGATAATAATTTGTTTAGGTAGAGACTAATGAAAACATGTATATTAACAATAGAAAATTGGGAAGGTCAGACCCATAGATAAGAGAATGGTTAAGAGAGAGAGAGAGAAAGATTTAGTTATGTGCACAAATTTCATGTAAACCAAAGCTTGGTTAAAACTGATATTATAAAGTGTCTAATACCAAATATAAGTGTACACATTCCCCCCCTCTTAATTATAGTAATGTAAGTGCTAGAGTAAAAGGATGAAAGGAAATGCATGTGTTTAATATTGTAGGTGCTAAGTGTTGCACTTGTTAAACCTATAATGAAACATGTAGAAATTAGTTTTCACTTATGATATAAAATCTGAAGTTAAAAACACTAAATACATGAAATTGAAATAACAATGAATGAATATACCTCTATGCATGTGGACGAATTTGGGTTTTCGAGACAATGGATAATGGGGTGATTATGCCCCTTGAATATCCCACTGTTAATACCATGGGTGGAGTTGAATATGCCCCAACCTTTAATAGAGATTAAAAAGTGCTTATAATTTAAGTCACACAAAACCTCAACCAAATTATTCATTGTAATTTCTTCTAGAGAATGGGACCACCATGGGATTCAATAAGTCTAAGCATATGAGAATATGTGAATCTAAGTAATTTTTATAGATCATCAATTAAAATGGAGTATATGATTCAAAATGATAATTTAAGTATGATTAAAACTTGAGTAAATGATTTTTTAGAATCTCACTTATGCCCTGCATATGCCCCCAAACGTAAAAATGTGTGGAATTTAAGTATTATAAATTATGTCAAAATATCATGATATCTTAAAACTATTTGCCTATGTCAGGCGTATACCCCCTCTGATAACCTATGTAAATTTTCATACAATATGCATAATAATATCTTAAATTATGTGAAACATCACTCAAATTCTTATAAAATATCTCGCATGTGCCCTTAATATGTATCAAATCTATCATAATCTATGTCAAACCTATAACAATCTACATAAACATGTAATAATTTGAAAAATATGTGCCCAAAATCTAATTTTAAATGCCCAAATCTTGAATATATATGTGCAAAGTACGTAGTCTCTAAGATAAGCCCACTATATATGACCCCCTTTTAAAGTGATGAAAGTATCATGTGAATTAATCATCTCAAAAGAAAAGTTATACACATCATGTTGTATAAAAACATGTAAACATGTAAAATCATGTGTTAATATGATTAAATTATGTCGTCATAGAAATATTAGATCATCTAAGCATATATATAACATGTCTTAAGGCACACAAGTGTCATGTCAAGATATATATAGTAATGAGATACACAAAGTAGATTCAACATAGAAATGAGCAAAGAAACACTAAGATATTAACAATTTATAAAATGCATGATATGTATCATGACACTGCATACAATAATAATAATGTGTGATATGGATCATGGATTCACAATATCAGTATATTATCCTAGATGTATCCACACATAACAAATAAAGTCACACTCAATTTCATGGCCATGACACATGCAAGTAATCATAGAAACACACATGATAACACACATATTCAATCAAAGTAATGACTCACATAGTGAACACTCAATGTCATATAAATAAATGATCACATAGAAACAAAGTTACACAATGAGCTAAAAAAGTAAGAGTCATGCATAAACAAGGTCACACAATGAACTCACTGAGTATAGGCCACACATATAAAAGGTCACATAATGTAATGCATAATTAAGGATCACAACATGCAACACACAATAAAAAATAGCATGCATAGGACAAGCAAGACTAATCTACATAATAAATTTACGTAATCATCATATATAAAGTATATAGTATCCAGAGAAACAGAGCTATAAATAGTTAGATCAATGGGTGAGATTAATAATCTAATAAAGATATAACTCTAAAATTTAATTTATATCAATAGATATGGAATTCAAGCATACACTTGTATGTAAAATACTAATATTTATTATTCTAATTTGACAAGGGCATATGCTAAATATAGAAAGTACTAAAGAGGTCATAATACTTATCTTTTTTGGGTGATTGTTTGATTGTGTCTATATTTTAGAAGTGAAAATCAAAGATAAGTAGGATCATTTTTCATTCAGATCTGGAGCCGATTCATTATCTATGTTATGTTAGTTTTGAAGGATTAGATCAATATCATTAGTTGATATTGACCTACTGGTTATACTGACCTATGGAGAAATAGGGCACAATCACTATATAGTCACCTACAACTGTCTTTGCTTGCTCTATGTTTGTGATCTTTAACCTTGATGATTTAATTACGCCATAAATCAGTCTTTTTTTCCTTGAAACCCTAGGTGTGCTTGTGAGGGTTTAAAACTATGAAAATTGGGGATTTTAATTCATTGAACTTACCCCAATCACTCTCGTCTAATGATTGGCCACTACTTGCATATCCAATACTCCTAGTAGGGAAATCAAGCCATACATAATTCTCAATGAAATTAGTGATGTGGCTTTGGTACTTAAAAATGCTTGATTTGAATTGACTTTTGAGTGCTTCAAATGTGACTTGTGACTTCTCTTAGTGATAGGTTTTTAATTTGGGAAGAGTACAATAGATTTTATCAGTGTGAAATAATGTATAGATGTATATCAAATAAATTCCAAGTCTCTTTTGAATGAGACATTATTTTTTATATATGGATCTAATTAAATAACAACATGCCACTGATATGATAGGATGATGGGTTGACCCTAAGGATGTTTTTTATTTTCTAAAATATCAGTGTCTAGGATCAGGTCAGTACCAACTAGATGAAGTTAGTATCAACTAAAAATATTGAGTATATCTAGTAGAACTAACCAGTGTATAGGAAAAATGAACTAAGAGTCTGGAGATGTCTTTACATGATATTTAGTAGGTTTGAAATAGATGGTGAGGTTCTTGTAGGTGTGTAACAATAGAATGAAAGGGTTGGATCAAAAGATAACATGCACATCTGATAGGATACGAGCTTAGGACCTTGTTTGTGTGCTCAAGTCATGCATGGTAAAAGTGTGTCAAGCTTGTCATTGTAAAGTAATAAAGACTATATTTTAGTATCTATAAATTCCACCCTATTATTCTAGTAATCTAAATGATAAAGTATAATGATAAAATGTACCTAAGTGTGTATAACACACTTTGTCTTTAATGGATCCAATAAAAGACTATATTTTTTTGTATATAATGGATCCAAATAGACAATTTTGCTCCATGAAAACTTGTAATGGAAATGAAGTAGTCAATGTCCACATGTGAAATCCAAAATCTGAAATTGAAAATTGAAAAAAATTTAAGAGCAATGGAGTACACCTATATCTAAGTAAACCATGTTGCCCTATAACTTGTTGGAGATGATGCTTCCTTAATGAAGCATTAAAGAATTGTCCTTCCTTATTGAATCATTTGGAGAGTTGAAGTGGTCATGCTCCAAACTTCATGGGCATGGGTAAAATTATATAACATATTAACCCAAACATCTATGCAAGAAAAAAAGAGAAGCATTAGGTTGAATTTTCTCAAAGAAACAATTATGCAAATAAATGAGAGAAACAACAATCCATGTTCACTCAAATTAAATGAATTAACCATTGCATATGGATTCACTCAAGTTTGATGAAGCTCACTCCATGTGAAAATAAAATGCATGATCAAAAAAATATGAATGATGTTCATGTCCCCATCATGTATTTAGGTTTGATAAGTGTGAAGTTGAATGGTAACCATTTTACATTATAATGTAAACTATATTTTTTTGTATGTTCATGAACTAGTATCACACCCCTCCTAAATCTTAAAAATGTGCATATATGTGTGCTTGAATAAGTATCATTCCATTTAAATGAGTGCCAACTGATATATAATATTATACATCTATATGTTGAATTTTGATAACCTATATATCAAATGTATGTGTATGTGAAAACTAGTAAATTGTTATGTATATAACCGTGCATATGAACCTAAGTGTTTATGAATCTATACTAAAAATATGTGTAAATTGAGTGCATATCTGTGGCATATGCCCCCATAATTTGTATTGATGTGTCAACATATGTCATGTAACTAAACCATCTAATATTTGAGCCATTTTGAATCTTTGAAGTCTATAAAATATCTACTCTTATATGATTTAATACTCATGGAGGCTTATATCTTTATGAAAATCCTACTGTAATGCCCCCTTTTGAGATGAGGGATGTATTTTATAAGTCGTTCATCTTGAAATAAGAGTTGACTATATCATGTCATGTGTTTTACCCTATTTTTGATGAAACACAATAAATTTTATTTAATTATATATGTGTAAAAGTAGAGAATATCATAATGCTAAAGATATAAAATAATCAACAATTTTGATTTTGACAAAATGTTAAATATTAAAACCTACCATTTTATAAAAAAATTAAGAAGAGATATACAATGCTTGTACACATATTTATGTTGACTATTTTGATAGTCTATTAGTGAAAATCAATGAATAAATGACTATACAATTTTAGGAACATGAATAGGATTAGAAAACAAAATTGGATGGGTACGATGTAAGTGGATGGAAATGCAATGCATTAGAATCCATTGATTGTAGACTTGTATGAGTTGATTATAATAGGAAATGATACAAAAAATATAATTTTATAAATGATAAATTAGCAATAAGATTAGAAAGTATCTTTGGACACAACCATTGTAAGAGGACTAGAACCCAATGTGTTTGATTTTATTGACCATAGACTTGTCCTAGTTGACTATGCCAAAGAACTATTTGTTTCACCTTTTACGCATGTGAATATTAAACAATCTAAGATATCCCAATTAGGATTTTACCATGTAGAAATTATTGTATCCTCTTGTCTTTAAAACCCTAATTTAAATTTGATAGCCTAAAAACTTGCAAGAAAAGAGGGGAGTTTAGTGAGATGAGATAATCTTAATCATCCCATTGATGATGGACCATTATCTATGTATCTAGTACTCCAGGGATGGAAATCAAAACCATGTAGTTATCCCACCTAGAGTTAATATGAAATTGTGTTCCTTTGACTGTATATATGCAACTAGAAGATAACTTTGATACTTGATAATCATAGATCTTAAATTGCTTTAAAAGGCTCTTGTCTTGGCTTATGGCTACTCCTTGTGAGTGATCTTGAATTTGGAAAGAATAGGGATTTTTTGATCAAAGTGTAATAGTTTTTATCAGAGGTGCCTAAAAATACTCTAGGACATGTTAATTATAGGGATAACTTGCATAATGAACAATAACACCAGACACATAAGATATGACAATATTATCTACCATCTAAAGTGTACAAAGATACACCTAAGAGTAATAAGAAATAGATACTAACAGAAGTTGGACCATAATTAGTATAACATTTAATAATATATTAAAGTAAAATATACTCACTACACATAAACCATACATAAAAGAAGATAATGAAAACCATAATAGAATGAATCTATTAATCTCTATCAACACATTGAACCAACTTCTATTACAACAAAGTGTTATATATAACATTATACAATTTTGTTGTCTCTTCACATTATAGCCTTTTGAGATACAAAAGGAAAGACTCTTCACATTCTTCTATTGTCTAATTAGGGTTACAAGGCCGAATACATACAAAAGTTATACAAAAGATAAAATCATACACTTTGCACATGTGTCCATATAATAGACATTTTGGTTTTACCAAGCTCCATTATTCATCCAACACTTTCCCAAACTTAAATATTTGTCTCATCCTGAGACAAAGTCATAAGCTGATTTGAATTGAGCTAAAAGGATAAGCCATAAAAAAATTTACAATTATCAATTCAGGTGTCATTTACTAGTTTTCACCCTTTGCACACTACTTAGCCTAACTTTTAGGTTTTCAACTAATTAATATACTAGCCTACCACCCTTTCAGGTTTTTAGTAGACTAGCATAACAAGGTGGCTACCCTTTATGTATTTTTAACCATTCTGGCCCTGCTCCTAATGTTTAGACTAATTAAAAAAAAAAACTAAAATATGCTTGAAGTCATAAAAAGGAAGTGTGAAAACCTTAATACTACAATTGAGGAGGCATTTGGCTAGGTGGCTATGGAGGTTGATGTGGTTGGGCAATTGCTTACCCATTAGTTTTTTATGTACCCTTTACCAGAGGTAGTTGTAGAGACTACGCCTTTGTGTCTATGTTCCTTTCTTGTATGATTCATCAAAGATATTGTGGCGGAATGAATTGGGGCTCATTTATTATCTAGTCAATATCCAAATTAACTTGAGCTAAATCCTACTTGAATATTTTCTAATTTGTGAGAAGTTTATATACCATGGTAAGTAGAATGCATAGTGGTACCTGGATCATCATAATATTTTTTAGATCATCATCATATGTGGTTATAAGCAATGCATTGACATTAGATAGTTTCATATAAATGTCCACGATGAGCTCATTCAATCTGTATGTTGTCCTTTGAGCTTGCATGGCTAGAAAAGTGTTGCACATTATTTCATTATGCCATAGTTGTAGCTTCTATATAGTAGCATCCTTATAATCTAAAAATTGTCTGAGTGTGCCACTCATTTTCTCTATAGTTTCCATTCGATCCTCCAATATTGATTTAGCATTTATCTATAGTGGTAAATTCATGCTTCATAGTAGCCATAGATTGATTAAGATGTCTCTAGTTTAACATATCTTGGGCTATCTCCTTGGACTACCTGTTGGGGGATCAAACCAACAATAGATTACACTTGTGAAAGCAATAAACGCGGAAATAAATCAGATAGATAAGTAACTGAAATGATAAATAGCACAGAACAAGATATACAAGAAAACACCCTGAAAACTTGTATTGAAACTCTTTACAATAGGAATACAACTTGAAGAAACTTCGTTCTTCCACACCTCTCTCAGATGCACACAAGATCTCTCACTAGATCTCTATTCCTTAAGAGCTCACTCTCAAGTACACTCAAATCCAACAACCTGGATTGATGCAACTCTGTACTGTCCTTCAAACATTCACAATGTTCTACTCTTACAGTTCTACACTCATTCTACAATTCTAAGCTAAGAAGATCTTCCTACATATAGAAATTAGGAAACTTGAGCATGCTCTTACAACAAACAGTTAAGCCTCTTGAACAAGGGCTCTAAAAATAATATTGCTAACAATAGAGACACAAGCTTGAGTCCACGACTCAAACTTATCATGCAAACACTCGCTGCTGTCCACGAAAATAGATTTCTAGACACGCAGGTAACCGACGTCGGTTCCTGCCTGTTCGCCTGTGACCGTCGCCGGCCGACCCTATCGCCGACGTCGGCGCCTCTGCAACTGCTACTAACCGATGTCGGTCGCTCCTGACCGACGCCGGCATCTGTGTAGACCCGAACCTGTTTAAGTATGCTCCTTGGTGAAGCTTTTAGCTCCACACCCTAACAATCTCCCACTTGGAGATAAAACAGCTACACCAACCTGTACAGCATCATCTTCTTGCTCCTCCATCTTCAACTCAATCATGAAGACCAATAGAAGTTGAATGAAGATTCAACTTCTCCATCGTAACTGGCTTTGTTAGCATATCAGCAGGATTCTTGTCTGTATGAATTTTCTCCAGCTTCAACTCACCATCTTCCAATACCTGCCGTATGAAGTGGTACCTTAGCTGTATGTGCTTGGTTCTAGAGTGAAAGGCCGAGTTCTTGGCCAAATGGATTGCACTCTGACTGTCACTGTACAATCTGCAACTCCCATGCTCCCTTCCAAGCTCTTCCATGAACCGTGTCATCCATATCATCTCCTTGCTAGCTTCTGTAGCTGCAATGTATTCTGCTTCTGTAGTTGACAAGGCTACAACCTTCTGCAACTTAGATATCCAACTAACTGCCGTTCCACCTATAGTAAAAACATAACCTGTGGTGCTCCTCCTGCCATCCAAATCCCCTGCCATATCTGAATCTACATAGCCATGTAGAGAAGTATCTGAACTTCCATAGCATAGGTGCTTGCTGCTGGTTCCTCTCAGATATCTAAGGATCCATTGAACCGCTTTCCAATGTTCCTTACCTGGATTGGCCATATACTTACTTACTACTCCCACTGCTTGGGCAATATCTGGTCTAGTACACACCATTGCATACATCAAAATCCCTACTGCGGAAGAATATGGAACCGTACTCATGTACTCTACCTCATCATGTGAATTGGGACATTGTTCTTTGCTTAGCTTAAAATGTCCAGCCATAGGTGTACTTATCGGTTTTGCATCCTGCATATTAAACCTCTCCAACACCTTGTTCACATAATCTTCTTGAGACAATATCAACCTGTGATTTTTCCTATCTCTCCTAATGCTCATGCCAAGGATCTTCTTAGCTGCTCCCAAATCCTTCAAGGCAAACTTTTGAGCTAACTTCTCCTTAAGCTCAGAGATATCCTGCATGTGAGACCCTGCAACCAGCATGTCATCTACATACAACAATAGAATAATATATCTACCGTTATCAAATCTCTTGAAATATACACAATGGTCTGATTGACACCTACTGTAGCCATGCTCAGTCATAAACCTATCAAATTTCAAGTACCATTGCCTTGGAGCTTGCTTGAGGCCATACAAGCTTTTCTTTAACCTGCACACAAACTTCTCCTTACCCTTGACCTCGAAACCTTCTGGCTGTTCCATATAAATTTCCTCATCCAAATCTCCATGAAGAAATGCAGTTTTAACATCTAGCTGCTCGAGATGCAAATCCTCAAAAGCAACCAAAGACAATACAACCCTTATAGAAGTCATCTTAACAACCGGAGAAAAAATTTCACCAAAGTCAATACCTGGCTTTTGTGCAAATCCTTTTACCACTAATCTGGCCTTATATCGCATCTGACCATCCTCACTTTCCTTCAACCTGTAGGTCCATCTGTTCTTCAGTGTTCTCTTACCAGCTGGCAATTCAACCAAATCCCATGTTTGGTTCTCTCTTAAGGACTCCATCTCCTCAACCATGCCACGCTCCCACTTACTCCTGGACTCCACCTGTAATGCTTCTTCAAAACTTTCTGGTTCTCCACCATCAGTTAGCAATAAATAATATAAGGAAGGAGAATATCTAAGTGGAGGCTTACTTACCCTTTCAGACCTCCTGGTGGGTGTCTTGGACTTGTTTTCAACAATCTGTCCACCCAAATTTTCTGACAGTGACCGACCTCGGCCACCTGTAGACCTGTCACTCGCCGTCGTCGGTTCTGTGTGACCGACCTCGGTGCCTGGTCTGCCGACGTCGGTCTCTGTATGACCGACATCGGTTTCTGTACTGCCGACGCCGGTTCCAACCCTGCCGACGTCGGTCTCTGTGTTTTCCTGCAAGTGATTATTTCTTTTTCCTGCGAGCTCATTTTGGACCATAACTTCGTCCAATTCACTATTGCTCTGCCCAGATTGATCCAGCTTCCTTATCTGATCACTGTACATCACTCTTTCATTGAAAACAACATCACGGCTCCTGATTACCTTGTTAGTTCCTAGATTCCAAAATCTGAAACCAAAATCATCTGAGCCATAGCCTATAAACGTGCACCTCATAGACTTAGGATCAAGCTTCTTTCTATTTTCCTTATCTATATGCACAAAGGCTTCACTACCAAAAACTTTGAGATATGAGAGATCTACCTTTTTACCTGTCCATGCCTCTTCTGGAATTCCACCATCCAGAGCTGTAGAGGGTCCTCTGTTAATCAGGTACACTGCGGTGTCAACTGCTTCTGCCCAAAACTCTAAGGGCAACCCTGCATGCAATCTCATACATCTTACACGCTCCATGATAGTTCTGTTCATCCTTTCAGCAATACCATTCTGCTGAGGTGTCCTTGGAACCATCCTTTGCCTATGGATTCCTTGTGTATAACAATACAATTTGAACTTAAGACTGCAGAACTCACCGCCATTATCAGATCTCAGGCACTTTAACTTTTTGCCTGTTTCATTCTCAACCATAGCCTTCCAAAACTTAAAAGTCTCAAAAACATCAGATTTCTTTTTAATACAGTAGATCCATACCTTTCTTGTGGCGTCATCTATGAATGTAACATAGTACCGTGATCCGCCAATAGAGGCTACCTGAGCTGGTCCCCACACGTCTGTGTGAACAAGCTGCAACTTCTGCCTTTTCTTAGTAGATCCAGTTTTGAGAAAACTAACCCTTTTCTGTTTTCCAAATACACAATGCTCACAAAACTCTAGATCCATACTTTTCAAATCTGAAAGCATACCTTTAGACTTAAGTATTGACATCCCCTTCTCACTCATGTGGCCAAGCCTTGAGTGCCACAATTTACAATCCACACCTGAAGTAGATAAAACTGAAGGAGATTTGTTAGTAACACAATTACACAAGTAGAGAGTACCTTCTCTCTTACCTCTGGCCATAACTAGTGCACCCTTGGTCACCTTCCAAGAATCTGCTGTGAGAGTTACTGTACAACCCTCATCACCTAGCTTACCTGCAGAAATCAAATTTCTCTTCAAACTAGGAACATGCATCACTTCTCTCAACACCCATGTGTTGCCATTCTGCATCTTCAGCTGCACTTTACCTTTGCCAATAATCTTACAAGGCTCATCATCCCCTAAGTATACTATTCCAAAATCTCCATGGATATAGTCACTGAAATACTCTCTGTTAGGGGTAGCATGGAAAGATGCACCAGAATCTAATACCCAAGATTCTATGTTATTATGCAAAGAGAAAATTAAAGCATCCTGTGCAATACCTGCAACCTTGGCTTCTTCCTTTCCTTCGTGTTGGTTGTCCTCCTTGGGCTTTGACCAACAATCTCTGCTTATGTGCCCCATCTTTCCACAGTTCCAACATTGTGGCTTCCTGCCATTCCTGGATTTGGATCTTCCTCTCACCTTAGACTTGGATCTTGATCTCCTCTTGCTCTTTTTTTTTTGCCTTCCCCTGCTCTCAAAATTTAAAGCGTTCCCAGATGTCTCTTCTGTGCTTTTCCTGCGTATTTCCTCATTCAAGATAACACTAACCACATCCTCTACTTTCAAAATATTTGATGCAGATGCAGTATTAGAAACTGCCATTACTAAGCCATGCCAGCTTTCAAGCAAAGAACATAATATCAAAAGAGCTTTTATTTCATCTTCAAATACAATATTGACAGAACTTAACTGATTAACAATTCCATTAAAATCATTCAGATGAGTAAAAACAGATCCACCTTCATTCATATGCAAATTAAATAATTGCTTCATAAGATATACCTTATTTGAAGCTGAGGGTTTTTCAAACATATTTTCTAACGTGGTCATCAACTCTACCGTTGTTTTTGCCTGTGACAAATTACATATCACAGTGGAGGCCAGACTCAGTCTTATAGACCCAAGAGCCTTTCTGTCAAGAACTTCCCATTCTTCATCCTCCATGTCCTTGGGCTTCTTTGCTATCCCACCTAACGGTAAGTAGAGATCCTTCTGATACAGATAGTCCTCTATCTGCATTCTCCAATGTTGGTAGTTCTTGCCATTAAACTTTTCCATTCTCAGCTTACTTTCTTTTGCCATTGCTTCTTCCACTCAAACAGAAATTCCTGCAGAAACCCTGTGAGCAACCTGTAATCTGTAACCTGTAACCAAGGCTCTGATACCACTTGTTGGGGGGATCAAACCAACAATAGATTACACTTGTGAAAGCAATAAACGTGGAAATAAATCAGATAGATAAGTAACTGAAATGATAAATAGCACAGAACAAGATATACAAGAAAACACCCTGAAAACTTGTATTGAAACTCTTTACAATAGGAATACAACTTGAAGAAACTTCGTTCTTCCACACCTCTCTCAGATGCACACAAGATCTCTCACTAGATCTCTATTCCTCAAGAGCTCACTCTCAAGTACACTCAAATCCAACAACTTGGATTGATGCAACTCTGTACTGTCCTTCAAACATTCACAATGTTCTACTCTTACAGTTCTACACTCATTCTACAATTCTAAGCTAAGAAGATCTTCCTACATATAGAAATTAGGAAACTTGAGCATGCTCTTACAACAAACAGTTAAGCCTCTTGAACAAGGGCTCTAAAAATAATATTGCTAACAATAGAGACGCAAGCTTGAGTCCACGACTCAAACTTATCATGCAAACACTCGCTGCTGTCCACGAAAATAGATTTCTGGACACGCAGGTAACCGACGTCGGTTCCTGCCTATTCGCCTGTGACCGTCGCCGGCCGACCCTATCGCCGACGTCGGCGCCTCTGCAACTGCTACTAACCGACGTCGGTCACTCCTGACCGACGCCGGCGTCTGTGTAGACCCGAACCTGTTTAAGTATGCTCCTTGGTGAAGCTTTTAGCTCCACACCCTAACACTACCTTGCAGTAGTGTCTAGGACCTACTCATATTCATCAAAGAGTTGACATATGACTTTTGTTTCCATCCTAAGAGCTTGTCCTTTTGTGAAAAATGCTAAAACTTTTTGTGTAGCTACCCAAATATTTGTGAGCTCTGTCAATAAAGCAATGAATTTCTTGTCTTCTAACATGACTTGATCACCTAGTACTTGTGTAACTAAGGTGGGTCAAGCATTATTGATTAAATACTTCACATTTTCTAGCTACTCTTCTGCTTTATCCTTTTCTTCTCATAGGCTTAGGACTTCCTACTCTAAATATGAGGCATTCTACACAATGGATTCTTGTAAGGTCACTAATCCTTAAATTATTTTGGAGAGTGGTTGTTACATCACATCTAATGATATTTCCATTACACTAGTGGAAAATTTCATGGATGTGGTCGTAGGTGTCATAAGATTATGTGTGAATTGAGCCAATGGAAGTAAGAAAGTAGTTTTCCATGTTGATGTAGCGAGGACATCCCATAACCATTGGTTAGATATCTATGAGGCTTCTTCGGTTTCCTTAGTGTGAGATGTAGTTGCTACTTCTGTTTGTGCTTGTACATCCTTGATCTCATTGGCCTAGGTATGTGCTTCAGCTTTGGCCTTACTGTTAACTTTAACTTGTGTTTTAGCTTCCTCTTCGACCTTAGCCTTAACATTAAGTTAAGATTTGGCTTTATCATCTACCTCAGCCTTAGCTTTGGCTTCAGCTTCAACCTCAGCTTGAGATTCTTACTCATTCTATTTTTGTTGTGCAAATTATACCTTGTGTTGTCATCATTGGGCTTTTGCCCTCACTTCATAATCCTACTTGCTCATAGATTATTATTCCTTGGCTTTCTTTATTATAGCTTATGCTTATTCAATGTGCTTCTACATAACCTCTGCTTCCTTAGATTTTTTTCATATAGCTTCTTCTTCTTCATATCACTTTTGCACAACCTCTACTTCCTCAGCTTTATTTTATTTCTTGGTGCTTATATCTTATTGATTTTATTGTTGATGTTGAATAACTTCTTATTGTGTTACTTATGGTACTATTGGTTGTGCCTTTTCTTGTGTTTTATTTCTCCTTTCTTCCTCCTTCACATCCTCAAGTTCAAGTATGCCCTGTGCAGTTTGTTATTTAGATAATTTGCTAGTTGTAATTATATCCATGGTTTTCTCATACCCTTCAAGCTTGATGTTGGATTTAGTATGTTTGAGTGACTGCACTTCACCTAACTAGCCTTTGTGTACCAATTTCTTTTTCTTGAATTTGGTTGGAAGTGTGAGAATCTACTTTTGATTCTTTGGACCCTAAGATTGAGGTTGTTGTTGTGTTACTTGAGACTATTGCACAGTACTTTTTTTTACAAGTTAACCAAAATACACCATCCTTTCCCACACATCTGTGATGGCTTAATAGAAGGATGTGTGCATGGTCATTAAAAAAAGACTTGTGTAGGACTACCTTCTGTAGTTAAATCCACCACTTTCACAGCGAATGATCCTACAGTTGATTTTATTAAATATATTTTAGGATCCAACTTGCATTGAGATACTTCTTGTCATATAGTTTCAATAATGATAGAAGGAGGTGGTTGAGTAATATCAACCCAAAGGTCTTGTCTTACTTGATTTCATACTTGGTAAGTGTGCACTAATTTTTAAAATAACTCCTCCTTCTCAACATCATACACCTATTTTATGATGTCTTTCAACATTGATTTGGGTACTTCCTATTCTAATACCCCCAACTCAGGTAGTTATCACTCAATAACTATCCATAGAACCATGGGATACTCGAGCTAGGACTTTGTTTGCTAAGTTATTTTATTAGGCAAAGGTGGTGAGAATTTGCATGTAGGTGCTTTCCTCTTACCTTTATCTAGTTATATTGGAGCTTATGGTTATGTCAATTGAGCCTGTAATTATGTTGATTGTTTTAAGGATGTTTGTTCTACTTGTGGATGTTGTTCTTGTGGAGGGATGGCTTGTAATAAAGGTACTGACTTTGTAGCTAAGGATTTTTACCTGTACACTTCAACCTTCACCTCAATCATTGAAATGAAAAATGGAATCGGGATGACAATTGGAGTAGCCAACTCATGAACCTTTATTTGAATGCCATTGTGTAATTTGGTAACTAAAGCATGTTGTCCCAGATACTACATTACATCCTTTGGGATCCTGGGATGTGATCGGATCAAGGATAGGAATTCGAGCCAAAAGGTGTTAAATCACCCCAATTACTCATAAAAATAGATTTTTTATCCATGAAATACTTACGAAGGTATTATTAGGCAAAAAATATAAAGTAAATGGCTCTATTGGATATTTGCACTACATGAAACATAATATAATGACCAAAAATTGGTACTAAAAGGTTTGTGTGCTTCTTAAAAGTACCTCCTCTATATTAGTGATGAGCATGGCTACCAAAAACTTAGACCAATTAAAATCTTCTTGTATCTTAGTCATGTAATAGGCAACATCAATTATGCCTCTTGTCATTTGTTTTGCTTGCTTGGGGGTTTGCCAAAATATTTTGGTGATACATTGAACCAAGATGCCTAGTGAAACATCCTCAATCAATTCAATAAGAGTTCTTCACCCTACCCTAGTGGTATATTTCCCCTCATATATAAATGTATTGGTGGTGATGTGGACTTATAAGGCAAGAGAGATTTGTCATGATTAGGTTGACCAATTATTCGTGCCATGGGACACATAGAAATCTAGATTGTAACATCTTGAGCTAAATGGATAGCTCTTTAATTATATCAACTCAACAAAGTCATCATAACCTCATCTAAATTCCCAAATTTATGTAACTTAAGTAATAATTCAGTGTCAAAGCCTCATAGCAAATGTTTAAGTGTTAGGGCTCCTAGTTGTGTTACTCTTTGAGTATCTTAGGTAAACATAGTAGTTTTTATTGCATCTATGAAGTCAAACAGATTTGGATCATTATATTTAATTTGTCAAATACCTATCCCAATTCCCATTTATTCTTTTTATGCATCTGATAGTGGAATCAATAAATGGTCTCTTTCCATGGCTCGATAAATGGTCTAGCCTGAATGATTTCTTTGATTAGTTGCGCTCTGGTTCAAAATCTATTCACAATTAGTTATTCAAAAAGTATATCACATAAGTCTCTTGTTAGCTAAAGGCTATAATATTTTATCATTTTCCATACACTACTCTTATATAGCTATTGATGCCCAATTTCATGTTACCACCTCCTTTGAATGCATTGACTATATGTACACAAATGTTACCTTTTCAATTGATATTAGTTGTTGGATATCGCCTTGATAGGGATGTTTAGTGCCTAAGATATTTAATTTACTTATTTGGCAGTTACTATAGGTGAGTAGTTGTCCTTTCGGTTAATCAATTTAATTTATGTATCCAATTACCCTTTTATTACCAAATTTGCTCTGAAAATGATGCAATCTTTTTTAAATGTCACATCTTTAACGGTTTAACTTGAATTTTGGCCTTCCATTCACTATACCTATCTTTTTACTACCTTCTAGGACTTAATTTAAATTCTCAATGTAGTTGTGGCCATCTATATTTGATGAGTTGTCTATGGAATATGATCACATCCTATGACGATAACTATTTCCTAGTGGTTGTGATGTATTGTGTAGAAAAAAATATGTTATACAAATATTCTATCCTAAGAAAATAAAATACAAACAAATAACATTAAATAAAATCCTAACTATATGCTGCTACTCAACACCCACTCATATTTTTAGTAGAATGATAGAGTTTAACGATGAAATGGCTTAATTCTCAACCATTTATACATCCTAATAATATGGTTCCCTACAATTCTTTTAGCACTATGGTACTGTGTGGCAATACTTCATGAATTATATAGGCTCCTTTCCATATAATGCATAACTTTTTAGTGAATGCTTTAAATCTGCTCTCATAAAGCAATTTTGTTTGGTCTGGGTAAAATTACTTAGATCACAGGTTCCAATCATGCCACGATTTTTAACTATGTTGATCTATTGTGTCCACTGTGATCTTAGTCTATTTTCTTTCATCTTGGTGAAATCCATCAACCTTGTCTTTAATGAATCTTGATCTCCTAATCTCATGGCCATTATAATGTGCAAACTAGGCAGAATATATTCTATTGACATTACTATATCAAGGCCATATACCAATTAAAATGGAGTGAAACCTATATCTCTCTTGTAATGTGTTTGATAAGCCCATAGAATCACAAAAATTTGATCTTCCCAATCATCTCTCTAGACATTGTAATTTTTTGTTAACATATTCTCCAATACTTTATTGGATGCTTTTGCCTATCCATTGTCCTATAGGTGGTAAGTCATGATTTTATAGTGCGATGTCATGAACTCTTCAGTGAGATTCTTGATAGTGATATTTATAAAATGCATGCCTCTATAACTTACCCACTTAATTGGACATCCAAACCTTATGATGATGTTTTAATATAAAAACTTAGCAACATATTTTTCACTATAGCTTGGAGTGGCAATGATTTCCACCCATTTTAATAATATATCAGGCATGCCTATGCTTACTTAGAGAGCTATAGATCCAATAAAATCAATTCCCCATTTATCAAATGGTTGTTTTGTAAGCATAGTTACTAAAGGCATTTGTGTTGATAGTTAGGCTTTCCCATTCTTTGACATATATCACAATGTTTAGAAACTATGTGTGCATCCTAAAATAACATAGACCACCACATACCACTCTGAATTATTTTCTTTATAGTGGTTTTTCATATGAAATGACCCCTATAATTCCTTGATGAGCCTCTTGAAGAAGCTATGGTCACTTATGTCATAGAGCTGATCTGTGTAATACATCATCTTTGCCAAGCTTATACAAGAATCTATTAAAGAGGCTATACGGCATGGATTGGATAATCATTTGCTTCTTACCTCACTTAGTGTAGTGTGTAAGAAAATTTCTCTATTCCAATAAATTTTCATTTTCCTCCATGTTATCAAGAATTACAAAAGTTATAAATAAATGTGCATATGTGGAATTATCTTCGAGTTCCTTTTGTTCTTCACCATTATGAAGTCATATGAGGTGATCTGGTCCCACATTCTCTTATCCTAGAATAAAATTAATCTAGAATTGAAATTCTTAAAAGAGCATTAACCACCATGATATATGTCCTCCTAGCATTAGTTTATTAACCAGGTATCGCAATGCCTAGTGGTCTGTGAAGAACTCAAAAGGAGTAACCAATAAATATACCTAAAATTTTACCATGCAAACACCATGCCTAGTGCTTCTTTCTCTGTATTTATATAATTATTTTCTACAACTGATAGTTTCCTACTACCAAAATATGTCAGGTGATCCAACCTGACTTTACCTAGATGTGCTAAGATAACTCCTACTGTAGTGCCAGAAACATCCACATGTACATGGAATGGCTTATTCCGGTAAGGAAACACTATGATTGATGTTGTTACCAACCTTTACTTTAACTCAATGAATGTTCTTTGACATTCTGGTGCCCATTCAAATTTGGTATCCTTATGTAGTAGTTTATCCATGGGCACATATATAGTTACATACCCTTTTATAAACTTTTGATAATATCTGGTATGACCAAGTAAGGTGTGCACTTCAGTGGATTTAGTAGGAGGTGACATTCTTGCTATAATAATAGTTTTATCTAGGTTGACCAAAATTTCATCATTACACATAACATGGCCAAGCAAAACACCAAAAGGTGTAAAGAATAGATAGTTCTTAAATTTAAAGTGATGCACAAAGCTCGACATCACTCCAGCATCAATATTAGTTTTGAAAAGTTTTCTTTAAATAGAGAGAAGATAGACCAATCATCTAGATAAACTTCCATGAAATCATGAATGAAATATTTGAATCCATTTACCATAGTTCTAGAGAATATAATAGGTGCATCTTTAAACCAAATGCCATTACCTTGTATGCAAATGGTTCCCATTCAGTAGAAAAAGTGATCTTGGCCTGATCCTCTTTGGCAATCAAAATCTAGTGAGATCCACTAAAACCATTCATAAATGAATATAACTCATGACCAAAATTGGATTTAATAACTTCTTTTATGAAAGGAATAGGAAATAGATCATTAACATAAGCATCATTGAGTGCATGGTAGTCCCTACACACCCAAATTTCTCTTGTTTTCTTAGGTTAAACAACCATGGGACTCACCCACTCTTCCTTTTCATCAAGATAAATAATTTTAGCTTCTTGCATTCGATCAAGTTTAGCCTTTACTTTGGTCTTTATATTAGGATTGATCCTGTAGGGTCACTTTTGATAGGATGTGTGCACTTTTTTAATTCTAGGTGCATTTCTCCCAGAGATAGCTCTACACCTTTTACCTCTAATAATTTTCTTGGAAACACTTATTGATAGTCTCTTAATAACTTTAAGGCCTTAGAGATTTGGTCTTGAATTTAGTAATCTCCCACTATTACAAACTTAAGAGTCAATCTATCGCAATATTTCCTTCAATATTTGTAAAGGTTCTTGATATATCTTGTTGATTTTCTAGGTAAAGTATCTTTCAGAATGCATTTGCCTTCATGTTGTGAAATATTGATATTACATGGTTTTTCCTCTTCCAGTTACTCTATGATTTTCACTAGTTTGGGCTCATATTAACATTATGGCTCAAAGAACCCTTTTAAATATAGATCTCCATCACTATCATTATCACTTGATTCTATCAGATTATTGATTATTCTATTACATGGATAAAGTAAGAGTTTTTTTTAGGTGGCTTGTAATTATGTAGTGTGAGATCCAAGTCCTACACAACCTCCTAATGAGAATATGATTCAACTACTTTTGTTAAATCTTTTGCACATCCATGACATATAAATTTTTTAATTCTCTATAGAGCATTATGTACTAGTGGGTTATCTTATTCAAACACAAAAGTTTGAATTAAATCCTATCAAAGTTGCACCCATGTTTAGTTTCCATTATATGCTCTTAATGCATATACCAAACTATTGGAAGATGTGTAAGGGTCTGGTTGAATATGTGCACCCAGTATCATGGTTCTACTCCTTGTGTGGTCTATATATCCATGCACTAATGGATGTTGCAATTTTGGACATTAACTCTTTTAAAAGAAAGATCATTCTAATTTAACACTAACTGGTAGCTAAAACCTTGCACGTAAGATTTCACATGCTTATTCCCATCACATTTTTGAGTTTTTGTGTAAGGCTCACCATGTCATAGCAATTCTTTTTAGTGCATAGCTAAGTATGTTGACTCACTATTCCACCTCTTGTATATGGTGTTCAATCCTTAATATGAATGGCTTGATATATTCCTATAAAATATTGAGGTATCTAACATTCTACAGTGAACACCGTGCACAGACATTGTAACTCATGATCTTTATGAGACCAATTCAAGATGTGTGCATCTGAGTAACCACTTTTGGACGATGCAAAATCCCAAGGTAGAATACTTTCTAGGTTTGGTTCAGTATAGTCCATCATAGTTACACTATGATTATATAGGAAGTCTACCTTAGATCTTATCATTGAATGCACTAAAGGTAAAACACAATCTTCGATGTGAACCTATCTAACTAGAATCTTTGTTATAATAGGTTTGAATACCAGTTGTTATTCTTGTTGCATAGTACTTAGTTTCCACTTTTGATATTTTATAGATCACACCCCATTTTGCCTTTCATTTGTACCCACTTTAAACCAACTATTGTCCCCATAAGCATAAGGAGACTCTAGATATTTAGGGATAAATATGGATTTTGTTTAGACTTATTTAAAGGTATGACCACTATTTTATCTTTTTGATGCACTTATAATTGATTGTGTATAGTGTTAATAGTAAAATGGCCATCATAGGCCCATTTCTTACTGATTAAGGTAGGGTAATATGTCTATGTTATCTTCATGTCGATGACCTTAAAATCCCCTCGCAAGTTGAGCTCAATCACTTTAATTTTAACATCTAATAAAATCAATGGGTTCAACTCTACCATAATCTACTAAGCTCAATATTACTAGATTGTAGCTCAGAATTGGTTGACTAATGGCTTCCTATGTTGATCAATTAATCATATTAATTGTACATCCAAATTCAAATAATACATTTGGTATTTCATATCCATCCAACTCAATATCCATTCATGAATCCAAATCATAAGTCTTCTTGGTCTTGACGTACACAACTACTTTATCTTTGTTTGTCCTTATTGCATACACTTGAAGAGATTGAGTAGGAGGTTAATGATATTTTGGGATATATCCTCATTTCCTAGTGTACTAAGTAGTTTCATTAGATCTATTAAAGTGGTCACAACACCCTCTTTTCACATTATCCTAATAATTTTCCAATACATTTGAGCATCAATAGTTGTGTTATCCTCATTGGAGACTGGGTTTTGTTATATTTCCTATAATACCTATACAACTTGATACATTAAATTATTTTCTATAGTAGGATTATGATACTTATCCCACTAAACTTTTCTAATACCATTATCATAAGGCATTTTTAAAGGAGGTAAGCCTTGTTTAGCTCTATGTTACCTTGTGATAGCTTGCACAAATGCATTTCTTTTGGTTGTGCATTGATCATATTTACATTGTGCACTGGCTTATCCTTTATTTGTTTATCTATAATATGGAAATATTCTATTTGATGTTGACCTTTGACCCTGCAGTATACATAATAAACTTGTCTCTATGGATTGTTGGGATAGTTCCTTGTATAATGATTATATGCTCCACATAGATAACATTGCATAGGGGGTCGAGCTTACTGATTATCATTGTTACAACCTCCTTGATATCTGGCATGATATCTTACCTTATATCCCCCTTCTATATCCTCATATATTCTATTGATATCCCCACCCTTGTGATTATTATGCATCATATCCTCCTTATTAATTCATCTATGCATCATATCACCCATACTGATGCTGAGGGAATTTGGAGTCCAATTTTTTTGTTATTGCTAAAGATTTGTATTGTTATAGGGTTACACATACTAACCAAAATATTGTTATGGGGGAGATGATGTATTATCATAGCTTGCTAGGCCCTGCGGCTGATACTATGGTGATGAAGGCATTTGGTATTGAGGAGACAAAGACACCCATCCTAGACTATCTTGAGTCACATTTGTCATCTCCACATTTGGTCCTGGAATTTCTTGCTTTATAGTGGGTATATATTGAGCCAAAACTATGAAGACATTCTTTGTTATATCTTACTTTAATTATTGTAATGCTCAACAACTTGTCTCATCATTATTTTTAGATTTTCAAAAATTACAGTACATGTTGTGTGACTTTTGGATATATTATTGGAGAAGATGGTACTTGGATGTAGGATGTCCAACTACCCTATATATTTTATAAAATTATATTTTAATTGTTGGATAATCATTCCTATGATGTTCCTTGTGACCACATTCTATGAACCATAAGCCTAGTTTAGGCTTATCATTTTCATGCATCTCATTCATCTTTCTCATAAAACCATCTAACTTAGCTTCTACTTTGGACCCCATCGTTGGAAGATCTACATAATCTTGTATTTGTTCAACTCGTATGGTAGCAAACTGAGTATCAACCTTGGTAGAGAATGAGGATTTCACAATAATGAACCTTATTCTTGGTCATAGGCCCTATACAAACCAAATAACTTTATCTTTATCCTATAAAATAAAATTGATTTTGTTCATCACATCGAAAAACCTATGATCATTTTCTTCAACCATTTCTCTAGATTTTTGTCAAATTTCCTTCAGGTCTTAACTAGCTTGATTAGAACATTTTTTAACCTTAAATTTAACTACTAAAAAATCTTTAAATTGACCAAGATCAAGGGCATTTATATTTATTTTGTAAATGAACTCCAAGGCACATCCTGCCAAAGCCCTTATGAGTTCACACTTCTTCACATCATCTGATGTTACCCCTTTTACTATCCACTTAATTTTGTAGGTTACTAAGTATTATTTAGGTTCTGAAGACCCATCATATGTCATTAAAGACACAAAAATACCTACATTAAGTGCCATAGCTGGTAGGTTGGTAGTTGTTACTATAGATGTCTGAATACTAAGAACTATGATTGGGGGTGACTATGCACTGCTTGTTGCATTGTTAGGTGAGTGTGTAGTGTTTACTATGATTATAGGATGACGCACACTAATATTTTCAGGAGCAACAATAAATCTTGCTTCTTATAACTTCTTTCTTTCTAATGCCTACTTAGTTTCTACACTGAGCCTTCCAAACTTATCAATAAAAGAATCAAACTAGCTTGAATCAACTTCTCTATATATGCTTTTTCTACCTTATATAAATAAAGTGGGCTTGGGGGATGTGTACACTTGAAATGAATAATGTTTATTTCTAACTTATTCTAGCTTTGAACTTGAAATTTTAATATTATTGTCTTTATTTTAACATTTTCCCAATAAATGTCCTTCCTAATTCCATCTAAAAACCCCTCCTTTAACTATGACCTATCTCTACTTCCTAACTATTATACCTCTGCATCACTATTCTTAGCATCCTCTTTCTCATCAGGCACTTTCTTGTCTAATCCTAGTCCTATTCTCAATTATTTCACTGTCATTTGTCTTATTCCACCTTATTTGCTATCATAGTTCCCTTTCAAGTCCTATAATTTTATTCTCACTCTAAGTCTTTTCACCTTCCATTTTTTGGGATCAAGTTCAAGTTCCTTTTAATTAGCTAATCATCATTCACTTTCTCCTGCATGCACCCCCATGGTTTCTAAAGTGACTAATCCATGTTGGATGGAGTAGGAACCATGCCCTTTTCCACTACCAACATCTTTATCAATAAAGGTGGTCATTGAAAAAATTTACCTCTGATTCCTTGGATAAATTGATCTTGTGTAGTCTCAAAAACTACGTATCTGTGTACTATAAACTCAGTGATATAGCCATCGATTATAGTCTTTATCCAATAATTATCTGCTCAGGACCAATTAGTATCTAGGTTACACATTCTATAATTTTTTCTCAGTATAGACTATAAATTATGTTCTCTCTAGGCTAAAGTAATAGTACTCTAATCTAGATAGCCACATAGCTAATAATCCTGGTAATTTGCAAAAAAAAATCATAGATTTTGCCATAGAGATGTTCTTGGATAACCCCTTCTATTAAGTGTGTAAAAAACACTTTGTCCTTGAGTAGATACTTTAATTATACATGGCACTCAATTAATAAAACCCTACAATAACTCATAAAGTAGTCATTTGTACATTTTAAAATTTGGAGAAATCTATCTTTGAAAATTTAAAAATTGAAAAAAAAAATAAGGGAGGAGTACACTTATATATAGGTGAAATCAAATTTTCCTATCACCTGTAACTAATGATAGATAACTATGCCCCTTTATTGAATCACTTGAAAAATTTGAACAATGGTGAATTGAGAGTGATCAACTCCCAATTTTTAATAACTAATCAAGATCTTGAGTTGGAAATATTAATTATTCCAACTCTCTTGAATGGGAAAAGCACCCAATGTACTAGTCCAAAAAGGTATAACGACAATAGGTTCACTAGAAGTGATGCCAAGGCTAATGAGTTTAATTAGAATCAAACATGCATGACCCTCATATATTTTAATAATAACATTGTAAATCGATATAGATTCTATTAAGAATGATTGAAAGAGAATGAATAATATTCATACCCCATCATGATTTCATTGCTTACAAATTTGTCTTTAAAATGAATATTTTTCCTTTGAATTTGTAACTTTGAACTTTGAGCTTTGAATTTTCCAACTTCGAACTTTAAAAATTTGAATTTTTCAACTTTGAATAAGTATTAGCATGAATTAATATCATGTCCCATGAATTTTCACCAAAATGATATAGAATGATATGCACCTCTATGCTTAATTGTAACTATATTTGTAACCTTTAACTTTTATCTTGTAATTGTTTGTATAAGCCCGTGCATATGCATTCAAGTGTGTATGATTTTTTACTTTGAGTCTTTGAAAGCTGAGTGTATATGCATGTCATATGTCCCCATAATTTGTATCAATGAGCTAATATATGTCATATATTTGATTTTTGAATCTGTAAAAACTTGTAATCTATTATAGAATCTAAATTTTCATTTCTTTGAATATTTAAAAATCTACATTCTCTATTTTTTAAACATGTACTTTGTCCCAAATATGATTTTTTTTGGTTCATAAAGGCTTGGATCTCTAAGCCAAGCCCACTATGGTTCCCCTTTTTTTGAGATGAGATATGTAGCTTGCAAGTCACACATCTCGAAAGAAGAGCAAAGCATATCATATGATGAAGATATGATCATATAGTATTATGTCAACATGTGGAGAATATTTAATCATAGAATTTTACTTGTCATTTAATATGTATATAACATATTGAATTTGAGGCACACAAGTGTCATTTATAGATAGTTTTAACAGTGAAGCATATAATAGGTAACCATCTTTGAAGTAGACTACACAGTAAAAGTGTATGATATGTATCATGGAACAACTTAATCAAGCTAAAAAAATACACAATCACAACACATAATAATGTCATGCAATGTCACACAAATAATGCCAAGAATCACATACAAGAGACATGTTCAAATGTCGAACATACAAAGCACGCATATCATAGATATTTTCAAGCAATTTTCACACAAAGTCCAAGGGCCACACAAAATAAATAATAAATGCTTATCCCATCATGTAATAAATTAAACTACATCAAAGGAGCATATCGAGTGAAAACTATTTTATTTCAACCATATGTAGTATTAGCATATCATAACAAAGTAGCATATCCAAGTAGGAAATTTTTAGATATGAGTAATTAGTAAGACACTTGTAAGATATGTAGCTAAACATTTAAGGTCATAGATATATATAACCTATTATATTATAATTTTTAAAAGAATATGCCCCCGACATAAGCATAACCACTGGATAGAAGGGAATCCAACATCTAAAAATGTATGTATAATGTATGTCTTACATCACACTTATATACCTCATGAAATGCATGTGTATATAAAAAAATAATATGTTATCTACCAAAATATGTGATAAATAAAATATATAAATATAGACTCTAAGATGTTCAATAGTTTGACTATGCTTGTCATTGAGCATTTATAATTCATGTAATTGCTTTTCCTGCTATTCATTATCTCCAATAATGTCTTTTAAAGATGCCCTTAAAGAAGGAATTTATAATTCTAGATGAATCACCACTTTGTTATCTAAACATGTGAGTACAATGTAGCCTCTATTATGTATGCACATTTATGTAATTTACATAAAGTGCATAAATAATCTGATTATACACATCCATGCCATGTTTTACAAAAAAAATTAATAAATATTTTGACAATTGTCTTATTTTTTAATTCTTCTTGCACATTTCTTTGTGAGTAATATGGAGTAGATAAATTATGATAAATATTGAACTTAGTAAAAAATCACTTAACTATTTCCTTTTTGAAGGATGAACCATTGTTTATTATAATAACTAATGGTAATCTAAATGGTAACATAATAGGTGCCATCAATAAATGATAAATATCCTCTTTTGTAGTAGATTGTAATGGCATGGCCTCATCCCATTTTGTAAAATATTTTATAGCCATAATTATGAGCTTGTGTCTATGTGATGAGTTTTTATTAATATTTTTTATTAATTCAAACCTCCAGAGAGAAAATTTCCAAGGTGAAATAATGCATTACAATTCGTGTGATGGAGCATGATTTAGATTGCTATGCTTATGACACTATGAACATAGTTTTTCATATTTATGGAATTCTCATTTCATTGTCGGAAATTAATATCCATTGTTGGATTGGTCACGATCTTGGATCCTTGCATAAAATATTTATCAAATCTATGTATAAATCAATGAAATAATAGATAGATTTCAAAGGAGGAAGAAGCTTTTCTTCACACAGTAATATTGCAAGATATGGTTGCTTGCATAAATTTGCATTCACCTATCTTTATTACTTCCAAAATGGAAAAGTAGGGTACATATAGATAAAATTAGGGAAACATGAATAATCCTCTAATTTTATTAATTAGATAATTATATTAAAATATAATTAGACTATGTGACCCTTTTATAACTAACCTAAGGAAGCTTAATTAACATAGAATGGTCATAAGGCCATGTAGGCAAAGCCCAATGGGAAAAGCACTACACTAACATCCACGGTGTTATAATACATTGATTTTCCACTAAAATTACCTCCGAATTCACTATCATGTAATTTAAGTAAGGCCATTTTATCTTCTTATTGGTTTAAACACCAAATCAACTACCCATAAAATGATCTTTTAAATAAAGATCCTTCAATAAGAACATAATGCATCGCTTCACATTTTAATTTGTGTTTATGATTACATGTAGCATTTTTTTAGAAATAGCATGATATAATAAATTATTATATTATTATACCATTATGAGTTTATTGCTTTGTCAGCAAATACCAAAGTTTCCAATGTGTTTAAATTTGTCCTAGTGATTAATGGGTGTCTTAATTGATGAATAGTAAAAATTGTATGCTCATTTTTTTATGTCAATAGTAATTAGGGAAGTAACACTATCCATTGCATTTGTATAACTATTATCTTTGTGTGGTATGCTTTTGATTGAAAATGTGTCAAAGTGCATTGTTAATCATTATACATTTTCTTTTAATGGGATTAAATTTTCTTATCTAGTTTGATAAATATCTAAAGCATGATCAACTAAGAATGTCCATATGCTTTTATATATTTTATTTTTAGTGTGTGAGATATAAATAGACCTGGTATTAAGGCCTCATATTTTAGTAAATAATGTGTACATGAAAATCTTGAGCAAAAATTGAATGGCAATAGCTAACCTTGAAGATTAATGAACATTATCCCTGCTCCCACACCGTTAGCAACTTTTATTCATCAAAGTACATGTTACATTTATCATTATCAATATGGTATATAATGAATTCATCATGAAAATCATCATTAATTTGTGTCATATTAATGCAGGAGCATCTAAGGGTTCATATAATCTTTCATCAACTAAAAATAGACTATTGTGTGTTTGTGTAGTCTTATTTATGTGTTTGTCATTTTTGTCATGGTGAATATGATCCAAGGGAATATCAATACTCATGAATTTTAGTAGCATCAAGCACATCATAGAAGGATAAATTTTAGTTAGCTACATGGTTACAAGCAATTCAGTTAAATCTCTAAACCATTAGTACAATCTGGGATCTAACTATATGCATTGAATGGATAAAATGGATACGTTGAGGGGTAAAGGAAAAAATGGCATCAAGAAAATACCTAAACCTAAATATGATTACATATTTGGATTCCTCTTGAAAATTTGTACAATTTTAAAAAATAATCATCTCAATCTAAGTTTGTATGCAAACTTTATGGCCTCTAAGAGTTAGAGGACTATGTATGGTGGTGAAACTAGTTGTGTATGTAGAGAAGAAGTTTTATACCCATAGTGGTGAAAACATAATAAACACTGGTAGTTTGGCAATCAATGACACTTTTACCCTATATAAAGTGGTAGTTTTTGCCTTTTTATGAAAAGAGAAAGTAACGGCCCAAAATGAAAAATAGTTGAATCTTGAGCATTCCTAAGGCATTAAGGAAGGTGAAGAGACATTGTAAAATGTAAAGGAATGTCAGTAAATATATAACTTGGTCATATGGATGCGTTACATCTTAATAGAGATCCAAGTTTTACAAATTGAACTCCAAGAGGAGAGAAGGGGGAGTGTGAGAGTAACTAATCCATGAGAGATTGTATATGCAATTTATTCTTCATGTTTATGTTTGAAGAAGCACGTATATGAATCTATGAGAGTGTGAGAGGGAGTGTTCATTCAATTGTATTATTTTTAAGATGAATTCAATTTATATGATTTGTTTAAATGTGTCAATTCTAATAGTGTGCGCAAGTGTGTATGTAAGAGAGTATTAAACCCAAGTAACATATAGATAAAGGCAATCATTAAGTGGACCCTATCTCTTATGGTTTTAGCATGTATCAAATAATGGGTTTCTACTAGATGATTTATAAGAACTTGTCATTTTACTAATTTCTTAGATACAAATTTTAAGTTTAATTCCATGAGTAGCATTACCCATTTGGAAAGGTGTCCTGATAAATGTGAATGTCATAGTTTTTATGCTACAAATACAAGAGTTATACATTATTTTTCCATGGTATTGTAATTTTGATCATAATCAACTAAAGTGTGACTGATGTAGTGATTGGTACACTATCTATGATCATCATCATATTTTACAAGAAAATCTCCTAAGGCATGCTTTGTAGCTGAGATGTACTATAGTAGGGGACTATTTGGTATTATCGGCATGAGCATAACTAGATTGAGTAAATAATATTTAATTTCATATAAACTATGTTGACAACTAGTGTCATATTTAAATGATGTATCTTTATTTAATATATGTGTAAAAGATTGTGTCTTATTAGTTAATAGAGCTACAAACCATCTTATTAGTTGAAAATTTCCTTGGAGGGACCATAATTTATTCAATCCTATTAGAGGAGGCATATTGATGATATTTTTGGTATCTAATTCAATGCCTCTTTGAGATATGATATAGACAAGTAACTTTCCTAGTGTAACTCTGAATACTCACTTTTTTTTATGTATACACATATAAAATTTCCATAGTCTCTCAAATATATGTCATAGATCCGTTCATGGTCATGCCAATATTTTGATATTGAAAGTAAGGAATTCATGTAATATTTGACAATGTGTATATATTCATGGAAAATGCTTGTTACAACTCTATCATAAGTAGTTCTTGCGCTATTTAATCTAAATGGAATGACAACATAACAAAATGTTCTTTGTGGTGTGATAAACAATTTTTTTCTTGGTCTACAAAGGTTAGTCTTGATTTTATTGTATCCCAAAAAAACCATTCATAAATGATGACATTTCATAACTAGTAGTAGATTTGATGATCATGTCAATATTTGGAAATGAAAAATCATCTTTGGGGCACACACTGATTAAATATATATAGTCTATACAACATCAAGTGTCTCTGTTAGGATTTGTAGTTATACCCACTTAGGCTAATCCACAACTCAAATAAAACTTTCATCCAAAATCCTTTCAATTTATTGTTTGATAATCAATGCTTTTTTTAAATGCATTTTTATAGTTTTTTACTCGACTAGCTTGACATTAAGGTAGAGTACTATGTTATGCAATGCAATTGTAAGATCAATTCCAAACATATCTTTATAATACCATGAGAGTAATTTAAGGTAGTCATGTAGAAATTTCCAAATATTTTTATCTTCATCTTTTTTTAATAAGGCCACAAGAAGTACCAGTCTTGGATCTTTATCAATTTCATAATTATATTATATTGTATCTTCATTAATTAGATTTTATTTTTCTTTTGTATATGGTGCTATAAGAATGGTATCTAGACTGTATGCTCTACTTGTTTGATGTGTCTTTCATTTCTCCAAATTATGCTTGGTTTAATTTTGAATGAAGAAACTTATTATTATGATAGAATAAAGGAAGCTACTCACATGTCCTTAGGTATTCCAAGATGGATTCATTATTGTAAAATTAATCTAGTTTTTAAATTTATAGATAAGTTGTATCATCACTCATTTATGGGTATACCAACTATAATTAAAATGTATTATGAACTTCTTAAGCTAGCCCAATCTTTGCTCTAACAAAATTTGTATAAAGAGTGGTTGGTGTGGATGTTTCTTTATTTTATTTTCCTAATTATTCAAAATAACCAAGTCCTTATCATCCTTTCAATTGAACTACTTGAATGGGAATGTGTTCCCAATCCTTATCATGTGTATCCCTTTTTTGGTAAATATTTGAGCCCACATATATATTTATTATAGTTTGTTGATGATGTCATTTGAGCAGAAGAGGAGCTTGGTGGTGCTATGTATTTGAATTGTTGAGCATGTGGTTACATATGAGGAATGTAGTAATCCTTAGGTCGAGTAAATGCATAGTATTTAAATGGTTCTTCATCAAAAATGGCATGTATATATGTATACTTGGTGACTAAAATTTAATATGTTGAAGAGTAGAAGGAACTATGTTCATATTATCTATTCATGGTCTTCCTATTATAATATTATAATTGAGGGCATTTTACATGAACTGAAAAATGGTGGATATCATATGAGGGGCCATAGTTTTGTGCACTATAGTTTATCTAAGTAATTTCCACAAAATATTATCAAATCCTCAAATGTCCATCACTAAATAAATAATATCTTGTGCCTATATACCTAGTAGATTTAAGAAAGAGATAATGCAAATGTTCAACCCTAATCCATTGTCAACAAGATCCCATTTGACAACATGTGCACAAAGATTTGGATATATAATGGTATATTTTTATCTATTATATGCTTTGGAGGTAAGTATTCCTTTGTGAAAGATATAATTTCTTCCATCCATCATAAATTATTTATGATAGAAGTAAAATAAGGTGGTTCGACATTATTGGGTATAATTGTATTACGTAATGCTTCTTAAAGAACATCCTTACACATTGGCATTTTTTTGGATTAATTTTAACATTGAAATCTTAACATGAATGTTTTTTAGTTGATCCATGATATCATACCATTTTTATTGATAGGCCTACTTTGTGGTTGGTGGTGGAGGTTCAGGAGGAACATGTTTCCCACCTTATTCTTTCCACAATGGATAGGATATCTATCCTTATCTGGTATTGACCATATGAATAGTAAAATCTAATTTGAGTCATGGATGAAAAATTGGATTAAGAGGAATAAATCAAGTCATTCACACCCTTTGGTGCCCAATAGTGATGTAATAATTTAGATTATATATTACAACAATATAAACTGAGGAAGGCATGAGATTGTATATTATTCATTTTAGCGTTTTTGATGTATTTGTATTTTATTAATGCCGATTTATAATGAATCCAAATAAATAATTGAAAAGTGACACAAACTGTAATAATAAGCTCTAAAATATGTAAGAAAAATGTGATTGAATTTTAAACTTTGAAATTTGTAAAAATGATTAGAGGTGTAACTAGTCAAGATGTGTTTGCTTTGTAGGCTCTTGGATATATCGATCCCAATCATCAATAGTGAACACGACCAAAAAGTCACTAACAATAGATGATTCCAATGTTCTCATAATTACTTTATCTTGTCTCTAGGGTATATTGATATTAACTTATTGGGGCTAACCCTTTATCGGTGCACTGTAAGAATACACATTTGAAAGCTTCCTATGGCTAAAAAATAGAATACTATGCATTAATGATAGACTATGAGGTACATAAAAACTAATATAGATATATCAATCCCAATCATAAATAGTGAACATGACTGAGAAGTCACTAATAATGAATGATTCCAATGTTCTCATAGCTACTTTATCTTGTCTTTAGGGTATGTTGAGATTAACATATTGGGGCTAAACCCTTTACCGATGCACTATAAGAATACACATTTGAAGGCTTCCTATGGCTAAAAAATAGAATCCTATGCATTTATGATATATTGTGAGGTACATAGAAGCTTTGTGTGTGTGTGTGTGTGTTATTTAATGGATTTATTATTAGGCAGTACCCCTCACAACATGTCTTGGGTAAAACTAATGACCACTTTTCCCATAATAAAAGCTCTTGTGTGTTTTAAAACCCCCAGAGCTTAGTTTTTAGGAAAACAAAGAAAGATAAAATGAAATTTTAAATCAAAGTCAGAAAATCAAGGGATCAAAACAAGGGTTCGTGTTCACTAATACGTTTTAACCTATTTTTTATAAGATATGTAATAAATTTTATTTGACTATATAGGTGTAAAACTAGAGAATATCACAATGCTAAAGATATACAATAATCAACAAATATAATTTTGACAAAATACTATATATAAAAAATTGTTATCTTTGAAAAGTACTAAGAATAAATAAACGTAGGATGCACATAGATTTAGGTTGACTAGTAAAATATATAAAATAAGGGACATAAAGGATTTCTTATCAATTACGGCTAAAGTCCACACACAATAGTCGAATATATAGTAGTCTATAGTGTAATAGATTTACAACATCAATGGAATATAGAACAAGGAACTAGTCTATACCATCCATATGTATCAATGTCACATCGTAGTATAATGACATACCATGTATTACTATGTGAGAAATTGGTAACTAGCAAGGCATATATGATAAATATAGGTAACTCGACATGGTACATACATTTTGGATATATATAACCTGTAATAGTGAGACTTGTGGAATAAGATGAATATAATTCATACTTCTTATAAAGTTGTACACCTTGGGTTGATAGCTAAATGAAGGATCATATATTCTATGTACTAGGTGGCTTCCTCTTAGGGCATATCCTCATAGGTTTTTGAATAAATCTTAAGCTAAAATTTAACATTAGATTACATCTTCTCTAAATTTTTGGCATTATTGTGAGGGAAAGTATCAAGTACTAAACTCTTAAAAAATGGGAATAGATTTCCTACTTTCTAAATTAAATTTCCTACTTTATAGAATATATTTGTTGTTTTCTAGATTAAATCTCCTTTTTGCACAAGTATAAATTAGAAATTAAAAAAATTCATCTTTCATAACATAGATAATCTGGGGAAACTCATACTGCATGTTTTATCTCTACATGATATATTACTAATTAGGAAAAAAACATTAAAAAAACCCAAAATGGACTAAGCCTATGCAAGTGAAGTAATGGCTGAACAAGGTAAATTTGATAAGGTTCTAGTTATAAATGTTGATGCAAGTTGGTTTAATAATACATTTCTTTTCTATATACAAAGAGATGTAATCCCTCAAGGATATTGTTAAAGAGATATGGGAGAATAAAACTAGGTTACAAGCCATAGTTTGCACAACTGATGTGGAAACAAGACACATTGACAAAGAAATAATACCTACATTAATTTCTTATGTAGAAATGCTTGAACTACTATGAAGAAAGACTACCTATAGAATAAATCCACTATCACCATATGAACTTATGATTACATAGATGTTTGCATTTATTGGTAAACAAGAGAAATATATAGTAATTGGCCATGTGCCTATTGATGAACTTGCATAAATGTTTGAAGTTGTTGGTGAGATAATATTGCATGTATAATTTATCCTATACAAAACCAAACACCTATTATTAAGCACCAACATGAACTAATTACATTTATAATAGATTAGATCTTGCACATATTGATGAGGAAGGAAAATATGTAGAAATTAGTCATGAGCTTGATAAAAATCCATTCGTAGTAATTTCCTGCATAAATGAAGAATCAAAAAAATTGAGTGAAGGAAATCATTATAAAATATAAAAAATGGAATATTTTTAGTATGATTTAGATACAACTAAATATGGATAAGGGATCTCACCCAGGGTGTTGCCTTGGGACCCTATAAGGGGTTCTTCACTTGACCCCATTGTGGGTTACCACCACTGCCCCCAAACCCCTACTTTGAAATTCCAAAACCAAAAAAATAATTAATAGAACTACCCCAACAAAAGATGTCATTTTAGTGACATTTTTTAATATGGAATACAACTTATATTTTATTTATTTTTCATCAATTTTTTTGAAAATCAACTAAATAACTTATTCCTAGAGGTAAGCAAGAAAGTATAATTGAATAATTCTTAGAGGGACAAAGGATTTATCAAGAGAAACTAGAAACAAAAGATATAACCATATATTTTCTTAGTTTTTTCAAGGAGAATTTTGAGCTTGGATGCCAAGATGTTTTGGAAAATAAGGACAACATACAAAATAGGTCACTAGTTAGAACTTAGAGTCAAGGAAATGGAGATGGAATCAAGTATGTCTTCATTGTAGTTCAAAGAGACCCTTGGAGACCAATATAATGGAATTCAAGTATGCCTATTGGACCTTTATTATTTTATATTTATTTTTTAATCATGTTTAATATAATTATTATCCATTTCATGTTTAGAATTACATTCTACCATCATCTTAACATTGGCCAAACCATTACCAACAACCACATATCTAATGGTTGTGGTATCAAGGCCACTCATGGCAATCACCACCCCAACATTAACAACCACACCATGATGAGTTTTAAAAATACCAATTGCCGTAACAAGCTATGGGATTTTTCAAATAATTTATCCCAACCTCTCCATATTGCACCTAACAATTAATGCTCCACTCGTATATAACCATAGTAATAATATTGTTTAACCAATTTCTAATAATGAATTGATGATAATACCATCTGATAAACTTAATAATGTTACATCCACATTCAAGGATTATATTAGGACTCAATCCACATTATTCATAATAATGAAACCTTTTGAAGAAGTTTCTAAGTCCACAATAAATTTTCATTACCAATAAATGAGCTAATCCTTGAACCACATCCATTCACAAGTAAGGTTGTACCATTTTTGTAAATTTATCTTTTCACAAGTGTTTGAATAATAGAAGGAAATAGCCTTAGTAAAAAAAAAGAATTTGTAAATAAGCTAAAGAATGTTTATGTTTGTATTCCATTCTTTTATAACTATCAATAATGTATCCACCTATACATAGGCAATCCAAGAGTTATTCTTGAGAAAGCCCCAACATAAGATGGGAGATTTTTAAACAACCCAAGCCATTAGATAGCTCATTTATTTTACTCTTGGAAACATGGTTTCTCTCAAGCACTCTAAATTACTCAATCCTATTTAGTATATACATACAGTTAGCCTACTTATCAAATAACATCTTTACTAGAATCCATACCCAATGAAACAATAAAATAAAAAAATATCTAAGGACTACACCACACCCCTTCTTTCTTCCAAATGTTAGAGAAATCAACTATAAAACTTGAGGGGGTTGTAAAATGTTGTATCAAATAAATGGATTAAATGAAATATTCATATCTATTATGATACTAAATATCAAATCCCACTTGGAGAGGCATTTAAATAATCTTTGAAAGACCTTGTTTTGTCCCTAAATTTTTATCTAGATAGTCCTTTCTTGTTATCTTAGTAAATTTTATGAACCTATGTTATTATTATGATTATTTATGCCATTCCAAATCATTTTATTTCACTAAATTATATATCTTTAAAACACCTCAATATTCTATGACTTCATAAACTCGCCTTTTATCCATATTTTATCAATTCTAGCACATGATATATATGTGTGTTGTATATGTTTAGTGTTATGGTTCAAAGATTATGAATTTTAGATAAAATAGTATGAATTATAGTGTTGGTCATTTGGTATTACTAACGATTTAATTTTCTAAGCATAATCTACTACCTTGTAGCAACTATTCTAGGTTACTTGTAAAAACTATTGTGGCTTACTACAAACTATTTTACAAAGTTGTTATAGATTAAGATGAGGTGATGCCAAAAGTAGAATAATATTTTTTCATCATAAATAATGTATATATGAGCTCTAGATTGAGTAAATTGGTCATTTCAAGATAAAAACAACAAATATAATTCAATGTTGTACCCACCTAGTTGAGGTAAAACCATCCCTATGGTTGAATATCATAGGAAATTACCAATATTCTATTAAAATAATTATTTCCATTTACCACCTCTTTTGTGGAGTTGTCAATTATATTTGGTTTATAGGTTATGATATTTTAATGATTATGAATAAAAAAGGGATTATGATGGGATCAGTGAATTGAAACATATAGATGCACACACAAGAAAAAGGGAAGCTTTTGGTAGTAGCGATAGTGTCAGGGTTAGGTGAGCAAGGGCACAAGAAAGAAGATGGCTAGGGGTATAAATAAATTAAGCAATCTAATGGGTAGGTAGGTGAATATAAGGATGTTGAATCAATTTCTAGGGTGAGATTTGGCAAGTTAGGGTTAGAGGAGATTTGTATTCATGGTAGGGGAAAGTGTAAAAAGGAAGTTATAGCTCTAGGTCCCTTCTCCTATGATCAAAATGAACTAGGTTTAAATCACAATGCATATTTTTTAGGGCTGAATCAACAAAGAATGAATAGTGTCCTATCAAATGGAGAATCATATCTAGGGAAGAAACATTCTTAATCTTAAGTAGGCACATCTAGGGTTACTTCCAAGGATGCGGTGTATTCTTATTGCACTAATATTTCTAACCCTTATCATTCATGTGGATCATTCTATAAAGATTTTATTCTCAGGACTCAACCTGGGGTAGTTCTAATTCTTGTCCCTTGAAGTTAGTTTTCTCTTGAAAATCTTCTAGGGGAGGAAATAGGAGCTGTGGGGGGTTCTCAAGGAAATCAAGGAGTAGAAAAAATTCTAAAAAATGGCCTACCTTAGAGACGTCTCCCTGATTTTCTTTGATATTCTTATTATGGAAATATTGGATTTAGAGCTTTCAACGATTGATTGAGAAAGGGGAAATAAGTCTTTGATTGGTAGATATTTAGGGAAACAACCTTCATGGGAAGCGCTTTTGTAGTGGGTGTCTGGATCCTATCCATCATTAAAATATCCTTTGATCTCTATGTTGTCAAATGGGTTTTTCTTTGCCCCTGGGAATATTTTTTGATCTAGTTGCATCAATTATATCATAAGCTCCAATATGGGTAAGATTTTATAATCTACCCATAGCTTTGTGTGATCTTGGACTCTTCAAACAACTGGTAATTAAACTAGGAGTCTTTGTTAAAATTGATGATTCCATTGATGCTAAATATATTTTTGTAAGGGTGTGTGTATTGGTTGATCTCTCCAAAACTTTACACAACTCTATTTAAATTATATCCTCTCATAGAAAATGGTTACAATTATAAATTTTGAAGGACTTCCTTTCAGATGATTCAATTGTAACCAAGGTGATCACATGATTGATTATTTTCCTTAGAAGGGTTTTAAAGGATCCCAGGCTACAATTCTTTATAAACGGGTTAGAAAGGATGGCTATCCAAACTGCATTTTGGTTCATAGTATGCAAGACAAGACAGAATCTATTTTTGTTGAGGTTCCTTCATTCGAAATATTCAAGGTAGTTTAGGATAAAAATAAGAAAAGTGAGGTTCTAGAGATATAAGAAATTTGAATTTATTTAGAATCAGGATAACCTTCTTCTCCTAAGATGGTTAGGGAGGAGAATGATAATATAACAAGTTCAGATGATAATGATAGATTTTATCCATTAGTAGCTAGTCCCTAGCAGAAGGAACTCTTAGAAGAGGATGGGTAAGGTTGGGATGATGAAGAAGAAGAGTTGGTAAGTAGAGATTTTTTCTCTATAGCTCAGAGGCCTTGTGATCTGAAGTCTCCTAAATTTGGAAAAAAGGGAAAAGAGGAAGGAAAATAGAATAAAAAAGACTACAACTTGATACTTAGACTTCCATTAATGGTAGAACTCAATGGACTATGGAATCTTTGCTTTCCATCAAGGGGAGAAGATTACAAGCAATAAAAGGTTGATTTAATGGCTATCAATGTGTTCTATATTGAAGATTTTTAAATTTTTTTATGTTGTTTGCTAAAATATAAAATTGAATCTAGAGCTAAGTGAGTATTTTTAAATTTTCTCTCAATTATTGGGGTTCTTTTGGTTTCATGGAATCATTTTAAATTGTGTTAATAAATTTTTAGGGAGACTGGTCCTCCTGATGTGATCTAGAACTCGTTTCAACTCTAATCAAAATCTGATATCTAGCTAAAAAAAAATATTACCATTTACCAAAGGTTAACCTGAAAAGCACCAAACATAGATATATTCATATTTTACTTATGTACATAAAATACACACACTAAATCAATCTATTTATAATTTTCTCTAACATGTTGATTTTCCTCATTGAAATATCATCCTACGTGGAGGACCTTTAGATCTTATTTGGGTCATTATTACTCTTAATCACCTCTTGCCACATAATTTTTTCCTTGGGAATATTTTATAAAAAAATATAATTTATTTCTTTAGTAACCAACCTTGTTTCCAACCTTTGAAGGCGATTTAGCGAGAGCAATGATTAACATCAGCCATAATATTTCATGTAGACCCAACTAAGGTAGATATAATCTGATATTTTTCAAACCTTGACAATAAACAAATTTTTATATTTTCCTTGAGAATGCATATATTAATGATAGATTTTATCAAAACTAGGGCACTAATAATTTATTTATTATCTAATGATAATGATTTTGATTCAAACAATGTATGTTAGGAAGATTTTTAGGTTTTACAGGACATCCTAATGTCAATACATGATCTTTGAGGACCAAATTGGATAAATTCCTTTCCATATCCTCACTTATGTAGTTAACACAACACCATGGGTTGTCCTTGACCAAATTAATGGATAATTTAACTATGTTATACATAACACCAGTAAAAGCTTTGAAGGCATATAGCTCAACTATATTGTAACTATGAATGAATTCCTTATGGTTATATATATAATTAATCATTTTTCCCTCATTATTATATGCCTATTTATTGTGCATATTGATTATCCAACCATCCATTATCTTGTGCACAAACTAAATTTTAATGGTCCCACTATTATAGGGTTATTTTTAATTCACAAATTCAATGTTAATATCATGTAAGCTTAAAATAGATAATTTCATTATTGATTTTCATTAATAACTAAGTTCATAGCAACGGAGTTTACAAGTCAATGATGAACATATTTTTTTATCTTTTCTATGAAATATCGTAGGTTTAATAATAACTTGGTTGAAGGATAGTCTTCCCAACATTTGTCTTTGTTAAAGAGATAAAATACCATACACCCACCAATGTGAAAAATGTTGACATCTATGGAAACCCATATGCTCTAATGAACTCTATCAAGCAGCTTGATATTACGTAGAGGTCACTCAACAACTGATAATCTTATGGCATGATGGGTTCACTAAAAAAAGGATATTTCCATTGGAAGACTAAGCATTGATTCTTTGTTTCACAAAAAAATATCACTGACCTAAAATTTAAAAAAAATGGTTAAAGGTTGAATTTATGCTGACCAACAAGCTCAAAATAAGGAAAAAATCATATGTATACTAAAATATTGAATTGATTTGGAGGTTGCAAGGAATATGGTTCAACATTTTACTAAATTTTTGTCATATCATCATTTCATTAAAAAATCAACAATGAAAACCCTTAGGCATTATTGATAGTCTTGGTTAAAAAACCAACTTGTTGGATGACCAAGTACTGAATAAAGAGCCTTGATTAGAAAACTAACTTACTAATGGATTAAGGGAAAAATATTTATAAAAATAAATAATGAAAACCATTGGGCATTATTGATTTCCTTGGTTAGAAAACCAACTTGTTAATTGACCAAGTACTAGATAAAGAGCCTTGATTAGAAATCAACTTGTTGGCTGATCAAAGGCATAATGTTATTTCTAAAAAAGGCAAGCAATAAAGTAATCTAATAGTTTTTTTTTTTTCATTTACAGTCATGTCTAATTTTTTGTATACACAATGCCTATATTTATAGGACTCTATTGCCTTTACATATTTCTTACAAGGTTATAGGTTAGCGTGTCATTTCTATGGGTCATTCTTACAACATTTAGAGAAACATTACCATCACTACATTTGATAAAGACACATATTTTAAGGGTTATGTGCTCCACAATCTTCATTCATGTTTTATAATCCCACCACTATATATTTATCTCATACTTTCAATGGATAAATCTCCATGCTCTCATTCTACGTATGTGTACCTGCACTCACTTGGCCTAATAACTATGGCTCTAAGGTTTGCACCTGGAGCCATTAATACACTATTTTTATTTTGTAGCCACTCTTGCATTTTTTGTCCTATAACCACTACCACCATCTTTTTACTAGTTATTTTATCTTGCAAAAATCATCTTGCATTCTTAGCATTTTTTTTTGTCAAATTCTAAGTTATTCAATAAGTTTATTGTCTTTCATCATCATCAAGAACTTATTTCTACACAATGGGGATATTCACTTCATGTCTATTCAACATAACATTCCCACATGACTCATAAGGTTACTATTATACTTTTACATTTTATATATCTCAAAACTTTTGATAGTAATATCTTTATTTTTCAACCATTCTACATTATCACTAATCAATTGGGATGTTAGATTGTTAATTCATAATTTTGTCCCATTTCCTTAGAAACTACATGTTGATACTCCAATCTACTAGCTACGAGAATCTTATACAACAACATTATTTTAACTGGTAAACCTTTGAATGAAGTCAAGTAATTATACTATTTATTTATAATAATTATGTTTTTTTTAATTTTCAATAGGTATGTATAGTGTTTGTATTATATGTGTTATTATCCATTTCTTGCTGCATGTTTTAACTAGTCTTGAGTCAACTATGGCATTTGTCATATCTACTTCATAATTCATATCACATCCACCCAAGCATCCTCAGATATCAACTGATTGACCTATTCCCTACATTTTAGAATCACTTGTCACACTTGTGTATACCCCATTTCTTAACCACCTTCCCAAAATAAAGCCATCCAGTTCATTTGAGGATAAGTGTCTACCTTAAACCAGGGAGATAATAAGGATATATATTTATTTTATCTCCTTTGAATTGATATGGCCTTAAAAAATTAAGCTAGGGGGTTTACTAAAAACTCGTGTCACATGAAGGAGTGGAAAAAGAAGGATGTCAATAATTATATGAGATATTGTGACAATGATGTATTCTTTCTTCTACCAAGTTCATCACCCTCAACATTTGAGATACACATAGCTCTAGAGCCAATCAAGGAAAAATATTAATAATTATTATTATAATACATTTTTTAATTGGTTTTCATACCTATATCAATGGTTTTATTTTATTGTTTGTTATAGATTATTAAAGGAGTTGCCACATGTCATGGTCAAAACACATATAGTCTATTCTTGTCTTTGAATAAAAGACATCATCATTCTCAAATAAAGATCCTTCTATTAGTTATTATTTTATTTTATTTATTGGATTATTATTTTCAATATTCCTATTCACTGTGATTGAACCATAAGAAGCTAATGAAAATAAAAATATTATACACTTGTCGCTGAAACTTGAAACTCAAGATATCTCAGTTGAAAATCCTTTTCACACTAGCACTCCAAGTATCATTATTTCAAGTATTTATATTGCTCATATGATATTTTTTTTTAATTATGTTTTCAAATATATGAGATATGGATGGTGATTATTTTATGATATAAAAATGGAAATACCCCTTATCTCTTAAAATATAAAATGGATTGCATAGGTATAATTATTTCAAGTTAGAAGGATAACATAAGTTCTCCTAATTCTTTTTGACAAAGCCTATGTTTCTAATTCTATGGAAATCAAAGATTTGTTATACGTATGTAATTATATTTCATAATTTTATTGGTTGAGATATTTTCTTGAGAGCTTGCTATGATTTAAAATAAAACACGATTTCATGGATTATATAGAGACGTAACAATTTGCACGATTAGATCGCATAACATAGTACCCATAGCCAAAAATAATGAAAGATCAATGGAAGTGATTTACCATGTTTCCAAACTTTGTTGAAAAAACTCAATAAATTAGAAATAAATTAACAAATTACCTCATTTCTCATTCTAATACAACATGCAAGGTAGAATATAGTTGTTATGGAGAGTAATAAAATGTTTATAAAATCATGGTTTCAAACATTAGAACATATTAATGAAGAATAGGAAGAGATGAATAAAAGGGAGAAATTTTGAGAAATATAAAGGATGCTTTTTTGTAAATATTGTTGAATATTCCACCTAGTGATTTGAAAATTATTTTTACATTTTTCATTACATTTCTCATTTTGATCATAACTGAACTAAGATACTTTGCACAATGATGTGTAAATACTTAAGTTGGGGGGTTTGATGAGGCAAAAAATTATCCCTCATATTACTTCTTATCTTTCCTAAGATACTCCCTATGTTTTTAATCACACTTTTTTGGTATGCACAATGCCAATATATGCACATATTATATAGATAATGGATATGCACATTACTTGGTTAAAACTAGTTGTATTTACATAAATTAGTATGATTTAATTGATTTAATGTTTATGGTATTACTAATGATGAATCTAAAATGTATAACATAATTCTTTCAAGGTGTTTTATACCTAAAGTTATGAAGGAGAAAAGATCAATTTAATTTTCTAATAACTTATAGCAATTAGGTGTGCAATCATAAAAATTATATGTGTGCACCCATATCAACTATTTGTGCACTCGTAAAAACTATCTATGGGAACCCATAGAAACTAGGTGAGATGTCTATACTAACTCAAAAATTTACTCATAAAAACTATGTGAAATACCCATATAAACTATGTGAGCTACCTGTAGCAATGGCTAGAGCATTCTATTGCACCAGTAATAATTAGGTGTCACACATAGCATAAATTTTGCATACACTTTGGAAGGCTTAATGGTTAGATGAAAGTTTTGAAAAATAACTCTAATTGTTTGAGTATTGTGATAGTTCCTCAATTTGAGGAAAAGGAGAAGTCAACTTCATATTATTCCTCCATCATTGGACCATCCATCTTAAGCAGTTGTAAAAAATAAATATTTTATTTCTCATACTTCCTATGTTCTACTATTATCTAGTTGTTAGTTGAACTTTATTGTAACATCTTATTCTCCTAAGATGTATTCATATTTCCTTTTGTTATTTAAACATAGATGTTTGGATTGTTGTAACTTATTTAATCATAGGAATATCCATAGATTTATAGTTGTAACCTCTAGATACTAGCATATATAAATAAAGCATTACCTTTTTTATTTAAGAAATAAGTTACAAACTGCAAGTTAGTTAGTTAGTGAAGTTCACTTCAGCTAGGAAAATAGATCAAAATATTATGAGTGAATATTGTGATCAAATTGTAAAGTACCTAGATAAATTCCACTTGATATTATAGTTGAATCAATAAGATTTGCTTTGATCTAATCTTATATTAAGCAAGGAGGAGTCAACCTCCAATCCAACTGAGTCGAGGCCTGCTCACAAGGATTTGGTGATCTAGTCTCCCATCTATTAGATAGTTTTGTTTTGTGTGTGTGCATTCCATTCCACTTCATTCCTATAAGTGTGTGTACCTTTCAATTTTATTTCTTTATTTCAATTTCATGTGGAAAGATTCCAATCATATATTGTATTTAAATTATTATAATTTACTTTCCAATATTTCATTTCCTACAATTTACATTCAATAAGTGTACATTAGCCTTCTTAGTATTCCACGTAGTTTAGTTATGCATATACAGTGAAAACTCCTTACAGAGCTATGCATCCTTGGGTTTATAATTTAATGAAAGACCACATAGTCTATGTGTTAGGTAGGTTCCTCCTAGGGTATATCCTCATAAGTTATAAAATAAATCCTCGAGCTAACATATATAATTAGATTATATATTCTCTACACCAAGCCTATCAAACAAAAAATTAGAAAGATGAATCTTAAAGTGGCTTTGATAGTTAAGGAATAAATCAAAAAACTATTTGACATTGGTTTTATATGCCTGTTCATAACTTTGAGTGGATTTACAAAGTTTTACTAGTTAGAAAACTAACTAGGGGCATTAGGATATCTATAGAAATTATAGATATAAACAATGCATGTCTCAAAGATTGGTTTCCATTTCCTAACATTGATACGATTGTGGATTCTACTTTTAGCATCAAATTCTTTATTTTATGGATGATTTTTTGAGTTAAAACCAAATTAAGATTAATCCCAGTGACCAACATAAAAATACTATTAGAACACTTTGGGGCACACATTTTTATGTGATTTTGATTTTCAAAATTAAGAATGCATAAGCTACTTGATAGATGGCTATGACACACATATTTCATGATTATATATGTATGAAAATATATAGGATTATGTAGATGATATATTGAGAAAGTTAAAGAAATGATAAAATCATGTCTATGATTTGAAGAAAATATTTGAAAAGCTAAGACAATACCAAGTGTGATTAAATCCTAAGATGTGTGTTTTCATTGTGACCTCAGTTAAATTTTTAGGTTTTATTATCTCTAGATGAATAAACATGGATTCAAATAAAGTTTAAGCTATTATTGAGATGCCTCCTCCTAAGAACCTTAAGCAACTAAAGAGTTTACAAGGAAAATTTCAATCAATTAGAAGTTTTGTTACTCGACTTGTTTATAGAACTCAACCATTTGATAGACTATTGATTAATAATACCAAGTTTGAATAGGATGAAAAATGTAAAAGGCGGTTCAATGAAATTAAAAAATATTTTTCCAATCCCCTTGTCATGATGCCACTTATCCCAAGTATTCTATTATTGCTAAATATTTCCTCAAGATAATAGGCTTTAGAGAATTTTTGTGCACAAAAATGATGATGATACAAAGAAAGAGAAATATATTGCATTAGTATATAGTGGGCTATAAAAATTATTACAACTCAATGGAAAAACCATGTTTCAATGTTGTATTTTAAACTCAAAAAACTTATACATTATGTGTGCAATAATGAAACACATGTGATTTCTAAGATTGGTCCCTTGAAATACATGACTTATAATCTATATAGAATAGAAAAAATATCCAAATGGGTCATGTTGTTATTATAATTTGATCTTGAGTTTGTATCAGCTAAATTGGTTAAATGGAAAGTTATTGCATATTAATTAGTTGAGAATCCCCCATTAGACCACATTCCTTTAGGTGACACTTTTCCTAATGAGTTTGTATTGAAAATTGATGAGACTAAGACATGTATTATGTATTTTAATGGTTCTAAATGTGTTTCAAGTGCAAGAGTCATAAATTTACTTATCACTCCCCATAGGAGAGGCTATGCCACTAACCTATAGACTAGTTTTTTCATGTACCAATAACATTTTGAAATATGAGACACTTATCCTAGGACTCCAAATTATACGCATATAAAAATTAAACCTATCAAATTATATGGTGAATTTTAACTTATGGTTAACCAAGTAATGAACAACTATCAAACCAAATAAGATAAAATTTTGCCATCTAGAGATTTGGATTTGATGAGTTTGAGGTTGATAATATTACTACAAAGAACATCGAATATGTAGATGCTATGGTGATCATGTTAGATTGACTATTAATAGGTTATCAAGATTATCTCTTAACTAAAACAAATTGGACTCTTTAAAGCTATTAGCACTAGAAATTAGTATAAAAAATCCATAATGGTATGCATACTTATTCAATTATTTATCAGAATAAATAGTTCCTAAATATTTTTTGATGAATGATAAAAATAAACTATGAAGATATGCACTCAAATATGTCATTATTGGAGATGTGATTTTTAGAATATTCTTTGATTAAAAATTACTTTGATGTTTTAGATATGAAGAAGCTATAATTGCATTAAAAGAAGTGAATGATAGTGAATGTGGTGGGCACTTTAGTGTAAAGGACATATCCCACAAATAGCTTGTTAGAACATGATGGAATATTATTTAGAAATTCCAAATACATGGTAACCTTACACATGATCCATCTCAAGAATTGCAAACCATAGTGTCACTATGGCCATTCTCCATATGGGGATTTGATTTAGCTAAAAATATTAATCCTCCATCCTAAGAAGGTCATAATTTCATCATCACAAAAACTTATTATTTTAAAATTTTGGTTGAATTAGTACCTTAACACTCCACTCCAGGTGAATACAATTTCAAGTTTCTTATAAAACATAATATTCCAAGATTTGTCCTACCATATTTTATCACTACTAATAATAGTTCATATTTAAAGAATTTAAGACAACCAATTTTTTTTTGTGATAAATACAAGACTAAGCATACATCATATACTCCTTATACCCACAATGAAAAGGCCATGTTTAAGATTCTAATCAAACTATTTTCAACATATTATCAAAAATAATGAATAAATATGGTAACGATATAATCAAATGCATCTAGATTTAAGGGCATATAAAATAACGGTTATATCATCCATGGTCCAATGACCCTTTATTCATTGGTTCATGGGGCCAAAGTATTATTCCCCTTGAGTTGATATTCCATCTTTGAAAGTTTTACTTAAATTAATTATTGATGATGATAGCTATAGAGAAAATAAATTACATCATTTTGAAACATTAGATGAATTGATATTTCATGTTGTTGAGAAATTGAAAGTTAATCAAAATTTTATTGATAAATATTATAATAAGAAAATAAAATCAAGAGAGTAAAATTTGTGTAATAAAATATTGAAATAAAATCATATAAACACCAATGTAGACAAAGAAAAGATTGGAACAAGTAGGCCTATTAACTTGGCCCATTTGTAATCAGAAAAAAATTTGGATCAAGGGTATATCACTTTGATACATTATAAGGAAAGTATTTGAAGAATTCAATTAATACTATGCACTTGTGATGATTCGATGTTTAAACCTTGTCTCTTATTATGTTATTATACGATTGATTTATCTCTTTGATTGTCATTTTTTATATTTAAGATTGGTCATTTATTTGATTCACTTTTCTTCCGTTGTTAGCATGTTTTATATTTACTATTTGGTTAAGGTTGTTACTTATATATTCTAGTTTATTTATTACTTTATCTTTTATCTTTGTTCCCAGGAATTTATTACGTCTTCATCTCAGTGCTTCTTTTCTCAAAAATTTATTTAGGGCAAAAAATCATACTTGTGTTTGACATTGCTATATCATATATTATTGTTACTACATTAATTATAATTTGACTTCATATGGGGAATATCTTATTGATTTTGCAGTTAAATCTTACCTTCATATGGGGCTTACTACCCTTTTCTTTTATATTGATTTTCTTGCTTGTGTAGGGTGTATTACTCTTGCACTTACATTGATTACATTTTGCCTTTGTGGGGGTAAAATTAATCATGCACTTACAAAATTTATAAATTTTTTACCATATGGGGGATTATTACTCTTGTGATTATATTGACTACATAATATGACCATGTGGGGTAGTTTATTTATAGCATATTTTTATGTTAGAGATCAGTGATTTTATATCTTATCTTACACATGATGGCGCGATTCTTTTATTTTTGGATATGTGCTTTATAAGTTCATCTCACATATAAAAATGGGTATATACATTTAACTCATGTTATATAGATTCCAGAGTACATGCTCTAAAAATTTGGCACAACTTTTACTCCTATAGAAGAGGGCATTCACATTTTTTTACTCCTAGATGTACCCAAAACACGACACCTATTCTCAACATGAGATATATTTGGAATATTTTGTAACCTTATTTTTAAAACTAATATAATTATTATTTAGTTAGTTTTGACATTTCATCACTACAGATTGTACTTGAAACTGCGTGTATGCTTTAACACAATTCATAGGACTATGACTACACATGGGCATCTTCATAAAAACCATGTGTATCATTTTCATTTTTTCCTTTCTAGATTTTAATATATTATTAATATAGGTACTTATCCACATTTAAATGTTCTTGCAATTTTCACAAGTGTATTGGAGTTTTCTAAAAGAACTTTAGGGACACATAATCTTGTAACACTTTGCTTGTTTTACTTTGATTTATATGTACAACACATTAAAATAGAAAATTATGGAGACATCTAAAAATGACCCTTAGGTATTTATTAGTCGTAAAATTGTATTATTCTAAGGGACCTATGTGTTTTTCAATTAAAAGTCTAGATTATGCTTTATTGACACATTTTTATTATTTTTTATCATGTCCCCTCCCTCTTTCTTTGTCCTCCCTTATTCTCTTTGCTCCCTCTATTTTTCTCTATTTATGATGGTTTTCTCATAAACATACTATGTACATTTCTAGGATATGGGCCCTTGTCACCCATTAGGGTCTCCTATAGGTTAGTGGTCTTGTCTTCTTAGTTATTTCTTTCATTTGATGTTGGTTTTGACACTAATAGGTCATAATTTGAATTGAATAGTTCTATAAATACATATGTGCATTAGTGCATTTATGACATACAATCATATAGAAAAAGCATCCAACAATATAAATAAATGTGAAAGATAATCTAGCATTTGTTGTCATTACACTCTATTGAGTAATCTAAAAAATAAAGTATTTAGCAAGCATTCATTGTAGAATTAAAGATCATGATAATAACACATTTGCATTGCACTTGACTACTTGGCTAAATTTTATTATATTTAACATATTATCTTTGATATTGTATAATGTTGAGGGACATGATAAGTAGCTGGTACTTAAAATCCCTACTAACCCTAAGCACATGACCTAAAAATATTATTTTCATTATCTTTTATTAGTGCAGTTGCCCTACTAAGGTTTGAAGAAGAGCTATTTCTTAATGATTGGTACAAGGATTCAAAATATTGAACAAGGTTTGTGGATCTCCACACCTAATGAAATCAATCATCAAATTAATTTTTACATGCCTGTTATTTTTCATAAATGGCATCCATGGTTTTAGGGCCTATAAACATGGAATGTATATTTTTTAGGAGGTGTGCAGATCATGAGGAGTTTTTAGGGTTTTAACTATCTCACCACAAAAATCCTAATTTACTTTCAGACTATGATGATTATTTATAAATTATTCAAAAATCAAGATACTCTTTTAAACACTCTATTAATCATTGATTACTTTAAATTTAAAATATTAATTAAATTAAATTTAATTGTTTTACATCTAATTAAATTTAATTAAATATTTATGTATAAATATATTATATTTTATTATAAAGCCTACTTTTCTATATCACATTAATAACACTTTATTTATATTATTAATAAATATACAATTTAATGAATGAAAAAATATGTAAAAATTATTTCTAAATATCTAAATTAGTACATATATATTACAATATTCTTATCACTTTAATTTTTTAAGTTATACAAACATCTTAAAATCATACAATTTAATGACTAAAAAATACAAAAACCATTTTAAAGTGGAAACCATTTTTAAATGGCATCTTAATTCATTAATTACATGTATTACCCCTTAACCAACTAAAAAAAAATCATAAACAAAAATTACATGCATTGCAATACTCTTGTCGTCTTAATTTAGGTATCATTCTTCCTTGGGGTATTCACTCTTTTAAGAATATAATGCCTTCTCTCCTACTACCCTTGACTAACAATGAAAATCGTAAACAAAAGTTCTGAAGAGCATAATTGCTTTCTTAATGCTAGAAAAAGCATATGCATTGCAATATTCTTGTCGCCTTCACTTGGGTATCATTCTTCCTTGTGGGTATTCACTCTTCTAAGAATATAATGCCTTATCTCCTTTGACTAATTTATCCACTTTAATAATTGTGGCTTCTTTATAAATGTTCATCCTATTTTTGATTGAGAATTTAATTGTGCACTAACGATCTTGTAATAAAGCTTCATAAGAGGGTGTCCCATGTTTTATGAAATTATGGATATTCGAAATTTAAGTTTTTATAATTCATAAAATTTAGACTCTAAGTTTTTGAAAATATATTTATCATAAAATTTAGATTATAAGTAGAAGTCGACTCAGAAGTAAGGGGTTATTTTTCTCTTCATTTTTTTTAGGGGTGGTTAGAATTTTCATGGTAAATCTGATGTTGGTTTTTTATAATGGTTTTTGATAAGTATTGTTGTTCCTATATACTCGATCGATAGTTGGTCTATCATTATTCATGACAACCCCTTGGAGGACTAGAATGTTTCAGAAATTCCTAACATGGAGCTCTCTTCTTGGTTGGTGCTTCCCAAAGACGATCTTCCACCTCAGCTTCCTAGAGAGTAACTTGTATGTAAAATTATATATGATTATTTATAATTTTTTGGATTTTACTTTAACTGATTAATTTTGTTGTTTAGGAACTGAGTTATTCCTCTGATAGAGAATTTGAACCATGATATGTCCAATTAATTTATTTTGTAACCTTCTATAATTATATTTTTTCTATTAATATAATATGAAATGTTCCAATAATAAAATATATATAATTTAAAATTATAAATAATATATAATTATTATTAAAAATTATGAAAATTTTGAAAAAATATAAGTTAATCTCAAAATCTTTATCTAACAATATTTAAGTGAATATATATATGTAAATAATATAAAGTTATTAACAATTTAAAAAATATGAAAAGATTGAATAAGTGCAAGTTTTATCTATTTATTAAGATAGATATTTTAAATAGATTTCTCTCCAAAAAAAAAAATTAAGATATTAATCTAAAAAATTTATCTTAGATTTTTTATATATTATAATTGTTAATAATTTTATTATTTTTTTATTAAAATTATTATTAATGATAAATATTATTAATCTATTTAAACTATTATATCAAATTCAAAAAAAAATAAAATAAAAAGGAACTCCAAAGTACTATATTATAGCCAAGATATTACAATAAGCTCCCCTCTTATTACTATAGTTAAACACCTCTCCACATAATTAGAAAATTAAAAATGCTACTTCACATATCATTAAAAGTACACATATTCTACGATATTAAATATAAATATATGTGGAAAAAAGGAAATACATATATAATTTTAACTATTGAATAAGAATAGGTTTTTAAGTTAAAATAGAGTTTAATATGTGAAAAATGGTTGTTAGTAAGGTTATTATTATTTTCACTTTAACATTAATTTGATTTTGAATTCATGAATTTAAAAGAAAATTAACTCAGTTTATTAAATTTTAATTAATTTATTTATTTTTAAATAGATTATTTTTTAATTTTTTATTAATTGAAATATATAATAAAATTATTTATTTGGGTAATAGTTTTGATTTTATCAAATTTAAAAATACGAAAAAAAAATCTATTTACTTTTTAAAATATAATAAATATTTATATGTCACATCAAAATATAAGTTTTTATAAATTTAATTAAAATATTTTATATCATTTATTTTTATATATATATATATATATATAGGTATTCTTGATTTCAATCGGAATATTGTGATTTTGACAAGTGATTTTTATTGAGACGAATGGAGGTGAGACTAATCTTCGTAGGCCTGTCAATGAGGTCCCCACACACTAGACAGCCTTAATAATCCGAGCCACGAGAATCGACCTCAAGACTTATATGGGAAGAACCTAAAGCCCTTAGCCAACTACGCCACCCATACAAGCTATTATGTTATCATATTATACTACTTTTTTTTTATTTGATAAGGTAAACGTTTTTAAGTCAGAGCTATGAACCAGATAAATATTTTTACAGAGTCACAAGTTATGAACTAGATAACGCTTCTACAGAGCCTAAAGCTACAAACCAAATCATTTTTTATTGGAGCTATGAACTAGTTTGGGGTAAAAAATAGGAGGCCCAAATCCTTCTTAAAGTAGAAAACAACCATCACCAACAAAACAAACAATGTCAATGGCCACAACCAGCATAACAAACAATGTCAATGGCCACAACTAGCATAACAAACAACATCAACAAAAATGACAAGATGCAATAGCCATCACGACCTCTCAAACCATTAAACACCACTAGAACCACATACATCACACACAATGTTGATGGGATGCAATAGCCAAATTTCGTCACTCAAATTATCCAACAACACCACGAATCACCAATAAACCACAAAGAAGTGAGGGTTTTGATAACTGGACCCACAACCAAGAACCAAAGGGTTTGAAGAGTCTCACAACCTTAACCCGTTACAATAAGAGGGTTTGAGGGATCTTACAACCATGATAACATTACAAGAGGATTTGGAGGGTCCCACAACCTTAACCAGGCACAACACAAGGGTTTGGAGGATCCCACAACCATAGTAGTTCAACAGTGTTATGCTAATCTTTTATTTTATTGAAATAAAAGCACCTCTTCTACATAATTGTAGCACAACTAGTGGGCATGCACACCCACTCGACCAAGCAATCGTTGAAATCCTGCTAAGGGGAAAGCACATAAGACCAGTCTTCACCCTGGAAGAACAAAACAAGGCTAAGAACAATGAGTGATAGGCAATCCAACTACCCATTTAAGGCTCAAAACAACACCAGATAGAAGTTGATCCCTTCAAATGGGGATCCTGGCCGGTAAGAACAATCCTCTCTAAACGTCCAACAGTGAAATGAACAGGTCTAAGGGCTTTCCCCTACTTTGTCCTGGTATAGCCTTCCTTGACAGTACACACAACATGTAGCCAAACACCCTTAGTCATTCTCTGGGCATTGGTTGAAGCCCACACTCTAAAGGGTCTACAAATCTCCTCCGTGCGTGAGAGCCACGATCCATGCCCTACCAAAGATGGGTTTGGGTGAGAAAACACGTAGTAGCAACCCCCAGCCAATTGTTCTCCAAACTCCCATAGCTCGTTGCCTAGGTCTCGATCATCATCTTCATCTTCATCGCCCTTCTACATTAACTCAATCATTTCTTGCCTATATCTATTTTCAAATACAGCTCCTTTATTTCCCATCTCCTTTTATAATAATAAAAAAATAATTAAACAATTTAAAAAAAATTAAAACTTAAATACTAAAACTGATCAAATCTTTTATTTGACAAATATTTATTAAAATTTAAATATTTTAAATAATTAAAATAAGAGATGATGTTACTTATAAATTGTAACATAATTTAGTAGAGTAGATATTCTTTGATATCTTATAATTAAGTCGCAAAAAAAATTGATTATTTTAATACTTAATAATAATAAAATAAATTTTAAATATAAATTATTAAAAAATAAAATAAAAAATATATATTTTTACTATGAACTATGAATTATAAAAACCTAAAATCTCTAATTAAACAAAATAATTTAAAAATATTAAAAATCTTAAAGAAAAACCCAAAGTCTTATTATGTACACTCACTTTGTTTAAATTGAATTCAGCAATTTCAGCCCTCCTTATATATATTAAAAGCTTTGTTAATTGCGTTTCTTTTTATTTTATACCTTACCTTAAGGTCTATAAAATATGCACCCTTGATTTATTTAATTGAATTGAGTATAATATTAAGTATATTAAGGTTTAAATATAGATGTCATTATCTCAATCATTAGAACATAGATTTCAGCCATGTCCATATACTAAAATCTTGGTTAATTTTCTTTGTTATGTGTGTGCCTTCCATAAGAGTGTAAGTTTTCATCTTAACATATTAAAGACATTTACATAGTATTTTGAAAATTAAATATATGAAGAGGAGGACGAGGAAGGTAAGGAGGAAGAGGCGAATCCAAATTCGATCAGTTTACTATTGAACGAGGGTTTTTTTCTTTAAGTTAGTTATTTACATACTCAACACTTGGTAGGTTTTGGATGGGTCAGTGGGCCCTTTCGAGTTCTTGCCCAAGGTCTTAGGTGGAGATTGGATTTGGACGACAGAAAGACTACGTTAGTTATGTTTTTTCTTCACTGTTGTGATAAGGAAAAGTGCATGGCCCATGTTTGGATAAGGCTTTTGGACCTGGAACTGTCATTGCCTAGGTCTTTTAGGCCTTTTTTCTTATGAGGAACTTCGGAGGAAGCTTCAACTTATTTTTACTTTAGAGCAAGATGTGTCCATTATCCCTAAAGGGGCACTGAGGTCTTTTGGTTGGATGCCTCTATGGTTTGTTGACCTTCTTGTCTCTCAAGAGACGGAAGATCTTGTCTTGGCTTCATGAGTAAAACCCTTGTCTGGTTGTGGCGTAGTTGGTTCTTTTTGGTTAAGGATGACTGATCCATTTTGGTTGGCCTTGTTTTTGTTCGTGTGGGTGTTAGAGGATCCCACACCATAGCTCCTTGTGTTGTTATAGACTATAGAGGCATCCATACTATTCTTTGAGCCTCAACTGGGGTTTGTTTTGGATCTTATGGGGGGTTTAAATCCTACCCAATCATGTGGTTCAGCTAGGTTTTTTTGTAGCTCTTTGGAGACTTGGGCCTCCCCTTATGTCCACATCAGTTATAGATCCATCCAAAAGTTCTTATTTTTGATTTTGGGACTAGGTTTAAAACCTCTATTTTGCACTTGTTTATATTGCCCATCTTAAGTGGAGTTTGTCTCTTATAGGTTTGGTTTCGACCTAATTTCTTGTCTAGTTAGGGTTTTAGGGTTTGTCCAAAATCCTGGTGTGTTGCCTATTTGGCATGCTTATGTCCTGTATTCCTGTGTTGGTTTCTAGTTGGTGAGATATGTCAAAACTATTCTTATAGCCTTATGCCCTATATTGGTCTTGGTTTAAGGATCCATTTAAAACCCCTCATGTTTTTTGGTTATATGTGGTAGCGTTTGGACAATTTGAGTGGCTGACGGTTGTTTGGCTATTGCATCTCATCGATGTTGTTTATGTGGTTGGATTGTGTTTATTGTCTTTGGTGATTTTTAGTGATTGTGTTTGGCAAATTTGGGCCTCCCATTTTGTGCCCAAGTTGGTCCTCACCCCAGTCAAAGGTGTCTACCTCAGTTCTTAGCTCTAATTTTAAAAACGTTTACCATATCTAATAAAAAATTAAGCACATGTTCTTGTAAAAAAATCAATTACCTATAATACATGTAAAATATTATAATATTATTCCTTGATAATAAGGATTAAAAAAATTCTAAGATGCAACCACCAACTAGTTGGTCACCTCTACAGGGTCATTTGATCAAGCTAAATTTTGATGAAGCTACAAAGGGTAACTCGGGTTGGGCTAGTGTCGGAGATGTCTCTAGAGATGCCAACAATAACTTTTCCCTAGGATACAATGAAGTTTTGGGTAGATGCACCAACAACTTCACTAAATCCAAGGCTCTTTGGAGAGGGATCTACATAGTGGCACAATAAAGATGGACCAATCTTGACATTGAAGGAGACTCCAAGCTAATTATGAAGCAATGAATTCAAGAAATCTCACTAATTAGAATCTTGCCAACAGCTTGGAGGATTGTATAAATCTTCAAGAGAATTCTGTAAACTTCAACCTCCATCACACCCATCATGAAGGAAATTAGGTTCTAGATCACTTTGCAAACATGGGTGTTAGACTTAACTCCCAAGATAATCACTTGGAATTAATCTACACTCAAAATCTAGTCTCAAAACCAAAGAAACTTATTGAGTGGGATCGTCATCATTGCTCAATTAATAATACTCATGATTGAAGCAAGTGGCCCATGCCACATCATCACTCGAAGAATTTGGTTTTACTTATGATAACATGTTGCCATAATGACTTGGTATGGCAAATCAATATAGATGGTTGTTGACATGTACGATATCCCTTTTCATCTCCCACTGCCTGCCTCACTTAGCCATTTTGAGATTTAAGGGATAAAATGTAGGCCTGAGAGAAGCAAAGTGTTTCAATCGACATGGAAATCCCTTCAACAAACTTGGGCCCTACAAATAGAACCATAAAATAAATGCTAAAGACACAACACTCAATATCATCAAAGAAATTAATGTGAACATGCTACATAAGTATTTATCGGACAACGTCTACCATTATTTCTTGGGGATGGTTAATGACCTCAAGCTAAGGCACTTAATGAATTATAGAGTTCTGTTGGACAAGAAAACAAGAATCATGATCAAGGAATCTCTGAATTTATAGTGGAAGGCTCTTATAAATAGTGTGACAGATGACAAATTATTAAATTGGAAGGTTACCAATCTTTTGCAAGCTCAGCTATCTATGAGGTTGGGAGGTGGTAATTATGTTACTTCTATTGAATTAGTTATCTAGGCCTTGGAGGATCTTGAGTAATCTACCCTAGGCTGAACATCTTCAATGTGGCCTAGCTCATTGGCATACAAATGATCCTCTTTAACACTAACAACTCACTAGCGATCTATAGGGATGTTAAGCACTTTGTCAATGTGGTGGACACTATAATGGATCAATTTTTTGGATCTGTTGAAGGCCATTACCATTGACAACATCACTTAGACCCACAAGCTAAATACTATATATGATAGACTGGGGTTATCAATTGACAAGGATGACTCCAAGTTGGCTAATACTCTAGTGGTCCTGACCATTGAAGGGGAAGCACGCATGGATGGAACAACAATGGTGGCTTCCAACTCATCTAAGGATGTCAAGTCTTTATTTTTCTTTGTTCTATTTCAAGATATGTATCTATATTTTTAATATAAGTTTACTTTCCAAAATCACTATTTTTATTAGTGGATTTTTGCCATATTACGCTAATTCAACAAAGTTTTTGAAACTTTTTTAAATAGATGAGCTTTTCCCTTTTTTGATCTATCAAAAAAAATTATAATAATATTTAATTAATGTGTACTTATAATTGTCAGTGAGTTGCCTTGAAATTTGGATTTAGTTTGAGATTGTTGTCAATGTCATAAATAATGTTCATAACATGTGTCAAAAATGGAAATTTCACTCATATTAAATTGTCTATAAGTGTAATCTAACATTTTGAGTTCATTCGCCTAATTTTTCTCTTCACTTATTTATCCTCAAGTTGCATGTTAAAATTGTGTACCTAAAATAGTTGAAACTTTGGACTATAGTTCCAAAAACAATAGATGATAGACTTGCATTATGGGTTGGGTGGTTAGTGTCCATTAATTAGCCTTCTTAACAATAAAAAATTGTGTAGTAGAATAATGAAATCGTTGGGAACCTTGAAATAACAAAATATGCCTATAATGCAACAACAATATACTCAATGTTAGATGTGCTTTTGTCTCCAAATGAATTATTTTCCTATATATAGTTGACTTTAAATTCAAAAGTGGAAATATTGGCATGTATGCAGACTTCTAACAACTAGAAATGAGAAAATTAGAAATGGGTAAATGGGTCTATTGAGTTAAAGCAGAGGAGAACTAAAGTCTTCTAAGTCCATAAAATATAGACCTAACAAACTCAAGAGGATCAAAGGCATAAAAATATAAGATGGGTGTTGTCTATGGGAGCTAAGTTTATGGATTTAAGCTTTAGAAGTCGACCAAAGTACTAATATTACTTGATTTAAACTAGATTAGCTATACATATATAAATTTGTAAAACCAACATAAATTGACATGAAATAAAGGCCATGTGAATATTTTTAGATACTACATTTTACTCCGCTTTGAGGTGCATGCTTAGCCATAAAATAGATGGTGTATTTATGCACTTCAAAGTGTATTATGCACTTCAAAGTTGAACATGTAAAGGATATTGTTTATGTGTATCTTTGACAATGAAAATGGTAAGTCTCAAAACTTTCAAACCCACTTTATTACACAAACATGGTGAGTGTAAAATAATAAATGTTAGATATGAAAATTAATTGTAACAAGATACCTCTTTTATCATCAGTATGCACCAAAAATCCAATGGATTTGTCATCATGTCGAAGGAGATATGTCGACAGAGTATATTTGGAACCCTATATGTCCTCAAGTGATAAGCCTCCATGTCCTAAATTAAATCTAAATCATTGGATCATTGGACATTTGGGAATTAAATTTGGAATCATGAAATCATATATTAATGGGCCTTCAATCCCATAATCAATGTGAGTATTATTCGTATTGATATATAAAAGGATCAATGGTAAAATGTAGAATATGGTTTGCCAAAGTATAAAAAGACTCGTGCCTCGAGAAAAAAAAAATTACCCTATAATGTAATTCTATGAACATCATCATTAGTATAGTTTTCCCCATATGAGATCAAGATATAAACCAAGTGAGTTTGTTGTAACATAAAATATACTAATCATAGCATATCATTTGATAATATAATACCCAAACATGTATCATGTGAGAGTATGTACTAAGATATTTCTCCCCAATGTGGGATCAAAATATAACAATCATAGCACACAAGTTATTGATCTATGATAAAATTATGTCATTAGTTGACATAGATATAGCAATAAAGATCACAAGTAGTGGGGTCTTTCCCCATTAGTTAACCCAAGTATGTACATGATATGGGTCACGTTCAAGTAGTGGAGGAAAAATCATGATAATTTATGATAATAATCATGTAAACACAATGACATGATTAACCAATTAAAATATGATGAATAACAGGGAAGACGTCTCAGACACTAAACAACATGTCATACATATCAACATAGTGAACATGATAAGGAATGTGAGAAGAATATTGAACATTGGAAAACACGTTGCACATATGAAAAGGCACATAAATAGCATCCATAGCAATGTAAATCACATTGGGTATATAAGAAACATCATAGAGTAAGTGTGATTCACAACCAACATGAATGAGCATGAAAAGGGTCATAGAGAACATAATAATTAGAGAAGCATGATTAACATAATAAGGATCATGCAGGTCATAAAGACATAAGCATAACGAGCATGTGCATGGGAACATATCAGTAATAAAAACATTGGAACATAAGAAACTTGGGTAGTGATCATGTTATAAATAACATCATAAATGCATTGTATCATATGGGTTATGTTTTAATTGATTTGGATTTAGTGATCTAAATAATCCAAAACATTGAGTCTAATTAGATTGTATACTATATATGTCTAAATTAATAAAATATTATTTTAACAACATATTATAACTTATTTATTACAATTTGATATTTATGGAAATGACCTAGAATATATGGTACTTAGCGTGTTTAGGCTTGGTGTAGGTCTTTGGTAGTGTAAAATTGTCAAAAAAGGCTCTGTAGGGGCTCTATGCTAACTTGCTGACACGGATCATAAAACATATTTTGAAACCTATTGTGATGAGTCTAGGTCTAGATGGACACATGTAGTGGATAGATTCATCTGCAATCTATCGTATTCATTCATGAGACATGTGTTAATCAATGACAATTATGATTGTTGCATTTACACTTGTAAGTGGATCTTATGTTTATCATATTTCTTCATATATATATATATATATATATATATATATATATATATATATATATATATATATATATATATATATATATATATATATATATATATATACAAACAACTTTGTTATCTTTATCCTTATTATAAAACCCTAACTTACATGATTGAGATTAATATGACCTATAAAAATGGTTTCGAAAGGATGGGTTGAGCTAACTTCAACCATCCTCCACTAATCCTACATTCTAATAATCTAAATAGGGCTTAAACTGCACGTAGTTTTGTTGAGTGTGTGCAATCAATGTAATACAAGCATGTTGTGAAATCTTACGTATGGATTTTAACACTTTACAAATTTTTATTTTGACCTTGTAATGGTATTAAGACTTTGATTAACACCTAATTATTTAAAGGGTTTTAGATTTGGAAGCTTCAGTGTGCTTCATCTCAATGTACAAATATTTTTTAGTGATAGATAAGTGATTGATAGATTGATGCTAGATAGGAATAGGCTAAGACTAGCTTTGTATATATAGTTAAATCTTTGGGTAATTTGCCTCCACATTGACATGTGATGCATATGACCTAACCCATAGGAAGGACTTTAATATTGGAAAACATTCATTAAAGGGTGCACATGTGAGTTTGGCCATGGCACACATCTCTAGTAACTAGAACCATCTAATTGTAGCCAAAACCTTCCAAAAAGGAAGAAATAGTTATATGAGATCAAGAGATATTATAAGTAAGATAATAATTTTTTCATAAAGAGACTAGGAAAATCATGTGTATAAGTAACCAAAAATTGGGAAGGTTAGACCCATAGATAAGAGAATGGCTAAGAGAGAGTCAAAGCAAGATTTAATTATGTGTGAAAAAATCATGTAAACCAAATCTTGATCAAATCCAACATTAGGATGTGTCTAATACAAAATATAAGTGTACATCCCACTCCCCCCCTCTTTTATTCTAGTAAAAGAAGTGCTAGAGTAAAAGGATAGAAGGCAATATTTGAGTGTAATCATGGTAGGTATGTTTAGGTAGGTGCTAAGTGATGCGCTTGATAAACCTACAATGCATGTAGAAATATTTTTTCACTTATGATTAAAAAAATATGAATTAAAAAAATTAAATATATATGAAATTGAAAAATAGTAATATATAGTAATTTGAAATGATAAGGAAGGAATACAACTCTATGCACGTGAACGAAGTTGGATTTTGGAGACAATGGAGAATGGGGTGATTATGCCCTTTGAATATGCCAGTGTTAAAACCATGGGTTGAGTAGATTATTGATTTGTAAGCTAGATGGACATTCCATATGGATACTAAATAGTTAGTTGATTAACAATTAGATTTATGACTATCTATGTTCCTAAACATGTCAAAATAAAGATGAATAAGTACATAAAATGAAATGTGTAGCTCGTTAAACATGAACATGAATTAAAGGAATGAATGATTATAAACACACAAGAGACACATAAACTTACCCTAGAAAACCCAAGATTTGAAAAAATCCATTGAATGAGGTAATTTTCACTCCCCTTTCACTATGTTCTGCAACAAGTATACAAGCATACTACCAACAATGGCCTTTATGGATAGAATATGCATTACTAATTTATCCAACACTCATATACAAATGTTTTACACTTCAAAGACACTTCTTTGTAATCTCATCATTTGAACCAATCATTCACATCTAACAAGAAAAAAATGAGAACCAACACTCAAACTCACCCAAGAAACAATGTGAATCTAACTTCCTTTCACCTCCCTTCTTATTGTCCTTTTTTGATTGCTAGGGCATTTATTTATCATCTTCCATCCTTATAATCCCATAAGAAACTAAAATGAACCATGAAGAAGTTGAAATGTCAAAAAAATCTTCAAATTCACGTAGCCACAATCGAGCTATAGAGGTCAACAGTCATGCTTCATAGGTCACCAATCAAAAGGTAAGCATTCAACTCTCCAGATAAGCAGTAACCAAGATAACTAACTTTAAAAGTTCATAAATTTTCCATACAACCTCAAAGTCAAGAGTCATTTTTTTTATATTGATTAATTTTTAGAGAGGAATTCAAATATAAAATCATATTATACTTTTGACAATAACAAAATATTTTTTCCCCAAACAATAGAAACTAGTAATTTCATTCCTTTTCAAGAGCTTACAACTTACCGACTCATCACATGAAGATGTTTGGATTACCCTCATATTTATTTTCCGCAAAATCATATGTAGTATTGATATTTTAAGTGTATTAAATGTCTTACAATAGTGTCTTAAGAACATAAGTAACATCTAATTGGGTATGGTGGAAAATTATTACACATGACTACTATACTAGGATCAAAATTTGGATCACGCCTCCTATATTTGAGGTTTTTAAATCCCTAAAAGCTTAAGAACTCTTTTAGTGAGTAAATTTATTTCCCCACTTCTTAACCCTTTCTTGTACTTGAATGTGAATATGCTGAATAAAATTATTAACCTTATGAACTGTTGAGTTCACCTTTTCATGCCCATAAATTAATGAAAATAACTATAATATATAAAAAATTTATGTTAAAGATAAATTTATGGCCTGAAAATTATGGAATATTGTCGTCGGGATTGAAAAAGTCCCTTTTGGATGACATGTAACCCCTGAACTTATCGATGCATTTCAATAAAAATCACAAAAAACTATATCTATTATCTTGTAAAGTGTTAAGGATGAATTTCTTCTTCACATTAGTAATCATGAGTCTTCTAGCGATGCTTGAAAACTCCTTGAATCCATGAACAAGGGCACTCACCTTTTAAAGATCATTAAATTAATCTTTGAATTGCTAACTACACTTATGAAGGGTGATGAAAAAGTTGTTAAATTTTTGTTATATTTTAAAAACATTAAAAACTCAATTAGATAGATGTAATTGTAATTTGATTCAAGATCAATTGTTTTATTTTATCATTTAGTTAAATATTCATGAAAAATTTAGAAATTTTATTTCAATTTTGAATTCTAAGTATCAAACTAAGTAAGATATCCCTGACCTTACCACCTTGTCTGTTCTCTTAATTCAAGAAGAGAAAGTTATGACAAATTTTGATTCTAAAGAAAATACCACTCAGACACTTCTCATATTAAATAATGTTTTTGATAACACTAAAAACCAAAAATCTAATCCTAATTAGGCTAAAGGCAAATACAAGAATATGAAATTGGGTAATAAGAATCATACACCTAAGTTTAATAGAAATTGCAATATGTGTGGTAAATTTGGTCATAAAAGGGAATCATGTTATGAAAATAAGAATAGAAATAACAATAAAACTTTTAAATATAATAAAGGGAAGAGATCAAATCAAAACAAATAGAAAAATCAAAACCCTAATCACAATAACAATCAAGATTCAAATGTTATTGCTTTATATGCTTCAAATAAAAATGAATGGATTTTAGATAGCAGTGTATCGCACCATATGATATGTTTATCTGATATTTTATGTAATTCTAGAGATATATCTACATAAATTTACTTAAGAGATAATTATTTTTTAGAAGCAACTAAACAAGGAAAAGCAAAATTTTCAAATGTTGTTATTAAAGATGTTTTCTATGTACATAAACTTAAAAAAAAATTACTATATTGTTCTCAACTTAAAAATGATAATTTTATTGTAACATTGCTTAACTATAGTTGGTCCATTAAAAATCAAACTGGTTCCTTGATTTTTAAAAGTGTTCAAATGATTTATATATCTTTTCTCATTCCTCTGCATGTTTATTTTCATTGCATAATAAGAATGAATCTCAGTTATGGCATAAAAGATTAGGACATATTAATTTTAAAATTTTACATGATATGTTTGCAAATAATTTTGTCGTTTAACTTTTTTCTATCTCCTCTTATCATGAAACTTGTGAGGGTTGCTTACATGATAAGCAACATACTAACCCCTTTCACAAGAATCATGATGTGAATTCCTCACATCTTTTAGAGTTGGTTTATAATGATGTTGTAGGACCTGTTGAAGTTATATCTATTAATAATTATTTGTATAATGTTATTGATGATTATACTAGAATAATTTAATCTTATTTTATTAAAAAAATCTATTTTTTTTAAGTTTAAAGAATTTAAATTTTATGTTGAAAATATATTTGATTTTTCTATTAAAAGATTAAGAAATGATAATGTGGTGAATATGTTAGTAAAGAGTTTTATTTTTTTTGCATTAGTTTTGGTATTAAAAAATAATTAACAACTTCCTATTTCTCTCAACAAAATGGTATTGTTGAAAAGAAAAACCGCACCATCATATAAATGGCTAGAACAATGTTGTAATCTACAAATATTCTTAAGTTTTTATGAGTTGAATCCATGAACATTGTTGTTCATAGTTTGAATATAGTCCCTACCAAAGCCTTGCATCTTTCTATCCTTTTATAAATATGGATTAAAAATAAATTTAGTGTGGTTCATCTCAAGATTTTTAGTAGTCCTTTTATGTTTATTCCTAAAGTTAAAAAGAAGAAGCTCGATCCCACTTCCTATTCTTGTATTTTTATAGGTTATAGAGGTAAGACAAAAAGTTTAAGAGTGTATTATCCCTCTAAATATCAAATTATTGAGAATATAAATATTTTTATTCTTGAGAAATCCTTTTGAGATCCCTTTGTGGATCCTCCTCGATGTTCTTCTATTGATGAACCTAACTCTCATGTTTCTCCTTGTGATGAAATAAATGCCCTTAATGAAGCTAAGCTAGTTATGGATAATTTAGAGTCTGAAGAACCTCTTGAGTTTCATGTTGAATCTAAAAGACTTAAATGAGTAGAATTTCTAATTCAATCTTCTAATGTTGATAATCTTAATAAATTAATTAGAAGTCAATATTTTTATCATGCGTTAATGGCTATGTAAATGTGAACCTCAATCATTTGAAGAAGCCACTCAAGATGATAGATGGATGTTTTTATGCAAGCTGAATATAATGCCTTAATTAAAAGTTAGATTTGAGATCTTGTCTCTCCACCTAAAATATATATTGTCAATTGTAGGTGGCGTTATAAAATCAATTATAATTCAATTAATAAAATCGATAAATTTAAAGCTATATTAGTTGCTCACAAATTTACTCAAAAACTTGAGATTGATTATGTTAAAATATTTGTTGTTATAGCAAAAATGAGTATTGTTATACTTCTGATTACTGTTATAGCTCAAAATGGTTGGGTTATCCACCAAGTGGATATCAAAAATGCATTTCTAGAAAGTGATTCAGAAGAACAAATCTATATGATTCAGCCTAAAAATTTCACTAATCTTAATAAAAAATATTATGTATGCAAAATAAAAAAATCTTTGTATGGTTTAAAATAAGCTCTTCGAGCTTGGTATTTTAAAATTACTTCTTTTTTCAAAGAATTGAGGTTTTCTAATTTCTATTCAGATAATGATCTATTTGTTAAAATTTAAAATAGTCATTTAATTTTTATTGTTTTATATGTTGATGATTTATTGATTATTGACGATCTAACTAGTTTAATTCATAAATATAAGGATAAATTACAACAAATATTTGAAATTATTGATTTAGACATTTTCCATCATTTTTTAGTAATGACTATGTTTCAAGATAAAAATTTAATTATTATATCATAATCTCAGTATGCACATAATCTTCTTTTTAAGTTTAACATGTTTGATTATAAATCTACCACTACTCCTATTGAAGTTGGTGTTAAATTTGATCTTAAACCTACGTGTGAAAAATATAACCCTACTTTGTAAAGATAGCTTATTGAAAGTTTGATTTATCTACCTATTAAAAAGACATACATTTCATATGATGTTAGTGATGCTTCTCGACTTATGCAAGATCTTTATTTAGATCATTGTAAATTAACTAAACATATTTTTTATTATATCAAAAGAACTATTAATTATGGTTTATTCTATTCTTTCATTGTTAATGTTAAATTATATGTTATTGTGATGCTGACCATATTGGTGATACTTTAGATCGTAAATCTACTTTTAGATATGTGTTTAAATTTGGTGTAAGTGCTCTCACTCGGAGCAACAAGAAGCAACATATTCTATCTCTCTCTCTCTTCTACAAAAGTTGAGTACAAAGTGATATGGAAGCTGCTAAAGAAATCATGTGGCTGTAAAGGTTATTGGGAGAATTTTACTTAGATATTTTTCAGAGTATCATCTTTCATTATGATAATTAAATTTGTATAGCTCTGGCAATAAAGTCAATGCAATACCAAAGAATTAAACATATTGAAGTTCATGTGCATTTCATCTGAGAAAAAGTCATTAATAATAATATTAATCTATTATTTTATCTTACAGATGAACAAGTGGTAGATATCTTCACAAAACCACTTGGTGCTACAAAATTTTGTCAGTTTCATGCAATGTTAGGCCTCTCAAAGTTACCATTGAGGGGGAGTATACATGACAATGGCACTTCCTAACGGTCATGTATTTCTTCTTCTTCTCTATACTTATTTTCAATGTAAAACATTTTAAACTTCGTGTGGAAGTTATGTGATGTGATTAACATCATGTGAAAGTTTTACTTTTATACCCCAATACATTAAAAACATATTTTGTAATGGAAGTACTTATGTTATAAAAGGATCCAAATATGCTTAGATGATTATTCTTGAGAAACTATAAGTTGTAGTCTCATGATCATACTAGCCTAGACTTACTTTTAAAATCAGTTTATGGATGATAATTATTTTTGTTTCAAAAGGTGATGTTTGGCACGATGAAGGTTTTTAAATCCTTCAATTATGTACATTGTATGATTCCTTTATTAAGGTGACTATGAAATTTATCCTCACTTAGCATTAAGGGGGAGTGTTAGAACATTTAATGTTTAAGTGGGCTAGTTTAAACCCTTAGCATGCTTTGGTGTATAATTAAATACTAATGATTTATTATTTATTAACATGAGGTGAAAACCTCATGTAAATAAATAATAAAATATTGTGGTTTATTATTTATTGATTAAACCAAATGATTTTCAAGAAGGATGGACCTTTTGGTTACAATGGTCACCTCTCCTCACATTTATTATAAATAGGGCTTTACCTCTATTATATTATTCACTCTGAACACACTCAGTGAATTTTGATATTTGTGTGTAGCAAATATTTTGAAAAGTAAATTGTGAAGGCTTATGTGAAGACGTGAAAAGGGAAGACTTTGTATTAGGGTGCAAAGATTCTTAATAATTGAATATCATTTTTTCGTGAGTTTTTTTACCTCTTTGAAGTTTTCCCACGATAATTCATGTGTTGTGTTAAATTGGCTTATGTATACTTTGCTAATTATTATTCATCATAGATTTTATTTGTGCATCACTATTATCTACATGGATTTTATCACTTATGTGGCTCACTTCTTTGTTGAGAAAGACCCAGATTTGAAAGTGAACATCCTAATATTAACTGCATCTCATGTTCTTTGTTAGTAGACCTATTATGAGTGTCCTTACATTCTTGCTTATTTTTCAAAATAAAGATTAAAAACTTTTCACTAGCATTAAATAACTGGTTACTTTGAGCGAAACTTATGAAGAAGAGATTATATTTGCCTTCATAAAAGTTTATGGTGTAGTTTTTTCCATCCTTAACCAAATGATATTGATTAGACGTCCTCTTGAAAATAACATCTTTAACATATATAAAGGCTACCAAATACTATCCTACAAATACTAACAAGAACAACATCTACAATAATCTAATCAATAAAATATTTATTTATTACAAATAATACCATAAACTCTTATTTAAAATCCCTATTTAATTAAATATCTATAGATAAATATATTATTTTTGTTGTAAAACCTAATTTTTTATCACACTCATAATATCTAATACAAACACTTTAATATCATACGGAAAAAAAAAATCCAAAAACCATTTTTAAGTATCACCTTAATTTGTTAATTATACCTATTATTACCCTACACCAACAAAAAGAATCATATACAAAAGTTCATGAGCATAATTTTTTTTTAAAAAGTTGATGAGCATAATTTGCTATATTAATGCTAGAAAAAGCACATGCATGGCAATATTCTTGCCGCCTTAATTTGGTATCATTCTTCATTGTGGGTATTCACTCTTTTAAGAATATAATGCCTTAACTCCTTTGACTCATTTATCCTCTTTATTAATTGGTGGCTTCTTTATAAACGTTCATCCTTTCTTTGATTGAGAATTTAATTGCCTGCTAATGATATTTTAATAAAGTTTTATAAAAGCGTGTTCCATGTTCTATGAAATTATGGATATTGAGATTTAATGTGTTCAAAGTTTATTTAGATTGTAAGTTTTTAGAAATGTAACATTGTATATGTTATATAACTAATATAGATATTTTAAATATATTTATCTAAAATATGTTGAGATATATCAATTTTTAGGTGCTTATATTATGGCATAGGTTAGATAAACATTTCGAAATTGATATCTCTCGATATATTTTAGATAAATGTATTTAAGATATCTATGCTAGTAATACTTGCAAGTGTGGTATGAACATTTAACAATAAATACTAATTAATGCATCATTTCATGTTCATCCAAATAAGAAATATATATCACATTCAATAATAATTAAAGAAAATAATTTCATATACATCCAAATATGAAAATAAGTATAATATATATGATATTAAATATGTAACATTATTATAGTTCTAAGGACTTGAGTCTTTCTTCCTCCGCTTTTTGTTTAGAAAGTTGTTTTCCTATTTTCAACTTCTCATATCTATTTTATGAAAATGGAGAGCAAATTATGAGTCCTTCCAGAGATTTTACAAGTGAAACGGCCACAAATGTTAACCCTGGTCTTTATGCATGTCCTATATCAATTATTGCTGTAAAAAGAATCAATCCTTGTGATTTATGTATGGAAAATCCCCAAGCCAGTCTTAAGGGTAGTTGTTGTGTCCATCCCCTTTGTATTGGTGCAATTAGAATTGTATGTGGAGTTGCATCTGAAAATGGCATTCCAGAGTAACTATCAAATTCCACCATGACATATGTAGGTGGCTATGGTGGGGAACTTTCAGGTTTATATACTATACTTCAAATATATCTTAGAGATCCATTTACAAGTCTTGATTCTATCCATGAAGGTGAAACCATGAACCTTACCTCTTTTTTAGCAACAATTGCTTTGCAGTGTTAGAGGTCCCAGAGGGTGAAACCATGAACCTTTATAGTTTCCAATAAATGTGTTCTCATAGAATGTTCATGGATTGACAAACCCATCACATAAGTTTTTAGTGCAGGATAATTCTTAGAAGTTTTTAGATATGCATATCTTGTGCTTGCAGAAAGTTATAATTACAGGTTTTGCACTGCATATGGCAGCAAACGTCATTTGGTCTAGTGTTACTTGTCATATGGCTAGACATGAGGTGGGGTTGGGTGGATTAATCACCTTGATTGCTCCACTCTATGCATCTTTTGTGATTGATTAGGGAGTGGACCGTTTAACTGTGTTACATGGATATTTTTTAATTTTGACAGGCAAATCTTCAGTATTGTCAATCTTTATACTACTAATGATGTTGTTGAAAAGATATATTTTCGGAGATGGTTGGTAGATTCACTCCCCATGGCCCACTAGATTGTTTGTGGGTATTTTAACATGATTGAATCTATAGAGGACAAAGAATGAGTACTTCTAATGTGGTAGTGTGTTGGTGAGAGGGAAGCCTAGGTGTATAACAAATTTAGTTTGTTTGACCTGAACCATCATTGTAGGAACTCTTCTCCTACAACTTGGTTTACATGGTCAAATTTTTTCCAAGGAACTGAGTGAGTGCTGAAAATACTCGATCGAGCCCTCCTCTTGTACCAAAATAATTTATCAATTATCCATAAATTTGATCGATCAGTGAGAGTTATCTAGATGTCCTTCTCTTTGACCACCAACACATCTGGTTTAATGTGGAATGGATGGCTCCTCCTACTAAAGTTTTTAATAATCAATTATACTTGGACACCTCTCATCTCAAACATCCACAAAATCTTGCTCACATTAAGATGGTTTGGAATCTTGCGATTTTCGGTTGATTATCTAGTGGGAAGCTGCCATCTCACATACTTCCAACTTTCTTCACTCTTTTATCAAGAAATTGGATTTCATAAGAAAACAAACTAATGTTGTAATTGTGAGAAAATTCACTCACCTTTCCCAAGTGCTAGAGAAAACCCTCTCTATGAGACATCATAAAACTAGGTGGTCACTCTCAGACAACAAATAAAACTTGTTGACCTCCATCAAGCTTATCGAGCTCAATTGTGAGCTCACTTGCATTGGCTCAAAATTAGGGATTGAGTTTTCAAGGAATTTTTTAATAGGCTAAGGGCCCACAATTCTTTAACTCAAACAGAATCTATCAAAGATGTTGGAGATAATTTAACTAACCTCTCAAGCTTCCTTCAAGCTTTTATTAGGCATTGTAGATTAGTTTTACAGGCTCAACCTTCCACAGAATCTCAAAAGGTGGATTTTCAAACATGTCTGGATGTGGTCCTATGCAAAATATCTCCCACTCAAAAGATTACATGTGACCAATTCCTTTCCATTGAAGAGCTGCATCAAGCGATAATGGTTATGGCTCAAGACAATGCTCCTCGTGTTTATGTGTGTCCTTGTGAGTTTTATCAACATCTCTAAGAATGTGTCGACCCTGATTTTCCTAAAGTTTATCTAAAGGATCTATTCCAATGTTCCCTGGGCCAACTTATCAACAAAGATAACATCAAGTTATTCTTCAAGATCAGGGATCCTGAAGCCATTTCCAAATGGTAGCCTATTACTCTTCATAATGTTTCTTACAAGATTATTATTAAAGCCGTAGCCCTCAAGATTAGATATTTATTTCCTTTAATCATTCAATCTAAACAAATTGGGTTTATTTGAGGGAATTACATCTTAGATAACATCATGTCTATCTAGGAAGGCATGGAATGGGTGCATACCTCTAATATGAAATATTTGTTTATCAAAAATGTTAGAGAAAGCCTATGACAAAATTGAATGGCCCTTTATTTTAGCCATGTTTTAGGGTCTAGAGTTTGACCCCAGGTCTATTGTCTTTGTGAGAACCCTTTCTTAGGATACTTTTACTTGCATCAATATTAATGGTCATCAATCTGAGAGCTTTAGATTGTTTCACTCTATCAGACAAGGGTGCCCGCTCACTCCTCTCTATGTGCTTATTATTGAGGGATTTGGTAACTTGTTAAAATACTATACTAATAGAGGGCTTGTTACAGACATCTCCCTGTCAATGGCTCCTTAAAATGAGCTTGTTAATGGACACTTTGGTAATGATTCTTTTTTTACCCTTAAAGAGGATGAACATGTGGTCCAAAATGCCATGGAATGCTTGAATACTTTTTGCTCTAATTTAGGGTCTAGTATCTAGTGGGCTAAAACTTAATGCTATAAGTAGAGGCATGAGGCTCTTCCCCCTTGGATCAATGCCTATCAATGGAAGTAAATTACTCATGGCAAAATGTTCAAGCTATTAGGCATTCTCTTCTCCTTTCAAACTTCTCTCATGGAACTATGGAATTATGTTATCCTTAAATTTGAGAAAAAACTATCCTATTGGATTACTAAACCTCTCTCTCTAGATAGAAAAATTCAAATATGTTCCAAAGTTATCATGGCCACTCATGTATACTACTCCTCCTACTAGGTTCCCTCAATAGTAGACTAACTTCAAAGGTAACAAAGGCTTTCATTGTGTGGCTTGGGATATTTATTACCAACCCATAGAGGTTAGAGGTCTTGGCTTGATTGACATAGGTAAATAAGGCTCCGCCTTTTGTGATAAGTAGATTATTAGAGCTATTGAAGAACACAAGGCCTTGAAAGTTATTCTTAGGAATTACAACTCTCTAGGGGATCCTCAGGGCCAAAAAGTTTGGAGGGATCTAGGTTTCAAACTCTTCTTGTCACCCCCACCTCTGTTAAAATTATTGGGACTTTTATTGTCAAAAACATATGGAAAGCTTTGGTGTCTATCAAACCCGGGTTGATTTGGAAGGTTGATGGGTTCAAATTTGGACTATCTATCAATTTTCATTCTCTATGGTGGTCCCCTGTTATCACTATTAATGAATAGCCTCTGGAAAAATATCTAAGGATTAAATCCATGAGGCTATACAGTCATGACATTAAAACTTTAAGGGATATTTTTGACAAACACACCAGATATTAGCTCACTTGGGAGGTCCTCAAAGCTAAGTTCAAGTTAAATTCCTAGGATTTTGAATCAATCTTTGAAATTTATATGGTTGTGTTGGACCATTATTTACACAAAATTGGTCTCACTGAATCTCTTTAGTGGTGTAAGGACTAAAACTAGTCTACTTCCACACCCATGCTTCAGTACAAACCCGTGTTTGGTTATCAGTGGATCTCCCCAACCACTCCTCCTTGGGAGTTGCTCAACAAGCATTGGCATCTTAATAGCCCAACTTTTATTTGGACTAAGAAATTTATGACTATTTGGGCTACCATTGTTGAGCCCAAGAAATACATTTTTTCCTAGTGCTTTCTTTATTAAGGCCTCCCTATAGGTGAAAGATTGCTTCACATGGGGATTACTCCTCCCATATGTGTTGCTTGTGCTCAAGTTAAGTCCCTTTTACACATTTTCTAATTTTATCTCAAAGCTCAAGATGCCTGGAATTGGATCGACTCATTCTTCCAACCCTATAGGCATGAACCTTTCTCTTGGCACCTCATTCTTCTTGGGAATTTTATAGCCCTACCTATAAATTCAAGCAAATTGGGCATATTTTCTACATTGAAATTATTATTTTTCTATGGAAAGACATAAATGTTGCTACTTTTAATAAGCTAGTTTTAACCAAATATTTCTCTATTTCTAACTGACTATTTGTGCTCTCTAATGTTATGCTTCAGAACTAGGTGTAAACTGAGAAAGTGGAATGCTTCAGATCTAGGTGTAAACTGAGAAATTGGAAATGGAGGTTCAACATATCCACTCTCTTCTTGACCACTGGGGTTGTACTCCTTGCATTGTCAATAGAGTTACAGTGGAGAATCCCCAATAGAGTGGGAATAACAGAGACCAAGAGTGGAGGGGATGTGGTCTAGCTAAGAGTTACATACATAAATTGACATGAAATAAAGGCTATAGGGCCATTTTAAGATACTACATTTCGTTCAACTTTGAGGTATATGCTTAGCTACAAAATAGATGGTGTATTCAAGCACTTCAAAGTTCAACTTATAAAGGATAATGTTGATTTGTGTCTTTAACAATGAAAATGATAAGTCAAAATTTTCAATACCATTTTATTGCACAGAAATGAATGGATGTAAAATAATAAATGTTAGATATAGAAATTAATTACAACAAGATACCTCTTTTGTCATCAATATTAACTAGAAGTCCTATGGATTTGTCATACTTTCGAAAGTGATATGTTAGCTAAGTATATTTGGAACCCTGTATGTCCTCAAGCAATATACCTCAATGTCCTAAAGAATATTCTTATTAAATATCTATAGATAAATATATTATTTTTGTTGTAAAACCTAATTTTTTATCACACTCATAATATCTAATACAAACACTTTAAAATCATACGTAAAAAAAAAATCCAACAATCTAATACAAAGTTGATGAGCATAATTTTTTTTTTAAAAGTTGATGAGCATAATTTGCTATCTTAATGCTAGAAAAAGCACACGCATGGCAATATTCTTGCCGCCTTAATTTGGTATCATTCTTCATTGTGGGTATTCACTCTTTTAAGAATATAATGCCTTAACTCCTTTGACTCATTTATCCTCTTTATTAATTGGTGGCTTCTTTATAAACGTTCATCCTTTCTTTGATTGAGAATTTAATTGCCTGCTAATGATATTTTAATAAAGTTTTATAAAAGCGTGTTCCATGTTCTATGAAATTATGGATATTGAGATTTAATGTGTTCAAAGTTTATTTAGATTGTAAGTTTTTAGAAATGTAACATTGTATATGTTATATAATTAATATAGATATTTTAAATATATTTATCTAAAATATGTTGAGATATATCAATTTTTAGGTGCTTATATTATGGCATAGGTTAGATAAACATTTCGAAATTGATATCTCTCGATATATTTTAGATAAATGTATTTAAGATATCTATGCTAGTAATACTTGCAAGTGTGGTATGAACATTTAACAATAAATACTAATTAATGCATCATTTCATGTTCATCCAAATAAGAAATATATATCACATTCAATAATAATTAAAGAAAATAATTTCATATACATCCAAATATGAAAATAAGTATAATATATATGATATTAAATATGTAACATTATTATAGTTCTAAGGACTTGAGTCTTTCTTCCTCCGCTTTTTGTTTAGAAAGTTGTTTTCCTATTTTCAACTTCTCATATCTATTTTATGAAAATGGAGAGCAAATTATGAGTCCTTCCAGAGATTTTACAAGTGAAACGGCCACAAATGTTAACCCTGGTCTTTATGCATGTCCTATATCAATTATTACTTTAAAAAGAATCAATCCTTGTGATTTATGTATGGAAAATCCCCAAGCCAGTCTTAAGGGTAGTTGTTGTGTCCATCCCCTTTGTATTGGTGCAATTAGAATTGTATGTGGAGTTGCATCTGAAAATGGCATTCCAGAGTAACTATCAAATTCCACCATGACATATGTAGGTGGCTATGGTGGGGAACTTTCAGGTTTATATACTATACTTCAAATATATCTTAGAGATCCATTTACAAGTCTTGATTCTATCCATGAAGGTGAAACCATGAACCTTACCTCTTTTTTAGCAACAATTGCTTTGCAGTGTTAGAGGTCCCAGAGGGTGAAACCATGAACCTTTATAGTTTCCAATAAATGTGTTCTCATAGAATGTTCATGGATTGACAAACCCATCACATAAGTTTTTAGTGCAGGATAATTCTTAGAAGTTTTTAGATATGCATATCTTGTGCTTGCAGAAAGTTATAATTACAGGTTTTGCACTGCATATGGCAGCAAACGTCATTTGGTCTAGTGTTACTTGTCATATGGCTAGACATGAGGTGGGGTTGGGTGGATTAATCACCTTGATTGCTCCACTCTATGCATCTTTTGTGATTGATTAGGGAGTGGACCGTTTAACTGTGTTACATGGATATTTTTTAATTTTGACAGGCAAATCTTCAGTATTGTCAATCTTTATACTACTAATGATGTTGTTGAAAAGATATATTTTCGGAGATGGTTGGTAGATTCACTCCCCATGGCCCACTAGATTGTTTGTGGGTATTTTAACATGATTGAATCTATAGAGGACAAAGAATGAGTACTTCTAATGTGGTAGTGTGTTGGTGAGAGGGAAGCCTAGGTGTATAACAAATTTAGTTTGTTTGACCTGAACCATCATTGTAGGAACTCTTCTCCTACAACTTGGTTTACATGGTCAAATTTTTTCCAAGGAACTGAGTGAGTGCTGAAAATACTCGATCGAGCCCTCCTCTTGTACCAAAATAATTTATCAATTATCCATAAATTTGATTGATCAGTGAGAGTTATCTAGATGTCCTTCTCTTTGACCACCAACACATCTGGTTTAATGTGGAATGGATGGCTCCTCCTACTAAAGTTTTTAATAATCAATTATACTTGGACACCTCTCATCTCAAACATCCACAAAATCTTGCTCACATTAAGATGGTTTGGAATCTTGCGATTTTCGGTTGATTATCTAGTGGGAAGCTGCCATCTCACATACTTCCAACTTTCTTCACTCTTTTATCAAGAAATTGGATTTCATAAGAAAACAAACTAATGTTGTAATTGTGAGAAAATTCACTCACCTTTCCCAAGTGCTAGAGAAAACCCTCTCTATGAGACATCATAAAACTAGGTGGTCACTCTCAGACAACAAATAAAACTTGTTGACCTCCATCAAGCTTATCGAGCTCAATTGTGAGCTCACTTGCATTGGCTCAAAATTAGGGATTGAGTTTTCAAGGAATTTTTTAATAGGCTAAGGGCCCACAATTCTTTAACTCAAACAGAATCTATCAAAGATGTTGGAGATAATTTAACTAACCTCTCAAGCTTCCTTCAAGCTTTTATTAGGCATTGTAGATTAGTTTTACAGGCTCAACCTTCCACAGAATCTCAAAAGGTGGATTTTCAAACATGTCTGGATGTGGTCCTATGCAAAATATCTCCCACTCAAAAGATTACATGTGACCAATTCCTTTCCATTGAAGAGCTGCATCAAGCGATAATGGTTATGGCTCAAGACAATGCTCCTCGTGTTTATGTGTGTCCTTGTGAGTTTTATCAACATCTCTAGGAATGTGTCGACCCTGATTTTCCTAAAGTTTATCTAAAGGATCTATTCCAATGTTCCCTGGGCCAACTTATCAACAAAGATAACATCAAGTTATTCTTCAAGATCAGGGATCCTGAAGCCATTTCCAAATGGTAGCCTATTACTCTTCATAATGTTTCTTACAAGATTATTATTAAAGCCGTAGCCCTCAAGATTAGATATTTATTTCCTTTAATCATTCAATCTAAACAAATTGGGTTTATTTGAGGGAATTACATCTTAGATAACATCATGTCTATCTAGGAAGGCATGGAATGGGTGCATACCTCTAATATGAAATATTTGTTTATCAAAAATGTTAGAGAAAGCCTATGACAAAATTGAATGGCCCTTTATTTTAGCCATGTTTTAGGGTCTAGAGTTTGACCCCAGGTCTATTGTCTTTGTGAGAACCCTTTCTTAGGATACTTTTACTTGCATCAATATTAATGGTCATCAATCTGAGAGCTTTAGATTGTTTCACTCTATCAGACAAGGGTGCCCGCTCACTCCTCTCTATGTGCTTATTATTGAGGGATTTGGTAACTTGTTAAAATACTATACTAATAGAGGGCTTGTTACAGACATCTCCCTGTCAATGGCTCCTTAAAATGAGCTTGTTAATGGACACTTTGGTAATGATTCTTTTTTTACCCTTAAAGAGGATGAACATGTGGTCCAAAATGCCATGGAATGCTTGAATACTTTTTGCTCTAATTTAGGGTCTAGTATCTAGTGGGCTAAAACTTAATGCTATAAGTAGAGGCATGAGGCTCTTCCCCCTTGGATCAATGCCTATCAATGGAAGTAAATTACTCATGGCAAAATGTTCAAGCTATTAGGCATTCTCTTCTCCTTTCAAACTTCTCTCATGGAACTATGGAATTATGTTATCCTTAAATTTGAGAAAAAACTATCCTATTGGATTACTAAACCTCTCTCTCTAGATAGAAAAATTCAAATATGTTCCAAAGTTATCATGGCCACTCATGTATACTACTCCTCCTACTAGGTTCCCTCAATAGTAGACTAACTTCAAAGGTAACAAAGGCTTTCATTGTGTGGCTTGGGATATTTATTACCAACCCATAGAGGTTAGAGGTCTTGGCTTGATTGACATAGGTAAATAAGGCTCCGCCTTTTGTGATAAGTAGATTATTAGAGCTATTGAAGAACACAAGGCCTTGAAAGTTATTCTTAGGAATTACAACTCTCTAGGGGATCCTCAGGGCCAAAAAGTTTGGAGGGATCTAGGTTTCAAACTCTTCTTGTCACCCCCACCTCTGTTAAAATTATTGGGACTTTTATTGTCAAAAACATATGGAAAGCTTTGGTGTCTATCAAACCCGGGTTGATTTGGAAGGTTGATGGGTTCAAATTTGGACTATCTATCAATTTTCATTCTCTATGGTGGTCCCCTGTTATCACTATTAATGAATAGCCTCTGGAAAAATATCTAAGGATTAAATCCATGAGGCTATACAGTCATGACATTAAAACTTTAAGGGATATTTTTGACAAACACACCAGATATTAGCTCACTTGGGAGGTCCTCAAAGCTAAGTTCAAGTTAAATTCCTAGGATTTTGAATCAATCTTTGAAATTTATATGGTTGTGTTGGACCATTCTTTACACAAAATTGGTCTCACTGAATCTCTTTAGTGGTGTAAGGACTAAAACTAGTCTACTTCCACACCCATGCTTCAGTACAAACCCGTGTTTGGTTATCAGTGGATCTCCCCAACCACTCCTCCTTGGGAGTTGCTCAACAAGCATTGGCATCTTAATAGCCCAACTTTTATTTGGACTAAGAAATTTATGACTATTTGGGCTACCATTGTTGAGCCCAAGAAATACATTTTTTCCTAGTGCTTTCTTTATTAAGGCCTCCCTATAGGTGAAAGATTGCTTCACATGGGGATTACTCCTCCCATATGTGTTGCTTGTGCTCAAGTTAAGTCCCTTTTACACATTTTCTAATTTTATCTCAAAGCTCAAGATGCCTGGAATTGGATCGACTCATTCTTCCAACCCTATAGGCATGAACCTTTCTCTTGGCACCTCATTCTTCTTGGGAATTTTATAGCCCTACCTATAAATTCAAGCAAATTGGGCATATTTTCTACATTGAAATTATTATTTTTCTATGGAAAGACATAAATGTTGCTACTTTTAATAAGCTAGTTTTAACCAAATATTTCTCTATTTCTAACTGACTATTTGTGCTCTCTAATGTTATGCTTCAGAACTAGGTGTAAACTGAGAAAGTGGAATGCTTCAGATCTAGGTGTAAACTGAGAAATTGGAAATGGAGGTTCAACATATCCACTCTCTTCTTGACCACTGGGGTTGTACTCCTTGCATTGTCAATAGAGTTACAGTGGAGAATCCCCAATAGAGTGGGAATAACAGAGACCAAGAGTGGAGGGGATGTGGTCTAGCTAAGAGTTACATACATAAATTGACATGAAATAAAGGCTATAGGGCCATTTTAAGATACTACATTTCGTTCAACTTTGAGGTATATGCTTAGCTACAAAATAGATGGTGTATTCAAGCACTTCAAAGTTCAACTTATAAAGGATAATGTTGATTTGTGTCTTTAACAATGAAAATGATAAGTCAAAATTTTCAATACCATTTTATTGCACAGAAATGAATGGATGTAAAATAATAAATGTTAGATATAGAAATTAATTACAACAAGATACCTCTTTTGTCATCAATATTAACTAGAAGTCCTATGGATTTGTCATACTTTCGAAAGTGATATGTTAGCTAAGTATATTTGGAACCCTGTATGTCCTCAAGCAATATACCTCAATGTCCTAAAGAATATTCTTATTAAATATCTATAGATAAATATATTATTTTTGTTGTAAAACCTAATTTTTTATCACACTCATAATATCTAATACAAACACTTTAAAATCATACGTAAAAAAAAAATCCAACAATCTAATACAAAGTTGATGAGCATAATTTTTTTTTTAAAAGTTGATGAGCATAATTTGCTATCTTAATGCTAGAAAAAGCACACGCATGGCAATATTCTTGCCGCCTTAATTTGGTATCATTCTTCATTGTGGGTATTCACTCTTTTAAGAATATAATGCCTTAACTCCTTTGACTCATTTATCCTCTTTATTAATTGGTGGCTTCTTTATAAACGTTCATCCTTTCTTTGATTGAGAATTTAATTGCCTGCTAATGATATTTTAATAAAGTTTTATAAAAGCGTGTTCCATGTTCTATGAAATTATGGATATTGAGATTTAATGTGTTCAAAGTTTATTTAGATTGTAAGTTTTTAGAAATGTAACATTGTATATGTTATATAATTAATATAGATATTTTAAATATATTTATCTAAAATATGTTGAGATATATCAATTTTTAGGTGCTTATATTATGGCATAGGTTAGATAAACATTTAGAAATTGATATCTCTCGATATATTTTAAATAAATGTATTTAAGATATCTATGCTAGTAACACCCGCAAGTGTGGTATGAACATTTAACAATAAATACCAATTAATGTATCATTTCATGTTCATCCAAATAAGAAATATATATCACATTCAATAATAATTAAAGAAAATAATTTCATATACATCCAAATATGAAAATAAGTATAATATATATGATATTAAATATGTAACATTATTATAGTTCTAAGGACTTGAGTCTCTCTTCCTCCGCTTTTTGTTTAGAAAGTTGTTTTCCTATTTTCAACTTCTCATATCTATTGTATGAAAATGGAGAGCAAATTATGAGTCCTTCCAGAGATTTTACAAGTGAAACGGCCACAAATGTTAACCCTGGTCTTTATGTATGTCCTATATCAATTATTGCTCTAAAAAGAATCAATCCTTGTGATTTATGTATGGAAAATCCCCAAGCCAGTCTTAAGGGTAGTTGTTGTGTCCATCCCCTTTGTATTGGTGCAATTAGAATTGTATGTGGAGTTGCATCTGAAAATGGCATTCCAGAGTAACTATCAAATTTCACCATGACATATGTAGGTGGCTATGGTGGGGAACTTTCAGGTTTATATACTATACTTCGAATATATCTTAGAGATCCATTTACAAGTCTTGATTCTATCCATGAAGGTGAAACCATGAACCTTACCTCTTTTTTAGCAACAATTGCTTTGCAGTGTTAGAGGTCCCAGAGGGTGAAACCATGAACCTTTATAGTTTCCAATAAATGTGTTCTCATAGAATGTTCATGGATTGACAGACCCATCACATAAGTTTTTAGTGCAGGATAATTCTTAGAAGTTTTTAGATATGCATATATTGTGCTTGCAGAAAGTTATAATTACAGGTTTTGCACTGCATATGGCAGCAAACGTCATTTGGTCTAGTGTTACTTGTCATATGGCTAGACATGAGGTGGGGTTGGGTGGATTAATCACCTTGATTGCTCCACTCTATGCATCTTTTGTGATTGATTAGGGAGTGGACCGTTTAACTGTGTTACATGGATATTTTTTAATTTTGACAGGCAAATCTTCAGTATTGTCAATCTTTATACTACCAATGATGTTGTTGAAAAGATATATATTTTCGGAGATGGTTGGTAGATTCACTCCCCATGGCCCACTAGATTGTTTGTGGGTATTTTAACATGATTGAATCTATAGAGGACAAAGAATGAGTACTTCTGATGTGGTAGTGTGTTGGTGAGAGGGAAGCCTAGGTTTATCTGTATAACAAATTTAGTTTGTTTGACCTGAACCATCATTGTAGGAACTCTTCTCCTACAACTTGGTTTACATGGTCAAATTTTTTCCAAGGAACTGAGTGAGTGCTGAAAATACTCGATCGAGCCCTCCTCTTGTACCAAAATAATTTATCAATTATCCATAAATTTGATCGATCAGTGAGAGTTATCTAGATGTCCTTCTCTTTGACCACCAACACATCTGGTTTAATGTGGAATGGATGGCTCCTCCTACCAAAGTTTTTAATAATCAATTATACTTGGACACCTCTCATCTCAAACATCCACAAAATCTTGCTCACATTAAGATGGTTTGGAATCTTGCGATTTTCGGTTGATTATCTAGTGGGAAGCTGCCATCTCACATACTTCCAACTTTCTTCACTCTTTTATCAAGAAATTAGATTTCATAAGAAAACAGACTAATGTTGTAATTGTGAGAAAATTCACTCACCTTCCCCAATTGTTAGAGAAAACCCTCTCTATGAGACATCATAAAACTAGGTGGTCACTCTCAGACAACAAATAAAACTTGTTGACCTCCATCAAGCTTATCGAGCTCAATTGTGAGCTCACTTGCACTGGCTCAAAATTAGGGATTGAGTTTTCAAGGAATTTTTCAATAGGCTAAGGGCCCACAATTCTTCAACTCAAATAGAATCTATCAAAGATGTTGGAGATAATTTAACAAACCTCTCAAACTTCCTTCAAGCTTTTATTAGGCATTGTAGATTAGTTTTACAGGCTCAACCTTCCACAGAATCTCAAAAGGTGGATTTACAAACATGTATGGATGTGGTCCTATGCAAAATATCTCTCACTCAAAAGATTACATGTGACCAATTCCTTTCCATTGAAGAGCTGCATCAAGCGATAATGGTTATGGCTCAAGACAATGCTCCTCGTGTTTATGTGTGTCCTTGTGAGTTTTATCAACCTCTCTAGGAATGTGTCAAACCTAATTTTCCTAAAGTTTATCTAAAGGATCTATTCCAATGTTCCCTGGGCCAACTTATCAACAAAGATAACATCAAGTTATTCTTCAAGATCAGGTATCCTAAAGCCATTTCCAAATGGTAGCCTATTACTCTTCATAATGTTTCTTACAAGATTATTATTAAAGCCGTAGCCCTCAAGATTAGATATTTATTTCCTTTAATCATTCAATCTAAACAAATTGGGTTTATTTGAGGGAATTACATCTTAGATAACATCATGTCTATCTAGGAAGGCATGGAATGGGTGCATACCTCTAATATGAAATATTTGTTTATCAAAAATGTTAGAGAAGGCCTATGACAAAATTGAATGGCCCTTTATTTTAACCATGTTTTAGGGTCTAGATTTTGACCCCAGGTTTATTGTCTTTGTGAGAACCCTTTCTTAGGATACTTTTACTTGCATCAATATTCATGGTCATCAATCTGAGAGCTTTAGATTGTTTCACTCTATCAGACAAGGGTGCCCACTCACTCCTCTCTATGTGCTTATTATTGAGGGATTTGGTAACTTGTTAAAATACTATACTAATAGAGGGCTTGTTAGAGACATCTCCCTACCAATGGCTCCTTAAAATGAGCTTGTTAATGGACACTTTGGTAATGATTCTTTTTTTACCCTTAAAGAGGATGAACGTGTGGTCCGAAATGCCATGGAATGCCTGCATAGTTTTTGCTCTAATTCAGGGTCTAGTATCTAGTGGGCTAAAACTTAATGCTATAAGTAGAGGTATGAGGTTCTTCCCCCTTGGATCAATGCCTATCAATGGAAGTAAATTACTCATGGCAAAATGTTCAAGCTATTAGGCATTCTCTTCTCCTTTCAAACTTCTCTCATGGAACTATGGAATTATGTTATCCTTAAATTTGAGAAAAAACTATCCTATTGGATTACTAAACCTCTCTCTCTAGATAGAAAAATTCAAATATGTTCCAAAGTTATCACGGCCACTCATGGATACTACTCCTCCTACTAGGTTCCCTCAATAGTAGACTAACTTCAAAGGTAACAAAGGCTTTCATCGTGTGGCCTGGGATATTTATTACCAACCCATAGAGGTTAGAGGTCTTGGCTTGATTGACATAGGTAAATAAGGCTCCGCCTTTTGTGATAAGTAGATTATTAGAGCTATTGAAGAACACAAGGCCTTGAAAGTTATTCTCAGGAATTACAACTCTCTAGGGGATCCTCAGGGCCAAAAAGTTTGGAGGGATCTAGGTTTCAAACTCTTCTTGTCACCCCCGCCTCTGTTAAAATTATTGGGACTTTTATTGTCAAAAACATATGGAAAGCTTTGGTGTCTATCAAACCCGGGTTGATTTGGAAGGTTGATGGGTTCAAATTTGGACTATCTATCAATTTTCATTCTCTATGGTGGTCCCCTGTTATCACTATTAATGAATAGCCTCTGGCAAAATATCTAAGGATTAAATCCATGAGGCTATACAGTCATGACATTAAAACTTTAAGGAATATTTTTGACAAACACACCAGATATTAGCTCACTTGGGAGGTCCTCAAAGCTAAGTTCAAGTTAAATTCCTAGGATTTTGAATCAATCTTTGAAATTTATATGGTTGTGTTGGACCATTCTTTACACAAAATTGGTCTCACTGAATCTCTTCAGTGGTGTAAGGACTAAAACTAGTCTACTTCCACACCCATGCTTCGGTACAAACCTGTGTTTGGTTATCAGTGGATCTCCCCAACCACTCCTCCTTGGGAGTTGCTCAACAAGCATTGGCATCTTAATAGCCCAACTTCTATTTGGACTAAGAAATTTATGACTATTTGGGATACCATTATTGATCCCAAGAAATACATTTTTTCCTAGTGCTTTCTTTATTAAGGCCTCCCTATAGGTGAAAGATTGCTTCACATGGGGATTACTCCTCCCATATGTTTTGCTTGTGCTCAAGTTAAGTCCCTTTTACACATTTTCTAATTTTATGTCAGAGCTCAAGATGCCTGGAATTGGATCGACTCATTCTTCCAACCCTATAGGCATGAACCTTTCTCTTGGCACCTCATTCTTCTTGGGAATTTTATAGCCCTGCCTATAAATTCAAGAAAATTGGGCATATTTTCTACATTGAAATTATTATTTTTCTATGGAAAGACATAAATGTTGCTACTTTTAATAAGCTAGTTTTAACCAAAGATTTCTCTATTTCTAACTGACTATTTGTGCTCTCTAATGTTATGCTTCAGATCTAGGTGTAAACTAAGAAAGTGGAAATGGAGGTTCAACATATCCACTCTCTCCTTGACCACTGGGGTTGTACTCCTTGCATTGTCAATAGAGTTACAGTGGAGAATCCCCAATAGAGTGGCAATAACAGAGACCAAGAGTGGAGGGGATGTGGTCTAGCTAAGAGTTACAACCACAATAGATCTAGGATTCACTCTGCCTTCTCCCCCTCCTCACAGGCAGGGCTTCTCTCCCTCTGGTGAATTTTGAGGTCGGTCGTCACCCACTACTAGTCATATTGGGTTTGCCCTGCAAGGCGGGGATGGGCAAGATAAGTTTTCCAAATTAAATCTTACTATCTCTCCCTATCATGATCAGAATGAAGAAGAATAGGATAACAAACAAGAGGATAGATGGACCATACCTGACATCTCCCCACCTTATGGGGGAGGTTGGGGAAATATTCCTCTACCATCGCCTCCTCTGTCTATAGGCCTAGTGGCTCTGATTGCTTAATGTTGGTCTTTTTTTTTTTGTGTGTATGTGTGTGTGTGCATGCCACAATAGGCAGTTGTCACATGGAATCATTAAATCACATAGAATGTTGGCATCTCAGTGCATATTTCAGAAATAAACATATAGCAAATTATAATGATGAGTAAGCATACATCTAAATCAGTGAGCTCCTTTTGTTAAATAGCCATGAGTAAGGGGCATCTATATTGTAAAAATCACCTAGATCATGACCCTGACCTTAACCACTTGATTCTTCATGTCGGACCTACCTAGAGAGATTTTTACCCTGGTGGATGGATATAAGCAACCATCATCCTCACTAGTTGAATACAACCTTTTTTAAATTATTCTATGTTGATGTCAGTCAAATATAATAATTATTTTATTCGTCGAATTATTTAATCTATCATGACTTTAAGATATATTAAAAATAAAAAAAATTATATATATATATATATATATATATATCATGAACGGTGAAAACATCAAATTTATATTATCATAATATATATACCACCCATTTTTTTTTTATACTTATATTATATTTATTTGATTAATATGATACAAATTTCAATCAAAAATAAAATAAAAATTTAATAACAATAAATTAATTTATATAATAAATTACTTTAAAAAAATAATAATAATTAAAAAAACATATATATATATATATATATATATATATAATGTACGGTGAAAACATCAAACGTCTAATAAATAAATAAATAAAAACACAATTTACCTTTTTTTGAAATCTTAGAGGGAAATCCCAAGGTCTTATTATATATATTAAAAACACAATTTACATTGTTTAAACTGAATTCAACGATTTCGGCCCTCCTCATATATATTAAAAGCTTTGTTATTTGTGTTTCTTTTGATAAAATATTCACCCTTGATATATTTGATTGAATTGAGTTTATTAAGGTTTAAATATAATATTGATATCTGTGTTGACTTCTAACGACTAAAAATGAGAAAAGTGGAAAGGGATAAATGCATCCATCCAGTGAAATAGGAGGAGAGAGAAATACTTCCAAGTTCATACAATATATTCCGAACAAACTCAAGAGGATTAGAGGCATAAAATTATAAGATGGATGTTATCCAAAGGGGCGAAGAAGGGGGATTTAGGCTTTAAAAGTTGACCAAAGTACCAATGTTGCTCAATTTGAATCAAATTAATTATACATATACAAGTTTTTAAAACATACATAAATTGACATGAAATAAAGGTTATAGGGCCATTTTAAGATACTACATTTCACTCAACTTTGAGGTATATGCTTAGCTACAAAATAGACGGTGTATGCAAGCACTTCAAAGTTCAACATATAAAGGATAAGGTTGATTTGCGTCTTTAACAACAAAAATGATAAGTCACAAAATTTTCAATACCATTTTATTGCACAGAATTGAATGGATGTAAAATAATAAATGTTAGATATAGAAATTAATTACAACAAGATACCTCTTTTGTCATCAATATTAACTAGAAGTCCTATAGATTTGTCATACTTTCGAAAGAGATATGTTAGCTAAGTATATTTGGAACCCTGTATGTCCTCAAGCAATATCCCTCCATGTCCTAAAGTATATTTAGTGATAAAATTTCAATCCCACAATCACTATGAATATTGTTTATATTGAGAAATAAAATTATCAATGATAAAATTGCAAAATATGGTTGGCCCCCTCGAGATAAGGGTGCAACATGTGAATCATAACAAGACTCATGCTTTTGAGAAAAGAAAAAAATACTATAAACGACATCATTAGTATATTTTTCCCCACGTGGGATCAAGATGTAGGCCAAGTGAATTCATTATAACGTAGAATATAGTCATTCTAGAATATCATTTGATAATACACTACCCAAATATATATATGTGAGAACATGCACTAAGATATTGTTCCCCACGTGGGAATAACACATAAATCATTGAATCTGTTATAATATTGTGTCATTAGTCAACATAGATATAGCAACGAATATTGCAAGTAGTGGGGTCTTACCCCATTAGCCACCTCAAATATGTACTTGATATGGATCATGATCCCATAATGGAGGAAAAAATTATGACTAATTCATGATAAGAATCATGGAAATACAACAATATGATTGGCCAAGTAAAATATGATGAATAACATGGAAGGCATCTCAGACACTATACAACACATGATACATATCAACATAGTGAATGTGACAAGGCACATGGATAAAATATAGGGCACTAAATGACACATCATACATATGAAAAGGCACATACAAAGCATATATGGCACTAGAAAGCACACCAAGCACATTAGAAACATGATAAAGTAAACATGATTCATACCCAACAAGAAATAGCATGACAAGGGTCATAGAGAAAATAACAATCACATGTTGATAGTGAACATAATAAAGATTATGTGAGTAACAAATACATAAGCATAATGAACATTTGTAGAGCTACTATGAATTATAGTAAGACCATATTAGAAATAAAAACATTGGACTATAGGAAGCCAGGGTGTTGATCATGTTATAAGTAGCATCATAGAATGCATTGTATAGTAAATGTCTTGGGTTGGAACAATTTTACATCATAAATAAAGTGTTCGAAATAGAATATTAGGGTAAGTGTATAAAGTTAAGGGATAAAAGGGACTTACTCGTGGACATATTTCTTCTTGAAAATTTGAGAAATCTCAATTTTTATAGATTCTTTAAGATAACTACACTCAAAATTTGAAGATAGTATAAAAATATTAATTGTGACATTTCGAATCTTTGATTGAGAATTTAATTATGCAATAATGATACTTTAATTTTCAATATTTCTTTAAGTTAAGTTTTCATTAGAGAGTTTCCATGTTCTATGAAATTATGAATATTTGAAATTTAAGTTTATACATTCCAAAAAAAAATTAGATTGTAAGTTTTTTAAAAATATATATATATATAATTTAAAATAATGGATATATGTTATATACTAAATATGTATATATGTAAATAGTATATTATTATTAAAAATTTAAAAAAATGAGAAGATTGAATATATGTATTTAATAATAAATAGGTTATATGATAAGTGGGTGTATATGTAAATAATATATAATTATTATTAACAATTAAAAAATATGAAAGGATTGAAAAGGTGTAAATTACATTTATTTATTAGTATAGATATTTTAAATATATTTCTCCAAAAAATTATTGAAATATCAAACTAAATTTTTTATTTTGAATACTTTATATACTATAATTATTAATAATTTTATTACTTTCATATAATAAAAAAATAAAATTACTCCATACATAACAAAAAATACATACATTCTACAATATCAAATATAAATATAGTGGAAAAGAGGAAATACATATATTTTCAACTATTGAATAAGATAAGGTTATTAAATCAAAATTGAGTTTGATATTAGGAAATGCTTGTTAGTAAGGAGGTGATTATATTCACTTTTAACATTGATTTTGAATTGGTGAAGGTAAAAAAATTAATTTGATTTTTTAATTTTAATTTATGTTTATTTTTTATAAACATAAAAATTAAAAAATATATTATTTTTGATTAATTGAAGTGTATTAATGAAATTATTTATTTAGATAATAATTTTAAATTTTTTAAATTTGAAAATACGTAAAAAAAATTATATTTTCAAATAAAATAAATATTTACATATTACATCAAGATATAAGTTGTTACAAATTTAATTAAAATATTTGATATCATTTCATTATGCCATTATATTATACCACTTTTGATTGTTATAAAAATATTTTATTTCCTATTTATTTCCACAATAAATTTGAAAAAAAAAAAAAAAAAACGAAACCAAAATTAAAAAATATATATATATAGATACTAAAACTGGTCAAAACCTTTATTTATAAAATATTTATTAAGATTTAAATCTTTTAAAAGATTAAAATAAAATATGATGTTAAATTGATTATTTAATAATAAAAATTTAATTTTTAAATATAAATTGTGTGTGTGTATGTAACTATGAACACCTAAAATCTCTAAGTAAAGAAAAGAATTAAAAAATAATTTATATTTTTTGAAATTTTAAGGAAAAACCTAAAGTTTTATTATGTACACTTGAATTTGTTTAAATTGAAATCACCGATTTCGGCCCTCCTTATATATATTAAAAGCTTTATTAATTTGTGTTTCTTTTTTTTAAAACCCTAAGGGAGACTTAAGGTCTAAAAAAATATGCATCCTTGATTTATAAAATTTAAATGTTCATTAAAAAAATATAAAATTTAAGTGTTCATTAAAGAAACTATTGTAATTATCGGTGGTATTTTAATCATATCCTTCTCTCTCAAGGTTCGTATGATTATGGTGATCTTTGGAGGCTGTTACCTTTTCACCCTTGCATCAATGAATGATCTACCATAAAAGAGGCATCTAAGAAGCAACCCAAGATCAGGCCATTCATGATATATTTTTATCCCTTCACAACCACTTCAACTGTAAGGGTATAAGTGAAGTGCTACTGGATTTGAGTCTGCTTATAATTTTACTTGGGCTTTCTAGATGGTCCCTATATACAACCTATAATAAGCGATATGTGGGCATAAATCCATCAATGAATAAGTTCAATCTTGTTTCCAATATTGCTTCTTTCGAGGGTACCACACCTTAACCTAGGATATTAGACAAAACTCTCTAGGGTTATTTTCCTCACATGACAATGTGCAAGCACAAAGCCAGACCTTCACTATGGCAACATTCCTCAATTTATATACCCCACTAGATAAGTGAGGTTTGGTACGATGCTATGATATGACTTCCTACATCAACACACCCCTAAAGACTTGCAGGAAGGTGATGAAATCCACCCCACATAACCAAATACAAAATAAGGTAAAAGATGAATATGAATATTTGCATTTTCGAGTCATCCAAAAAGGGGAGAGCATATGCATGAAAAGAACCCCACAATACAATCAAGCAACAAGCAAACTTACAAGAAAGTAAATAATTTTGAAAAAAAAACAAGTTTTGTTATAACCCAAATTAAAATATGAATTCATTTTAATGCCCAAATTGAAATACGAAATAGAATTGATTTGTTTAACTCAAAATAACACTCTTTCACTAAGGTCCTGGAGCACAAAAGATTAAAATTTTGATAAAAGTGGTTTTGAGTCAACAAAGAGCTTGAAAGGTTTGTTATATCTCAGTTTGTATAAAAGGACAATTTCACCAATATGCAGGTAGAGATCGATTTCGTCGATAAGTAGAATGATTTCATTGATTGGACCTAGATAGAGAACTCAGAAAAGTTGGAAGATAATTTTTCTACTGTCAAAAATGGTTTAGCTACTAGGGTAGATGATTTCACCATTTTGACTTGCACAAAAAACCAGACACAAAACATAGTGAAATGATTTCACTATTAGTAATGATAATTTCATTACTAAGATGAATAATTTCACTATTACTCAAAATATAATTTCACTGATACTATGAACAATTTCATCGCTTAATCAAATGATTTCACTATTTTGTAGAAGAATACAGAGAATATAAATGGCATAAAAATTCACCAATTTGGATGATGATTTCACTTGTATGTAAACTAATTTTGCCACTTTGATCGATGATTTTACTAATGTTGATTGTGATTTCACTGATACACAGGTTGATTTCTCTGTTCAGACCTATAGATAAAGCAAATAGAAAAATATAAAATGATGATTTTTTATATTAATATGATGAGTTCACCATTTTTGAGGGCTAATTCATTTTTTAGTAGGCCAAATTCATTGTTTACACCTAGAACGAACTTGAACAAAATTTTGAAGAAAAATAAGTGAATTAAACTAGTTACTAGGTTAATTCTGGTAATTAGAAGAATATTAATAGTTTAAAAGAACTTATAGGATGCATCCAATATGTCCCACTAGGCATGCCATTATGTAAATAAGGAATCTAAGAAAGGTTAATCAATTGTTAGTGAATCAAAATCAAGACAACTTAAAGATAATTTTTCAAACCTAATCCTTAGGTTTCAGAGCTATGTGGAAATCAAATAAGAAATAGATTTGGAAGATAAATAACCATACTTTTTACCTCCCTTGAAGATTCATTTAAAGACTAGTCTAAAGAAGCTGAGATTGGATTGTAGATGTAGAAGTCTTTGTCAATGCTTGAATTCTCACATGAGTAGCATCCCTCCTTGTTTACACTTGATTTGGCTTTGGCTTAGAATGAGAGTGAGGAATCTCCTTGTGTAATTTGATATCATAAGTTTGCATGGAGAAGCTTCTTTATTGAGTGAAGGCCTTAAGATTTGATAAAGCTTTGTTGCCTTAGTTGGTCATTGTGAAAGAGTGTGTAGACCCTTTCATTTATAGATTTGGCAAATAATTTTGGATCATCCATCTTGAGATGAAGATCAAGGGCCCAAGATTAGTCACCCATTCTCATAAATGAGGAAGATAGAGTGTGGAAGAAAAGAGGTAGAGTATGTCATAGAAATGTAAGAGATTCAAATCATGACCTCTTTGTATGTATAAATAAAGTGTAAAAACTTGTCTTAAGTGTGTAAGTAAAGCGTAAGACATGTCATAAACTTTACTTTCTTGCACACTTTACTTTATGATGTCATCCATTTGTGAAACAATATTCCAATTTTGGATTTAAAAATAGGATAATTCCAAATCCATGGATTTTCTTATTAGAGGAATAATAAGATTTGATTAAGTAGGATTAATCAATAATTAAAATAATAGTGATTTTGGTATGGTTGAAAGTGTTAATATAAAACATAATTAGAATTGACATGAAGTGTCTAATTTTAAGTGTCTACATATATTATTTAATTTCTATGTAACTTAATATATCTAAAATCTAATATGTCAATATATATAAGATACCTTCATATGTGTAGCCAACGTCTAGTCACCAAATATACATGCCAAAACATCATCACTCAAAATTATAGCATCTAGGTCCTTAGAATCACCACCATCATCATCTGAAGGTCCAATGCATATAGTACCATAGGATATGAAAGGGTATAGTAGGGTGTGCACACTAGGTGGAATATCCTCTTGTCCACCCTCTCTAGCATCATTATATGAAACTTACTTGTATGTTGAATGAGTGTGTCAGTAAGTGCACGAAGCACATGCAAAGTGTCAATCTTGATGACCTCCTTCAATATAAATGGATACCAATTTGAAGTGGCTTTTGGTTGGGGACTCTTGCAGGTTGATTAGGTACATGATGTGTACCCAGTCTATTCTGCATAGATTCTTTCCCTCGGCCTTGAAACTCTATGTAGTCAAAATAATTGGGAATCTCATTTAGGATAAACTTACAATAGAGTTCCTTAAAAAAATGTAATGGAGCCTCATGGTTTTTACAAGGTGGGTAATCAAATACCATGCACCATTGGTCCAAAAATTATTTCTTATCAAATTATGCTGGCATCGGTGGATTGGGAACCATTTTATTGATAATGGAAAAGGTGAGTTGGTTGATGGATCAATGACTAAGACACAAATTTGGTTTTTTGTTAGTTTTTTCCTTCACTTCACGTGTTGATAATTTATCAGCATAGTTATCCCTACATCTCTCCCTATAAGATGCCAATCTATCAATTTGACTTGTTATCAAGTCAACTTGTTCTAGTACTACCTCTAGGGTATTAGCCAAATATGTACGATGGGTGTTGGTTAAAATGAGGTCCTTCATTCTCCTAAATGTCTCTTCAATTTGTATGTTGTTCTCGACTATGTGTGCAGCTAAATCCTTCTAACTACTTGGTGGTCTTTTAGAATTGTAGAAGGGCTATGAGGGCTAGGAGTAGGGTTATGAGGTGTTGTCTTGCACTTGAACGTATTGTTCAAACAAAAAAATTGATTTTAACAAAAAATAAAAAAATAATTTCTATAATTTTGTGTTAATAGGTTTGAATTTTGCTTGTTTACTCCTCTCCATGGTGGCATCATCGATTTATCAAGTTAAATGGCAATGATGGTATGTATTCTCCTCATGGCAGTAAAACATGAATACATTTCCATGTTTGAGGGTAGAGAAGAGACGTGAAGCAAAGCAAAATTATTTTTGTAGCGTTTGCACTAGGTTTTTCATTTTATTGCAACTAATAATATTGCATACGTCATTCTTACACGTTATATATCATATACATAGTTTTTACATGTTATATATTACATACTTAGTTATGACTCAATGACTATCGAACCTAATTTTTATAATGCATACATGTTATTTCTATAATACTTATACATTACTAAAAAATATTCATGAAATTGTCCTCCAACTCCATACACTTACCCTAGTATTATAACATAATATATAAGATTTAAGAAAAGAGTACTACATATAAAAATAAATATATGTTATATATTATTAGTCTAAATAAACATAAAATAGTGTGGCAACATAAAATGAGGAAACTAATTTTAACTAAGCCTTTAAAGGCTTTCTTCCATACTTAAATGGATAATAATTTTCTCAATGTCCCATTGTAAAGTTTCACTAATGACCCTGCAACATGTTGAAGATTTTACACTTATCTTTCCAAGCACATCAATGCCATGTTGAAAAAAAATGCAAATACCCAATTTATATCATTATTGATAAATATACAAATATTTGGAAAAGAATACAAATACCTAATTTATATCATTATTAACAAAAATACAAACGGGAGGGTTCATTCATAAATTTAATAGATTGGAGCATGAGAATGAGTTGCTTAAAAATAATATCAGGATGATAATTGATTTTAGCATAATTTCAATGTAGAATTATCTCCAAAATATGGAAGGGTTTCGGATGGTGGTAAAGAGGAAGATTGAGATACTTGAGCATGGTAAAGTGGATAAGAAAAAGAAAAGAATTAGTGAAGAGGCTTAGGATCTTCAAACCTTTTAGATGGTAGATACAATACTTAACAATATGAAGAATAATTGAACTAATGTGATAAAAGGTTGGAAGAACTTTAACAATTAAATTTTTTATATGTTCAATTATTTTTTGACATTGATAACTATATTTAAATTTTATTTTATAAATTTGAATATTAATCTAAATCTATTTTCACTTTGTATCAAGATAAATCCATAATAAAAACTTGTACATACCATAATTAAAAATAATTATACAAATACCTTACAAAAATTCATAAAAACTAATTTTTAGTGTCTTAAAAGTGCGCATGCATTACAATATTCTTATCAATTATACCCTTGACCAACATTAAGAATCATAAACAAAAAGTTTGATGAGCATAATTGCTTTCTTAATGCTAGAAAAAGCATATGCATTGCAATATTCTTGTCGCCTTAATTTGGGTATCATTCTTGCTTGTGGGTATTCACTCTTCTAAGAATATGATGCCTTATCTCCTTTGACTCATTTATCCACTTTAATAATTGTGCTTCTTTATAAATGTTCATCCTTTGTTTGATTGAGAATTTAATTTCATACTTTAATTTTTAATATTTATTTATGTTAAAGCTCCACTAAAGGGTATCCTATGTTCTATGCTCCGAGCAATTATGGATATTTGAAATTTAAGATTTCACAATCCATATAAAAAATTTAGATTGTAAGTTTCTGAAAATGTATACAAACTTTAGATTTATGGATTTATGTGTAAATAGTGTATAATTATTATTTAGAAATTAAGAAATATGAAAAGATTGAATAGGTATAAGTTCATCAATTTCAAAGTATTTATTTAATAATAAATATGTTATATGATAAGTGGATTTACATATGTAAATAATATATAGTTATTATTAATAATTTAAAAAATATGAAAAGATTGAATAGGTGTAAGTTGTGTCTATTTATTAATATAGATATTTTAAATATAATTTATTGAAAAAATTATTAAAATATTAATTTAAAGTTTTTATCTTAATTTTTTAATATATCATAATTAATAATAATTTTATCTTCTTCATAAAATTATGAGTGAGTAATGACATATTATCAATCTAAACTAAATCAATATAATAAGTTTTCGAAAAAAAATTAATAAAAAAGAACGTTAAATTTTATATAATGACCAAGATATTACGATGCACTCCCCCTCTGATTATCATGGTCGAAAACTTCTCCACGTAATAAGAAAAACAAAAATATTGCTTCTCATATCATACATTTGACACTATTAAATATAAATATATGTGGAAAACTATTGAATAAGATTAAGTTATTAAGTCAAAATAGAATTTGATATGCAGAAAATATTTATTAGTAAGGTAATTATTATTTTCATTTTTAACATTAATTTAATTTTAAATTTATGAAAATAAAAAAATTAATTTAATTTTTTAAATTTAAATTTATGTTTATTTTTTTACAAATACAAAAATTAAAAACTATGTTATTTTTTAGTTTTTTATTAATTAAAGTACGTCAATAAAATTATTTATCTTGATAATAGTTTTGATTTTTTCAAATTAAAAAATATGTAAAAAAATTATTTATTTTTTCAAATAAAATAAATATTTATATGTCACATCAAAATACAAGTTGCTATAAATTTAATTAAAATATTTAATATTATTTCATTATATTATCATATTATACCACTTTTAATTATTATATAAATATTTTATTTCTACAATAATTTTAAAAAAAAAAAAAAACATAAATACTAAAATTAGTCAAAACTTTTATCCATAAAATATTTATTAAAATTTAAATCTTTTAAAAGATTAAAATAAAAGATATTAAAATGATTATTTGTATATTTAATAATAAAAAATTAATTTTTAAACATAAATTAATAAATGATAAATAAATAAACAGAGATTATGAGCACTTAAAATCTCTAAGTAAAGAAAAGAATTAAAAAATATTAAAATATAATTTATATTTTTTGAAATCTTAAGGAAAAACCCAAAGTCTTATTATGTACACTTGATTTATATATTAAACGTTGTATTAATTTGTGTTTCTTTTTTTTTTAAACGTTGTATTAATTATGGACACTTAAGGTCTGCTAAAATATGCACCCTTGATTTATTTTATTGAATCGAGTATAATATGGTCTTCTAAAGTTTAAATATAGAAGATGTCTTTATCTCAATCATTAAATATATCTTTCGGCCCTGTCCATGTATTAAAAGCTTAGTTAATTTTCTTTATAGTGTAAGTTTCCAAGTTAATATATTAAGACATTTATATAGTATATTGAAAATTAAATATTAAAAAAAAAATTACTTATAATATATGTAAAATATTATAATAATATTCTTTGATAATAAGGGTGGTAGAAATTTTAAGATTCGACCACCAATTAGTTAGTCATTTCTATAGGATCATTTGATCAAGTTGAATTTTGACGGAGTTGTAAAGGGCAATTTGCACTGGAACGGTGCCGGAGGTATCTTTAGAGACTCCAATGACAACTTTCTCCTTAAACACACTGAAGCTTTTGGTAGATGTACCAATAAATTCGTTGAAGCCAAGGCTCTTTAGAGAGGGATCTACATTATGGCACAACAAAGATGGACCAATCTTGACATTAAAGGAGACTCCAAGCTAAGTGTGGAAGCAATGAATTTAATAAATTTCACTAATTAGAATCTTGCCAACATCTTGGAGGATTGTACAAATCTTCGAGAGAATTTTGTGCACTTCAACTTTCATCAAACCAATCATGAAGGCAACCATACTACAAATCAATCTACAAAAATGGGTATTAGACTTAACTCCCAAGACAATCACTTGGAATTAATCTACACTCAAAATTGAGTCTCAAAAGCTATGAAGCTTATTGAGTGGAATATTCATCACTATTCAATTAATAATACTCATGATTGAAGCAAGTGGCCCATGCCACATCATTGCTCAAAAAAATTGGTTTTACTTCTGGCGGCCTTTTGCCATAATGACTTGGTATGGTAATCAATATGTGTGGTTGTCGGCATGTGTGAGATCCCTTCTCATCTCCCACCATCCACCTCACTTAGCCATTTTGAGATTTGTGTGGGATGAAACACAAGTTTGGGAGAAGCTAAGAGGTGTAGTCGACATGGAAATCCCTTTATCAAACTTAGGCCATGCAAAGAGAACCAAACAAAGCAAGGGTAAGGACATTGCACTCAATACCGTCAAAGAAATGAATGTGAACATGTTGCATAAGTATTTGTTGGACGACGTCCACCATTCCTTCTTAGGGTTGGTTAACAACCTCAAGTTGAGGTACTTACTAAATTTTGGAGTTCAATTGGACAAGAAAATAAGAATCACAGCCAAGGAAGCTCTGAATTTCTAGCAGAAGGTTCTTATAGATGGTGTGAAATATGAAAAACTACTAAATTATATGGCTACAAATCCCATTCATGCTCAATTATCCACGAGGTTGGGAGGTGGCAATTTTGCTACTTTTGTTGACTCAGTTATCCAAGCCTTGGAGGATCTCGAGCAATCCACTCCTAGGTTGGACGTCCTCTTCAGTGCTAACAACTCACTGGCGGTCCACGAGGACATTAAGCACTTTAGCAATGTGATGGACACTAGAATGGACCAGTTTTGGGATCTATTGAAGGCCGTTGCAATGGACAACATCATTCAGATCCGCAAGATAAATGCCATCTATGATAGACTAGGGATACTAATTGACAAGGATGACTCCAATTTGGTTGATACTCTGACAGCCTTGACATTAAAGAGGAAAAGTGTATGGATGGACCAATAGTGGTGGTTTCTAGCTCATCTAAAGATTTCTAGTCTTTATTCTACTATGTTTTATTACAATTTATGTATCTCAATCTTTAATATAAATTTACTTACCAAAATCACTATTGTTATTAGTGATTTTTTTCCGTATTTACTTGCTTCAACAAGGTTTTTGAAACTTTTTTAAATAAATGAGCTTTACCTTTTTTGATAAATCAAAATATCATAATAATATTTAATTAATGTGCTTTACCTTTTTTTAATAGAATATAATGCCTTATCTCCTTTGACTCATTTATCCTTGTTCCACTCTTATTTTATCATCCACTTTAATAATTGTGCCTTCTTTACAAACGTTCATCCTTTCTTTGATTGAGAATTTAATTGCTACTTTAATGATACTTTAATTTTTAATATTTATTTATGTTAAAGCTCCACAAAAGGGTATCCTACGTTATATGTTATATTAATTTTTAATATTTGATTGAGAATTTATATAAAAAATTTAGATTGTAAGTTTCTGAAAATGTATACATAAAAGGGTTTTAAATTTTATATAATGATCAAGATATTACGATCCACTCCCCTTCCAATTATCATGGTAGAACACTTCTCCACATAATAAGAAAAATAAAAATATTGCTCCACATATTATTAAAAATACATATATTTCACAATATTAAATATAAATCCATGTGAAAAACTATTGAATAAGATTAGGTTATTAAGTCAAAATAGAGTTTGATATGTGGAAAATATTTATTAGTAAGGTTATTATTATTTTTATTTTTAACCTTAATTTAATTTTGAATTTGTGAAAGTAAAAAATTTAACTCAATTTTTAAAATTAAATTTATGTTTATTTTTTTATAACTACAAAAATTTAAAATTATATTATTTTTTAGTTTTTTATTAATTAAAGTACATCTATGGGATTATTTATCTGGATAATAGTTTTGATTTTTTCAAATAAAAAATTACGTAAAAAAATTATTTATCTTTTCAAATAAAATAAATATTTATATGTTACATTAAGATACAAGTTGTTACAAATTTAATTAAAATATTTAATATTATTTCATTATGTCATCATATTATACCACTTTTATTTTAATTTCATAAGGTAAACCTAGGTTATACAAGTACCTAAAATCATGAGAGTGAGATATAAAAGTTTAAATAATCCATTTGCAGCTGAACAATCAAAAAGAAAAACTATAAATTAGAGCAAAACAAAACCAGAAATAAAAAATTACCCAGATTATGTGGAGGGACCTTCATGGGTGTCATCAACAACATAACTATCCTTTATCAGAATATTGGGTTTGCCTTTTGAAACCTTGGCTCAGGTGTGATTCTCAGGGCCTTTGATGAGTTCCCCGAGAAAAACCATCTTAGGTCACTTCCTGCCTTTCACCTGTAAGGGGGTTTGCTTTAGGGGGACCCCCTAGGGGAATCCTAAGGGGGATTTCAGGACCTTGGGGAATTTAAAAATAGGGATATGGGGAGGGGGTTGCGTAGAATGTATAAAAGACTAAATAGTGGCCTTCACCACCTGGTGAAACTCATTTCAGTCATGTATTAGTTTTGCCAAGCTGAATCTCATCTATTACACCTTTGAATTGAAATTTTCCAATATTTGTGTATTTTTCTCAAATTCCTTTGTTACAATGCCCTAACCCTTCTAGTATGAGGTGGTGGGAGACCTAATTTCAATGGGTTTAGGCTTGGAGATGAACAAAAACTTAAGTGGTAGGTCATCAGGTGGGGATTTGGATAAGCTATTTTGGGGGGAGCATTCAAGAGGTGGGTGGGATCCCTCTATAGGATCCTCTTATGGGGAGTCCTCCTCGGAAGAAGATCTACCTAGGGGAACCTTTTGACCTAGAAGAGTCTGGCCATGTTTTACAAGCAGAAGGATAAGACCATGATGGAGAATAGGGTTAGTTTCATTAACTTGATGGAGTAGGACAATGCTTTCCAAAGACTTGAGAAGGAAATAGGGGAGACTAATTTTAAAATTGATAAAATGATTAAGCAATGGGAAATGGTGTGAGAAAATTAGGATGTACTTACCTTCCTGTGTCATTTACCTCATGACCTGAAATCAAACATCGAGCCAGTATCATGGTAGTTCAGCATGAGAAAAGCCCTTCTTAGTTTTCACAAAGTCATTGGTTCAAAAGAAGAATTGTAGGGAGTCATGTTTCTTAGACTGGTCTTTGAATTCTTTGGCATTAGTGTAAGACATACCCGTGGTGTCACCAATAAACTCCTCAGAGATGTTCATGGAAATACCCTACATAATGACCTTCCTTTTTGTCTATGCAATGATGATATATCAAACAACCATGGCATTATGCTCGTTAATACACTCCATAAATATTGTAAGCCCCCCTTCTCAAGTTTTTTCCAAACCTTCTTCTATTCTTAAACCTCTTTGTAAGAAGTTGGCTCTAAATGATCTCTATCTCTATCCATGGTTGATGTAGGTGTAGGAATAGAGGGATCAAATCGAGAGTTCTAGACATGATCTAAATGGCTAGGGCTTGAATAAGGTGGAACACCTACCAAAGAAACATAAACATAATTGCATTCCCTTACCTTGAAATGAATGTGGATCTACAAGATCGTGATTAGGCTCATCGAGTTGAGGGGATGCACGTGCAAAGAGATAATGATTTTAAGTTGCATATGTACCTTCTACATGGATGACACTATACACCTTAAGGGGGATGTTGCCTTCATCATAATAGTTAGTTAAAAGTTGGAGATCCACTCCAGTGCTAGCGAGGAGGTCAGCCACCCCATTTCCTTCCGTATAGGTGTGAGTAAGTTGGACTTGTAGTATGGCTTGTAAAATGTGTTTTACATCATCAATGATCTCCTTGATAGTGTGTGAAGGAATAGTTTTTCCTTTCAGGGCATTTAGGATATTGAGCAAATCCCCCTCTATAATGATTTTGCTCTAGTTGAGACTCTACACTAGCTAAATACCCCAGAGGGCTGCTTTAGCTTTAACTAGATGGTTAGTTTGCTTGCCCATGGGACCCACGTAAGCTACCAACATCTCCCCTTTAGAATTTTTTATGATGTCTCCTCTACCTGTAGGGCTTGGGTTACCTTTAGAGGCCCCATCAAAATTTATTTTTACCCACCCCTTATGGGGGATTCTATTTGGTTTGTTTATGAATTAATTCTTTTGTGGAAGATCTAATAACTTGTTGGAAGTCCCAGTTATTAAGAATGAGTCCAACCGAAAGGGGGGTGGGCTCCTTATCTTTGGGAGGGAAAGCCTTCCAATTTTTAGAAATGGCTTGATAGAGCCGGGGAAAGACACTCTTCAACTGATGTTTTTTATTTTAAATAAGTTATCATTGCAAAGTTTCCAAATACACCAGAACCAGTGAGGGAGGGCAAGGCACCAAGGAAAGTTAGAGAAGGAATGTTCCAAGGGGGGTTTCCATGGTAGAATGTGGTCCAAGATGTTTTTTGGTTTAATCCAAGTCATGTTGAGATGATTGAGAAGCCCGTTAAACAATGACAAACTAAGGGGGTATTCCAAAAATAGGTGCTGAGTAGAATCTTCTGCACTTTGATAGATCAGACATTTATTTGGGATAATCAGTCCCCTTTTGGCTAAGTTCTCAACAGTTAGAGTTTTGTTCTATGCTACTAGCCAATATAATAAGTTGACCTTGGGGATTAGATGCTTTACCCGTAAATTTTTCCAATGATCCCAATTATTATCCAAATTAAGTTCAATGGAATGGCCTGAGAACACCAAATATGCATCGTTGTCTTCTGCTCTCCAGACAAAATGATCCTCTTTTTGAATGAAGGGAATATGTATCTGATTTAAACCCTGGTTGAGGTTTTAGATAGTTTGTTATTCTTCCAAGGGAATATCTTTATTGGGTATGACCTTCCAACACTTAGTTCCTTCCTTGATTTCCTAGTAATCCTTAATCTTGGAGCCCCATCTCTGTTTGATCTATCCATACGATCTGTCCCATATCTCCTAGGCTGAGAGGGTGTGGGGGATATCCATGCATCTTCCCAAAAATCAATTTTCTCGCCATTGTTGATTTTTCATAAGATGCCCCTTTTCATAAGGTCTTTGCAGCTAGATATAGCCTTCTAGAAGGTGAAACTGTCGATGGGCTCCTCTTCCTACAGGAAGGCATCATCTTCCCCTCCTAGGTACTTAGCCTTAAAAATTCTTGTCCATTCATCATTCTCCTTCACCAAGCACTAGCCCATTTTAGCCAATAAAGCTTTGTTCATAGTATTTATGCTTCTCAGCCCGAGGCCTCTGCTAGCTTTGGGCAAGTAAACTTTTTTCCAGGTGACCAGATTGAATCTGAATCTTTCTTCAATGCCTCTCCATAATTTTTTTTTTGAATTCACTCAATTTTGGAGGCCACATTGGATGGCATTTTGAAGATTGACATAAGGTAGATAGGAATGCTTTGAATTAAGGCCTTGAGTAGCTAATATTTCCCCACTTGGGTAAGGAGGTGACCCTTCTAACCTACTAGTTTCCTTTAAAAATGATCAATCAAAAGATTCCATAGTTGGGATTCCATTCTCCCAGCAAAGAGGGGGATGCCTGGATGGTTGGCCAATAAGTTACCCTCTTCGCAGTTTAAAATTTTAGCAATTCTTCTCTGTTGAGAGGGAGGTGTGTTGATAAAGAAGAGGAAACTTTTTTGAAAGTTGATGCATTGATTGGACACTTTTTCATAATTGTTAAGGATACATTTGAGGCTCTTGGCTTCCTTAGTCAAAGCATCTCCTAAAATAATAGTGTCATTGGTGAATTGTTGGTGAGTGATAGGATCCGTATTCTGGGCCACCAAAATCCCCTTTAATAGACCCTAACTGCAGGCATGTCTCAAACTTCTCCCCAAATTTTTAGATAAGATGATGAAGAGGTATGGAGAGAGGGGTTCTCTCTGTCTTAAACCTCTTTAGGCATGGAAAAAACCTCTGGGGACCCCATTTATAATGATGGAGAACTTAAGAGTGGCTATATAATTCCATATGATTTTTTGGGTGTCAAGATTTAGCCTGAGCTTTACCACTTTTAATTATTATATAAATATTTTATTTCTCATCTATTTTTACAAATAATAAAAAATAAAAATAAATAATTTAAAAAAATAAAAAACATAAATACTAAAATTAGTCAAAACTCTTATCCACAAAATATTTATTAAAATTTAAATCTTTTAAAAGATTAAAATAAAAGATATTAAATTGATTATTTGTATATTTAATAATAAAAAATTAATTTTTAAATATAAATTAATAAATAATAAATAAAGACTATGACACCTAAAATCTCTAAATAAAGAAAAGAATTAAAAAAATATTAAAAACATAATTTATATTTTTTGAAAGGAAAAATCCAAAGTCTTATTATGTACACTTGATTTATATATTAAAAGTTTATTAATTTGTGTTTCTTTTTCTAAAAAACCCTAGGGAACACTTAAGGTCTGATAAAATATGCACCGTTGATTTATTTTATTGAATCGAATATAATATAGAGTATAGAAGATGTCTTTATCTCAATCACTGGACATGTCTTTCGGCCCTGTCTATATACTAAAAGCTTAGTTAATTTTCTTTGTAGTGTAAATTTCCAAGTGACATAGTATTTTGAAAATTAAACACTTAAAAATAATAATTACCTACAATATATGTAAAATATTATAATAATATTCTTTGATGATAAGGGTAGCAAAAAATTTAAGATTAGACCACTAATTAGTTGGTCACTTCCACAGGATCATTTGATCAAGTTGAATTTTAACAGAGTTGTAAAGGGCAACTTGCAATGGGATGGTGCAAGAAGTGTCTTTAGAGACTCCAATGACAACTTTCTCCTTGGATACACCGAAGCTTTGGGTAGATATACCAACAAATTCGTTGAAGCCAAGGCTCTTTAGAGAGGGATCTACATTGTGGCACAACAAAGATGGACCAATCTTGACATTAAAGGAGACTCCAAGCTAATTGTGAAAGCAATGAATTCAATAAATTTCACTAATTGGAATCTTGCCAACATTTTAGAGGATTGTATAAATATTCGAGAGAATTTTGTACACTTCAACCTTCATCACATCCATCGTGAAGGCAACCATGCTACAAGTCAATTTACAAATATGGGTGTTAGACTTAACTCCCAAGACAATCACTTGGAATTAATCTACACTCAAAATTTAAGCTCAAAAGCTATGAAGCTTATTGAGTAGAATCATCATCATTGTTTAATTAATAATACTCATGATTGAAGCAAGCAGCCCATGCCACATCATCGCTCAAAAAATTTGGTTTTACTTCTAGTGGCCCATTACCATAATGACTTGGTGTGGTAATAAATATGTGTGGTTGTTGGCATGTGCAAGATCCCTTCTCATCTCCCACCATCCACCTCACTTAGCCATTTTGAGATATGTGTGGGATGAAACACAAGTTTGGGAGAAGTGAAGTGTTATAGTCGACATGGAAATCCCTTTATCAAACTTAGGCCCTACAAACAGAACCAAACAAAGCAAGGGTAAGGAAATTGCACTCAGTACCATAAAATAAATGAATGTGAACATGTTGCACAAGTATTTGTTGGACGACGTCCACCATTCCTTCTTAAGTTGGGTTAACAACCTCAAGCTGAGGTACTTACTAAATTTTGGAGTTCTGTTGGACAAGAAAACAAGAATCATGGCCAAGGAAGCTCTAAATTTCTAGCAGAAAGTTCTTATAGATGGTGTGAAATATGAAAAACTACTAACTTATATGGCTACCAAACCCATGCATGCTTAGTTATCCACGAGGTTTGGAGGTGGCAATTTTTTTACTTTTGTTGACTCAGTTATCCAGGCCTTAAAGGATCCCACTAAGCCATTTTAACCCAAGGTCACTATGAAGATGAAGAACTAGGGTTTTGTAATTTCATGAGGAGCAATAGTCTATGACACAAATTTGAATGTACTAGATCGAAGATGAATACAACCCTAGAAGCATTCAAGTGGTTGCATCCTTTTCCATTAGATATTCTATACAAGACACCTACTTAGGTTCAGATAGTAGTGTCGATGCAACTATCCCAGGCTGATGCTAATATTTGATGCTCCAAAAGAACTCAAACTAGAATTTGGTAACTATTCTAGAATCAGTTTTTAGTCTGCTTCCAACCTATTCTAGATCCAAAACTATTTGACCATCATAACTAGTTATGGACATTACTTCTTTGTCATTTTCATAGATAACATAGTTGTAGTTACTATTTTTAGCTTATCTCAATTTAATGAATTCAACATATGTTATATCTGAGTATAACATCTAATTGGCCTCCTATAGAGATAGTTTATCACCCTTGTACCTTAGGCTATCTCTATCCCCTTTAACCCTAGATAACCCCAATCTAGATTTTTAGGGTTAAATAATATGTTGGAAAAGTATATTTGGAACCCTATATGTCCTCAAGTGATAAAATTCCATGTCATAAAGTAAATCTAAATCAATAGATCACTAGACATTTGGGAATTGAAGTTGGAACCATGAAGTCATCTAGTGATGAGCCTTCAATCCCATAATCATTGTGAGTATTGTTTGTATTGATAAATAAAAGGATCAATGGTAAAATGTAAAATATGGTTGGTCGAAGCATAACAAGACTCATGCCTTGAGAAAAACAAAAAATTACCCTATAATGCAATGTTATGAACATCATCATTAGTATATTTTCCCCATATAAAATCAAGATATAGGCCAAGTGAGTTCATTGTAACATAGAATATAGTCATCATAGCATATCATTTGATAATATAATACCTAAATATGTATCATGTGAGAGTATGTACTAAGATATTTTTCCCCAATGTGGGATCAAGATATAACAATTATAGCACATGAGTTGTTAGATCTATAATAAAATTATGTGTTTATATAATGTCCCCTTTTTGAAGATTAGAATAATATTACAAGTAAAATAAAAATTATTTTTAAATACTTAAGGTAAAATAATAATATTCTTAGTTGCCAAAAAGTGACTTATGATGACAACTTGATTCTAATTTGTTTTGACTTAAAGAGGGGACCCTTTTTGGTTATGGGCAATTTAGACCTTAATTAAATTATAAGAAAGTTACTTTTTGAATATTTAGCTTTCCCTCCAAGTGGAACGCTCACATTTTTGAAAAGTATTTTAAGCAAAACGATATAAAAAGAGAAGAAGGAGACTCATTAAGGGCATGTCATTTTTATCAATTGAAATCATAAGTTTTAGCATGTTTTACTTGAATTGCATCCATTGGAGATGAAAACCTTCATTGGAAGAATAAATTAAAGTTGAAAACCCCTAATCTTTAGTGGGGTAACTCTATTTCAAGGGTTACATTGAGCATATATTAGTGGTTTTAGTCTTTTGGGGCAAATTTTGTGGGGGGGACAACAATTAGAAGGGTTTGTGAGTGGGACATAGCTGTTCAAGGCTGAACATCTACAATGTGGCCTAGCTCATTGGCATACAAATGGTCCTCTTTAACACTAACAACTCACTATCGATCTACGGGGATGTTGAGCACTTTGTCAATGTGGTGGACACTATAATGGATCAATTTTTTGGATCTGTTGAAGGCCATTGCCATTGACAACATCACTCAGACCCATAAGATAAATACTATATATGATAGACTGGGGATATCAGTTGACAAGGATGACTCCAAGTTGGCTAATACTCTAGTGGCCCTGACCATTGAAGGGGAAGCATGCATGGATGGAACAATGGTGGCTTCCAACTCATTTGAGGATGTCTAGTCTTTATTTTTCTTTATTCTACTGCAAGATATGTATCTATATTTTTAATTTAAGTTTACTTTCCAAAATCACTATTTTTATTAATGGATTTTTTCCATATTACCCTAATTCAGCAGGGTTTTTTAAACTTTTTAAAATAGATCAGCTTTTCCCTTTTTTGATCTACCAAAAAAAATTATAATAATATTTAATTAATGTGCACTTATAATTGTCAGTGAGTTGCCTTGAAATTTGGATTTAGTTTGAGGTTGTTGTCAATGTCATAAAAAATGTTCATAACAGGTGTCAAAAATGGAAATTTCACTCATATTAAATTGTCTATAAGTGTAATCTAACATTTTGAGTTCATTCACCTAATTTTTCTCTTCGCTTCTTTATCCTCAAGTTGCATGTTACAATCGTGTACCTAAAATAGTTGAAAATTTGGACTATAGTTCCAAAAACAATAGATGATAGACTTGCATTGTGGGTTGGGTGGCTAGTGTCCATTAATTAGCCCTCTTAACAATAAAAAATTGTGTAGTAGAATAATGAAATCATTGGGAACCTTGAAATAACAAAATATGCCTCTAATGAAACAATAGTATACTTAATGTTAGATGTTTAACAGATGTGATTTTGTCTCCAAATGAATTAAAATTTTCCTATATATAGTTGACTTTAAATTCAAAAGTGGAAAATTGGCATGTATGCTGACTTCTAACAACTAGAAATGAGAAAAGTAGAAAGGGGTAAATGGGTCTATTGAGTTAAAGAAGAGGAGAAATAAAGACTTCTAAGTCCATAAAATATAGACCTAACAAACTCAAGAGGATCAAAGGCATAAAAATATAAGATGGGTGTTGTTTAGGGGGAGCTAAGTGTATGGATTTAAGCTTTAGAAGTTGACCAAATTACCAATATTACCTGATTTAAACTAGATTAGATATACAAATATAAATGTGCAAAACCAACATAAATTGACATGAAATAAAGGCCATGTGAATATTTTAAGATACTACATTTTACTCCACTTTGAGGTGCATGCTTAGCCATAAAATAGATGGTGTATTTATGCACTTCAAAGTTGAACATGTAAAGGATATTGTTGATGTGTATCTTTGACAATGAAAATGGTAAGTCTCAAAACTTTCAAACCCACTTTATTACACAAACATGGTGAGTGTAAAATAATAATAGTTAGATATGAAAATTAATTGTAACAAGATACCTCTTTTGTCATCAATATACACCAAAAGTCCCATGGATTTGTCATCATGTCAAAGGAGATATGTCGGCAAAGTATATTTGGAACCCTACATGTCCTCAAGTGATAATCCTCCATGTCCTAAATTAAATCTAAATCATTGGATCATTGGACATTTGGGAATTAAATTTGGAACCATGAATCATATATTAATGGGCCTTCAATCCCACAATCAATGTGAGTATTATTTGTATTGATAAATAAAAGGATCAATGGTAAAATATAAAATATGGTTTGCCAAAGTATAACAAGACTCATTCCTCGAGAAAAAAAATTTACCCTACAATGTAATTATATGAACATCATCATTAGTATAGTTTTCCCCATATGAGATCAAGATATAAACGAAGTGAGTTCGTTGTAACATAAAATATAGTAATCATAGCATATCATTTGATAATATAATACCCAAAGACGTATCATGTGAGAGTATGTACTAAGATATTTTCCCCCAATGTGGGATCAAAATATAACAATCATACCACATAAGTTATTGGATCTATGATAGAATTATGTCATTAGTTGACATAGATATAGCAATAAAGATCACAACTAGTGAGGGTTTTCCCCATTAGCTAACCCAAGTATGTACATGATATGGATCACGTTCAAGTAGTGGAGGAAAAATCATGATAATTTACGATAATAATAATGTAAACACAATGATATGATTAACCAATTAAAATATGATGAATAACAAGGAAGACGTCTCAGACACTAAACAACATGTCATACATATCAACATAGTGAACATGATAAGGAACGTGAGAAGAATATTGAACATTGGAAAACACATCGAACATATGAAAAGGCACATAAATAGCATCCATAGCACTGGAAATCACATTGGGTACATAAGAAACATCATAGATTAAGTATGATTCATAACCAACATGAATGAGCATGAAAAGGGTCATAGAGAACATAATAAGGATCATGCGGGTCATAAAGACATAAGCATAATGAGCATGTGCATGGGAACATATCATTAATAAAAACATTGGAACATAGGAAACTTGGGTAGTGATCATGTTATAAATAACATCATAAATACATTGTATCATATGGGTTATGTTTTAATTGATTTGGATTTAGTGATTTAAATAATCTAAAACATTGAATCTAATTAGATTGTATACTATATATGTCTAAATTAATAAAATATTATTGTAACAACATATTATAACTTATTTATTACAATTTGATATTTATGTAAATGACCTAGAATATATGGTACTTAGCTTGTTTAGGCTTTGTGCAGGTCTTTGGTAGTGTAAAATCATCAAAAAAGGCTCTATAGGGACTCTATGCTAACTTGCTGACTCGGATCATAAAACATATTTTATAACCTATTGTGATGAGTCTAGGTCTAGATGGACACATGTAGTGGATAGATTCATCTATGATCTATCGTATTCACTCATGAGACATGTGTTAATCAATGACAATTATGATTGTTGCATATACACTTGTAAGTGGATCTTATGTTTATCATATTTCTTCATATATATATGCAAACAACTTTGTTATCTTTATCCTTATTATAAAACCCTAACTTACATGATTGAGATTAATATGACCTATAAAAAAGGGTTAGAAAGGATGGGTTGAGCTAACTTCAACCATCCCCCACTAATCCTGCATTCTAATAATCTAAATAGGGCTTAAATTGCATGCAGTTTTGTTGAGTGTGTGCAATCAATGTAATACAAGCATGTTGCAAAATCTTACGTATGGATTTTAACACTTTACAAATTTGTATTTTTACCTTGTAATGGTATTAATACTTGGATTAACACCTAATTATTTAAAGGGTTTTAGATTTGGAAGCTTCAGTGTGCTTCATCTCAATATACAAATGTTTTCTAGTGATAGATAAGTGCTTGATAGATAGATGCTAGATAGGAATAGGCTAAGACTAGCTTTGTATATATAGTTGAATCTTTGGGATATTTACCTCCACATTGACATGTGATACATATGACTTCACCCATAGGAAGGACTTTAATATTGTAAAATATTCATTAAAGGGTGCACATGTGAGTTTGGCCATGGCACACATCTCTAGTAACTAGAACCATCTAATTGTAGCCAAAACCTTCCAAAAAGGAAGAAATAGTTATATGAGATCAAGAGATATTATAAGTAAGATAATAATTTTTTCATAAAGACACTAGGAAAATCATGTGTATAAGTAACCAAAAATTGGGAAGGACAGACCCATAGATAAGAGAATGGCTAAGAAAGAGTCTAAGCAAGATTTAATTATGTGTGAAAAATTCATGTAAACCAAATCTTGATCAAATCCAACATTAGGATTTGTCTAATACAAAATATAAGTGTACATCCCACTCCCCCCCCTCTTTTATTCTAGTAAAGGAAGTGCTAGAGTAAAAGGGTAGAAGGCAATATTTGAGTGTAATCATGGTAGGTATGTTTAGGTAGGTGCTAAGTGATGCACTTGATAAACCTAGAATGCATGTAGAAATATTTTTTCACTTATGATTAAAAAAAAATGAATTAAAAAAATTAAATATATACGAAATTGAAAAATAGTAATATATAGTAATTTGAAATAATAAGGAATACAACTCTATGCACGTGAACGAAGTTGGATTTTGGAGACAATGGAGAATGGGGTGATTATGCCCTTTGAATATGCCAGTGTTAAAACCATGGGTTGAGTATATTATTGATTTGTAAGTTAGATGGACATTCCATATGGATACTAAATAGTTAGTTGATTAACAATTAGATTTATGACTATCTATGTTCTTAAACATGTCAAAATAAATATGAATAAGTACATAAAATGAAATGTGCAGCTTGTTAAACATGAACATGAATTAAAGGAATGAATGATTATAAACACACAAGAGACACATAAACTTATCCTAGAAAACCCAAGATATGAAAAACTCCATTGAATGAGGTAATTTTCACTCCCCTTTCACTATGTTCTGCAACAAGTATACAAGCATACTACCAACAATGGCCTTTATGGATAGAATATGCATTACCACTCTATTCAAAACGCATATACAAATGTTTTACACTTCAAAGACACTTATTTGTAATCTCATCACTTGAACCATTCATTTACATCTAACAAGGAAAAAATAAGAACCAACACTCAAACTCACCAAAGAAACAATGTGAATATAACTTCCTTTCACCTCCCTTTTTATTGTCCTTTTCTGATTGCTAGGGCATGTATTTATGATCTTCCATCCTTATAATCCCATAATAAACTAAAATGAGCCATGAATAAGTTGAAACATCAAAAAATACTTCAAATTCACGTCGCCACGATCGAGCTACAGAGGTCAACAGTCATGCTTCATAGGTCACCAATCAAAAGGTAAACATTCAACTCTCCAGATAAGCAGTAACCAAGATAACTAACTTTAAAATTTCATAAATTTTATATACAACCTCAAAGTCAAGTGCCATTTTTTTATATTGATTAATTTTTAGAGAGGAATTCAAATATGAAATCATATTATAATTTTGATAATAACAAAATATTTTTTCCCCAAACAATAGAAACTAGTAATTTCATTCCTTTTCAAGAGCTCACAACTCACCGACTCATCACATGAAGATGTTTGGATCACCTCATATTTATTTTCCTCAAAACCATATGTAGTATTGATATTTTAAGCGTATTAAATGTCTTACAATAGTGTCTTAAGAACATAAGTTACATCTAATTGGGTATGGTGGAAAATTATTACACATGACTACTATACTAGGATCAAAATTTGGATCACGCCTCTCGTATTTGAGGTTTCTAAATCCCTAAAAGCTTAAGAACTCTTTTAGTGAGGAAATTTATTTCCCCACTTCTTAACCCTTTCTTGTACTTGAATGTGAATATTATGAATAAAATTATTAACCTTATGAACTATTGAGTTCACCTTTTCATGCCCGTAAATTAATGGAAATAACTATAATATATAAAAAATGCATGTTAAAGATAAATTTATGACCTAAAAATTATGGAATATTGTCGTCAGGGGTGAAAAAGTCCCTTTTGGATGACATGTAACCCCTGAACTTATCGATGCATTTCAATAAAAATTACAAAAAACTATATCTATTATCTTGAAAAGTGTTAAGGATGAATTTCTTCTTCACATTGGTAATCAGGAGTCTTCTAGTGATGCTTGAAAACTCCTTGAATCCATGAACAAGGGCACTCACCTTTTAAAGATCACTAAATTAATCCTTGAATTGCTAACTACACCTATGAAGGGTGATGAAAAAGTTGTTATTTTTTTTGCTAAATTTTAAAAACATTAAAGCTCATATAGATGTAATTGTAATTTGATTCAAGATTAATTGATTTATTTTATCATTCAGTTAAATATTCATGAAAAATTTAGAAATTTTATTTCAATTTTGAATTCTACGTATCAAACTAAGCAAGATATCCCTAACCTTACCACCTTGTTTGTTCTCTTAATTCAAGAAGAGAAAGTTATGATAAATTTTGATTCTAAAGAAAATACCACTCAGACACTTCTCACATTAAATAATATTTTTTATAACACTAAAAACCAAAAATCTAATCCTAATTATGCTAAAGGCAAATACATGAATAAGAAATTAGGTAATAAGAATCATACACCTAAGTTTAATAGAAATTGCAATATGTGTGGTAAATTTGGTCATAAAAGAGAAACCTGTTATAAAAATAAGAATATAAATAACAATAAAACTTCTAAAAATAATAAAGGGAAGAGATCAAATCAAAACAAACAAAAAAACCAAAACCCTAATCACAATAACAATCAAGATTCAAATGTTATTGCTTTATATGTTGCTTTCTATGCTTCAAATAAAAATGAATGGATTTTAGATAGCAGTGTATTGCACCATATGATATGCTTATCTAATATTTTATGTAATTCTAGAGATATATCTACATAAATTTATTTAAGAGATAATTGTTTTTTAAAAACAACTAAACAAGGAAAAGCAAAACTTTCAAATGTTGTTATTAAAGATGTTTTCTATGTACCTAAACTTAAAAAAAATTACTATTTTGTTCTCAACTTAAAAATGATAATTTTATTGTAACATTGCTTAAATATAGTTGGTCCATTAGAAATAAAATTGGTTCCTTGATTTTTGAAAGTGTTCAAATGATTTATATATCTTTTCTCATTCCTCTGCATATTTATTTTCATTGCATAATAAGAATGAATCTTAGTTATGGCATAAAAGATTAGGACATATTAATTTTAAAATTTTACATGATATGTCTGCAAATAATTTTGTTGTTGAACTTTTTTCTATCCCCTCTTATCATGAAACTTGTGAGGGTTGCTTAAATGATAAGCAACATACTAACCCTTTTCACAAGAATCATGATGTGAATTTCTCACATCTTTTAGAATTGGTTTATAGTGATGTTGTAGGACCTGCTAAAGTTATATCTATTAATAATTATTTGTATAATGTTATTGATGATTATACTAACATAATTTAATCTTATTTTATTAAAAAAATCTGATTTTTTTCTAAGTTTAAAGAATTTAAAGTTTATGTTGAAAATATATTTAGTTTTTCTATTCAAAGATTAAGAAATGATGATGTGGTGAATATGTTAATAAAGAGTTTGATTTTTTTTGCATTAGTTGTGGTATAAAAAAGAATTAACAACTTCCTATTCTCTCAACAAAATGGTATTGCTAAAAGAAAAAACCGCGCCATCATATAAATGGCTAGAACAATGTTGTAATTTACAAATATTCTTAAGTTCTTATGCGCTGAATCCATGAACATTGTTGTTCATATTCTGAATATAGTCCCTACCAAAGCCTTGCATCTTTCTATCATTTTATAAATATGGACTAAAAATAAATTTAGTGTGGTTCATCTTAAGATCTTTAGTAAGCCTTTTATCTTTATTCTTAAAGTTAAAAGAAAGAAGCTCATCCCACTTCTTATTCTTCTATTTTTATAGGTTATAGAGGTAAGACAAAAAGTTTAAGAGTGTATTATCCCTCTAAATATCAAATTATTGAGAATAGAAATATTTTTATTCTTGAAAAATTCTTTTGAGATCCCTTTGTGGATCCTCCTCGATGTTCTTCTGTTGATGAACCTAACTCTTATGTTTCTCCTTGTGATGAAACAAAGGCCCTTAATGAAGCTAATCTATTTATAGATAATTTAGATTCTGAAGAACCTCTTGAGTTTCATGTTGAATCTAAAAGACTTAAATGAGTAGAATTTCTAATTCAATCTTCTAATGTTGATAATCTTAATAAATTAATTACAAGTCAATATTTTTATCATGCATTAATGACTATGTATGAATGTGAATCTCAATCATTTGAAGAAGCCACTCAAGATGATCGATAGATGTTTTTATGCAAGCTGAATATAATGCCTTAATTAAAAGTTAGATTTGAGATCTTGTCTCTCCTCCAGCTAAAAGACATATTGTCAATTGTAGGTGGCTTTATAAGATCAAATATAATTCAATTAATAAAATCGACAAATTTAAAGCTATATTAGTTGCTCACAAATTTACTCAAAAACTCGAGATTGATTATGTTAAAATACTTGATCTTATAGCAAAAATGAGTATTGTTATACTTCTGATTACTTTTATAGCTCAAAATGGTTGGGTTATCCACCAAGTGGATATCAAAAATGAATTTCTAAAAAGTGATTTAGAAGAATAAATCTATATGATTCAGCCTAAAGGTTTCACTGATCCTAATAAAAAAATATTATGTATGGTCTTTGTATGGTTTAAAATAAGCTCCTCGAGCTTGGTATTTTAAAATTACTTTTTTTTCAAAGAATTGAGGTTTTCTAATTTCTATTCAGATAATGATCTATTTGTTAAAATTAAAAATAGTCATTAATTTTTATTGTATTGTATGTTGATGTTTTATTGATTACTAATGATCTAACTAGTTTAATTCATAAATATAAGGATAAATTACAACAAATATTTGAAATGACTGATTTAGACATTTTACATCATTTTTTAGTAATGACTATATTTCAAAGTAAAAATTCAATTATTGTATCATAATCTTAGTATGCACATAATCTTCTTGTTAAGTTTAACATACTTGATTATAAATATACCACTACTCCTATTGAAGTTGGTGTTAAATTTGATCTTAAACCTACATGTAAAAAATATAACCCTACTTTGTAAAGATAACTTATTGAAAGTTTGATTTATCTACATATTACTAAGACAAATATTTCATATGATGTTAGTGATGCTTCTAGACTTATGCAATATCTTTATTTAGATCATTGTAAATTAGTTAAACATATTTTTTATTATCTCAAAAGAACTATTAATTATGGTTTATTCCATTCTTTCATTTATTAATGTTAAATTATATGGTTATTGTGATGCTGACCATGTTGGCGATACTTTAGATCGTAAATCTACTTTTAGATATGTGTTTAAGTTTGGTGCAAGTGCTATCATTTGGAGCAACAAGAAGCAACATATTATCTCTCTCTCTCTTCTACAAAAGTTGAGTACAAAAGTGATATGGAAGCTACTAAAGAAATCATGTGGCTGCAAAGGTTATTGGGAGAATTTTATTTGGATATTTTTCAGAGTATCATCTTTCATTATGATAATTAAATTTGTATAGCTCTGGCAAAAAATTTAATGCAATACCAAAGAATTAAACATATTGAAGTTCATGTGCATTTCATCTAAAAAAAGTCATTAATGATGATATTAATCTGTAGTTTTATCCTACGGATGAACAAGTGATAGATGTCTTCACAAAACCACTTGGTGCTACCAAATTTTGTCAGTTTCATGCAATGTTGGGCCTCTCAAAGTTACTATTGAGGGGGAGTATACATGACAATGGCACTTCCTAACGGTCATGTATTTCTTCTTCTTCTTCTCTATACTTATTTTCAATGTAAAACATTTTAAACTTCGTGTGGAAGTTATGTGCAGTGATTAACTTCATGTGAAAGTTTTACTTTTATACCCCAATACATTAAAAACATATTTTGTAATGGAAGTACTTATGTTATAAAAGGATCCAAATATGCTTCGATGATTATTCATGAGAAACTATAAGATGTAGTCTCATGATCATACTAGCCTAGACTTAATTTTAAAATCAGTTTATGGATGATAATTATTTTTGTTTCAAAAGGTGATGTTTGGCACGATGAAAGTTTTTAAATCCTTCAATTATGTACATTGTATGATTCCTTTATTAAGGTGACTATGAAATTTATCCTCACTTAGCATTAAGGGGGAGTGTTAGAACATTTAATGTTTAAGTGGGATATTTAATTAAATACTAATGATTTATTATTTATTAACATGAGGTGAAAACCTCATGTAAATAAATAATAAAATATTGTGGTTTATTATTTATTGATTAAACCAAATGATTTTCAAGAAGGATGGACTTTTTGGTTACAATGGTCACCTTTCCTCACATTTATTATAAATAGGGCTTTACCTCTATTATATTATTCACTCTGAACACACTCAGTGAATTTTGATATTTGTGTGTAGCAAATATTTTGAAAAGTAAATTGTGAAGGCTTATGTGAAGACGTGAGAAGGGAAGACTTTGTATTAGGGTGCAAAGATTCTTAATAATTGAATATCATTTTTTCGTGAGTTTTTTTACCTCTTTGAAGATTTCCCACGATAATTCATGTGTTGTGTTAAATTGGCTTATGTATACTTTGCTAATTATTATTCATCATAGATTTTATTTGTGCATCACTATTATCTACATGGATTTTATCACTTATGTGGCTCACTTCTTTGTTGAGAAAGACCCATATTTGAAAGTGAACATCCTAATATTAAATGCATCTCATGTTCTTTGTCAGTAGACCTATTATGAGTGTCCTTACATTCTTGCTTATTTTTCAAAATAAAGATTAAAAACTTTTCACTAGCATTAAATAACTGGTTACTTTGAGCGAAACTTATGAAGAAGAGATTATATTTGCCTTCATAAAAGTTTATGGTGTAGTTTTTTCCATCCTTAACCAAATGATATTGATTAGACGTCCTCTTGAAAATAACATCTTTAACATATATAAAAGCTACCAAATACTATCCTACAAATACTAACAAGAACAACATCTACAATAATCTAATCAATAAAATATTTATTTATTACAAATTATACCATAAACTCTTATTTAAAATCCCTATTTAATTAAATATCTATAGATAAATATATTATTTTTGTTGTAAAACCTAATTTTTTATCACACTCATAATATCTAATACAAACACTTTAAAATCATACGTAAAAAAAAAATCCAACAATCTAATACAAAGTTGATGAGCATAATTTTTTTTTTAAAAGTTGATGAGCATAATTTGCTATCTTAATGCTAGAAAAAGCACACGCATGGCAATATTCTTGCCGCCTTAATTTGGTATCATTCTTCATTGTGGGTATTCACTCTTTTAAGAATATAATGCCTTAACTCCTTTGACTCATTTATCCTCTTTATTAATTGGTGGCTTCTTTATAAACGTTCATCCTTTCTTTGATTGAGAATTTAATTGCCTGCTAATGATATTTTAATAAAGTTTTATAAAAGCGTGTTCCATGTTCTATGAAATTATGGATATTGAGATTTAATGTGTTCAAAGTTTATTTAGATTGTAAGTTTTTAGAAATGTAACATTGTATATGTTATATAATTAATATAGATATTTTAAATATATTTATCTAAAATATGTTGAGATATATCAATTTTTAGGTGCTTATATTATGGCATAGGTTAGATAAACATTTCGAAATTGATATCTCTCGATATATTTTAGATAAATGTATTGAAGATATCTATGCTAGTAATACTTGCAAGTGTGGTATGAACATTTAACAATAAATACTAATTAATGCATCATTTCATGTTCATCCAAATAAGAAATATATATCACATTCAATAATAATTAAAGAAAATAATTTCATATACATCCAAATATGAAAATAAGTATAATATATATGATATTAAATATGTAACATTATTATAGTTCTAAGGACTTGAGTCTTTCTTCCTCCGCTTTTTGTTTAGAAAGTTGTTTTCCTATTTTCAACTTCTCATATCTATTTTATGAAAATGGAGAGCAAATTATGAGTCCTTCCAGAGATTTTACAAGTGAAACGGCCACAAATGTTAACCCTGGTCTTTATGCATGTCCTATATCAATTATTGCTGTAAAAAGAATCAATCCTTGTGATTTATGTATGGAAAATCCCCAAGCCAGTCTTAAGGGTAGTTGTTGTGTCCATCCCCTTTGTATTGGTGCAATTAGAATTGTATGTGGAGTTGCATCTGAAAATGGCATTCCAGAGTAACTATCAAATTCCACCATGACATATGTAGGTGGCTATGGTGGGGAACTTTCAGGTTTATATACTATACTTCAAATATATCTTAGAGATCCATTTACAAGTCTTGATTCTATCCATGAAGGTGAAACCATGAACCTTACCTCTTTTTTAGCAACAATTGCTTTGCAGTGTTAGAGGTCTCAGAGGGTGAAACCATGAACCTTTATAGTTTCCAATAAATGTGTTCTCATAGAATGTTCATGGATTGATAGACCCATCACATAAGTTTTTAGTGCAGGATAATTCTTAGAAGTTTTTAGATATGCATATCTTGTGCTTGCAGAAAGTTATAATTACAGGTTTTGCACTGCATATGGCAGCAAACGTCATTTGGTCTAGTGTTACTTGTCATATGGCTAGACATGAGGTGGGGTTGGGTGGATTAATCACCTTGATTGCTCCACTCTATGCATCTTTTGTGATTGATTAGGGAGTGGACCGTTTAACTGTGTTACATGGATATTTTTTAATTTTGACAGGCAAATCTTCAGTATTGTCAATCTTTATACTACTAATGATGTTGTTGAAAAGATATATTTTCGGAGATGGTTGGTAGATTCACTCCCCATGGCCCACTAGATTGTTTGTGGGTATTTTAACATGATTGAATCTATAGAGGATAAAGAATGAGTACTTCTAATGTGGTAGTGTGTTGGTGAGAGGGAAGCCTAGGTGTATAACAAATTTAGTTTGTTTGACCTGAACCATCATTGTAGGAACTCTTCTCCTACAACTTGGTTTACATGGTCAAATTTTTTCCAAGGAACTGAGTGAGTGCTGAAAATACTCGATCGAGCCCTCCTCTTGTACCAAAATAATTTATCAATTATCCATAAATTTGATCGATCAGTGAGAGTTATCTAGATGTCCTTCTCTTTGACCACCAACACATCTGGTTTAATGTGGAATGGATGGCTCCTCCTACTAAAGTTTTTAATAATCAATTATACTTGGACACCTCTCATCTCAAACATCCACAAAATCTTGCTCACATTAAGATGGTTTGGAATCTTGCGATTTTCGGTTGATTATCTAGTGGGAAGCTGCCATCTCACATACTTCCAACTTTCTTCACTCTTTTATCAAGAAATTGGATTTCATAAGAAAACAAACTAATGTTGTAATTGTGAGAAAATTCACTCACCTTTCCAAAGTGTTAGAGAAAACCCTCTCTATGAGACATCATAAAACTAGGTGGTCACTCTCAGACAACAAATAAAACTTGTTGACCTCCATCAAGCTTATCGAGCTCAATTGTGAGCTCACTTGCATTGGCTCAAAATTAGGGATTGAGTTTTCAAGGAATTTTTCAATAGGCTAAGGGCCCACAATTCTTCAACTCAAATAGAATCTATCAAAGATGTTGGAGATAATTTAACTAACCTCTCAAACTTCCTTCAAGCTTTTATTAGGCATTGTAGATTAGTTTTACAGGCTCAACCTTCCACAGAATCTCAAAAGGTGGATTTGCAAACATGTCTGGATGTGGTCCTATGCAAAATATCTCCCACTCAAAATATTACATGTGACCAATTCCTTTCCATTGAAGAGCTGCATCAAGCGATAATGGTTATGGCTCAAGACAATGCTCCTCGTGTTTATGTGTGTCCTTGTGAGTTTTATCAACCTCTCTAGGAATGTGTCGACCCTGATTTTCCTAAAGTTTATCTAAAGGATCTATTCCAATGTTCCCTGGGCCAACTTATCAACAAAGATAACATCAAGTTATTCTTCAAGATCAGGGATCCTGAAGCCATTTCCAAATGGTAGCCTATTACTCTTCATAATGTTTCTTACAAGATTATTATTAAAGTCGTAGCCCTCAAGATTAGATATTTATTTCCTTTAATCATTCAATCTAAACAAATTGGGGTTATTTGAGGGAATTACATCTTAGATAACATCATGTCTATCTAGGAAGGCATGGAATGGGTGCATACCTCTAATATGAAATATTTGTTTATCAAAAATGTTAGAGAAGGCCTATGACAAAATTGAATGGCCCTTTATTTTAGCCATGTTTTAGGGTCTAGAGTTTGACCCCAGGTCTATTGTCTTTGTGAGAACCCTTTCTTAGGATACTTTTACTTGCATCAATATTAATGGTCATCAATCTGAGAGCTTTAGATTGTTTCACTCTATCAGACAAGGGTGCCCGCTCACTCCTCTCTATGTGCTTATTATTGAGGGATTTGGTAACTTGTTAAAATACTATACTAATAGAGGGCTTGTTATAGACATCTCCCTGTCAATGGCTCCTTAAAATGAGCTTGTTAATGGACACTTTGGTAATGATTCTTTTTTTTACCCTTAAAGAGGATGAACATGTGGTCCAAAATGCCATGGAATGCCTGAATACTTTTTGCTCTAATTCAGGGTCTAGTATCTAGTGGGCTAAAACTTAATGCTATAAGTAGAGGTATGAGGCTCTTCCCCCTTGGATCAATGCCTATCAATGGAAGTAAATTACTCATGGCAAAATGTTCAAGCTATTAGGCATTCTCTTCTCCTTTCAAACTTCTCTCATGGAACTATGGAATTATGTTATCCTTAAATTTGAGAAAAAACTATCCTATTGGATTACTAAACCTCTCTCTCTAGATAGAAAAATTCAAATATGTTCCAAAGTTATCATGGCCACTCATGTATACTACTCCTCCTACTAGGTTCCCTCAATAGTAGACTAACTTCAAAGGTAACAAAGGCTTTCATTGTGTGGCTTGGGATATTTATTACCAACCCATAGAGGTTAGAGGTCTTGGCTTGATTGACATAGGTAAATAAGGCTCCGCCTTTTGTGATAAGTAGATTATTAGAGCTATTGAAGAACACAAGGCCTTGAAAGTTATTCTTAGGAATTACAACTCTCTAGGGGATCCTCAGGGCCAAAAAGTTTGGAGGGATCTAGGTTTCAAACTCTTCTTGTCACCCCCACCTCTGTTAAAATTATTGGGACTTTTATTGTCAAAAACATATGGAAAGCTTTGGTGTCTATCAAACCCGGGTTGATTTGGAAGGTTGATGGGTTCAAATTTGGACTATCTATCAATTTTCATTCTCTATGGTGGTCCCCTGTTATCACTATTAATGAATAGCCTCTGGAAAAATATCTAAGGATTAAATCCATGAGGCTATACAGTCATGACATTAAAACTTTAAGGGATATTTTTGACAAACACACCAGATATTAGCTCACTTGGGAGGTCCTCAAAGCTAAGTTCAAGTTAAATTCCTAGGATTTTGAATCAATCTTTGAAATTTATATGGTTGTGTTGGACCATTCTTTACACAAAATTGGTCTCACTGAATCTCTTTAGTGGTGTAAGGACTAAAACTAGTCTACTTCCACACCCATGCTTCAGTACAAACCCGTGTTTGGTTATCAGTGGATCTCCCCAACCACTCCTCTTTGGGAGTTGCTCAACAAGCATTGGCATCTTAATAGCCCAACTTTTATTTGGACTAAGAAATTTATGACTATTTGGGCTACCATTGTTGAGCCCAAGAAATACATTTTTTCCTAGTGCTTTCTTTATTAAGGCCTCCCTATAGGTGAAAGATTGCTTCACATGGGGATTACTCCTCCCATATGTGTTGCTTGTGCTCAAGTTAAGTCCCTTTTACACATTTTCTAATTTTATCTCAAAGCTCAAGATGCCTGGAATTGGATCGACTCATTCTTCCAACCCTATAGGCATGAACCTTTCTCTTGGCACCTCATTCTTCTTGGGAATTTTATAGCCCTACCTATAAATTCAAGCAAATTGGGCATATTTTCTACATTGAAATTATTATTTTTCTATGGAAAGACATAAATGTTGCTACTTTTAATAAGCTAGTTTTAACCAAATATTTCTCTATTTCTAACTGACTATTTGTGCTCTCTAATGTTATGCTTCAGAATTAGGTGTAAACTGAGAAAGTGGAATGCTTCAGATCTAGGTGTAAACTGAGAAAGTGGAAATGGAGGTTCAACATATCCACTCTCTTCTTGACCACTGGGGTTGTACTCCTTGCATTGTCAATAGAGTTACAGTGGAGAATCCCCAATAGAGTGGGAATAACAGAGACCAAGAGTGGAGGGGATGTGGTCTAGCTAAGAGTTACATACATAAATTGACATGAAATAAAGGCTATAGGGCCATTTTAAGATACTACATTTCGTTCAACTTTGAGGTATATGCTTAGCTACAAAATAGATGGTGTATTCAAGCACTTCAAAGTTCAACTTATAAAGGATAATGTTGATTTGTGTCTTTAACAATGAAAATGATAAGTCAAAATTTTCAATACCATTTTATTGCACAGAAATGAATGGATGTAAAATAATAAATGTTAGATATAGAAATTAATTACAACAAGATACCTCTTTTGTCATCAATATTAACTAGAAGTCCTATGGATTTGTCATACTTTCGAAAGTGATATGTTAGCTAAGTATATTTGGAACCCTGTATGTCCTCAAGCAATATACCTCAATGTCCTAAAGAATATTTAGTGACAGGACTACAATCCCACAATCACTATGAATATTATTTATGTTGAGAAATAAAATGATTAACGATAAAATGCAGAATATGGTTGCCCCCCTCAATATAAGGGTGCAACATGTGAAGCATAATGAGACTCGTGCCTTTAAGAAAAGAAAAAAATCCTACAAGGTAATGCTATAAACAACATCATTAGTATATTGTTTCCCATGTGGGATCAAGATGTAGGCCAAGTGAATTCATTATAACATAAAATATAGTCATTGTAGAATATCATTTGATAATACACTACCCAAATATGTATCATGTGAGAACATGCACTAAGATATTGTTCCCCCTGTGGGAATAACACATAAATCATTAGATCTGTTATAATATTGTGTCATTAGTCAACATAGATATAGCAACGAATATCACAAGTAGTGGGATCTTACCCCATTAGCCACCTCAAATATGTACATGATATGGATCACGATCCCATAATGGAGGAAAATATTATGACTAATTCATGATAAGAATCATGGAAATACAACAATATGGTTGGCCAAGTAAAATATGATGAATAACATGGAAGGCATCTCAGACACTATACAACACATGATACATATCAACATAGTGAACGTGAAAAGGCACATGGATAAAATATAGGGCACTAAATGACACATCATACATATGAAAAGGCACATACAAAGCATATATGACACTAGAAAGCACACCAAGCACATTATAAACATGATAAAGTAAACATGATTCATACCCAACAAGAAATAACATGACAGGGGTCATAGAGAAAATAACAATCACATGATGATAGTGAACATAATAAAGATTATGTGAGTAACAATACATAAGCATACATAAGTATGGAAGAAGAGGAAGGAACGGATAGTGAGAAATCCAGCTCTAATGAGGAAGGTAAAGGTAAAGATAATAGTGAGAATGAAAAAGAAGGGGACTCTATAGAGGAAAAAACAGAACAGAAAAACTATGATCTTGAGGATATTCAGCAAGTGTTGGGGGAAAGTGAAAAAGAAATGGATGTTTTAATTAAGGAACCTGCTTCGAGAATAGAGAAGGAACATATAGTTCAGGATGCCTATCATGCAATGGAGACTAGAGAACAAGTTAAGGATGATCTTGTCCATAACGAAAGCCCTGTTGAAACTAAAGAATAGAGGAGAATGGAAAGGAAGGATCAAACTGAAAAGGATGAAGCCAATCCAAAAGAGAATACTGAAGATTTTAGTGACGTTTGGCAGAATGACAGGAGGCTTCCCTTCATGAATTCGGCCAAATGCAAAGCAGATGTTATCTTTCAAGTTGACTCGTGGATGTTTAAGGAAATAATGGGCCTCAAGAAGAAAATAGAAATATTGGAACATAATCAGGAAGCTGATCGAAATAAAATCAATAATTTGGAAATGCAGATAAGAGATATTCCTATCAAACTTAAAGATTATGAGAACAATCTAAGAAGGCTCATTAAGGAAAGCAGATTGAAGATGGAGGAGGTTACTTCTAGTATATGTGCAGCTGCTGCAAACATTGGAAAATGAGCTAATGAGGAAATAAAATCTTTGGAGGGGCCTAGTAAGAGGACTAGACAGAGCTCGAGAAAGAAAGCAATGCAAGAGGCTGCCACGTCGGCTGCAATATCCATACAGGACACTGTTGTGATCGAAAAGGAAGCGGTAAAGATGATCCTGGAATTAGAAGAGTAGGGTCTTTCTGCTCTTACTGTTCTGGTCCTTTTAGCTGGATGTTATAACTAGTTCCATTTTCTGGTTCTTTGTTTTCTTTACATATTGAGTTTCCAGGTCTCTGTAAAACCTGGGGTCTTTCTTTTGATGATCTTGACTTGGGGTTTCAGGTCCCTGTAAAACCTGTTTTTGTTACTGCTCAGCAGTAGGTGTTAGGTTTGTTTTATCTGTGGGCGTTATTGTTATATCCTTCTTCCTTTGTTTTAGGGTTTCGGGGTCCCTTCAAAACTTGTTTTTACCTTAATCTAAAACAATACATAAGCATAATGAACATGTGTAGAGCTACAATGAATTATAGTAAGAACATATTAGAAATAAAAACATTAGACCATAGGAAGCCAGGGTGTTGATCATGTTATAAGTAGCATCATAGAATGCATTGTATAGTAAATGTCTTGGGTTGGAACAATTTTACATCATAAATAAAGTGTTAGAAATAGAATATTAGGGTAAGTGTATAAAGTAAAGGGATAAAAAGGGGCTTACTCGTGGACATATTTTTTCTTGAAAATTTAAGAAATCTCAACTTTTATAGATTTTTGAAGATAACTACACTCAAAATTTGAAGAAAGTATAAAAACATCAATTGTAATATTTCGAATCTTTGATTGAGAATTTAATTATGCAATAATGATACTTTAATTTTCAATATTCCTTTAAGTTGTGTTTTCATTAGAGAGTTTCCCATGTTCTATGAAATTATGAATATTTAAAATTTAAGTTTTCACATTCCAAAAAAAAATTAGATTGTAAGTTTTTGAAAATGTATATATAATTTAAAATAATGGATATATGTTATATAGTAAATATGTATATATGTAAATAGTATATTATTATTATTAAAAATTAAAAAATATGAGAAGATTGAATATATGTATTTAATAATAAATATGTTATATGATAAATGGGTATATGTATAATATGTAATTATTATTAACAATTAAAAAATATAAAAGAATTGAAGAGGTACAAATTATGTTTATTTATTAATATAGATATTTTAAATATATTTCTCTGAAAAAATATTGAAATATCAATCTAAATTTTTTATTTTGAATATTTTATATATTATAATTATTAATAATTTTATTACTTTCACAAAATTATCACTCACTGATTATATATATTATTAATAGGACACCTCTCTATATAATAATAAAAATAAAATTGCTCCACACATAATACAAAATACATACATTCTACAATATTAAATATAAATATAGTGGAAAAAAGGAAATACATATATTTTTAATATATTTATAGTGGAAAAAAGGAAATACATATATTTTCAACTATTGAATAAGATAAGGTTATTAAATCAAAATTGAGTTTGATATTAGGAAATGCTTGTTAGTAAGGCGGTGATTATATTCACTTTTAACATTGATTTTGAACTGGTGAAGGTTAAAAAATTAAATTAAATTTTTAATTTTAATTTATGTTTATTTTTTATAAACATAAAAATTAAAAAATATATTATTTTTTATTAATTGCAGTGTATCAATGAAATTATTTATTTAGATAATAATTTTGAGTTTTTTAAATTAAAAAATACGTAAAAAATATTTATTTTTCAAATAAAATAAATATTTACATATTACATCAAGATATAAGTTGTCACAAATTTAATTAAAATATTTGATATCATTTCATTATACCATTATATTATATCACTTTTGATTGTTATATAAATATTTTATTTCCCATCTATTTTCACAATAAATTTAAAATAAAAAATAAAAACAAAAACAAAAAATAATTCTATAAAAAAATATAGATACTAAAATTGGTCAAAACTTTTATTTATAAAATATTTATTAAGATTTAAATATTTTAAAAGATTAAAATAAAAGATGATGTTAAATTGATTATTTAATAATAATAAATTAATTTTTAAATATAAATTAAAAAATAATATATATAACTATGAACACCTAAAATCTCTAAGTAAAGAAAAGAATTAAAAAATAATTTGTATTTTTTGAAATTTTAAGGAAAACCCCAAAGTTTTATTATGTACACTTGAATTTGTTTAAATTGAAATCAACGATTTCGGCCCTCCTTATATATATTAAAAGCTTTATTAATTTGTGTTTCTTTTTTTTAAAACCCTAAGGGAGATTTAAGGTCTTAAAAAATATGCACCCTTGATTTATAAAATTTAAATGTTCATTAAAAAAAATATAAAATTTAAATGTTCATTAAAGAAAATTTAAAATTTAAATGTTCATTAAAGAAACTATTGTAATTATCGATGGTATTTTAATCCTATCCTTCTCTCTCAAGGTTCGTACGATTAAGGTGATCTTTGGAGGTTATTACTTTTGCACCTTTGCATCAATGAATGCTCTGCCATAAAAGAGGCATATAAGAAGCAACCCAAGATTAGGCCATTCATGATATATTCTTATCCCTTCACAACCACTTCAACTGTAAGGGTCTAAGTGAAGTGATACTAGATTTGAGTTTGCTTATAATTTTACTTGGGCTTTCTAGATGGTCCCTATATACAACCTATAATAAGCGGTATGTGGGCATAAATCCATCAATGAATAAGTTCAATCTTGTTTCCAATACTGCTTATTTCGAGGGTACCACACCTTAACCTAAGATATTAGACAAAACTCTCTAGGGTTATTTTCCTCACATGACAATGTGCAAGCACAAATCCAAGCCTTCACTATGGCAACATTCCTCAATTTATATACCCCACCAGATAAGTGAGGTTTGGTACGATGCTATGATATCACTTCCTACATCAACACACCCCTAAAGACTTGCAGGACAGTGATGAAATCCACCCCACATAACCAAATACAAAATAGGGTAAAAGACAAATATGAATTTTTGCATTTCTGAGTCACCCAAAAATGGGAGAGCATATGCATGAAAAGAACCCCACAAGACAATCAAGCAACAAGCAAACTTGAACGAAAGTAGATAACTTTGAAAATGAATAAGTTTTGTTCTAACCCAAATTAAAATATGAATTCGTTTTAATGCCAAAATTGAAATGTTAAATATAATTGATTTGTTTAACTCAAAATACCACTCTTTCACTAAGGTCCTGGAGAATAAAAGATTAAAATTTTGATAAAAGTGGTTTTGAGTCAATAAAAAGCTTGAAAGGTTTGTTTAACTCTCAGTTTGTATAAAAGGACAATTTCACTGATATGTAGGCAAAGATCAATTTCATCGATAAGTAGAATGATTTCATCGATTGGACCTAGATAAAGAACTCAAAAAAGTTGGAAGATAATTTTGCTACTGTCAAAAATGGTTTAGCTACTGGTTAGATGATTTCACCATTTTGACTTGCACAGAAAACTAGACACAAAACATAGTAAAATGATTTCACTATTAGTAATGATAATTTCGTTAATAAGATGAATAATTGCAATACTACTCAAAATATAATTTCACTGATACTATGAACAATTTCATCGCTCAATCAAATGATTTCACTAACTTGTAGAAGAACACAGAGAATATAAATGGCATAAAAATGATTTCACCAATTTGGATGATGATTTCACTCATACGTAGACTAATTTTGCCACTTTGATCAATGATTTTACTAATGTTGATTATGATTTCATTGATACACACGCTGATTTCTCTATTCAGACCTACTGACAAAATAAATAGAAAAATATAAAATGATGATTTTTTATATTAATAAGATGAATTCACCATTTTCAAGGGCTAATTCATTGTTTAGTAGGCCGAATTCATTTTTTACACCTAGAACGAACTTGAACAAAATTTTGAAGAAAAATAAGTGAATTAAACTAGTTACTAGGTTAATTATGGTAATTAAAAGAATATGAATAGTTTAAAAAAACTTATAGGATGCATCCAATATGTCCCACTAGGCATGCCATTATGTAAATAAGGAATCTAAGAGAGGTTAATCAATTGTTAGGGAATCAAAATCAAGACAACTTAAAGACAATTTCTCAAACCTAATCCCTAGGTTTCAGAGCTATGGCAAATCAAACAAGAAATATAATTGGAAAATAAATAACCATACTTTTTACCTCCCTTGAAGATTTGTTTAAAGACTGGTCTAAAGAGGTTGAGATCAGATTGTAGATGTAGAAGTCTTTGTCAATGCTTGAATTTTCACATGAGTAGCATCCCTCCTTGTTTACACTTGATTTGGCTTTGGCTTGGCATGAGAGTGAGGAATCTCCTTGTGTAATTCAATAACATAAGTTTGCATGGAGAAGCTTCTTTGTTGAGTGGAGGCCTTAAGATTTGACAATGCTTTCTTGCCTTAGTTGGTCATTGTGAAAGAGTGTGTAGACCCTTTCATTTATAGATTTGACAAATGACTTTGGATCATCTATCTTGAGATGAAGATCAAGGGCCCAAGATTAGTCATCCATTCTCGTAAATGAGGAAGATAGAGTGTGGAAGAAAAGAGGTAGAGTATGTCATAGAAATGTAAGAGATTCAAATCATGACCTCTTTGTATGTATAAATAAAGTGTAAGAACTTGTCTTGAGTGTGTAAGTGAAGTGTAAGACATGTCATAATTAGAATTGACATGAAGTGTCCAATTTTAAGTGTCTACATATATTATTTAATTTCTATGTAACTTAATATATCTAAAATTTAGTATTTCAATATATATAAGATACCTTCATATGTGTAATCGATGTCTAGTCACCAAATATACATGCCAAAAATTCATCACTCAAAATTATAGCATCTAGGTCCTTAGAATCACCACCATCATCATCTTAAGGTCCAATGCATATAGTACCATAGGATATGAAAGGGTGCATTAGGGTGTGCACACTAGGTGGAATATCCCCTTGTCCACCCTCTCTAGCATCATTCTATGAAACTTACTCATATGTTGAACGAGTGTGTTAGTAAGTGCATGAAGTACATGCAAAGTGTGAATATTGATGACCTCCTTCTATACAGAGGGGATACCAAGTTGAAGTAGATTTTTCTTAGGGACTCTTGCAGGTTGATTAGGTACATGATGTGTACCTAGTCTATTCTTCACAGATTCTTTCCCTCGGACCTAGAACTCTGTGTAGTCAAAATAATTGGGAATCTCATTTAGAATAAACTTGTAATAGAGTTCCTTAAAAAAAATGTAATGGAACCTCGTGGTTGTTACAAGATGGGTAATCAAATACCATGCACCATTGGTCCAAAAATTATTTCTTGTCAAATTATGCTGGCATCAGTGGATTGGGAACCATTTTATTGATAATGGAAAATGTGCATTGGTTGATGGATCAATGAATAAGACACAAATTTGGTGGGTGTTGGTTGAAATGAGGTCCTTCATTCTCCAAAATGTCTATTCAATTTGTATTTTGTTCTCAATTATGTGTGCAGCTAAATCCTTCTAACTATTTGGGGGTCTTTTGGAATTATAAAAGGGCTATGAGGGCTAGCAGTAGGGTTATGAGGTGTTATCTTGCACTTGAATGTATTGTTCATAGAAAAAAATTGATTTTAACAAAAAATAAAAAAAAAATTTCTAAAATTTTGTGTTAATAGGTTTGAATTTTGTTTGTTTACCTCCTCTCCATGGTGACATCATCGATTTATCAAGTTAAATGGCAATGATGATATGTATTCTCCTCATGGCAGTAAAACCCGAATACATTTCCACGTTTGAGGGTAGAGAAGAGATGTGAAGCAAAGTGAAATGATTTTTATAGCATTTGCATTGGGTTTTTTCTTTTTATGCTAACTAATAATATTGCATACGTCGTTCTTACATGTTGTATACCATGTACATAGTTTTTACATGTTATATATTACATACTTGGTTATAACTCAATGACTATCGAACCTAATTTTTATAATGCATACGTGTTATTTCTATAATACTTACACATTACTACAAAATATCCATGAAATTGTCCTCCAACTCCATACACTTACCCTAATATTATAACATAGTATATAAGATTTAAGAAAAGAGTACTACATATAAAAATAAATATATACTATATATTATCAGTCTAAATAAACATAAAATAGTGTGGCAACATAAAATGAGGAAAATAATTTTAACTGAGTCTTCAAAGGCTTTCTTCCATACTTAAATGGATAATAAGTTTCTCAATGTCCCATTGTAAAGTTTCACTAATGACCTTGTAACATGTTGAAGATTTTACACTTATCTTTCCAAGCACATCAATGCCATGTTGAAAAAAAATACAAATACCCAATTTATATCATTATTGATAAATATACAAATATTTGGAAAAGAATACAAATACTTAATTTATATCATTATTAACAAAAATACAAACGGGAGAGTTCATTCATAAAGTTAATAGAATGGAGCATGAGAATGAGTTGCTTAAAAATAATATCAAGATGATAATTGATTTTAGCATAATTTCAATGTAGAATTATCTCCAAAATATGGAAGGGTTTCGGATGGTGGTAAAGAGGAAGATTGAGATACTTGAGCATGGTAAAGTGGATAAGAAAAAGAAAGGAATTAGTGAAGAGGCTTAGGATCCTCAAACCTTTTAGATGGTAGATACAATACTTAACAATATGAAGAATAATTAAACTAATGTGATAAAAGGTTGGAAGAATTGTAACAATTAAATTTTTTATATGTTCAATTATTTTTTGACATTGATAACTATATTTAAATTTTATTTTGTAAATTTGAATATTAATCTAAATCTATTTTCACTTTGTATCAAGATAAATCCATAGTAAAAACTTGTACATACCATAATTAAAAATAATTATACAAATACCTTACAAAAATTCATAAAAACTAATTTTTAGTGTCTTAAAAGTGCGCATGCATTACAATATTCTTATCAATTATACCTATTACCCTTGACCAACATTAAGAATCATAAACAAAAGTTATGATGAGCATAATTGCTTTCTTAATGCTAGAAAAAGCATATGCATTGCAATATTCTTGTCGCCTTAATTTGGGTATCATTCTTGCTTGTGGGTATTCACTCTTCTAAGAATATGATGCCTTATCTCCTTTGACTCATTTATCCTCTTTAATAATTGTGCTTCTTTATAAATGTTCATCCTTTGTTTGATTGAGAATTTAATTTCATACTTTAATTTTTAATATTTATTTATGTTAAAGCTCCACTAAAGGGTATCCTATGTTCTATGCTCCGAGCAATTATGGATATTTGAAATTTAAGATTTCACAATCCATATAAAAAATTTAGATTGTAAGTTTCTGAAAATGTATACAAACTTTAGATTTATGGATATGTTATGTAGTATATGTGTAAATAGTGTATAATTATTATTTAGAAATTAAGAAATATGAAAAGATTGAATAGGTATAAGTTCATCAATTTCAAAGTATTTATTTAATAATAAATATGTTATATGATAAGTGGATTTACATATGTAAATAATATATAGTTATTATTAATAATTTAAAAAATATGAAAAGATTGAATAGGTGTAAGTTGTGTCTATTTATTAATATAGATATTTTAAATATAATTTTTTGAAAAAATTATTAAAATATTAATTTAAAGTTTTTATCTTAATTTTTTAATATATCATAATTATTAATAATTTTATCTTCATAAACTTATAAGTGATTAATGACATATTATCAATCTAAACTAAATCAATATAATAAGTTCTCAAAAAAAAAATTAATAAAAAAGGACTCTAAATTTTATATAATGACCAAGATATTACGATGCACTCCCCCTCCGATTATCATGGTAGAACACTTCTCCACATAATAAGAAAAACAAAAATACTGCTCCTCATATCATAAAAATACATACATTTTACAATATTAAATATAAATATATGTGGAAAACTATTGAATAAGATTACGTTATTAAGTCAAAATAGAATTTGATATGTAGAAAATATTTATTAGTAAGGTTATTATTATTTTCATTTTTAACATTAATTTAATTTTAAATTTATGAAAGTAAAAAAATTAACTTAATTTTTTAAATTTAAATTTATGTTTATTTTTTTATAAATACAAAAATTAAAAACTATGTTATTTTTTAGTTTTTTATTAATTAAAGTACATCAATGAGATTATTTATCTCGATAATAGTTTTGATTTTTTCAAATTAAAAAATATGTAAAAAAATTAGTTATCTTTTCAAATAAAATAAATATTTATATGTTACATCAAAATACAAGTTGCTATAAATTTAATTAAAATATTTAATATTATTTCATTATATTATTATATTATACCACTTTTAATTATTATATAAATATTTTAAATTATTCTATATTGATGTCAGTGCAATATAATAATTATTTTGTTTGTCGAATTACCTAATCTATCGTGACTTTAAGATATATTAAAAATAAAAAAAATTATATATATACCTATCATGAACGGTGAAAACATCAAACTTATATTATCATAATATATATACCACCCATTTTTTTATCATACTTATATTATATTTATTTGATTAATATGATACAATTTTCAATCAAAAATAAAATAAAAATTTAATAACAATTAACTAATTTATAAACATAAATTACTTTAAAATAATAATAATAATAATAATAAAATATATATATATATAATATATATATATATATATATATATATATAATGTACGTTTGAAAACATCAAACGTCTAATTAAAAAAAAGAATTAAAACACAATTAAAACACAATTTACATTGTTTAAACTGAATTCAACGATTTCGGCCCTCCTTATATATATTAAAAGCTTTGTTATTTGAGTTTCTTTTGATAAAATATGCACCCTTGATATATTTAATTGAATTGAGTATACTATTGAGTTTATTAAGGTTTAAATATAAAAGATGTCTTTATCTCAATCATTAGACTATATACCAAAAGCTTGGTTAATTTTTTTTTTAACTTTCACATATAGGTTTCCATCTTAATATATTAAGACATTTAAATATTATATTGAAAATTAAACTCTTGTCCATGTAAAGAAATTAAATACTTACAATACATGTAAAATATTATAATAATATTTAATTAATGTGCATTTATAAGTGTCAAGAAGGTTGCCTTGAAATTTGATTGGAGAAGATTGTTAAGGTTATACAAAATGTTTTTGATGTGTTAATAGCAGAAAGTTCACTCCTATTAAAGTGTTTGTAACTGCAATTTAATTTTTTGGGTTTATTCGAATAAATTTTTTCTTCATTTCTCTATCTTTAGTTTGTATGTTGCAACTTATATACCTAAAATTGTTGAAACTTTGACCCATAGCATCAAGGACAATAGATTGAAGAACTGCATTATGGGTTGGGTGGCTTGTGTCCACTAACTAACTCTCTTAACAGTTAGACCTCGTGTAATAGAACAATGAAATTATTGGAAACTTTGCAATAACATAATATACCTTTCATGTAACAACAATATACTCAATGTCAGATGTCTAATGAATGTACTTGTGTCTCCAAATGAATTAAAATACTCGCCTACTTATAGTTGACTTTAAATTCAAAATTAATAATATTGGTATCTGTGTTGACTTCTAACGACTAAAAAAGAGAAAAGTGGAAAGGGATTAATGCATCCATCCAGTTAAATAGGAGGAAAGAGAAATACTTCCGAGTTCATACAATATATTTTGAACAAACTCAAGAGGATTAGAGGCATCAAATTAATTATGCATATACAAGTTTTTAAAACATACATAAATTGACATGAAATAAAGGCTATAAGGCCATTTTAAGATACTACATTTCGTTCAACCTTGAGGTATATGCTTAGCTACAAAATAGACTGTGTATGCAAGCACTTCAAAGTTCAACATATAAAGGATAATGTTGATTTGTGTCTTTAACAATAAAAATGATAAGTCACAAAATTTTCAATACCATTTTATTACACAGAAATGAATGGATGTAAAATAATAAATTTTAGATATAGAAATCAATTACAACAAGATACCTCTTTTGTCATCAATATTAACTAGAAGTCCTATGGATTTGTCATACTTTCGAAAGTGATATGTTAGCTAAGTATATTTGGAACCCTGTATGTCCTCAAGCAATATACCTCAATGTCCTAAAGAATATTTAGTGACAGGACTACAATCCCACAATCACTATGAATATTGTTTATGTTGAGAAATAAAATGATTAACGATAAAATGCAGAATATGGTTGCCCCCCTCAATATAAGGGTGCAACACGTGAAGCATAATGAGACTTGTGCCTTCGAGAAAAGAAAAAAATCCTACAAGGTAATGCTATAAACAACATCATTAGCATATTGTTTCCCATGTGGGATCAAGATGTAGGCCAAGTGAATTCATTATAACATAAAATATAGTCATTGTAGAATATCATTTGATAATACACTACCCAAATATGTATCATGTGAGAACATGCACTAAGATATTGTTCCCCATGTGGGAATAACACATAAATCATTAGATCTATTATAATATTGTGTCATTAGTCAACATAGATATAGCAATGAATATCACAAGTAGTGGGATCTTACCCCATTAGCCACCTCAAATATGTACATGATATGGATCACGATCCCATAATGGAGGAAAATATTATGACTAATTCATGATAAGAATCATGGAAATACAACAATATGGTTGGCCAAGTAAAATATGATGAATAACATGGAAGGCATCTCAGACACTATACAACACATGATACATATCAACATAATGAACGTGAAAAAACACATGGATAAAATATAGGGCACTAAATGACACATCATATATATGAAAAGGCACATACAAAGCATATATGACACTAGAAAGCACACCAAGCACATTATAAACATGATAAAGTAAACATGATTCATACCCAACAAGAAATAGCATGACAGGGGTCATAGAGAAAATAACAATCACATGCTGATAGTGAACATAATAAAGATTATGTGAGTAACAAATACATAAGCATAATGAACATGTGTAGAGCTACTATGAATTATTGTAAGAACATATTAGAAATAAAAACATTGGACCATAGGAAGCCAAGGTGTTGATCATGTTATAAGTAGCATCATAGAATGCATTGTATAGTAAATGTCTTGGGTTGGAACAATTTCACATCATAAATAAAGTGTTAGAAATAGAATATTAGGGTAAGTGTATAAAGTTAAGGGATAAAAAGGGGCTTACTCATGGACATATTTTTTCTTGAAAATTTGAGAAATCTCAACTTTTATAGATTCTTTAAGATAACTACACTCAAAATTTGAAGAAAGTATAAAAACATTAATTGTAACATTTCGAATCTTTGATTGAGAATTTAATTATGCAATAATGATACTTTAATTTTCAATATTCCTTTAAGTTATGTTTTCATTAGAGAGTTTCTCATGTTCTATGAAATTATGAATATTTAAAATTTAAGTTTTCACATTCCAAAAAAAAATTAGATTGTAAGTTTTTGAAAATGTATATATAATTTAAAATAATGGATATATGTTATATAGTAAATATGTATATATGTAAATATTATATTATTACTATTAAAAATTAAAAAATATGAGAAGATTGAATATATGTATTTAATAATAAATATGTTATATGATAAATGGGTGTATATGTAAATAATATGTAATTATTATTAACAATTAAAAAATATAAAAAGATTGAAGAGGTGCAAATTATGTTTATTTATTAGTATAGATATTTTAAATATATTTCTCCAAAAAAATATTGAAATATCAATCTAAATTTTTTATTTTGAATACTTTATATATTATAATTATTAATAATTTTATTACTTTCACAAAATTATCACTCACTGATTTTATATATTATAATCATTAATAGGACACCTCTCTATATAATAAGAAAAATAAAATTGCTCCACACATAATACAAAATACATACATTCTACAATATTAAATATAAATATAGTGGAAAAGAGGAAATACATATATTTTCAACTATTGAATAAGATAAGGTTATTAAATCAAAATTGAGTTTGATATTAGGAAATGCTTGTTAGTAAGGAGGTGATTATATTCACTTTTAACATTGATTTTGAATTGGTGAAGGTAAAAAAATTAAATTAAATTTTTAATTTTAATTTATGTTTATTTTTTATAAACATAAAAATTAAAAAATATATTATTTTTTATTAATTGAAGTGTATCAATGAAATTATTTATTTAGATAATAGTTTTGAGTTTTTTAAATTAAAAAATACGTAAAAAAATATTTATTTTTTTCAAATAAAATAAATATTTACATATTACATCAAGATACAAGTTGTCACAAATTTAATTAAAATATTTGATATCATTTCATTATGCCATTATATTATATCACTTTTGATTGTTATATAAATATTTTATTTCCCATCTATTTCCACAATAAATTTAAAAAAAAAAAAAAAATAAAAACAAAAACAAAAAATAATTCTATAAAAAAATATAGATACTAAAATTGGTCAAAACTTTTATTTATAAAATATTTATTAAGATTTAAATCTTTTAAAAGATTAAAAGATGATAAAATTATTTATGATGTTAAATTGATTATTTAAAAAAATTATATATATATATATATATAATTTTTTTAATTTATATTTAAAAATTATTTTTTTATTATTAAATATATAAATAATAATAACATCATCTTTCATTTTAATCTTTTTAAAGATATATATATATATATATATATATATATATATATATATATATATGAACACCTAAAATCTCTAAGTAAAGAAAAGAATTAAAAAATAATTTATATTTTTTGAAATTTTAAGGAAAAACCCCAAAGTTTTATTATGTACACTTGAATTTGTTTAAATTGAAATCAGCGATTTCGGCCCTCCTTATATATATTAAAAGCTTTATTAATTTGTGTTTCTTTTTTTTAAAACCCTAAGGGAGATTTAAGGTCTAAAAAAATATGCACCCTTGATTTATAAAATTTAAATGTTCATTAAAAAAAATATAAAATTTAAATGTTCATTAAAAAAATTTAAAATTTAAATGTTCATTAAAGAAACTATTGTAATTACCGATGGTATTTTAATCCTATCCTTCTCTCTCAAGGTTCGTACGATTAAGGTGATCTTTGGAGGTTGTTACTTTTGCACCCTTGCATCAATGAATGCTCTGCCATAAAAGAGGCATATAAGAAGCAACCCAAGATCAGGGCATTCACGATATATTCTTATCCCTTCGCAACCACTTCAACTGTAAGGGTCTAAGTGAAGTGATACTAGATTTGAGTTTGCTTATAATTTTACTTGGGCTTTCTAGATGGTCCCTATATACAACCTATAATAAGCGATATGTGGGCATAAATCCATCAATGAATAAGTTCAATCTTGTTTCCAATACTGCTTATTTCGAGGGTACCACACCTTAACCTAGGATATTAGACAAAACTCTCTAGGGTTATTTTCCTCACATGACAATGTGCAAGCACAAATCCAAGCCTTCACTATGGCAACATTCCTCAATTTATATACCCCACCAGATAAGTGAGGTTTGGTACGATGCTATGATATCACTTCCTACATCAACACACCCCTAAAGACTTGCAGGACAGTGATGAAATCCACCCCACATAACCAAATACAAAATAGGGTAAAAGACAAATATGATTTTTTGCATTTTTGAGTCACCCAAAAAGGGGAGAGCATATGCATGAAAAGAACCCCACAGGACAATCAAGCAACAAGCAAACTTGAACGAAAGTAAATAACTTTGAAAATGAACAAGTTTTGTTATAACCCAAATTAAAATATGAATTCATTTTAATGCCAAAATTGAAATGTTAAATATAATTGATTTGTTTAACTCAAAATACCACTCTTTCACTAAGGATCCTGGAGCATAAAAGATTAAAATTTTGATAAAAGTGGTTTTGAGTCAACAAAAAGCTTGAAAGGTTTGTTTAACTCTCAGTTTGTATAAAAGGACAATTTCACTGATATGTAGGTAGAGATCAATTTCTTCGATAAGTAGAATGATTTCATCGATTGGACCTAGATAGAGAACTCAAAAAAGTTGGAAGATAATTTTGCTACTGTCAAAAATGGTTTAGCTACTGGTTAGATGATTTCACCATTTTGACTTGCACAAAAAACCAGACACAAAACATAGATAAAATGATTTCACTATTAGTAATGATAATTTCGTTAATAAGATGAATAATTGCACTACTACTCAAAATATAATTTCACTGATACTATGAACAATTTCATCGCTCAATCAAATGATTTCACTAATTTGTAGAAGAACACAGAGAATATAAATGGCATAAAAATGATTTCACCAATTTGGATGATGATTTCACTCATACGTAGACTAATTTTGCCACTTTGATCGATGATTTTACTAATGTTGATTATGATTTCATTGATACACACGCTGATTTCTCTATTCAGACCTAATGACAAAATAAATAGAAAAATATAAAATGATGATTTTTTATATTAATAGGATGAATTCACCATTTTCGAGGGCTAATTCATTGTTTAGTAGGCCGAATTCATTGTTTACACCTAGAACGAACTTGAACAAAATTTTGAAGAAAAATAAGTGAATTAAACTAGTTACTAGGTTAATTATGGTAATTAAAAGAATATGAATAGTTTAAAATAACTTATAGGATGCATCCAATATGTCCCACTAGGCATGCCATTATGTAAATAAGGAATCTAAGAGAGGTTAATCAATTGTTAGGGAATCAAAATCAAGACAACTTAAAGACAATTTCTCAAACCTAATCCCTAGGTTTCAGAGCTACGAGCAAATCAAACAAGAAATATAATTGGAAAATAAATAACCATACTTTTTACCTCCCTTGAAGATTTGTTTAAAGACTGGTCTAAAGAGGTTGAGATCAGATTGTAGATGTAGAAGTCTTTGTCAATGCTTGAATTTTCACATGAGTAGCATCCCTCCTTGTTTACACTTGATTTGGCTTTGGCTTGGCATGAGAGTGAGGAATCTCCTTGTGTAATTCAATAACATAAGTTTGCATGGAGAAGCTTCTTTGTTGAGTGGAGGCCTTAAGATTTGACAATGCTTTGTTGCCTTAGTTGGTCATTGTGAAAGAGTGTGTAGACCCTTTCATTTATAGATTTGACAAATGATTTTGGATCATCTATCTTGAGATGAAGATCAAGGGCCCAAGATTAGTCATCCATTCTCGTAAATGAGGAAGATAGAGTGTGGAAGAAAAGAGGTAGAGTATGTCATAGAAATGTAAGAGATTCAAATCATGACCTCTTTGTATGTATAAATAAAGTGTAAGAACTTGTCTTGAGTGTGTAAGTGAAGTGTAAGACATGTCATAATTAGAATTGACATGAAGTGTCCAATTTTAAGTGTCTACATATATTATTTAATTTCTATGTAACTTAATATATCTAAAATTTAATATTTCAATATATATAAGATACCTTCATATGTGTAGTCGATGTCTAGTCACCAAATATACATGCCAAAAATTCATCACTCAAAATTATAGCATCTAGGTCCTTAGAATCACCACCATCATCATCTTAAGGTCCAATGCATATAGTACCACAGGATATGAAAGGGTGCATTAGGGTGTGCACACTAGGTGGAATATCCCCTTGTCCACCCTCTCTAGCATCATTCTATGAAACTTACTCATATGTTGAACGAGTGTGTTAGTAAGTGCATGAAGTACATGCAAAGTGTGAATATTGATGACCTCCTTCTATACAGAGGGGATACCAAGTTGAAGTGGATTTTTCTTAGGGACTCTTGCAGGTTGATTAGGTACATGATGTGTACCTAGTCTATTCTTCACAGATTCTTTCCCTCGGACCTAGAACTCTGTGTAGTCAAAATAATTGGGAATCTCATTTAGGATAAACTTGTAATAGAGTTCCTTAAAAAAAATGTAATGGAACCTCGTGGTTGTTAAAGATGGGTAATCAAATACCATGCACCATTGGTCCAAAAATTATTTCTTGTCAAATTATGCTGGCATCAGTGGATTGGGAACCATTTTATTGATAATGGAAAATGTGCATTGGTTGATGGATCAATGAATAAGACACAAATTTGGTTTTTAATTAGTTTTTTCCTTCACTTTATGCATTGACAATTTATCAGCATAGTAATTCCTACACCTCTCCCTATAAGATGATCAATGAATAAGTTCTAGTACAAATTTGGGTGGGTGTTGGTTGAAATGAGGTCCTTCATTCTCCAAAATGTCTATTCAATTTGTATTTTGTTCTCAATTATGTGTGCAGCTAAATCCTTCTAACTATTTGGGGGTCTTTTGGAATTATAAAAGGGCTATGAGGGCTAGGAGTAGGGTTATGAGGTGTTATCTTGCACTTGAACATATTGTTCATAGAAAAAAATTGATTTTAACAAAAAATAAAAAAATAATTTCTAAAATTTTGTGTTAATAGGTTTGAATTTTGTTAGTTTACCTCCTCTCCATGGTGACATCATCGATTTATCAAGTTAAATGGCAATGATGATATGTATTCTCCTCATGGTAGTAAAACCCGAATACATTTCCACGTTTGAGGGTAGAGAAGAGATGTGAAGCAAAGTGAAATGATTTTTATAGCATTTGCATTGGGTTTTTCTTTTTATGCTAACTAATAATATTGCATATGTCGTTCTTACATGTTGTATACCATGTACATAGTTTTTACATGTTATATATTACATACTTGGTTATAACTCAATGACTATCGAACCTAATTTTTATAATGCATACATGTTTTTTCTATAATACTTACACATTACTACAAAATATCCATGAAATTGTCCTCCAACTCCATACACTTACCTTAATATTACAACATAGTATATAAGATTTAAGAAAAGAGTACTACATATAAAAATAAATATATACTATATATTATCAGTCTAAATAAACATAAAATAGTGTGGCAACATAAAATGAGGAAAATAATTTTAACTGAGTCTTCAAAGGCTTTCTTCCATACTTAAATGGATAATAAGTTTCTCAATGTCCCATTGTAAAGTTTCACTAATGACCTTGTAACATGTTGAAGATTTTACACTTATCTTTCCAAGCACATCAATGCCATGTTGAAAAAAAATACAAATACCCAATTTATATCATTATTGATAAATATACAAATATTTGGAAAAGAATACAAATACTTAATTTATATCATTATTAACAAAAATACAAATAGGAGAGTTCATTCATAAAGTTAATAGAATGGAGCATGAGAATGAGTTGCTTAAAAATAATATCAAGATGATAATTGATTTTAGCATAATTTCAATGTAGAATTATCTCCAAAATATGGAAGGGTTTCGGATGGTGGTAAAGAGGAAGATTGAGATACTTGAGCATGGTAAAGTGGATAAGAAAAAGAAAGGAATTAGTGAAGAGGCTTAGGATCTTCAAACCTTTTAGATGGTAGATACAATACTTAACAATATGAAGAATAATTGAACTAATGTGATAAAAGGTTGGAAGAACTTTAACAATTAAATTTTTTATATGTTCAATTATTTTTTGACATTGATAACTATATTTAAATTTTATTTTGTAAATTTGAATATTAATCTAAATCTATTTTCACTTTGTATCAAGATAAATCCATAGTAAAAACTTGTACATACCATAATTAAAAATAATTATACAAATACCTTACAAAAATTCATAAAAACCAATTTTTAGTGTCTTAAAAGTGCACATGCATTACAATATTCTTATCAATTATACCTATTACCCTTGACCAACATTAAGAATCATAAACAAAAGTTATGATGAGCATAATTGCTTTCTTAATGCTAGAAAAAGCATATGCATTGCAATATTCTTGTCGCCTTAATTTGGGTATCATTCTTGCTTGTGGGTATTCACTCTTCTAAGAATATGATGCCTTATCTCCTTTGACTCATTTATCCTCTTTAATAATTGTGCTTCTTTATAAATGTTCATCCTTTGTTTGATTGAGAATTTAATTTCATACTTTAATTTTTAATATTTATATATGTTAAAGCTCCACTAAAGGGTATCCTATGTTCTATGATCTGAGCAATTATGGATATTTGAAATTTAAGATTTCACAATCCATATAAAAAATTTAGATTGTAAGTTTCTGAAAATGTATACAAACTTTAGATTTATGGATATGTTATGTAGTATATGTGTAAATAGTGTATAATTATTATTTAGAAATTAAGAAATATGAAAAAGATTGAATAGGTATAAGTTGATCAATTTCAAAGTATTTATTTAATAATAATAAATATGTTATATGATAAGTGGATTTACATATGTAAATAGTATATAGGTATTATTAATAATTTAAAAACTATAAAAAGATTGAATAGGTGTAAGTTGTGTCTATTTATTAATATAGATATTTTAAATATAATTTTTTGAAAAAATGATTGAAATATTAATTTAAAGTTTTTATCTTGATTTTTTATATCATAATGATTAATAATTTTATCTTCTTCATAAAATTATAAATGACTAATGACATAACTAAATTAATATAATAAGTTCTCAAAAAAAATAAAAAATAAAAAAGGGCTTTAAATTTTATATAATGACCAAGATATTACGATGCACATTGCTCTGCATATCATTAAAAATACATACATTTTACAATATTAAATATAAATATGTGTGGAAAACTATTAAATAAGATTAGGTTATTAAGTCCAAATAGAATTTAATATGTGGAAAATATTTATTAGTAAGGTTATTATTATTTTCATTTTTTTAACATTAATTTAATTTTAAATTTATGAAAGTAAAAAAATTAACTTAATTTTTTAAATTTAAATTTATGTTTATTTTTTTATAAATACAAAAATTAAAAACTATATAATTTTTTAGTTTTTTATTAATTAAAGTACATCAATGAGATTATTTATCTGGATAATAGTTTTGATTTTTTCAAATTAAAAAATATGTAAAAAAATTATTTATCTTTTCAAATAAAATAAATATTTATGTGTTACATCAAAATACAAGTTGCTATAAATTTAATTAAAATATTTAATATTATTTCATAATATATTATACCACTTTTAATTATTATAGAAATATTTTATTTCTCACTTATTTCTACAATAATAAAAAATAAAAATAAATAATTAAAAAAAATAAAAACATAAATATTAAAATTAGTCAAAACTTTTATCCATAAAATATTTATTAGAATTTAATTTTTTTAAAAGATTAAAATAAAAGATATTAAATTGATTATTTGTATATTTAATAATAAAAAATTAATTTTTAAACATAAATTAATAAATAATAAATAAATAAACAGAGACTATGAGCACTTAAAATCTCTAAGTAAAGAAAAGAATTAAAAAATATTAAAACATAATTTATATTTTTTTTGAAATCTTAAAGAAAAACCCAAAGTCTTATTATGTACACTTGATTTATATATTAAAAGCTTTATTAATTTGCGTTTCTTTTTTTTAAAAACCCTAAGGGACACTTAAGGTCTGCTAAAATATGCACCCTTGATTTATTTTATTGAATCGAGTATAATATGGTTTGCTAAAGTTTAGATATAGAAGATGCCTTTATCTCAATCATTGAACATATCTTTCGGCCCTGTCCATATACTAAAAGCTTAGTTAGTTTTCTTTGTAATGTAAGTTTCCAAGTTAATATATTAAGACATTTATATAGTATTTTGAAAATTAAACATCAAAAACGAAAATTATCTACAATATATGTAAAATATTATTATAATATTCTTTGATAATAAGGGTGGTAGAAATTTTAAGATTCGACAATCAATTATTTAGTCATTTCTATAGGACCATTTGATCAAGTTGAATTTTGATGGAGTTGTAAAGGGCAATATGCACTGGAATGGTGCCAAAGGTATCTTTAGAGACTCCAATGATAACTTTCTCCTTAGACACACCGAAGCTTTGGGTAGATGTACTAATAACTTCATTGAATCCAAGGCTCTTTAGAGATGGATCTACATGGTGGCACAACAAAGATGGACCAATCTTGACATTAAAGGAGACTCCAAGCTAACTGTGGAAGCAATGAACTCAATAAATTTCACTAATTGGAATCTTGTCAACATCTTGGAGGATTGTATAAATCTTTGAGAGAATTTTGTGCACTTCAACCTTCATCACACCAGTCATGAAGGCAACCATGCTACAAATCAATCTACAAAAATGAGTATTAGACTTAACTCCCAAGACAATCACTTGGAATTAATCTACACTCAAAATTGAGGCTCAAAAGCTATGCAGCTTATTGAGTGGAATCTTCATCACTATTCAACTAATAATACTTATGATTGAAGCAAGTGGCCCATGCCACATCATTACTCAAAAAAATTGGTTTTACTTCTGGCGACCTTTTGCCATAATGACTTGGTATGGTAATCAATATGTGTGGTTGTTGGCATGTGTGAGATCCCTTCTCATCTCCCACCATCCACCTCACTTAGCCATTTTGAGATTTGTGTGGGATGAAACACAAGTTTGGGAGAAGCTAAGTGTTGTAGTCGACATGGAAATCCATTTATCAAACTTAGGCCCTGCAAAGAGAACCAGACAAAGCAAGGGTAAGGACATTGCACTCAATACCATCAAAGAAATGAATGTGAACATGTTGCATAAGTATTTGTTGGACGATGTCCACCATTCCTTCTTAGGGTTGGTTAACAACCTCAAGTTGAGGTACTTACTAAATTTTGGAGTTCAATTGGATAAGAAAGAATCACAGCCAAGGAAGTTTTGAATTTCTAGCAGAAGGTTTTTATAGATGGTGTGAAATATGAAAAACTACTAAATTATATGGCTACCAATCCCATGCATGCTCAGTTATCCACGAGGTTGGGAGGTGGCAATTTTGTTATTTTTGTTGACTCAGTTACCTAGGCCTTGGAGGATCTCGGGCAATCCACTCCTAGGTTGGACGTCCTCAAGGTGGCCCAACTCATTGGCATACAGATGGTCTTCTTTAGTGCTAACAACTCACTAGTGGTCCACGAGGACATTGAGCACTTTAGCAATGTGATGGACACTAGAATGGACCAATTTTGGGATCTATTGAAGGCCGTTGCAATGGACAACATCATTCAGATCCGCAAGATAAATGTCATCTATGATAGAATAGGAATATTGATTGACAAGGATGACTCCAATTTGGTTGATACTCTTGCAGGGTTGACATTAAAGAGGAAAAGTGTATGGATGAACCAATAGTGATGGCTTCTGGCTCATCTGAAGATTTCTAGTCTTTATTTTACTATGTTTTATTACAATTTATGTATCTCAGTTTTTAATATAAATTTACTTATCAAAATCACTATTGTTATTAGTGGCTTTTTTCCATATTTATTTGCTTCAACAAGGTTTTTGAAACTTTTTTAAATAAATGAGCTTTACCTTTTTTTATATATCAAAATATCATAATAATATTTAATTAATGTGCTTTACTTTTTTTAATAGAATATAATGCCTTATCTCCTTTGACTCATTTATCCTTGTTCCACTCTTATTTTATCATCCACTTTAATAATTGTGCCTTCTTTATAAACGTTCATCCTTTCTTTGATTGAGAATTTAATTGCTACTTTAATGATACTTTAATTTTTAATATTTATTTATGTTAAAGCTCCACAAAAGGGTATCCTACGTTCTATGTTATATTAATTTTTAATATTTGATTGAGAATTTATATAAAAAATTTAGATTGTAAGTTTCTGAAAATGTATACATACTTTAAATTTATGGATATGTTTTGTAGTATACGTGTAAATTAAGAAATATGAAAAGATTGAATTGGTATAAGTTGATCAAGTTTAAAGTTTTTATTTAATAATAAATATGCTATATGGTATGTGGATTTATATATGTAAATAATATATAATTATTATTAATAATTTAAAAAAATATGAAAAAATTGAATAGATGTAAGTTGTGTTTATTTATTAATATAAACATTTTAAATATAATTTTTTGAAAAAATTATTGAAATATTAATTTAAAGTTTTTATCTTAATTCTTTTTATATGATAATTACTAATAATTTTATTATCTTTTTCATAAAATTATAAGTGGTTGATGGCATATTATCAATCTAAATTAAATTAATATAATAAGTTTTGAAAAATCTTTTTAATAAGTTTTGAAAAATCTTTTTAATAAAAAAGGGCTTTAAATTTTATATAATGACCAAGATATTATGATCCACTCCCCCTCCTATTATCATGGTAGAACGCTTCTCCACATAATAAGAAAAATAAAAATATTGCTCAGCATATCATTAAAAATACATATATTTCACAATATTAAATATAAATCCATGTGAAAAACTATTGAATAAGATTAGGTTATTAAGTCAAAATAGAGTTTGATATGTGGAAAATATTTATTAGTAAGGTTATTATTATTTTCATTTTTAACTTTAATTTAATTTTGAATTTGTGAAAGTAAAAAAATTAACTCAATTTTTAAATTTAAATTTATGTTTATTTTTTTATAACTACAAAAATTTAAAATTATATTATTTTTTAGTTTTTTATTAATTAAAGTACATCAATGGGATTATTTATCTGGATAATAGTTTTGATTTTTTCAAATAAAAAATTACGTAAAAAAATTATTTATCTTTTCAAATAAAATAAATATTTATATGTTACATCAAGATACAAGTTGTTACAAATTTAATTAAAATATTTAATATTATTTCATTATGTCATCATATTATACCAATTTTTTTTTATTTCATAAGGTAAACCTAGGTTTTACAAGGACCTAAAATCATGAGAGTGAGATATAAAAGTTTAAATAATCCCTTTGCAGCCGAACAATCAAAAAGAAAAACTATAAACCAGAGCAAAACAAAACCAAAAATAAAAAATTAACCAGATTATGTGGAGGGACCTTCATGGGTGTCATCAGCAACATAACTATCCTTTATCAAAATATTGGGTTTGCCTTTTGAAACCTTGGCTCAGGTGCGATTCTCAGGGCCTTTGATGAGTTCCCCGAGAAAAATCATCTTAGGTCACTTCCTGCCTTTCACCTGTAAGGGGGTTTGCTTTGGGGGGACCCCCTGGGGGAATCCTAGGGGGGATTTCAGGACCTTAGGGAATTTAAAAATAGGGATATGGGGAGGGGGCTAGGTAGAATGTACAAAAGACTGAATAGTGGCCTTCACCACCTGGTGAAGCTCATTTCAGTCATGTATTAGTTTTGCCAAGCCGAATCTCGCCTGTTACACCTTTGAATTGAAATTTTCCAATATTTGTGTATTTTCTCAAATTCCTTTGTTACAATGCCCTAACCCTTCTAGTATGAGGTGGTGGGAGACCTAATTTCGATGGGTTTAGGCTTGGAGAAGAACAACAACTTAAGTGGTAGGTCATCAGGTGGGGATTTGGATAAGCTATTTTGGGGGGAGCGTTCAAGAGGTGGGTGGGATCCCTCTATAGGATCCTCTTATGGGGAGTCCTCCTTAGAAGAAGATCTACCTAGGGGAACCTTCTGACCTAGAAGAGTCTGACCATGTTTTACAAGCAGAAGGATAAGACCAAGATGGAGAATAGGGTTAGTTTCATTAACCTGATGGAGCAGGACAATGCTTTCCAAAGACTTGAGAAGGAAATAGGGGAGACTAATTTTAAAATTGATAAAATGATTAAGCAATGGGAAATGGTGTGAGAAAATTAGGATGTACTTACCTTCCAGTGTCATATACCTCATGACCTGAAATCAAACATCGAGCCAGTATCATGGTAGGTGAGCACGAGGAAAGCCCTTCTTAGTTTTCACAAAGTCATTGGTTCAAAAGAAGAATTGTAGGGAGTCATGTTTCTTAGACTGGTCTTTGAATTCTTTGGCATCAGTGTAAGACATACCTGTGGTGTCACCAATAAACTCCTCAGAGATGTTTATGGAAATACCCTACATAATGACCTTCCTTTTTGTCTATGCAATGATGAAATATCAGACAACCATGGCATTATGCTCGTTAATACACTCCATAAATGTTGTAAGCCCCCCTTCTTAAGTTTTTTCCAAACCTTCTTCTGTTCTTAAACCTCTTTGCAAGAAGTTGGCTCTAAATGATCTCTATCTCTATCCATGGTTGATGTAGGTGCAGGAATAGAGGGATCAAATCGAGAGTTTTAGACATGATCTAAATGGCTAGGGCTTGAATAAGGTGGAACACCTACCAAAGAAACATAAACGTAATTGCATTCCCTTACCTTGAAATGAATGTGGATCTACAGGATCGTGATTAGGCTCATCGAGTTGAGGGGTTGCACGTGCAAAGAGATAATGATTTTAAGTTGCATATGTACCTTCTACATGGATGACACTATACACCTTAAGGGGGATGTTGCCTTCATCATAATAGTTAGTTAAAAGTTGGAGATCCACTCCAGTGCTAGCGAGGAGGTTAGCCACCCCATTTCCTTTCGTATAGGTGTGAGTGAGTTGGACTTGCAGTATGGTTTGTAAAATGTGTTTTGCATCATCAATGAGCTCCTTGATAGTGTGTGAAGGAATAGTTTTTCCTTTCAATGCATTTAGGATGTTGAGCGAATCCCCCTCTATAATGATTTTGCTCTAGTTGAGACTCTACACTAGCTAAATACCCCAAAGGGCTGCTTTAGCTTCAACTAGATGGTTTGTTTGCTTGCCCATGGGACCCACGTAAGCTGCCAGCATCTCCCCTTTAGAATTTTTTATGATGTCTCATCTACTTGTAGGGCTTGGGTTACCTTTAGAGGCCCCATCAAAATTTATTTTTACCCACCCCTTATGGGGGCCTTCTATTTGGTTTGTTTATGAATTAAGTCTTTTGTGGAAGAGCTAATAACTTGTTGGACGTCCCAGTTATTAAGAATGAGTCCAACAGAAAGTGGGGTGGGCTCCTTATCTTTGGGAGGGAAAGCCTTCCAATTTTTAGAAATGGCTTGATAGAGCCGGGGAAAGACACTCTTCAATTGATGATTTTTATTTTAAAATAAGTTATTATTGCAAAGTTTCCAAATACACCAGAACCAGTGAGGGAGGGCAAGGCACCAAAGGAAAGTTAGAGAAGGAATGTTCCAAGGGGGGTTTCCATGGTAGAATGTGGTCCAAGATGTTTTTTGGTTTAATCCAAGTCATGCTGAGATGATTTAGAAGCCCATTAAACAATGACAAACTGAGGGGGTATTCCAAAAATAGGTGCTGAGTAGAATCTTCTACACTTTGATAGATCAGACATTTATTTGGGATAATCAGTCCCCTTTTGGCTAAGTTCTCAACAATTAGAATTTTGTTCTATGCTACTAGCCAATATAATAAGTTGACCTTGGGGATTAGATGCTTTACCCATAAATTTTTCCAATGATCCCAGTTATTATCCAAATTAAGTTCAATGGAATGGCCTGAGAACACCAAATATGCATCGTTGTCTTATGCTCTCCAGACAAAATGATCCTCTTTCTGAATGAAGGGAATGTGTATCTGATTTAAACCCTGGTTGATGTTTTAGATAGCTTGTTATTCTTCCAAGGGAATATCTTTATTGGGTATGACCTTCCAACACTTAGTTCCTTCCTTGATTTCCTAGTAATCCTTAATCTTGGAGCCCCATCTCTGTTTGATCTGTCCATACGATTTGTCCCATATCTCCTGGGCTGAGAGGGTGTGGGGGATATCCATGCATCTTCCCAAAAATCAATTTTCTCGCCATTGCTGATTTTTCATAAGATGCCCCTTTTCATAAGGTCTTTGCAGCTAGATATAGCCTTCTAGAAGGTGAAATTGTCGATGGGGTCCTCTTCCTCTCCTAGGTACTTAGCCTTAAAAATTCTTGTCCATTCATCATTCTCCTTCACCAGGCACCAGCCCATTTTAGCCATTAAAGCTTTGTTTATAGTATTTATGCTTCTCAGCCCGAGGCCTCTGCTAGCTTTGGGCAAGTAAACTTTTTTCTAGGTGACCAGATTGAATCTGAATCTTTCTTCAATGCCTCTCCATAATTTTTGTTTGAATTTGCTCAATTTTGGAGGCTACATTGGATGGCATTTTGAATATTGACATAAGGTAGACAGGAATGCTCTGAATTGAGGCCTTGAGTCGCTGATATTTCCCCACTTGGGTAAGGAGGTGACCCTTCTAACCTACTAATTTCCTTTAAAAATGATCGATCAGAAGATTCCATAGTTGGGATTCCATTCTCCCAGCAAAGAGGGGGATGCCTGGATGGTTGGCCAATAAGTTACCCTCTTGGCAATTTAAAATTTTAGCAATTCTTCTCTATTGAGAGGGAGGTGTGTTGATAAAGAAGAGGAAACTTTTTTGAAAGTTGATGCATTGATTAGACACTTTTTCATAATTGTTAAGGATACATTTGAGGCTCTTGGCTTCCCTAATCGAAGCATCTCCTAAAATAATAGTGTCATTGGTGAATTGTTGGTGAGTGATAGGATCCATATTCTGGGCCACCAAAATCCCCTTTAATAGACCCTAACTGCAGGCATGTCTCAAACTTCTCCCCAAATTTTTAGATAAGATGATGAAGAGGTATGGAGAGAAGGGTTCTCTCTATCTTAAACCTCTTGAGGCATGGAAAAAACCTTTGGGGACCCCATTTATAATGATGGAGAACTTAAGAGTGGCTATATAATTCCATATGATTTTTCGGGTGTCATGATTTAGCCCGAGCTTTACCACTTTTAATTATTATATAAATATTTTATTTCTCATCTATTTTTACAAATAATTTTAAAAAAATAATAATTTAAAAAAATAAAACCCATAAATACTAAAATTAGTCAAAACTCTTATCCACAAAATATTTATTAAAATTTAAATCTTTTAAAAGATTAAAATAAAAGATATTCAATTGATTATTTGTATATTTAATAATAAAAAATTAATTTTTAAATATAAATAATAAATAAATAAATAAAGACTATGAACACCTAAAATCTCTAAATATAGAAAAGAATTAAAAAAATATTAAAAACACAATTTATATTTTTTGAAAGGAAAAATCCAAAGTCTTATTATGTACACTTGATTTATATATTAAAAGTTTATTAATTTGCGTTTCTTTTTCTAAAAAACCCTAGGGAACACTTAAGGTCTGATAAAATATCCACCCTTGATTTATTTTATTGAATCAAGTATAATATAGAGTATAGAAGATGTCTTTATCTCAATCATTGGACATGTCTTTCGGCCCTGTCTATATACTAAAAGCTTAGTTAATTTTCTTTGTAGTGTAAATTTCCAAGTGACATGTAGTATTTTTAAAATTAAACACTTAAAAATAATAATTACCTACAATATATGTAAAACATTATAATAATATTCTTTGATGATAAGGGTAGCAAAAAATTTAAGATTCGGCCACTAATTAGTTGGTCACTTACCTACAATATATGTAAAATATTATAATAATATTCTTTGATGATAAGGGTAGCAAAAAATTTAAGATTCGACCACTAATTAGTTGGTCACTTCCACATGATCATTTGATCAAGTTGAATTTTAACAGAGTTGTAAAGGGCAACTTGCACTGGGATGGTGCCAGAAGTGTCTTTAGAGACTCCAATGACAACTTTCTCCTTGGATACACCGAAGCTTTTGTTGGGAGGAAATAAACCGGAAGCACACAATTTGATTACCAAACCAAGCAACTTAATATGCGGAAATTAACCAGATTCACCAAGTAACTAGAATTCAGAATAACACATGATATGAGAGACAATACAGAACTTGTATTAACACTTTATACAGAAAAGAATACAATAAAGAAGATGCCACTTCTTCTCCACCACCTTACAGAGGTTTCCCACACCTCAAGTGAACAGTAATTCTCCTCCCCAAAGCTCTCCCTCTCACAGGTCCCAACACCCAACTCAAATACAGAGTTGGTGTTCACCTCCCGTGCTCCACGCACACCACAAGTGCTCCACGCACTCCACAAGCACTCCACGTGCTCCACAAGTACTCAAGGTACTTCAAGTAGATCTCCCATGAATCTGCAACAACCTGCAATTCAACAGACCATACTTATGGAAGGAACTCCCTTGCCTTCCTCTTGCTCTATCCGAGTACACACCTGTACTCCAAGTAGATCCTGCCTGATACTGCTCCCTGTTGTGTTGCTGTCTATATGACCTTGCACACCTACAAATCAAACAACGGTTCTGCTCACCTGTGAACCTCGACCTTGCACACACATACACCTGCAGATCAACGATCTTACTTACCATGTAGATCTCCTATATAGGCCATACAACTGTGACCAAGATCCTACACTCTTGAAGAACCCAGCTGGCTCTCCAATCCAGCACCAACACACCTGGTACTGAGGCACTAGGAGGAACGCACCATTGCTCTACCTCACACACAGAAGGAGCTTATAATTATGCTCTCTTACTCCCTAGCACACTTTTCCAATACAACCATGAGTCTATTATATAGATCTCATCCAAACAATGATTAGACATCTAATTACCATAATTAGATCTGCAGCTATGAGTCTAAAATTAGCACTCATCATGCAAACACTTGGTTCGTTAGCTCACTGCCCGTAATTAGCTCGCAGTCGAACCACACAGGCGATCGACGTCGGTCCCTGTCTGCCTGGGGGTCGTCGACGCCGGCCGATATATGACCGACATCGGTTGCCTTCCTGTCTTACCCTGCCGACGCCGGTTGGCCAGACCAACGCCAAACACTTCTGACACTTCTGCAACTCTCCTGTAACCTCCTCCATGCCTGCATCAGTGAAGCTTTTAGCTCCACAATCCTAATAGCTTTGGGTAGATATACCAACAACTTGTTGAAGCCAAGGCTCTTTAGAGAGGGATCTACATTGTGGCACAACAAAGATGGACCAATCTTGACATTAAAGGAGACTCTAAGCTAATTGTGAAAGTAATGAATTCAATAAATTTCACTAATTGGAATCTTACCAACATTTTAGAGGATTGTATAAATATTCGAGAGAATTTTGTACACTTCAACCTTCATCACATCCATCGTGAAGGCAACCATGCTACAAATCAATTTACAAATATGGGTGTTAGACTTAACTCCCAAGACAATCACTTGGAATTAATCTACACTCAAAATTTAAGCTCAAAAGCTATGAAGCTTATTGAGTAGAATCGTCATCACTGTTTAATTAATAATACTCATGATTGAAGCAAGCAGCCCATGCCACATCATCACTCAAAAAATTTGATTTTACTTCTAGTGGCCCATTACCATAATGACTTGGTGTGGTAATAAATATGTGTGGTTGTTGGCATGTGCAAGATCCCTTCTCATCTCCAACCATCCACCTCACTTATCCATTTTGAGATATGTGTGGGGTGAAACACAAGTTTGGGAGAAAAGTTAAGTGTTATAGTTGACATGGAAATCCCTTTATCAAACTTAGGCCCTACAAACAGAACCAAACAAAGCAAGGGTAAGGAAATTGCACTCAATACCATCAAATAAATGAATGTGAACATGTTGCACAAGTATTTTTTGGATGACATCCACCATTCCTTCTTAAGGTGGGTTAACAACCTCAAGCTGAGGTACTTACTAAATTTTGGAGTTCTGTTGGACAAGAAAACAAGAATCATGGCCAAGGAAGCTCTAAATTTCTAGCAGAAAGTTCTTATAGATGGTGTGAAATATGAAAAACTACTAAATTATATGGCTACCAAACCCATGCATGCTCAGTTATCCACAAGGTTGGGAGGTGGAAATTTTTTTACTTTTGTTGACTTAGTTATCCAGGCCTTGGAGGATCCCACTAAGCCATTTTAACCCAAGGTCACTATGAAGATGAAGAACTAGGGTTTTGTAATTTCATGAGGAGCAATAGTCTATGACCCAGATTTGAATGTACTAGATCGAAGATGAATACAACCCTAGAAGCATTCAAGTGGTTGCATCCTTTTCCATTAGATATTCTATACAAGACACCTGCTTAGGTTCAGATAGTAGTGTCGATGCAACTATCCTAGGCTGATGCTAATATTTGATGCTCCAAAGGAACTCAAACTAGAATTTGGTAACTATTCTAGAATCAGTTTTTAGTCTACTTCCAACCTATTCTAGATCCAAAACTATTTCAACATCATAACTAGCTATGTACATTACTTCTTTGTCATTTTCATAGATAACATAGTTGTACTTACTATTTTTAGCTTATCTCAATTTAATGAATTCAACATATGTTATATCTGAGTTTAACATCTAATTGGCCTCCTATAGAGATAGTTTATCACCCTTGTACCTTAGGCTATCTCTATCCCCTTTAACCCTAGATAAACCCAATCTAGATTTTTAGGGTTAAATAATATGTTGGAAAAGTATATTTGGAACCCTATATGTCCTCAAGTGATAAAATTCCATGTCATAAAGTAAATCTAAATCAATAGATCACTAGACATTTGGGAATTGAAGTTGGAACCATGAAGTCATCTAGTGACGAGCCTTCAATCCCACAATCATTGTGAGTATTGTTTGTATTGATAAATAAAAGGATCAATGGTAAAATGTAAAATATGGTTGGTCGAAGCATAACAAGACTCATGCCTTGAGAAAAACAAAAAATTACCCTATAATTCAATGTTATGAACATCATCATTAGTATATTTTCCCCATATGAAATCAAGATATAGGCCAAGTGAGTTCATTATAACATAGAATATATTCATCATAGCATATCATTTGATAATATAATACCTAAATATGTATCGTGTGAGAGTATGTAATAAGATAGTTTTCCCCAATGTGGGATCAAGATATAACAATTATAGCACATGAGTCATTATATCTATAATAAAATTATGTGTTTATACAATGTCCCCTTTTTCAAGATTAGAATAATATTACAAGTAAAATAAAAATTATTTTTAAATACTTAAGGTAAAATAATAATATTCTTAGTTGCCAAGAAGTGACTTATGATGACAACTTGATTCTAATTTGTTTTGACTTAAAGAGGGGACCCTTTTTGGTTATGGGCAATTTAGACCTTAATTAAATTATAAGAAAGTTACTTTTTGAATATTTAGCTTTCCCTGCAAGTGGAACACTCACATTTTTGAAAAGTATTTTAAGCGAAAGGATATAAAAAGAGAAGAAGGAGACTCATTAAGGGCATGTCATTTTTATCAATTGAAATCATAAGTTTTAGCATGTTTTACTTGAATTGCATCCATTGGAGATGAAAACCTTCATTGGAAGAATAAATTAAAGTTGAAAACCCCTAATCTTTAGTGGGGTAACTCTATTTCAAGGGCTACATTGAGCATATATTGGTGGTTTCAAACTTTTGGGGCAAATTTTGTGGGGGGAACAACAATTAGAAGGGCTTGTCAGTGGGACATAGTTGTTTAAGGCCCTCTTCTAGGGCAACAAAACACCTAGTAGACCTTTGTGAGGGCAATGAACACCTTGGATACCTTCCCTAAGGCAACAGACCTATATTGGAAGAATTAAATTTATTTTTGGGAGAGATTTGATGAGGGTTTGTGGAATTTGATCATTCATAATTTTTTATGGTATTTTATTGTAATTTTCAATCATATATTTAATTCACAAAAATGAGATTTGAAGGTACTATATTCAACTGTGTGTTAGAGGTACAATCACTAAGAGGGGGGGTGAATCAGTGAGCCCAAATATTTCAATCTCAAATCCAATCCTTTCAAACTATTTAAATAATCAACACATATCGACTTGATCAAGCAACATTAACAAGAGAGATCATTCATTCAATGCATACACAAGATCAAACACATAACACATAGTTCCTGTAGGAAACCTTCATGGGGAATAAAACCCACTCTCAAGCCTGCAACACATGGACTATTTATCCTATAATAAATTATAAATAAGATATTGGCTAACTCCTTTAGACCATCAAACCTCGAGCATATCCTCTTAACTAAAGGCCTTTAGTGAAATACCTATTTCACAAGGGGAAACTACCCCTAAGGAAGATCAAATCCTTTATACCTCCTTTGAAGTGAACACCTCCACCTTAGAATTGATGTCTTCAACACCTGACGATGGATCTTTGATTATCTAACCCCTGCAAAAACTTTCTCTATCTCATACAGGCCTCTCACATAGGCATGCCACAATGTCTCTCCTTCTTCAATCAAACTATCCTCATATGCACACTCAGACCTCTTCACATATCCTCAAACTATAAAAAAACTATTTTTACATTATAAATATGACCCACAGGTCATACACACAATCCTCAATCTACTCTACTCATTAACTCATCAACTGGGCACTCTACCTCTCCTTCGCTCCATAACTCTCACATACACCTTGCACTCATCTCATAAGTCTTCCACAAGCCTTGAAACCATCACATTTGGTTTCATTATATATAGAGTATTCATGAATTATCAAGTTTGAAAACTTTCCTTATCATCCATAATATATGCCTTCACCCTTAAGGCATCTCACATGGGTCACACTTAAGTACAATCCACTTTAAACTAGGCCTAAGTTACTTTTAGGTCCTATGATGACCCATTCACCTTTTTGACACTTCTCTGAGCAAACTAATAATATAGGAATGATTTCAAACTCATGTTATAGGTCCTCCTTAAGTGCCTATATCCATCACAGTACCCTTCTTCTTAAGCACAAATTACTCAAATAACATTATATGCACACAGTCACCATGAATGAACACATAATTAACTTTTAAACCTTTGTTCATACTTCATATGATTGGTAAAACCTTAATAATTCACATAGATTCTAAAACATGCTCCAATAGCTAGTTCATCATTAAACATCAAAACAACTTTCAAATGAGCTCAATTACCCTTCTTGGGTTACTTGTAAAACATAGTTGAACACACATTAAAATTTAGGGATTAATAAATTTGTCTATATATACATTCAAACCTTCAAATATATATTTCTAAATTTTCCTTGGAGTCCTCTACCACTTTGATTTTTACACCATGAACAAATTCATCCTAGATCAAAAGATATGGCTCAAAAACTAGACACTAGTCTTTACTTTGTAAAATTCAAATATTCAAATGCCAATAGTTACAGTTAAACTTTGAACACTATGCTCACATCTCATGTCCTCACTACTTAGATTAAACATTCATCATCGATCTTCTTCAAAATTTAATGCCTGGTGTGCCAATTCCCAAATGTTAAATCTTCAACACATTGACCTCATCTCATGCACTCTTATAATATTGACTCATCTTACACTGTCGATCTCTATGGATTAGTCAAGTCTTTATCTTATAGCGCTCATCATTCGATCTTACTCATAACCCCCACAATCATGAAACTTAGCACCCTTGCATGCTTTATGATCACTTATACTATTAAACATCATGCACTTCTTACCATCTCTCTCAACATGCATTATTAGGTCAAAAATGTAGGATCGCTTGTGAGCCATTAGATATTCATTTGGTCTGATCTTTATTTTTGTGCAAAATAGACTAAATATGGGAACCTTTGCAATCTATCTATAAGGTCAAATTCGCACCTCCATATCATTTACTTCACTCAAGTGCAGGTTCTCAAAATTAGACCATATAATATCCTCACATAAGAGACTCCAACCATGTGTCAATCTATTCTTGGAACCCTCACACATGTGAGATATAATGACATTAAAGTTATTCCTCATATTTATCTATCATAGAGCCAACAATGTCAAGAATTTCTTGAAAGGCCAACTTTGCACATATATATCTTTTGTTGCACTTCGTTGCATGATCTAAAATTTAGTATAAATCAACTATGCACAAAACTGAACAAACCCATATGATCAATTTCTCCTAAAACATCCACACTTGTGAGATATGCCATCACCAAACTACTTACTCAGCTCTTTCTTGCTTCATGTAAATCTTTAAAACTACCTAACAGCCCAACTTTGCACTTTCACATCTTTTGACACACTTAAGTGCATGACTTGAGATTTAGCACATAAGAACTAGGCACAATACTGAACAAACCCATGTGACCATTTCCTCCTAAAACCTCCATGCATGCAAAGCAATCTATCTATAAGGTTAACTTTGCACCTCCATATCCTTTACTTCGCTCAAGTGCATGTTCTCAAAATTAGACCATATGATCTCCTCACATAAGATACTCCAATCATGTTCCAATCTATTCTTTAAACCCTCACACATGTGAGATATAACAACATTAAAATGCCTCCTCAGATTTATCTATCATAGAGCCAACAATGTCAAGAATTGATTGGAAGACCAACTTTGCACATGCATATCTTTTATCTCACTTCATCGCATGATCTAAAATTTAGTGCAAATCAACTAAGCACAAAAATAAACAAACCAATATGGTAAATTTATCCTAAAACATCCACACTTGTGATATATGCCATCACCAAATTTCTTACTCAACTCTTTCTTACTTCATGCAAATCTTTCAAACTACTTGAGAGCCCAACTTTGCACTTACATATCTTCTGACACACTTAGGTGCATGACTTGAGATTTAGAAAATAATAACTAGGCACAATAATAAACAAACCCATGTGACCATTTCCTCCTAAAGCCTCCATGCATGCAAATTCTAACATCATCAACATGCCTACTTGGCTCTATTTGAACATAGAAAACACTGTCAAAATACCTAAGAGCCCAAATTTGTACCCACATATCTTTGATTGCACTAAGGTGCATGAATAAAGATTTATCACATATAAATTAGGGACTAATTTTATAATAACCATATGACCAAATCCCCTTGACTCATCTACATGTGGTAATAGTGATGTTAGCAAATTGCCTAGTCAAATTTTCTGCTATTAGACCCAAAATGTCTAGATGACAACAATGATCAACCAAATGAAATTCACTCATGCACACAAGCACTCAGAGCATAAAAAACATATTAGTGACATATTTCACATGTTTAATACTCCATACACATCCCTAAACATCTCTAACCATGTCAAAACTGAAGATCAACCAAGCCTCCTATAAGCATACTAGGAGAAGCACATTACACACTTTGTCATTGTCACTTAGACTATAAAATCACTTCATCCACTCATCAAGAAACATCCATGACATCACCATGACATCATTGATAACTCTCCAATAATCTCCCCCTTTTTCATTGATGTCAACACACATCATATAGCTCACCTTCCTTCTCTCTCTTCAAGCACTCACACAATATGAACTTTCTCTCCCTTTGATATAATGACAAAGTAGGCACTAACTCTCCCTTACCATATTATAAATATAATACAAACTCTCCCTTACCTTGATCCTTCCTCTTCTTACCTTGACAACTTCCTCTTGCTCCATGCCAACACTCTCTTGAACTAAGGACTACAACCAATGAAGAAAGAACACACAAATATGACTAGGTTTGATCAAGTAATCATACCAACCTTATTAAAATCTCATCTATATCATATATCACCACATTTTCAGTATGACTGAAGCAACTCACATATGCTTCCCCTCACATGATGTAAAGCTCCTTAAGCCATTCAAGCTATCTTGAGTTAGTTCCCCCTAACTCTGTGAATACCACCTTGTACTTTTCAGCAATGTACTAAAATATAATGGAACTCACTAATAAACATATAAGAGGGGCTCTCCCTAAGATTTATAAGCCATTTCACATCTTGATCATCTTCAGATCTTCACACACCATGAAGAACCACCATACATGCTTACTAGCCTTCTATCTCAACCACCTCAAGGACCACCAACAGAACTTCATGAAACTCACCAAAAATAAAACATGCTCTAAACCAACTTGATAACTCTCCCATAAATATTCATACCCTTATCTTTTGGAGAAATTGATGAAAAAACACTCTTTTTCTTACTAGACCTGTCTAGACTCCTTATAACCCTACCTAGAACATGCAGAGCCCACAATTTTTAGTAGATACACCTTCAAGACATAAAAATTCATATCCATATCACTCTCATATTCACCCTCAAGCACACCAATTTTCATCACCAAGATCATCCTCTGAAACATACTTTCTTCACAAAATGACTAGCCAATTAGGCCTCCATCTTGACAAAAACATGAATAACTTAAAAAAAACAAACCTTCATATCTCTATGAATCCTGATTTGACATCCCATTTGATCCATTCAACTTATTAAGAATCATCAAATCTCAACTCATAAGGCAGACCATTTTTATATCAAAGTCCAAAATCCTAGAATCTTAAAACAAACAGAGTCAACAAACCTCCTTTTGATCAACGTCTACCTATGAAACTTCTTTTACATGTAGAGACAACCATTACACACTTTTGAACCAAGATTTGAGCTTCCACATGTTTGAGAACCCATACATCCTATAACCCATTTTAGGCATGCTTGCCCTTAATCCAAAACTGAGAAAACCAATAGCACTTTAAAAACTTCAATTTGACTTCAACATACCTTCAGACCACAAAACCACTTGAAGAAATCTAGAATAAGGTCAAAAACCTTTCTAAGCATCAAAATCTTATTGACATTTCATCAATCTCATTAGATCACCTAGAAACATTCATTTTGACCTTGCTTGTAGACCTTGCACATACGACCAACATTATTTCATGATAAAGAACACTAAATTGGCCTCAACCATGCATTACAAGCATGTCACCAACTAATGAAAACATTAAATATTCTCCATCTAATTTTTACTTAGTTCCATATACCAAAATTGATTCATTAGCATCATAACCACACACCTTAGGGCTTGTAGACATCAAACCCTTAAGTCATTGCCTTTCATCCTTTAGGATAGTTCTTCAAAAACTGAGAGAAAAATGATCAACCAAAGAACATCTTGACACACAAGTCTTCCAATCAAAAAAAAAACCTTCACAGTAAGCCAACACATATTCTCATGACCTTCTTTATCTTGCAATAATAGTCAAGACCCAACCAACATCCACCATTCTTCCTTTTTCTGTAAAGTGTCTCCTTGAAGCTTAGAGAGAGACACCCTTTTTACATAGAGAGATTAAAAGTCCCAAAACTCTAGAGATTCCCATATCTCCATAATCTCATATGACTTACAATCCTTCTTGACTTTAAATAAATTCTTGACTTCATTCTTTTCTTCAAATTTGTCAATAAGTGTTGTCAATGAAAACTCTTGACTTTCCTTCATGTCAATCATGGAAAACAAACCATATTTAATCTCAGTCTGATCTCTTCTAACAAGCTTAGGTTTCCATGCCTATTTGTGACCTCTTTTTTACACACTAGGAGCTCCATACACCTTATTTTTCTTTGGGAACTCATTCAACCTATTATTGCAATACCAAGCAATGTGACCAAATCTATGACAACTGAAACAAACAAGATCATTCATACCTTTTGCTTGATGATGATTGTGATCTTTTTTTCTATCTAGACAAAAGATAAATTCTCTTGGTAGTCATGTATCTTCTTCATATCCAATTCCTTCTTTTCTCTTGATAGATCTGAGTTATGATTTCTCCATGACCAATTGCTTCTTCTTCCAAGGCTCCATGAATGTCCATACTTGACTGACTTCCTTCTACAGTCTTTATCTCTATGACCATACTTATTAGATGTATAACAATTACCATGGAAAAATCTAACATACGTTGAAGCATTTGGCTATCGATTAGACCATCTTAAATTTCTTTGAAATCTTGCATTCTCCTTGACATACTCATACTTCTCATGATTCTTTTTAAGTTTATCTAACTTGACTAAAACAAGCTCATGATGACTCTTTGAGGACCCCATCTTAATCTTTAACTGAGTGTACTCATCTTCTCTTGCTTTCATATTTGCATTTGTAGTCTTTAACTGATCCTCAAAAATATTGATCTTCTCTTCATCTTCTTTGGCCTTGTTGGTCATGTCTTTCAACCTATATGCTTGCATTTCAATAGACTTGATTTTTTCTTGATACTTATTTTCTTCTTTCTTGGACATGCCTAACAAACTTCCCTCAAGAGAACTGACTTGTGCTTCAAGAACCTTAATTATATTCTTCATTATATGATTCCTCTTCTTCTACTCATTTATTTCACCAAGTGCACTTATGATCTCAACTTATAGATCAAATTCTTCTTCCTCACTATCATCTTCTCTATTATTATGGCAAGTTTCTTTGTCGAACATTATGTCCTTTTCTTTTGAACACAAACTTGTCTTGGCATCTACTAGATGAACCTTGAGATCATTGATAACATTCTCATCTTCTTTGGCATCTTTCTTCAGATTACAAATCCATTCTTCAAGTGCCTTCATCATATCCTTCCATTATTGATTCTCTTTCTTCAATTTCTTAGCCATCTTTGTACCTACTTAGGATCTCCTTCAAGTTGTTAGGCTTTCTCCAAATGGCTTGCTCTGATACCAATTTTTAGAGGTACAATCACTGAGGGGGGTGAATTAGTGAGCTTAGATATTTCAATCTCAAATCCAATCTTTTCAAACTATTTAAACAATCATCATATATCAACTTGATCAAGCAACATTAACAAGAGAGCTCATTCATTCAATACATACACAAGATCAAACACAACATATAGTTCTTGTGGGAAACCCTCATGGAGAATAAAACCCACTCTCAAGCCTACAACACATGGACTACTTATCCCATAAGAAATTATAAATAAGATATTGGTCAACTATTTTAAACCAGAAAACCTTGATCATATCCTCTTGACCAAAGGCCTTTAGTAAAACACTTGTTTCACAAGGAGCTACTACCCATAAAGAAGATCAAATATTTTAAACCCTCATTTGAAGTGAACATCTCCTCCTTAGAATTGATTTATTCAACACCTAATGATGGATCTTTGATTATCTAACACCTCCATAAATTCTCTCTCTATCGCATATAGGCCTCTCACATAGGCATGCCACAATCTCTCTCCTTCACTCAAACTATCCTCATATGCACACTCAGACCTATTCACATATCCTCAAATTGTAAGAGAACTATTTGGAAATAAAAAATATGACCTACAAGTCATATAAATAGTCTTCAATCTACTCTACTCATTAACTTATCAACTGGGCACTCTACCTCTCCTTCACTTCACAACTCTCACATACACTTTGTACTCGTCTCACAAGTCTTTCACAAGCCTAGAAACCATCACATTTGGTTTCACTATATATATATATATATATATATATAATTCATGAATTATCAAGTTTAAACACTTTCCTTGTCGGCCATAATACATGCCTTCACCCTTAAATCATCTCACATGGGTCACACTTAAGTACAATCCACTTTCAAATAGGCCTAAGTCACTTTTAGGTCCTATGATGACCCATTCACCTCTTTGACACTTATCTGAGCAAACTAAAAATATAGGAACACTTAAATCATGACCCCATGACACATGATCTATATGTCCTCCTTAATTTCCCATAGTCATCATAATACCCTTATGCTTAAGCACAAATTGCTCAAACAACATTTGTACACACAGTCACTAGGAACAAACACAAAATCAACTTCTAAACCTTTGTTCATACTGTATATGATTGTTCAAACCTTCATAATTCACATATATGATCCTCATGGAGTCTAAAATATGCTCCAATATATAATTCATCATTGAACATCAAAACAACATCATAATGAACTCAATTACCCTTCTCGAGTTACTTACACAACATAGTTAAACACACAATCAAATTTAGAGATAAATAACTTTGTGATTATATTAATTAAGACCTTCAAATATATATTTATAGATGTGACTTGTATTCCTCTACCAATTTTATTTTCACACCATGGGCAAATTCATCCCGAATCAAAAGATATGGCTCAAAAACCAGACACTAGTCTTTCCTTTGCAAAATTCAAATATTCAAATGCCAACGGTCACAATTAAACTTTGAACACTATGCTTGCATATAATTTCCTCATTGATCATATTAAACTTGCATCATTGATATTCTTTGAACTTTAATCCATAGTGCGCTAATGCCTAAATGTTAAACGTTGAACACGTTGACCTCATCTCATGTACTCTTGTAATTTTGACTCATCGTGCACCGTCAATCTTCATGGATCAATCAGGGATTTATCTTATAGCACTCACCATTTAATCTTTCTCATAACCCCCATGATCATGACACTTAGCACCCTTGTATGCCTTATGAGTACTTATATTATTAAACATAATACACTTCTTACCATCTCGCTCAACATGCACCTTTAGATCAAAATTGTACGATCACCCACAAGCCATTAGATCTACATTTGGTCCTAATATTTATCTTCATGTAAAATACACTGAGTATGGAAACCTTTACAATCTATCTGTAAGGTCAACTTTTCACCTCCATATCTTTTTTTTCATTCAAGCGCGTGTTCTTGAACTTAGACCATATGATATCCTCACATAGGAGATTTCAACCATGTGTCAATTGTACCATCACATGTGTGAGATAAAACATTAAAATGCCTCCTTGGATTTATCTATCATAGAGCCAATAATTTCAAGAATTACCTGGAATTCCAACTTTGCACATGCATATCTTTTGATGTGCTTTGATGCATGATCTGAAATGTAGTGTAAATCAACTAGGCATACAACTGAATAAACCCATATGATCAACTTCTCTTGAAATGTTCACATGTGAAAGATATTCCATCACCAAACTACTTACTCAATATGTTTTTTGCTTCATGCAAACTTGGCTACGTATGGGAAAACACTGTCAAACTATATGAGAGACCTAATTTTCACTTGCATATCTTTTGATGCACTTAGGTGCATGACATAAGATTTAACACACAAAAACTAAGCACAATACTAAATAAACCCATGTGACCATTTCCTCCTGAAACCTCCACGTGTACACATGCTGACATTATCAACATGCTTACATGGCTTTATTTGAACATAAAAAACACTGTCAAAATGCCTGAGAGCCTAACTTTGCACCCACATATCTTTGACTATGCTTAGGCGCATGACGTAAGATTTAGAACTTAGTAACTAGGGACTAATGTGATCATAACCATATAACCAACTCCCCCTGACTCATTCACATGTGGTAATGATGATGTCAGCAAACTACTTACTCAAATTTTCTACTACTAGACCAAAAATATCTAGATGACAACAATGATCAACTAGATGAAATTCATTCATGCACTCAAGTACTCAAAATATATAATAAATCTTAGTGACCTCTTGCACATTCTTAATAATCCATGCTCATCCTTGAACATCTCTAACCATGTCAAAATTGAATATCAACCAAGCCTCCTTTAAGCATACTAGGACAAACACATTGCACACTTTGTCATTGTCACTTAGACTATCAAGGCACTTCATCCACTCATCAAGACACCTCCATGACATCATTGATAACTCTCTAACACTGTGATATTTATAATTTTTGGCAAGTATTTTGGTGAATGAAATATTGTATTCATGCCCTAAATTTTGCATCTACAAAATTCTAAATTTTATTTGCTTAGGGTTTCAATCAAAAAATATAAATTTTTTGTGTTTATGTTAGTGTTTGTTTAAACACCCAAATTATTATAATTCTACCCTAAAATGGACATTTCAGTGTTATCAAATCCATTTTATGGCTAGCTATGAGTAGTGAGTTATTTTTAGACTCTTTATCATGTAGGGTAGTGATAGAAAGATGAAGTCAACATAAGAAGAAATAGAACAGATATTATAAGCTATTCAATAATCTCATAAGAACTAAGGGAAATGGATCCCAAGGCATGGATGAATTTTTTAGGGTTAAGCCCTAGACTTAAAGAGTCTCCTTTAGAAGAAAAGAAAATGAAAAAGTCAAGGTTTGAATTCCAAAACCCTATAAAGGAGAAAAGGAATGTGAAAGCCAAGGAAGAAATCTTGAAAAAGAAAATGCCATTGGTTGATTACCCGAAGAGTTCAATGGAAAAGAAGGGCATAAATTAAATATGTGAGGTAAAATTTAATGATCCACCATCAAAAATAAAAGTGGATTCTAGGGTTGAAAGGAAACCAACAACCTTGCAAGTAAGCACGAAGGATGTGATAAGGACACAAAAGAGGTACGATGATTGGCTAAGAAAAGTGAAAGAGGAAAATTTGATAGCCATTTAAGTAAGACAACAACTAAAGGAATTTAAAGAGAAATGTAATAAATTTGATTATCTTCATAGCAAGGATTTATTGTATCACCATCATTCTATGTTCTTACAATATTTTTATCATCATGAGAATCATTCTAACAATGAGGATAAAATGAAGGGTACCAAATGAAAAGAGGTTTTTTTCTAAGAAGCCCCTATCCATTTTTAGAGCATTCTAATGATTGAGCCATTGCCATATGAGATGGATGTTTAGGAAAATTTTGGGAAGGTACTTGACAATATTAATAATGTGGAGGCAAATATATCAAAGGATTCTACTTCAGCTAACGGAGATGAACATTCAAAATACGATCCCAAGGAAGAAAGAAATTTAGAATTAAAAGATTGGGGAGAGAATTTTGTAGTCAAATCCAAATTTCTAGATGATAATGTTGATGTTCAACTTGTTGGAATTTTTCAAATAGAAATCAGTAAGAAGCTAGTTGATGGTGTTCATGACCTTGGCAAGAACTGAGAAAATGCTTCATGCATGTGTCAATAAAATATGGATGAGACCAAGGTGAATAGGGCTTCACTTGTTTAATACAAAGACCTCAAAGTGAGAAACATGCACCATCATTTGAAATTCTTAAGGATGAGCCATTAAGAAAAATTTAGAACAGAATAGTGGAGAGACATGTGTTTGAAGAAAATATTCAAAATCACAAGGATAGTATGGTTGGAGGTATCTTCAAAAACCCTATTTCACCAAAGGAGGATGAGATTTTTGTTGGCATCCCAAGGTATGTTAATATTGATCATATTTCATATTTTTTTCTCCTTCCTATGTTTCTATAATATTTTTTTCATCATGAACAACATGCTAAAAAGGATGATAAGGTAAAGGAGATAACTTGTAATATAGAGCACAAATATTTTTTATCAAATTTAAAATTGCTTGTGCATAATAGTGTGGTGCCCTGGGGTTTTCTGAAGACCCATTAAGGTTCAAATTTTTTATTTCAAAATCAATATTGCTAATAATGTCACTTCTACATGTTCCAGGATCGAAATAAGATCACACCTCACATTGAAGGAACATAATAAATATGTGGTGAACACTAACCAGATCATGAAAATTTGGTGGTTACAACTCATGGGAAAAATGAAAATTCCAAAGACATGTGACCTCACATCTAAAGGTTCTCTCAAATTGATTAGTAATGAGACAACTCAAAATTATGGCTATCAAATTCAAAATAATGTTGATGATTTCAGATTTGATGTCCAAATTATGATTGATTATATGTTGATTATTAGAGATGACTACCCTATAGTCAAAATCCATGGAAAATTAAGGCCCTATTTGACATTAGATCATGAATAAGAAGAGAGATCAACATCAAAATTTTCTAAAGCTATTAAATAACCTAAAATTGAGAAAGAAGAACACTCATAACATTTATATGAAGCAGAAATATTTTAGAATGACTCTATGGAAAGGTATTTTTTAGAAGAGAATGTTGATTTTTTCATTGATTCTAATAATAGTTCATTATCATTTCATGACTTTGAGTTTCATGAGAGAGATAAGAAGAAATAATTATTGGTGATGAATGAGAATGAAGTTAGATGTATAGAGTTGGATCAACAGGAATATTGGTTTGAACAAGAGGATAAAAATAACTTTTGATATTTTGATAATCCACTTTTTGAGATGGATGATGAGATATTTTATGGTTCAAATTTTATATATGGTGATAATAATAAAGGTTTTCAGCAGAAGCTGTCAATATCACCATAAGGCTAAAGGATTGGGAATTATGAATTCCTAATATTGTTGTGGGATTCAGGTGAATTTTGTAGAATTAGTGTTGTTATCATCATACAAATCAACTACCGCATGATTTCATTTGCATTCATACAAGTGGGTTGGCAATTATTGTTAGTCATGGGATGGAGCATTTTATAGTTTCTGACTATTGGGAAAGAAAGTTTAGCCTTGTCAGAAGTGTTTTTAGTCATTACAATGCTCACATTTCCTATTCTTGCAAGGAGGTTTCAATTTTATAGCTATTTTTCTATTTTAAAGTTGATAAATTTGATGAAGATAATGAATAATTCAGCCAACACAACTCTAATTTGGGTGGAAAAATAGATAATTCATTATTTTCATTATTTATTTTCACACAAGTTGATTTATGTCCTTTCTAGGAAGGAACAACTTACAATATCATTAATGAAGATCATCTTGAGAATGTATTTGTTGTGGATTATGAACACTTGATGATCAATTATTTTTTGAGATTCCAAGAGACATAATTGTTAATGGGTCTAAGAGCTACACTTTTTGGTCCAAATGGTTTCACCTGTCAATTGAGAGAATTGAACTTTAAGGTTGCTTGGAAATTTTCAGACCTTGGGAAGAGCACATCATTGGATTTCAAGTCAAGAAGGAATAATTGAAATGTTTTCTCATATTTTTGTTTCCAAAATGGGAAGCTTGTACTTGTGGTATGGTGATATATGCACATCTTTTTGCTTTCAACCCATACGAGAAAAAATTGTCTTTCAAAAAGATGAACAAAGTTCAAGGTAAATTAGATGGATTTGGCTATCATTGTAGCTTCATAAGTGTTGGACCTCTATAAGTCCATCAACATGAATGGAAATTATGAATAAGATGCGAGCATTAGAGGAGATTTGAACAACATGCATATGATGTATGATGAAGTGATTGAACGAGTGGTATGGAGAGTTCTTGATTTCATTGACATGTTTTTTCTATGTGTAGGTTAAAATCTGGGATAAGCATGCCATAAATTTCCAACTACATTTTCAGTCCCTACGAAACTACTATTTTATTAATGCACTTAATTTCAATAGATCTTTCAGCTCATACATGGTCCATACCCTTGATTAAGGAAAAATGAGATCAAATATGTTGATATTATGACATTTTTAGAGTGTTGGAAAATTTGTTATCAATTAGGTATAGTTATAAGTTGGCACAAGTTAACAAATATTTTTAAAAGGAAGAAGTTAGGGAAAGGGTTTAGCTTAAGAAAAACATCATGGTGGACACTCTGGCATCCTCATATCACCTTGCACATATAAAAAACATCCATATGAGTGTTGATAAAGAGACTCTAATGAGTCAAAGAGTGCATAGTTTGTACATGTCCAAGGAGAGTACAATGATCATTGCGCATGAGTGAGAAAAACTAGGTTTATTTTCAACCCAAGCAAAGGATGAATAGTATGTTGTTGTAATAGAGGTGAAAGAGGTTGCTAAAGTTTTTCCACTCTCTAAAGAATACCTAAGGTTGATTTGAAATCCTGGTATTTGTAAAAGGGTACAAGGAGTGAAGAATGGAGCTTGCATTTACTTGACAGAAAGCAAATTTGGGAAGGGTGGACTATAATGTCTCATTTTCTGAGATTATAATAATATTATTATTAAAATAAAAAGTATTTTTAAAATTTTAAAGTAAAATAATAATGTCTTAATTGTCAAAAAGTGACTTATGTTAGTAACTTGATTCTAATTTGTTTTGACTTAAAGAGGGGACCCTTTTTGGTCATGGGAAAGTTAGCCCTTAAGTTATAAGAAATTTTAATTTGGAATATTTAGCTTTCCCTTCAAGTGGAACGCTCACCATTTTGAAAAGTATTTTTAGGGAAAGGACATAAAAAGATAAGGAGACTCATTAAGGGCATGCCATTTTTATCAATTGAAATCATAAGTTTTAGCACTTTGCTTGACTTGCATCCATTGGGAATGAAATCCTTCATTGGAACACTGAAATAAGGATGAAAACTCTTAATATTCAATGGGATAACTCTATTTCAAGGGTTACATTAAGCATCAATTGGTAGTTTTAGACTTCTAGGGTAGCTTTTATGGAGAGTACAATAATTGGAAGGGTTTGTGAGTGGGACACAACTATTAGAAGCCCTTTTCTAGGGAATTGAACAACCTAGCAGACCTTTGTGAGGGTAGTGAACCCCTTGGAGACTTTCCCTAGGGTAACAAACCTATATAAGAAGAATTAAATTTGTTGTTGGGATAGATTTGATGAGAGTTTATGGAATTTGATCATTTATAATTTCAACTAGTATTTTATTGTAATTTTTAGTCATATATTCAATTTAGAAAATTGAGATTTTAAGGAACTATATTCAGCTGTGATGTTTCGCAAGTATTTTGGTGAATGAAATATTGTATTTATGCCCTAAAATTAGCATCTAAAAAATTATAAATTTTATTTGATTAGGGTTTGTATTAAAAAATAAAAAATTACATGTGTTTATGTTAGGGTTTGTTAGAAAACATATTTTTCTAATTATGCCCTAAAAGGGACATTTCACATTAGTTGACATAGATATAACAATGAAGATCACAACTAGTGGGGTCTTGCCCCATTAGCTACCCCAAGTATGTACATGATATGGATCATTGTCAAATAGTTGAATAAAAATCATGATAAGAATCATGGAAAAAAATGATATGATTAACCAATTAAAATATGATGAATAACAAGGAAGGCATCTCAGACACTATACAACATGTTATACATATCAACATAGTAAACATGACAAGGCACATGGGAAGAATATCAAACATTGAAAAACACATCAAACATATGAAAAGGGACATAAAAAGCATTCATGGAACTAGAAATCACATTCGGTACATAATAAACATGATAGAGTAAGTGTAATTGATAACCAACATGAATGAGCATGACAAGGGTCATAGAGAACATAACAATCACATAAGCACGATAAACATAATAAGTTAATGTGGGTCACAAAGACATAATCATAATGAACATGTGCATGGTAAAATGTCACTAATAAAAACATTATACCATAGGAAATATGGGTATTCATCATGTTATAAATAACATCATAAATACATTATATCATATGGGTTATGTTTTAATTGATTTGTATTTAGAGATCTACATAATCAAAAACATTGAGTCTAATTAGATTATGTAATGTAAATGTATAAATTAAGTAAATATTATTGTAACAACATATTATAACTTATTTATTGTAATTTATTTTTTATGAAAATGACTTAGAATATATGGTACTTAGCTTGTTTAGGGTCTATGCATGTATATAGCAGTGTACAATCATAGAAAAGGCTCTACAAGAGTTATGTGTTGACTCAACTTAGAAAAAATATTTTGAAACATGTTGGGATGATTCTATGGATATATGGACACATTTATTGGTCAGATTCATCTGCACTCTATCGCATTCACCCATGAGACCTACACTAATCAATAACAACTATGGTCATTGCATTTGCACCTATAAGTGGATCTTATGTAATCATATTTATTCATATATATACAAATAACTTTTCTATCTTTCTCCTTGATATAACACCTTATCTTGCATGCTTGAGACAAATATGACCTAGAAAAATGGGTTATAATGGATGGGTTAAGTTGACTTCAACCATACCCCACTGATCCTACATTTCAATAATCTGAGTAGGGCTTAAACTGAGTGTAGTTATGTTGAGTGTGTGCAATCAATGTAATATAAACATGTGCAATATTTTGTATGGATTTAAACATTTTATAACCTATGATTTTGACCTTATAGTGGTATTAAAACTTGGCTCAATGCCTACTTATTTGAAGGGTTTCAGATTTGGAAGCTTTAGTGTCGTTGCTCTCAATGTGAAAATGTTTTTCAGTGATAGATAGGTGCTTGCTAGATAAATTCTAGATAGGAATAGTCCTGGGCTAGATTTTCATAAATATATGACTCTTTGGGTAATTTTCCTCCACACCGACATGAAAAATGTATGACCTGACCCATAGGAAGGACTTTAATATTATAAAATAGTCATTAAAAGGTTCAAAAATGATTTAGGCAAAGGTGCACATCTCTAGTATTTGAATCCATATGACTGTGGCCAAAACCTTCCAAAAAGGAAGATATATTGTTATGATATTAGGAGATCGTCTAAGTAAGATAATATTTTATTCAATTAAAGACTAGTAAAATCATGTGTATCAGTAACAAAAATTTGGGAAGGTCGGGCCCATAGATAAGAGAATGGATGAGAGAGAGTGTGTGTGAGCAAGATTTAGTTATTTGCATTAAATTCATGTAAACTAAATCTTGGTCAAAACCAACATTAGAAATTGTCTAATACAAAATTTAAGTGTACATTCCCCCCCCTCGGCTTTTATTTGAGTAATGGAAGTTCTAGAGTAAAAGGATATAAAGCAATACCTGAGTGTAATTGTGGTAGGTGTGTTTAGGGAGGTGTTAAGTGATGTGGTTGTTAAACCTATAATGAAACATGTAGAAATTATTTTTCACTTATGATTAAAAAATCCTAAAGTAAAAACATTAAGCATATATGAAATTAAAAAACATTAAACATATATGAAATTGAAATAACAAGGAACAAATAGACCTCTATGCATGTGAATGAAGTTGGCTTTGAGAGATAATGGATAATGGGGCAATTATGCCCTTTGAAGATACCAATGTTAAAATTATGGGTTGAGTTGAATATTTCTCTGTAAGCTAAGTGGATAATCTACATCGATACTAAATAATTAGTTGATTAACAATTTGATTTATGATTTTTTTTGTTTCTAAACATATCAAAATCAAGATGAATAAGTAAAAAAAATGAAATGTTTAGCTTGCTAAACATGAACATAAAGTAAAGGAATGGATGATAAAAAATACACAACATACACACAAACTTATCCTAAGAACCCAAGGTGGGAAAAACTCCAACAAATGAGGTAAATTGCACTCCCCTTCCACTGTGTTCTATAATAAGTATACAAGCTTACTAACAACAATGGCCTTTATGGACAAAATATGCACTACCACTTTATCTAACACTAATATACAAATTATTTTCACTTCCAAGACACTTCTATGTATTATCATCACCTGAAAAAATCATTTACAACTAACAACAAGGAGAAATTTAGAACCAACACTCAAACTCACCACAGAAACAATGTGAATCAAACTTCATGTCATATCCCTTCTTATTGTCCTTTTTTGATTGCAAGGGCATGTATTTATGATCTTCCATCCTTATAATTCCCCAAGAAACTAAAATGAACTACCAAGAAGTTGAAACGTTAAAAAATCCTTCAAATTCATGTAGCCACTATCGAGCTATAAAGGTCAACAGTCAAGCTCTAGAGGTCATCAATCGGAAGGTAATAGTCAACTCCCGAGATAAGCAATAACTAAGATAACTAAATTTCAAACCCCATTACTTTTACATACGACCTCAAAGTTGAGTTCCATTCTTGATCTTCATTGCCTATATATGCAAGGCACCTTCACTGTACTTGCATGAAGCTTTCTAGATATATGATATTGTTGTTTTTGTTTTGCATATCAATCTAGAATTCTATGATGTTATTTATATTCTTGATGCATTTCTATACTTTTAACACCTGAGATCTTTATGGCTTGGAACACTTTTTTTTCCATTCCTTTCAGGGATTCCCAAGAGCAAGCTCATTTTTACTCCATTAGAGACATTGTGGACCAGTCAATTTTTTATTAGTTTGTATCATAATTTGTATCTCTTTTGCTTGACTTGTCTTAATGCTGGTGAAATTGTAATTGAATGGCAAATGTAAACCTTATTTAAGCTCTAAACTAACAAAAAAAATTTAATACAAGTTTTGGAGATTTGATTTCATTGTCTACACATGTAATAAAATGGTGATGGACTTACTCTTCATTGCATGATACTTTAACTCTAAAACTAATTCTTGTTTATGATTGTGAGAATGTTGGAAATATGATGAATTAGTTTGTGTGTGCATTTATTCAAATGGATTTGATTGTGGCTACATGACAACTAGCTTTTCTTTCCTTTTCCCTTTTTATTTTGCATTTTTTTTAGTAAATTGATTATCTAGGGTTAGTGTAAGATCTAAATGCAATCAATATCTTCACGTTTGATCATAATTGTAAATTTTCATTTCATTATTATTGACACATATTTGAATATGTGTGATGCAATGGAATGTTTGTTTTAAAATCGACTGTATTTACCTTGGTTAAAACTGAAAATATTGGTTTCTATTTTTGGGAAAATATAAAAATGTAAGTTTGTTGTGTTTACTGAAAGCCCACATGAACAAGACTATGAAAATTACATTCCCTCAAAACCGTGTTCAAGACCAAAGCAATGTTTAAATTAAAGTTAATATTCCAAACTAGTAGGCCCCTTATATTGGACCAATTCTATATAGACTTGACCCAATACATTGTGATTCAATAATAACAGATCTTGAGGAGCGGTCTCCTTTCAAGAGAATATAGATGTATGACCATCCCATATGAGTTGATGTGCCAAATGACTCATCAATACTACCCATAGGGAAACGTCAAGTTGAAGCTTCTAATCAAACTATTATCAAAAATAATGAACAAATTCGGTAATAATATAATCAAATACATTAAGATTTATGGGCATATAAAATGAGTATTATAACATTTATGGTCCAAAGACCCCTTATTCATTAGTCTATGGGTTTGAAGTATTAATTCCCAAGTTGAAATTCCATCTTTGAATTTTTTACTTAAATTAGTTATTGATGATGATAGTTATAGAGAAAATAATTACATCAATTTGGAACATTAAATGAAATGAGAATTCATGTTATTGATCACTTAAAATTTTATCATAATTTTCTTAATAAATATTATAACAATAAATATAAAATCAAGAGATTATAATGTGTGTGATAAAATATTGAAATAAAATCATATAAATACCAATGCAAACAAATAAAAGATAGGGAAATCTGAGCCTAATTGACTTGGCCCATTTTTAATAACAAATAAATTTGGATCAAGGGTATATCACCTTAATACATTATAAGGAAAGCCTTTGAATAATCCAATTAATATTATGCATTGTGATGATTCTATGTTTAAGCTTTGTCTCTTATTAAGTTACTATATGATTGATTCATCTATCTGATTGACATCTTTTATATTATGACTGGTCATTTATTTGATTTAGTTTTCTTTGATTTTTTTTGCATGTTTTATATTTTCCAATTGGTTATGGTTTTTATTTTTATATTATAGTTTATTTTTTACTTTACCTTTTATCTTTGTTCCCATGAATTTTTTACTTCTTCATCTCAGTGTTTTTTTTCCTATGAATTTACTTGGGGCAAGAACTCATACTTGTGTTTGACATTACTATATATCGTATATTATTGGTATTATATTAATTATAAATTGCCTTCATATAGGACATATCTTATTAATTTTACAATGCTTATATCTTACCTTCATATGGGGCATACTACCCTTTTATGTTATATTGATTTTCTTGCTCATGTAAGGTGTATTATTACTGCACTTACATTGGTTATATTTTGCCCTTGTGAGGGCATACTAATTTTGCACTTATAAAAGTAATAACAACATTTCCACATGTGGGATTATTACTCTTGTGCATATATTGACCACATCACAGGACCATGTGGAATAGTTTATTTATAGCATAGTTTTATGTTAGTCATCAGTAATTTTATATCTTATTTTATACATGATATGCATGATTTTTTTTTTTTTATATATGTGCTTCACAAATTCATCTCACATCTCAAAAGGGGTATATACATTCCACTTATGTTATACAGATTTCAAACTACATGTTCTACGTATTTGGCACAACTTTCACAACTATAGAAGGGGCTTTCACTTTTATTTATTCCTAGACATACCCAATTCACAACACCTATTCACACCATGGGATATATTTGGGATATTTTCTAGCCTTATTTTTGTATACTACTTTGATTATTATTTCTTTAGGCTTGATGTTTCATCACTGAAGACTATACTCAAAACTACATGTAGTATTTAGCACAAATTCAGAGGAGTGTGACTACACATGGGCATCTTCATAAAATCCATGTGTCATTTTCAAATTTTCCTTTCTAAATTTAAACATATTAATAATATAGGTACTTATCCACATGTAAATATTCTAGCAGGTTTCACAAGTATATTGGAGTTTACTACGAGAGCTTCAGGGGTACATAATCTTGTATTCACACTTTGCTTATTTTAATTTGATATGTATACAGATAAACATCAAAGTGGAAAATTATGGAGACACTTAAAAATGGCTTTTAGGCATTTATTAGTCGTAAAATTGTATTATTCTCAGGGACCTATGTGTATTTCAATTGATGATCTAGATTATGCTTTATCGGCACATTTTTTTGTTGTTTTCTATTATGTCCCTCTCTCTCCTTCTCTCTCCCTTATTATCTCTCCTCCCTCTATTTCTCTATATTTATGGTGGTTTTCCTAGAAACGTAAAATGTACGTTTATAGGATATGGGTCCTTAGCACCCATTAGAGCCCCCTATAGGTTAGTGATATCATCTTGTCTGTGTTTTCTCCCATTTGATGTTGTTTGCACACCAATAGGGTTCTAATTTGAATTAAAGACGTCTACAAATACATATGTACATTAGTGAATTTGTGACATACAATCATATAGAAAAAGTATCCAAAAATCTAAGAAAATGTGAAAGATAATATAATATTTATCGTCCCTACACTCTATTGAAAGATTTAAAAATATAATATATTTAGAGAGCATTCATTGTAGAATTAAAGATCATGGTAGTGATACGTTTGCATTGCACTTGACTACTTGGCTAAATTGCATTGCACTAAACATGTTGTCTATAACATTGTATATTGTTGATGGGTATGATAAGTAGTTAGTGCTTAAAACCTCTGCTAATCTTGAGCACACATCTCAAAACAAATCATTTTTATTATCCTTTATTGGTACAATTTCCTTATTAAAGTTTGAAGAAAAGCAATTTCATAGTTATTGGTACAAAGATTCAAAATATTAAGTGATGTTTACAGATCCCCATATCAAACGATATCAATTTTCAAATCAATTTTTACATATCTACTATTTTTTATAAATGTGGAATCCACAATTCTAAAGCCTAAAAATATGAAGTGTACATTTTTTGGTAGGTGCTCGGGTCATGACAAGTTTTCAACATTCTAACTCTCATAAAAAACCCTAATCCACTTTCAAACCATGATAATAGTTTACAAATTATCCAAAAATTAAAATCTTATAAATTCTCTATTAATTTTTTATTATTTTATATTTAAAATATTAATTAAATTAATTTTATTTTACATTTAATTATATATATATTATAAAACTCACTTTTTATATTACACTAATAACATTTAATTTAAATTAATTATTAACAAATATACAAATCCCTTAAAACGAATAGAAAATCCAAAACCCATTTTTAAGTGTCACCTTAATTTGTTAATTATACCTATTACCCTTAACCAACAAAAAGAATCATATACAAAAGCTCTGATGAGCATAATAGCTATCTCAATGCTAGAAAAAGCACATGCATGGCAATATTCCTGCCGCCTTGGTTTGGTATCATTCTTCGTTGTGGGTATTCACTCTTTTAAGAATATATGCCTTATCTCCTTTGACTCATTTATCCTCTTTATTAATTGGTGGCTTCTTTATAAACGTTCATCCTTTGTTTGATTGAGAATTTAATTGGGCATGGAAGATACTTTAATTTTCAATTTTCTTTTATGTTTGAGTTTCATCGAGGGTTCCATGTTATATGAAATTGTGATAAATATTATATATATTTTTTAAATAAAATATATAAAGGTTATATAGTAAGATAGTTGGTTAGTATTTACGATTCATATTTTACGTTGCAAGAAAAGACTCGACTCACAATATAAATGTGAACAAAAAATAAATTCAGACTAAACATGGTAATGAACAACAAACATCAGTGTTAAGTACAAACAATGATACTTGAGAGAGGGAGTAAAGGATCATCATTGAAAAGTAGAGTCACCCAAGCAGAACGCTCTGTGGAAGGAGGATTCAAGACCACCTAACCGTCTAGGGGATCTATGATCTTATCAATAGTCTAGCCATCTGCAAGTTGCATTTGAGTACCCATACCTGCAGGAGAGACTATGTGAGAGGGAGTTGTGTTAAATTTATCATGTGATAGCGACGAGCCCCACCCTCTTGGATGAAAATGAGGAGAGAAGTCACTACGACTTCATGAACAACTTCTATGCCTTTTGAGAGGTGGCGGTGATGGTCCCTAAGACGACCCATCTGGTGGCACATAACTAATAATGTAGAGGGCACTCTCCCAATGGTCCAAAAACTCTTAGAAGTGGAAAACTTCCATCGCAACCTTATATATTTAGACTTGAATCTGCATACAAACTGAAAATATAACATAGACTTTATCATTAAATGTAAAATCATAAGAACTAAATCATTGTTAAAAATAACATTCTTTCTTGTCTTCCATAATTAAAAAATAATGATGGCTCTTTAAAAAATTCAATTATTAATATTTGAGATTTAATGTTTTCAAAGTTTATTTAAGTTTTTAGAAATGTACACACTAAAATTATTATTATGGATATGTTATATAATAAATAGGTGTATATGTATGTTTATAATATATAAATATTATTAAAAAATAAAAAATATGAAAAGATTGAATACATGTAAGTTTTGTCTAATAAATAGGTGTACTATGTATGTTTATAATATATAAATATTATTAAAAAATAAAAAATATGAAAAGATTGAATACATGTAAGTTTTGTCTATTTACTAGTATAAATATTTTATTTATTTAAAAAATATTAAAATATTATTCGTAAAATCTTTATCTTAATTTTTTTATATCATAATTATTGATAATTTTATTTTTTTAATAAAATTATCAGTGATTGGTGATATATAGTGCCAATCTAACAAATTCTATTGAATGTTTGTTCCTTTCCTGCTCTTTCGTTTTGACTATCTTTCAGCTTTTCTTTAGCAAATCCAACTTTTCTTGGGTCACTCCAGGTTCCATTAAGGACCTAATTACTTAGTGGAAGCCTCCCTAGGATGCTCCTTTGCTAAATTTCTGGTGGAATATGGCTCTCCCCCATATTTTTTGGGGTATTTAAAAAGCTAGGAATTCTTATATTTTTGAGAACGACAGGCCCAATCTTTCCTCCACCTCCAAGAGAATCTTGGCCTTTGTCCTTGAAAACAGGTCCTCATATGCTTCTTCTTTTGATCAACCTAACTCCTCTTTCTTCTCTCGAATTTTGAATCATCTCAATCTGGTCATTCTAGGCAACTCTCAAGTGAAGGGGGTGGATAAGTCTAAAGTCAAATGGTCGCATCCTCCTCCCTCATGGTTTAAGCTGAATTTTGATAGGACAACAAAAGGGAACCCAGGCCTAGTAGGAGCGAGAGGTGTTATCAAAGATTCTTTTGAGAATATCAGAGTGGTTTATGTGGGCCCATTGGGGATCCAAACTAATCATGTCTTAGAAGCCACAATTGTGCTTTGGGGTATCGAGTTGGCGGCCAGCCTCGGCATGGACTTCATCCAAATTTAGGGAAACTCGATGAACATTATTAATTGTTTGAAAGGCCTTTCCCATTCTTCCTAGAATATTTTTGAAATTATTAACGATGCTAAAAACATGTTGACCCATTTCAAATGGGTCTCCACTAGGCATGTTTATAGGGAAGACAATAGGGGCACTGATTGCATGGCAAGCATTGGTGTTCTAAGGAGTGATCTTATCACTTGGCATGAGAGGGAATTTTTAGATGATGTCATCCACATTATTGAATCAGAGAAAGGACACATCATGCATACTAATGATGGGTTTATTAATTATAATACTAATACAGAGTGAAGGTTGTAATTTTTATACATGCAAGGCCATTATTACTAAGGCTTTACACAATTAGGTCTTTTCAAGCTTGCATCACATGTTCAATTTTGGCTCTTTTTCTATAAACTATCCATCTCCTTCCTTAAGAGACCATATCGCGAAGCCTGGAGAAGCAGTCTACTATTCCACAAAATGGGTAGGGACAAATATCATTTTGAGCTGATTTATTTCTTCAATGTAAAAGAAAATGAGTATGTGTGAAACAAAATGGTCAAGGGTAGCCTGATCCCGTTCACGGAATACATCATTGGGCACAACATCGAGCTTTCTAGGGACTTTGCTCACGACTAGAAAGACTGCGAAGTCAGATTGCATGGTCTAAAAATCTTGATCATCGAGGAGCTTATTGGTGAGACCACTGGAATAGAATGCAATGGAGTTAAAGCCTTCAAAGACAAGAAACGTAAGGAGGAGCTGCTAAGCATTTTCTTCAAGAAGGAAAAAAATCAACCCAAGATCTCATCGTAGAAGGGTTTCATGAGGGCCGAGTTGCCAAGGAAATGGTCAGAAGTCTGTCTCCATATTATGAGGTATATAACGCTCAAGGGAAAACACATTATGATTTTTTCCCATCACCTCTTCCTTCTCAACCACTTCAAATCCTATACCATTAGTATTATGTTCTTTCTTCTATAATCCTTGGAGGTGTCGGTGTTGAATTTCAAAAAGAACCTGTTGGCTGATTTAATCCATCAAGGTCTTATTTTGTTACTAGTCAAGCGTGGGGAGCCGTAGTGGTCCAAGATAATCATTGAAGCAATTGACATCCATAGTGAGAAGGAAAATTCAAAGGAGGGGGAAGACTATTCTACTGAGTCAAACTTTGGTAATAAACAAGGGGAGCAGAATGATGGGGATTTCGATGATTAGGTTTAGGAAGTCCCCAAATAGGACACAGGGAACCCCATCTTTGTCCATCCACTTGCTAGAAAAGGTAGAGAGGCTGTTGGTTCCAATGATAAAGCAAAAATTATGGATTCCCTGCAGAAGCTGTACACAAAGATAGTTATCCAGAAGCTACTATGTGGTGAAATAACAGACGAATTTGAGAAGCTCAAAGGGCTCTTGAGTCTTGAGTTGGTAGCTATTAATGTGGGTAAGGTCCATTCAGTTCACTCTCCATACGACAAATCTACTCAGAGCGGTGAAGAGAAGGAGGTTACCCAAGATCCTGAGGAGAATAAAGCAGAGTTTCAGTCTTCTGGCCTCAAGCAAAAAAGACAAGAGGAAGATAAGGATTAGTTAATGGGTAGTCAAACAAGAGGTAGGAATAACAAAGGTGTTAGTTCTGAGACCAAACAATTGGTATTTTATTTAGAATCAGAATATTTTGTCCTACTCTGTTTCTTTTTGGTTGTCCCTAGGTTTTTTGGCTAATAGTTGGTGTAAGTTTGGCGATAGGGGGTTTTAACTATCAGTTCCATCTTTTGGTCACTTTTTGTTATGTTACTTTGTCTTATTTATCTTTCGGTTGTATGTTGTAAATGGAATGGGCCCCTTCAACCCGGTTTTAACCGATCAAATAAAAAAATGTGTTAAGTTTGAAAAAAAATTGACAAAAAAGAGGCTCTAAATTCCATTGTATGATCAAGATATTTACTATTTTTTAATTAAATTATCCAAAAAAAAAGAAAAAACTTCTAAATGATGATCAAATAAATGTTAAATTTAAAATTAAAATTAAAATAAAATACACTCAAGAACATTACAACGTACCATTACACCCCACCCATATTATCCTACAGTTGTTATCATAGAACTCTACTCTACATAATAACAAAAATAAAATTATTGCTCCATATATCATTAAAAATAAATACATACTACAACATTAGATATAAATATATATAAAAAAGAGGAAATACATATATGATCAAGTCAAAATAGAGTTTAATATTTGGAGAACACTTCTTTCTATTTAAGGTTATTATTATTTTTACTATTAACATTAGTTCAGCAAACAAAAATTATTTTGATTTTTAAAATTTTAATTTATTTATTATTTTAACGAAAATAAAAACTAAAAAATATGTTATTTATTAATTAATTGAAGTACATAGATAAGATTATTTATTTATAAAATAATTTTAATTTTTTCAAATTTAAAAATGGAAAAAATCTCCACTTACCTTTTCAAATATAATAAATATTCACATGTTACATCAAGATATAAGTTGTTACAAAATTAATTAAAATCTTTGGTATCATCATATTTTCTCACCATATCATAAAACTTTTGACTATTATATAAATATTTAATTTCCCATTTACTTCTATAATAAATATTTAAAAAAATCTAAAATTAAAAAAATTAATATTAAAATTGGTTAGAGCTTTTGTTTACAAAGTATTCATTAAAGTTTGAATTTTTTAAATAAATATAATAATAGATAATATTATTTATAAATCATAACTAAATTTAGTAGGAGTAGAGTGAACATCTCTTAATACTTTAATACTAAATCAAAGAAGGTTGATTATTCATATATCTAATAACAATAGATACAAAGGGAAGAAACATGAGCTCTTGTCATGTTCGATTTTGATTAGGATTTTTTCTCATGCATGTCATACTATCATCGTATTTTTGGCTATGCAAGATACTGTTAGCTACATTTATTGTCTTTTCTTCTTAGGCTTCTTTCCTTTGGGCATTCTTTTCCTTATTTAATGGGCTCTCTTTAGAAGCTTGCATTATTTGATGCAACTCAACTGGGAGAAAGAAACCATGGCACCGAAGCGAGCATGTAAGTTTGTTCCCAAAGTATATCACAAGGTAATGTACCCATTTATCAGGATTATCCTCTTGATGTTTTGATTTATTTTCATACTTTTGATACTACTTCCCAGTGGCTAGAAACCCACATCCTTATCAGTTATTTTATGGGTCGGGTCCCTATCGAATCCATGATTTGAAGCTGGGTTCAAACTGATTATTCACCTGACAAAATAAATTTTTTTGGAATTCAAAACCTAACTAAGGGGTTTTCCTATTCAGGTTTGACAACCTAGAGCATTGTGTTGTCATCCACAAACATGGCCCATTTTATATGTGAAGCTCTCTACTAGAATTTTCTCTGTTGACCTAAGACTTTGTCATTTTGGATAAAACCAAACTCAAAGTCCATGTATGGATAAAATTCCCTAGCTTACCCATGCCTTTTTGGCCTTCCTAGAACAAATGGTTAAACCCATAGGATAATTATCTAATTTGAGACATATTGATTCTTTATCATTTATCCCCAACATCAAGTTTGCATGGAAGTGAACCTCTTTCAAGACCCTCAGGAGACTATTGATATCTAGATATGCAACCCACATTTAAACCAAAGGATTGTGTACATCAATATTCCCAATACCTACTTCTATTTCTAAGCCTCATACCACATGATTAAAGATTGCCCTTTGATGGCTAACTTAAACTCGCCTCCTAAAGTGGTGATAGATGTTAGGAACCCCTCCAAGGAAGCATAATTGATTACTTTTCTTATAAGCAATTAAACACAGAATTATACCAGAATGATTAAGTAACTAGAAACTTGAAACAACAAAGAATTTGAGAGACAATACACAATCTTGTATTAAATACTACTAGAAGAAAATACAATAAAGAAGATGCCACTTCTTCTTCCACCTCAAAGGCTTCCCACACCTCAAGGACTTCTTCCCTCTCTCTCTAGCTCAACCACAACCAACTCAACAACCTGAGTTATTATCCCCTCCTTGAATGCTTCAGCTGATCTCCTTGACCTTACACCTTGTAGATCTCCTTGACCTTGCTTCCTTGCTTCAATGCTTTTACTTGCCTTCTTGATTACAATACATGCCTCATGGGTCTTTAAATAGAATCCCATGCATACAAAAATAGACCTCTAATTACAATAATTAGACACGCAGCTCGAGACTATAATTAGCCCTTAACATGCAAACACTCAGTTCAACTAACTAAATGTTCGTGCAACGAACAGTTTTGAAACACACAGGCGACCGACGTCAGTCCATGTCTGACTGGTGCTGACCGACGTCGATTGACTCCCTGTTGATGCCAATTGCCTTCTGCACTATATGTGACCGATGTCAGTTACACTGCCGATGCCGGTACTTCTGGAACTCAACAACCTCCTCCATGTCTGCAACAGTTGAAGCTTTTAGCTCCACAACCTAACAATCTTCCACTTGGAGATAAACAGTTGCAACTGTACCTGTACCTATACATCATCTAATTTGTTCCCTTGGCTTTGTATCCCTCTTCCAGATCACTCTTAAAGACCAACCACCACAAAACCTGTGATTCTATACCTGTCATCCAAGTCCCCTGCCACATCTGAACTTTCTGACAACTCCCACTGGAGACAAAATCAACCTGTGATCTTCCATGTCTCTTATGCCAAAATAATTTTGCTGCTCCCAAATTCTTCATGACACACCTCTGAACTAACTTTACCTTTAGCTCAGAAACTCCCTGTATATGTAACCCTGCAATAAGTAACACAATACAGTAATAGGATAATGTAGCTAATATTATCCAACCTGATAAAAGAAAAATACAATGGTCAAACCTCCATTGCCCTACAGCCTGCTCAAGATCATATACCCTAGCCTTCTGTCTCACGTGTCCATCCACTCTCTTCTCTAACTTGGGAATCCATTCATCTCTCAGTGCTTTCTTCCAGATGACAACTCCACCAACAAACACCTATTTGGTTTTTCTCCAAGGACTCACACTCCTCATCCATGCCAAGCTCCCACTGTTTCTGGATTCTACTTGCATTGCCTCTACATATCTTCCTGGTTCTTGACCATCAGTAAGCAACAAATAAAATAAAGAAGGTGAACAAGGAATATGAGGTTCACATACCCTTTTTGACCTCCATATGGGCGTTTGAGACTCCTTGACAGCTTGTTGTCCACCCAACATCCGTTTCAGTGATTGATCTTGGCCATCTCCCAGTCTGCACCCGACCGATGTCGGTTCCCTGCACTGACTCTGACTACCGATGTCATTTCCCTGGCCAACACCGGTGTCCCCTCTGTCGATGTTAGTTTTTGTCTGACTGACGTCGAATTTCTCCTGCCTGACTCTACCGACCCTGCTGGTCTGCACATGACCGATGTCGGTATCTGCCTGGCTGACGTCGATGCTATGGGACTGACGTCGGTACCTGTGTTTTCTTGTAAGTGATGACTTCTTTATCCGCGAGCTCATATTGGATCAAAACCCTATCCATACTGCCCTACTCAAAATTATTCAGCCCCTGTGACTGATCTCTGTCCATCATCTCCTTCATAAACACCAAGGCTTCCCTGTTCTTGTCAAAAGCATCAAATTTCCTTTTCCTGCAATGAACTCTATCTATGCCTTCTAAATCTGAACTCATACCTTTTGATTCAAGAACGTCCATTCCCTTCTTATTCATATGACCAAGCCTATTAAGCCACATCTTTGAATCTATAGCTGAAGTAGATAAACCAGAAGTAGAATCAGTAATACAAGTAGATAGATAAAGAGTACCTACTTTCTTATCTCTTGCTAGAACAAGTGCACCCTTGGTAACCTTCCAAGAATACACTGTGAGGGTTATTGTGCATCCCTCATCACCCAACCTTCCTACAGAAACCAAACTCTGCTTCAAGACCGAGACATGCATAACCTCCTTCAACACCCATGTGTTGCCTGTCTGCAATTCCAGTTGCACTTTCCCTTTGCCAACCATTTGACAAGGCATACCATTCCCTAAATAAAGCTCTCCAAAGTCTCCCTGGACATACTCATGGAACAAATCTCTATTTGGGGTTGCATGAAAAGAAGAACCAAAATCTAAAACCCATGATCCTACCTGACTATCCAAAGAAAGTATGAGAGCATCCTGTACCACAATATTTACATCTTTTGCTTCTTCATTACCTTTAGGTTGATTTTCTTTATCCCTCAACCAACACTCTTTCTTTGTGTGTCCTTTCTTTCCACAAAACCAGCAGGTGATACCTCTGGATTCGGATCTCCTTCCCATCTTCGACCTTAATTTCCCTTGCTCGACCTTCTCTCTTTGCCTTCCCCTGCTTTCTGCACTTAGAGCATTCCCTAATGATTCAGTTGTGTTTTTTCTGCGTATTTCTTCATTCAAGATTACACTCACAACATCATCAACTTTTAAGATTTTAGAAGCAGACGTAGAATTACTTACTGCCATAACCAAACTATCCCAACTTTCAAGTAAAAAGCATAAAATTAAGAGAGCCTTTACTTCATCGTGACTGAAGCTAACTGGTTTACCAAACCATGGAAATCACTAAGATGAGTATATACTGATCCACCTTCCTGCATTTGCAAAGTAAATAGTTGCTTCATAAGAAATACCTTATTTGAAGTAGAGGGCTTTTCATATAAATTTGCCAAAGACTTTATCAACTCTTCCGTTGTCTTACACTGTGATAAGTTGGAAATCACAGACGATGCAAGGCTCAACCTTATGGATCCCAGAGCTTTCCGATCAAGAACATTCCATTCTTCATCCTTCATATCTGTGGGCTTGCATGCAACCCCACCCAATGGTAAGTACAAATCTTTTTGATACAGATAATCCTCTATCTGCATCCTCCAATGTTGATTTCTTGCCATTAAACTTCTCCATTCATAGCTTACTTTCTTCTGCCATTGCTGTACTCCCACTCAATCAGAAATTCCTAAGAATGACCTGTAATCCAATAACCTGCTCCCTACAACCTTAGCTCTGAACCAACTGTTAGGAACCCCTTCAAGGAAGCACAATTGATTACTTTTCTTATAAGCAATTAAACACGGAATTATACCAGAATGATTAAGTAACTAGAAACTTGAAACAACAAAGAATTTGAGAGACAATACACAATCTTGTATTAAATACTACTAGAAGAAAATACAATAAAGAAGATGCCACTTTTTCTTCCATCTCAAAGGCTTCCCACACCTCAAGGACTTCTTCCCTCTCTCTCTAGCTCAACCACAACCAACTCAACAACCTGAGTTTTTATCTCCTCTTTGAATGCTTCAGCTGATCTCCTTGACCTTACACCTTGTAGATCACCTTGCTTCCTTGCTTCAATGCTTTTACTTGCCTTCTTGATTACAATACATGCCTCATGGGTCTTTAAATAGAATCCCATGCATACAAAAATAGACCTCTAATTACAATAATTAGACACGCAGCTCGAGACTATAATTGGCCCTTAACATGCAAACACTTTTAACTAACTAACTGTTCATGCAATGACCAGTTCTGGAACACACAGGCGACCAACGTTGCCTGTCTGACTCTGACCGACGTTAGTCAACTCCCTGTCGATGCCAGTTGCCTTCTGCACTGTATGTGACCGACGTTGGTTACACTGCCGACGCCGATACTGAACTCAACAACCTCCTCCATGTCTGCAACACTTGAAGCTTTTAGCTCCACAACCTAACAATAGAGCCCTCCCACCCACAAGTGAGGGTAAATTATGGTTGGCAGTGGTGGGGAGGATAAACAATCCAAATAATCAGAATGAAAAATCCCTTGGCAATATCAAACCCACAGTGCTTGTTAATGCCACTTTTTAAACTTCAACCCCAACCCTGTCATGAAAAATGTTATGTAGGATGTTAATGCCATTCTAAAAACACTAGAGTCTTTTCTCACTAGGTTATCTTTCTATCAAACACAAGATTCACAGGCACCCTCGATTATCATCCTGACTTAAATTGAAGAGAAAAACATCCCTCCTCATGTAAGCAAGTGACTCACCGATCAAGGATTCCCTCTCTTGGCAGTGAGGACAATGAATTTGGTCAGCCTGAGAGGCAGTTTGCTAAGTTAGGGGATTTTACCACAAGCAAACAAGATACCTCTTTGTTAGCAACAACCACTTTGTGAAATTATAGGGCTCAGAGGGAGAAACCATGAACCTTGATAGTTTATAACAAATGTGTTCTCATATAATGTTCATGAACTGATAGACCTAGTACACAAGTTTTTAGTGTGAGATAATTGTTTTTTCAATATGTATTTTGTGCTTGCAGGAAGTTAAAATTATCAATTTTGCATTGCAGATGGGGCAAATGTCATATGGTCCTGTGCTACTTGCCACATGTTTAGACACGAGGTGGGGTAGGGTAGCTTAATCACCTTGATTGATCCACTCTATGCACCTTTTGTGATTGATTGGTGAGTGGACCCACCTAACCATGTTATATGGAAAGTTTTTAGTTTGATGATCAGATCCTCAATATTATCAATCTTTATGCTTCCAACGATTTTCAAAGGATGGCTCTTTAGAGATGGTTGGTAGATTCCCTCCCCTTAGCCCACTAGATTATCTATGTGGATTTTAACATGATTGAATCTACAAAGGACAAAGAATGGGTCATTCTGATGTGGTGGTATGTTGGTGAGAGAGAAGCCTAGTTTTATTTGTATAACAAATTTGGTCTGTTTGACCTGAACCATCATTGTACGAACTCTTTCCCTACAACTTGGTTCACCTAGTCGAAAGGTTTCCAAGGAGTTGAGCGAGTGATAAAAATACTCGATTGATCCCTCCTCTTAGACCAGAATATTTTCTTGATTGTCCATAAATTTGATCAATTGGTGAGTGCTATCATAGATGTCCTCTTTGACCACCAACCCATCCAGTTTACTATGGAATGGATTGTTTCTCCTACCATGGGTTTTAATAAAAAATTATACCTGAACACCTCTCATCTCAGACATCCACAAACTCTTGATCACATTAAAAAGGTTTGGAATCTTCCCCCATTCGACTAGAGATTCTGGGTGGAATGTCTAGTGGGAAGTTTCCATTTCACATACTACCACCTTTCTTCACTTTTTAGAAAATAATTGGATTTTATAAGAAAACAGACTAATGTTGCCACTGTGAGATAATTCACTCACCTTTCCCAAGTGTTAGAGCAGACCCTCTGTATGATACATCACAAAAATAGGTGGCTACTCTCAGATAACAAATAAAACTTGTTGATCTCTATTAGACTTATGGGGCTCAATTACAAGCTCGCCTACATTGGCTCAAAATTGGGGATTGAGTTTCTAAGGAATTTTTGAATAGGCTAAGGGCCCAAAATTATGCAACACAAATAAAAGTTATCAAAGATGTTGGAGATCATTCAACTAACCTCTCAGACATACTTCAAGCTTTTGTTAGCATTGTAAAACAAGTTTTATAGGTCAACCTTCGTTAGAATCTCAAAAGGTGGCTTTGCAAACATGCATGGATGTGGTCCCATGAAAAATATCTCCCACTCAAAAGTTTGCATCTGACCAATTCCTTTCCATTGAAGAGTTGCATCAAGTGCCAATGGTTAAGGCTCAAGATAATGCTCTTGGTGTTAATGGATTTCCTTGTGAGTTATATTAATCTTTCTAGGAATGTGCTGGCCTAATTTGCATAAAGTTTATCTGGAGGCTCTCTCCCAAGGTTCCCTGGACTAGATTATCAAAAAAGTTAACATCAAGTTCATTCTTGAGACCAAGGATCCTAAATCCATATCCAATTAGTAGCCTATTACTCTTCAAAATGTTTCATACAAGATTATTTCTAAAGCCCTAGTCCTCAAGATTAGATCTTTATTTTCCCTAAACATTTAATCTGAACAAACTATGTTTATTCAAGGGCTTTACATCTTAGATAATATCTTGGCTATCTGGGAAGGCATAAAATGGGCTCATACCTTTAAGCAAAAATATTTGTTTATCAAAATTGACTTAGAGAATGACTATGCCAAAATTGAATGGCACTTTAGTTTAGCCATGTTTCAGGGTCTAAGGTTTGGCCCCAGATTCATTCTCTTTGTGAGAACCCTTTATCGGGATGTTTTTTCTTGCATCAATATTTATGGTCATCAATTTGAGAGATTTGGATTGTTTCTCTCTATCAGACAAGGGTGCCCTCTTGCTCCTTATCTCTATGTGTTTGTTATTGAGGAATTTGGTTACTTGTTAAAATACTATACTAGTAGAGGACTTATTAGAGGCATCTCCCTGTCCATGGATCCTCACAATTAGCTTGTTAATAAATACTTTGATAATGATTCTTTTTTACCCTTTAGGAGGATGAATAGGTGGTCCAAAATTCCATGGATTGCCTCAATATTTTTTTCTCTCATTCAGGGTCCAGTATCTAGTGGGCTAAAACTTAGTGTTATAGGTATAGGTATGAGCCTCTTCCCTCTTGGCTCAGTGTCTATTAATTGAATTAGATTAATCATGCTAAATTGTTCAAGCTATCCGATATTCCCTTTGCCTTTCAAGCTTCTCCGATGGACCTATGGAATTATCTTATCCTCAAATTTTAGAAAAGGTTATCCTATTAGATACTAAACCTCTCTCTTTGGCTAGAACATTTCAAATATGTTCCAAAGTTATCATGGCTACTCATGTGTAATACTCCTCTTGCTAGGCTCCCTCAAAAGTAGCCTACAAGAATCTTGAAAAATTGCTTAGGGACTTTATGTCAGCTAACTTTGAAGGCAATAAAGGCTTTCATCAACTTGCCTAAGATAGTTATTGCCAACCTAGAGAGGTTGGAGGCCTTGGCTTGATTGACATAGGTAAATAAAGCTCTACCCATTGTGATAAGTGGATTATTAGAGCTATTAAAGGACATGAGGCCTAGAGAGTTCTTCTTAGGAATTGCATCTCTTCAAGGGCTATTCGGGGCTAAAAGATTTAGAGGAATCTAGGTTTCAAAATCTACATGTCACCCCAACCTCTGTTAAAATCACTGGGACATTTATTGTCAAAAGCATATGGAAAAATTAGGAGTCTATCAAACCCTGGTTGATTAGGAAGGGTGATGGGTTCAAATCTGGCTTATCTATCAATTCTCATTCTCTACATGGTGATCACCTGCTATCACTATTAATGAATGACCTTTGGTAGAAGCTCTGAGCATTAAATCCCTAAGGTTGTACCATCATGACATTAAAACTTTGAGGGATATTTTTGACAAATGCACCATATCTTGGCTCACATGGGAGGTCCTCAAGGATAAGTTCAAGTTAAATTCCTAGGATTTTGAATCAATCTCTAAAATTTAGATGGTTGTGTCAGACTATGATTTTCACAAAATTGGTCTCACTAAATCTCTTCGGTGGTAGAAGAATTGAAACCGGTCTACTTCCACATCCATGATTTGGTACAAACTCTAGCTTGGTTATTAGTGGATCTCCATGACCACTCCTCCTTGGGAGATGCTCAACAAGCATTGGCATCTTTGTAGCCCAAATTTTATTTGGACTAGGAGATTTATGACTATGTGTGCTGCCATTGTTGAGCTCAAGAAATTCATTTTTACCTAGTGCTTTCTTTATCAAGGCCTCCCTGTAGGTGAAAGATTGTTTCATATGGGGATTGTTCCTCCCATATGTTCTGCTTGTGGTCAAACTAAGTCCCTTAAACACATTTTCTAGTTTTATGTCAGGGCTCAAGATGCTTGGAATTGGATCCACTCATTCTTCCAACCCTATAGGCCTGAACCTTTCTCTTGGCACCTCATTCTTCTTGGGGATTATGTGGCCCTACTTGCAAATTTGGCATATTTTCTACATTAATTTTTTTTTTTGCTATGGAAAGATAGAAATGTTGCTACTTTTAATAAATAAGCTTTTTCTAGAGAATTCTCTATTTCTAATCGAATCTTTATGATATTTAATGTTATGCTTTAGATCTAAGTGTAAGATGAGAAAGTGGAAATGGAGGTTTGACATCTCCACTCTTTCCTTGACCATTGGGGTTATGCTCCTTCCATTGTCAGCAAAATTCTAGTGTAGGATCCCCAACAGAGTGGGCATTGCAGAGACCAAGAGTGGAGAGGACGTGGTCTAGTCTAGAGTCACTCTACCTTACCCCTTCCTCATCCCAGGTGGGGCTTCTCTCCCTCCAGTAGATTTGAAGGTCGATCATCGCCCACTATTAGTCATGTTGGGGTTGCCCCACCCCAAGATAAGTTTTCCAAATTAGATCTTGCTATATCCCCCCGTCGTGATTAGAATGAAGAAGAATAAGATTAAAAAAATAAGAGGATAAATGGACCATACCTGACACCTCCCCCCTATGGGGGAAGTCAGGGAGATATACTCTTTTATTGCCACCTTTGCGGGTTTGATGGCTCCAATTACTTAATGTTAGTATTTTTATATTATACCATGTTAATGTTAGCCTAATTGAATAGTTTTTTTGGTTCTTGAATTGTCTGATGTGTTATAACATCAGAATGTACCTTTATACCATCTTTTTTTAATCGTACTTATATCATATTTATTCTATTAATACAATACAAATTTCAATTAAAAATAAAATAAACTTTTAATACTAATAAATTAATCTGTAAACATAAATTACAAAAATAAAAAATAATATATATATATATATATATATATATATATATATATATATATATATATATATATATATAAACATCAAATGTTTAATTAAATAAAAAGAACTAAAATAAAAATAAAAACAACATTTATTTATTTTTAAAAAATTTAGGGAAAACTCAAGGTCTTCTTATGTACCCTTGATTTTGTTTAAATTGATTTTGTTAATTTGCGTTTCTTTTTAAAAATACCCTACACTAAGGTCGGATAAAATATGCACCCTTGATTTATTTAATTGAATTGAGTATAATATTGAGTTTATTAAGGTTTAAATATTAAAGATGTCTTTATCCCAATCATTTGACTGTATCTTTAAAAATAAATTGATGTATACGTTTTCATCTTAATATATTAAGACATTTACATATTATATTGAAAATTAAACTCTTGTCCATGTAAAGAAATTAATTACTTACAATACATGTAAAATATTATTATAATATTTAATTAAGGTGCACTTACAAGTGTCATGGAGGTTGCCTTGAAATTTTGATTTAGTTGGAGAAGATTGTTAGGTCATACGAAATGTTCTTGCTATGTGTTAATAGTGGAAAGCTTATTCCATTAGTGTTTGTAACTTTAATTTTTTTTTTTTTTTTTTTTTTTTTTTTTTTTTTTTTGGTTGGGTTTATTTGAATAATTTTGTTTTTCACATCTATTTTGTATGTTGCAATTTATGTATTTAAAATACTTGAAATTTTGGTCTATAACATCAAGGATAATAGATCGAAGAATTACATTATGGATTAGGTGGTTAATGTCTATTAACTAATCTTTTTAACAATTAGACCCCGTATAGTACAACAATGAAATTATTGGGAATCTTGCAATAATAAAATATTCTTTTCATGCAACAACAATATACTCAATATTAAGTTTCTAATAGATCTGCTTGTGTCTCCAAATGCACTAAAACACTTACTTATAGATGACATTAAATTCAAATTTGATAATATCAGCATGTGTGTTGACTTCTAATGACTATAAACAAGAAAAGTGGAAAGGGATAAATGGTCCATCTAGTTAAATGAGAGGAGAGAGAAATATTTCCAAGTTCATACAATATAGACCTAACAAACTCAAGAGGATTAGAGGCATAATATTATAAGATGGTCATTGTCTTAGGGAGCTAAGAAGGGGGTTTTAGGTTTTAAAAGTTGACCAAAGTACCAACACTGCTCAATTTGAACCCAAATTAACTATAAATATACAAGTTTTTAAACTAGCATAAATTAACATGAAATAAAGACCATAAGACCATTTTAAGATACTACATTTTACTCCACTTTGAGGTGCATACTTAGGCACAAAATAGATGGTGTATGCAAGCACTTCAAAGGTTAACATATAAAGGATACTATTGATTTGCATCTTTAACAATGAAAATGATAAGTCTTAAAAACTTCAAAACCACTTTATTACATAGACACAAGTGGGTGTAAAGTAATAAATGTTAGATATATACACTGATTACAACAAGATACCTCTTTTGTCATTAGTATGTACTAGAAGTCCCATGGAATCATCATACTTTCGAAAGAGATATGTTGGTTGATTCTGTTTGAAACCATGTATATCCTCAAGTAATAGACCTCCATGTCTTAAAGTATATTTAATGACGGGACTTCAATCCCACAATCGTTATGAGTATTATTTGTGTTGAGAAATAAAATGGTCAATGATGAAAAGTAAAATATGGTTTCCCTCTCAAGATAAGGATGTAACACGTGAAGCATAACGAGACTCATGCCTCGAGAAAATATTAAAAAATTCCTACAAGGCAATGTTATAAACATCACCAATAGTATATTTTTTCCCATGTGGGATCAAGATATAGGCCAAGTGAATTCATTGTAACATAGTATATAGTCATTGGCAATATCATTTGATAATATAGTACCCAAATATGTATCGTTTGAGAGCATGTACTAAGATATTTTACCCCACATAGGATCATAATATAGAAATTATAGCACATAAATCATTGGATCTGTTATAATAATTTGTCATTAGTCAGCATAGATATAGCAATGAATATCATAATTAGTGGGGTCTTGCCCCATTAACTACCTCTAGTCACATAATGGAGGAAAAAATCATGACTAATTCATGATAAGAATCATGGAAACACAACAATATGATTAGCCAAGTAAAATATGATGAATAACATGGAAGGCATCTCAGACACTATACAACGGATGATACATATCAACATAGTGAACATGACAAGGCACATGGGTAGAAAATAGGGCACTAGATGACACATCATACATATGACAATGCACATACAAATCATATATGGCACTAGAAATCACACCAAGCACATTATAAACATGATGAATTAAGCATGATTCATAACCAACATGAAATAACATGACAACGGTCATAGAGAACATAAAAATCACATGATGACATTGAACATAATAAGGTTTATGTGAGTAACAAAGACATAGGCATAATGCACATGTGCATAACTTCTATGAATTATAATAAGAACATATCAGAAATAAAAACATTGGACCATACAAAGTCTGGGTGTTGATCATGTTATAAGTAGCATCATAGAATACATTGTATCATATCAATAGTAAATGTCTTGGGTTGGAATAGTTTTGCATCATAAATAAAGTGTTAGAAATAGAATGCTAGGGTAAGTGTAGAAAGTTGGGGGACAAAAAGGGGTTTCCCCATGGACATATTTTTTCTGAAAATTAAGAAAACTCAAATTTTATAGCTTATTTGAGATGGTTATGCTCAAAATTTGAAGATGGTATTCTAACATTAATTGTATAATTTCGAGTCTAGTTTCTAAAACACTCATTTTTTTAAAAAATAGTTAAGTATAAGTAGGTCAAACATCTAAAATTTTAAGAACCCCTGTCTTGTTTAGGAAAATAAAGTAGATAACCAATCGTGTAGCCCCTCGTTTTTTGAGCATCATTTAATATTTTTTGATACCCTTCATTATAAGTTTAAATAAAATTATCTAGTTTGTGACTATATTTTTTTAAAAAATCAATGAATATTTTTTAATTAATTTTACAAGTAAATATATCCTAAAAACTGATAAAAAATGGATAGTCAGTTGTGTGTCCCCCTAACTACCTAAAAAAAAGTTTCTTTTTGAATGCTTATAGAATTAGTCTTAGTTGGTGGCCATATACTTTTATTTGCATTTGGATCAATGAAAAAAGAAACATAAACACATATAGACATGTATATTTGTTGCATGAAATTGCCTAACAAAGCATAATTATAAATCAACATATATGGAAACCCTAAAATAGTCCAAAAATTAAAAAATGTATATATTTGGAAAAAGGAGAGCATGCTCACCATTATAGAATAATTTTATGAATTGTCACTTTGAAATTCATAGTGTTTTTGGAGATGTAAATTGAATTTTCTTATTTTATGTCAACAAACCTAGATTCACTTATGTGTCTACTAGTCCTAGCATTTAGCTTAGGAAGCCAAGCCATTTTCGAGCCAAAATGCATGGTTTTTGAATTCTAACATATCATAGCGCATATGCATAATAACACGTATATGTTATATCATGCACATGTTACGTTGACATAGCACAAAAAAACAAAATGGGTCTATATATACGTGTTTATATTTATCTATCTATATATTCATTCATAAATTATATATTTTTATTTTAAAGTGGAATGTGTCAATATATACACGACCACAAAAAGGACGTAATGGATATAGTGCTGCAATTTTAGTGAGTTTGCAACCACAATTGTAATTTTGACTATATAGAATATGATTTAGGGTTCAACAAGGCCCAATTTCATTACCAAATGTATGAAATAGTCAATTATTTCAATGTTAGAGGCAATTAGGGCCATTTTTAACCCCTTGAATGTAAATGTGTGTATAGGATGTGATTTGAGGCTAAATTAGTTTACATTTCCTAACATATTGAGTGAATGAGTGAATTGGTGCAATCTATGATGTAATTTGAATGAAATTGAGCCTTGTGAACCTAATTTTAACTATAAAAGATGTAATTTTGCGCTGTTGACCCCACTTTCATAATAAAATAAACCAAATAGTCCATTGGTTGAATTAAAAGTAAATTGGGGCTAATTTGAGCCCCTTCAACCTAAATGTGACTAAAAAATGTGATTTGAGGCTTAATTGGCTCCAATTTCATTAGATAATGAAGCAAACAATCATTTGGTTCAATGACAAATACAAGTTTGATATGTATAGGATATGGTTTCAGGCTTAGTAAACTCCAATGTCATCATATAATGAATGAAATAGTCAATTGGTTCAATTGTGGAGGTAATTTGGGTTAATATGAGCCCCTTGAACCTAATTACGACTATATAATGTGAATTTAGACTAAATTAACTTTGATTTTATCATAGATTGAGTGAATTAGTCAAATGGTGCAATCACTAACATGATATTTAAAAAATTGAGCCACATGAACCTAATTTCAATTGTATATGATGTGATTTGGAGTGAAATTGACCCTAATGTCATCATTTAAAGAACCAAATAATTGATTCATTCAATCAAAGAGGCATTTTTGGCCAATTTGAACCCCTTTAACCTAACTATAAGAGCAGGATGTGATTTGGGCCAAATTAAGCCACATGAACCTAATTTATAGCTCAATCAATTATATAGGATGAAACATGTGCTTTAATCGACCCAAATTTTATCACAGATGTAAACATAAAGCTAATTAGGGCCAATATAAACCCGTTGAACCCAACTGTGAGAATAGGATGTGATTTGGGGCTAAATTATCTCATATCTCCTAACATATTGACCTAATTAGTCAATTTTTACAACCTTAAACCCAAATTTTATCATAAATACAAACATGAAGATAACTAGAGCCAAAATCCATTGAACCAAATTGTGAGTCTAGGATGTGATTTGGGACTAGAAATTAGCTCATATTTTCTAACATATTTAACCAATTAGTTAATTGTTTTAATCAGTGATGCAAGTTGGAAGAAATTGAACCCCATAAACCTAATTTTGACTATATAGGATCTAATTTGGGGTCAATCATCCCCAATATCATAACAAAATAAACCAAATAGTCCACCAATTCAATCACGAGAGAAATTAGGTCCAATTTGAGCCCCTTCAACCTAACTACAAGAGCATGACATGATGTGGGCTAAATAAGCTCTGATTTTGTCATGAATTGATCTAATTAGTGAATTGGTTTAATTATAGACATGATTTGGGCCAAATTAATCCTCATTAACTTAATTTATGGTCAATCGGTTATATAGGATGCAACATATGGCTTAATCAACCCTAATATTATCACAAATGCAAATAGGGCCAATTTGAACCTAACTTCAAGTCTAGGATGTGATTTGGGGCTAAATTAGCTCATATTTCCTGACATATTGACCCAATTATTTGATTATTAAAATCAATGATGCATTTTGGACAAAATTAGATCTCTTTAACCTAATTTTGACTATATAGGATGTAATTTAGGGGTCAATCGACCCTACTCTCATAACACCCTAAATCAGATAGTCTATCAATTCAATCATGAATGAAATTAGGGCTAATTTGAGCCCCTTGAACTTAACTACAAGAGAAGGACATGATTTGGAGTTAAATTAGATTTGATTCTGTCACATGAATTGATCTAATTAGTCAATTGGTGTAATTATGGAATGATTTGGGCCAATTGAGCCACATAAACCTAATTTTGAATATATAGGATGTAATTTGGGGGTCAAGCAATCCCATTGTCACAACACCTTAAATCGAATAGTCCACCAATTCAATCTTAAATAAAAATTGGGCCAATTTGAGCCCTTTCAACCTAATTATGACTATATAAAGTGATATGAGGCTCAATTGGACCCAATTTTATCACAAATTCAATCACAAAGGTAATTAGGTGCAATTTGAACCTATTGAACCAAACTGAAAGTATATAATGTTACTTGGGGCTAATTGAGTCAAATTTAAGTTGTATAAGATGTGATTTGAACATCAATCAAGAGGCAGTTGCATCCCATAATATTCTAATGACATTCATTAATTATATGATATATAGTTATGTAAATATAATGTGTACATGTTATATAATGTATGTGCTATAGCACATATGCATTATGTTCACAATAGTAAAAACTCTTCTTTCAATGACTATTTTTAACCTCAGTCAAGAATTGTGTCCCCACTTACATTCTTTGCATCAAATTGCAGCCTAAGTCAAGAACAAAAGTTATCAAGTTGTTTTTTGGACCCCACCTTCAAAAGCTATCAAGTTATTTTTTTGGACACGTGTCATGTTTTTCTATTCATGGGTAATGGATCTCATTCAAAGAAGAGGAATAACATAAAGAAAAAAAAACCAAAGCAATTATAAGTGTTGAAAGAAAAATAAAAAGTACAAATGTAATAATTTTACTCAATACAATGTACAAACACTATCCCTAATGAACCAAATGTCATAGATAATGATGAAATTGATAATGATGAATTGAATAATGATAATGAATGTTTACTTAAAATTCCAAATTATGTTGCAAGTCTATATTCAAAGTATGAAGTTTTATATTTTGTTAATGATGAATCTATGCATGATAAGTTACCCCCTAACAATGAACAAAATTACATGGAAAGTAATAATGAAGAAAATCCTATTGAAACACTAAAAAATGAAAGTAAAAATGAAGAAACTAGTAGTGAATGTAATGTAATGGAAACACCCTCTCAGTAAATTCCACCATTAATAACACTTCCAAGGATTTTTCATATAAAAGGCAAATACTTTATTGAATTTGATGATTTTTTTTTTAAACCAATGCATAACAAAATGTCTGACCACCATTCAAGAAGACTAGCTGAAAGAATTCGAAATAATTTCTTTAAAAAAATAGAATTTGATAATTTCCACTCTAGGACTAATAAAATCTAACATGGATGGTGAAGATAAAGAAATTATTGAAAATCTACATGATGAATATCATACTGTAAGCATGAAAACGTGCAATAAAGAGTAATATTTCCCAACATATAATTGCAACTTGTGTAGTAAATGGTCAAATAGGAGAAAACACTTGATTTCAAAAACTAGCTGAACACTGACCATAAATATAAAAATAATATTAAAATCAATTGGAATATGGAAAAGACTTAATGATGTCAATACCAATGAGCTTTGGCCATTCTCTTGTAGACTTATAGGAAAGGACAAGCCTAAGTTGATGCTCTCAAAGATTTAATTGCACAATTTTAGAAAGATAATACAAGAGTTTCATCCAATACAAGAGATGTAGTAAAAATAAGAGTTGGTTCTCCTAACCATGAACCATGTCCAAAATATTTCTTGAATATGACCTAAAAATAATTGTACTTAAGTTTTTCCAAAACCATCCACAAATTTATATTAGTCAAATATATTTTGATATGGCCAAACCATTTTATGTAAAAATAAATCACACACACACTTGTTATAGGCAACATATTAAATTTTCAATGCATTATAATATTTTTCATTGTATATGTTGTACTTTACATAATGGAAAAATTTTATAGGAGTGTCAAACCCTTTAACACTCTTGTTAATTATGGTTTTCTCTTGAGAGGTAACTTAGTATTGTGCATTCTTATTTTTTCTCACACTTTTATGCTATGTCATTGATGATTATTCTTGAGTTAAAATCCTTCATGGGATTAGAGCTATGGTCATCTTATTGACATTTTTTTGAAGAGTGTGTAGATTTTTAAAGAGATTTCATAGATTTTTTTTACAAAAGATTTAACCCTAACTATTAATTAAAATCTATTTCTCTCTCCTTGCCTACATTTAGTGGTCTCTAACTCATTTTTGCAAGTTTGTTGAAGGCCCAGTTTCCTTCTTTGACATCCTTAAGAGGCACTCCAAGTATTTGTTTTTGTATGCACAATTTAGCTCTTTAGTTTTTTAAAAAATCAATTTTTGTAGTAATACTCTAACACCAATATTTTTAGTGCTCCTTTTTTTTCTAAACATTTCATCTTTACCTTTTTAATATTACTAGTTTCTTGCAATCATTTTCTTTTCTCAATAAATTCAATCACCATAAAATAGTTCTACATGCTTGAAAATATATATATATATATATATATATATATATATTTTTTTTTTTTTTTTTCTTTTCTTCTCAAGCCTTAATTTTTTTGTTTGACTTATTTCTCACAAAGAGAGAGAATCCTAATCAGATTTTTCTTTGTATGTAAAGGAGGTCGATGCCCCAAGGAATCAATTTGTAGGCCTCTCCCAAGTCATCAACCTTATTCTTTCCTTCCCCTAGGCCATGATCCCTACACTTTACCAGTGTTATGTTGTTGTCTAATATTACTTTTTCATTTCAAAATTTCAAGGTGCAATTGTTGGGCATTTTTTTTTCAAAATAACATATATCATTATTTTTTTGCCCTACTTGGCGTCTTTTTGGCAGCTTTGGAGGTGTCAGTTTTACCTTCAGAGCAGTGTCACCAGCTTAATTCATTGCATTGCCACTCTTGTTTCCTCAAGTTCTTTGCACCATTTGTCTTCAGGTAAGCACTTTTATTCATTTAATATGTTTTTTTTCAGTTTTTTGAAATGTTGTATTTTTTGATAAGTGCATGAGTTTATATGAGTAAATTGTCATTTTCCTTTTTGGCCAGTTCATATCATTGAATAATCAATCCTGGGCATTTCAATTTTTTAACAAAAACAAATTTTAATATTTTCTTTTATATAATCTTCTTCAGGTAAGCAAAGTCGCCCTCCTCTTATTTCTAACAAATAAATTTTAAAAAAACTTTTAATTATTTAGTTAAGGCCATATGCCCTCTCTACAAAGAGTGTTTTACATTTTCCAAATTACACTTTGCATTTTTATAAATGTGTTCTGCATTTGAGAGTCCATTTTTTTTAACAGGGAAAATAAAAAGAACAAATCTTCTTGTCTTAGTATTTTTCTGATAACTTTAGTTTAGTTTTTTAAACTCACACTTTATCAGTTTAGTTAAAACTCACTTTGAATCTAAAAATCTAAGTGGGATTTATTTTTAATAGTGTATGAGTTTAACTAATTAAATTAAAAAAAACTAACCACTCAAATCAATTCATCGGCTTGATTTTGTCTCAAGAAATTTTTTTTAATACTTTATCATAAGAGTAATACGTGTTCTTTTTTTAATAATTTTTTTAGTTGATACTATCTTTTATGTATCAACTTGGCAAGTTTATTGCAATTTTCTATCTTTTTTTCAGCTCTCATTTATTACTAGCTATCTCTTTTGCACTCTAACAAAGTCGTTCCTTTGGTTTCTTGCCCTTCCTACACCTTTTTTATCTAAATGATTTTTTATCTATTCATTTTCCAGTCATTGGATAAGATTTCAAGGTACAATGACTCAATTGTTTTCTAAATTTAAACTCATGTCTACCAATTATCATTTATGTAAATTACATATGCAATATATTTTTACTTTCAAACATTTGGTGCATGTAGTAGACAACACGAACCTTCAACCAGATACAAAAGACTACTTCCATCAAAATTTAAGAGAAATGACAAGCAAAAAATGACGAGGCCTTAGGATTAATCGGCATGACCATGACCCCTAAATTGCATGTCCATATTGATGGTTATTTTCTTGTCTCCACAGCTTGGTTTAAACTTAAATCTGTTTATGACATTGTGAATGAATTTCATAAAATTTAAATTCAGGATCAATTCTCTGATTTAAAATATAATGACTTCAAAACTATAGATGATTTATTGATAAAAGTCCATTATTTATATTTTTAATTCGTTGGTTTAAGCATAATATTTTTAGATTTAAATTTGATTCATAATATCATGAAAAAGTGTTTGCCTTAACATTTTCAATAATTTATTATTAATATTCATTCGCAACTAGTTTTTTCTACTTTATCTGCTTTATTGAAGTTTGAATTATTTTAAACTTTATTGTGTTAAGAAAAATAAAAGTTGTTTTAATTTGGTAGTCTTAAGACTAATGAACGTATTTTTTTTTCAAAAACGACAACATAAGAATGAAAAAGAACATGCTAAGTCTAATAATACACATAAAAAGAAAGATCTAAAATTTAACTCTAAACCTAAATAAAAGTCAAAGTGTAATTATTGTGACAAAAACACTCATGATGAAGATCAATGCTTTAAAAATAAACGTGATATCAAAAGTGGAAAGCTTAAGGTCAATGACAATGGTAGCATTAGTAATAATAAAACTCAAGCAAAATAAAAGTCTAAACGAGAACTACTTTTACTTATGCTTTGTGTATTTCTTCTATTGAATAGATTGTTGATTTTGGTGCTACTCAATATATGACATCTAATGCTCACTTATTTACTTCTTTAGAACCAGATCTTTCTAACAATCATTTAAGTATTGTAAATCATTCTTCTTACAATGTTTAAGCCATAAGAAATATTAAAATCCATAATAGTGAATTGCATGATGTCTTGCTTGTTCCTTATTTAAGATTGAATTTACTTTTCATATCTCAATTATGCAAACATGACTATAAAGTAGAATTTATTAATGATACTTGTTATGTTAAATCTACTAAGCAAGATTTTCAAGTAGTTGCTATTACTTTTCTGGACAATGATAATTTGTTCAAATTTATTGGATTCTCTTCTTCCTCTTCTTCTCATGATTTTCTTGTTTCTAATGATGCTAACTTGTGGTATGAAATATTAAGACATATCAATTACTAAATTATTGCACTTATAAACAAACTTAATATGGTACAAGGTTTGCCTGAAATTTCTTTCACTACTACTTGTAATGGTTGTATGGCTAGTAAAATTCATAAAAAAACTTTTCTTAAAAATCACTCTTGACATGCTACTGAAAAACTTCATTTAGTTCATAGTGATATTTTAGGCTCTATGCAAACTCCTTATATTAATGGCACTAATTATGCTTTAAATTTTTTTGACGATTGTTCTAGACGAGTATGGATGTATATCCTAAAAAAAAAGATCAAATGTTATATACTTTTATTAAATTTCTCGCATTTGTTGAAAAATAATCTCATTGTTCTTTACACATATTATGCATTGATAATGGTACATAATAAGTTAACAATGATTTTCTTGCATATTGTAACAAACATGGAATTAATCATGAGAAACCTATTTCCTACACACCTGAGCAAAATGGTGTTGTTAAACGTAAACATAAAATTATCACTGAAATGGCTGGGTGTATGTTGTCTGCTAAAAAAATGTATTATAAATTTTAGGATAAAGCCATGTATTATGTCATATACCTGATAAATAGGACTCCCACTAAAGTTGTTTTAAATATTACACTTGAAGAAGCTTGGAGTGGTAGAAAACCTAATTTAAAATATTTATGTGTTTTTGATTATGATGCATTTGTTCATATTCTAATTAAAAAAATATAAAAAATTAAATTCTAAAGTAGATACTTTTATATTTTTTGGTTATGATGAATCATATAAAGTTTATAAGGTGTATGATTATCAAACTAAAAAAATCAAGATTAAAAGAGAAGTTAACATTAATGAAACTAGTGTACTTGATTATGCTTCCAATTTTAATTCTCTTGATATAGTTTTTGTCTCTTTTTTTTTTAAAATTATTGATGATCATAATGATTTTTTGCATAATGATGTTGTTCCTCCGATTCCTTCTCCTTCTTCTAGTCTTGTTCCACCTAAATATATGCCTAAGTGGGCCAAGACTACTATAGAAGATTCTAGAATTCATGTAGATCTTAATGATACTTGTAGAACTAGTCAATAATTTTGTAATTATACTTTGATGTGTAAATTTATGCACAATAATGATCTTCAAACTCTAAAACAAGCTCAAGGTCACCCTCATTGAAAAAAATCAATGCATGATGAATACAACTTTTTGATTTCTAATAACACTTAGGACTTAGTCCCACTACCTAAAAGAGATCACTTGATAAGTTGTAAATGGTTGTTTAAAACTAAGTTCAATTCTGATAATCAAATTCAAAAATATAAATCTAGACTAGTTGCTAGAGGATTTTCTCAAAATGAAAGAATTGACTATAATTAAACTTTTGCTCATATTGCTAAGATGCATATAATTAAAGTTGTTTTAGCTTTAATTACTCACATTATTACCTTGTTTATCAAATAGATGTTAAGAGTATTTTCTTTAATGGTGACTTGCATGAAGAAATGTATGTCTCAACCACCTGGTTTTATTAATCAAGGTAATTAACATCTTGTATGCAAGTTAAACAAAGCTATTTATGATTGAAAACAATCTCCTAGAGAATGATACTCTAAAATCTATCTTTTTTTATAACTCAAGGCTTTCCTTGTAGTTCTAACGATCTTAATTTTTTTAATCAAAAATACTCCAAATGACATAGTTATCATTGCTTTGAATGTTTATGACTAAATCATAACTGGAAGTAATAGTTCAATGATTTCTTGCACTAAAAATGATTTGAATAATATATTTGAAATGACTAATTTCGGTCTCCTACATTACTTTTTAGGCATTCAAGTTTGACAAGAAAAAGATAACATCTCTATTTCTCAATCTAAATATGCATATGATTTATTATCTAGGTTTAATATGTTAGATTGAAAACATGTTGCTACTCATGAACTTGGTGTTAAATTACTTAAAGACATGAAAATAGAAACTGTTGATCCAACCGTATATAGGCAAACAGTTGGTAGTCTGAATTATCTTAATCATACTCATTCTAATATTATCTTTTCTGTTGGATTGATTTCTCTCTTTATGTCTAAACCTCAAGTTACTCATTTTAAAGCTACTAAAAAAATTCTTCGTTATATTAAAGGTATTCTAAATTTGGCATCGAGTATACTTTGAATATAATTTTTTTGGTAGGTTATTCAGATACTGATTGGGTTGGTGATCCTAATGATCGTAGATCCATTAGTGGTTCTTGCTTATTTTTGGGTTCTAGTACCATTTCATGGAATAGTAAAAATTAAACTAATGTATCTTTATTTTCCAAAAAAACTGAGTATAAAGCTTGTAATCATGCTACAAAGAAAGTTATTTGGCTACTCTGATTTTTTGTGATAATCAAAGTGCCATTACCTTAGCAAAAAATCTAATTTTTTATACAATTTTCAAGCACATTGATATAAAACATCACTTTCAATGCAAATTTCTTGAATACAATCACATTCTTCTCTCTTTCTATCCTACTAAAGAACAAAACACTGATATCTTTATTAAGCCACTATATAAAGACAAGTTTGTTTGTTTTTGTAACAAGTTAGGATTGAAAGAAGTTTTCATCAAGAGAAAGAGTTAGTGATGTTTCCTTCTTTATTATGTATTTGTAAACTCCTAAATAAAGTTTAAGGGGAAGTGTTAAAATTACCATTTATTTAAGATAATTGAATTTATCCTAAACTTCTTTTTCATATGTGAAGAATTTATATTTATGTAAATTATAAATTCACATAAATTCAGATTCTATGAGGTGTCTCTCATCCTTTTGTGTTCCTTTAAGATTTAAAAGTTACTTGTATGAGTAACTTATTCTCCTACAAAGCACACACCTTTTAATTTTTAGTAGATTACGACACGAGTGACACACACTTAGGGGGCTTGTAAGGTCACAATGGGATTCTATGTAACTCTCATTTCTCTCTATCTCTATAAAATAGCTCTTCTTTTTTTCTTTTCTTAATTAAAAATAATATATCTCTATTTTTTTTCTTGATTCAATCTTGTACTTGTGGATATTTTGGTTGCAATCCTTCTAATAAGATCATGTGGGTTTTGTTAAGTGTGAAGCTTGATTGTCTTCTAAGATTAGAGGTTAAATTTTTGATGTTATTTTAGTCGGGTTTGGATCCCATTCTTTGATCCCTCATGGTGTGGGGGGTTGCAAGGAGGGATTGCCTTGTTAAATTGTAATTTTGTGGTCAATTTGGATCATTGATTAAAAGTTTCTAGATCTGATGATAGAGGTTATATTTAGGTATCTTTACCTTCAAATATATTGATATATGGTTGATATGTATGATTTTAATTTATAATGAAATATTGTACATAGAGAGGAGACAAAAAAGGTAGAGAGGCGTAACAAGATTTGTTACAAGATTTTGTTTCTCCCTTGTATTTTTAGAAATAATATATTGGATAAGTTTGGTGGATGTAGCCTATATTGATTTAACCAAGTTAAATTTGACGTCTCTTATTATGTGTTTGTTTATATTTATTCTATAAATATTTGATTAATTTGTTTCATAGTTTCTCTTGTATGTTATTTGGAGATAGATCTAAGTTTTAATTTATCCTAACAGGTTTTTCTCTAATACGTTAAGTTTCATACTTTAAAACTCTTGTCACTTATGGTTTTCTCTTGAGAGGTAACTTAGTATCGTGCATTCTTATTTTTATCACACTTTCGTGCTATGTCATTGATGATTATTCTTTGTTTAAAATCTTTCAATTTTGCCAAAATCAACAAAAAAAATTATTTCAACCATTTTTTGTGAAAGACCATATGGACAATTTTTTTATAACAAAGCATGTTTGGATGTAAATTGTAGCATTTATGGTGGATTTCCAAAATTAAAAAATTATATCCATGAGGAGAGAACAAGTGCAATTTCACATGAAATAGCTGGTTTGAAAAAATATAAATTTGTGACATCAATTAAATGATGGCAAAGATTCTAAAAGGTGTGATTTTGTTACAAAACAAATACTTTTTTTAAAATTTATGATCAAATTCAGGGAGGAATACAGAGCTAGATGGTTGGATAAACATTTCAAGATAAGCAAGTACAAATTTCCACTTGGTTATATTATTTCAGTAGTCAAATTTGCTAATAATTACACATTCAAACCACAAATAGAAGTTCAATCATAGTATTACAACTTAATACAAGTTTTCATAGTCATGCATATAACATTCATACATGCACCTGCTAGTATAGAGTAAGATAAAAAAAAATATTAAAGGCTTACCATTTATATGTTAATGATGATCGATCACATTGGATAGAGTATGTGTAAGGTTGTTTTGAGATTTTTTATGAAAGTTCACTGAGAGAAACATTACTTTCAATTAGCACTATATTTAGTCAGACAATTACACATCACAATTCAAGAAGCATGGATATTTTACTGGTTGAGTAGGAAGCATGTTACCATTGGTGTAGAACATATTTTGAGTTTCACTAAGTCTAGTCATGAAAAATGGGAGTATAACGGTGCTAAAGCCTATATAAAAAGAGTCGTTACAAGAAAGTACTTAAAGTTTGAAAATAACATTATTTTAACTAATGCAAAAACTATTATTGATTGGTGTAGTGAAAAAAAGTGATAGGACCCGGAAGCACAATTGATTACCTTTGTATAAGCAACTAAATGCAGAATTTAACCAGAATGCATAAGTAACTAGAATTCAAAAATAACACAGAATATGATAGACAATACCCAAATGTATTAATACTCTTCCAGAAAGAAATTACAATGAAGAGACGCCACACTCTTCCATACCTTACAGGCTTCCCACACCAAGTGTATAGTAATTCACCTTCAAGAGTTCACTCTCTCAATTACGGTCCCAACACACAACTCAAACACATAATTGGTGTTCACCTCCAACCAATCAGTATCACTAATACCAGTACCACCAGTCAGTATCACTACTGCTAGTACACAAGTACTCCACGTACTCCACGATCGACTATACACACATACTCCAAGTACACAACGTACTCCAAGTAGATCTCACATGATCTTACTACCTGTTGTGTTGTTGACCTCCTTGATCTTGATGCCATTTGCAAATCAACTTGGTTATGCAACACCTACAAACCTAGACCATGCACACACACACACACACACCTGCAGATCAACTGATCTTACTTACTCAGATAGAACCCTTATCCTTGCCTCACCAAGTCTTTATGATTCTACCATATCAGCACCCCTATGGATCTTCTACCAGACCTTGCAACAACCTACAGATCTACCTGATCATACACACTTGGCACTGTGGCACTAAGAGAAACACACCTTGCTCTCTTCACTCTGAAGGAGCTAACCTTGCTCTTACTCAACTATCACACTTTACAATACAGCCCATGAGTCTATTATATATATCCCATGCAAACAATAATTAGACATCCAATTACAATAATTAGATCTACAGCTCAAGACTAAAATTAGTCTTTACATGCAAACAACCCATTCAACTAACTAACTGTTCGTCAACAACCAGTTCTGAAATGCATAGGCGACCGACGTCGGTCCCTGTTAGTCTAGAGATGACCGATGTCGGCCGATCCATGACCGATGTCGACAGCCTTGTGCTCTGAATATGATCGACGTCGGTTGGCCTGACCGACATCAATTTCTTTGCACCTCAGCAACCTCCTCCTGTTTGCATCCTGGTGAAGCTTTTAGCTCCATAACCTAACAATCTCCCACTTGGAGATAAACAGTTGCACCTGTACCTGTACCTATACACCATCTAATTTGTTTCCTGGCTTGTATCCCTCTTCAAGCTCAACCTTGAAGACCAACCACCACAAATCCTGTGGTGCACCTCCTGTCATCCAAGTAACCTGATGCATGCGCATTTACAAACCCATGTAGAAAAAAACTTGACCCTGTATAGCAAAAATCCTTGATGCCAGTCCCTCTCATATACCTAAGAATCTACTGAACTGCCCTCAGTGCTTCTTTCTCAGATTGACTCCAAACTTGCTGACAGCTCCCACTGCGTGGGCAACCTCAGGTCCAGTACGCATGTACTTAACCTCATCATGTGAATCAAGACACTGTTCATAGAACTGTCCAACCTTCAGCGTGCTGATCGGTTTCACACAATCATATGGAGACAAAATCAACTTGTGACCTTTCATGTCTCTAGAACACACTTATGCCAAAGAATTTTGCTCCTTCAAATTCTTCATGACACACCTCTAAACTAACTTTACCTTTAGCTCAAAAAAAACTCTGCATGTGTGACCCTGCATCAAGCAAACACACAACATACAGTAGTAGAATAATGTTGCAACCATCATCCACCTGGTAAAGAAACCATAGTAGTTACAATGACATTGACTAAAGCCATGCTTTGTTATCCACTTGTCAAACATGTACCACTGTCTTAGAGCTTCCTCAAGACCATATAATCTGGCCTTTTGTCTCACTTATCCATTCACTCTATTCTTTAACCAAGGAATCCATTCATCTTTCAGTGCTTTCTTTCAACTGACAACCCTACCAAATCTGTCATTTGGTTCTACATCCTAGGAATCAAATTCCTCATTCATGCCATGCTCCCATTGTTCCCTAAATCCTTCCTGCTCTGTAGTGAGCAATGAGTATAAAGAAAAAGAATAACGAATTTGAGGCTTACTTACCCTTTCAGTCCTCCATATGGGCGTTTGAGACTCCTTGACAGCTTGTTGTCCACCCAAAATTCATTTCAGTGACCAACCTCAGTCACCACACAGTTTGCATCTGACTGACATCGGTTTCATGCGACTATCCTGACTATTAACGCCAATTTCTTGACCGACATCAGTGTCTACCTATCACCGACGTCAGTTACCTACCTGATGTCAGTCTTACCCTACCCGACACCATCAGCTCTGGTCTACACATGACCAACATCGGCACCTATCTATTTGATGTCAGTTCCTCCTGACCGATGCTGGTACCTGTGTTCTCCTATGAGTGATGACTTTTCACCTGCGAGCTCTCTTTGAATCAAAACCCTGTCTAAACTACTCTGATCAGAGATATCTAGTCCCATTCGCTGATCTTTGTCCATCATCTCCTCCATAAACACTAAGGCTTTCTAGTTTTTAAGTTTGTCAAACACATCTGACTTCCTCTTAAGAACATGCATCTCCTTCTTACTCATGTGACCAAGCCTACAAAGCCATGTCTTTGCCACAGAAGAAGAATCAGTAATATAAGTAGATAGATAAAAGATACCTACTTTCTTACCACCTACTAATTCAAGTGCATCCGTTGTGAGAGTGCACACGCATCTCTCATTACCCAACTTTCCTGAAGAAATTAGCCACATCTTTAAGACTGGGACCTACATGACCTCCTTCAACACCCATGTGTTGGTCGTCTGCAATTTCAACCGCACTTTCCCTTTGCCAAAACTTTGACAAGGCACACCAGCCCCTAAATAAATCTTTCCAAAGTCTCTAAAGACCTTAACATGGAAAAATACTCTATTTTGGGCTGCATGGAAAGAGGCAACAGAATCTATAAAATAAGATTCTACTTTATCCAAGGAACATCCCAGAGCATCATGTGCAACAACACTTGCAACATCTGCTTCTTCAGTTCTTTCATGCTGATCTTCTACCAACCAACAATTTTTCTTTACCTGCTCTTTCTTTCCATAACACCGTAATTGACCATTCGTGATTTTCAATTCCTCCATTCTTAGTGTACTTTCTTCTGCCATTGCTATACTCCCACTCAATCAGAAACCCCTGAGAATGACCTATAATCAAACACAAACCTACTCCCTACAATCTTAGCTCTGATACCACTTGATAAGATCTGAAAGCACAATTGATTACCTTTGTATAAGCAACTAAATGCAAAATTTAACCAGAATGCACAAGTAACTAGAATTTATAAATAACACAAAATATGACAGACAATACCCAATTGTATTAATACTCTTCCAAAAAGAAATTACAATGAAGAGATGCCACACTCTTCCACACCTTACAGGCTTTCCACACCAAGTGTACATTAATTCACCTTCAAGAGTTCACTCTCTCAATTACGGTCCTAACACACAACCCAAACACAGAGTTGGTGTTCACCTCCAACCAGTCAGTATCACTACTACCAGTACCACTAGTCAGTATCACTACTATCAGTATACAAGTACTCCACATACTCCACGACTGAGTATACACACATACTCTAAGTACACAACGTACTCTAAGTAGATCTCACCTGATCTTGCTACCTATTGTGTTGCTGACCTCCCTGATCTTGCTGCCACCTACAAATCAACTTGGTTTTGCAACACCTACAAACCTAAACTACGCACACACACACACACACACCTGTAGATCAACCGATCTTACTTACTCAGATAGAACCCTTGTCCTTACCTCACCAGGTCCTTATGATTCTACCATACCAGCACCCCTGTGGATTTTCTACTAGACCTTGCAACAACCTGCAGATCTACCTGATCATACACACTTGGCACTATGGCACTAGGAAGAACACACCTTGCTCTCTTCACTCTGAAGGAGCTAACCTTGCTCTTACTCAACTAGCACACTTTACAATACAGCCCATGAGTCTATTATATAGATCCCATGCAAACAATAATTAGACATCCAATTAAAATAATTAGATCTACAACTCAAGACTAAAATTAGTCTTTACATGCAAACAACCCATTCAACTAACTAACTGTTCGTCAACAACTAGTTCTGGAACGCATAGGCGACTGACGTCAGTCCCTGTTAGTCTGGAGATGACCGACGTCGGCCGATCATGACCGATGTTAACAGCCTTGTGCTCTGAATATGATCGATGTCGGTTGGCCTGATCGACGTCGGTTTCTCTGCACCTCAACAACCTCCTCCTGTTTGCATCCTAGTGAAGTTTTTAGCTCCACAACCTAACAAAAAGGGCCATGATGCTCAATAAAATTATAGTGTTCATAGATATTTTTGGTTCATGCAAGAAAAAAAAATGATAAAGTATGAGGATTGTATGATCGTAATGAGATCAAGTGAATTTTACTCATTTTTTATCTCAAATGCATGTTCTTAGACTATTCATACGAGACATTTGGCATGTTTTTGTTCCACATGCATGGACTTTGTTTGGAATGAGTGTGAGTCACAAGAGTGGGTGGATGAATGGATCTATAGACCTCTAATTCCAAATAACACATATAATGTTCCATCAACATTACAACTTAAAGATATGACATTGTCACATGACTTTGACCATGTATATGATATAATGCAACTAGGTAGAAGATTAATGACTATACTATTTATGCTCATTATCTACCTTGACATCGTTATTAAAAATTTGTTTTGTGATATAGGGCATGTTTTTGTAGTTATTGCTGATAATAAAAATGAAGAGGGAATAAATTACTACTGATGTCTATGTAGAGAAAAAAAAGAAATTAAATTTCTTAGTCATAGATGGGGAAAACATTGACTATCCCACTAGGTGTGGGGTAGTCATTAGAACTTGGATTCAATATCCTATCATAAATTCATATGTATGGTTGTTTGAAGACTATGAAACACATAGAAAGATATTGCACTATACAAATTTGGTTCTTGCAACAAATATTCAATTGGTCAAATGTCGTGGGAGGCCATTAAAGAATCTATGGATAGTTTGCGAGTCAGATCATGAAGTTATTCTTGGTACTATCAAGATTAAAATAGATCCTAGTGGTTCCTTGGATTAAAATTCTAAGGTATGTTGAGTTATCAAATGTAGATGTATCTAATTTTACCAAATTTTATTGATTTTGTTGGTAGTACATATAAATGTTATTTTTAATTACTTACTAAATTTTTTTGTGTAGGTTAATATTGCCAAATAATCTTCCACCTTCACATTGTTGGCATTATTAGTAAATAATTTCATATTCTTGAAGCTAAGAGAAGCTTAATAAAAGTACTTTGTTATTATAGAAATGATATTATTAAATTCATAATGGGTACTCTATCTCTTGACTTCACAAGATCTAAGGCCAAGAAATTAGTCTTGGATGTTATCCACCATCCTAGACATGTTGGCAATGCTAGTTCTAGCCATGAAACACCAGAGATGGAAATATCAAACTATGATTCAACTTTGACAACATTTGTTGTCAGTGTTTCCAAGATCCTAAAAAAATATGAATACAGACATCTGGGAGGATTTGGAGGTCATGGAGCATGTGAAATTTACCTATCAAGACTTTTTTGAAATGATAGATTTCTATGTGGAGGTACCAAAGGCAAAATGTCAGTTAGAGGACAAAAACTTGTCTCTTCATTCTAAAAATGTTACATTTCAAGACTGACCACTGCATTATGTACCATGGATTCATCTCCAAGTTTTCTTAAGCATGATCTAGGGTGAAATGAGAGGGATTTGACATGCACATGAAGGTTCTTTTAGTTTATGTAAATGTCTTACAGTTTTTATTTTATGTACATCTAAAGTTATGCTTAAAAAAATCTCTTATTGGGAAGTGTGTTCTTGAGGTCAAAATAGGTACTTTATCTCTCAAATAGGCATGATAATAGGCCAAGAACATGATCCTATATGTTATCTACCACCTCAAGCATATTGACAGTGCCAGTTTCCAACCACGAAACACCAAAGGTAGAGATCTTGAATTATCACTTCAACTTTAATAACATTTATTGTCAATGTTTTCAAGCTTCAAAACAGTTGTGAAAACATGCATCTAGGTAGATTTTTAGGTCATGTTAGTCAAAGTACATGTCATTTTACTATTCAAATGTGTTTAAAGTGATGTATTTTCATGTGGAGGTCCTAGAGGTGTAAATCTTAGCTGGAGGACAAGAATTTGTCTCTTCAATGTAAAAAAGTTACATTCCAAGACCTTTTACTAAAATGTGTGCCATATATTCATTTCCAAGGTTCCATCAACATACTCTAGGGTGAAATTATAGGGCTTCGGCACACATGCGAGGTTTTTTTTTGGTTCATGCAAATGACTTATGATTTTCATTTTATGCACATTTTAAGTTACCCTAAAAGTTGCAATTTTTTCATATTGGGAAGGACATTCTTAAGGTTAAAATGGGTACTTCATATCTTGATTGAGTGTGATCAAAGGCCAAGAACCTAGTTTTATACATTATCCACCACACTTTAAATGTTAGTAGTTCCAATTTATAGCCACAAAACACTGGAGGTGGATATCTCAAAATGCCATTTCAACTTTGACAACATTTATTGTCATTGTTTCTAAGCTCCTAAATAATTGTGAAAACAAGCATCCATGTGGATTTGGAGGTCGTGGTCTTCAGATCATGTTTAATTTACCTATCCATATATTTTCAAAGTGATTTATTTTCATGTGGAGGTCCCAGAGGTGGAATCAAACCATTATCAAAATGGGGAAAATGGTTTTAGGGAACATGAGAGCAGTGTTAGGCTTTTGAGCAACATCAAAGCACATTATGATTATGGAAATCTTGTAAAAAGGATTGTAAATAGGAGGATATATCTATTTAACACTGATTCGAGTGAAAATGAACATAATTTAAAGTGGAAAACAAATTATCATAGGTGTGAATTAAGTGAGGATTGGGATGACAATAAGTATCTAGATACCAGCAGTCGCTCATAGGGATGCATTCGAGCAGCTGGGACAATGTTAAATATCATAAAATTAAAGATTCAAGAAAGAGGTGTAACCTATAAATTCAACATGATAGATACATAGAATAAATTATATTGGCCAATGCATAATTGTAGGATGATGGAGATCCTTGTATTGTAATATTCTTTGCTTATCAAAATTTCTAGATACTTCTCTAATGGAAAGTGGCAACCTACAAATCATTTTAATACAACCTTTTATTAGTTGGGGTGTCACTTGACTCTATATAAGCTTTTCCTGCTATAATGGATGATTTATGAGTAGTGCAACAATTATATTTTTGAGAATAATGTCATTGCTTATTTGGTATCCTATCTCCAATGACACAATTGACACTAACATTTTGAGTTTTCACAAGTACCCAAGTATAGTACCACATTCCAATTAAGAATCACAAATAAAATAATCAAATAATGTATCCAAATCATGAGAGGAACATCACACTAATATATGACTCAATCTCGAACAATATATTATTTTCTTCCATATAGTTTTAATTGTAGCATATATTTTGAAGGATTGTAAGTTAGTTTTAATAATTACATGAAGTAAATATTAAAGATGTTTATATTAAATATGACCATACAACCATCAAATTTAGATTTGTAATAATAATGTGAGCCAAATTATATGTAGAAAGATGATCACCACAAAATGTGGGCAGGCACGCACATACACACACACACACACATCCATAAAAACCATAAAGGCTTATAAAATAAACACATAATAGAATGTAGGTGAATGCCATATAGACATACAATGTCAAAAAAATGTACATTGCCATATAGGCATACAAAAAAATACATCATCTAAGAACATAATATAATGTCGGGTGAATGCCATATAGGCATAAAATGCCAAAAACATGTATATTTCCATATAGACATACAAAAAATTGCATAATCTAAGACATCCTACTCATCAAAAAACCTCTCTCTTGGCCTTCCTCAAAGAAGACTCTCCCTGGGACCTTACTTATAGATGGAGATCCATCAGATGCCTTGGATTCCTCCAAGGTCTAACTGTGAGTCCTTATACACTCATAGATTATTTCTAGCTAGGCCTAATCATATACAAATATTATTATAAAATTTACATACTATACATGAAACCAAGTTCATAAATTAATTTTTAACTATTACAAAAATTATTTAAGCATGCACTTACCACATTCTTGTGGTCACGCTTAATTTTTATTTGATGCTCAACAGGGTCATGATAGGTCAAGGTGCACACATAGGAGTGTGAAAGGGGGGAAACATGAGAAGGCATGTTACTAATCATCTGAATATGACTATCAGATGTCATTAAATAGCCAAACATTCACGATACATTCACATAAGTTATTTTTGCCTAAGTATAAAGTAAAATTATTAAAACAAATCTATATTTACAATGAAAAATTACAAGTTAACTTACCTTAGAGAGTGGATGTACATATGATATTGTAGTAGTAATGCCTATATTTGTTTCATCCCATAAATATGGAGGAGTCTCCGTTGTACTCATCAACTAAAAAAATAATATATGATTGTTAGTTGAGCATAGATCTATATTTATAAATATATGTACATGAAGTTTAATATTAATAAAAAATTAACTTCGTATATGTAAACATCAGTTGAGTAACATAAAAAAATATAGTAGTAGATAGCCCACAAACTAGCTGTGAAGATGATGGTACCTTCTTCCCCTGTAACATAAAAAATTACATATATTATTGGATTTTTAAGTAAATTAATTGTCACCTTTTAAATACAAATATAATTGAAATATAACATGTCAATATATATAAGATACCTAAATATGTGTAGTTAACATCTAGACACCAAATGTATGTGCAAAAAATTCATTGCTCAAACTATAACATTTAGGTCCTCAGAAGCACCATCATCATCTGAAGGTCTAGTGTATATAATATCATAGGATCTGCAAAGGTACAGTCAAATGTACACACTAGTGAAGTATCCCCATGTCCACCCTCTCTAGCATCAGTCTCAGAAACTTACTCATATGTTGAATGAGTGTGTCATTAAGGTCAATAAGTGCATGCAAAGTGTCAATCTTAATGACCTCCTTCACTACATAGGTTATCTTAAGCTGAAGTTGATTTTGGATAGGGACTCTTGCAGTCGATTAGGCACATGATGTATACCTAGTTTATCTTATGTAGAGCCTTTGAACCACAACCCTTGAAACTTTGATTAGTCAAAATAATTAAGAATCTTGTTTAGGATAAATTTGTAATAGAGTTTCCTCAAAAAATGCAATGGAACCTCATGGCTGTTACAAGGTGGATAATTAAACACTATCCACCATCAGTCCAATAATTTTTTCTTATCAAATTATGTTGGCATCGGTATATTGGGAACCATTTATTGATAATGGAAAAGTTACATTGGTTGATGGATCAATGGATAAGGCACAAATTTGAATTTTTGTTAATTTTTTGTCTTTCACATCATATGTTGATAATTTGTCAGCATTGTAAGCCCTACATCTCTCCCTATAAGATGCCCATTTATTAATTTGATTCATTAATGAGTTAAATTGGTATATTAATAATTATATGGTATTATCCAAATATGTACAATGGGTGTTGGTCAAAATGAGGTCCTTCACTCTCTTACTTATCTCTTCAATTTGTATTTTGTTCTCAATTATGTGTGTAGCTAAATCCTCCTGACTACCTGGGGGGTATTGTGGAATTGTAGGAGGGATAGGAGGAGGGTTAGGAGAGGGTTAGGAGGGTGTTTTCTTGTACTTGAATGGGTTTTTCAAACAACAAAATGGTTTTAACAAAAATAGAATAAAAATAAAAAATATTGCTAAAATTCCATGTTAATAGGTTTGAATTTTGCTTGTTTGCCTCCCCTCCATGGTGGCATTATCGATTTGCCAAGTTAACTATAAAAGTTGGTGTGTTTTCTCTTATTGAAAGTAAAACACAAATGTGGTTCCACATTTGAGGGAAGAGAAGAGACACAAGGTAAAGTGAAATGATTTTTATGACATTTGGATTTAGTTTTTTTATTTTTATGTTAACTAATAATATTACATACACAATTATGGATCAGTGACTATTGATCCTACTTTTGAATAATGTGTGTGTATTATTTATATAATGCTTACGCATTACTAAAAAATCTCCATAAAATTTTCCCCCAACTCTGTTCACTTACCCACTATTAGAACATAGTATATAATATTTAAGGGAAGAGTAATATATATAAGAACAAATGTATTCCCCATGTTGTCAATCTAAATAAGCATAGAATAGTGTGGCAACATAGAATGATTAAAATTATTCTAATTAGGGCTTTAAAATTATTTCTTCCATACTTAAGTGGACAAGGATTTTCCCAAAGTCCCATTGTAAAGTTTCAATAATGATCCTATAACATGTTGAAGATTCTACACTTATCTTTCCAAGTACATCAATGCCATGTTAGAAAATAATTCAACAAGAAAACTATGACATGCACAAGATTTTGAAGGGAAATTAGAAATAAAACATAAAAATTAAATATGTAAAGGAATAAATAAAACAATATTGGCAACAGTAAATAAAGAAAGAAAATTTAGGCAATAAACACAAGCACACAATCAACAAATGTGATTTATAACAAAATCCAAAGATAATGTAGGTATTATAATAGATTTTTTTGGGTGTATAAAAATCAAATCATGATAACTCATCTTCTAAAAGATCATCCTCCAAGAGGTGATTTATGTTATTTCAAGTAGAAATATCATTTTCATACCCCATTTATTTTTTAGTATCACTTGAGTTTTAAAATATTTCTTTCATTTTCAGACCATGGACACTTTTTATGGAATGGATACGAATTTACATCAAGTTCTTTCTTAATTTTGACACAAAATTTAGAGTTTTTTATTTCTTGTTCTTCTTGTGAAGTAGCTTATTATTCTTTTTCTCTTAAAAACTCTTGGTAGATATGAAATATAAATATTTGTCCCTCATTCTAAAATTTCATACACTGATGCACATTTGTAGGAATTTCTTTTGCTTGATGTATCCAAGTTCTCCTAAGTAACATGCTGTATGATTCTTTTTTAGAAATTATTTGAAAAAAATTTAAAACTTTATTTTTACCGAATTGGATAGGCAAAATGATACATCTTAAAGCTTTTGTTTTCATGTCATCATATCTTTTGGTAATTGTTTCTATATGGGCTTGATCATCTTCACAAAATTCAAGGCTAAAGGAACTTGTTAATTTAAACTTAAACTATTATTTACAATTATTCCATATATTTCATTGCCACCTATGAAAATTATAATAAGTAGTGGGCCATTATTTGGAAAATTGATTATAATTTCACTTTCACTAAACATAATTAAGATTGAGGATTTTTTTTCTTGGTTGTTTAAATTCTGCTAATAAAACAATCTATTATCTGAAATCCATAATCAAATGTGACATTGGTATAGCTCTTATTTTTACATCAATTGTATTGAAATTTTCATAATTTCCTTCTTCTTAGTTATTATCTAGAAGAGGATTTGTCAAAAAAATGTTGATGTAAAGGAGTTACGAATCAATTAACATTATTGTTTTCCCCTTATGATAAAATTATATTGCTCTTAATGAAATTTTGGACCTTATGCTTCAATGCAATGCATCTATTTGATAAATTCCCTTGAACCATGTGATAATCACAAAATGCACTTGGATCATAATATATAGACAAATGTCTTGAAATATCTAACTCTCTTGCTTAAGGTAAAGTGATCATATTGCACTTAAGTCACTTCTTAAATAATTGTTTGGGTTTTCATTGAGCCTATTAAATTTTCTTCTCTTTGGGGAAATTGAAATGGCATTACTGTATGGTTGTTTTATAGCATTGAATACACTCTTATCATCATTTTCATTGTAAATCCACTACCACTGCCTCTATTTTTAAAGTTTGTTTTATTTAGAAAAATTGAAGCATTATAAGAATAAAACTCATTACAAGAATAATTAAGAACATTTGCATCTAAAAGCTTAATTTTAAATTCTCTAACATGGAAAATTTCATCAAAAGAAGGATAAGAATTGAAAACTACATTTATTTACTCATTGGAGGAAATATATCAATGGAAAGGATTTGAAATTTATGATCCAATGGTTCATAGCTTATCTTGGTATCTATAGTTTTGCATATAAGCATGCTATCACTAATGTGCTCATTAAATCCTTGTATAATTTGAGTTGATTTATCAAATGTAGTTTTTATGCCAATATTAATTTGAAATTGTACCAAGAAATAATCCAAAATGTTGGTAAAACATTAAATTGATCCATATAGGAGGGCACATAAATAATCAAGATTAAAATCATTTAACCTTCTAAAAAAGAGCTTGGTTAGCAATTTTGCATCATGAGAAAAATATAGGAAATAACCATGAAAAGTTCTAATATGCTATGATGGATCTTATTTCCATTGTATATTTCAAATTTTGGAGAAACAAAACCTATTGGAAGAGAATGGGAAAGGATTTAATAATACAAAGGATTTAGAAGGATATCTTCAACTTGTATATTTCAAATTTTGGAGAAACAAAACCTATTGGAAGAGAATGGGAAAGGATTTAATAACACAAAGGATTTAGAAGGATATCTTTTGAAGTGACCCTTTTGATATTTTTGTTTAACCATAGAGATTTTGTTCTTTTGGCATGTTATAAAGAGTGTGTATCATGGTAACCATTTTAAGATTTTGAAATGGGGATGAATGTAAATTAGAAGAAATAGATGGAGAATTTTCAAAGGCTATGGTAGATATGGGAGGTAAGAGACATGCAATTGGCCTATGGAATGACTAGTGTGGTATCAGTTAGGTGAAATCAAGGATTATTGGGACATTGAATGGTGTTAAGTTATGGGAGGAGGGTTTTTAGAAGTTGGGATATTTTGAGAAGTTGGAGAAGAAAATGAAAGGCTTTGAAAAACTAGAGATTTTTTAAAAATTAGATGATTTTAAGGGAAATGATTAAAGAGAAACAAGAAATTTCTTTCAAAACATTAATTATTATTATAATATATAGATTCTTTAGAGACATATTATGATGTGGATGATTGAATATTCTCAGCATTACCATTAGCTTGGGCATTCAATATTAATCACATGCAATCAAAATCATCACCATCAAAAGATGAATCATTCACATTCATTTCATTTTTCAAAGATATTTTAATTTTGGAAGCATTAGTCACACCTTTGGATTCCATTTTCTTTTTCAATCCTAACTTAGATATAGCAAGAGGATTTTTCAAAATATGTCCATTCTTTTTTTTACTAATTCTAACACTTCTTCTGATTAGTGTTCAATATTTATTTAAAATCGGTGCCATAAATTAAAATTAAACATTGTGAACATATACATCGTATGAATTCAAGCATGATAGGATTTTTAGAAACTTTTATAAATTAGAATAACCTACAATGTTGGTGAAATATATGTTTATATTGCACCTTAATTAAGCTAGTTTAGGATAATTATTATACTTTATAGTTAGTGTAGCACTTGTATTTAGGTTTAGGATAAGATAAGGATGTGCACCTTTATTTCATCCAATAACATGCCACCTATACATACACCAATCACATGCACCTATGATGTGGCCAATAGAGAAAGGGGAGTAAGCACTTGGCATTGCTATATATACCCTTCACCTTCATTGTATAAACATACTTTTGCAATACTTTTACTTTAATTTTTCAAAGCAAATACATATTTCTATTTTTACTTCATTGTGTGTATATCTATTAGATTAAACCAATTCTAGGAAGAATCTTGGGTCTTCCCTCATTTTTAAATAATACTATAGCCTCTCTTTCTTCAAATCATAGTTATGGATTTATACTTGTTTTCAAAATTCTCATGCACTTCTCCAGCCTTTTTTTAGGCATATTTTCATAGGAAACTATTTTTTGAAGTGTCCTAGAGATTTTTAAACCTCATTGTTACATTTGAAAGGGTCAAAAACTTTTGGCATATTTTTTTAAGATCCCAAAATCTAATGGGTTGGTATAGGCTATACAATGATGTGTTTTGTGTGCATTTTTTGGACATGTTTTCACTTCAAAGGTGATATCTTGAGATCTAAGAGGCCTGGGAGGATCCATTTTTTTACTAGATTCATGGTTCTATTATGGAAATCATGGTGAAAATGTCCAGAGATTTTAGGAACCTAAATTTTATTATTGTAGCATTTATTCCATTAAAACCATGTTGGAGACCCTATTCAATAACTTTCCTGCACTCATATTTTGAGTTCTATTTTGTATTTTCACATGTTATTTATTTTTTAATTATATAAATTTGAGTAAAATTCGTTAGCATACTAAGATCTGAACTATATTTTATGTATGTGTAGATATCTCTATTTTTCCTCTCTTTTTATCTCATTATGGCATTGTAACTCACACTACAAAGCTATAAATAGTAAAGAGATTTTTTTAAAATCTTTTTTAGGTAACCAAAAACCAATTTTTCTATTGTGAGGGAATTATTATCTAGTAAAGCTTGGTTTATATGCCAAAACCTTAGTTTGCATGCCTCTATCTTAAAGTTAAGATTATTTTATCTTAAGCACTCTTGTTTACTTATAAGGACCTTGTTGGAATTTTTTTCCACCCTTAACATTTTTTCATGGTTTATTGACATTCTTTGTAACATGTCAAGATCCATTCTCATGAAGCTTGTGCATTTCCTCACTATTTTATTTGTGCATTATACCACACTTTTGATCTCTTTCTTCTCATCTTTCTAGTTTCGCATTGTGTATTCTAGTGTGATACACTCCTCTTTATTGTGAGACACTATTTGAGTCTATTATTGTGTCAATTATCCTTTGTTACTTATTATCAATGCCAATTATGCATAATGGTGTTGTTTCATAGAAAATTTATTTTATGGACATGACTTTATTCCTTTGTTATATGGATAGGTTCTTCTTCCTTCATATCCGATTCTTCATAAAAAATATCTCAATTCAAATGAGAATATTTACAATAATATAATATTGATTGTTTCCATGTTTTTACATCACCATCTGGAGCACACAAAGTGCCCATTCATAGTTTTGAGGATACTTTAGATATGTAGGGATACCCTTTTATTCTTGATGACTCTTCTTGTGAGATATTTCCATTCCATCTTGTGAGATTATACTTTCCACATGTCTTCTCTCTTCCGATGATGTTTTCCCATAAGATATTTCGCTCCTCTCTTTAGATCCTTCTTTATGGGATTAATATATGTCAGACATGTGACATCTCTTTCTCGATCCATCTCCTTTTTTTCTATAGGATATTGCTCTCATAGAGCCATCATATATATATACTTCAAAGGGTTATTTTGTCTCCATTGATGGGAGTGACCCTACTATGTTCTTTATAACTTTTGATTTCATTGATGACCCACCATGTTTTATGGGTTCTCTCTTTTCCATTTTGGAATATTCTCTCTCCACTCAATTCAATGATGACCCACCATATCTTATGGGTCCTTATTTTGATGTTTTGGATAACTTTTATGGAAGTGCCCATATTATATTCTTTTTCACTTCCACATTTTCAGATATCATTGATGATCTACTATACCTTGTAGATCCTCTTATTCATATTTGAGGGTTTTTGAGTCACACCCTTCACTACACATTCTTTCTAAAAATAATCCATGTTCTTCTTCTAACAATCTTATTTAGTGGCATACTTTTAAGTTATTTTGCATGATCTTGTTAGACCACTGCCACTCTTCACTTTTGGTATAATTTCTAAGATTTTCATATTATTGCCTCTTTCTTCCTTTGTAGAGTGGGTAGAATTTTAGTTCACACGTTATTTTTCTTTCTCTTTCTAAGGGTAGAAATATTTTTCAATGTAAGTGGACCTCCTTTAGCAATTAGGTTGAGGCTGTCCTCATCTACATTATACATTTTGAGACTTACATTCCTTCATTGCATTCTACATTTGGGAGGGATGTTTTTAGTCTACCTTCTTATGTATGTCATTGTATATAGGTACTTGATTATGCATAGTTTGTAGGACACATTTTTAGAGGATTATAAGCTCTTTTTATTGTAATATATCTCCCTAAGTTGCATTTAAAGGGGATTATTTGTGCAATATATTATGCACATTCATTAATGTAAATTATGATAATTATTATATTATATAATTATCTTAACAAATTTATTAAGGTTTATAATAAGGCAAGGATGTACACATTTGTGTCATCCAATAACATGCCACCTCTATATAGGACAATCACATGTGCTTATTAAGTGGCCAATAGGTACAGTGGAGAAAGCACTTGGCATTTATATATACCCTTCACCTTCATAGTATAAACATAATTTTGCATAATTTTTTTAGAGAAAATACATATTTATGTTTTTGCTTCACTTGTGTGCAGGTTTATTGGAGTAAACCTATTTTTTTTTAAATATTGGCCTCGCCTCATTTAATAATCACATGAAACATTAAATATATTTTGGAATTCATGTCTAAGATAATGAAATAAAATTTAACCCTTGGAAATATGAGGCATTTGGGATTCACAATAATATGCAATGCTATGAAGCATGAACAAAGAGAGTTCATCAAATTTTATGTAGATAAATTAATTAAATTTAATTAAGCATTCAAAATGAATTTATAAATGAATTTTTGGACTTGGGGAAGCGCAAATGGATGGGGTTTGTAACTCGTCACCAAGCTAGGGCAGTCGTGCCTTGGCTTGTGTCTATAATTTTAGGGGATGCGTAGGAGAGGGAAGGTTTCCTGGAGAAGGAAGGTAGAGTGAGGAGGTCACAATAGCGGAGGACTGCTTCAGGAAGGGCACAACTATGGCTCAGAGTGAGCCTTCTATGGCTGTGCTGGATAGGAGTTTTAGAGAAGTGGTGGGCATGAATACACAGGGACAAGAAGCTAGGACATTTGAAAATGTAGTTTTTAGCCAGACTCCAGGTGCTTTGGATGTGAACTCGATGGGGGGATCAAGGATAAAAAATATTAATGAACGCCTTGAGCGATGCAAGGAGAGACCCAAACTAATAATCCCTTTTGATATGATCACAGAAGATGTGGAGTACTACTCCAAGCATTCACTGTATTGCAAGTTTTTGGGACTGAGAGTCTCCCTGCCATTTTTGGAGAGTTGGGCTCAAAGAGTGTGGGAACCAGAGGGTGAGATGGAGGTTACACTGCTAGCAAACAATTTCTTCATGGTTACGTTCCTATGCTTGGCTGATAGAAATAGGGTTTTTGAGGGCGGACCTTATTTTTATAATCAAGTTGGGATTTTTGTGAAACCATGGCATGCTGGATTTAATCCTACTAAGGAACTACCAAATAGGGTCCCAGTGTGGGTTCATTTACCCAGAATGCCTATAGAATGCTGCCAAGAGGATGTTCTTCAGATGATAGCTTCAATGCTAGGAAAGCTAGTGGGGTCTTCAACACAAACCTTAGGTAAGAAAGTTATGAATTTTGCTCAAATTTGTGTGGAAATTGACTTGAGTAGACCTTTGTTAGACGCGGTGGAGATGTATGCGGGCTCATACTCCTGGGTTTCAGCAATTGGACTATGAGACCCTTCCTTTCAGATGTTGCCTTTGTCATGAATATGGACACCTGGTGAGAAGGTGTCCAAAGGCCAAATTGGAAGAACAGCAACCCCCACCCCCACCTCCTTTGAGTAGCACCGCTAATGCTGACAAAGGGAAGAAGTTTGGAGCTAGTGCTGGCAAGGACCCTGAGGGTTTTGTGCAGGTTAAGGCCCAATGTCGAAACATAGGTCATAAGAGGTCCTTAATGGAGTAACAAGATGAGGATTCTTTTAATAGGTTTGAGTGATTTGATGAATTGAGCTAGCAAGAAGTTAACCCAGGATTAATTAGTGTGGAGCAGCTTGTGGGGGGGTTTGGAATGGAGGGAAAATCTTCCATTTCTCACTCGGTGCTTCAGGAGGAAGCTGTCTTACCTATGATCATAGATGGGTAGGTAGGGGAATAGATGATTATTGAACCAAATGTTGATCTGGTACAGGGAGTAGAGGTTGGGGATTTTCTAACACGGATAGCGGCTACAGAGACGGATAAGTGAGGTAAAGCTCCTCCTCACCTAGGCATTCTTCAAAAGGATGGTAAGAAGGGGGCTTCAGAGAAAAGTGTTAAATTGGGACGAAAGGACATGGAGAGGATAAAGATGATAGGGGAAAATTTAGTTGAGTCAGGATCGGTTAAGACCTTAGATTCCCACTTCTTGCCTCCTCCGAAATGATTATTATTTCTTGGAATGTAAGGGGCTTGAACAGCAGTCCTAGACAAAAAGATGTTCAAGAATTAGTTAGGAGTCAATGTTTGGATATCCTCTTTCTTCAAAAAACTAAGGTTTTAGTGGATTACATGATGAGTATTGCACCTAAGCTATGGATGCAAGGTCTATGTCAGTGCATCGGTGCCCAGGGGTCTACGGGAGGCATGGCTTGTCTCTGGAACCCATGTAAGTTTCAACTAGTGTCTTAGACCGCCTTTAGATCCTCCTTATCTATGGTTTCCTTATGCATTGAGTCGAGCAAGTATGTTCTTTTTTTGAATGTCTACACCTTTACAGATTTCCAAGGTAAGCTTCTTGTTTGGAATAATATTCAACAGGTTCGCAGTGTATTTCCTTATCTGCCATGGATTGTGGTTGGTGACTTTAATGTTATTATGGACTTAATAGAAAAAAGGGGAGGTAATGCAAAATTGGAGCCATCTTCCATCTTGCTCTGGGATAAGATTTCAGCACTCAGTTTGGTGGACATTTAGCCATGTAACGGTCGGTTCACTTGAAACAATAGAAGGGTGGGTGACAGCTACATTGCTAAACGCATAGACTGATTTATGACCTCTTGTTTTTGGGTAGGTAGCTTGTGGTCTTCAAGCTTCAAGATTTTAGATTGGAGAGGCTCGAATCACTGGCCCATTAAGCTCACCATTTCTTCTGCTCGTTTGCCTCAAAAGCTGCCTTTCAAGTTCCAACTCATGTGGCTCAGGGACCCAGACCTGTTTGGATGAGTTGTTGAATGGTGGAGAGTAGGCAGGCCTACTGCTGGTATAGTAATGTATATTTTCACTAAGCTCCTCGAATTCCTTAAGTATCAACTCAAATGGTGGAATCATCAGAGCTTTGGGAACATCTTCCAGGAGAAAAAGGAGGTGCAAATGGAGTTGAATGACATTACCAGATTGATTAGGGAGGAGGGGCTGTCTGAGTTTTTGCTAAGAGAGGAAGCTAGGGCTATTAAAACTTTAGAGGAATGGGAGCTGAGAGAGGAGATCTTTTGGAAGCAAAAAGCTAGGATCGAGTGGCTGTAGGAGGGGGATAAGAACACTGCCTTTTTCTTTAATTCGGTAAGAACCAAACAACATGGTAATGTGATAACATCTTTGGTGACGGACAATGGAGAGGTTATCTCTTCTATGTGGGATATCTGTAATGAAGCAGTGCAGTATTTTTCTTCTTTATTCAAAGAGGAAGGGCAGGAGGAAGTGGATGTAGAGGCTCAGGTACTCTCCTGTATTCCTTCTTTAGTTTCTATAGAAATGAAGGAGCATCTTATGAGACCAATATCCTTAGAGGAACTAGAAATGACTATTTTCAAGATGTAAAAAGGGAAGGCTCTAGGTCCAGATGGTTTCCCGATTGAATTCTTTTAGGAATTATGGGAAATTATCACATTTGATTTATTGGCTGTGGTACAAGAATCACAGAATAATAAGTAAATGCTCTGAGCCCTAAACTCTACATTCTTGGCTCTCATTCCCAAGGGGGAGGGGGCTAATCAGTTATGTCAATTTCATCCCATTTCCCTTTGCAATGTTATTTATAAAATTATATCTAAGCTGATTATTGAAAGGTTAAAAAAGTGGCTAGTTGTGCAGATCTCAGAGGAGCAAAGTGGCTTTGTGGAGGGCCATGAGATTTGGATGGGATAGTGGTGGCTATAGAGGCTATCCATTCCATGACCAAGTCCAAGGAGAAGGCTACATTTATTAAGCTGGACATGTCCAAGGCGTATGACAGGTTTTGGTGGTCCTTTCTTTAGAAGGTTTTGGGCGTCTTTGGTTTTAAGGAAGATTAGATCTAATGGGTTATGAGCTGTGTGAATTTGACTTCTTTCTCAATCTTAGTTAATGGGGAGAATTCTAATTTCTTTGGGGCCTCACGTGGTTTGTGGCAAGGCAACCCTTTATCTCCCTACCTATTTCTTCTTTTGTTTGAAGGTCTAGGATGGTTGATTAAAAGGAATGTTGATGATGGCATCATTCAAGGCTAGAAATGGGGAGGTGGCCTACCGGTTCTATCTCACCTACAATTTGTGGATGATGCAACTTTGACGGGCATGGCTACTATAAGGGAGGTAGCTAATATTCGCAAAGGCTTGGATGCTTACCTGGCTGCCTCAGGACAGGTAATTAATGAGGACAAGTCTTCTATTTTTTTCTTCAACACTCCACCATCCATTCAACGAAGAGTGGCTGATATTCTTCGATTCCAAATTGGAAGCCTCCCATTATTATATCTTGGGATCCATATCTCTACAAGAAGGCAGTCCAAGGAATCATGGCAAGTGATTTTGAACAAGTTTTGAGCCAAGGTGAATCATTGGACCCATCGATGGCTGTCCTTTACTGGTTGGGTCCAACTAATTCAATTAGTGGTTCATGCTCTTCCTCTATATAGGTGCATGATACAGGTGGCACCGATGAGTTTTGTCAAGGACCTTGATTCCTTGGCAAGACAGTTCTTATGGGCTAGTAACTTATCATCGATGAAGTGGAGCCTTATTAATTGGGAGGTTATTTATAGCCCAAAAAGGTTTGGGGGCCTGGGATTATGCCAGTCATTACTTGTGGGTACAGCCTTGGCAGCCAAATTATATTGGAGATGGTGTGAGGAACAAGATTGAGTTTAGGCCAGGATCTTATCTCATAAGTATTTTTTTGGGATCCTTCGAAAGGATTTCCCAAGGTACAGCTTGATAGGGAGAGGTTCAGTGATTTGGGCTACTCTCAAGAAAGGAGTTGCACTGATCAAGAGAGGTCTATTTTGGATTTGCAAGGATAGGATAGAGGCATAATTTTGGCATGACTCTTGGGATGGCTATCCCCCCATAGCTATTCAATATCCTCATCTATATGCTCTATCACAAAAATTTAGAGAAGTGGTGTGGAATAGGGTATGCGACTACAAGTCCCTCTCCCTTCATGGCCAGATGATAGAAGCAAGATGGAAGACTCTAGAGGAGTGGCCGATTCCTGGAATGGAGGCAGAGTGCGTGGAGTTGAACATCATCCTCATTGGTCACAATTGCAGTGCACTTAGGGGTGGTGATGTGTTGGCTTGGTCCCTTAACCCCAAGGGGAACTACACTATGTCTTCTAGTTATCAGGAATTGATTGCTCAGCAATTTGAAGAGGGAAGAAGTTCCCTGGAGGAAAAGATTTTGGAGCAGTTTCTCTTGGTCGAAGTGTAATTGCTTTACCTAGACTTTGGTCTGGAACAGATGCTTGACTTGGGAGAATATTTGGAAGAGGGGCTTTGTTGGTCCTTCGAGATGCATTCTATGTAGAGGCAAGGAGGAGGATTCACCACATCTATTCTTTCGCTGCCCTTTCACTCGCCAACTGTGGCACACTTGGTGGGATGTGTGGAGGTGTCAGTGTGTGCATGCATCCTCCCTTATCAATTTTTGGTCGAGATTGGGCAGACCGCCATCCGCAACTCACTTCTTGCAAGATGCTTGGTACGCTGGACCTATTTTTTTGCTGTGGCAAGTCTAGCTGGAAAGGAACCACAGAATTTTTAGAGATGAAAAATTGGGGATTCAATAGGTTTGGAATAGAATTATAGGAATGATCTAGGAAACTATAGAAGCTAAGAGTGAGATCATTTTTTCACTGGAGAAGGGGGACGCTGAGTTGGTTGACAGGTTTGGCATATAGGGTATACCTCCGGCCTTAGCTTGCGTCAGGAGAGGTAGATGTGGGAAGCAAAAAATTCAAAGGAGTGGGAAATGGAAGCCCCCTCCCGAGGGTCTTTTGAAAATTAATACTGATGGTTCTTCCAGGGGTAATCCAAGCCTGGCTGGGATCGATGGGATTGGTAGGGACTCCTCTAGATCAGTGGTTTTCATTTTCTCAGCCAATATGGGTGAGCAGACAGTTAATAGAATGGAAGGATTGGCTATTCTATATGCCTTGAAGAGAGCCTATGCTTTAGGATGGAGGAGGGTGATGTGTGAAGCTGACTCACAAATCTTGATCAATATGCTCCTTGAGAGGAAGATTACAGATGTGAGCTGGCAACTATCTATGATAGTGCAGCAGATACTATAGATTAGTTCGCTCATGGATTCAGTGTCTTATACCCACGTTCCAAGGGAATGGAACAGGGCGGCCGATTGCCTGACAAAGTGGGCGTCAGAGGATGTTGAGGTTCGGAAGGTTGATGGATGGGTGCAGATGCCTAACGAGTTATGTCAGAATCTAGAGAGGATTCTAGGAGAAGATGGAAATGGTATTGGGGCGTGACAGTTTTTGTTTGTATTTTTTCTGTGGTATTCTTGGGTTTCTGGGGCATTGACCCTTTGATGCTTTGTAATCCATTGTTCTGAGTTTTAATAAAGTTTTTACCCTCTTTTATTATTTAAAAAAAATGAATTTATAATAATAATAATAATAATAATAGTAAATAAGTAAATAAATAAATGAAACAACACTACAAAAAATACATAGGGATATAAATGGTATATCTTGTGTAAAATGGTGTAGAATATTTGACACCAAAATAATAACTAGAAAACATGCACTAATAATGTCAAGGAGGTCACTCTAAAATTTAAATCTAATCAAAGAAGGTTGCCAAGACCATACAAAATACTCATATTTTGTGGAGTGGAAAGGTTACTCACAGTAAAGTCTCTGCAATAAAAATCTAAATTTATGGGTTCATTTGCCCAGCTCTACTATTTTCTTTCTTGTCCTTATTTTACACATGATCTCATGTGTACCTATAATAGCTTAATCTTTGACCTAAAGTTTCAAATAAAATAAATCTAGGGTTTGGGTGGCTAATGCCCACTAATTATCTCTTTAACAATTAAACCTTGTTTTTAAAACACATAAAATAATTAAATCATTAAGAATCCTTGAATAAAAAAATATTCATCTCTTGAAATAACAATATATTCAATTTCTGTATAAGTTATGTTCTTCTATTTCCAAATATATTACAATACTTTTTTATTTATAAATGACTTTGAATTCAAATTTGGACATATTGGTGTGCACATTGACTTCTAATGGCTTGAAAAACACAAATGGGTGGATGGGACTATCCAATTAAAGGGGATGAGAGAGAAAGGTTTCCATAATAGTATAATATGGTCCTTATAGGAGGACACTATGCATAAATAGATAAGATGGAGGCTAACAAGGGAATTGTGAAAGAGGTTTCAAGCTTGAACCAAATCAACTATACATAAAAAAAAATTGTACAGACAACATAAATACTACATGGCCATTTTAGGATACTATAGCTCTAAAAAAAGGATATGTGGCAGATAAGAATTTATTTTTTGAAAAATAGAATGATTGTTCTCAATAAAATTGCATGTCATGGATAAATATTTTGTTTCATTGTATCATTGAACTAATTATTTACCATGTATTTTCAAGCTTCCATGATCCATAAATATTTATCATATATTTTTCTAATATATATATATATATATATATATATATATATATATATATATATATATATATATATATATATATATTTCATGTGTGTGAGTGTGTGTGTTTATAACATTATTCTTCTTGAAAAAATCACAAGGACCTTCACAAACAACTAAAAAAATTCTAACATTTTTTGAATAATTGTGAACTTATTATTAATGTTAATAAAACTAATAAAATATTTAATTTTAAAATTAGATCTTATCCTTCAATTTTTTATCACAAAAACATTATATAAGAGTTTAATATTATAAAATCTTAAGCAATGACTTCAACTACTATATAAATTAGAACTACAATATATAGAAGAGAATCATTGATGGTTTGAAAGTTTATTATGTTATTGTAAACATGTGTAAAATTTTGAAATTTAGGATCGAGATAAGATTTTTTTTCAAAAATTTAGTCATTCCTATTGTTCAATGGTTTTGAATTCTAGTCCTGTAATATCTCTCATAAGACTTGAACAAAATTGAGTAAATCCAAAAACATTTCGTAACCTCTAACTTCAAAATAAAATGTAAAACTCCATACCACATTATTTTGATTGAACTGATTTGTAATCCAATGGAGTGTAGAGATATAATTAGATACCTGTGAATGACCATAGATTCTCTTATTGTGTCTAATATGAAAAAAATGCCATCACCAACTAAAAAAAGTTAGGGATAAAGATATTAAAGCTTAGCTTAAGTACTGAAATATTAAAGATATTAATCTTATTAATAATGTTGATAATTCGATTATTGATTTTTATGGAATTTTACTTGCATGTTTTTAAGTCATCTTAAGATGACCCCATGAATAATCATTACCTTAATGAATTCTTTTCTTGTGTTTTTTTTGGTAAAATCATGAGGCAAGGGGACCCACTTAGCACACAAACACTGTAAGAATTTATTAGTAAGGGAAGGAACAATGAATGTAATCCAAACACTACAAAAAAAATAGTAGGGGGTAGGAATTGTGATTGTAATCCACCAATTTAAGATTATTATTGGTGAAATATCATGTACTTAATTTAAGTTAACTTGGGATAATTTTTTATATTAAAGTTCAATAGTGCATAATTTCTTAGGCTTAGATAGGATAAGGATTAGACTATTATCTTAACTATTTTTTGATTAAGTGTGCTGGAATCACAATGAGTGAGAGGGGGCGGGGGGGTTAATCAGTCTTCAAAAACTTTTACAAATTTACTTTATCATTCATAAACTATCAAATTAATATAGTGAACTAACAACGTGTCAAGAACCATGAGCATGAGACAAGAGCATAACACACAGAACACTTGTTTGAGTGGGAAACCCTCAAGGGAAATAAGACACACGGATATCTATAAATGGAATAAATTATTATAATACAAACATGAAATTTAATGAATCACCCACTTCATAGTAATTTAATGAGCACCTACCCCAACTAGCTAAGTACCAAATCAGTTAGGTTTTAGCAAGCACCAACTTATAAGGAGGCAACAACCCCATAGATGACTCAACACCAACTCAACCACATAATTTATTTGATCACCTTCATGACACCTTATTTCTCAATAAGCTGATGATTACCATGTATTCAACCCTTCACACTCTTCACACTTTTAGCCCTCTCAAATTACCTTCTAGGCTCCTTCACTGAACTAGGTCTCTTCCGTATTTGATCTCGATATTCATCTACAGTACCCATTTTAGATCTTCATGATTTTCTATTTTCACCCTTATGATGGTATAAAATACATCCTTTATCTCTTCAAAGTTTTGTAGCTTCCGCTTCAACTCGCTCATTCACTAACTAGTCAATTAGGCCTATTAGGCCTTATTCTTATACTATGCTCTTGCTCATACACTTATTGGTCATCCATACACACTTGAACATTATATTTTTAATATAATATGACTTAATACATTCCAAAAATATTAATCAAACATTACAATAATTCGGTCATAGCATATAGGACCAAAACCCCTTTTAGGCCTTAAGGAGACCTAATTCAATTAGGTCTTCATTAGCTCAAGTTAGCCTTAGATCTTCTTGGATCAATTTAAAACTTCATACATGGAAGGAAAACTTAATATTACACTCAAATATACCCTTAATAATATCATATTTATTCCATGACACCTTTTAGATCCAAACACCACTTGAAGCACACCATTAGTACTATTCATAATTAGGCTTGTGCATATCTAGAAAGTACATGTCTTTAACTACTAAAGATAAAAAATCAATTAGATAAATAATCATGGAAAAAATTCACATATTTAAAAATATCATGACCTCATGGTCATTATAAAATTCATTATATACTTCAAATAAGGGTATACAAGCTCAAACTCTTCTCTACAAAATGCTCACTCTGCATTGCCAACTAGCCTCAAAACACAGTCATGGAAACTTGAACTTATGAAACCTAAAATAGCACACTAAAATACTTAAAATTAATGAACATGATCATAAAACATTCTCAGAACAACCTCCAAAAAAATATCATAAACTCTAATGGTAATATTGGTCGTGCAGACCAATATCATGACCTCACTATACACAAACCTCGTTGAGCTAGACAAGTCAACTTGTGAGCAACTTTTTTCTATATGAAATGATCTCAAAAAATATATATCCAACATTAAAATATATTAAAATTATTGGACATCATCTCAATGTACTTGGATTCATTCCTATTCCATGATAACACATCCCTAATCAGCTTCTCACTATTGTCCAGGTTTTTCACTAATTTCACCATTAGGCTTGTTAGTGACTGGTCAACTTGGATGACTAGTTTAGCATACTTGAGGGATATATTATAACCTATAAATAAAACACCATGGACATAAAATACAAGTCTAAACCTTTTCCATCTAATGATTATCATATTTTGACTTGGTCAACTTTGACTGCTACAATAGATCTTTGAGAAACTAGCACTTTTCTGTAGAGTTTACTCACATACCTAACAACTCAATCACACATGGAGATGCCTGGTAGAGTTTAATATCTGGCCATTTTATACCATTTTGGTTTTTTTTGAATAAGATATTTCACATCAGGTCATTATTAGGGTTTTAAAAAGGGTTAACATTATTTATGGTGTTAATGATTATTCATAAATGATTGCCCCTCATTTCCAAAACTAATGCCTAGATATCTTATCTAGTAACCTTACCCATCTCTCCTTAACATCTCAAGTTTCCATGCAGAGGTTACACGTGCTAATGAGCACTTGAAATTCTCTCTCAAGTTGAGAATTCTCCATTCTATGCACTCGAGAGACCTCAAAGCACTTTTTCTTGCCTTAACCTTCAAACTTTGACCTAAAACGTGGTCAAACTTATTTTAAAAACATGAAATACTTATATTAATTGTCATATACTCACACTTTCCTTAGAAACTGATCTTGATACCCCATTAGGTCATACTCTCTGTCTCTCTTTCTCTCTCTCTCTCTCTCTCTCTCTTTGCTTGCTTAGACTTTGACCTATAAACCATATTAGGCCTTGAAACTGACCTTCATGCCTCTTTCCAAGATCTCAAAACCTCATATACATGCCATATTTCCTCTTAATATGTCTTGATAATAGCTCATGATGCCTCATTAGGTCAGGTAGGGTCTAGAATTGGTCTAGTTGAAAACTAGATCTGTAGGTCCTACCCCTGTAGGCTCACCTTAAAAATATCTTGAGTGATCTAATAACTCATATTAATGATTAATAATCCTCATATAACCTATTATTCCTCTATGCATCCATATCACCAGCACACCATGACCCTTCATGGACAAGACTAGATATCTTATGCACATACCTTCTCAAGTCACTTACTAGGTTCAAGCACTTGACAATTCTGACAACAAGGACCTTTAATTCTGACCTTCACATCACTCATTAAATCATAAAAACATATACCGAACATTCCTTACACTCACAAAATCAATGTAACATTGATCTATATCCTCTCTCATAGCTACATTCTTCAATGACCTCATGAAGACCTTTGTTAAGAACCTTTGACATCAATGACAACATCAATGCCAAACCTCAATAACAAGAACAATTCTCAACAAAGTGTATAACCCTAATATCATAAAAATCATAAAATATTTAGATTGCTTAAATATAAAATAATTAAACAAATTTTAGTGTAACTAGCTAAATATAGTATTTTTTAATTTATAAAAACACTAGGAGAAAGAATAATTTTGTTTGTTTTGAATTTTTCCAAGTCTGTCATGGGATACAATTTATAGAAAAAATTAGAAAAGTGCCTGAGTTCTTGGATTTGGAAACATAGATTCTACATCTACTTGGATAAGTTTGTATTTCCTGGACAATTCTACTAATGTGATATTGGCTGCTAGAGTGCATATTTTTACCTTGTATTTTTTTTTTATCTATGATAGTGTCACCCACTACACCTATATATAATGAGTATTCTTATGTGTTTTGATGTCTATATATCTATGTCAATATCTCTATTTGCCTTTTTCGTGATCCAAACCCTAGTTGTGTATTGTAAGGCAGTCGTAAAATTGGGACAAGGAGTGAAAGGGAAAGGTTGAGCTAACCTTACTAAGTGCTTCCTATATATCTCCAAAGAAGGAATTCAAACCAGAAATAGTTCTCCCACCTAGTTAAGTGTGTCTAATCATATGTAATGCTAGTTTTTAGTGAAATCATGTGTATGGATTTCAATACTTTAAAACTTATGACTTGACCTTGTAAATGGTATTCAGAATTAGCTCAAGGGTTTTTCCTTTGAGGGATTTTAGACTTGGTAGATTTATGATAGTTCCTCTCAGTGTGTAAAGTGATTTCCATTAATATCTAGATATGTACCAGATAAGTGCTAGATAATTAAATGTTGAGGCTTTATATATTTATATAATTGACTCTTTGGGTAGTTTATTTTAAAAGGACATGTGAAATGCACACCTACTAAACCTTTTAAGCAATTTAAATTTTATAAACTAGTCATTAAAGTGTGTGGGGATAGGTTTAGCCTAAGTGAATTAGTCTGTAAGAATGGACTTGTCTAAGAGGCATGGACTTGTCTAAAAAATATGAATGATGACCTAAGGTCAGGAGGCAGTTTGATAATTATATTGAACTATTTTTTAAAATACTATGAGGATCTTATACAATAATAACAATAATTTGGAAGGTTCAACCCATACATGGATACATGGCTATGACAAATGGTGAATAAGAGTCATGTATGTGAGCATAATTCAAGTAGGTTAAGGTTTGGTCAACTTACACATTTTCAAGTGTATAATACCAAATATGAGTGTTTACATTTACCCCATTTTTATTCTAGTAATGGAATTGCTAGAGTAAAATAATAGAAGGTGATACCTGAGGATAACCATGATGGGTGTGCTCAATTATCTACTATGTGTTACAACTTGCTTCATGCAAACCTCTAATGAAACATGTGGAAGTCAAGTAAAATTAACAAGTAACAACATGGAACATATGTTATATGAAATATAAAGGAATGAGTTCACCTGTGTGCATTTTGACCAACTACCTTTTGGAAAAAATGGATAAAGGGATGATCATGCCCCTTGGAGATTCATGTGTAAGAACATAGGTTGAGATAAATATGCCCCAACCCTTATTTTAAATGGATAAGTGCCTATAAGTGAAGTCAAATTTAACCTCAAAACCACACAACTCACTATATCTAAGTAAAAGGAATCCACTAAGGGTTCCAATAAATTTGAGAAATGCATGAGTAATTTTTGAGTCTATGTAATTATTTTGAATCATCCACTATAAATGGATTATATGATTCAATTTGAGTAATTATCAAGTATAATTTATTATTTAAAATAAAAATGAGTAATAATGATAAGAGAATGACATGATTTTCCATTCTATCTAGTAAACTAAGTAATCTGAGTTAGATACCCTTTGTTGATATACCATTATATCTATGAAATTGTGAACATATGCCTCACATATTCTACCATTATAATAACCTTTGTAATTTGAATCTTGTAAATATGTGTAACACTTTCATGAAATTTCTGAAATCTATGACATATGTCATGCATATGCCCCAATAAAAGACAAAGAAATCATAATTTGTGTAATACCTATAATAATCTACATAAGCATGTACTCAAATACTAATTTTTGTGTTAATGAAGGCTTAGTCTCTATGACAAGCCATTTTGTATGCCCCCTACTTGAGGTGTGGAATGAAGCCTGCTAATTACTCATCTCAAAAGGAGGAGTTAAACACATAATATTACATAGAAGAAGATATATTCATTGTAAAATTTATATTAACATGTAGACAATATGTCATCGTAGTAAGAATGAAGCATCTGAGTATGTATGAAACATGCATCCTAAGCATGCAAGTGCATATATATATATATATATATATATATATATATATATATATATATATATATATGATAAATGTAATGAATAGTCAATATAAAAATGATTAATAATTACATGGAGGAGTGAATCATGTGTATCATGGTATCGCAAATAAGAATAAAAGTGCATGAAATGTATCATGACACAATAAGATCAATAGACAATACTAGATTTATCCACATGTAGCAAACATAGTCAAAGAGTCACACATAATGGACAATATACATTTACACACCCAAAGGAAAATCTAATGTCACACACAGATGAAAATCAAATGTCACACAATAAACAAATTCAAATAGAGAATAAGTAATAACAACAATCATGCATAGAATAAGCAAGGCTAATATACACAATTAATGTATGCCAACATTGCATACAAAAAAATAAATTATCCAATGAAATATAAATATAATTAGTATGAGTCAGATCAATTCATGTATAAGTAGTGTAAATTACCTTAATATGATTAATGGAAATAATCATAGAATTATAAAACTTGTGTAAAGTATAAATATGCCTTTAGTGTAGGAAAGTAGCTCCTTGGTGTAGGAATGTCTCTCATATGTGTGTCCATGTCATATGAGACCTAGATATCCTACATCTCACTCATGTATACCATCAAATGTATGTGCATATAAAACTATATATATAAATATACAATAAAGCATAAAGTAATCATGTAAACAAGCAATACATGGCATGCATAGGTCTTAGTTTTAATTATTTTTAAATATTTGTTTTAATTCGTATTTGAAAAAATGAATGTTTTCTTATTTTTTAAAATTTAATATGCATATGTGTATTCAAATAAGTCCAAGTGGCAAAGTTACAAAAATAGAAGGAAGGGATCTAAATAATTTTTGGCATGTGTCAAGGCATAGTGTGCACCAAGGGTACTAGAATTGTAGTGAATAAAAAGTGAAGGTAATAAATATTCCCCACTATATTTTAAATGACAACATTATATCTCAAAAGAGTATGCTAGAGGTGGAGGGGCATTAGGAGAAATTAGTGTATTTAATCATGTCATAGTATGTAATCATGAATGTATGTGCTCATATAAACTCAATGTAGGCCATTACAAGTATAAATGATCAATATGCAAGGGTGAGCAAGTAGTATGCTAAAAATAATGTGCACTATAATGAGGTTAATGTGAAGAATGTATCATCATAGTATAGATGTCATGGATATCTAGATCAAGGTAAACAATAAAAAAGGCAAGGGCCAAACAAAAAATACAAGGGCTAGAATAATGATCAATGCAAAAGCATATGTACACATGTATGTAAAAATAGAATAATAGTAGGTATGAGAAATAAATTAAACATAAAGAATATATATAATATATTATATTCTATCTAATGAAGAATAGGTAGTTGTTGGAGTAGATTAAATTGATCCTTTTATACAATTTTGATATTAGATTTAACTTCTAGATCTACCTCACATGCACAATTATTATATGAATACTAATTTTCTACACTTAAAGGTGCACTAGTGTGTATATAATCATTTGACCAACCTCTTGGAACTAAGAATCATTCATATAGACCATCTTAGGTAATTGAATTATAATGATGTAACTATGATTGAACATTTTAAGAAAGTTTATACTCACATGATTTAGATGTTTGTAAAGGTACCTGTCCCATAATGATAGTTGGGGATTTATTTCTCTTTCCCAATGTAATTTTATTTATTTACTCAATCTTTTGATCATAGCATTTGGATTTTGCTTCGATATCCACATCTATGTAATAGAAAATTTAATTATACCCTAAATAGGATTTTTTGCTATACTTATTTTATCTGTTTGATATGTAAGTAAACCACCTTAGATATCAAATAACAAACTTATATTATACTTATCCAATTTTGCATTCATTTTTTGCAACCATGATTTCCCTAAAATTGCCTTTCTTTATACAATATCTGTCCTCATATTTAATAATGTGTTGATTGCTTTAGGCCCAAGATTAATTTGTAGATTGAGATGCCCATTTGCATTCTCATATGTATTCACATGCCACAAAACTTGCTCTTCATATCGTAATTCTCTTAGAAAACCAAGTATACATTTATTACATTTTTATTCATCATCAACAATGATGGTCATTCTGTGTTCACCTTATATGAGAGCATGGATGAACATTGGTTCCTTTAAAGGATAATTTTGGGAAATATTGGACTGAGTGTGAAATAGAAAGAGGAGGAAAAAATGACTGTTTAGGAATAGTATTAGATTTTTCAATGTAACAATAATCTTATCAACAAGTTTTTCAATCTTACATTGTAATTTATTACAAATGTTATCTTTATGCCCATTGATATGATGATAGCTAAAAAATTATATTTTCCCGACTCGTTGAATCTAATGTGCATGGCAATGGTGATTAGTAGGTATACTTAATAACTTTTTATCCAAAAGTGTTCTCAAAATAGTACTTTAGCTATCCTTAAAGCTGTAAATTTAGATTGGTTGATTTCAAATTTGAAGGAGTCTTATGAATTATGTTATTTGGAGCTTCTTTAGCTGGGGAGAATTAAATTTTAGGATATGAATTTTTTGAATTAGGAGAAGTAGTATAATTATATGGGTAAGCACATGCCATATATTATCATCTAGTTTAACCTTATATAGCTTAAATTCCAAATTTAGAGTAGCAAATTGATTTGAATTTCATTCATTGTATGTATCATAGACATCATATGACTAGTAGGTATGATGATGGTTTGGGAAGATTCATTCCTGGACTTCATCTCACCATCTATCTTAGACATACGTGCAAAATATTCATCACAAACTTTTTTATCTTTGCGTTATTTAAAAATCATTGTTATATTCATTAGAGCCATTAATGCATGATTTATAATACTAAACACATCTTGTCTAAAGAATAATGAATGACATTACATTATTTTTCAATAGAATAAATATCATCATTTTATTCAAAAATGTAAATCATCTATCCATTGTTACAATGTATCTTCATTCTCAATTGGAACCCTTTTAAGAATTGGATTAGTTAATTCCATGTTAATGTCTTATTGCTCTAATGTGTGACTATAAGAATAATCTATAAATATAGAAGGAGGATTAACTTATTGTATGTTAAGCATATCATGTTGATCTTATTCATCACTAGGATAATAGAAAGATAAATCACTAGCATTCCAATCCTCAACATCATCATAATCAAGCTATCACAATCATTTCCTTCATTTACACATCCATATTATTCATCTACATAAGCATTGTCATTAGGCACGCAAGAATAATTATCTATAACTTGATTTATCCATTCATTATTATAATAATAATGTATAGTCTAAATAGATGAAGAGGGATCCATATAATTAGTCCTATTAGGGTCTTTAGGATGCATATTCCTAGAAAATTTACCACACCCTAGAGTAGTAAGGAATAGAATCACAAAACCTACTCTTATTAATAGAACACACATAGATATCTAGGGTATTGAATAATGGGAACCCTAAGAAAGAGGCCAATTAAGAAGGGGAAATCAAAAATTAGATCCAAATACAAAATATTGAAACCCTAGTGATAATAGAAATAATCCCCAAAGAACTAGAGTATTATTAGTTTTGGATAATGAATGGGTTCACCAACATGTTTTATCTATTTTTGGATTAAGAGAAACCTTGATTATATAAAACTAATAGTATTCAAATTGCTTAAGATATATAATAATTAATCAAATACAAGTATAACTATCTAAATATGGTAACTTGTTATTTATGGAAAACATGAGGATAATGAATAACTTATCTTGTTTCAAGTCTATTCAGGTATGTGATGGGATATAGTCATCAAAAATAATAAAAAAAGGATTGTGAGTGCTTAAATCTAGAAATAGAGAGTTTGTGTCTATGCAAATAATTTCACGCTTCCTAGACAGTTCTTCTGTCATGACACTATCTACTTGACTTTAGATTTGTCATGTGTATTTTTGTTGATTTATGATAGTGTCACTTCTTGTGCTTATGTATGATGAGGATCCATGCGTTTTATGATGTCTAAAAACTGACAATAATATCAATGTTTGCCTTATCCTTACTTCAAACCCTAGATTTACAATGGAAGATGATTATTAAATTGGGATAAAGGGTGAAAGGGAAGGGTTTATCTAACCTGAGTAAGTGTTTCCTACACATATAATACTTTGAAGAAGGAAGTCAAACTAACCATAATTCTCTCACCTAGTTGAATTTGTTCAATCTTGTGTAATGCTAGTATGTAATGTAATCCTTTGTATGGATTTCAACACTTGGAAACCTATGAATTAACCTTGAAAATCATATTCAAACTTAGCTCAGGGATTTATACTTTAAGGGATTTAGAATTTGGGAGCATTAGGATAGTTCCTCTCAATGTTGAAAGTTATTTCTAGTGATAGCTAGACATGTACCAAATAGGTGCTATATAAGTGAATGTTGAGGCTTGAAATGTTTATATAGATAAATATTTGGGTAACTTCCTCTGGACTAACATGTGAAACATATGGGTTCACCCTTTTGAATAATTTTAATTTTAGAAATTAGATATTAAATGGCATGGGGATAGGTTCATCCTAAATGGACAAGGTTATGATGGTACACTTGTTTGAGAGGTGCATACCTATCCATAAAATAATATCAATGACTTAAAGCTAAGAGACCATATGAAAATGATATTAAACTATTTGGGCAAAGACTAGGAAGATATTGTGTAACAATAATAACAATTTAGAAGGTCAAACCCATATATGGATAAATAGCTATGAGGAATGCTGAATAAGAGTCATGTATGTGAGAATAGTAAATTAGGTGAAATTTTGGTCAAATTACACATTTTTAGTGTCTAATACCAAACATGAATGTCTACACTTATATATTATTCAATAAGTAGCCACCTCTTCAAGAGAAAATTATATTTTCCTATTTCGTGTCCTATAAAAAATAATGAAATAACTATTGCTTAAGCTATAAATACCCTCTCCATATTCTTATATTTTAATTAGATCCATGGTTGAAATCTCAAGCTAAGATCCATGAATGCAATATTATGTTTTTTTCATTATTTTGTCAAAGGAACAATGTCATTATTTTAAGGATGTGATATGTGCTAAAGAGATTATATTGGGTTATTCCCTATTTTTAGCATGGTACCATAGGCCATATCATTTTTAGCCATTATTTTGAATATTTGATTGTGATTCAGTTCTTACATGTTTCTCTCATTTCAATCCTTCTTTGAGCCTTTTGGCATACCAGGTTTTCTTAAAAAAATCTTGGGTTTTGTTCATTTTTAAAAAACTAGCAATTTTTAATAATTTTCTATTATATTTCAATTTTCTCAAAAGAATAATATTTTTTTGGTAGTGATAATAATTTTCTACATAAGTATGCAATTTTATTTTATTTTTCAAAAAATTAATTTTTTTGTTACACATGTTTTTGGTGAGCATTTAAAGATCTAGGCTCCTACAAGGAATTGTGATGGATTCAATGTCCTTATAGTGTCTTTGTAGTTTCTACAAGAAAACACTATATTGACATATCTGCATCAATTTTCCCAAATTCTTCTGTGTATCCAATCCAAAACACAAATAAAATAGGGAAAAAAGGATATGTACGTGTCCTATGGAAAAAAATTTAAGTTTATAGGGCCTTTAGGATCCCTAACATGCCTCTCACCTATCCCACCACCTCCACTCAGTGTGAGCATTGTTCCCGTCCCTTTGCACCACTCTGATTTTGTAACCACTCTCTTGTGTAATTTATAATCATCACCATTATTGTCTTATTGCCCATCTATGCCACTCCACCTAGTTGTCATCGTCACTCCCCTCTACTCGTGCCTACCTTCCATAAGCACTCTCCCACGCCCTTGGGTCCCCTTTGCCCCTTTCTTCTTTTCACTCCAAGAGGATTGCCTTCCATTTCTATAAGCCATGTAAGGCCCCACTTTTTTTGGGGTTTGTATTTTAGAGACACATTTTGGAGTGGGATTCATGTCACTACAATTCACGTCCCCATTAAAAAATGTTTTTGTCTAAGGGCAATTATGGGAACCATTTTTAACCTTTTAGGACTTAAATGAATGTAAATCCTATGTTGTTAAAGAGCTAAGTATAGTAAATTAGGGTATAAATATACAATAAATACAACCACTAATTTGTTATAGAATTGACTAGTTTTGACCTTTCTAAAAATAACAATAAATAATGCAAGTAAGAACTTAGCTGGAAAATGATTGAGATAGATGATCTAAAGGTTAAAACCTAAGGTATAGACTAGTCTAAGTGTCATATACAAGATCTAGGTGTCAAAACCCCTCTTGGATAATAGCATCTTAATTGGACATTAGTGTCATGTGGTGCTAGTGTCTTTATTTTGGTGGTAGCATCCTCTATGCAGGACTATCCCATGCTTTTAGTTATACCTATGTCTAGATCTATAAGGTCTATTTTTGTGTGCATGAGTTATGAAAAATTATAGATTGCCTATTTTGACTAAGTTTGTGAGTCAACCCTAATCCTCCATGTCGCTAAGGCATCTGATTGATACAAGATAAAAAATGCATTTGTTAGTGGGGTAGGTTGGACATCCTTAACACCCTACTATGATGAGAATTTCCTACATACCAATACTCTAAAGAGGGATCAAGCTCGATGTAGTTCTCCCCACCTAAGTGCTAGTGCAAATGCAAGTGAAGCTAGTATAATAGTTGACTTGAGTGATTTGAATGTGCTTGAGACTTGAAATCTGAGTAATATGAGCTTAGGAATGTCATAGATGGTAGTATGTAGAAGTAGGGAAAAACAACGATTGATAACCTTAATTGTGCACAAATTATTTTGAGTTTGCATATGTAATTTACATCTAATTTATATCTAGTGGTTAGAGGGATAAAAGTCATGTATTTATATTATTTTGGTGGTTGTAAAAGTGCTAAAAGTGGTCTATGCCAACCCTAAGAGGTCCAAGATTTGAAAATATATCTATTTGTGAAAAGAGGATAGAAAGGATAGTAGTGCCATTATTGGGACACCAGCGCCATGTATCACTATTGTCCTTATTATGGCATTAGTGGTAGAACACTAGTTATGAAGGGCCAGGATGTGTGAATGAAGGTTTGGGACTACTTTAGGGATGACTAGGGATGCTTGTGGCCCGTACTAAGGTTGGGTAAGTGTGAAAATAGACTCTAGGGTAGGTCTATGGCTAATCTATGGATAGGTGGTCTCAAGTAACATTCTTAGCACTCAAGTGTCACTTTTAGGTGATTACATTTACCCCACCTTATTTTATAAATGTATCAAAGTGAAATGACTAAGATAAAGGAAAAAGAAGCAGACCTAGACTTACCTAAGAGGTGAAGCCTATGAATATGGATCTAAGTATATGAATCATGTTCCAATGTGTGTCCTGAAAGTGAAAAATGCAAAAATCATTCCTTACTTAAGATATATCAAAGCATAAACAAAATTGAGTAAAATTAAGTAAAGGCATAAGAGAGAGGAAATGAACGAATACACCTCACTGTGTATGTAAACTAATGCATAAATTTGGTGACAACCTCTGTGTGTGTGTGTATAGTGATCAATTGGTGAATAGCTTAGACTAAGCTAATGGCTTGCTCAATCCTCATGTGTGGGTGGATTAAGAACTCAATCCAGTTTTGACTCCATCATTGCCCACCCCTACTTAGTAGGTCATGACATGTGAATAGCTTGGATTGGATTGATGGTGTGTCCAACCTTCTCATCTAAGTGGCTTAAGAACTCAAGTAGACTATGACTCCATAATTGCCTACCCATGTGTAGTAGATGATTTCAAAATTAAAACTACATGATGTAACTAGAAATTTCAACTCTATGGCCACTCGAGTATATTAGGTAGCTCTGGACCAGTCAAGAAAGCCAACCACTAGATGGAGTAAGACATGAAATTGGTGTGTAACCTAAAATATGATGTTAGATGTATACAATGAAGAGAATGACATGGAATTTTTCATTCCATCTGATCAATTGTTGTGTAAGTGAGCATACGTAAAATAATGTGCCGCACACATGCCCCCAATTCTGATATCTAAGCATATGGATTCTAGACTGAGATATAACAATTTGTATCTGAGTATATAAACTATAAATGGGAATGGTTATGTCATGCATGATGCCCCCAATCTAAGTAAATTGGTATGAATCTCAGCTAAATTGAGCTAAAATTGGTAAATCTATAATTGAACTTATGTAAACCTAGACTGTACCTACTATATTCTTTTGGCCAATCTAAATTTTTATGAAACTGAGGCTACTAGATAGTATTGCCATATCTAGGATATTAGCATCATGTGGCACTAGTATCCCAATTTGGGTGTTAATGTCTCTATGCTCTAATTTTTATGCAACTATACTGATCTTTGTGTCACTATTTTATTATATGTTTACCTGAGTCTAATTTTTGTAATTTGAGCCTATGTGATGAAAAATGTACTATGAGTGCATTATGGGAGCCTGATCTCTATGAAAAACCCCTTATGAATGCCCCCTCTTTTGAGGGGATTTGTTGAACCTGTGCAAAAATTGTCCTCAAAATAAAAAACTCTGTAAAATGTGTGTTAGTCGAATCATCTTTGATATTTGTGTAACAATCTAATATAATATGCATACATAACACCAAAATGTGAGATAATCCAAACATAAGTTTGTAATTTATGATATATGGTATGTCTAACATTCACAAGGCTTTCAAGATAGCTATAACAATGTATGTAACAAAAAATATGAGTAATAACTAAGTAGCTACCTAGGGGGATAGGGCATGATGTCCATCATGACACCCAAGTAGGAAGGGGAGATGCATGAGGTCCCTCATCGCATCTAAAACTATAGTGTGCAACAAGAAAGAGACAAGTGTCATAGCCATGATGCATACAAGAAATTATACATACAACACACATGAGGCATGCAAAGTAGGCCAAGGGGCCACAATATAAGGGACATGGGATCATGTCAGTAAATCTGAGGAAAAAAACATACAAGGACATGATCAAATGTCCACATATGCAAACAATAAACAAAATGGCTTAGATCCACATAGAAGGACATGTTCAAACATCTGCATACACAATCAGGAAATCACACACAAGGACGTGGGCACATGCCCAAAGCATACACAGAGTGAAAAGAAGTGGCGTAGAGCCAAAGATTAATGGTATATTCAAATTCCCTCAAATAGAAGAAGCATATAGATACAATAAATTCTAAACTATGAAATATAGAAAGGAAAGTATGCATGAACATGTAATACAAATTTGTGTAAGAGCTAAGAGGTACATATATTGAGTCCAAATCTAATTAAGTATAGCGTGATCAATATCAAGATATAATATTGCTAAATTTGTGATGTAGAGTTTAGAAAGATGTAATTTGGTAATTGAAACAGTGTGTAGGGTACCCCCAAATGGGAATATGTGTCAAATGAAGAACCCATGTATCAATGTATATACCCCCAATGGGTAAATAATAAAAAAATATGGATCAATGTAGTGGATCTGAGTCTTTTAGCAATCTGCAAGAACTTGACGAGAACAAGTGAAGAATATATGTATGATAAGACCAACTATACTAAGATAACTAACATATGTAGTGTCTAAAAAATATAATAAGTGTAAACAAGGAAATGCATACAATATATAATTTTATGTTGTTTGAGTAAATATTTAAATGTTTTTGTGTGTTTTTTTGAAATTTTATATTAATTTTGTATTTTTGGATATAATCTATGTACAGGCAACATAAAAATGAAACTATGTACAAGGAGAAAGAAATAAGGAAAGTATGTACAAGTATGGAGGACCAATATTAATTGATGAGTCTCATGGGAGACTCACTATCATTGTGGCTTGTGTCAAAGATAGGAATGGTAATCTCTCATATAGTGTGATTGATATGTCGAAGTTGAATAGTGTTGCAGTATGAATCTAGGTATTATTCTTTGTTGAAATAATAATAATCATAATAACTTGGAATCCTAGAGGCAATTGCCTGATACTATGGAGTTGACCTTTCCAAATTGTGATTTGGAATATGGATTGTGATTTTACCCTTTGAAATTATTCTTATTGTAGACATATGGTGTTGTGGAGGCTCTTTTGCTAGAAAGCCTTTTTTGATAATGCTTGTTGGCTTAGCATGATTTTGACTTTGCAACTTAAGTTTTTGATCTTTATGTAACGTTTCCTAGGTATCTGGACTTATTTCCTTGATGAGTTTTATGATGTGTCTTAGGATATTCAATAAACCCCAAACCTTGTTAACCAACATTATCAACTGTTAGAATAGGGGAAGTGATGCCTTAGGCTTGCTTGCCCAAACCTTGATTATGATAATTAAATTGTTATAGATATTTTTGAACAAACCCATACTACTTTAAAAGTTGATCCTCATTTTGGAGAGTTAAATTTGCATCATTTTATTACTTTACATGTGTTGGTTGTATTGTTTCTTCCTCTGATTATGCTTTATGAACCTTTTGTTATTCTGAGTTATGATTTGGTAACCACTTTTGTATTATTTCTAAATTTGACCATTTTTGAAGTTGTTGATGTACCATTGTATGTTGTTTGGATGATGTGTCATTTTTGAGTCATTTGCATCCATTATCTATTATATTTTCCATCAAACATGAATCGATGTAGTGCCCATGAATTTTATGATATGCACAATAATATCTAGATCTCCTCACTAGGTGTAGAGGATGTAAGTTGATCAAGTTATATTTAAGCATTTATCTTGGGTGTATAGGAGGTAGGTTGACCTACTAATTTTAAATATAAATTTGGTTGAGGGTCCTATAAGGATAGAAACACAAAAGATAGGGTTATCTAGGGTTAGGGTTTGTGCAATATTTGAAGTAAGTCAAGTTCATCAAATGTTTTAACCTTTTAGGACTTAGATGAATGTAAATCCTATGTTGTTAAAGAGTTGAGTATAGTAAATCAAGGTATAAATATGCAATAAATACAGCCACTAATTTGTTATAGACTGACTAATTTTGACCTTTCTAAAAATATCAATAAATAATACAAGCAAGAACTTAGCTGGAAAATGACTAAGACAGATGATTTAGAGGCTAAAAATTGAGGTAGAGATTGATTTGAGTGTTGAAAATAGGATCCAGGGGTCAAAATCCCTCCTAAATAGTGACCTAATTAGATAGTAGTGTCATGTAGCATTAATATCCCTATTTTGGTGGTAATGTCCTTTTTGTAGGACTATCCCCAACTTTTAGGTACACCTACATCTAGATATGCAAGGTATATTCCTATGTGCATGAATTATGAAACCCTATAGATTACCCATTTTGACTAATTTTATGAGCAAACCCTAATACTCCATGTGGCTAGGGCATCCAGTTGATACAATCTAAAAGTATGTTTGTTAGTGGGGTAGGTTGGACATCCTCAACACCTTGTTGTGATGAGAGTTGCCTACATACCAATACTTTGAAGAGGGATCAAGCTTGATGTAGTTCTCCCCACCTAAGTAATGGTTCAAGTGCAAGTGAATCTAGTATGATAGTTGACTCGAGTGCTTTAAATGTGCTTGAGATTGGAAATTTGAGTAATCTGAGCTTAGGAATGTTGTAGATGGTAGTATGCAGAAGTAAGGAAGAATAATGATTGATAACCTTAGTTGTGCATGTCTTGTTCTGAGTTTGCATATGTAATTTTAATATAATTTCCATCTAGTGGTTATAAGGCTAAAACTTGTGTATTTATATTATTTTAGTGCTTGTGTAGGTGTTAAAAGTAGTCTAGGCCGATCCTAGGAGGTCCAAGATTTGAAAAGACATCCATTTGTGAAAAGAGGAGGGAAATGATAGTAGTACCATTATTAGGATGCTAACGCCATGTGGCACTACTATCCCTATTATGGCACTAGTGTCCAAGTAGCAGAACACTAAGCACGAAGGGCCAAGATGCAAGAATGAAGGTCTGAGACTACTTTAGGGATGACTAGGGACACTTGTGGCCTGCACTAAGTTTGGAAAAGTGTGAAAATAGGCTCTAGGATATGTATAGGGCTAAGTTAGGGATAGGTGGTCTCAAGTAGCACTCTTAGCACTCAAGTGCCACTTTTAGGTGATTATAGAACCCCATTCGTGCAACTCTCAACATGGCATATATTTTAATCCATAAGGTGTTTTTTTAAGTTGATATTTTCATGTGAAATTTTTAGATTTATGCTCATTTTAGATTCATAATGTACGGGCATTACATTTATTATTTTGGGTCCCTAGCAACCTTTCTAAGGAAAAATTTTCAACTAGGCATATCTTTTGACTAATAAAGAACTTTTTAAAGCCTTTTTTCAAAGTGGTTATTTTTTGTGTACTTTCCTTAATTCCATACTAAAATTTTACTATATAAATCTGACATTGTACTTCACCCTACACAGTTATAAACTAATGTGAAAGATTTCATTTTATTATAAACAAATTGATTATAAAGAGCCACATTTTGTTTTTTTTTTAGGGGGGGAGCATACTTCTATTTGGGCATATTGGTTTGCATTCCAAACTTTGTGTTGGGATCTTTTTCATAACACATGTTATGTTTGTTTGGCATTTTTGTCACACTTATTTTATGACACATTTGAACTATTTTTATAAGGCTGATTTTGACACTCTTGTGATTAGTGTCATGCTCATTTTTTTAACATGGGTGTGAAGCCTTGTCATGCTTCACCATTTTGTAGGTGCATTAAGGCACACAATTATTTTTTTCCTCTCTCTTTCATGTTCTCATTGTGCTTATGGTCATGTGGACACTTTTTTTTAGAGCTCTTCTCTAAACCACTATTATGGTATATTCACGTCTAGTTCTTCTTGGCATAACAATTATGCATCACGAAATCATGGGATGGAACATTTATTCACTACATAGGGCCTTTATACATTTATATATGGACAAGTTCCTACTCCTTATGACCTAGTTTAGGAAAATTATAGCTCAATTCATGTGACATTGTTCTTGGCCACTTATTTATGAATGTTTCCATGGATCTCCACCATTTAGAACAGAGAGAGTGTCCTTGAACTATTTTGAGGATTATTAATAATTTGTTTAGAGACAACACATATGTTTCAGTAGACACTTTATCACAGCTTAAAGTCTCTTCCATTCTTCCTTCTATTGATTGTGATGATGTTTTCCTATCAAATATTTCTCTCCTCTTTAGAGCCTCCTTTGTGAGATGAGTTTCTACTTCACACAAGACACCTATTTCCATATCCATCTCCTCTTTTCCTACAGGATAATGCTCTTATAGTGTCATCATTTTTATCATCTTGATGATGTTTTAGATGATTTTGTCTCCACTTATATGAGTGCCCATATTGATTTTTTATGACTTACTTTATTGTTCATTTCAATGATGACCCACCATGTCTTTTGGGTCCTCTCTCTTCCATTTTATAAGATTATATATTCACTTAATTTAGTGATGACCTGCCATGTCTTGTGGGTTATCTTTCTTCTAAAATTTTAAGTAATTTTATGAGAGTACCCCTATGAGTTCTTCAACACTTCCACACTTTATGAGATTAGTTAGAATCCACTACTTTTTTGGACCCTCATTATTCATATTTGAGGTTTTTTTATCTATGCCTTCCACTTCACATGGACATTATTTCAGCGAATGATCCATGTCCTTCTTCTAACATGTTTACTTTAGCATCATCATCTTCATTTTATGTGCATGATATTTTTAAATAAATTGCCACACTTTAGCTTTGGACCACTTTTATAGATCTTCATACTATAGCCATTTTATTCCTTCGTAGAGTGGGAAAATTTTCAATTCAAATGTTATGTATTTCCTCTTGCAAAGGGTAAACACATTGTTCAATGCAGATGGACCTTTTTAAAATCTTCAAGTAAAGGCCATCATCATCGATACTCTTCATTTTGAGACTTACATTCTTTCACCACATTTTGCATTTTTGTTTGAAGGAAGTAGTCCTTGGAAGGAGAGGGGGGAGTGTAGTCCTCCTTCATTCATGTTTTAATTATACATGGGTACTTCATGAGGGTGAGTTGTTTGGACACATTTTAAAACATTATAAGCCTCATTTTTGTATATACCTCCCTAAGTTGCACTCAAATGGGGGAGTCAATGCAATATATTATTTGCACCTAATTTAAGCTACCTTGGTGTATCTTTCTATATCGTGGTTAGAGAGTGCATAATTTTAGAGGCTTAAAATATGATAAGGATTAGTCTATATTCTCTCCAATAAGAATTCATGTCTTCATAGGCTAATTAATTTTTCCGCGTTTGTGGCTAAATGAGAAAGGAAACTAAATTTTGCTTAAGCTATAAATACTCTTTCCATGTATGTATTTTTTATGAGATCCATGGTTGAGATCTCGGGTTGAGATCCATGAATGCAATATTTTGTTTGTCATTCATTTATCTAATGATAAGAACTATTTTTATAAGGAGATGATATGTGTTGAAGAGGTTAACTTGGGTTGTTCCTCATTTTATACACTTCTCACCCTCTAGCCTTTTTCCCCATTGGAAAATATTTTGGGGCTTGTAATTCCTTATAAGTCAAACTTATCTCACAATTATTACAAATGTAATATTTACTCAAGTATAAGCTAATCATGCATTTGTGTTAAGTAGATGAAAGCTTCCACCAAAAATTTAGTTAGATTATTATTTTTTTTAGGGTTTTACTCATGTTTAATTCCTCTCAAGATGAATTCCATGATTAGGCATTAGCCTAATGACATTTTTCATCATGCATTTTTGATAAGACAAGGGGACCCACTTACCACATCGTATGAATTTATTAGTAGGGGAAGGAAGGGTGAATGCATTCCACAGCTTTGGACTTCTCATCCTCTATCCTCTCTCCCCATTGACAAAAATTTTGGAGCATTTAATGACTAATGAGTCACCATTGTCTCAAAATTATTACTAATGCATGATTAATGAAATTACAACCCAATCATGTATGTGTTAAGTAATTAAAGGTTTCCACAACTAATTTAATTAGATTATTGATTTTTATGGATTTTACGTATACATTTTTATGTCATCTCAAGATGACTTCCACAAGTATTCGTTGCAAAAATGACATTTCAACCCTAACATTAAATTCTTAATAAAAAAGAATTTGAAATATTAAAAATATGTTATTGATTCTCGTTTGACCAATTAAAACTGTTTTGTAACATTTTTCGCTTTAAAAACAAAACAAACATTGTTAAAATTTTGTCTAATGCTCACAACCTCTTTAGAGAAATTAGTCATTTTCCTTAACCAAAAACACTTTGAGGCAAACAAATTTGTAAGAATTGTCATACTAATAAAGTTGAATATGAATACCATTTCATTTTATTAATATGACACACCCTTAATAATGTGATAAAGTAACTTAACCAATTTTCATATGTAAATAAATATTCAAGACCTTCTATATGACTTTAAACACTCAAGAATTTTCCCTTGTTATTTATTTCACAATATTTTATATTTGTTATGCACATTTGTCTATGTATGGGTGATCCGTCTAAATCTGGCATTACTAAACCATTATGGTGACTTTCAAAGCTTGAAATCCACATTTTTCATCCCTGTGTAACCTCCATATCAACCCTATCATCATTGATTGTGATTCTAATAATGTCATTACAGTCCTAACATGTTTTCTTGTGCCACATTTTAAAGTGGATGGGTATGTCTGTATTTTTCTCCTTTCCCACTTCTAGACATTGGAAGTTGGTCATGAAATTTAGGTAATTTATAAATAGAAAATTAATTAGGTTCATTTGATCATGAAACACTTATCAATTCTTATTAATTATTATAATGAGAGCATTCCATGAATACTTGGTTGGAGCTATTTTTTCTATGCATTTGTTGTTTATCAATTTCCCATTTATCTATATAACTTGAGGGGTTTGGCAAACTACAAGGGTAAAGGGCCAACATTGACTCGATCTATGCAAACCCTAAATCAAACCCTTATCGATTCTAGTTTTGAAGGATTTTGTGATTTCATGAGGGCATTGGTTGAAATGTGCAATTTGGGTGAAATGTAATTTCAAATAAATAACAATGAATATATTTTTTACAATTTTTAAGTCTTGATCAGGATAATACATTTTGACTAGGATCTAATGCATAATCTTGACAATGACCAAGATCATCTATACGATCCTAAATATTATTTTTTGGGTTTATATTTTACAAGTAATCAAGTTCAAATATTCCTCTATTGATGCATATAGTTCATATTGTAAAGATAGGCCTTGAAATAACTCACAATCCTTTGTTATAACATCTCTAAAATATAATAGTCATATATCTTTTTGTATGTTTGATTGAGAAGTTAATTGGGATTGTTTTATTGTGTTTACATATTTTATAATGTTTTATTTTAGGTAAGTGCATTTTTATGCTTACAATAAAAAGAATAAAAATGACTTGGATAGTTAAGTGGTCGTTGGTCTATTGGCAATGTTACTTGGCTAATAAATAACCCACCAAGGATCAATTATTATTGAGTGAAAAGGTCTGACAACATAATGGATGAGGTCAGGTTTTAGGCCTGAGAAAATTTAGTGAATGGATACCCCTCAATACTTTAGAAATAATCCATCAATCGGAAAAAAAAAACTTTGGAAATAATCCAAATAAGGTTAATTATCCATCCACCTAAAAAATTTATTACATGAGAAACTATGTATGTATGTTAATCCAATAGTATCTTCTTGAGGATTAATAAGGAAAAGTCCTACCTTCACACCTAAAGTTCATTTGGAACCATCGCAATACATTTCCTATGTCTTATTTTATCCACATTCATAATAAATTCATTAGTAAAAGCATCATTCAAGGGTGTATGAGCTAACATCAGGGCTTCGACAAGTTGGTCTACAATTACTTGCCATTTGATTGATTTTTGTGAGACAAAATTAATGTCAAACTCCATTAATATCATAATCCATTTAATTGGACTACCAGATAAAAATATTTTAAATAAATTGTGTATTTCATAGGATCATATTTGCAATCACACAAGTTTCATTGTTGAGCATACAATGTCTAAGTTTTTTATTGTAAACATGATGGCTAAGCATAATTTTTCTATTCGAGTATATTATATCTCATAGTCTACCAAAGTTATAAAAATATGATAAACTATGTTTTCTTTGTTATCATCATCATTTTCTACAAGTAAATCTTCCAAAGCATATTTGATACCATAAATGTATATAAACAACTTATATGGGATAAGTGTCATTATTGTAGGAGGGTTGGGAAGATGATCCTTAATTTCATCAAGATATATTTGTCATTTCTCATCTCATTCAAACACAATATAATTTTTAAGTAATCTAGTGAAGGTTACATCCTATTAGTAACCTTAAAAATAAATATCCTGATAGATTAGGTTTTACCTTTCAAACTTCTCGCTTGCTTAAGGTTTTTAGGAGGAGGAATGTTTACAATAACATTAATGTTTTTAGGATCTACTTCAATACATCTTAAAACTTTCTATAAGTCACTCCAAAAATGTTATTTTTGAGAGTCAAACAAACCTTATAAGCTCTTAATTAACCTTTCAAATATTTTTCTCAAGTCTTGAAAGTGATTTTATTCCTTTTTTTTACTTAGCTTAGATATGATCAACATATTCCTCAAGTATATCATGTATGTAATCATGGAACATATGCATCATAGCTCTGGTGTCAACATTCTTAATTCTAAATGGCATAACAACATAACATAATGTGTCAAAAGGGGTAGTAAAAGTTGTCTTATGTTAGTCACTTGGGTTAGTCTTAATTTGATTGTATCAAGAAACACCATCCATGAATGAAAGCATCTCTTGTCGAATAATGGAATCAATTATCATGTTAATATTAGTTAATTACAGTCATCCTTGGCACATGTCTTATTAGTGCCATGGAAATCAATAACATTCAAATGCCCACATTTAGTTTCCTAATGAACATAATATTTGAAATTCATGTAGAAAAGTCCATTGGTCTGATAAAACAAGCATCATTTCTAATTTCACTAATAAAACAACTTTTGAATGAATTTTTCTATTTTTTTGCTTTAGATGTTTAGCATCAAGATGAAAAACAAGTTTACATATAGCCATACCAATATTAAAACCTAGCATATCGGTATAGGACCATGCAAAAATATCTCCATATTCATTCAAAAATCTTATATACAATATTTGTTCTTCAGGTATTAAGGAAGCACAAAAAATCAATATCTTAGGATTTTCTAAAGTACCAATGTTGATATCAATTTTATCCTCATTGAGTAGGGTTGACCAGTCTTCCAAATAAGGTAAGTAGGCAAACCATTATCAAGTTTTATATCAGCATTACCACAATATGGAGGCTCTTATTTATTGAAGTAAGTTATGATTATTCAAATGAAAAGTGAATCTATATTTATGATAAAATGAACGTAAATCCACATGTGCTCTCAAGAATTCAGCTAGAGATTCATTATTATAGAAGATGTCAACATATGGAGTTTATTTTTTTATGAATAAATCAATTATTTTAGGATATATAGTCTCGAGTGCACTTCCTTTTTTGTCATGATAAGAAACCAACCATACACTATCATATTTAAAATCATCTTATATATCATTATGTAACTCCTTATGCATGTTTAAAGAACACACATTATTGTTGTAAGCAATCCCTTGTCTACTTGGAATAATTGGTTCATAATATATGTTGAGTATAGTAGGGATCTAGCCTGATCCCTCCCTACATAGCATAGGGGATAGGGTCATCCAAGCTTGATTGATTCATTCCAGATTCAATAATGGTATAGTGAAGTTGAGGAATCTATATATATATGTATATGGCCATGCCAAACTTCATTTGAGTCATTCCCTCTTAGCCCACTTGGCCATGGATATATAGAGTTGACACTTGATCGATGATAGGAGATTGAGGGAGAGGGAATACCTCGATCGAGTACCTAAAGGCCCTGACACTTAAGTTGGTTGAATGGTTCACTATTGCTCACACCTCAATCAAGTGTTAACTTGAGGGTTGAACCCCATATATGGATAGGGGTTATCCCCCTCTATACTCAAGGTCTTCATCAGGATATATATAGTTATTTGAGGAATGTAGGGACCTATCTAGAGAATGTTAGTAGACAGTAGAGGGGGTTCACCCCTATCTCTATATGGTGCTAGGTAAATATAGGTATAACTTAACTACATTGACCCCCTCTATTTTCTATTTTCAAACCAAATCAGAGTCAAAGTGAGATAATCAATTGATCTATAGGTAGTAAATAGTGGGTTGATTAATTTGGGTAAGACTTGAAGGAAAGAAAGTGGGTTTTTATCAGACCCTAACCCCAATAAATATTTATTAATCCCAAATCCCAACTAATATTATTTACCCAAGACCCCAAATTAGCTTTATTAACTCTTTATTCTATGGAGTTAATCTATGGTTTTCTATTTCCCCCAGAACTCAACTCCCTGGGGAAGAGTAAAACTACCCAGGGAATGGGAAAACTCCTCCATATTCTCCACACTAAACTAGAATTTGATAGATTATTTGACCCCAATCAATCTGAGTCATTGGTGAGATTTTAGTTCATTATCTTGTAATCGTCCAACCATTCAGATTGTGACCATCATTTTTCCATATATGCATTACACACCTCATGTGGATCCAACTTTTAACTGCATAAAACACATCATGAGATATGTTTAAGGGGGTTAATTGCTTCATTATATGAATTCTAATGGGGAAAGTATGTTTCCCATCATGGTTTACCCCCATAGTTTTTGTGGTTTATATTATGCAACTTTGTTGGTTCATTATTATCGAGATAATGACCTACTTCTTCACATTCACTATATAATGCATGCAGTTATTAATAGACAAAAAATCATGGTATGCACTTTCGTGTGTTGGCTAAAGCACTACACATATACATGGCCTAGAACATACATGTATAGAGGTCTACACCCCTTATAGATAGATAGGTCCTCACCCCCTCTAACTATATATGGGATAAATAGGGTAGCCTATATATCATTGGGGAGTGCCCTTATCTATCTAACCTGGAATGGTTCTCGACCTTTAATGTTATATAGAGTCTAGTTGGGTTGGGGCAAGCTTGAATGATCGACTCTCTTCCTTCTAAATAAGTGAATTGAAACTAAATTTTCTATAGGGGAACTCAAACTTGCAGAGCAAATGAGAAAGCTTTCTTTCCCATCTCATTAGAAAGGCCTTCTCTCAACTCCCAACTCCCCAAATATCTATTTCTTTGGCCCCCATGTCCCTATCCATTTCCCTCTCTATATAGATGGGATGGGATGGGATGGGGGGTCTAGGATAGATATATAAGGTGGCCTCCCCCTCACCCTCCCCCTTTATAAACTTAAAAATAGATAATTATTATTCATTATGAGATATATATATATATATATATATATATATGTGGGGAAGTGCTTAATGCCAATATATACGTGAGTATAGATATAGAGATAGGGCTTATCCTATCATGTTGGATCTCCCTCTCCTGATTCTATAGGTAGGGGCATAACCTGTACTACAAAGATAGTCTATTTGTCATTTAGAATAGTCGTATGGGGAGGAGAGTAGACATACTAACTAAGATAGATAGATGGAATCTCTAGAGCAAAACATAGATAGATAGAGGTTGTCATATCCCTATCTATCTGTCTCATTTATCTAGGCTACATATCTCCATCTCAAGGGTAGGGGCCTATCTACTGGACCTTGGTCAATATTTTGTTGTGACATGTTGTTCTCTCCCCCATTGCTAGTGGGTTGGTGAGTCACACGTCTGACACACATTTGGCCTTATTGTTTGTAACTCACTATAGGTAACCTAAATACCACCATTTGATTTAAATATTGACAGTTACAGGTTTCATATGAGCTAATAGGGAGTGGCAAATAATCTTCTTAGGATTGATTTGTCCTAGAGTGGTCAGGGGGAGTGTATATAGAATGACAATTGCGATTAAAGTATAAATTAAGGGAGTGGGATGAGATGTCACTTTAGGAAATATGGGTATGGGAGATATTCTACCTCAACCTTAACCTATCAGTACAGGTTATATAGATTTCCCATTTCCATCCCTTGGTCATCGGGAGAGGACCCCCAACTTACTATAGATTGGCTAACACTTCTAGTTTGTAGATGACTCAACTTCCCTCTATATTATAACTTAGTGATAGGGCGACTATCTAAGATCAAAATCAGTATGTATGGCCTATCTTACTCTACATGGATCTAACTAGACAATCTGGGCAAGGGGGAGGACAAGGGTCAAAGAACCTTGATTGATAGGGCATTTTTACTCTTGACCATCGAGGGAGAGTGCCTATATAGATTTCCCTCAGCCTATCCACCACATAAATGGCCTCCTATATATAGATAGGGGTACCCCATATATCTAATCTATATGGGTAGAGGGGATTCCCATGTCATCTATGCGGGTGGTCACATATCTATATAGTGATAGGGGTCTTCTCCTAGTCTATTTTTTTTTAACCCTTGGAGGCCCTCATGCATCTCAACCTATATATAGATGGAGATGGAGATGCGGAGCAATACCAAATGGATAGAGATATATAGATATATACGGCTAGACCTATATATCTATTTGGGCCCTATCTGTGGAACCTGGATTAGATTGGTGGAACTCAGATCAGATTTCCAAACCTCATTGGAACCCAAATCAATATAGGTCAAGTTGGGTCCCAACCCTATCTATTAGATTACTCCACAGTAAGCTTAGATCAATTATATATATTGTTCCCCTATCATGGGGTTAGTTCCCAACCCAAAATTTTGATATTAGAGATAGGGAGCCGACTACTAACTATATAGAGTAAGTAGAGCGTAGTCTCCCTCACCCCGATCTTGAGCATGTTCATCTCAAGATCTCGATCAGATATGCTAGTCTCAATCTTAAGATCAAGATAACCCATTTATTTATCCTATTGATAGCCCATATATTGTCTATCAAGCTTGAGTACACTCTATCAACTATATGTCACTATATCAATCAAGCTGATGGGCTATGCCCATCTATATATAGGGCCTAATGAGTTCCTAGAGATCAAGACAAGAGATGGACAAGCACCTATAATCTATCTGCCTTTATTTGAGTGCTCATTATAGATATCAAGGAGAGATCTTACCTAGATCGATAGCACTATAGGAAACCTTTATAACTATAGAGAGTCACCCTCCCCCAGCGTATATATATCTCAATTGAGTGCCCCATAGAGATTTTTTACCTTTATAACACATCATTTGTGCATGTCTAAATCTAAATCCATATTTTTATAACTTTAATTGCATGAGATTAACACTTTGGTCATTATTTACCAAGAAACAAAAATCATCTTGCCTAAGGTTTTTTTCCTTTGTCTCGTGTCATTATTTCTTTTGTAACTGATGGGATAAATTTTTGTCTTCAATATGCTTGATGAGTTGTATGAAGATAACCAATATCAAATATATTCATATTAGGGGTGTATTCTTTTGAACCTATTGGAGTGAAGCTTGTTTTCTTTAGTTTCTCATCAATATAATCGATTCCATCAATGTCTTCACCAAACTCATTGTCATAACACTACTCGAAAATCAAATGTTACTTTTTGCTCTATTGGAATTTTGTGTTTAGGCTCAATAATTTTTCCTTGAATTTTATCTACACAAGGCACTAGGTTATTTTGAGGCTCAACCATTTTAAATTTTTGAAAAGGCTTACCATCAATTGGGATTTTATAAATAGTACTTTCATAAAAAAATATCATTCAATTATTGAAAATAGAAGGTACAACACCTATAACATGAATCCAATGTCTTTTACACGAAATATTACAAGTCAATTTATTGGGCATGACATGACATAAAGTGTTTACTATTTTTAGTCCCAAAGTCAAATTTGACCTTTGTTTTCAAACCCTCTTATAGTCACATTTGATTTACCCAAAGTGTCTATATTTATACTTGATTATTGAATAAAAATTGCACTACAAATATTCAATTTTGAACCATTATCTACAATCACTCTTTTAATTTCTTTATTATCGATAAAATATTGAATGCACAAGGATAAATTTTAATCAATAACATTGTGTGTGGGCACCTTTCAAGATTCTCAAAAGTTATTTTCTTCTCACAATATTTCAAAATATTCAATAATTGTAGCAAAGCGAGAAGGTTGAGTATTACTTAGTAAAATAGTTTCCTCTAAGGATTTATAAAGAATATATTTAAAGACAATTGAATTTTTCAGTAACTCAAGGATAAACATTTGTGCTTGGGTATTTTAGAGTTGTTCCACAAAATATTTTGCATACACTTTGAGCCTAGGGGCTTGAAAAAGATTTCAAGGAATATCTTGGTTGTTTATTCCTTACATAACAATTTGTTGAGCTCTAGGTATCCCTTTGCATTGTATGATTTGGTTCATGATGTATCATGATGCATTTTCCTTTTTAATGTAGGACACGGTCTTTCCCATAAAAGGATTTGTATTGGTATTTCTCCTATAATCACTTGAATTATGCACAATCAAGGATGAACTATTTGAATTGAAAACACACAGTGCCTTCAGGCAATGGATACATGAGAGATATATAATTTAAGTATGTGATTCAAAACTTTTTTTAATTAGAGACATAGTACATTGGATATATTTAAGGATGGTCTCTAGTATATGTGGATAATTGACAATTATTTCTAATAAGATGTTAGGTGTTTGCATTATACAATTATGGATTTGAGGGAATAAAACATTGATGATATGAGTGGATCTCAAATCTCTATTGGCCAAGGGGGTATTTCTATCTATTGCAAAATAAATTTCTATACAATTGAAGTACTTATCCAAGATAAATATAAATATAATTCAATAACCAAACCCTAGGGTTTGATATGATAAATATGATTTTTTAAAACTAAACCCTAGGAATACAAAACTTAAATAGATATATAAACCTACAAAAAATGGAAATACCAAATTATAAATCCATATGAGATATAAGTCAAGGGGATTCACCAAGGATAAAACCCTAGGTGGCATAAGCCAATTAGGGTTCACCAATATGTAGTATAATAGTGATTATCTATAATTAAGCACCATTTAACATTAAAAAACACGATAATAACACTTAATTAAATGTTCAATCAATCATGTAATGAAATAGGGAAAATATAAGGCTCTTATCTTGTTTACATGTCATCGGTAAATCTATCTCCACAATCTGGACCTAGAAACATGCACCCAAATTTGTTATGAGTGTCACTTTAAGTTTTATAAATGATTTGAGATGGCTATTAATACCATATATATGTTCCTGACATGTTGTTAGGCCCATAAGAATGCCCTTGATCAATGTCTGTCAACTAAAATATAATCTTCAAGGTATATTTGCACGTTCTTACTCTTTCACTTCCTTGCCCTACTTTTGCTCATTGCGACTCATGTCCTCCTTTAAAGAGATAATTATGTTTGATAAAGAGTGTTAAGGAAAGTAAAGCTTGGGGGTCAAGATTAGGGTTTGGATGGATAGTGTGAAATAACTAGTATTCTAATAGTCAAAACCTTTGGATTGGAACAAAAATATTGATAATGTAAAATGCATAACATAATTCGATCTGACAACACTTCAGGTGACAATTTGGGCGATGGTCCTACCCCAATTGGTGGTAGAACTTCCGGGAGCCATAACTTTTGCACCATAGCTCCGTTTGACTCTCAGTTTGAATCGTTGGAAAGCTAAGAATGAGGGGAACACCGTGAGATGACATGAGCTTTGTTTAGTGGGTTTTGACCCCCAAAAACCAAATGAAAGTGCCTCAAATTTTAATTTTCATAGTGCAGTCTAAAAATAGTAAGTTTCTAAAAATAATAATTTCTTGAATTCTATATTATTGTAATTCATGGAAGTCAAACCATTTCATCTCCCTCGAGATTGGTGGCCTTCCACATCCTCCTCTTACATTCAAAAATAGTTATAAATAAATATGTAGCCTGAAAATAAAAATGGACATCTCTTCCCAAAGATAGGCGTATGTTGTATCTGCAAATTTGAGCAATAAAACATCTCTTCTCAGAGATTGCATTATTATCTGTGTGTTCTTGAAATATTTTTCAACCAAGACTTTCGAGTTTTAGATCAGTGGTATCATAGCAATTTGTCTTAAGAGTGTATGATCTCGAGGATGAGGTCAGACTACAAGAAGCTTGAGAAGAAAATACAAGATCCAGTAGACTATCCACCTATTCACTCCTAACGACCTCAAATGGTGGACAACACCGAGACATTTGATCCTTTCAAAGAAATGTGAATGAAGCCCTCCAACTGTAGCAAACGTAGATGCTACAATAATTTACTCAAATTCTCTAACAAATCTCGATGGGAAATTTTGGCTCCTCATCTGCACCCCCACATCCTTTCAATGCCCCAATACCCTTCAAGGTTTAGATGAATTTTGATATCCCTACATTTGAATGTAAAATCAATGTTGATGTAGTAGAAAATTGGTTGGATCAATTGTCTTCCTATTTTTCGGTAAATAAATTCACCGATGAAGAGAAGATCACTTTTGCTCTTTTGAAAACATCATTGTCTGACAAATATTAGTGGAAAGTGTACAAGAAGAGGTTCAGTATGAATGATATTGGATTTGAGGTAGAACCTATCTGGAATAATTTCATAGAAGTTGTAAAGGAAAAATACTACCCTATTGGAGCATATGATGATCTGTATATACATTGGCAACAACTTTGCCAAGGTAAGGAATAGTCTGTTCAAGATTACATTGACATTTTTCATTCTCCATCAGTGAGATTAGGCATCCAAGAAAGTGAGAAACATAAGGTTCTCAAATACCATGGTGGACTACAATGCTACATGTAGGGGGAAATGGAACTCTTCAATTTGGAAACCCTCAGTGAAGCATACAAATTCACAGTGAAGATTGATCAGAAGCATGAAAGAAAGAATACAAAAAATTAGCCTTCAAAATGGAAAAGGGAATTCTAAGATAAGCAACCCCAGAAGGGAAAGACTAAGAAATGGTGTGATTACCACAAAAGTAAAACTCACTCCAAGGAAGAATATCAAGCCATCAAGTCCCTACTTTCTGAGTCATAATCCTCAATATCTACTGCTCTGCCTCATACACACCCTGCAGTTGAAGAGGATGAAGAAGATATTGTAGATGTTGACCCTGATGCCATCATTGCTTCATCACAAACCCACGAGGAAAGGCCAGATGATAAGGAAAGGTTGTTTCACTCTAAGTTATGGGTGAAAGGTAAGCCTATACATTTCATTCTTGATAGTGAGAGTCAAAAGAATTTAATCTCTGCTAATGTTGTGAAAAGTCTAAATTTATCCATGAAGCCTCACCTAAGGCCATACAATATTAGATGGTTGAGTGCAGGGAAAAACCTCCGTGTCACCCACCAGTGTCTTCTTTCATATGTAATAAAACCTTTTCAAAATGAGCTCTTGTGTGATGTGGTCAATCTAGATGTTTGCGATGTACTCCTTGGTCAACCATTCATGTATGATCGACATGGCATCTATGAATCAAGAACCTGAAGGATCACCCTCACTCTTGGAACGTAGCGCTACAGGGTACTCGAGGTACCGCCTTCCAATCTATCTCCTTGATTAGTGCTAAGAAATTCATTCTCATGGTGGTCAAGCCACAAAAATTCAAAAGGGCCAATGTTGCAGTGCTAACTACACAATCAACACAACAACATAAGCAAATAGATACCAAGCCGAGGAAGTTCACGGCCTTCCATCCACAAATTGATGGTTAGATAGAAATGGTGAACAATCAAGCCCTACATAACTCCACATAGCACAATCCATTCCAAGTATGCATTGGGTTTCAACTTATGACACCAAATGATGTAACCATTCCATATCATCCACCTCTATTGAACACTTCAGTCATAGTAGAACAACTGGACATTGGTGAGTTTGATCTGCAGAGTTTTGCTCCAATAGATGAGAATCAGATCAAGACACAACTACCACACTTGATAAAGACTCTTGATGCAATGGGGACCATTGCTTCTCAAGGAGGGAGGAATTATCCGGGCAACACTTCAGGGGACAATTCGGGTGATGGTCCTACCCCAATTGGTGGTAGAACTTTTGGGAGCCATAACTTTTGCACCATAGCTCCTTTTGACTCCCCGTTTGAATCATTGGAAAGCTAAGAATGAGGGGAACGTCGTGAGATGGCATCGAGCTCTACTCAGTGGGTTTTGACCCTCAAAAACCAAATGGAAGTGCCCCAAATTTTAATTTTAGTAGTGCAGTCTAAAAATAGTAAGTTTCTAAAAGTAGTAATTTTTTGAATTTTGTATTATTGTAATTCATGGAAGTCAAACCATTTCATCTCCCTCAAGATTGGTGACCTTCCACATCCTCCTCTTGCCTTAAAAAATAGGTATAAATAGATATGTAGCTCGAAAAGAAAAATTGAAATCTCTTCCTAAAGATAGGAATATGTTGTATCTGCAATTTTGACCAATAAAACATCTCTTCTCAGAGATAGCATTATTATTTGTGTGTTCTTGAAATATTCTTCAACCAAGACTTTTGAGTTTTGGATCATAAAGTAAAGTATGACACACATATATCCAATAAGTGCTAGTTTTGGTGTTTGTCCTCCCTCATTCCAAATGAGATATCTCACTTGTCTATAAATAGAGGATTGAATTCAATCTTTGGCGACATTGGCGCACATATCGACCTTCCAACGACTAGAAATGGAAAAGGTGGAAAGCGTTGAATGGGCCCAACTCACTCAGGGAAAACACTGAAATAATGGGATCATGACCATATGTATTACCCTGACATGTGTTATGATTTTACAAATGATCCCAAAATGGGATCAAAGAACCATGAATTACAATAAGGGAAAGCAAGAGGAATTGCGAAGGGGGTTTCAAGCCATCAAAAGTTGATAAACAATACAATAATGATTAATTTTGATTAATCACCCATAGATAGAAAAATGAACATAAATAACACTAAATAAATGCCAAGAGACCCTTTCAAGGTGTCTACATATATGAATGACTATTATCTTATAGTTTTTCCCTTTTGCACGACACTTCAAATATATATGTGGAGGGTTTTTTCAGTAGGATACTTCAAACACACATAAAGAGTCAAGGCACGGGGAGAGAGATTCATATCACGATATCGATTAAAACCATAATGATGTTGATTTCATTTTTGAAAAACTAAAAGACTTGAAAGACAAAACAAGAAGGAATGACTTTACAACTCTAATAATATAATATATGATGAAATTGAAAACACGTCTAATTTTATGGTTGAATGATAAATACGCATTAATTTAATCTTTAAAACATTAAAAATTGTCCAAATCATCATCATCATAATAAATAACTTTGCAGTGACATTATTTCTGGTTGGGTTGAGCTAGGGTTTAATGCATACTCAGGAAATGGGAGTGTGATGTTAGGGGCCAAAGTTAAGGGTGCCCCACACTGACCCCACAACGCCAATTAAACAAGGGTTGATGGATAAAGTAAAGTAAAATGACTCAAGCATTGAGAGGCTGAGGCTTAGGCTGAGGCGTTCATTGAAGAGGAAAGCACCAGGAAGCAGTATACCAGGCGCGCCTAACGAGGCGGATGACCGAAGCCTAAATCTAAATCTACGCGTGCCTAATTAAGTTGGTCGATGATGTGATGATTCTGCTCTAATTTCTGGCCTCATGGATTCTCTGCAGAGCCCTTTATAAACCAATTCATTCCAGCATTCATTGGTCTGAAACAAAGATACAGGCATTTTAACACAGACTTTTTGTTGTTTTCTGATCTTTTCCTACAGTTAGGACTGCGAGAAATTTTGTCTGTTTGGGTTGAGAATGGAGTGGGTGTTGCAGAAGGTTTTGTTCCCCGTAAGGAAAGCTTTCCTCGGCCTCGCCACTCGCGTCAGAACAAGAAAATCTGGTTAGCCTGTTGCTTATTTATATTCATAACATTTTTCGCATTTGAACAAGAAGTCTGTGAGTCTGGAAATTTTACAAATGGGTTTGATTGTGGGTGTGATAATGAAGATTGAGATCTAGATCTAGGGTCCCTTATATTTTATTTTGTTCTTTGAGTGTACAATCCTAACAGGTTAGAATTTGAGTTAGAGAAACTTTTAATTTTTCCATGCTGTGTCATTTGATGGAGGTATCATTGGGTTTTCTAGGTTATCTGTATTTCTTTGATTTTCCTGACCAAAAATGCTTGGCCTTCCTCGTTGGAGGTAGACCCTAGTCTCTACTAGGATAGGCTAAGCCGATCTACTTGATTGCTTCCTCCTCCTGAACTTTTGTCAAGCAAATTCTCGGAGGAAATGGTGGAGATATTATTAAGACATATTGTATCGGCTACAAGATCAACCAACACTCTTTGAACCAATCATTATGGCGAAGTGTGGTAACTCCTCACAAGGTAGAGATGTTTTCATCAGACCTGCCTTCCTAGCTACATCAACTCCGCCATTAGATATTACTAAGACATATTGTATCAGCTACAAGATCAACCAACACGCTTTGAAGCAATCATTATGGCGTGGCACGGTAACTCATCACAAGGTAGAAATGTTTTCATCAGACCTGCCTTCCTAGCTACATCAACTCCACTATTAAATATTACTGAGACATATTGTACCAGCTACAAGATCAACCAACACTTTTGGAACCAATCATTGAGGCATAGTGTGGTAACTCGTCACAAGATAGAATGTTTTCATCAGACCTGCCTTCCCAGCTACATCAACTCTACTATTTGTTCAACAAATTTAGGTGTTAGGAAACTGAGTATCCAACCCTTGTAGAGAACATGAGTGGCTACCCTTACTGATGCCATTTTTTGACAGTCCAACAAATTTAGGTGTTATACAAAGGAACATCCAACCCCAGTAGATAACATGAGTGACTCCCCTTAGTCCATGGCCAAGCCATCCTCCTAATGACATTTTTGACAGCCTTGGAGACATGCTTGAAATTGGTAGTGTGACTGATGTGTCTGATTCTACTGGTGAGTGATCAACATTCAGTGGTAATCTTAATCTTTAGGCTAGCATTATTGTAGGTAAACAACCATCTAGTTTTCTTCTTCTGTTATGTTTATGTAGAGATGTATTTGGTTTTGTCTATTCCAAGCTAGCTGTTCTTTTGCAGTCCCATTGACATATTTGGTGATTTATGGACATTGACATACTTTCCTCTAGATTTTATTTACTGTCTGCTGTTTCATTGTTTGTGTGATTCTCAGCTCTCATTTGGAAGGCAAGCTATTAACTGTCCTGCAAAAAGGCATTCTAGAAAATTTCCAGATCTTCTACAGTCCATCTTTATTCTACCCAGTTCATTCCCTAGTCTATGAACATGTTTGGAATGAGTCTGCAGATGTTGTGGACCCTGTAGAATGATTTGGATGAACTGTAGAAAATTTTCTGGAGTGCATTTTTGCAAGACAGTTAGCGGCTTCCATTTGAAAGATGAGATTTCTTCTTTAGCAGATTTGTTTATTGGGATCTGGATTGATGATGGTAGAACTGATTGTGCAGGAGGAGGGCTTCTGAAGCTCCACAATGATGTGGTAACATGTGGTTATGAGGATGTGCAAGTGATGTGGGAAATGCTGAAGAAAACAGAAACAGCTCAGGATTCTTCCAAAAGCAGGCGGCCATTGTGGCGACTGCGCTCATGGGGTACCCGCAATTGAATGCATGGATGGATGGTCCAGGGTCGACTTTTGTTAAAATTGTGGCACGACCTGGTCATTTCTGTAGATAAATGCTAAGCCATTATAATACAATAAATCAGTAAAGTTTTCTATAAAATTCCCCCTATAAAGTTCAACAAATGGAGACTGTCTTAGTTGAGGGTTACTAAAAACGGGCTTTGGTAAGCTTCTTTTCAGGAAAGAGTTTGGGGAGGTTCAAATTAATACTTGCTTAAAAAATTTATGCACACAAATCAGTGTGCGCCCAAGTCTTGGCAGTGGTAGAGCCAAGTAAAAGCATGTGATTGTACAGTAATATGGATCTTTACAGAAATAAAATTTGTGTTTTCTCCCGATTGGGTTGAAAATTTTGGTTGCTTGTTAATAATATACCTCCCCGGTTCCAAATCCAAATGGTTACCATGAATTTTAGTTGTACACCCGTCAATCTCTATATTTTATGAGGATATGCTCCAAAATTTATTGGATTTATCAGTAAAGTGGTCTAATGGCAAATTGAATTTTAGCAAAGAGATTTTATGAGCAGATTGTTTCTGGGTGTCAAACTGTGTTAAATACGTTTGATTTAACGCATTTTGAATCACCATCTGTAATTCATCATCAATTTAAGTGTCAACTGTGTTAAATATGTTTGATTCTATGCATTTCAAATTTCCATCCATGATTCATCATCAATCTGGATGTCAACTATGTTAAATATATTTGATTCGACGCATTTCAAATCACCAAACTGTGTTAAATATGTTTGATTCGATGCGTTTCGACTCACATGGTGATTCGAAACGCGTCAAATCAAACATATTTAACACAATTGACACCCAAAAGCAATCTGCTCATTCTCATGGACTGAAAACATCAAATCTCTCAAGATATTATATGTTTTCACAGCTGAGGATAATTACAAACAGAGGTTTTTGGATTAAAACAGTGTGCAAATTTTTTCAAATTTTAACGAAGTGGTTTTTGGGTTAAGGTCAGAGTAATGTGGGGAAGAGGTGTCGTCTTTGAGAGGCAGGGCATGGCTCAAAACTGTCATGGACTGTCAGGCAATATGACTAGAATCTGTGCCTGCAACAATAAACTCCTAGGTATTGTGGAAAGAAGTGCCCATCTTGGAGAGTCATGTCATGGCTTAAACTGCCCTGGAAAGTCAGGGCATATGACTAGAATCTGTGTCAGCAACAGTAAACTGCCAGCAACAGGAAATTTGGACCAGATCCTTCAGGCAATGTAATGTTATTTTGGTTAGGTGAACACTTTCTTCTTGCCCAGGAAGGTGGCCAGTTCACAAGCCGCCCTTTGAACCTGGCCTACATTGGTAGACTTCCACGAATTTACTGCTAAATCAGTTCATTCAACAAGTTATTAGAATAATGTAAAGCTGTTAGATGAAACTTTCAGGCTCCCCTCCTCTATTGACACGGGGCTCAATAGTAAACCCTAGTTTTCAGGTCACGACAATGACGCCCTGTACCATTGTACTGCCTGTTGATTAGAGATTAAGACAGTGGTCCCCTGTATAGCACCACATCTGTATTAGAATTTTTTTGATTGAATGATAAAAATCGTGACATTGTTGTGCAAATAATTAATCTTTTTCAGTTGGATATTTTTTCCACCAAGTTTATATAAAATGTTAAATAGATTGTCCTTTAATTAGTATGGACGATGATACATCAGCCACTCAGATATGAAATAAAGAATGATCACCAGTTTAGATATTTTTAAAAAGAAATTATTAATATATATATATATATATATATATATATATATTAATTAATTATTTATATTATATTTCAACAATTGACCACCACCCTAAATTACATAAAATTGTATTTAAGAGTATTTTTTAAAGAAAATATATATGTGCTAGAGGGAAGGTACCTATATCTTTAGTTTAAGCATTGATGGAACATGTTGAGGGGGGATTAAAAGGCATATATATCTGTCTAAACCATGGTGATGGTGTTGGGAATCTTTTGCATTGTGGACACTAAAATGTCATTTTGTCTTTTTATTTTTATTATTATTTTAAATTATTGATGAAAAATCATTTTTTTTTTTACATTTAATTTGAAATTTTATATTATATAAATTATTATCTACCACCATTCATATAGGTTGTGATTACTATTTGTAGATGTTTAAAATGGTCTTGTGGTATTTCTCAATATTATTTTATATATTTTTAATATGTTTATCTATTTGTTGATTATTGGTCTAATTTAAATGTGACAAATATATCTGTTGACTTTTGATGGTTCTAGCCTTATTTTTCATGTCTCCATTTAATTCCCCTGATTTCTATATGTGATTAGCCCCATATTAGGAGCACTCTTGATAGTCTTGATCCCCCAAATTGGTCCACTTAGAAATTGGGCCTTCCCATTCCTCATTGTCTGTGATTACCATGCCTAATTATAAGAAGTTGGTGTGCATGTCAACAAAGTCTTAATTTGAATACAATTCTCTATACAAGGTGAGATTGCTCATTCGAACATCTAACAATCTATCAGACACATATTTATCACAAAAGCATATGGCATGTAAGTACACATGAGCAATCAAGTAATCATTAGAGCATTTATCATTCTACAATGAAGCACTATTGTAGCCATGGTAGAAGTCTTTTTCATTTATCAACATCTTATTATCATTTAGGGGTATAACAAGTAGATGACTAACTAGTTCACACTAGTCACTAATCCTAATACGAGCCCCCAATACTTCTTTATACATTTTTCAAACATCACCTGTCATAGTATGTGAACATGAGCGAAGAAATAGAAGACGATGGACATAGACATCATATTAGTTTGAAGCTTGCAATCCCTTATTAGAAGCACTCTTGGTGCTCTTGATGTTGGGCCCCGATCAAATCCATATCTCTAGGTGAGGTTCCAGGCTAATATTCAAACCACAAATCTTTGACAATAATTTATTCAAGATACATGTCTCAACCCTAGTTTGTTCCAATTTTTGAAAATTCCTCAAAATCTTAGCTATTTGTATAGTGTGTTTATTCTTGTTTTGATTTGTGACATCAAAATTGAATAGATTAGAGATTTCTATTCGAAGAAGTGCTAGTCTTGATAAAAACATTTTCATACTATTCAAAAACCTCTTATTGGATCTAAATTTGGCTTGAAAAAAGTATCCATGCTAGAGTTTCTCTAGTAAATAATGTGAATGAGAATGATGTGTTTAATGATGATTTTGATCAAAATGAATTTTGAATGCCCAAATCAATAGTAATGATAACCAACCATCCACATCCCAAAGATGCTGCAAAATAACCTATTAGTGCTTAGTTTAAAAAAGTATTTTATTTAACTCAAGAGATCCCAAGAATAATGAATGCTTTGAAAGATATTACTTATGTTGGTTTAGTCATTTCCTATCCATCTCAAGATCCTTTTATTTTTTCTCCATTTTTTTTCACAAAATTCCTTAATTTCATCTCAAAATCTTCTAGATTCTTCTCAAATTCCTCTTATTTCTTCCAAAAATAATTCCAGGTGTCTCTCAAGGTTGAAAATTTCCTTCCTCTTAATTCTTTTAAGCCCTCAAATTACTTCTCAAGAATTTCAAAAAAAATCTCAATGTACTTCTCAACATCCTATAATATCTTCCATAATTTCTTTAATATCTTCCATAATTTCTTTTTCTTCTAACATTCCTCCCATTTCTCAAGATAGTCCTATATCTAACCTTTCCTTATATTTTTCAACTTCCTTTGATTTTTAACATTCCTTGTACTTCATGAAATCTTCTTGCTTCCAAGAGTCATTAAATTCTATCAATATGTTTATCCTTCAATTTTTCAAAATTCTTCTCTTATGAGTTAGATTACTTCTTCATCTACTTTATTCCTTCAAAATTCTGAAATGGATATTATGATGTATACCCTTAACACCTTATAAAATCAAATAAAAAATCTTCTTTAGATTTTAACCAAAATATCAAAAGAGTTACTTTAAATAACATTCTTCTAAATCCTTTGGCGTATTAAATTCTTTTTCATCCTCTTCCAAATGGTTTTATTGCTCCAAAGATTGAATTAGGTCCTTCCATGCTTCTTGTTTAGATTTTGCTCATGATAATAGATTGTTGTCCAAGCATTTCCTTATAAACCTGAAAGACTTTAATTTTGATTGGTTCTATGCCCTTCCATGCGGATCAGCTTATTGTTTTTCTACCCTTATATGGATGATTTCTTAGTTCATTTTTCAACTTAGTATTAACATGAAGGTCACATTTGTCAAAGGTCAAGTTAGGCTATATGATTCTGTGCTTAGGTTTAACACTATAGTTACCAAAATGAATTATGAACTATTAGATAAATAAATTTAAAACCTATTTGTTGATAGTTTGCTCTCAATTATTAGAGAAAAAGTTGTTTTCAACTCCTATCTTTATTTTGACTTTGTCATGATGTTAGAAAATTTGAAACCAAGCTCCTAGATGCCAATATCATTAAGTATTCACCCAACATGCATCTTTCTTCTAATACTTATAAATTCCTAAACAAGTCAGACTATTTCCAACTATGAATGACCTTAAGAATGTTGTTAATTCTAAATAGCAACCATCTCATAAGCTCATCTTAACCCAATAACAAGAGCATAGGCAATTCACTAGCCTTAATGCAAGTCCACAATAAATATTGACGAAACCACTTGATTGCAACATAAGTATTAGACCTCAAGTAAGATAACTTGAATATTCATGACCTTTGATTAGGAATTATGATTCAAACACATTACAATTATCATAAAGTTGAATAACATTCAAACAATAGGTGTTTTGCATCGAAACATAACACTTAAGACTTCATTGAGAGTAACCAAATTCAAATAGAAGAAAAACATGATGTCAATAGATCCGTAACTCCTCCAAATCAACATTTGAAAATTTTCGTAGATCCAATCCTAAATCATACCAATGAATAAAAAAAAAGTACAAATATCAACATAATTGATTATTGAAATAAAAGCTATAACAAATTCAAGACCTCATTGAGAGCAACCAAATTCAAGTCGAATAAAACCATGATGTCAATAGATCTATTGCTCTTCCAAATCAGCATTCTAAATTTTTCATAGATCCACTCCTAAATCATACCAAGGAATAAAACAAGAATCCAAATATCAACACAATGAGTGAAATAGGAATTATAACGAATTCCCATTTAGTTATAACTTGCATCCACCTAATGGCTTTCTTGGTGATACTCATGAATCAAATAAGATAAGAAAATCATTTATCCTAATTATATTTGATGAAAGTGAAATTCTAATTGATATTCATATGATGGTCCTTTGTTCATTCAATATTTGAAAGATGCCAGAGAAAATAATGGAATCAAGGTAGAGAATGGTTCAGATTTAAATTTGTGTACAATGTGTTTCTTTATAGTCTTATATTTTGTGAAGAAGATCTAGCGTATACTAAAACAATTATCAAAGGATGTGATGGCACACAAAAAGAGTCTCTAGGATGTATAACTTGGTCTATCCAAGTGGGTACAAAGGAAGTTCAAAGTTGATTTCATGTAGTTCCATGTAATGGGTCATACAATATGTTACTTGGGAAGATACATATACATCAAATGAAAAAGACCTCCTCTATTATACATCTATGTATAAAATTTGGGCATGATAAACAAGTGATTGCAATCAAAAGATCCAATATTTTCCAAAAGAACAAGAAAAAAAAGTCTTAATATGTGAGATACCAAGGTTTATACCCTTACCCAAAGAGCATAAAGTGTAAGTGCATCAATATATTCCGAAAAAAATGCATATAATGTACAAAACACAACTATAATAATTAGGAAATCAAAATGATATGAAAGTGATACATCTATGAGGACTAATAATGCTGAAGATGACCTTGCAAAAAATACCTTGAGGAAGATGCCCCTGAAACAAATGACTTATTATGGTTTAATCTTTGGTACCTTATGATGCTAATTTTTTATTTGATTCTTTTGATGATTATTCTAAATTATTTGATTGTGGCTCTATTATTGGTTAACTTTGGTCATTGACTGCTTATATTTGTTACCTAATTTTCTCTATCTATTTTCCTTCTTCCAATGTTTTTATTCCTCTTTCTATTGTGATTTATCCTCGCCATTTAAAATCTTTTCAACACTTTTTTCACTTGGCTTTATTTTTTTTGTTCAATTCATATTTTGTAATCTACTTTACGCACACTTTATTTATTGCTTCCTATTTTGTTTCATTTTACATTCCTAATTTTGCATGTATGCCATAACTTTCTTCATGTGTTCCTTCTTTTACTGCCTTGATTTTATCTTATTTTTAATCACCTATGTTGCTTTCCATATTGCCTTATGTCTATTATGTTATGCTATGAAATGGAATGTTATGTCATGCCCTTTGTCACTTATCTATTGTTTTGTATCCTTTCTTCCATTGCCTTGATTTTATCTTGTTTTTAATTACCTATGTTTCTTTCCATATTGCCTTATGCCTATTATGCTATGAAATGAAATGTTATGTTGTGCCATTTGTCACTTATCTATTGTTTTGTTTTGTTTTGATTGAAATGTTATCTCATTAGTGCACACACACTTTCACAATCATGTAACACAAGTAGAAGCACAAGTTGATTTATTTTTAAACTTTTGATATGATTGGCAAGATGTATGCAGAACTATTATCAAGTTACAACTTCCTTAAATTAGCTTCACAGTGGAATAGGGGACAAAACCTTGTCCATGCTAGCATTGGGGGAGGCGGGGGCGGGGGCGGGGGGGGCGGCAACAGGTGGGAGCGGGGGGTGGGGTGTGGGGGTGGGATGGGGGGAGGAGCCTTTAGAGGAACTGATCATAATTATTTGCTTCCTTTCATGTTGGCCTACTACTCATTGTTTACTCTATGGGGGAAAAATGTTATTTTTCTAAGGTTACTCCTACACTATTTGTGATGTGGCTATTATATGAGTGTTATGAGTGGCATACATACTTCTCATGGTTTGCTAATAATAAAGGTTGGTTATGATGTTTATTATGTAAAATTATGCATGTTAACTGTAGTATGGGTATTATATGATTGTTATAAGTGGTATACATACTTCTCATGTTTTACTAATACTAAAGGTTGGTTATAATGTTTACTATGCAAACCTGTACTTGTTAACCATTACTTCATGTCTTTACACCGCTTATGCACTTTTGTGTATTACAATAACTAATGTGTTTTATCTCGTCCTTCTATTGATCTAATTTTTCATATCCTAGATATGCCTTCCAATGCTTAATATGCTTATAATGGACTTGATGTGATTTCACTACCTTATATGTTTTCATTATTTCTGATGTGCTTTTCACGTGCCTAACTTCAGTGATCGATATACTTACTTCATGACTTATGTGCTTTCCTCATGCTTGATGTGTATTCTATGTGCTTAATGTGAACAACATGCCTTGTATATGTTTGACGTACTTGCCTCAGGGGTTTTCTTTGTGCATAACCATATATCTCACGTCTTTCATGTCTCTTCTCATATTTACCTTGATTATGTGCCTCGAGTGTTACTTAATATTAGTGAAATGCTTATGCCATTGTTGTGTTGTTAATATCCTTATCATGCATCCATTATATTTACACATTCATTGAGTGACCATGACCCATACCATGCATATACTTGGTGCACCCCTACTACTTTGCTTGTTATCATCATTGCCATATCTTATAGACTAATGAATCATTGCTACGATTTTTCATTTCCCATGTTGTTATATTACCATATGATCTATATCTTTGGAAAACATAGGGAAATATATATTTGATGCATGTTCCTACATGCCATATCATTGCACATTATAATTATATATACTTGTCATATCCTAATATTATATCCAAATTTTTTTGAGACATGAGTTTCACATATTTACCCCACATTTAAAAAGGGGGAATATACCTACTCATTATATTTAAAGCCATATTTTTTTGATAGTATGACTGACCTATCGCACCGATGCATAAGGGGTATGTGCATTATAATGTTCAATATTGTATTTGTTTAGTGGAACCCTTTCCCTGACATATGGGGTTTTAACTTCCATTCTTAATTATCCAAATTTAATTTAGATTTGAATGTCCTTTGCTTAGCATATAATATACACACTCCACTTTATCTTCATATCTCCTTCAATGGTATGACAAACCTATCCTTCCAAGGCCAAAAGGAGGTATTTTATTTCAAAATTCAACACGATTATTATTTTGCACTTCGCCATGTGTGCGTGACAAAGATAAGCAGTTTTGAAGTTACTACATAAGAGAACCAAATGTGAAACTATATTATTTTTATATATCATTTTTCTACTTTGCAATGTGTGCTCACATCACTTTTTGTGTGGCTAAGCAATCAACAGTGAAAAATGTAGACTACTAAAAATATCTGCATGGCACTTATTTTGTGTTATTTCATGTACTTTTGATGTCTTTGTCTATTTGTCAATTATTGGTCCAAATCAAGCAACATTGGTGTGTTTATCAACTTTCAATGGTTCTTTCTCCTATTTCTTATTGGTTGTGTCATGTTCACACTTGTTTGAAAGTTTACCTTAGGTAGTGTTATTACCAAGGTGAGATATAATATGTGCATAACATTTTTTAATGGACATTTAATGCAGTAGTTATCCTCAAATGTGTGAGAAGGGTTAGGTGTATCTTGAAAAATGCCTCCACCTTTCACTTCACCAATAATAATATCAAACTCACCTATTAATTTTCCTATCTAAGTAACCTTTGTGTCCTTTTGGAATGGATCTTAGAGTCAATTATGCATAGCTAGTGGAGATGTAGTCTCTTAAGAGATCATGTTTTGGTACAACTATTGTCGGTTGAACAAGTACATTGTATATTACATCCAGATAATAAAATGTATTTAATAGGTTAATCTATAAATATGTTTTCTAAATACTTTATGTGGATGGCGTTTATATTGAAATTCCTAGGCTTTCTCTTCCCTAACTTGATTTTAATTAGAATAACTATTTTTCCCAAAAAAACATCAATCTATGTTGTTCTGATTTGGTATTAGAGCCATTATTCATAGATAACAATGATTAACATGTACCATCTCTTATTTGTTGAGATCCAGTTCATTCCTTCAGTTTGATTCATGTACCAATTGCAGATCTACATATGGAGGAGTTTTGTTGAAGATATTTCTACCATTTTTCATTTATCGATTTTTTTGGTGTGTATCAGAAATTCCCATTGCATTCAACGTGCTAGAGAAACTTAGGTTCAATTTTTTTTCCCTTGAATCAGACATTATGAGCTCATTTTACAAGCACTTCAATTTCGATAGCAAATCTATCATTTTTTGCATTTTTAGGGAATCCTAGAGCATCTGATGTTTTTATTGCATTTGCAACATCCAAAAACCCCTAGAGGGACCTCTATTTCACTCATATTAGTTTATGCTTCCAAAATTTTGAAGAGGCTTTGGTCTTGAAGAGCTATGACAAAGAAGATTTTATAAAAAAGTTGCATTGTAAAAAAAAAACATGGCTAAAAATGTATTTTTTAGATTCCTCTTTCGAAAACTTTCCTAAAAGTTTTGATTTTTAAAAAAGGATCATTGAGGCACTTATAGCATGTTTTTGAAGTTTGTGTTGTGCACGATGGACTATGTGCATTGGGGGGTGATGTTCGCCTCTATCATGTGTTTGTTTCCCGAAGCATCATCACCACTTAATTTTTTGCTTACCTCTTCACAACCCCTATACGTGACCACTAGCCTCCACATGCCCAATCACTTCATTATACAAGTCACCTACACCTTATTAACTGGCCATGCGACTGACTTGTAAAACACTAGCAATTTACATTGGTCCCAAACTGCCACATGACAATCCACTTGGTGGATTTGCCCCCCAAGATATGTACTCTACACCATTAGCCTTTTTTTGGATTTTAGTACTTTTGAGGCTCATAAATTTTTATTTGGGAAGCCTCAAAGAGTTAGTTTTATTCACCTTGCATATTTTTTCAAGATCTACATAGTGGTGTGGTCTATTTTTCATTTTAACCCAAATTTTTAGAATTTGTAGTTTCTTTTCTATTCGGTTAGCCAAAAAATATATTTTGGACTTTTTGAAGGCCATAAATTTTGACTATTAACTCTAATTTACAAGTTTTTTTAAATGTGTGTTTTTTTTGCTCTTTATAGTTGTAATACTTAAATATTCTGATGTTGACTTAGATTTGGAGTTTTTCAACTTAGTGGTTGTTAGAGGTACAATAACTAAGAGGGGGGTGAATCAGTGATGCAAGATAATTTTAGCTTCAATTATAATCCTTGTAATCCTTAACCAATCGTCACAAGCATTCATAAAGCATACAAGTCATTCATAACAGTGAATCAGAAAGATGATGCAAGATCAAACACACAACTCATGAATTACGTGGGAAACCCTCATGGGGAATAAAACTCACTCTCAAGCCTATAAACACATGGACTATTTGTCCTATAAAATTATCACAAACATGAGACCTTTTAGTGAATCACCCACTTCACAAGGAACACCCACCCCTAAGCATGAACAAGCACCAACTTGTTCTGGATGTTGAGCACCCACACAACACCTATGAAATCAATATCTCCAAAAATCTAATTACCTTTCAATCTAATGGAGAAATAATGTCTAACACCTCTCTTTCAAGCGTTCACACTCTCTCAAACTTGAACACATAATAAATGCATCCAAAACACCCTTTTTGGATCACTCTATACCTCTTCACTCACCTTCAATATTTAATCATGCAAGTACACTATTCTGACATCAAAATTATGACTTATAGATCATACACACAGTCCTCAATTTGGTCTACTATTCAATCCATCCACTCATAACACTCTCTCCTCCTTCCTTCTCTACTCAACACTCTCTTGTGCTCCACTCTCTCCACTTAAAAAAAAAACCAAAACCATGTCCTTTGATTTCACTCTTTATACAGACTTCATGAATATTATGTTCTTGGTTGGCCATAAGACTTGTCTTAACCCTTAATGTTTCTATCACACTAATACATAGCTCCATACCACCCTCATAGGTTGAACATAACATCCATAGGTCACCCTTAAGTAGTTACACCTTTCAATTAGGCCTTAGTAGCCCTTATAGGTCTCATGGAGACCTATTCAATCTTTTAGCACTTCATCGAGAAAATTAGAAACACATGACCACTTTAAAATACATATGTCCACTCTACATGACCCCTCATACACCTTCAAGTGATTATATCCATCACTACACTCTTCTATATATGCACAACCTGCTCAAATAATAGTCTTGTATAAAAGAACACCATAAATGAATAAATAATCAACTTATAAGCATTTATTCATACTAAATATGGATTGTTCAAACCTCCAAAATACATATAAATTATCCTCATGGAGTCTAAAAAAATATCCAATAGATAATTCATCATGAAATATCCAAACAACATCAAAAAAATTTAAACATTCTTCTCGGGTCACTTGCAGAAGATGGTCACACACACAATAAAATTGGGAGCTCAATATATATAAATATACAAACAATCAAACTTTCTAACCAATATTTTTGGATTCATCTTGGAGTCCTTTACAACTTTGTTTTTTATACCATTGTCAAATTCATCATACAACAAAAGTTATAGTTCAAACAATACAGACTAGTTTTCCTTTGTTAATTTAAATTCCAATGGTCACTGTGTAATACAAAAGATTTAGACACGTGTCTTCATGTCATGCCCCCTAGAAACTTGATTTAATATGCTCTGTCAATCTCGTTGATAATCTCTTAGACTTTATTTTTAATCGTTGGTCATTGATCTCGATCCATGCTTTCGAGATTATGAAACTTGGTAGCTCTACGTGCCTTTTATGGACCCTACTGTCAGTCACCATGTACTTATGCCACTTGGTAGTCTTACATGCAATATGAGAATCCTTTAACTTATTGACCTTGTGCTTTTCATTAGATCTGTATCTGCATGAATGAACGTGTTCCATTAGATCTTAATCTGCATGATCACCTGCGTGCTATTGATCCTTGATCTGATCAAGCTAGATTTTGACACTTGGAAGCCCTATGTTTACCTTATATAATATCTATTTCCTAAATCTTGATTTTGACAGTCTTTGGCACATCACAGTCTACTTATAGCAATGATGGCTAAGTATGGGAAACACTGTAATCTACCTGGAAGGTCAACTTTTCACCTTGATATCTTTTGATAAACACCATATCAAGACCTAAAATTTGAACCACATGATCTCAGAATAAATATGTAACAAACCCATGTGATCACTTTATTCTGAAACATTCACACATGTGAATGATAATATTATCAATCTGCTTACTCATTCTGATTAGCCAAGATGACTAGGAGAACCTAGACATTTATATGACTACTCTGATGAATTCATTTCACTTAAAAAATCACTTTTAGCACTCATAACACCTCATATGACGTCTGTAATAGACCATACCATTAATAACAACCATCATATGCCTCATCAAGTCAAAAATTGAAAAACTATGCAAGAGCATTGAAGAACATTGAAGCACACTTTGTCATTGCCATTCTAACACACATGACACCTCATGAACATCCTTGGCCACATTAGAGACATCATTGGAAAATATCCAACAATCCCCCCCTTTTTCATTGATGTCAACACCAATTATAAAGCTTATGCTCAAACTCTTTCTCTCTCTTCAAGCACTTTCTCCCCCTTTGACACAATGACAAAGTGGGCACCAACTAATCTTGAGAACCTGAAAAGACTTCAAGAATAAACAATAGGAAAGAACCACCTTTGAGAGATGATAGAAACTCCCCCTAACAATGTGCATACCACTTCTTATCTTGAGTTTCTCAAAAATGCTCCAAACTCAACACTCTTATTGACCATACACAACTCTTATGAAGACAAAACACACATGAACATCATAAACTACGTAAACTCACCTTGAAAACATTAAGAGGGACTCCCCCTAGGTCACCTAAGCTTAGGCACCCTTTGAGCACCTTTAAACCATCTCCAACCATGACTAAACATCTCACATATGTTCCCCCTCACATCATGCACAACTCTTCAAGCCTTTCAAACTATCTGAGTTAGCTCCCCCTAACTCCATGCTCTACCTAGATCATGACATCTTCAATAGGTCTTCTTAACTAATTATGTTTTAACACCTAAAAATCTCCATAATCTGATTGTAGACCTTTAGAACCAAAATCCCTGAACACACCTTGAGCACACATACTTGCTTCTCTATAAGAAATATATCTCCTAAGAAGCATAGGCAGAGACACCTGAACCCACAATGTTCTAGACCAATGTGAAACTAGGATTTTCCCATATCTCCTCATACTCCTCCTTCTTGGACATCTTAAACTGATAGTTATTTTTCTTCTTCTTATGCTTAAGAGAAGAAACTTGCTCATCTACTACAACATTCTTCTTCTCTTCTAAGATTATATTGACAACACATGGAGATAACACAGATTCATGACATACTTTTTCACTTGAAGTATTCATCGTGTAGTTTATAACCTCATCACTAGGTATTGACAACTGATGTTCTTTGTATGAAACATTCTCAACAACAAGTTGTTCACTTGGATCCATACACACCTCAAAAGTAGCCTCAACTAGAACCTTGGTCTTCTCCTTGAGCTTGGTTTATTTATTCACAACATGAGCAAATAATGAAAGTTCTTGGCACTCTTCAACCTCTATAGCATTCTCCACCACAAAAATTAAACCACTTGGACCTGTAAACTCATTATGAATCACATTTTTCATCTTTGGTTTCCATGAGTTAACTTGTCTTCTTCCTTGCACTCTAGGAGTCTAATTGAACTTATTTTGACTTGATGGCCTTTGCTTGTACAACCTAGAAATGTGACTAATCTTCTCACAGTTGTAGCAAACCATTCTTCTTGAAGTAAACTCAAATTGCCTTACCTTATTTGTATAAAATCTTGCAATGTGTCATATGTCATAAAAACTAAAACACTTAACTTTGCTCATGATATTTGATTGATTATTCCACTCATTCTTAGCAAGTTTTCTACATTATCTAGCCCTATGACCAAATTGATTGAAATTATAGCAGTAACCATTGAAATTGGCATAACTCATTGCATTTGGTTATCTGATTTAATTTGTCTTCATTCTACTAGTATCTTTATTCCTTGATTGATGATTGACCTTCAAATTCTGATCCTTCTTGTTCATATTAGCCTTCACATTGTCTTGAGTTGTAAATTTTTGTTCTTCTTTGTAACCAAGTCTAGTTCTATCACTATCATGCTTTTGACTATTCAGAATGTTGTCTTTATCACTTGATCTTTTTTCAAACCTCACAAATGACTTCACCTTACTAGATGTATTCTCTAACTCAACTTTCAATGACTCAATTTCAATCACATACCTTGAGCACTCATCTTCTTTGGCTTTTAGGCTTGTAGACATAGTTTCTAATTGACTATTGAGATGCTTGATTATACCTTCATTTTTCTTGGAGTCTTCATCTATTCTAGCCTCATACATACTGAATTGCTCCTCATAGTACTTTATTTGTGACTTCAACTTCTTGGTCTTCTTATTTTCAATCTTCAGATCTTCAAGGGCATTCATCAACTTAGTCTCACAGTCCTCCTTGTTTTCCTCATCATCTGTATCACTCCAAGTAGAATCTTATTGATATGATTAACTTATTTATCTTGCCATGAAAATAACTTCATATTCATTATCAAACTCAAAATCAATGTCTTCACTATCATATGATGAGTTGCAATCTTCATTGGTGTAGAGACCTTGTTGTCATACTTTCTAAATCCTTTCTTCCTCTTATCAGAATTGAATGTCTCTTTGCCTTCATATTGGCTTTCACAATGCTCTTCATCATAATTTTTCTTATGTTTATGAGGGAACTTATTGGAAAAGTATCCTACCTATCCACAATTGAAGCATTTTAAGGGTAGTTTACCCTTATACTTTCCTGAACCTATTTTCATTTTTCTTGTAAACAAAGCAATTAGTTCATCATCATCAATATCAAATATGTCATCCTCCTTGAGTTCCTTACTTTGAGTTATCTTCTTCTTTGGATTCATTTCTATCATGAATGATGCTTCCTTCTTTGGTAGTTTATCCTCGTTGACTCTCGTCTCATAGGCAATAAGAATGCCATGTAATTCATCCATCTTCATCTAAGTAAGATCATGACTTTATTCTATAGTAGATACTTTTAAATTAAACTTAAGGGAGAGATACCGTATTACCTTTTGTATTATAGTAGATTCTTCAATATTCTCTCCAAGACCTCTGATAATTTTCACAATCTCATCAACTCTATGTAGAAAGGATGCCACATAATCTTCTTTATTCATCTTGAGACTCTCAAATTATCTTTGGTGAGTCTACAACTTGGACAATTTTATCTTTGAATCCCATTCATAAATGATCTACAGTTTGTCCCATATCTCTTCAGCATATTTAGAATGGATTATCTTGATGTACTCAATTTCTAAAAGACCATAAGTGATGGCATTCACTGCCTTAAAATTTCTCTCACATAGCTTCTTATCAACTGCACAATTTGGAGTAGTTGGGGGGCTAAATATCCATCCATAATAGATTACCAAATGTCAAAACCTAGTGATATGATGTAGGTCTTCATCCTCACACTTAAAAAAACATAATTGGACCCATTGAACATTGGTGCTTGCTTAGTGGAAAAGCCTCCTTGCATATGCTGACTACTCATATTGTACCTTGGATCACCTTCAAGTTGTTAAACTTGCAAAGAAGGTCCTGATCTGATACCAATTATTAGAGGTACAATCACTGAGAGGGGGGGTGAATCAGTGATGCAAGATAATCTAAACTTAAATTTCAATCCTTGTAATCCTTAATCAATCATCACAAGCATTCATAAAGCATACAAGTCATTCATAGCAGTGAATCAGAAAGATGATGAAAGATCAAACACACAACACATGAATTATGTGGGAAATTTGTATTGAGAATAAAACCCACTTTCAATCCTGAAAACACATGGAATACTTTTCCTATAAAATTATCACAAACATGAGACCTTTTAGTGAAGCACACACTTCACAAGGAACAGCCACCCCTAAGCATGAACAAACACTAACTTGTTCTAGATGTTGAGCACCCACACAACACCTATGAAATCAACAACTCTAAAACTTTGATTACCTTTTAATCTGATGGGAAAACAATGTATAACACCTCTCTTTAAATCCTTCACACTCTCTCAAACTTGCACACACAAGCAATGCATCCAAAATACTTTTTTTGGATCACTCAGAGCTCTTCACTCATCTTCAATCTTTAATCCTATAAGTACACTTTTCTGACATCAAAATTATGACCTATAGATCATACACATAGTCCTCAACCTTCTCTACTCTTCAATCCATCCATTTAACACACTCTTCACTCCTTCCTTCACTACTCAACACTCTCTTGTGCTCCACTCTCTCCACCTAAAAAAAACCTTTGAAACCTTCTCATTTGATTTCACTCTTTATAGAGACTTCATGAATATTATGTTTTTGGTCAGCCATAAGACTTGCCTTGACCGTTAAGGTTTATATAACACCAAAACATAGATCCATACCACCCTTATAGGTCGACCATAAAATCCATGGGTCACCCTTAAGTAGCTACACCTTTCAATTAGGCCTTAGTAGCCCTCATAGGTCTCATGGAGACCTATTCACTCTTTTAGCACTTCATTGAGAAAATAAGAAACATAAAAGCACTTCCAAATACATAGGTCCACTCTACATGACCCCTAAGACACCATCAAGTCTTAACCCTTAAGATTTATATAACACCAAGACATAGATCCATACCATCCTCATAGGTTGACCATAACATCTATGGGTCACCCTTAAGTAGCTATACCTTTCAATTAGGCCTTAGTATCCCTTATAGGTCTCATGAAAACCTATTCACATTTTTAGCACTTCATCAAGAAAATAAGAAACACAAAACCACTTAAAAATACATAGATCCACTCTACATGACCCCTAAAACACCATCAAGTGATTATATCCATCACTACATTCTTTTGTATATGCAAAACCCACTCAAACAATAGTCTTGTACACAAGAACACCAGGAACGAACAAATAGTCAACTTATAAGCATTTGTTCATACTAGATATGGATTGGTCAAACCTCCAAAATCTATATAGATGATCCTCATGGAGTCTACAACACTCTCCAATAGATATTTCATCATGAAACATCAAAACACCATTAAAACAAATTCAAACATTCTTCTCCAGTCACTTGCAGAAGATGGTCAAACACATAGTCAACTTTGGATCTCAATAACTGCAACTATATGGATATTCAAACCTTCTAACCAATATTTATGAAGGCACCTTAGAGTCCTTTACAACTTTTCTTTTTATAACACTATCAAATTCATCATACAACAAAATTTATAGCTCAAACAATACAAATAGGTTTTCCTTTGTTAATTTAAATTCAATGGTCACTATGTAATACAAAAGCTTCAGACATGTGTCTTCATATTATTCCCCCTGGTAACTTGATTGAATATACTCTATCGATCTCTTTGGGAATCTCCTAGACTTTACCTTCAATCACTAGCTGTTGATCTTGATTTGTGTTTATGAGATTATGACACTTGGTAGCTCTGCATGCCTTCTGTGGACCCTATTGTCAACCACCATGCACTTATGCCACTTGGTAGTCCTGCATGCAATCTAAGGATCCTTTGACTTATTAACCTTGTGTTTTCCATTATATCTCTATTTGCATGAATGAATGCACTCTGTTAGATATTCATATGCATGATCACCTACATGTTGTTGATCTTTGATCTGATCAAGCTAGATTTTGACACTTGACATCTTTGTGTTTATCCTCTATAAAAACTATTTACTAAGGCTTGAACTTGATGATCTTTGGCATGTCATAGTATACTTAGAGCAACTTTGGCTAAGTATGAGAAACACTACAATCCACATGGAAGGCTAACTTTTCACCTCGATATCTTTTGCTAGACACCATATCAAGACCTAAAATTTGAACCACATGATCTAGGCCCAAATATGAACAAATCCATGTGACCATCTTATTTTGAGACATTCACACATGTGAATTCTGATTTCATTAATTTTATCACTCAGTATGATTAACCAAGATGACTTGGAGAACCTAGACATTCATATGACTGCTCTGATGAATTCCTTTCACTTCCAGAAGCACTCATAACACCTCATATGACCTCTACAATAAACCATACCATCAATAACAACCATCATCTACCTCATCAAGTCAAACACTGAATAACTATGCAAGAACACTGAAGCACATTGAAACACACTTTGTCATTGTCATTCTAACACACATGACACCTCATGAACATCCTTGGCCACCTTAGAGACATCATTGACAACTCCTCAATAGTGGCTTCCTTGAAAATTTTAAATCATATTGCCTTGTACTAAGTATAGGTACTACCCAATTTTCAATGGGGATCACTCTTCAGTGCTTTATACAACATCTGAGTGGTTTTTTTAGATTATTTTATACTCATTGTTTATAGAATTTAATGGGTGGTTTTCTAGCTTTGTCTACGTGAATGCATGTGTGTTTTGTCACACTCCCTTTTCATATTTCAGTTTTTGAGTTCATCATGTGGTATATTGGGCACTCTCACTTGATAATTTTTTTTTTTTTACTTTTTTTCAAACCTACCACATTGAAGCTTTTGGAAGTATTGAGTTGTTTTGTCTTCACTCCCTAGTCAATATTGTTGGGGGTATTGTTTATTGTTAATGCTTCCTTGGTGGTTAGATTATGTTATGTACCTTGTGTTTGTTCTTATATATTATGTAGATGCAAAGGATAGTTTCAAAATCCATAACATCATTTCTGAGCCAACATTCTTTGGTGGTTTTAAAATTCAAAACAATTTCTAATCCATCTTTACTGGTATCAAAATTCAGAACAATTTTTTATCCATCTTTGATGGTATCAAAATTATAAACATTTTTTTTTAACAAACATCTTTTCCTGGTATCAAAATTCAAAACATTTTATGATCCAACCCTCTTTGATGTATTTTACCCTTGCATTCCAATCAGGTGAAGCACGTATCTATAGTCACTCTAACTCACACAACAAGATTCATTGAAACCACTTTTGAATAAGTCCTTTGACTGTAATGTCCCATTTTTCAAATTAATTAAATCAAGGACCCAAAGCTTATTTTATTTCTCGTAATCTAATGGGAAATCAATAAAGGAAATAATTTAATAATAATGCTTTAATTTGTCTCCCCACATCACTTAAGAGATAATTTAAAAGGGGACATCTAGACATTATTATTAATTATGTGGGGCCAAAAAAATTGCATTAATGATAAGGCTAAGTGGAAAAATAAAAATAAAAAGTAATTATTAATTATTTTATGGAGCAAAAAAGAGAATAATAAATAAAAGTAAAATTTAATTACTTTTAGAGTTTTGAAGAGAAAAGGTAATTATTAAAATGTTGGAAGGAGAATGACATTATTATCACTTGATCAATTTTCAGAAACCCTTTTCCAGCTTGAATAATACTTGTTCAACCTTCAATCGTAGAGGACAAAAAAAATTCTATGAATGGGCTTGAGGATGAAACCCCTCACACCTAGAAGGTGGTTCCACATGGGGATCACAACTATGCTTTTATAGACACAAAAATTCAACGTCTAGGACTTTTTCTATAGTGAAACATGTTGCAATAATATTGATAAAAATCAAAGTTATACAACAAATAAGACACCAACAACGAATAGACAAAATGATAATATCATTATCACACTCTGTGTATTTTATTTGAAGCATTAAAAGGCACTTATATAGGAAGTGCAAACACTATATATGGGGATCTTGAGATCCACATAAACACTCAACATAAACAACCAACTAACTATATAAAATCTCCCTATATAATATTGTTATTATTCATAACAATAATATACCAAATAAAAAACTATTAATGTAATATTTCTTAAATAAAAAAATATACGTTATTAAAAATTTAATAATGTGAATACAACCTAACATTCACTCCCTTGTGAACATTAGTAACCCCTAGTCTACACCCCCTTAATGTGAACATGGGGAAACCGTCTATCCCATATCTGCACATGTACTCATTATTCAATGATTTTCAAAGGACAATCACAAACCCCATTGATGGTTTTATATACAATTTACCAAGAACAAAAATGTGATGGTTTAAGTGGATAATCAACAACCATAAAAAATGGTTTTACAAGTGGCTTACCACAAACCACATCATGATGTGCAACACAGTTACTAACTCTCTTCACTATTACATATTCAAAGAAATTATAGAAGAATTTTTAGTTCATTTATTACAAATGAGAACATGTATACATCATATATTCATATTCACACAAAATTGAAGTCAAACACACAACTGAAAAAAAATGTGCCACTAAAGCAGAAGTGGCCCCATCACTAGTGGCTAATGAGAGGCTTTGAAACCTCTTACCTCTGTTGCCTCCAACCTCCAATATAAGAAGTTATTTACTTAAGAGCTATAAAACTTGGTGACAGTCTTGGTACCTTTAGAAACAACATGTATAGCAAGCTCTCATGAAAAGACATGATGTACAACTATCTAGATTTCCCTAGATGTAATAGTTAGCTTCTTGTTGTGATGAGCGAGCTTGGATTCCTCTTGAGCCAATTTCTCAAAGATATTGTTAATGAGAGAATTCATTATACACATACCTTTGCTAGAAATATCAACGTTGGGATGCACCTGTTTCAACACTTTAAATATATAGATTTTGTAGTTGTTTTCATTTTACTCTGCCTTCTTTTTCTCTTTTTTTTTTTATCATTTTATCCATTATGACCTTGGACTTGAATAGGACATCAGTTTCCAATGATAAGGCATCCTTTTAAAAATATGAATTTTGACAAAATGACTATAGCTAATGACTCTATACTAACAACGACTTTAATATTGACACTTTGACATTAAAAAAACTTTGAAAATTTTGATGAATTTTTATTTTGACTCAAGTATGAGATAGAACGACAAATTTGACTTTATAAAACCAAATGACTAAACTTCATAATTACTATACGCTCATGAATCTTGATACAAGACATAATGTGATAAGAATTTTGATACACATTAAACTTAATTACAATCTCTAATATAGCCAAATGCCATTGATTAGAAATTATATCGATGATGACACTACTCAGATAAATGATAATTATTTTAAAACATATTAGACTATTTAAGACAAACTCTTTTTAGAGAAATCTAAAAGAATATATACACTAGCATATATTTAATCACCAACTCAAATAAATACGAATTTGGTTGTGACCAGAAATACCTGTTTGCCCTGTGAGTTTGGAAAATTTAACGAGAGAATTAGCTAGAGTTTAATTCTTGGGTAGAGGGTGACATGGCATGATAAGCTCACTGTCAAGCATAGGTTATTTAGATCTAAAACGGTCAGTGAGAAGCCTATCATTAAAATTTAATGTGGCTAAATAGAGAAGACTAAATGTTGCCCTAATATTCAATGTACATAGAACTAGTAGTGGCATTAGATCTGAGTAATTATCCCACAATCGATACAATGAAGTTGATGTAGATGGAATCAACTGCATAATAATGCAAACATAAGCTTTATCTCCCTGTGTATCCCCTCATTCTAATATAGTCAACAAAAAATGTCATAAGTCAGGACTCTAGCTAGACATGTTTAACGTCTATGTAATACCGCATTGAGTCCTTCATGGTTTTAACAAGATTTGAATGAAGCAAAACTAAATTAATGTTGATACTAATTATAGGAAAATAATGGCAATATAAATAAATAAGTGCAGATCTAATTATCAAAGCTAGAACTACAACTTTCCTTTGCTCTCAACTCTTTTGTGAGTCTACCTAAAATGTACACATCAAATCCTTCATATAGAACATAGGCGCCAAGAACATGATCAAATACAACATAAGATATTTATTTTCCTTCTCACATTTTCCAAGCACTTGGTCTATTCATGATGCCACAAAGACACCAAAGCTGCTAACTATATGAAGACTATGATAGAATTAGAAAAATCATTTTCAAACCACAAACTTAGAGCACAACTTGAAATCAAGTCCACCACGAGGATGAAATGACAATGGATATTACACACAGCTACCCTATACGCTCATGGATATCCCTTATCCTATCTGCTCTGATACCAGATATTGGTAAAAATTAGAGTTATATAAAAAATAAGACACCAACAATGAATAGACAAAATGATAATATAATTCTCACACTCTATGTATTTTATTCAAAGTATTATAAGGCACTTATATAGGAAGTGAAAACACTATATATGGGGATCTCAAGATCCCAATAAACACTCAACATAAACAACCAACTAACTATATAAAATTTCCCCATATAATATTGTTATTACTCATAACAATAATATACCACACAAAAACCTATTAATGTAATATTATTTAACTAACTATATTTATGTTATTGAAAACTTAATAATGTGAACACACCCTAACAAATAAGTCACCACAGCTCTCAGATTAGATTGCTATTAATTTCAGGGAGTTTGAGATTTTTTTAAAATGTACATATTCATACAGATCTATACGATGACAGATTATAGGTCATGCAACCTTTGTAACAAGATGTACAACTTGGGTTAGTAGTTTTCAATAGCCGAGAGGAATTTTTGGACAAAAAATAGTGGTAGTTGTACAACATAAGGATAAAATAATCAAGGTTCATCATAGAATCCCTAGTTCTGTTATGTACTCAAAATTCTTAGGTTAGGGTCGTGATCGATAGGAATCCAAGAGGAGAGATTAGTATTGTTAGTATGATGAAAATCAAACAAAACACACTAATAAAACTAACATCTCAAGCCTAGATACTCAAGAAACAAGAGAACACTACAAGTAACTATTAATAGAAGATAAAATAACCATTATTTACTTTCCTTGAGAGTAAGAGTTTTATGTTGGCCATGGGGGAATGTGATCGGTCATATGACCAAATAATCTTTGACAATGTTTCTCCTTTCATCATCTCTCCTTGTCACCTTGGTAATGTTGGACTTGGCTTTAGCTTTGGCTTGGTTTTCTCAACAAATGAGCATTATAATACTACAAAGAGGGTCTTTGAATGTATTTTTGCATCATAACATTACACCAAAAGAGTTTGTTGAACAATGGATGAGGCCTTGTATTTATATCCTTTCATATTAACTCTAACCAAGTGCAGTAAGGTTAGAGTTAACTATGGTTGAGTTTAAATTAACCTTAATTGAGTTAAGTAGGGGACAAACAATTAATATTTGGGATACATATCTCATTTATTAAGCATGGCTCTTCATTTTTAAATTTAAGGCTTTTAGGGAGATATTTTCAATTCCTTTTGACTTTGAGGATAATGACATCATCATGACCTCATTTTTATTGATTTTTTTCTACAAAATTCATTTTCACTAATTGCACATGAAAATTTCACTTAAGTTTTTAATTTGATTTGCTTAGTTTATTCATTCTGCTTAGCATTTTTGTACTTTAGGAATTGTTTAAGTGCCCCATTTAATGGGTCCAAAAGTTAAACTATCAATTTGCTAGGTCATAATTTGACTAGAGATAAATTCATGAGAGGTTACTATTCTGTACAGGATAATATCTCAAATAGGGATGCCTCAACATGATTTTGAGCACTAATCTCTAATGTGTGAATAAAATTTGAATATTCAATAATTCTTAGGTTTAATTTGCACTGTTTGGTAGAAATCAATCTAAAATCTAGTAGGTTTAATTTGCACTGTTTGGTAGAAATCAATCTAAAATCTAGTTGGAATATGGTTATGGCCAAAAAAAGGTGTTTATAGTTTATCACTATTTAGGAAGATGTTGTAAGATACAAGCGCATTAACATATTCTCAAAGAATGAAAAAGTTGTTAATGCCTTGGTTAATGCCCCAAAAGGAAATGGATGAGCCCTAGATGCCCCCTCGAGGGAGTGGGTGGAAAATAAGGTCAGTGAACATTCCCTTGAAAATAAAGAAATGATGTGACCTATAGGTAATGGAAGTGAAAATACTAATTTGCCCAAAGACATTTATAATTAGTGGTACACTAAGATACCCCAATAGGAAAGATAAAAATAATGATTTTCCCAAAGGTGGTTATAATCATCATAATGAAAATTCCCCAGTAGGGTGGGGTAATGATAATGATTTGTACAAAAGCGGTTATAATCATTAGCATAGTGAGGTGCCCCAGTACGGTAGATGGAGATAATTATGTGCCCAAAGGTGGTTATATCATTAGCATAGTGAAAATTCCCTAGTATGACAAAGGGGTTAAAATAATGATTTTTCCAAAGGATGTTATAATCATCAACACAATAAAAATGCCCCAATAGGGTAGATAGGTCAAAACAAAATGATTAGCCCAAAAGTGGTGATAATCATTGGCATAGTGATTTACCCTAATAGGGTAGATGGAAGTGTGATATAATTCATATTTACCCTAGTAGGGTAAATCGATAAAGGGGGATTATGTATTAAATATGTACTCACAGAGTAAGAGTAAGCTGACATGAAGGATAAACATGAATTCAAGATACTTGCTAGTATGGAGATACACGTCCTAACTAACATGGATTTAACATTCATTTGGGTGTTAATTACTCTGCATTTGGGTAATGTTAGGGTAGATTGGGAATTTTTTAGGTGTGAACAAGGAGAAGTATTGTGCCACCATTGCTTGTAAGCTCCACTGAACTGAATTTTATTGTAGCTTTGGGATATTATATATCATAGTTATAGACAACTATAATAAAAATGTGTATCTAAAGAATGGAAAACTCAGTTTAAATGTAATTATAAATCACTTAGGTGTAAGATATAAATAATCAAATCCCAAGTGAATATAATGCAATAAATTAAGTGTAGAAACATACACTAATTCACAACTGGAGTACAAGATATGGGTAATCTAGACTCAAGTGTAAATAAAGTGTAAGAATCCTATGGAAACCGAGAAACAAAAAGGTAAAGAGGTAAAATAAAAATAAAACAAACAAACAAAATAAAACACTAATAAACAAACACAAACAAATAATAAACAAACAACAAAATGCCAATAAACAAACAAAAAAACACCATTAAACAAAAATAAACAAACAACAACATATCAATAAAAACCAATAAACCAAAATAAACGTGCAAGCATGTTCTCTAATGGAAATGTGTTAGTCTTGGGGATGCCCATTTCAAAATGTCCACCTCAAGAAACTTTGGAAATTGACTTTACCTCATATCTTATGGGGGATCTGGGGAGAATACAATAATAGAATTTTCAAGGGAAAGAGATGCAACACCAAAGTCATCTCAACAAGAATTTTTGAACTCATTAAGGAGAATTACAATTATGCCCCTATTAAGAAAGGTAAAAGCTTACTTCATTTTGAATAAATCCTAACTGTAAATTGGCAAATAGAGTCCTTTGAGTTAGGTAAACCAGATTCTAAAGATGAATTTAGGAAAATAACGAAATGGAAACCACCCCTAAGGGATATATGAAGCTCAATTTTGATAGAGCTTTGAAAGGAAACCCAGGTCCAATGGGTGGAGGTGGAATCATTAGAGACCATAAGGGAAATTTGATTGTTGCTTATGCTGAAGACATGGGTGTGAGGTCAAATCACTGGGTGAAAGCTCTGGCAGTGTTGCAGGGATCAGATTGGCAAAGCAATTGAGTGTGCAAAAACTATTGGTGGAGGGAGACTCTCTAAATATTGTGAACTATTTATTTGGGAAAATGTTATTAGTTGATCTATCAAACAAGTATTAGAGGAAGATATAATTATATTGGACTCCTTTTAGCAGGTTATCATTCAACATACTTATAGGGAAGGGAATGGTATAGCAGGCTGGTTTTCCAACAAAGGAGTGAACACTGTGGTTCTTATGACTTGGATGGGCTATGAATATCTCCCTAGGGAGTTATTTATAAAGATTAAATATGAAGGAAATCCTAATGTTCTTAATCTTAGGCATATTGGTGAAGCCTCTAATTCTTAGAGGGTACTTGTGTGGGTCTCTTTTGAGTCAAAGACTCATATGGTTTATTTTAGTTCTTTGGGGTTTGAAGGAAAAGTTTCTAGATGCCCTAAAATATCTATTAGATGGCCAAAACACAAAATACATCTGTATTTTTTTGTGTTTTGATTTGGTGAAGACCTATTTCCATAATAGAGAAATTTGAAGTGGTTGTGAGGATAACAACATGGAACTACCTAATAGTATAGAACCAAAATTACAACTTGAAGTTAGGCAAAATGAAAGAATCTGGGCATCTCTGCAAGTGGGAGGTTTTATTGGTTTTATGGAGAAGATTGAAGGCTATGATTGACATTTCTCAATCTTGTTTGTGAAAGCCTGGGAGTATAGAATAATTTCAATCAATGGATTTACCCTCGATATGATAGATGAACTCATAGCTCACATGACTGGGTTGGTGATTGAGGAAACAAATAGTTACTATTCATTGAGGGATTTCAAATTAGATAAAGAGGCATTTCTAGAGGAGGGAGAGCAATTGGAGCATCTTCACAATGGTTTTGATTAGAAATCCTTGCCCAAGTCATATGTGTAAATTGCCTTTCATCTAATGTAGTATGTTACCTTGTAAGGTAGGTACAATGTCATTAGATGGTCCTTATTTAAAATGTTGAATTATTTTAGGCATGGTGTGCCTTTCAATCTTCTATTTTTTATTTTGAAATCCATGGAGGTGTCGATCATGAAGTTTAAACATGGTAATTACTCAACTTATGGATATGAGGGAGTGATCTACCTAATTTTCAAATATTTTAAGGGAATGAATCAAATCAACCTAGATATATCCCAACCTCAGAAGGAAAAGATAGAGGAGGGGCCTATGGATATTAAAAAAAAATTAAAAGTTTGGATAAAATACCTTGGTAGTTTGATCAGGGTTACTGATAACACTAAGAAACTTGTGGAGATTATATTTAAGAAGGATGAAGGAAAGAATCAAAAGACACAATAAAACATCAAGAAATGACTTCAGAGTGCATTTAAGCCTGAAGGGATCAATCAAAGGAGTCAGGGGAATCAGGGGCATCAGGATATGTAGAGTAAAATGGGAGATTTATTAGGGCTTTTATTGATGTTGAAGAGGGTAGAGAAGATTCAAAGGAGTGTCAGAATGAATTATAATAGGGAAACAAATTGGATTAGATTCCTGTAGTTGAGACTACAAACATGGGGCCTAATTATGTTCCCATGGATAAAGGAGAGACCTCTCAAAACAAACATCTAAAGGATTAGAATGAGGCCTTTTAACAATTTGGTTACCTCCCTTAAAGGTAAGGAGAGCTCAGATAAGATGATGAAAGAGATCGACCTTCAAAAAACTATTATGTGATGATTTATACGAGAGATCACAGAGCTAAAAGGTAAGGTTAACTCCCTGTAGTAGGAAAACTCAAGGATGAGTCAAATCTTTTTAGCCAGGGAAGAGGATCAACAAATTCAAAATGTATCATTCAGGGTGAGCTATTAGAATAGGAGAATGAGAAACTTCATAATAACATAATTTTTTTAGTGAATTGTAGCAACGCTACTATGTATGAGGGCATCTAGAATGTTGAAAACTTATGAGTTCACCTTAGTGAGATTTTTGAGCCCAGTGTCATTGATAAAGGGAAGGGCAAGAAGGGGTAGAGCAGTGGATCTTAGTATGGAATGAACCAAGATAAATTGTTGCTCTAGATTGATACAAACCTTAAAAAGATAAAATATTGTTGGGAGGACATTTTTGGTAGTTTAGCTTTAGACTAGTTTCTTTGGTTATTCTTTATTGGTTTTGAGGTTATTTTTTAGCTGTCTTTGGGCCTGTTTGGTCATGTTTCTTATTTGGTCTTTGGTAGACCGTGGTTCCTATTTTGTTTGTACTTATCCGAGGGTATGGGGACCCTAGTTCAAAAAAAAATTCCCCTTTAACCTGAATTAAAAAAAAAAAAACAAGGCTGTAAATAAATAAAACAAATCAATCAAAAGAAATAAACAATTTGAAGCAAAGAAAAGTGCAAGAAATAAACTATTCTAAATAGACAAAGGCAAAAGACAAAAAATGGTTAATCACAATGTTAATAAAAATAGAATACAAATTGTTCATGCATGTGTAATAGAGGTGTTACTCTTGGTGATAGGGTGACCCCTAAGCTAGGTAGCAACAACACAGATATAACAATGCAAGAATGAAAATCAAATAAAACAAACAAAATTAGTAGAATAGAAGAAAATAAAGGAGTAGTCGAGCTGACTCCAGATGCACTAGGCAAGTGGACACTACCTACATAGTCCTATGGATACAAGATCCAACATGAACTTCAGGTCAAATATAATTTTCCCAAGATATGGGATAGAACAAAATGAAGATCTATAAAAGAAGATTGATGTGTAAAGGAATATGGGAATGGTCTCATAAAATGGTGAGTGTGTATAAAAATAAAGGGATGACATTCACAATCATGAAAGTGTCAATATAAACAAATTGCACGAGCACGAAAGTATGCTTTGATCTAAAACCACACTAAAAGGCAATAGATAAGTGCTCACTTATGAACTGGGTTCATAATGCTTACTATGTCTAAGGCTGAGAATGAGAATAAGCTCTCAAAATGGTGAGAATGTAAATAACTTACCAAATGGTGAGAGCATTGGAAATTGTTGCTCACAAAATAGCGAGAGCATAATAAAATCCAAGTGTTCATTAGTGCATCAAAGTTGAACTCACAATGCTCATAATATAAAGTCACAAAATAGTGAGAGCGTACAGCTAAATCCAATAAAGATGGGGAAACTAAAGGACAAATGGTTATTTGTGAAATAGTTAGGAGTCCTAAAATCTTTAAGGCAAAGAAGTGGTAAAAAAAAAAGGAAAGTATGACCGAGCTTACCCGAGATACCCCATGTATCCAAGTGTTGCCTACATAGTCCATGTAGACCTCACGCTGATGTAGTTCTCCTAGAAATGGGAGGGAAAAGACCAAGAAGGTCTAAAAATAAAATGAAATAAATAAAATAGCCCAACCCAAAAAAAAATTGATAGTTTTATATCTCGCATGGAGATTCTAAGCCAATGTTCATGATTTTGTGATTTTTAGGATCTTCTAGATGTTCAAATGTTTTTGGAATTTTTAAGCATCTCAACTCAATTGAAAATTATGAGATACATAATGGTTCAACTCGCAAAACAACAAGAGCGTGTCTTAAACATGTTCGCAAAATAGTGAGAGTGTTTAAACTTAAATGGTTCATAAAATGGTGAAAGTGTGGGAAAGGGGGGATTGATCTAACCTCAACGTGAATTGAGAACTACCTACATAGTCCTAAATGAGACTCAAGTCACTATAGTTATGCCTTAAAATAGAGGATTTCAACTAGGTAGTAGCAAGTCATGAATTAGGCAAATAACACAGTATATGAATAATAATGGCAAGGTGATGTGATGGTAAAAGTGTTGCTCCTAATTTTTCCATAGGTGGTTATAATTAAGAAACAATGGCATGGGTCAATGATACTAATTTTCCAAAAGGCAATTATAATTGGTAGCACTAGGAATGAGATAGAATGGGACAATAATGAAGAATGCAATTTCCAAACCACTATCATACTGTCTCAATATACTGCCTTTTTATGAAATATTAAATAAATTACTGAAACTTCATCTAAATCCCATTTATGAAGGTGATCAAAGAACCAATAGATCAAAAACAAGGTCAAAAAGGGGTGGGGAAGGGAGGTTAAAAGATTTTGGATAATAGGAAAGGTATGGAAGGAATGGTATATGGTATGGTATAAGGAAGGTGAGATTTACGGTATGATGTAAATGATCCTCATAGACAATACCTTGGGTCTCTCCATCAAAATAACGTTTGAGATGTATTATGTTCATGGGCTCACCAAGTTTATCTCTGTTTGGTGTAGCTAACATGTAAACTCTAGAGCCATAATTAGCAATAGCGACATAAGGGCCTATCCAATTAGGCTTGAACTTGCCTTTCTTCTTTTTCTAGATCGTGTTGTTTTTTTGGTTTTCTTTGAGGATAATATCACCAAGCTTGAACTCTCTGTGCTTGACATGTTGATTATAATGATCACATAATTGGTCTTGATATGCTTGAAGTTTGTTTATAGCGGCCATGCATATTTCATCTAATAACTCTAGCTCTTGCAGTCAAGCTACCCTGTAATCCTCGCCATTAAGGATATGCTTCAATGAAATACATAGAGAAGGCAACTCAACCTCGATGGAAAGAAAGGCCTCAATGCTATATACAAGTGAATAATGTGTGGCTCCTATTGGAGTACGGTAATGAGTATGGTAAGCACAAGGGGCACAAAAGATATGTAGGTGCCAATCACAACCAACATCATTGAGAATGTTCTTAAGAATATTGATAATGGTCTTGTTAGATGCCTTTGTTTAGCCATTACCTTGTGGGTAATATGTAGTAGAAAAGTGTTGGTTGATGTTAAACTCGACATACAGTGCTTTGACATCCTTGTTGTTAAACAATATGCCATTATTAAATATAATGTCAGATGGCATACCATAGCGGAAATGAGATGGTTGAAGATGAGTTTGGAATTTTTTTTTCTAGTCATGTAAGTGATGGGTATAGCTTTAACCCACTTAGTGAAATACTCGGTGGAAATAAGGATATGCTTATGACCATTTAAGGAGGTAGGGTTAATCTTCCCAATGAGATCAAGTCCCCATATTGAAAATGGCCATGGTTTAATCATCGATTTGAGTGTTCAGGCCAAAGTATGAATCAAATTTGCATGCCTCTGATATTTTTTACATCATTCTACATAAGCAGTTGCATTTATTTTCATGGTTGGCCAATAGTAACTAGTACATAAGATCTTTTTGGAAAGGATGGCCCTACTGGTGTGGGCTCCAAAAAATCCTTCATGAACTTCCCTCAAAGTTAACGTAACTTTTGCCAAATTCAAACAATGAAGTACATTTTCATCAAAGCTTTTGCGGTAAAGGGTTGGGCCAAGTAAGGTATATCAAGAGGCTTGATGTGTTAAAGTTTTTTTTACTTTCATGAAAGGTTTGGTGGAAGGACTTGGTCATGAAGGTAGTTATAAAATTCTGAATATCAAATAGAACTGGGACAAATAATGTCACAGATCATTTCAATAGCCGAAGGTTCATGAGCTGGTGCTAAGAGATGTTCAACAGGGAACTGATAGTCTTTTGCCTTGTTTGTGATGTAGATCAAAGAACTAATGGTATCCATAGCATCTATTATCTTTTTATTGGCTCAAGGTATGTGTTTAAAGTGAATGTGGGAAATCTATTGGTTAAGAATATCCACCATGGCATTGTATGGTAACGACTTATCATCTCTGGTCTAGAACTTGTTTGTAACCTAATTAATGATTGGCTAAGAATAACCGTGAACCATGAGATGTTGAATGTTCCATTGTACTAATTGATGAAGCCTTAAAATGACTGCTGTATATTCAAGCATGTTATTAGTATAAGGAAATTTGATACAAAATGATTTGGGAATAATAACCCTCTTTGGTATAATAAATTGTAGGCTTGCTCGTGATCCATGAGATGTGAATGACCCATCAAAATATAGTTTCTAGTGTTGTTCTTTAAGATGTGTTTCTATGAAGATCATGATGTACTTGTCTAGGAATACAAAAGCGAGTGGCTCAGTATCTGAAGGGGCAGCTTCAACAAATTGATTTTCAAGTACATATCCCTTTATGGCCTTTTGATTGACATATTCAATCTCAAACTCACTCAGAAGCATGACCCACTTATCCATGCAACCTTGTAAAGTTATTTTTGATAGTTGATACTTGAGCAGATCTACTTGGTAATGACTATGGTCTTGTTGTTAAGCATATAATGACATAGTTTTTGGGCTAAAAATACCATATCTAAATAAAAAATTTCAACTGGCATATAGTTATGTTCATATGCTACTTGTGTATGACTTAGATAGTATATGACTTACTCTTTCCCATGTTCATCATGTTGGGCTAACAGTGCCCTTGGTAGATTGGCATAGTAGAAAAGATCTCCCTTGCATATGTGGTAACAAAATAGGTGGATTGGCCAAGTATTCCTTCAGGTGTTAAAAGGCTTTCTGACATTTTGCATCCCAAAGAAATGTAGTAACTTTCTTCAATAAATGAGTGAAAGGATGGCATTTATCATCTAACTATGAAATACAGTGTCTAATAGATTGGATTTTTACCTTTAAACTACAGAGCTACTTCAAAGTGGAAGGTGGTAGCATCTTGAGAATGGCTTCTACTTTGGAAGGATCAACTTCAATGCCTTGATGAGAGATAAAAAAATCCTAACAATTTACCTGAAGTGACACCAAAAACAAACATTTTGGGATTGAGTCAAACCTTGTACTCACGAAGCTTTTCAAATATCTTTCATAGTACAACTAGATGATCTGCATGGGTCTTAGATTTACCTAATATGTCATCGATATAGTCTTCAATAATAACATGCATCATGTCATGAAATATGATGTTCATATCCATTTGCTATGTGGTCCCAACATTCTTGAGGCTGAATGGTATAACCTGACAACAAAACATTTCCCAATGAGTGGTGAACATTATTTTGTGTTGGTCCTCTAGTGCGATTCTAATTTGTTTATATCCTAAAAATCTATCCATGAGGGAAACATTTTATCTCCAACTGTGGATTCAAATATAATGTTGATATTCAATAGAGGAAAGTCATCCTTTGGGAAGGCCTTGTTGATGTCTCTAAAATTAGTGTAGATTGTAATACCTTCTAGAGTTTTATTGATAGACACAATGTTTGAGATCCACCCTGAATAGTTAATTGGTTTGATGCATCTTACTTCTAAGAGTTTTTCTAACTCTTTCTTAACTAATATAACAATATGAGGATGCATCTTACATAGTATTTACTTCATAGGTTTTGCCTCAATATGTAAAATGATATGGTGTAACCCTAAGGTAGGGTCTAAACCTAAAATGTCTAAATAAGTCCACGCAAATATGTCAACAAACTCCTTAAAAAAAGTTGTAAACACTTCATGTTCCTCCTCAGTGAGGGACATGCCTAATTTGATCCACTTTAGGTCCTCTGGAGTCCCAATGTTGACTTAATAAGTATCCTCTACTAGGAGAGTCGAGCCATCTTCCAGAATAGTTGGTAGGGATGTGAATTAGCCTGTAATGGCAAAGTCCTTTGGTCAGACTTGTTCTTCAAGTTCTCCTAACCAGGATAAATCTAAATCTCCTAACGGTGGCAATGGCCATGTAATAAATATGGTAGGACATTTTTTGATAATTTGATCAAAGGAATGTTGTTCCTATGTATTGAGCTTAGATCTAAAAGTAAGTTCATTGTTGGTGGTCTCCTGAGCTTCATTTGAAGAAGGGTGAACATCCCCATCTAGTGGTGCCTGAAATAGATTTTCACCAAGAGACGGATATTTTTCTTTAATTTTACACTGGTCAAAAATTACCTATAAGAGGTTTTCGCTTTGGGACCTCAATTTTTTATTATATTGTTTTTGGCTATGGGTGTTCACTCACTCTCCAAAGTAGGCTATATAAAATAATTTGATAGAGAACCCTTATTTGTCATCTCCCAACAAAACATTATCTCTTAGGCCTAGAAAATCATAAAAGCCCTCATCATTCTCACACTTGTTTAAAGGTACTGTGGATTCTTGTTGGTCCCAGTCTATAAGTTGAGGATGATAAAGAAGAAGAGGGGAATGCTAGATTATTGGTTTAATGGTGCAAATGGTATATGGGTCGAATAATTTGATATTGGTAAGGTCTTTGTATATGTTATGATCATATTCTACTTCACTGTCAACATTATCATCACTAGTCATTGGTTTTGGAGCACGAGTAAGATACATGGGGTCACCCCCAAGTAGTTTAAATCCAAGGCCATGAGTTATTTTGTATTTGGTCATAGAAATGGGCTCAATAGTACCCTATTGATTTGCTCTCAGGCCTCTTCGTACGTTTGGTTATTCATAATCATTTTAGGGATGGGATACTTTGTATTGTGGTATTAATCATCCAATTTGTCATTGTATAACTAGGAATCATCATTGGCAAGTGGGTCATGTTCTTGGCTAGTGTTAGGTGTGAAAATAATAGGTGTTGGGATATGAAGCTTTGCTTTTATTTTTCATTTCCATTCCATGTAAACTGGCTTAGCTTTGGGTCTTCCATAGGTCTTAGAATTCTATGAAACTTTGCCTATGTGGAATGCATCATGAGCAAAATAATCTCCTATGTCAGGATCCTACTCTTCAATAAGAGTACAATATGATTACCTTGTATAAGCAACTAAATACTGAATTATACCAGAATGAACAAGTAACTAGAATTCACAAATGACACAGAATATGAGAGACAATACACAATCTTGTATTAATACTCATCCAGAAAGAAAATACAATAAAGAAGATGCCACTTCTTCTCACACCTCTATGAGGCTTCCCACACCTCAAGGGCTCCCAGTAATTCTCAATCAAGAGTTCACTCTCCTACCAAAAATGGTCCCAACACACAACTCAAACACAGAGTTGGTGTTCACCTCCAACCAGTCAGTAATAACACTGCCAGTACACAAGTACTCAAAGTACTTCAAGTAGATCTCCCATGAACTTGCAACAACCTGCAATCCAAATGATCTTACTTACACATGTAGATCTACCATGAACTTGAAACAACCTACAATTCAAATGATCTTACAATTGGAAGGATCTACCTTGCCTTCCTCTATTACTCTAATTATAATACATGCCAATGGGTCTATAAATAGATCCCATACTAAACAATAACTTAGAATTTCTAATTTACAATAATTAGACACGCAGCTCAAGACTCAAAATAGTCTTTACATGCAAACAATCAGTTCAACAAACTAACTGTTCGTGTAATGAACAGTTTTGGAACCGCACAGGCGATTGACGTCAGTTGCTGTCTGACTGGAAGTGACCGATGTTGGCTGAATCCTGCCGATGTCAGTTGCCCTTTGCACTAAATATGACTGACGTTAGTTACACTACCGATGCCGATATCCATGGAACTCAGCAACCTCCTCCATGTCTGCATCAATTGAAGCTTTTAGCTTCACAACCTAACAATCTCCCACTTGGAGATAAATAACAACAACTGTACCTGTACCTGTACATCATCTAGTTTGTTTCCTGGCTTTGTATCCCTCTTCAAGATCAATTTTGAAGACCAACCACCACAAATCCTATGGTGCACCTCCTATCATCCAAATCACCTACCACATCCGCATCTACAAACCCATGTAGAAAAGAACTTGACCCTGCATAGCATGTGCACCTGCTGCTGGTCCCTCTCAATATCTAAGAATCCACTGAACTGCCCTCCAGTGCTTCTTTCTTGGATTGGCTCCAAACTTGCTGACAGCTCCCATTACTTGGGAAATCTCAGGTTTAGTACACATGTACTCAACCTCATCATGTGAATCAAGACACTGTTCATAGAACTGTCCAACCATCAGTGTGCTAACCGGTTTCACACAATCATCTGGAGACAAAATCAACCTGTGACCTTCCATGTCTTTAAAACACACTCATGCCAAAGAATCTTGCTACTCCCAGATTCCTCATGACACACCTCTGAACTAACTTTACCTTTAGTTCAACAACTCCCTGCATATGTGACCCTGCAACAAGCACAACATACTATAACAGGATAATGTAGCTAATATTATCCAACTTGGTAAAGAAAACACAATGGTTAAACCTCCATTGTCATGTAGCTTACTCAAGACCATATACCTTGGCCTTCCGTCTCACATGTCCATTCCCGCTCTTCTTTATCTTGAAAATCCATTCGTCTTTCAGTGCTTTCTTCCAGCAGGCAACTCTACCAAAAACTCCCATTTGATTCTTCTCCAAGGAATCACAATCCTCATCCATGCCAAGCTCCCACTGTTTCTTAGATTCTACCTGCTCTACTTCTTTAATAACTCCCTGGTTCTTGATCATCAGTGAGCAACAAGTAGTGTAAAGAAGGGAAATAATGAATTTGAGGCTTACTTACCCTTTCAGTCCTCCATATGGATGCTTGAGACTCCTTGACAGCTTGTTGTCTGCCCAAAATCCGTCTTAGTGACCGATGTCTGTCACATCTCAGTCTGCACCCGATCGACGTCAGTTCCATGCGACTGCCTCATCACCAACATCGGGTCCCCCTAACCGACGCCAATATTTATTTGTCCAAAGTCACTGACATCAGGCTGCACATAGCTGATGTCGGTCCCTGTCTAGATGTCGATGTCAGTTTTTTAACCGACATCGGTCTCTGTGTTTTACTTGTGAGCGATGAATTCTACCTGCGAGCTCCTTTTGGATCAAACCCTTGTCCATATCAACCTTGCTCTACTCAGAATTCTTCAGCCCCTTGCGTTGATTTCTATCTGTCATCTTCTCCTTGAAAACCAAGGCTTTCCTGTTCTTGTCACGAACATCGAATTTCTCAAGAAACGTCACTTTCTTCTTTTGCTTACATAAATCTCGATCCATGCTTTTCAAATCCGAAAGCATACCTTTTGACTCAAGAACATGCATCTCCTTCTTATTCATGTGACCAAGCCTATTAAGCCACATCTTTGAATCTACAGCTGAAGTAGATAAACCAGAAGAGAATCAGTAATACAAGTAGATAGATAAAGCGTACCTACTTTCTTACCTCTTGCTAAAATAAGTGCACCCTTGGAAGCTTTTCAAGAGTCCGCTGTGAGAGTTACTGTGCAACCCTCATCACCCAAATTTCCAACAAAAATCAAATTCCGCTTCAGGACTGGGACATGCATGACCTCCTTCAACGCCTATGTGTTGCCCATCTTTAATTTCAGCTTCACTTTCCCTTTGCCAACCATTTGACAAGGTTTACCATCCCTTAAATAAATTTCTCCAAAGTCTCCTTGGACATATTCATGAAAAAATTCTCTATTTGGGGATGCATGGAAAGAGGCACCAGAATGTAAAACCCAAGATTCTACTTTATCTAAGGAACATACCAAAGCATCATGTGCAACAAAATCTGCAACATCTACTTCTTCATGTCCTTCATGCTGATCTTCACCCAACCAACAATCTCTCTTTATGTGCCCTTGCTTTCCACATTTTCAGAAGGTTATTCTGCCATACCTGGACTTGGATCTCCTGCCTATCTTTGACCTTGATCTCCCATGCTCGATCTTCTCTCTTTGCCTTCCCCTGCTTTCAACACTCAAAGCATTCCCTGATGATTCCCCTGTGTTTTTCCTGCGAATCTCTTCATTCAAGATTACACTCACAATATCATCAACTTTTAAGATCTTAGAAGCAGACGTAGTATTACTAACTGCCATTACCAAACTCTCCCAACTTTTAGGTAATGAGCATAAGATTAAGAGAGCCTTAATTTCATCATCAAAAACAATATTGACTGAATTTAACTGGTTTACCAAACCATGGAAATCACTAAGATGACTATGTACAGATCCACCATCCAACATTTGCAAATTAAATAATTGCTTCATAAGAAATACCTTATTCGAAGCTGAGGGGTTTTCATATAAATTTGCCAAAGATTCCATCAACTCTACCATTGTCTTAGCCTATAATAAGTTGAAAATCACAGACGATGAAAGGCTCAACCTTATAGATCCCAGAGCCTTCCGATCAAGAACCTCCCATTCTTCATCCTTCATATCCGTGGACTTGCATGCAACCCCACCCAACGGTAAGTACAAATCTTTCTGATACAGATAATCTTCTATCTGCATCTTCCATAATTGATAGTTCTTGCCATTAAACTTCTCCATTCATAGCTTACTTTTTTTTGCCATTGCTATACTCTCACTCAAATAAAAACCCCTGTGAGTGACCTGTAATCAACAAACACTAACCAGATCTGATACAACTTGTTAGTAACCCAACCAAAAGCTCTGACACCAATTGAAAGGAATCTAGAACATAAATGCTCTGATACCAACTTGTCAGGATCCTACTCCTCAATAAGAGTACAATATGATTACCTTGTATAAGCAACTAAACACGGAATTATACCAGAATGAACAAGTAACTAGAATTCACAAATGACACAGAATATGAGAGACAATACACAATCTTGTATTAATACTCATCCAGAAAGAAAATACAATAAAGAAGATGCCACTTCTTCTCACACTTTTGTGAGGCTTCCCACACCTCAAGGGCTCCCAGTAATTCTCAATCAAAAATTCACTCTCCTACCAAAAATGGTCCCAACACACAACTCAAACAAAGAGTTGGTGTTCACCTCCAACTAGTCAGTAATAACACTCCCAGTACACAAGTACTCAAAGTAATTCAAGTAGATCTCCCATGAACTTGCAACAACCTGCAATCCAAATGACCTTACTTACACATGTAGATCTGCCATGAACTTGCAACAACCTGCAATTCATATGATCTTACAATTGGAAGGATCTACCTTGCCTTCCTCTATTGCTCTAATTACAATACATGCCAATGGGTCTATAAATAGATCCCATACCAAACAATAACTTAGACTTCCTAATTTACAATAATTAGACACGCAGATCAAGACTCGAAATAGTCTTTATATGCAAACAATTGGTTCAACAAACTAACTGTTCATGCAATGAACAGTTTTGGAACTGCACAGGCGACCGACATCGATCGCTGTCTAACTGGAGGTGACCGACGTCGGCTGACTCCTGCCAATGTCGGTTGCCTTTTACACTGAATATGACCGACGTTGGTTACACTACCGACGCCGGTATCCCTAGACAATTTTTTGAAATGATAAAATGTTTAGACATTTCAATATGAGGTGTATATGAGATTGAGGGAAGGCTATCAGGGTCAATATAATTAGCCTCTAGCAATTCAACATGTATCTCTTTATCTTTGTCCTTATTTGGCATTGGGTCTAGACCAAAATGGTAATTGTAGCTTTCATATTCGACATCTAAATGATTGTAGTGTTCATATGGTTGTAAATATCCATGGATAGTGACCCTTATCCCTAAGTGAGGAAACTTGATGCATTGGTACAATGTGGAATGGATTGCATGAATTTCATGTATCCATGGTCTTCCCAAGAGCAAATTACATGATAAATCTAGGTCTAGCACATGGCAAAATGTATCATGGGTCAAAGGCCCAATGATCACTATAAAAATAATAGTTCCTTGTGATTCCCACTCTTCATTGTCATAGTCATTTATAGTAATAGTCTATGGCTGAAGGTTGGCTGATGTATATCCTAGATGCTTGAATAGCTTCAAAGACACAATATTTAGGCCTGACCTGTTGTCTATGAGGACACATTTAACTTTGTAATGAGTGATTAAAACTTCAATGTATAATAGGTTATTATAGAGAGGATCAAGGGATGACATATCACTTTGGTTGAAGGTCAACTATTGGCCTAGGGCTAGGTGTCCAACCAAAGCTTGAAATTTATTTGGTGTAATGTCATTAGGCAGATGAGATTGGCCTAGGAGTTCTATAAGGATATTCTTGTGGATGCTAGACATACGTAAAAAATCAATAATAGAGATTTGTCTAGGTGTCTTTTGGAGTTGTTCCATAATGTCATACATTTTTTCCTTAATAGTGGTAATTGGCTTGTTCCTAACTGACATAGTGGGTTGGATTGGCTCATTGGTAGGGGGTTGTAGGCCTAAGATGGTGATTTTAGACTATTGAATTGTGATGGCATAATATGGATTGGGTATAGGACTGTCATAACTAAAAAATGATGGAGATGGACTAGAGAGGATAATTCCTGATTGTCGGTGCACTTGGCTATAGTCACAGGGCAATGAAGAGTTACCGATATAGGGTCTTGAAATGGTAATCATTGGTTACTATTACACTTGGTTATGGTCACAAGTCAAAGAAGTATTATTATCATTGGTACGTTGATTGGCATTGTTAGATAATGGTCCTAGTCTATTGGCACTTGGTCTAGGATTGATAGCAATGGTAGAAACACAACCTCCTATAATATGACCTACAATTTTATTATAGCCATGTGCAACTACATGGTAGGTTTATTGGTTATTGGGGTCATTTTGGCCTTGGTTCCTTTCATTCAGTGGTTGACATTGTTGTTCTTGTTGTGGCTATTATTGTGGATGAGGTCTTCATTATTGTTGCTGATTGGCATTGTTGTGTTGTGAAAAAAGATTTTTGTAGATACCCAGGTTTTGATTGGAATTAAATGCTCTATTATCTAACTGGATCTCTCCATTTTCCAACATATTCTCAATGAGGTTATTTAGTTTCACACAATGACGTATATAATATCCATAAACATGATGGCATTCAGAGAACTCATGCTTTTTATACCAATCTGGATAATGTATTGCTTCAAAAAAGTGTTTTAGAATCGACTAACTGATCATATTAATTACGTTTAATTTTTGAAACACTAATTTAATAGGCTCACTAAGGTCACTAAAGACTCTAAGAATGGGTCTTCTTCTTAGTGGAAGGGTTTTTAAAGGTGGTGGATATAACATTTGAGCAGTTGGCCTGGGTTGAAGCATAGGCTGCACTTGCTAGATAGGTTGCATTTGTGGAATAAGCTACATTTATGGTATAGGCTAAGCATATAGTGTTTACACTATTTGAACATGACATGACTTAGTTACTCAATTACCTACAACATTCTTGTTATAGTTGTATGGCTTAAGTTTTTCATAATTATTAGCCTAAGTGGCTGTAGATGCTTACGCTTGGACTGGGCTAGGGTTCTGACTTGGGCCTAAATTTTTGTTTTGGCTCTAATTTTGATTATGGTTTGAAGAAGATAACTTTATAATCCCTTTATTGATAAGGGCCTTTTCGAAGTGTATGCCTTTCTCAATGATCTCCTTGAATGTGTGAACACACTGATGCTCCAAGTGATAAGATATTTTACTGTGTAATTTTTTAGTAAACACAACTTCCAATTGTTTATCTGGTAGATTATGGGTGAAGTGACTAACAAGTGCTCTCCATATATATAACTCATGAAGATCTCACCAACTTTTTGCTTGTCCTGACTCAAATCTATAACTAAAATCTCATGCTTGAGATTGTAAGAGAAATTTTATATAAATTAATTTGATAGATCATCAAAGTTAGATATTGAGTTCTTTGGAAATTTAAGAAGCCACTCCAAATCCTGTCTAGTTAGAATTTGATGAAAGAGAAGAAGTAGGTAGATGTCACTATAGGCCATTGGTTGGCAAGTGACAAAAAAATCTTTTAGATGCTTTCTAGGGTCTCCTTTACCCTTGTACTTGTCAAATTTTTATGGTTCATAACCTAGAGGAAATGGTATCTTTAGATACTCCATGTTAAACGAGTATGAACACATGTCATCCAATTTGAACTTCTTGGTTTGTTTTCCCATTTGAATGACTACAATTGCATCCTTCATCTATTGCATTTCTTGGGCCATGAAACTTGATGGCACACTTGGTTGTGGTTGTGGTTGTGGTTGGGTGGTCAAATGTGGATTACCTTGACTGGGGTATAATGGAGGTATGGAGTATTGTAGAACATTGGTTTGATACACCAATCGTCCAAGAATATGCATATGTGCATTAAGATGAGGTTGTTGATATTGGATGCATTGTTGGTAAATGTTCTAGTTTGGATTCATAATATGGACTTGGATCTAAGGGAATTGAGGTTGTGATAGAAGTATGTAGCTTTGTGGAAAACATTGTGTCTACTGAGTTTGAATAGGAACTTGCTGCAAACTAGTCGAACCCAGCTATATAAATGGTACTTACTAGTGATTAAGGCCCTATCTTTGAGTTTACGGCACATGTTGGGTAAAAGGTAATGGTTTCCTACTTGGTATTTGTTGGACATTGGCACATCTTTATTAAATAAACACCTATTGTGAACTAGATGTTTATTGGGTGTTTGACATTTATCATAGACCAATAGAAATACGTTATTGATTAGACAACATCTATGATTGGTGAGGTACACTAGTCAATGACTATCGAGGTATTTTCATCACTACCTATTGAGGTGGAATATTTTTTGCCACTTGTTGACACAACATAGTGTTTTACCTTTGTAGAGGTGTTAGATTGATTTGTGTTTGTGATCATAGAATATTAGCTGTCACCTATTGAGGAAGGATCACATTTATCACTTATTGAGGTAAAACATTGGTTGGATCCTGATTACTTATAAATAAACACCTATTGTGAACTAGATGTTTATTGGGTGTTTGACATTTATCATAGACCAATAGAAATACGTTATTGATTAGACAACATCTATGATTGGTGAGGTACATTAGTCAATGACTATCGAGGTATATTCATCACTACCTATTGAGGTGGAATATTTTTTGCCACTTGTTGACACAACATAGTGTTTTGCCTTTGTAGAGGTGTTAGATTGATTTGTGTTTGTGATCATAGAATATTAGCTGTCACCTGTTGAGGAAGGATCACATTTATCACTTATTGAGGTAAAACATTGGTTGGATCCTGATTACTTATCCCAAGTTATTGTGTGCTTGAAGAAGTAATTAGTTGAGGAGTGGGAGTAACCTACTATGATTGGGAACTAGGCATTCTTTTTCCGTGCTATTACGAACCAATCATGGTATTGGCTAGAGACACTTATTATTTTGGATTATTTAATGGTGCATTTAACAGACCTTAGCCTGAATTGGAAGACACTTGTGTTTTATCCACTGTATTTGGCACATGGCCCTAAGTAGAATCCACAATCACTTCTTTAATGAATGGGACATTAAACATATCTCCTATTGAATTACTCTAGGAAAATGGGTCCACACCCAGATTATCATGACTTAACGAATCAATCGACACTCCTATTGAAGGAGTTAGTTCTATGAGTGGAACATTTGATATGGATATAACATTTAAATTATGTGTTAGATGAAGATAAGTTTGATTTGCTTATTATATTTGCATGAATTTGTCCTCCATGGGTCCCTTTCTCTTTGCAAGCATATTCGGATCTTGGTGTGACATAGGCATGAGATCTTAAGGATAACTAGTAGAGGCACATTCGATAGTTTGGGTATAAGGTACATTTTTAGGCACTCTTACTAGACTAGGTAAGTTTTCATGGGAAAAATCTTCCAAAAACTTGGCCCCTACCTTACAACTCTAACCAAAACCTCATCCTTATTTTCAAGCAAGTGATGATTGAATAAATATGTGTCATAAGTTGATGGTATGGTAACATAGTAAGGTTGTTGTTGGACTTGTTCGATAATAGATGACACACTAGGAAGGTATTGAGCCATTTATTCTTGTTCCTAACCTAGATAAGGAGGTGTATTAACCAGGTAGTGTGTTAATAGATCTTGGCCTTGTTCCACATATTGAGTAGTGTAAGGGGGATATAGATTCATCTAAAAAACTATGTCACACCATATGGGTCTTGAACAAAGGCATCATTCATGACCACATTTTAGTAGTCCATATTGTAAATGGTCCTAATATGTGTGTAGTGAGGCATATCCAACCCATGACTAACATCTCACAAAGAAAAGGTATCGAGTTCACAAAACTCTTGAAACGTGGTATAAAATTATTGGTCGATGCTTGATACGTTAATAAACTTGATCTAAATGGAAAATTGAGTCTATTATTGAAAATGGTTTAAACTTTTGCCTATAATAAAGCTTTTCTCTAAAATAATCAATGGTAAACTTGGTCTCCAATATCTTTAAGAAATAATATCTTGCACATAAATGGTCAAATAAAAGAAAATTTTGAATCCTGGTTTTGGCAAAGTGTTTCAAACAAATCTAATATAGGTCTAAAATGAAAATGGTGCTAGGTCTTTAGAAACATGGCATAAAGCTAAACTCAAAAGGCATAAACTAAATCTAAAAATGTCAAAGGAATTATAGGTATTTGGTAAAAGTCACAAAGCTAGACTTAAAAACAAACTAGGTCTAAAAACTAAAAGGCAAATGCTAGGTCTTTGGGAATAAGACACAAAGTTAGACTTTAAAACAAATTAGGTCAAGGTAAAAAACTGAAATTAATCTAAGGTAAATAATTTGAAACACTTTGAATCAATATAGGCACATGGATTCTAAAACAAACTTGACCTTGGTATATAACATTGACCTAGTTTTTTCCTGCCTTGTAGGACCCTCTGAGTGCGATCTGAGTGCTTACGAATCCAATGGAGGCTACTGCCTTTGGTAGTGCCTCTGGGGACCTGAATCTGATAGAGGATGTTCCCTCCAATGGATGGAAGAAAGCGTTAATGGGGGAAAAGACATGTTCTACTAAAATCATATCGAGCCTTCCTGTCAAAAAAGATTCCACTGAGGGTACGGCCCTGACTATCTCGGATGATCTGGTTGAAGAAATCGTGGTGACCATGGACCTTGCGATGGTAGGTAAGTTTTTCTCCTTCCATCCTAATATTGAGATGGTTAGGAAATGGGTAATGTCTCGATGGAGAACTAAAGGTAGTGTCTCGATCACTACTATGGCAAGAGGCTTATTCCTATTTAGATTTACGAATAGGGAGGATATGATAGTTATTCTTGCTGGAGGACCATGGCTGTATGGTCCACATTCACTTGCCTTGTGCTCTTGGAAACTGGGGTTCGACCCCAACTCGGACCTCAGCAAGTCTGCTCCTGCTTGGGTAAGATTGCCAGGGTTCCCATTGGAATTCTGGGATGAAAAAATATTTATGGCTATTGGCAACTCTATTGGCCAATACATCACTGTAGATCATACCACCAGAACACAATCCAAATGTGTGTATGCTCGGTTGTGTGTCAATGTAGAGATTAATTAGACCCTTCCCACGTCTATAGAGTTAAACTCTAAATATGGGATTTGGACTCAGCCGATCATATATGAAAATGCTACCACTTTCTGTCAAATATGTAGGAAAAAGGGACATATAATGACCCAATGTAATGCGAAACAAATGGGAAGGAAAGATGATTCCACTGTTGAAGGTGAGGATTAGTCTCACAAATCTAGAAACTCTGGTAGTCTGGGAATGGGGGGTAATGCATAAAATGCTGATAATACTGAAAAGGTTAGGGAAAAAGTTGGTCAGGAGGAGGTCTCTGGTAATGGGAAAAAAGCTGTCCTAGAGGAGAATAACAAGAAGGTCTTAGACAATGATAGTTAGAAGGTTACAATAGACATAAATAACTCTTTGGATCAATAGACCAATATGTCTGAGGAAGGGAAAATTTGTGTCCAACCGATAGATGGGGATGATGCAGAAGGCAAAGTTTTAAGAGATGATCAGTTGGAACTACCTCCAAAAATAGTAGATATTGAGGGAGAAACATCCTTACATTCAAACACAGATACTTCCCATGCTCTGAAAGTAGGTGACCAATCAGTCAATTATTCAGTGATAGGTGAAATAGGATAAAATGGCAGTAGTAATGAATAGGAAGAATGGATTACCCTAAAGAAAAAGAACTGCAAAGGTAAAAAATCTATAGATGTTGGCACCGACCCTAAACAAAGGAGACCAACCCTAAGAGAATTAAGACAACGAGAGATTGCCAGTGGTAAACAAAAAACACTAGAGACCCATTCCCTCAAATCCTCTAAATGAGAATATTATCCTAGAACCTGAGGGGCTTTAATAGTCCCTCCAAATAGTTTGAGTTTAAAAATTGCATTCTAGATAATAAATTAGATATTTTATTACTCCAAGAGGTCAAGATGAATGAGGAGAGTTTTAAGAAAATAGCTGACTACATATGGCCTAAGGCTACTTTTTGCATTAGTCTGGCTGAAGGGGCTTCAGGTGGGATTGTAACTATGTGGAACAATGCTAAAATTTAGGGATCTCTTATTGCTTATAATAAGCATTTTTTTATTATTAACTTCTCTTTGTCCTCTTTGAACTAGTCGTTGATCAATGTCTATGGCCCAAATAATAGAGTATTAAGGAAAAATTTATGGACTGATTTGAGTAGCTTCAGGACTAACACCCCACACACTAGATGGATGCTAGCTGGAGACTTTAACATTCTGTTATACCCTTCTAAAAAACATAGTGGGATTATTGATTACTCTGACAGCATGTTTGACTTTGCTGAATTTATAAATGATTGGGGATTGTTGGATGTTGAATTGCAAAATCAAAATTTCACCTGGTCTAACAGAAAAAGAGGAGACCAAATGATCCAAGTTAAGTTAGACAAATTTATTATTTCTAGTAACTGGGATGATTATCATAATATGCATTTGTAGGCTTTTCCTATAACCATGTCCGATCATTGCCCTATCTTCCTCATTTGGAAAGATCAGGGACAACGTGGTCCTTTCCCCTTCTGTTTTGAAGCTATGTAGATTAAACATAAAGACTTCAGACAATTGGTGGCCCAATGGTGGCAAATTCCTATCTATGGCATTCCTATGTTCAGATTAGTCAAAAAACTTCAGCACATCAAATAGGAAGTTCATGGATGGAATAGATATAGCTTTGGTCAGGGCTTTCATCAGAAGAAAAACATAGCTAGAAAACTTGCAGATATCTAGCAGCAAATTACTCAAGGAGATGATTCAGAAGACACTTCTAAAGAAGAGAATGCCCTGATTTCTAATTGGAAGAATCTTATGGACAAAGAAGAGGTTTTTTGGAAACAAAAATCTAGAGTTCAGTGGCTTAAAGAGGGAGACAGGAACACGGCCTTCTTTCATCTCTCAGCCATGAAACATAGGAAGGCTAACTCCATAACGAAGCTATGTTTGGAAAATGGCAACATTACAACTGAAGATAATGAGATAGGGGAACAAGCCAGGATATTCTTTCAGAATTTGCTGACTGAACAAACTAATGATGATGGGAATGGTGGAACTATGAATCAATTCATTGATAAAATCCCCTATTTGATAACTGAGGAAGACAACCTGGAGATGTTAAGGCCTATATCCGAGGAGGAAGTCCATGTTGTTTTATTCTCTATGGGTTCCTTCAAAGCCCCAGGTCCTGATGGCTTCCCTCCTATATTCTTCTAGGAATATTGGGATATAGTGGGAACATATCTTACTGCTGCTGTCCATGACTTCTTCAGATCAGGTAAACTTTTGAAACAAGTTAATAATACTTTTATATTACTTGTTCCTAAAAGGTCACAACCCACACACCTTTCAGAATTCAGACCTATTAGTCTGTGTAACACTGTTTATAACCTCTGCAATAAAGTGTTAGTTATGAGAATCCAACTTTTTTTAGACAAAATTATTTTTCCTGCTCAAAAAGGCTTTATCTTGGGTCGACAAATTTTTGATGTTGTGATCTCCACTCATGAGACTATTCATTCCATTGACAAGAGTAGAATCCCTGGTATGGCTCTTAAGCTAGACATTTCTAAAGCATATGATAGGGTCTCATGGACTTTTCTGTTTCAAGTCATCAGGAAGTTTGAGTTTAATAATAAAATGTCTCGCCTTGTATGGAACGTTGTTTTTTCTACTAAATTTTTGGTTCTGGTCAATGAGGTCCCTATAAGTTTCTTCTCTTCTTCAAGAGGAATCCGCCAGGGGGACCCTCTCTCCCCTTACTTGTTCATCATAATGGTGGAGGCATTGGTGAGATACATACAAGCTAATATAGCCTCTAAACATTTAGTGGGCATCAAACCTGCTTCCTCCCTTCCCCCTATGGCGGTGTAGCAGTTTGTGGATGATACCATTCTTTTTGGCATCTCTTTGGTGATTGAAGCTAGGAGATGGAAGAATAATTTAAATAACTACGCCATAGAGTCTAGGCAAAGCATAAATCTCTGAAAAAACAATGTGTACTTCTTTAATACTCTTAATGACCTTAGACAAAAAATCATTGACATCCTGGACTATGTTGAAACTGATCTACCTGCTACCTATTTGGGCCTTCCCCTCATGGTCAAAGAGGTATCTCCAAGTTTTTAGAATTGAATATTGAAAAGAACTTAGAAGAAATTACTCGGTTGGAAAGGGAAACTTCTCAGTAGTGTAGGCAAACTGCAGCTTCTTCAGGCCTCTCTGCAAGGGATTCCTACCTATTTCTTGTCTCTCTTTAAAATACCTACGTATTTTGCTAAAAAATTAGAACAGATTCAAAAAAAATTCTTATGGACAGGACTGAAAGATAAATAGAGAATGTCTTTGGTCAGCTGCGAAAAAGTGTGTCTTTCAAAATCACATGGTGGCCTTAATATTAGATCCATCAGGAACATGAACAAAGCCCTTCTCTGAAAAATCAATTGGAATCTGATTCATAAAAATAAAGATTGGGCGAAATCATGTATGCCAAATATATGCATAGTTCTGATGGTTCCAACTTTCTCCAACAGGTAGGGCTACCCCAGGGATCTATGATATGGAATAAAATGCTAAAAAGTAAGCCTTCTTAAGCAAGGAATTAGATAGAAATTGGGAAATCACTGGCATATTAAATTCTGGAATGACATTTGGGTAAAGGATAAGGCTCTTATCACATAGAAAAACTATGGAGAAATTGCTGACATTGCTACTCAATTTTTTGGAGATAAAGTCAGCGATTACATGACTAATAACAATGGCATAAGGAGCTGGAAAAATCTATTGGATTGTTGTGCTCATTGGCCTGAGCTCTTCCCTAGAGTTCTAGATATTCAACAGTTGATTCAGGGGATCAGAATCCCTCTCTTCTCATGAGAAGTGATAGGACCTAAGTTCCCCAAATCTCTGACACAACTTGTCAGAATTAAGAGCACACATGATTACCATTGTATAAGCAACTTAAACATGTGGAAATATCCAGAAGAACAAATAACTATCAATGAGAAAACACATAGAATATGAGAGGCAACACACAATTGTATTCAACTCATTACAAAGGAAATTACAATAAATATATCACACTCTTCTTCCACCTCTGTGAGGCTTCCTCCTCAAGGGCTCCAAGTAATCTTCCCACCTGAGTAATCTTCTCTCATAGGTCACAACTAACAGCTAACACACGCTATTGTTCACCTCATTGTACATCCAGTACAACCGAGTACGAACCGGTACTCCAAGTAGATCTCACCATGATCCTGCTCTTGATGTATTGTTGTCACCTTGATCTTGCTCCCTTGCCGATCCTGTTCTGACCCTCGCATACACACATCCCTGCAGACCAACCTGATCTTACTTATCACATGTAGATCTCCACCATGATCCTGCAACACCCTGCATATCAAACCTGATCTTACATACATAGGGAATCCTACTTGATTCCACCATGGGAAGAACTCTCTAAGTTCTACACTTGGGTTCTACAAGTTCAACACTTAACAATACAGCCCATGAGTCTATTATATAGATCTCATGCATACAATAATTAGACAAGCAGCTCAAAGACTCGAACTAGTCTTTATCATGCAAACTCTGCGTTCACTTAACTGACTATTCATCAACAGCAGTTCTGACCACCACAGGTGACCGACGTCGGTCCCTGCCTGACTGGAGGTGACCGACGCTAGCTGATCTCTTGCTGATGCCGATTTCCCTTGCACTGTCTCCTAACCGACGTCAATTTTGGCCTGCCGACGCCGGTGACTGCATACACTTAGAAACCTCTTGTTTGCAATAAGGTGAAGCTTTTAGCTCCACACCATAACAATCTCCCACTTGGAGATAAATAGCTACACCTGTACCCATACCAGTACTCTATCTAATCTGCATCCTGGCTTGTATTCCTCTTCAAGCTCCCACTTGAAGACAACCCACCACACTCCTTGTGGTGTTAATCCTGTGCCTAAATTTTTTCATCCTTAGCTTACCTTCTTCTGCCGTTGCTATACTCCCACTCAATCAGGAACCCCTGTGAGTAACCTGTAATCAACAAACCACTAACCAGATTTGGGCATCTGTTAGTCAAACTCGCTCTGAAAATATCCAACCTCGCTCTGATATCATTTGATAGGACCTAAGTTCCCCAAAGCTCTGACACAACTTGTCAGAATTAAGATCACACATGATTAGCATTGTATAAGCAACTTAAACATGCAGAAATATATAAAAGAACAAATAACTATCAATGAGAAAATACACAGAATATGAGAGGCAACACACAATTGTATTCAACTCATTGCAAAGGAAATTACAATAAATAAATCACACTCTTCTTCCACCTCTGTGAGGCTTCCTCCTCAAGGGCTCCAAGTAATCTTTCCACCTGAGTAATCTTCTCTCATAGGTCACAACTAACAGCTAACACATGCTGTTGTTCACCTCATTATACATCCAGTACAACCGAGTACGAACCGATACTCCAAGTAGATCTCACCATGATCCTGCTCCTGATGTATTGTTGTCACCTTGATCTTGCTCTCCCGCCGATCCTGTTCTAACCCTCGCATACACACATCCCTGCAGACCAACCTGATCTTACTTATCACATGTAGATCTCCACCATGATCCTGCAACACCCTGCATATCAAACCTGATCTTACATACATAGGGAATCCTACTTGATTCCACCATGGGAAGAACTCTCCAAGTTCTACACTTTGGTTCTACAAGTTCAACACTTAACAATACAGCCCATGAGTCTATTATATAGATCTCATGCATACAATAATTAGACAAGCGGCTCAAAGACTTGAACTGGTCTTTATCATGCAAACTCTGCATTCACTTAACTGACTATTCGTCAACAACAGTTCTGACCGCCACAGGCGACCGATGTCGGTCCCTGCCTGACTGGAGGTGACCGACGCCGGCCGATCTCCTGTCGATGCCAGTTTCCGTTGTACTGTCCCTTGACCGACGTCGGTTTTGGCCTACCGACGCCAGTGACTGCATACGCTCAAAAACTACCAGTTTGCAATAAGGTGAAGCTTTTAGCTCCACACCTTAACAAGAAGATGAACAGTACTGGTGGCCAGATAAGAATGGATAGTTCTCTATCAAGTCTGCTTATCATTTACTGATTCTTGAGGTTCAGAATAAGGAGATATGGAAAAAAGTTTGGAACTATAAACTTATACCAAAAATCAACATGTTTTGGTGGGCTGCTGCTCATAACAAAATCTTAATCATAAACAACTTTCAGAAGAGAGGGTTTACCCTAGTCAACAGATGCTATTTGTGTTGTTCAAAAGAAGAAATAGTTTCTCACCTTTTCATACACTATGATTTTACTCAGGAACTTTGAGGCATAATCTTAAATAATTTTGGTATTGAGTGGGTCTGTAATTCTAACCTCAAGAAAGTCATTATTAGCTAGAATCTTACATTTTCTCATCCCTGGCTCATTGAATTATGAAATCAAACTCTACCCTCTTTGAGTTGGATTTTATGAAAAGAGTGCAACCATAGAATTTTTAGGGATACTGTTAGAAATGTCTCTCAGGTGTTTCATTTTTTTGTTAAGACTTTTGGAAAGTGTCACTATTGCTCGTATTCATACTACGAAGAAACCCCTAACTCAAGAAGAAGAATAAATTGCAGTCAAATGGAAGGTACTAAATCATATTCCTGCTTATAATAATTCTAAAATTTTTCAGAGACTTAATACTAGATGGAATCTCTCGAAGCCTAACTGGTCGAAACTTAACTTTGATGGGGCTTCCAAGTCTGATGGTAAAGCCAATAGGGGAGGGATTATAAGAAATGACAAAGGGTGGATGATTAATGTCTATCCTGGTGGAATAGGCTACCAGAGTAATAACTATGCTGAAGTAACTGCTCTTTTATGGGGGATAAAATTGGCTATATCCCTCAGTATAAGGAATTTGAGTACCCAGGGGGACTCTAAAATAGTTATCAATGCAGTTAACAAAGCATCGAGTGTGGGCATTAAGTTAAAAGATATCATTAGGGATGTTCAATTTCTTATGTAGAAGCTCACCAGAGTTGATATTTCACATATTTATAGAGAGAGAAATAGTGTGGTTGATGCATGTGCCAATCTCGACCAACAATTTTTAAATTAGCGATGGTGCCAAATGGATGATATCCCTTTAAATATTATGGATCTCATCCAAAAAGAAATGATGTGTTAAGGATGAGTCAAATACTGGAATGATAGCTCTATTAGTCAGTCCCTTTGGAAGGTGTCGACATGGATCTCGGAGTTCGGGGCCTATTGTACTCTTTTGATAATCATTTTTGATTTATTAAACCAATTTGTTAAGGTGAGCAAACTACTTCATCATTATAGAGATCGTTGGAAAATTATGTTTAAGCATGGGATGAGTAAGCGTCAACTCTATATGATACTCTGAATTATGTGTTATGATCCAGGTGGATCTCTCCATTTGTGAAAAAAAGTTTCCATATTTTGATAAAAATGATATCACAGCATAGATCTCGTCGAGAGCTTTCTAGTGCTTTTCATGGTTCGAAAAATGAAGCCCGAATGCTCAAGATATAACCAGTTGAAGAAGTCATGCGACTAGGGTGTCAAAAGTGATGTGGCACAGTTGAGGAATGCCAAGTGGACCAATCTCCATTTGACACATGGCAAATAAATATGGGGAAAAAAATTGTTTAAAGGTGCCAAACCTCCACGCCACCCACCAAACACTCCACTAAACATGCATCCCAAATCTTAGGCGTTTGACCAAGCTTGGGTGGCGGCCAAAGTTGGCGCCCAAATGCTAGGCATTTGAAAACTTCAACAACTTGATATTTAAAGCATGCAAAACAAACTCTCCCAGTAAATGTGGGACTAATCCCTTAGTCAAAGCGTGCCAAAAGAGGAAGGCCACTCTTGCCCACTTCCCTAGGCGCCTAAAATGGAGGAGAGTTTGGAACTTGAGACCTGCCACCTAAAAGGCTAAGGTCTTGGCCACTTCAGCCATGGTGGTTGAAATTCTATAAAAGGGAGTAATGTTTACTTGTATTGACACGAAAATCTGACTGTGTTTTATTTTTAAGAGGCCGAGAGCTAGATGGAAGCTTGGAGATAGCTACCAAATAGAATTTTCTCTAATATCCGACCTTGTACACAGTAAGTAAGCCTTTTTAATTATGTTTTGTAATTAAAAAGAGAATGTTATTATTATTATTTGGATATACCAATAGATTGAATGAAGGACCAAAGCAATTTCAGAAGGGGATTGAAGACTGAGGAAGGATTCCGTGTGACTGAGCTTGAGTTTATCAGCGAAGGTGGAATTCTTGGACAGAGATCAGCCTTGAGGGAAGTTGTGCAACGTTTCCAAATAATTTTTAAGCCATTTTTTGCACAAATTTAATAGAAATGATCCTCACTATTGGGCGGACCCAGAGACGTAGGCAATCAATGCCAAACTCCGTTATCAATTTCATGTGGTAATTTGTCATGATTACATATTTTATTTTCAAGTATTTTGATTTTTAATTAATCAAGAACTCATGCAATATTTAAAAAATTGACAATTTATGACATTTAATTTTTAAAACAAAATCCGATTTTATTGGTGAATGGAAGATATCAGTCTTTTTGACAATTCTAATCCAATTCGATAACCGAGAATACTTTGCCAAACAATTTGCAAGTTCTTTTGAGTATTTTTGAGAATTTGTTTATTTTGAGAAATTCAAAATCCGTACGTTTAAAACTTCACTTTGAGTTTTTCAGTGGTGTTTACGGATCAAGTTGGTATCAGAGCAGTTGATCAACAAGATTTAATAATTGGTTGTTGTTTTTGCTTCTATTTCGGCATTTGTTTCGATTTTTGTCATTCAACAGATGCAATGGGCAAGTTATCAAACAGAGCCAAGCTTGATGAACTTGAAGCATATAACCAACAAATCCAGAAAGAGAATACTTTCTTGAGAGCAAGATTGTACTCCTTGGATGAGGAGATTGCCCGTTTGAAAATGGAGTTACGAGCCAAGGATGAGCTTGTGGAAAAACTACAGAATGGTGGACAAGTGAAAGATTTGTCTTCCACTGTAGATGCAAGCACTATGATAGATGAAAGCATTGTAAGTGCATGTAAGTCATCAATTGATTTTCCTTCCCTTGAAGAATCTAATAACAATGATTTTGGTAAATTTGAACAATATACAAAAGGAATAGGTTCAAAATTACTTGTTAAAATGGGATTTAATGGAAAAGGCCTAGAAAAAGATGGCCAAGGTGAAACTAACCACATTCAAGTAGAGAATAAGTCTAATCATGCAAGGTAAGGATACAAATCTGGTATTCAGAATGAAACAAGTGAATGCTATGAGAAAGTAGAAGTAAGATGTGCTATACAGAAGTGTAAACCATCTTGGATGGAATGTAAAACACATTATTTTCACCACACTTGCAATCATGTTGATTCTAATTCTACCAAACAACATAAATATTTCAATGTTCCTTTTGATTATGGTACACAAAATTTGTGGCACGTTTATCCATACAATTTTTGTGGATTGTCTAATCATTGTGTAGCCAAATGTTGGAAACGTAAATCTTTGTTAGGAAAGATTTTGAAAGACTATTCTCCTAGACAGAGTTCTGAGAGTAGCAATAAGAATATGTTTTTCAATAGAGTGGATAAAAGGTTTTGTACTCATTGTAACAGAAGTGGACATCAGGTTGAAAAGTGTTGGAGATTTCAACCATCACACCATCCTAGAAATGGTAAGATTAAGATGGTCTATAAACTTATCAATGAGGTAATTAATGAAGTTAAATCAACCCATACAAATGTTACTAAATCCACTAAAGAAATCTCACCAACTAATTAGGAAAATTTGATTAAGAGGGTTGGTAAACAAATTTTGACATTCATGTTGTCATGATTAGTGGATTGATAATGCATTCATATTTTTGGATCCTTGTTATGTGATGATAAAGGACATTCACCATGCTTTGAATGTTGATATGGTTTATTGGAGTGGCCCGTAGAGAACAACCAAGGGACAAGTTAAACATACTTGGAATAATTTCTCATTTTTGGGATTTTTGAAACTTCATTTTTAAACCTTGACAACAGTATATGCAGTTTATATGGACATGAGCAGTATGTCTATTTTGAAAAATTTGCATTGCAGTTTATATGTTGTCTTTTATATTGTGCAAATAGAGGCTTATAAGACCCTTTATGGGCACCGTTTGTAATTTTATTAATTATACAAATAGCCATGCATGATATTTGCACATTCTCTAAGACCCTTATTCATTTTTGGGCATTTTATTGTAACTATCAATTGTGGTTACAAATAGCGTGTAAAATTATTACACTAACAAATTGGTTTGCAGTTGCACTTGGTGAACAATTTGCAGTGATTGGCAGATGCACCATTTTTGAGATGCGACATTTGAGCAAGCTGTGTGTTTCTATCCACAATGTGGCAATGGGTAGATATTTGTTTTTCACTGACATTTCAAGGATTCAGTTTAAATTTTGAATCGTTACTATGATATGTTGTAGTGATGTTTTTGCAAAAGTATTTTTAATGGAGACCACACTTTTGGGGTCCAAAAGCACTTAGTAGGGAGGTTTGATCCAGGTGGATCTCTCCATTTGTGAAAAAAAAGTTTCCATATTCTGATAAAAATGATAGCAAAGCATAGAGCTCGTCAAGAGCTTTCTAGCACTTTTTGCGGTTCAAAAAACGAAGCCCAAATGCTCAAGATATAGCCAGTTGAAGAAGTCATGCGACCAGGGTGTCAAAAGTGACGTGGCACAGTTGAGGACTGCCAAGTGGACCAATCTCCATTTAACACATGGAAAATAAATATGGGGGCAAAAAAAATTGTTAAGTGTTTTATTTTTGCACATGATATTTGACATTTTCAAATGTTTAAAGGTGCCAAACCTCCACGCCACCCACCAAACACTCCACTAAACATGCATCCCAAATCTTAGGCATTTGACCAAGCTTGGGTGGCGGCCAAAGTTGGCGCCCAAATGCTAGGCATTTGAAAACTTCAACAACTTGCTATTTAAAGCATGCAAAACAAACTCTCCCAGCAAATGTGGGACTAATCTCTTAGTCAAAGCGTGCCAAAAGAGGAAGGCCACCCTTGCCCACTTCCCTAGGCACCTAGAATGGAGGAGGAGAGTTTGGAACATGAGACCTAGCACCTAAAAGGCTAAGGTCTTGACCACTTCAACCACGGTGGTTGAAATGCTATAAAAGGGAGTAATTTTTACTTGTATTGACATGAAAATCTGACTGTGTTTTATTTTTAAGAGGCTGAAAGCTAGATGGAAGCTTGAAAATAGCTACCAAATGGAATTTTCTCCAATATCCGACCTTGTACACAGTAAGCCTTTTTAATTATGTTTTGTAATTAAAAAGAGAATATTATTATTATTATTTGGATATACCAATAGATTGAATGAAGGACCAAAGCGATTTCGGAAGGAGATTGAAGACTAAGGAAGGATTCCGTGTGACCGAGCTTGAGTTTATCAATGAAGGTGGAATTCTTGGACAGAGATCAGGCCTGAGGGAAGTTGTGAAACGTTTCCAAATAATTTTTAATCTATTTGTTGCATAAATTTAATAGAAACAGTCCTCACTATTGGGTGGACCCGGAGATGTAGGCAATCAATGCCGAACTCTGTTATCAATTTCATGTGGTAATTTGTCATGATTACATGTTTTATTTTCAAGTATTCTAATTTTTAATTAATCAATAACTCATGCAATATTTGAAAAATTGACAATTAACGGCATTTAATTTTTAAAACAAAATCTGGTTTTATTGGTGAATGAAAGATATCAGTCTTTTTGACAATTCTAATCTAATTCGATAACCGAGAATACTTTGCCAAACAATTTGCAAGTTCTTTTGAGTATTTTCAAGAATTTATTTATTTTGAGAAATTTAGAATCCGTATGTTTAAAACTTCACTTTGAGTTTTTCAGTGGTGTTTGTGGATCATGCTATCTCATCATCATTATGCATATTCGTGAGCAAGGGCTTGTAGCTACTTCAATTACGATGGTTAAAATTGGGGAATCTCCTGGTTTGCTTTGTAAGTCTAAAATGGGGGGTGATAGAATTCAAATGAAACCAATTTCCTGCATTGAGTTCAAAGATAACCCGGTGGTCTGGCACTACTGCAAAGAGGGTGGGATTAGTCTCTATCTGGGGACGCTGAACGGGTTTGATGAAAACTTGTCTGAACAATTCGTGAGGCCTTGGCTAAACTGGTGAGTCACTGTTGGAGGAATTAGCTTTGAGATTTTAGAAAAGGTTATAGCTATGGCTACTGGCATGTCTACGCAGGGGATGAAGCTACAATAAAAAACAAAAATCACAGACCTTTCCAGTCAGAAGCTGTTTCTTGGAGAAGGTGAAGAACTTGCACCTTACCAAGGAGGATTTGATCGAGCCAAATTACCTAAACCTTGGGACGGCATGTGCTTCATCCTCATGAAGTATTTCACGCTGGAGAGACATTTCACCAGGTTTTACAATTATCATCTCCCCCTTTTGAATCATTTTAGGCGTAATGCTCTTATCAGTTTTCTTGTTATCTACTCTCTTCCCTAGAGCATTCAGTCCTTAGGGTGAGAGCTAAATTGGCAAAAAAAATTGATATGACTTCTATCCCCCTTCATCAGGGCCTCATTTTCTACCTGTATAATTTCCACCGTGCCCTCAAGCCATCCAAGAATATTAGAATTCATAGCAGAGAATTTTCTTCTAACCCTTTTGCTAGTGATGTTGTTGAAGAGCCATGTCCTTCCCCTATCTCTACTAAAACTAAAGAAGTTTCCATTTCTACCCTTGAAGAGACTCCCTTAGACACCCTAGGCTCCTTTGTGAGTACGAAGGGAAAGAAAAGGAAGTTTTATGCTGGTGAAGAGGGTATTGGGGGGACTACTATGGGGACCCCTAAAAATTCTTGTAGGACCACTGGGGGTCAAGGTAGTAAATCTCATTTGTCCACTAAGGTTAGTAAGGAGGGTCTCTCTTCAGGAGTTTGACGATCGGGGCAAATTGCTGGCAAACTTGCTCCCAAGTCTAGGCTTATTGACTACTCTGAAAGCACCTCAGAGGAAGCCATTCAGGATGAGGAGAACAAGGAATTAGAATTTTAGGAAATCTCTGAGGATACTGAAGGTAAGCAAGAGACAAGAGAATTTGAGGCTACCACTGAGGATGTTGCTGACTTTGTAAAAAATGCTGACAAAGAGGGAAAGATGTATGTGGAAGAAGCTGATGAGGAAACTAAAATTGAGACTAGTTTGAGAGCTAAAATTACTGCCATAAAGGGTCGCATTTAGAAATTGGAGCAGAACTTTACCACTGGGCTCCATAATTATATTCTCCTGAACATGTCTATACTGCAGGACTTGGGTACTACTGCTTCTACTGTCAATGCGGACAACACTAAGAAATTTGATGACCTCATTAAATCTATGTTTAAGTAAGGAGAGATCTGGCCTCCTTAGCTCTTATTTTTCTAGATTCTCTGCCTCTCATTTTTTCCTTTTCTAGGTTGTTTTGGTTTTGCTGTGTCTGTTGGTTCACTGAATGTGACATTCATGTTGTAAGGCATCGTTTATGTTGATTGCCTTTGTGGTTTCTATGCTTTTGTAAGGGTTCAGCCCCTAGATTTTCCACCTTATTTTATCAAAAACATTCACTCCAGGCACATACCTAAAACTAATTGGAAAAGTCAATCTCAAGTAAGCAAAAATAAGAGCGATGAGTAAAGCATTCAAGCCCAAGTGATAAGCAAAGCTCCAATGTAAACTAATTGTGCTTAAGGTTGTACTTGAAAAGAGAGTTTTAGCCTTAGTTCAAGGTAACAAATTGACTTGAGTTAGTCTAAAGGGTCTTCAAATCAAACAAGGATTTAGTCCAAGTTACACAATTCAAAGATAAGAATAAGAAAGAATATTTTGAAGGGAGATGAAATACGTTATTTTAAAAAATTAAAACAACATATACTTTAAATAGATTACACAATGAGAATTGAATTAGTGATCATATAACATACTCTAAGTATGATAACTATAAATGAATCATACTACATCATACATCACTGATTATTATCATAAAAAACACATCATAATTAATTATAAAAAGTAATTATAGATATTCAACCATGACTGGTATAAGCATACAACCATTGTTGTTAATGTCTAATAAATAAGTAATTATAGATCATCATAATAATGTTTTAATAATAAATATAATATATTGTACATATATAAGATACATGGCTCCTCGGATCATAGTTCCTCGAACTCTACTATCTGTGGCAATCTCAAGTGTCATCTTAAAAGTAAGTATTGTTGTCAGGGGAGAGAGCATCATCTGAGTTTTTTTCACACCAACCATAGATCAACAATCCTCTGCACTAATCTCATTATAAAATGGCCCTCTCTTTATGGATGAGTAGATAATGATGGCATGAAAATCGAAAGAGACAAGCTAGTACCCATGTGCTATATGATTTATAAAATTAAACATGTGGTGTATCATAAATAAACGCATTCTAATCAAGATGTCGCACAAACATGTAAATCATACTCATGAAATGATAATGTCTCACTAAATATTACTTTGACCAAAGTTTTCAATAGTTTAATGATCTAAGGATCATTCAAATTCATACACACTAGTTGATTGGATTACCTTCATCTGAAATTATAATGCTAGTAAGCTAGTGAAGTCCGTCTCACTATTTACTTAGTATCAACAATGTAAAATTTGGTTGGCATAGTATAACTAGTAGATTCATGCAAATTAACTCCTACTATTAATCATATAACATGTTGAGCACATGATAATATAAAAACATAAATTGATTCCATCAAACATAGGAATGAATCTCACAATATTATATATCCCATAAATAATAGAAATAATAACTATAAGTTATACCATCGGAGTAAAATATACATTTAACTAAAGTTTATAATTAATTTTAAAATATACTACATCCTATGATAATCTATATTATCATAGTCTAGTGTTCTAAACCGAAACTACTAATTACCACAACTGGTCATAATAAAGTAGTTATAAATTAATGAAAGCATAAGCCTCTGTTCAAACAACTAGTTATAACAAAGAAAATCTCAATTCTCATATAATATTTCATTCTAGCATTTATTATAATTTCATAAGGTTTTATGCATGCATAAATAAAGTTCTATTATACAGAAATATGTAATATAGTTTTGAGCCACCAATAGAACTATATTTAGAAGAACATACCCATATGTACAAGTATAAGCTAATTAGACATAGATGTACCTATATTATTTTAAAGCATACTATTCATTAATACGTAGCTTATTATAATAATATTTCCATAATACATATCTTATTTCACAAGCTACATATGATAAGTTATCTCATGCATATCACAAAGCTTATCATAACATAATGAAAGACTACGTTGAGCTATATATGCATCATATGTTTTATTAAAAGTTATTTTAAGATTTAAATATACTATAACTACATATATGCTAGAATAAAGAAACATACTCAGTTGGATAAAATACATGATAAGACATAAATCATTATGTGAGCTTTTTATTATTATATCTTATAGATTATAAGCCCTTAATGATGAATCCACACTATAAATCATTATAACCATAATATATCATGCTTCACAACTATTAATATAGCATTTAGATTGAACATTGCATATAATATTAGGGCTTATAACTAGTCTAAGGTAGAAGATGAATGTTTTTATCTCTTTACGATTATGTGAGTCTGAATTAGCATTCTTTACATAATGTTCTAATTGTTTGCATGTTTAATCCTTCATTTTTTATATATACAAGTATTATAGCATCTAAAGAAAAGTCTTGATATGATCCTATGAAAACAAGAAAGGGCATTAGTCACAACCTATTATTCTAGAGATGCTCTAGACTTTGCCAAGCATTCTACGGACCTCAACAGATAGCTACTAACTCTCACAGTTGAGCTAAAATTTTTGACAATCAAGCTACAGACTTCCATAGCAACTACAGACTTCCATAGCAACTACAGACTCATCTAAAACATGTTTCCAAGGCATTCCAAAGGTTCCTTTAACCATTCCATGATGATCCAGACTCCTCTAGTTATATTTTATATTTTTTCTATTTTTTCATATATCTATATATAGACTTCTATTTATATGTAGCTTTCTATTTATAAATAATTCACTAGTTTTAACTAGAAGATCATTGCATAAAACATATTTAAAACAAGTCATTGTTTATTCTATTCAAAAGTCATTGTATAACTTTAATTTACTAAAACATCAGTTTTCTTAGACCTTAATATCTATTTGGGAGATTGTTTGGTTTGACAAATTTGGTTATTCTTTTATATGAGTCATTGTGCATTTAATAAAAGTTTTCATCCTATCCATTCTAAATCATTGCATATATGGTTTGACAATGTATATACCAATAAACACTTAGTTGTTCACCATGTTTTAATAAACATGATTAAATATATGGGATGTCATACATATAATCAAATTATTTTATATATTACATAAGTTCTATTTTATTCTGTTTATTGTTCAAGTTTAGCGCTATATATAAAGATTGTATTATTTTCTAAAACTTGGTTCGACCCCTGTATGTGAGTCACCTATATGTCTATGTTCGATTTAATGTATATATATATATATATATATATATATATATATATATATATATATATATATATATATATATATATATGTTAGGTATATAATGGTATAACAAGTCAGTTATATATATTATATTCTCTAGAATATACACACAATTTTACATCTATGTCATGATATTGTAAATCAAATTGTTATTTAAATAGTTCATTGTACAAACATATTTATCTAGTACACACACACGCACACACAATCAATCTATTTGTTGTAAATATTCAACATACATAATCCTAAAGTAATAACATTGCCTACCTGGCAGTTTGCACTATTATTCTTTTTGACTTCTTTGTTCTCTTCCACTTCCATGCTCCTCACACTCTCCTCCTCTGTACTGCCTTCTTCTCCTCTATATGGTGCACCTCACTTTTTTCAACTCAATATATTCTTTTCTTTTTATCTTTTTTTTATTCATATATTCCTCTTTTATTTTCTAAATTTAAACCTTTTTATTTCTCTTTATTTATTATTGTTTTTTTATTTTCTTCCCTTTTTATTTATTTTAAGAATTTCTTATATTTTTCTTGAACTTGTCCCTGGCCTGTGAAAGAGACTTCAAATTTTGTTCCTGCTTGACCACCTTCTCAAAGACTTGGTCCATGGTATAAGGTCCATGAACATTTACGTCTCCATCGATCTGGGGTCTCAATCTCATTATACATTTTTTGATCTTGAACCTCTCATCTTTGTGATTCTGAGGCATGTACTTCAAAATTTTGGTGAACTGATCTCAATACTCATTCACCAATAATTCTCCTTACTTCATATTCTATAAATATATCAGTTTATGATTGAAATAAATTTGTGGAAACCACCATAATCTAAATAAAATCACAAATTGATTCCAAGTAGTGGTGGTCGAATTAAGATTCATTTCTAACCTCTTATTAGCCCACCATGTGACTGCCTCACCAACCAATTGGTATTCTCCCTATGTTGATTTAGTGACCTAAAATTAGTTTCAAATCTCTAAATAATTATCCATTTCAGTTATCCATGCCTCAAAATCATCATCTAGAACAGTCCCATCAAACTTAGGTGGGTTCACCTTCTTCATGTCTCTAGCCAACTCTACACCTACCTGAGCTCTCACATACTAAGTGTTTTCATACTCAGTGAGATGCTCTTCAGGTACATCCTGATGTTCCTCCTCTTCATATCCTTAAACTCACTATTCCAAGTCTTAAATCCAATCCTTGATCTCAATCATAGCTGTGAGAATCTAATCCATTTTTATTGATTACTCAGCGGTAAATCGACTAGGATCAAATCAAGGGTTACTGTCATTGACATTTGACGAACCCTCTCTAGAAAATATAGCTTTCAACATCCTCCTTTATGTCAAAAAAAGGATATAAAAATATTAGTGGACTCATTAGGTCCTAGAGTTTGAGTTGTATCTCAAATATCACATGTAATATCTCCACTAGGATCTATCTAAAAATGCATGATTTTTTTTAATTTAAACAACATATTCTTTAAATAGATTACACCATGAGAATATAATCAATGATCATATAAAATACTCAAAGTGTGATAATTGTAAATGAATCATACTACATCATACACCATTGATCACTATTATCATAAAAAATACATCATAATTGATTATAGAAAGAAATTACAGATATTCAACCATGGTTAGTACAAGCATACAACCACTGTTGTCAATGTATAATAAATAAATAATGATAGCTCATCATGATAATGTTTAAATAATAAATATAATATAATATGCATATATAATATACATGGTTCCTTAGAGCATAATTTCTCAGACTCTAGTATTTGTGACAATCTTAAGTGTCATCTCAAAAGTAAGTACTATTGTGGGGAGAGAGAGCATCATCTGAGCACTTTTCTACATCAACCATAGATAAAAGATCCCCCACACTGATTCCATTAGGGAACAACCCTCCTTTCATGGATGAGTAGATAGTGATGGCACGATAATCTAAAGAGATAAGCTAGTACCTATGTGTTGTATGATTTATAAAACTAACATGCAGTGTATCATAAAAAAAATTATTATACTCAAGATATCACACAAACATGTATATCATAATCATGAAATTATGATGTCTCACTAAACATTAATTGGACCAAAGTTTTCAAGAATTTAATGATCTAAGAATCAGCCAAATTCATACATACCACTTGATTTGAATAGCTTCATCTAGCATTGTGATGCTAGTAAGCTAGTGAAATCCATCTCACTACTTACTTAGTATCAGTAATACAAGATTTGGTTAACATAGTCTAACTAATAAATTCATACAGATTAATTTTTACTTGCAATAATATAACATGATAAGCACACGATAATTTAAAAGAATACATTTATTCTATCAAACATATAAATGAATATCACAATATTAGTTATCTCATAAATAATAGAAATAATAACTACAGTTTATACCATTCAGGTAAAATATATATTTAACTATAGTTTATAATTAATATAAGTAGTTTTTAAATATACTACACCCTATGATAACTCATATTACCATAGTTTAGTGTTCTAAATTATAACTACTAATTCTCAAAATTGATCATAATATAGTAGTTATAAATCAGTAAAAGCATAAATTTATGTTCAAACAACTAGTTATAACAAAGAAAGTATCAGTTCTCATATAATATTCCATTCTAGCATTTATTATAATTTCATAGGTTTATATGCATGCATAAATAAGGTTATGTTATATAGAAATTTATAATATAGTTTTGAACCACAAATGAAAATATATTTAGAGGAACACACCCCTATGTAAAAGTATAAGCTATATAGACATAGATGTACTTATATTATTTTTAAGCATACTATTCATTAATACATAGCTTATTATAGTAGTATTTTCATAATACGTTTCTTATTTCACATGATACATATGATAAGTTATCTCATGCATATCGCAAAGCTTATTATAACATAATGAAAGATTGTGTTGAGCTATATATGCATTACATGTTTTATTAAAAGCTATATGTCAGAATTAAAAAGTATACTCATTTCATTAAACTACATGATAAGACATAAGTCATTATGTGAGATTTTTATTAATATATCTTATAAATTATAAGTCCTTAATGATGAGTCCACACTATGACTCATTATAACCATAATATATCATCCTTCATAACCATTAATATGTCATTTAAGTTGAGCATTGCATGTAGTTTTAGGGTTTATAACTAGTCTAAGGTATAAGATAAATATTTTTGTTTCTTTAAGGTTATGTAAGTCTGAGTTAGCATTATTTACATAATGTTTTAACTATTTGCATGTTTAATCCTCCATTTTTGATATGTAAAGGTATTATAGCATCTAAAGAAGAGTCTTGATATGATCCCATGAAGATAGGGAAGGGCCTTAGTCACAACTTATTATTTTAGTGAAGTTTTAGATTATGTCAAGCATTCTACGAACCTCGGTAGATATCTACGAACTTTCACATTTGAGTTATAAATTTTGACAGTCGAGCTATAGTATTTCACAGCACGCTACGGACTCATCTAAAATATGTTTCCAAGATATTTCAAAGGTTCCTTCAACCATTCCATTATGATCCAGACTCTTTCAAATGTATTTTAGATACTTTCTATTTTTGCATATATCTATATATAGACTTCTACTATATGTAGCTTTCTATTTATAAAAAGTTTGCTAGTTTTAACTAGAAGATCATTGCATACAACAGATTTAAAATAAGTTATTATTTCTTCAATTCAAAAGTCATTATATAACCTTAATTTACTAAAACATCAGTTTTCCTTAGACCTTAATATCTATTCGAGAGATTGTTTGGTTTGACAGATCTGATTATTCTTTTATATGAATTGCTATGCATTTAATAAATGTTTTCATACTATCCATTTTAAATCACTGCATATATGGCTTGGTTGTGTTTATACCAATAAACACTTAATTATTCAACATGTTTTAATAAACATGATTAAATATATGGAACACCGTATATATAGTCAAATTACTTCATATATTACACAGGTTCTATTTTATTTCGTTCGTTGTTCAAGTTTAGCACTATACAAACACTGTATTATTTCCTATAACTTGGTTCAACCTCTATATGTGAGTCACCTATATGTCTATGTTCAATTTAATGTATATATATGTTAGGTATATAATGGTATAACAGATCAGTTATATATATTATATTCTCTAAAATATACACACAAATTTACATTTGTGTCATGATATTGTAAATCGATTTTGTATTTAAACAGTAGTTCACTACACAAACAAATTTATCTAGTACACACACACACACACACACACACACACACACACACACACACATATTTGACTTGTTCATTGTAAATATTCAACATACATATTTAGAAAGTAATAACATTGCCTACCTAGCATTCTGTGCTATTATTTTTTTGGCTTCTTTATTCTCTTTCACGCCCACGCTCTTCACTCTTTTCCTTTGTAATGTCTTCTTCTCCTCTGTATAGTGCGCTTCACTTTTTCCACCTCAATTTATTTTTTTCTTTTTATCCTTTTGTTTTTATTTACTTTATTCATATATTCCTTTTTTAATTTTTCTAAATTTAAACCTTTCTATTTCTCTTTATTTACTATTATTATTTTTTTCTTCCCTTTTTATTTATTTTAATAATTTCTTTTCCTTGAACTTGTCCCTGGCCTATGAAAGAAACTTCCACTTTTGTTTCTACTTGACCATTTTCTTGAAGACCTGGTCCATGGTAGAAGGTCCACGAACATCCACTTCTCCATGGATCTAGGGTCTCAATCCTATGATAAACTTTTTGATCTTGAACCTTTCATCTTCCTGGTACTGAGGTATGTACTTCAAAAGTTTGATGAACTACTCCCAGTACTATTCAATGATAATTCTTCTTGGTTCAAATTCTAAAAATATGTGAGCTTCTAATCAAAATAAAGCTATGTAAGTCATATTGATATGAACAAAGTCACAAATTGATCCCAAGTAGTGGTGGTCGAGTTAAGGTTCATTTCCAACCTCTTGTTGGCCCACCACATAGTTGTCTCACCAACCAACTGGTATGCTCCCCATACTACTTTAGTGACCTTAAATTAGTTTTAAATCTTGAAATAGTTCTCCATCTCAATCATCTATGCCTTAGCTCCATCACCTATAATAGTCCCATTGAACTTAGGTGAGCTTACTTTATTCATGTCTCTAGCCAAAACTACAGCTACTTGAGCTCTCACATCTTGAGGATTTTTTTATTTAATGGGATGCATTTTAGGTACATCATGATGTTCTTTGTATTCATGGGCATGAACTACCTATTCTAAGACTAGAATTTGGTCCCTGATCTCATTCATAACTATGAGAATTTAATCCATCTTTGTTGATTGCTCAGCGATAAATCGGTTATGATCAAATGGAGTGTTACCATCAATAACATTTGATGGACCCTCTCTAAAAACTCTAGCTTTCATCATTCTCATTTATGTTAAAATAAGGATATGAAAATGTTAGTGGAATCATTAGATCATAGAGTTCAAATTGTAGCTTTGATACCACATGTAACATCCCCACTGAGATCTACTTAAAAATACTTAATTTTAAAAAAATAAATTAAACAACATATACTTTAAATAGATTACACCACAAAAATTTAATTAGTGATCATATAAAATACTCTAAGTGTGATAATTATAAATGAATCATACTACATCATACAACACTAATCACTATTATTATAAGAAACACATCATAAGTTATTATAAAAAGTAATTACATATTCAACCATGGTTGGTACAAGCATACAACCATTGATATCAATGTACAATAATTAAATAATTATAACTCATCACAATAATTTGTCAATAATAAATACAATACAATGTACATATATAAGATACATGACTCTTCAAAGCATAGTTTCTCGGACTCTAGTATCTGTGACAATCTCAAGTGTCATCTCAAAAGTAAGTATTATTATGGGGAGAGAGAGCATCATCCGAGCACTTTCTCACACCAATCATGGACCAATTATCCATTACATTAATATCATCAGGAAATAGCCCTCTCTTCATGGATGAGTAGATAGCGATGGCATAAGAATTCAAAAAGACAAGCTAGTACCCGTGTGTTGTATGATTTCTAAAACTAAACATGCGGTGTATTATAAAAAACCTATCTACTCAAGATATTACATAAAAATGTAAATCACACTCATAAAATGACAATATCTCACTAAACATTAATTTGACCAAAGTTTATAATAATTTAATGATCTAAGAATCATTCAAATTCATACACACCAGTTGATCAGATTGTCTTCATCTAAAATTGTAATGCTAGTAAGCTAGTGAAGTCCATCCCACTACTTACTCAGTATGAAGAACACAAAATTTGGTTGACATAGTATAACTAATAGATTCATATAGATTAACTCATATTAGCAATCATATAACATGCTAAGCACATGATAATATAAAATCATACATTTATTCTATCAAACGTATAAAATAACTTCATAATATTATCTATCCCATAAATAATAACTATAATTTATACCATCCAAGTCAAATATACATTTAACTACAGTTTTTAATTACTATAAGTAGTTTTTAAATATACTACACCCTATGAAAACTCATATTACCATAGTTTAGTGTTCTAAATCACTACTAATTACCATAACTAATCATAATAAAGTAGTTATGAATCAATAAAAATATAAGCTTCTATTCAAACAACTAGTTATAACAAAGAAAGTCTCAATTCTCATATAATATTCTATTCTAACATTTGTTATACTTTCATGGTGTTGTATGCACACATAAATAAGGTTCTATTATACATAAATCTATAAGAAAGTTTTGAACCACTAATGAAACTATATCTAGAGGAACACGCCCCTATGTACAAGTATAAGCTAATTATGCATAGATGTATCTATATTCTTTTTAAGCATACTAATCATTAAAACATAGCTTATTATAGTAATATTTTCATAATACGTATCTTATTTCACATGATACATCTGATAAGTTATCTCAAGAATGTCACAAATTTTATCATAACATAATGAAATACTACATTGAGTTATATATGCATCACATGTTTTATGAAAATTTATTTTAGAATTTTGATATACTATAACTGCATATATGCTAGAATAAAGAAACATAATCATTTAAATAAACTACATGATAAGACATAAGTCATTATGTGAGCTTTTTATTAATATATCTTATAGATTATAAGTCCTTAATGATGAGTCCACACTATGACTCATTATAACCATAATATATCATTCTTCACTGCCATTAATATGTCATTTAAGTTGAGCATTACATGTAGTCTTAAAGCTTATAACTAGTCTAAGTTATAAGATGAATGATTTTGTCTCTTTAATCTTATGTAATTCTAAGTTAGCATTCTTTACATAATGTTCTAATTGTTTGCATGTTTAGTCCTCCATTTTTTATATGTTTAGGTGTTATAGCATCTAAAAAAGATAAGTTTAAGTCAAAAGTAGCCATTTTGAGTTTTTCTATGCAAACCAATGAGTCCAATAAATCCTAAACTCTCTCATTAATGCTCTCAAAGTGCTTGGGAATAACACATGGTCATATGAGTGACATTAGGCACCTGATGGTTCATGCCTAGTTCTTAGGCGTAGTAGGCATGGACTGTGTTTCTTAGTATGTAACCACTTCTGAGTGGTCCCAATGGCTATAGGTGTTTCTCAACACTCATTTAGCCCCAATTAAACTCTACACATTGTCCTCTAATCATTTTATGCTTTTCATTCATCTTTTTACATCCATGTACTATAGTTCTACAGGTCACATTATTTGTGGGCGCCTCTGGTCTGAGAGAAAATAGAGGGCACTTCCCCTATTAGTTGACTTGAAAGAGATTATGGGGGTCTTGAATAGCTCATGAGGACCTTTTGTATTATGATTCAAATCTAGATCACACTTTTAGAGCCCTTAAACCTCCAAACTCTACAAAATAGCTTCTAGGTCTGTGATTGTGTATAGGGTTTAGACCCCTAGACTGAGTATGAGGTTTTGAACCAGTTTGCTCAACCTTCTCTATTATTTTTCCTCTGAGAGTCTCATGAAGTGTGATATGATCAATATGAGAGTGGCTTCAACATATCCATTTTATCTTACACCTCTATCAAACTAACCAAACTAAGTCTTTTATTAGCTTATCACTAGTGTGTTCCTTGAGTCAAACTGTAGGTGGCAATTAGGGAATATGAGAGATTCCTATAGGTGGTGATAAATGCTTAAACACTATGTTTCATGTTTTTAATTTCTCCTTGGGTCACGAGGACCATCTCACACCTATATGAGCTCATTTCTACCTTCACATGTTATCATATCTCTATCACCAATGCACTATAGGTCTGTAAGTTACTCCAAGTTCATTTTGGCTTTTTGATATTCTAGTTCTCTGAGTGTTCTCATTGAAAACTTGGTTGAGTTGAAACCTCACTTAACCATCAGTCTCTCTTGACCTAAAAAAATCCTCTTGTGCTCAGATGTGACCTCTAACCTTAACCTACAAGGATGAAGCCATTTAAACTCACACAGACCTCATAAACTTGTACCACAAGATGACACTATATGGAACAAAGTCTTCTTTTAGAGAAGTTAAGGTAAAACTTCTCATTTGTAACTTCCTTCAACTTGAATGATTGTAGGCATTGCTTGAGGGGGTCTTGACTATGTTTATGAAACCTAAATGACTTGAGAACTCCATTCAAGTCTTGAAATTGTCCACAACCTATCTCTTGGGGTTTTGGATAGTCTTACAATTAATTGTACCTACCTACAGGTGATTATAGGTGACTATGCACATTAGGGCTTTGGTTACTCTTTACTTAGTATCTTAGAACCCTATCTCAGTCAACCTCTAGGTCCTTAAATATAGAATATGAACAATCTATGCTCTGAGGGGTTGAACACAAGTGTGTTATTTTTGCCCTGAAGCCATTCATAGAAAGATGAAACTATGCAATTACCAAAACATTGTTCACAACTCTCAATAGTGTTCACTTCAAGCACAAGAGAGTGATTATGCCTATCCTTTCATGACCACACGTGCCAAATTAGTTGAATCCAACATGAAAAGGAAGAACATTCTCTCTAAGACTATATGCATCACTTGGTTCACACAAACTAATGCAAAAAAATGAGAAAATTGAGCCATTGGCAATGCATAGGCAGTTTGGAGGTGATAACAATCTTAGTGATTTTTCATATAATGCATACCATCAATATTAAAAACATGAACATGAAATGGAAATACACAAGGACCCCTAACATCCACCAAGTGCATTCACTTCAACTCTTCTTACGCTATTCGTACCAACTAAAAATCATTGACTCTTCTTGACCTGTCCAAGGGAGTGATAAGAGAGAGAAACTAGTTTTTGTAAATTTTGGATTTGTTGAAGCTAATTGAGCCTATAAATTACCTATGGGGATGTCAAGACACCCTCTTGAATCCTTAACACATGCCAAATGAGTTATCCATTCCATGCAACTACTTGAAACTGATCTTGTTTTAGATGATCCTCTTCCTTTATGTTAACCTAAAATATTTTAGTTTTAAAATTGTCCTCTGACATTATCTAACATGTGGTACATTGGATTACTTATTGACACATTTTTCCTTGTGTAAAACCATGTATTTCATTAAAATTACCAAAAGGTGGCATAAGATGACATTAGAACAAATGGGCAAATGTGACAAAGGTTTAGAACATATTTTATGACCCTCAAGATGACTTGAATTCATTTAATACCATTTTGACCATGTTCAAACCTATAAGGACCCTATGAAAACTTTGAATATGCAGGGAGTTGACCCAATTTGACCTAGGGTAAAATTTGGTCAACATTTTGGTGATTTCTAGAGGATAGCATGCATACATGCTAAGGATCAGTTGCCTTATCTTATCCTTAGGCAGTGAAATCACCCATATACTATAATTGATATTGAAATGCCTCTAAAAACACACCAAAATCACACTAGACACAACAAGAAACAAACACACAAAATAAGAGACTAAGACACACACTTGTTCTCTCTAAGCACTTAGGGAAAACACAACAAGAATATAAAATAACTAGCTATGTACAACTAAATAGAAGACAAATTATTCCTCCTAAATCAAAGGGGAATTTTGTACCATCCTTTGCTCCATGAGATGAAAAAGGACAGGTGGGAGGGTGGTGAACAAATTCATGGGTTGAAGAAGGAGTATGAGGTGTGATGGATGGATCATGAATGGAGAATTAAATTTTCCTTTAAACCTTGTTCTTGGTGTCTTCAACTTCTTCATGCTTGCCAATCCTCTTAGCATGACCTTTAATGCAACAACAACTACAAATGAGTTAGCATGGTATAATTAGGAATCATATTCCAATAAGGCCTCCAAGATGAAGGGATATTGCTTTCTTTAGGAGGGATAGGTATAGCTTGAGGAATATTGCCTCCAAAAATCTACCTCTTAGGAGTTTGGACTTGTTCTTCAAGAGTCTTAATCACATCTTCTTCTTCTTGATAGCCTTCTTCATAAGGTTGCTCAACAACATCATGATCATATGGAGAAGGAATAGGTTGACCATAGGGCTACCATGGCTCATAGGGATAATAAAAACCTTGATAGGAATGTTGAGCAACATAGTATAGGTCATGACAAGGTTGATAGGGAGGTGTATAGTAGGAACTCTCATTATATCCAATCATATAAACTTCATTATTTAAATGAAACATAAGATTTTAGCAAATTATTTTATAATAAGTACCTAGGCTATTTATAACCAACTGATTGCATTTAGAGTCACTGTTAGTGTTTGCTTGAATGTTTTTAAAATTTGATAGGTAGAAAAAACACACCAAATTTTATTCCACTCTTTTGGACCTTAGGTCCCATCGAGCGTGCTAGAACTGTGATAACCAAATTTTATACCCAGGGAGAAGGTTTTTTAGACCTCTCCAAACTTGGTTAAACATGGGATTAACTCGAGACCTGTGGGTTGTCTGTAACATGGGTAAACCTCTACATTATGTGCTAGCTCCCTTGATCTATCTGTTTAGGATCACACGCTACACCAGGCTAATCACTATTGGAGGTGAAAAGAGAATAAAGAAACATAAAATTAACCTACACTAATGGAGGTGATACACCAAAGATATCTCCAAAAACATACTTGCATTTGTACTAAGAAGACAAATTGCTAAAATTGATCTCAACTCAAAGGTCCTTCTAGCATAAGTGTTTCTACATGGAGGTAGATTGCTATGCAATTTCAAAGGTGGGTGACTAGGAGGTCTAATCTCAGACACTACTAATCTCTCTTCACACTTCACATAACACTTAATAAATAGTTACACTTCATGAGACCTATTAGAAGAAAATGATACTCACATAATGCATACAAGAGCAAAATGGAAGTAAGGAGAAAACATTCGTCACTTGTCATCCAAATGGACTACTTGACGTACTTAGGTAAGAATTTTAGAGACTAAACCAACTTAAAAAAATTATTCAAATTTAAAACAAGATGTGAAACCATCAAGGCTTCACCATACCAATTGTGGATTGTTTACAATGCCAAAATGGCTTTAATATATATAGCATAGGAGAGGAGAGAGAAAAAGTGACATTGAAGAATCACCATGCCAAGTGTCAAGTCTTGAAAACTAGTTACAATGCAAGAGAATGAGTTATAAAATAGGTCTTGAAGCAACCTTGAACAAGTTTCAATCACATACATGACATCTCCTTGAAGTCAGCATAACAACACTCTTTGGTCTTTCTTAAAACTACTCTTCTTAATGAGGAGTTCACTATCTGTTCAGACCTGTTATATAGGTCATTGACACATATCACTGATTTAGGAAGGTGGAAACATGATTTTTGAAGTCATTATACACCCCTCAACTGATGACCTTCTCCTTGCCCATTGTTAATCACTTCCTTGCAGTTACTCATTATCCATCTAGGCCTCAATTTTCACGCTTGTCACTAGGCTGATCTACAGATATTCAAAGAGATTCATTGTATGGATGTGAGACACATTTTTCATAACTTTTTTATCTTCTATTCCATCATGTAGACCTGAAAATAACTCCAAACAACACTTATCATCTTCAACTTAGCATCTAGCCTCCTCACTATTCTGTCTAAGACAACCTACAATAATTATCTTAGAATAAGAGTTTTCATGAATGACTTAGGTGAGAATTAGGTTTGAGGAGTTGAAATACATCTCCATACACCTTCCATAATGGATCTCACCTATCAATTCCCTTCTTCACCTTCAAATCACCTCAAATCCTCCATAAACATAGAATTTGGCCTATTCGTACAAGTGATAGTATGGAACAACTTAGTGGTAGTGAGCTTGGGAGAGTGTTGAGTATGTCCAAATCATCTTTCAGGTCAATTTACTACTTATAGATTCATTATTCTTCATATCTTTCTCATTGTGTTCATATAAGGGTTTTAGGAGGGTTTTAAGTCATTTAGGTTCTTAACAATGATACATAAAGGTTAAGCCCTTAAACCTTGAACCAATGCCACTAATTTCATGTTCAGGAACCCTTTCAACTCTCAAGAAGTTCTTGAGACACCATGCACATTTTCCATGTAGATATGAGTGAAAGAAAATGCTTCTCGAGTTCTTACTATGCATTCTGGACACCCCTAAGACAAGTTTAGGTAGATAATGGCCAATTTGAGTTTTTATCTACAAGTCATTGAGTCCAATCAATCCTCCACTCTCCCATGAAGTCTATAAAAGTTTTTGGGAATATCACAAGTGATATGAGTGATATTATGCACTTGATGGTTCATGCCTAGTTCTTAGGCCTAATAGACATGGACTGTGTTTTTGAGTATGTGACCACTTTTGAGTGGTCCCAATGGTTGTATGTGTTTCTCAACACTAATTTATCCCCAATTCAACTCTACACATTATCATATATTCATTCAAGACTTTGCATTCATATTTTCACCATCTATGTACTATAGATCTATAGGTCACATTGTTTGTGGAGTGCCTCTGGTCTGAGAAAAAATAGAGGGCACTTCCCTTATTATCTTAACCTAAAGGATACCATGGGGGTATTGAATAGATGATGAGTACCTTCTTTACTAATTTTCATATCTAGATCACACTTCTAGAGCCCTCAAACCTCCAAACTCTCCCAACTAGCTTCTAGGTTTATGACTGTGTGCAGGGTTTAGAAGCCTAGACTGAGTATGAGGTTTTGAACCAGTTTGCTCAACCTTCTCTATTTTTTACCTCTAAGAGTCTCATGAAGTGTGATATGATCAATATGAGAGTGGATTCAATGTACGCTTTTTATTTTACACCTCTACCAAACTAACCAAACTGTATATTTCATTAGTTTAGGGCTAGTGTGTTTCATGAGTCAGACTGTAGGTGGCAATTAGAGAATATGAGAGATTCTTGTAGGTGGTGATAAGTGATTGAGCACTATGTTTCACACTCTTATTTTATCATTGTGTCACTAGGACCATCTCACACCCATATGATCTTGTTTCTACCTTCACATTCTATCACCAATGCACTATAGGTCTATAAGCTACTCCAAGTTCATTTTGATTTTTTGATATTGTAGTTATCTGAGTGTTCTCATTAGAAACTTGACTGAGTTGAAACCTCACTTAAACATCAGTGTCTCTTGACCTATAAACTTCCTCTTATGCTCAGATGTGACCTCTAGGCTTAGGCTGTAAGGATGAAGCCATTAGGCTCACACAAACCTCATAGACCTACACCACAAGATGACACTGTATGGAACAAAGTCTTCTTTCGAAGAAGTTAAGGTAAAACTTCTCATTTATAACTTACTTTAACTTAACTGATTATAGGCATTGCTTGAGAGGGTCTTTACTATGTTGATGAACCCTGAATGACTTGATAACTCCATTCAAGTCTTGAAATTGTACACAACCTATTTGTTGGGTTTTAGATAGTCTTACAATTATTTGTACCTACTTATAGATGATTTTAGGTGACTATGCACATTAAGGCTCTTGTAAGTCTTTACTTAGTGTCTTAGAATCCTATTTCAATCAACCTCCAAGTATTTCAATGGTGAATATGAATAATCCATGCTCTGAGGGGTTGAACATAGGTGTGTTATTCTTGTCCTAAAGCCATTCATAGAAAGATGAAAATCTACAATTACCAAAACATTGTTCATATCTCTCAATAGTGTTCACTTCAAGTATAGGATAGTGATCCTGCCTCTCCTTTTACGACCACACATGCCAAAAGAGTTGAAGCCAAAATGAAAAGGAAGAACATGCTCTAAAAGACTATATGCATCACTTGGTTCACATAGACCAATGCAAATAGATGAGAAAACTGATCCATTAGGAATGCAAAAAAAATTTAGAAGTCTTAACAATTTTAGTGATTGTTCATATAATATAGACCATCAATATTGAAACCATGACCATAAAATGGAAGCACACAGGGACCCTTAACATCCACCAAGTGCATTCACTTCAACTCTTATTATCCTGTCCATACCAATTGAAAATGTTTGACTCTTCTTGACCTAGCCACATGAATGATAGGAGAGAGAAATCAGTTTTTGGAAATGTTGGATTTATTGAAACTAACTGAGCCTAGAAAGGACAAGTGGGGATCACAAGACACCCTTCTGAAGCCTTCACACGTGCTAGATGAGTCATCAAGTCCATACAACTACCTAAAACTAACCTTTTTTCATATGATCATCTTCTTTTGCATTGAACTTGCAACATTTCAATTTAAAAACTATCCTCTAACATTATCTGACATGTGGTACATTGGATTACTTCTTGACATATTTTTCCTTTTGTGGAAAACCATACATTTAATTAAAATGACCAAAAGGTGGCATAAGATGACATTAAAACAAATGGACAAATGTGAAAAAAGTTTAAAACATATTTTATGACCCTCAAGATGACTTGACTTCATTTAAGACCAATGTGACTGTGTTCAAACCTAGAAGGAACCTATGAAAAGTTTGAATATGTAGGGGGTTGACCCAATTTGACCTAGGGTAAAATTTGGTCAACAATAATTATCAATAGAAGAAAAAACAACCATTATTTACCTTCCTTGAGAGCAAAAGTTATATGTTGGTCATGGAAAAATGTGTTTGGTCATGTGATCAAAGAATCTTTGTCAATGGTGCTCCTTGCAACATCTCTCCTTGTCATCTTGGCAATGTTGGACTTGGCTTCAGCTTTGGCTTGGATCTCTCAAAAAATGAGCATTATAACACTACAAAGAGGGTCATTGAAGGTATTTTTGCATCATAACATTACATCAAAATAGCTTGTTGAATAATGGGTGAAGCCTTGTATTTATAGCCTTTCAGACTAACTCTAACCCAAGTGTCCTTAAGTTAAAGTTAATCACAATTTAGTTTAAATTAATCCTAGTTGAGTTAAAGACGGTAAAAACAATTAATATTTAGGATAGAAATCTCATTTAATAAGCATGGCTCTCTATTTCTGAATTTAAGGTTTTAGGGAGATATTTTCAATTCCTTGACTTTGAGGATGATGACATCATCATGACCTCATTTTTATTGAAATTTATTTATTTTTAAATTCATTTTCACTAATTGCACATGGAAATTTCATTTAAGCATTTCATTTGATATGCTTAGTTAATTCATTCTTCTTAGCATTTTTGTACTTTAGAAATTGTTTAAGTGCCCTGCATAATGGGTCTAAAAGCCACATTATCATTTTGTTAGGTTGTAAATTGACTATAAATGAATTTATGAGAGGTTACTATTTCATACAATATAATACTCCAAATAGGGATGCCTAAACACTATTATGAGCACTAATGTTTGATGTGCATATGAAATTGGGACATTCAGTGATCCTCAGGCTTGATTTGTAATGTTTGTTAGAAATTAATCTGAAGTCCAGTTGGGTCATGGTTGTATCCAAAATAAGGTGTCTAAAAGGGTTTTACTAAAACATTCCAAAACAATTATTTTGATTTACATACATTGTTTTACTATTTTGGTATTGAACTATATTTTTATTTGTCTCTATTCTTTGAATTTAACACACTATACTACTGCAAATTCCATCTAGCTAGATTGGGTTAAGCTGAGAAAATAAAAAAAGACTTTTAGGGTCTAACCTTGTGTGTTTTAAGCAATTGTACACTCATTCCTCCAATTGGGTTATGAAAACATTATGAATGAGTTGAGTTTTGGAAAAAATTACATTGCTTATTATTTTAAAAAAATCATATTTGATTGCTAGAATTCAATCATTTGTTGAGTGGATTATTACTGTGGTATCAAAGCCATTTATTTTCCATCTATGAGAAAGAATTAATATTTTACAGATACCATCTGATGCATAAATTGTGAATCATGAAGTTAATAAGTAAAGATAATCTGGGAATTAAGCTTTGTAGGGCAAAGAAGAAACTTGAGCAGCTATCTCATTCAAAAAATCTTCTACTCAGGGTTTTGGAGGAAGTGACAAACTAATTGTCGATGATAAGACAGTCAAATTTTGAGTCTATGTTATGGGCAATGAATCCATTGATGACTTATTTAGCTAAGCCCAATTTATATATCTGAATTTACTTGTTTCATCACTAACATCACTAATTTCATATATTTTCATCTAATTTATCCTAATATTGCATTATCCTAGTCCTAGTCTAATATTTATACCATATCCCCCATCCTAAACTAACCTCATAACATCCCATATCCAATTAATCACCTTCTAATTAACCCCATTTCCCCACTAACTATGTCTTATCCATTATATTATGAATTTTTAATTCACAACTCCAACTACTAGCCTACTCATAGGCTTTCCTACAAGCCTACCCACTATTCCTCACTTAACCCATCTTTTAATCTCATCTAACCTCCTTCTAATCATCATTAACCCCTCCTAATGGATTATAGAACTCTCCAATTCTAGAATCACCTTTATCTTATCCCTCTTCTCTAGAAACATTTAAATATAGAGGCTTCCAAGGAATTTTTAATTTCTTTCAATTCTCCCTCCTTCCTATATTTAAATGAGCCACCCCTCAATGAGAAAAAACCAAGAAATCCATGAACCTCCATGCAAATATTATAAGCCAATTCATGAATCAATCACTAATCTACTAATCAAAATATTTTCAAGCTAATCATATGTTGTCCAAGAAATTTTGAGTATGTAAGCAAATCTATAATCATTTAGTCTTTATCTTGTTTAGAGCATTTATCTTTAGATTTTATAATGTTATTATAGATATTTATTTTGTTTGCATTATAATCTAATGGCTCTAAATTTATGAAGTAGACTGGTAATTTAAATTGATTTTAGTGTATTGTATACCAAATTTTATTGCTCAAATTTATCATCTCACATATGGCAACCACACTCGAATCCCTCCTCTTGATTTAACCTACTTGAGTTGTTAGTGCGTATAGATAAACTTGCAAGTTGGAAAGGAGAAGGATTGGTGGCCATCACATATGGCGACCACACTAGGATCCTTCCTCTTGATTTAGCCTACTTGAGTTGTTAGTGCATATAGATAAACTTGTAAGTTGGAAAGGAGAAGGATTGGTGGCCACTTTTATCCAAATTGATGTCTACAAGATTAGCGAATCCACATTTGAACAAGGGTGAAATTTTATGTTGTTAGAGTGAGATCGACCTATGCAAGCATGATATTGTTGTTAAGAAATGTACAATGGCATTACAGAGTCGTGGCATCTTTCTAATGATTTTTAATCTTTAATTTATGATTTTTGACTTATTTTTGATGTCCTAAATAATGCTTAAATCCTTTTATCAGTAGTATTTTGATTGATAGATAGAATAATCTAACTCAATACACATGTTTTTATTTTTTCTCAGTCGCTAAGCTAAAGTTTTGATGAAGTTTTGTTAGCGAATCACTAATTGTAAAAGTATTTTTATCATTCTAATTGCATGATCACGTACTTGAAAGTCTTGAATTAATCATTTGATGGATTCAATCATCACTTGTGCCATAGAATTTATAATTTGTGCTCATAGGTATTGACATTGAAATCCAAGGTATTGTGTCTACAAAATGCAATTCTATTCACTATAATCACAATGTTTCCTATATCTATGTGTTTTGCTATAGGTATTAGTTTCATAAAATGCGGCATTGCATTTGTAAACCATGAGTTCAAACAACATTTAATAAATTAATCATAGTCAAATCAATTTATAACAAACATATCATTTTTGTCTCCTACTTATCATTCTCCATCAATGCTCATTTCTTTTTTATGAATCCCTATCAGGATAGATTTTGTGATAAAGTTGTTATTTTAACCAGTAGTCTCGTCTATTTTGTTTTGTGCAAGAATAATTTCACAGTTGTCTAAGTGTAGTATTGGTCTCAAAAAGTGTAGTATTGAATACATTAAAAGTAATTTGGATTATCCTTTATTTTCAATTTAAAACCTAAAATTACTGCCTACTAATTGCTTTACCTTTGATTAAGTTACATTTGCTGATCAAATAATAATAAAAACTATCTTGGTATTTTGGTTGAGGTGTTTTTTAGAAAAATAGTCAGCAACTGATTTGAAATCCTTTTGCTTCCTTTTCTGGGGGGATTGTATTCTATATTATAAAAATATATATATCAAATGTGAAGATAATTCTTTTTTTCAACTGTTAGACTATCTAACATATGTGTGCAAGCTTTCTTTGTCTTGACAAGAATGAACTTGCAGTGCAAACTCAACATTAATCTCGCTAAACACAAAATTGTGCGCATGACACATGGTTTTGGATTTATTTTACGTAGTTGTTGAAATAATTAAGTTCTATTTCTAATCGTATATGATCCCACACCTCTTTGATTCATTTATTTTCACTAAATTTAGGAGTAGTTGTCATTTTCATTTGCCTTTTCTTAAGCAATGTCGTTCCCTTTCCACTTTTGACTATGTTGAATGAATCTTTTCAAGCACAAATGATCATTTTTGAAGTATTCAAGATCCCATCCTTGAATTCCATTTAGTGATCCCGTATCAAATAAAATAATATTGGAGGAAAAGCGTCATAATAATAATACAAAATAGGTCTTTCCTTCTAGGGAGGCATATATAATGTCATTCAAGATAGTTGTAGATACATGGTTTTTAGATTATTTTAGATACATTCCACATTGAAATCTAATTTATACAAATTAATAGATGTTTTTTTTAAATATTCTCTTAAAGGTGAGATTTTTAAGAAGAAATCTGTCAAAATTTTCTATTTGTAGTCTAAATTTTAGATTCATTTTATATTATTATTTTTAGCAATAAAAACCTAAAATCTAAACAACATCAAAAGGAGGAGATAAAAGAGAATCATATTGCAATGGAAGTTCTTACCATCATTTTAACTCTTTATAACTCTTCTCCAAGATTGCCAAATGGATGCTTGATGTAAAATAGATGAATGTTGGATTGCTTGTCTTTGCTTGATAATGGCTTCCAATGGTCTTTTGTGATTGATAATGGCTTTGACAAAGTTGTATGGATGAAAGGGAGATGGTTGTGGATGAAATATGGAAAGAAGGCTTCAAGTTTTCATGTTCCAAGTTTCATGGAGGAAGTGGGCTTAGTTATATAAGAAGTGAAGGGAAGAATCAATGGCTCAAATTTAATTTTGAGTCATTGAGATCAATGGTTAGGATATTTCCAAAGAATTTTAAATTCCTTGAAAATCTATAGAATGAAAAATTCAAGAGGAAAGGAGTTAAAATAGAATATATTTCTAGAATTCTCTAATTCTAAAAATCTCTATTAGGGTTTAGGGGTTTAGGAATAGCTAGTTAGTAGGGTGGTAGATGGGTAGGTAGAATAAATTATATTTTTAAATTGGTAAGTGGCTTAGGAAGTAGGTTAGTAGGTAAATGGTTTTTGTTATAATATTAATGGAGGGAATTAATTGGTTATGGGATGTAATAAGGTTTTTGAGATGTAGGAAATAGGAAATAGGATATTAGTCAATTAGCTAAGAAATATAATTATAGGTTAAATTATTGTAATTATCATGGTGAGAGGATTTAGGTGCATACATTTTGCCCCTGTTTGAAAGGACATTAAAAGTGGATGGAGGGAGGGAGTAATGGTCTTTCAAATAAGAACCATAATTGTGTAGAAGCAATGTTAGATGGTGTTAGTAGGTATGACGCCCCCACGAGAGAGCATGTGGGAAGAACCAACCCAAATGGTCACTCGAACAAAAGTCTCAAGGGTGGGATAAGGATAGGACAAAATGGTTTTAGGATGCCCCAAGTAATGGCGTATCTATGGTTGAGATGCCCCAAGTTAAGAGATAAGGGGATAAAGTGGCTCCGGTGTGAGATGGGTTCTAGACAAATAACCAATGTCTAGATATGAACTAGATTGATAAGACTAAATTAATGGTATAGGGATGTTGTCCAGGAAATAAAAAGATGAGATGGAGACAAGCCAATGATAAATCCCATAACAAAGACATAGGCCAGGGATGGCTTGAAGACCGATAATGGAGATACAAGTTGATTAATAATAGGGAGCCAAGTTATGTAAGATAAATATCTTTCAATGACGTGTGATTATCACGTGATTAGTCTGGTAACGAGATGGGGATAAGGGGTTAATAGTGGTCAAGATATCCCTGAGCATAAAATCATGACCAGGTACTACCTACATAGTCTTAAGAGACCTCATGCTGATGTAGTTCTAACATGGGAGTAGATTGGATAGTGGGGAAATCAGAAAATCCATCCCCAAATGACTTAAGAATGATAGTGAATGACTTGATTGAATTATTGGAGAGATTAGACAGGATTTGGGTGTGGCAAGGTTTTTAGCAAAGAATTGCTAGGTGTTAAAGGGGGTAAAAGAGGTGGGGGTTCAAATATGACAAAATAATTAAAAGGGATTCATTTGAACTTTTTATCGTGGTGAAAATTGACTCTGATCCAAAATACATGGACCAACTTCCTTGAGCTTCCTCTGATCCAAAATACATAGACCAAAGGTATACATGGTTTCAAACTCGATTTGAAATAAGGTAATGTTTTTTAAATAATACGAGCAACATAATGATGTTACTTTAATCAAAAGGTATGCCATTGATTTTTTGTTTCAAAACTCCAAGACAAATACTTGAGATGAAATGGGCAACGTAATGACACCTCATTTAAACAAGTGACACACCCAAATCTTTTGGAATGGAAAGTCTTAAGGCACAAGTTTGACACCAAACAAACAAAATAACACCTCTTAGGCTAAAGTGGTGTAAAAAATATGTGATTGGTTTATGACTTATTTTTTGAACAACCAAACAAAATAGTTTTTGGTCTTAAAATATGCATGTAAATCAAAGAAAATAAAAGTATCACAAATGGCTCGTCCTATCCCTATAACAGACATGGGTGTGCATAGCTTCAGATAAAGTTTCCACTAATATACCAATGCTTGTGAGGAATTAAGTGTTAATCCAAAAATTAAAGTATAGGTGTATTAAAGTTTTTTACGCCCTCCTCTATCTCTCAAGCATTGGTACATGACATGAACTTAGAGTGAGGAACACTCAACATTTGCCATGAAATTCCACGATAAGTGAGGTTTGAATAAAAAATTATAAGTTTTGCATGTACTATATGGTCCCAAGTGTGGCTAACATAAGGGTGCAATCACATCAATTGAATCCATACTGCCTAGCTTACTATGCAAGGGTCTATTCCTTTGTACAGTGACTCCAGTAGTGTACTACTTAATAGAGTCAGATGTCTGGTTGCCACATGGCTTAGGTTGTGATTGGGATGGTCAGGCTAACTGATCACCACTGTCCTATCCAACAGTTTGCCTATTTTGCTTACTCCATCATGGAGTGGGGTTGGTATGATGTTGAGAGATGAAGCCCCAGGTCAATACACCCCTAAAGAACTCGTAGGGAGGTGATGAACTCCTGCCTAAAAACCAAGTACATAAAAAAATAGAAAGACTTTAGAGATCATTTTTGAATCACCCAAGTCGCTCGAAGCTTGGGAACATCATACATGGCATTCTTTTTAACATAACATTTACAAGTAATGATAATAAACTAAGCACTTTTTGTCACTCAAGTTCCTTAAAGGGGATGGGGGTAAAGTATACACGCTAAAGTTTGTGTTTTCCAAAATCAAAGAATCTAATCTAAGTAATTTGAAGTTAACTAAATAATAAATTTAAAATTGAAAAATCCCTTAAGATCTCTAACTAAAGATGTAGGTTCTTTTCACTAACACCAAATCAAAATGTGTTTCAAAATTTTGACCCCTTGGTTGTGTTTGCACTTGTAAAATCTTGTAAAATGCTAAAAGACAAATTATTAAATAAATTTTAAACACCTTAACCAAATGTGAATGCATTTTTAACCTTTGTAAAATTTTGACTTTGAAAAATAAAAAATTGATTAAAAAGCATCCAAACTTCTTTCTTGGCCTAATTTCCTACAAACAAGTTAGTGGATTAATTGTGTTTAAGCCAAAGTTATATTCCTAAAATTTATCTCAATAAGAACACAAAATTTAACTATCGAGTTTCTTAAAAATAAAAGCATAGAGAAATTATCGACAATCAACAGGGATCATGGTCAATTCCTATGATCGATGCCTATTCTATTGTGATCATTGTTGATTCCTGCAACCACAACAAAAAAAAACATGTTTTGAAAGAAAAATTCTTGAAAAATAATGTTTCAGACTCAAAACTCCTTACTGCTATGCAAGAAGAATATTAAACAAATAGTAAACAGGTTGTTAAGCACCAAGAAAAGTAAAAAAAACTTGATTTGTATTACGTTTTTGGTTTTTGGTTTGACTATGTTTTTCATGCAGATATCATTTCTGAATCCCCCAATCGATGTTGATTCTAGTGATCGACCCTAATTTGTTACAATTATTATTGATCCCTTTGGCTCGACCGAGAGTTCAAACTTCTTAACTTTTTTGGCAATTAAATAAAAAATTTGGCATAAAAATGGTTAATAAAACATCCTAAGAAGTAGCTAGAAGAGATTTTTGGGATGCGTGTCTCATCGAGTGTGTCATTATGTGATCAATAGAAATCTAAGAAAAGAGATTAGTATTGTGTTAGTATGCTGAAAATCAAACAAAAATACACTAATAAAACTAACACCTCAACCTAGATATTTAATGATCAAGATAATAATACAAGTAACTATCAATAAAAGATAAAACAACAATTATTTACCTTTCTTGAGAGCAAGATTTATATGTTGGACATGGAGGAATGTGATCAGTCGTGTGATCAAAAAATATTTGGCAATGGTGTTCCTTGCATCATCTCTCCTTATCACCTTGGCAATGTTGGACTTAGCTTTGGCTTTGGCTTGGCTCTCTCAACAAATGAGAATTATAACACTATAAAGAGGGTCTTTGAAGGTATTTTTACATCATAACATTACACCAAAAGAGTTTGTTGAACAATGGGTGAAGCCTTGTATTTATAGTTTTTCAGACTAACTCTAACCCAAGTGGAGTTAGACTATAATTAATCATGATTGAATTTAAATTAATTCTAATTGAGTTAAGGAGGGGACAAAAAATTAACATTTAAGATAGAGATCCCATTTATTAAGCATGGCTCTCCATTTTTGAATTTAAAGCTTTTAGGGAGATATTTTCAATTCTTTGACTTTGAGGATGATGACATCATCATTTTTATTGAAATTTTATTTTTTAAAAATTCATTTTCACTAATTGCATATGGAAACTTCACTTAAGCATTTAATTTGATTTACTTACTTCATTTTGCTTAGCATTTTTGCACTTTAGGAATTGTTTAAGTGCCCCACTTAATGGGTCTAAAAGCCAAACTATCAATTTGCTAGGTCACAAGTTGACTGGAGATGAATTCGTGAGAGGTTATGTTGAGTACAGGATAATACCCCAAATAGGGATGCCTCAACATGATTCTAAGCACTAATGTCCGATGTGTGGATGAAATTCAGATATTCAATGATTCCTAGGCTTAATTTCTACTATTTGGTAGAAATCAATCTGAAGTCCGATTGGAACATAGTTATGATCAAAATAAAGTGTCTACAAAGGTTTTACTAAAACATTCGAAAATAATTATGTTGATTTACATACATTGTTATATTGTTTTGGTATTGAACTATATTTTTGTTTTCTCTATTCTTTGAATTTAACACACTATATTGCTACAAATTCCATCTAGCTCGATTGGGTTAAGCTGAGAAAACAAAAAAAAAAGGGACCTTCAAGGTTTAACCTTATGTGTTAAGGTATCTTTAAGAAATTATACACTCATTCTTCCAACTGGGTTATGAAAAAATTCTAAATGAGCTGAGTTCTGAAATTTTTTTGCATTGCTTAGAATTTTCAAAAAAAAACATATTTGATTGCTAGAATTCAGTCATTTGTTGAGTGGATTATTGCAGTGGTATCAAAGCCATTTCTTTTCCAACTATGGGAAAGAATTAATATTTGCAGATACCATCTGATGCATAGCTTGTGAATCATGGATTTAATAAATAAAGATGATTTGGGAATTAAGCTTTGTAGGGCAGGGAAGAAATTTGAGTAGCTACCTCATTCAAAATATGTTCTACTCAGGATTTTGGTGGAAGTGGCAAACTATTTATTGGTGATAAGACAATCAGATTTTGAGTCTATGTTATGGGAAGTGAATCCAATGATGACTTATTTGGCTAAGCCCAATGTATGCATCTAATTTACTAAATTCATCACTAACATTGTTAGGATTGAAAGCTTCACAACTAGAGCTCAGATACCAGATGTTAGAAATAAATCCCTGATACTACATGTTAAATCAATGAACTATATCTTATAGTGCAATTAAATAAATTTTTAAAATAAGCTACACAAAGAATAGACAAGCAAGAGGACATATTACACAGAGATTATGTGGAAACCTTGTAATGTGCAAGGAAAAACCATGGGCAAAATGACAACTTCTAGACTTCATTAACACATCAAATCTCTTATATAATAGCTCCTCCAGTAACTCCTTCAGTGCTTACAAATAAAGCACTCAATACTTCCACCTGAAGTATTTAGGTTGTGAACCAAAGCAAAACTAGCATACAGGATCCAACCTCCAAGCATGCAAACCCAAGGCTTGCATGGATCCTCTAATAGGATGAATTACAATGAGATAGCTAATGCATATTTATGCATTTTACATGAGAGAGATTGGGGGGAAGATAATGAATAGTGGCACCAAAAAAATTTGACCCACACATGAGTGGGGTGTCATGTGATCTCCATAATAGTGGTGGTGTTGTTTCCATGTGCAAAAGTCTTCAAATGCATCTTCACTTTAGATAAGAACATGTGCCACCTCCATGTGGCCCCAAAAACATTGTCTCCTACACACATGTGAGGTCAATCTATTATATATTTTTTGTCTTCATTCTCCATGTGACCACATGAGTCCAACATATACTTTCAATCATCTTTTGACTATCTCCACACATGGGAATCATGGGGTCCCTTAGAAATTCAACCCACATCAACCCTTTTGTCTTTTGCACCAAGTGACAACCCACATGTGACTACCAAGGACAATCCATGTACCTTGGTGAAGTGCTACACTCCACTCCCATCACATCAAGCTGATCACTCATGGGATTCCCTTAATGGACCCCGACTACATCACCAATCAACCACATCACTAACCATCTGCATCACCAATAGGACATGTCATCATGAATAGTGCATATGCATAGTGATTTGTGAATAATGACTATGAATAGTGACTTCACATTCTAACATTCTCCCACTTGAAGTCAGTATACATAGGCTTTTACCACACCTAAGTATTCTATAACCAACTACTCACTAATGCCCTCTGCTACCCTGACACAAACTTTTGTGCTATGATCAACTTTGCCAACATCTGCTCCTCCATAATAGATTATAGCACCGAAGTGACCAATTACTTCTCCACACATAGACCAATTTTCCAATTGAGATTCTACCATGAACTACTTATAACTCCCACTACTTGAGAATATCTGGTTTAGTGCTCACCATGGAATTCACAAGGCTTCATAATCCTAATGAATCCAATACATAAGAAAATAACATGTCTTCTCCTCTTCTAGGACTCTCTTGGGAAGACAAATAAAAATGCAAGAAGTGGGGTACTAGCTTACTCTCACATCCTTGTGTATTTTCATCCTTGGTTTGCTCCTCTTATCACCTTCATCTCATGAGTCTTAACTAAGCCATCACACTAATGATCATGTTGGGGCCTACATCCAACATGTCACAACACATAGCAACAATATCTGTTATCCACTTTGGCTCTCCATGAAGGTATTGAAATTCCTATACTACATGTGTGATGTTTGCACCAATCAATAAAATGATTTCAATGCAAACCAACAACACCTTTGCCTCAACACTTTTTATTTTTTTGTTCCTAAGAGAGATCATCATGTAGGAATAATGTTGCTCTAACTCCTTGAACAACAACCAGTGCACATAGCACTCTTGATAGTAGTAAAGAAATAAGATGACATAGAAGTCAATACCAGACTTCTCCTCGTAGCCTCTAGCTATCATCATGATATAATTGGACTATTCACAGCTCCAGGGAACTCATCATGTTACTCAGTGCATCACTGCACCTACCAATTTTTTGAACCTCAAGAATACATCCAAAATGCATCATGTTCTACTAAATGTTGCCAAAATACCAACTCATGTGCCTCCAATTTTAGTCCATGCATTAGTTTACCTGGCCAATCGCTATAACCTACACAACACTCCAACAACCTGAGTTATATAGTCAACACCGCCCTTCTCCTTCTAGAAACATTAGGTCTCACTTGTTCATTTTCATCTTCATCTTCCTCTTCCTCAACCACTTCAAAACAAGTACAGCTTCAGGTTTGTTTGTACCTCCTTTCTTTGCATGGATTTTTCTTCTTCTTCGTCTTGACTAACAACATGTAGTCAATAGGATACCACATCAACACCCATTTTGTTTGTTGTCAAGAACCACTAGGTTATGACTTGTCCTCCCCCTCCTCTAAAAGGAAACCAACATGTTCCTCAAGTTATAGAGTTGCTCCATATTCAATAAGAATATTGTGTAGGCTACTAACTTGTCTAGCAAAGCTTTTTCAATTTCTCCATCAACTCTCCTACGAGCTTCTCCTCAGCAACATGAAGAGATCAGGATCTTCACCAAGAGATCCTACACCATGCTCCACATAAAGATACCTTCCAAAAAACAAAACTTTTTTTCTTTAATCTCCACTTGATCTCTCCTCTAGTCATAGTAGCTTCACTTTGCACATAACTAGCCAACAACAGAAAATACTCACACATATGAAGTTTTTTTACCATAGCTTTGATACCAGATGTTAGGAATCAAAGCTTCACAACCAAAGCTCTGATAACACATGTTAGGAATCAAAGCTTCACAACCAAAGCTCTGATAACACGTGTTAAGAATAAAGCCATGATACTACATGTTAGATCAATGAACTCTATCCTATAGTGCAAGTAAATAATGTAGAAAATAAGCCACATAAAGAATAGACAAAAAAGATGACACATTACACAAAGTTTACGTGAAAACCTTTCAATGTGCAAGGAAAAACCATGGGTAAAATGGTAGCTTCTAGACTTCATTAACATAACATCAACTCTCTTTTACAATAGCTCCTCCAATAACTCCTTCAGTGATTACAAACAAAACACTCAATGCTTCCACCTAAAGCATTCAAGTTGTGAACCAAAATAAAACTAGCTTACAAGATCCAACCTCCAAGCATGCAAGCCCAAGGCTTACATGAATTCTCTAATAGGATCAATTACAATGAGAGAGCTAATGCATATTTATACATTTTATAACATGAGAGGGGGGAGAGAGAATGAATAGTTGTACCAAATAAATTTGACCTATACATGAGTGGGGTGTCATGTGATATGCATAATGGTGGTGTTGTTGTCTCCATGTACAAAAATCTTCAAAGACATCTTCACTTTAGACAAGAACATGTGTCACCCCCATGTGGCCCCAAAAACATTATCTCCCACACACATGTGAGGTCAATCTGTTATAGTAGCTTTCTTGGCTTCATTCTCCATGTGACCACATGAGTCTAAAAGATGCTTTCAATCATCTTTTGACTATCTCTACACATGGGAATCATGAGGTCCCTTATAAATTTGACCCACACCAACTTTTTTGTATTTTACACCATGTGACAACCCACATATGTCTACCAAGGACAACCCATGTGCCTTAGTGGAGTGTTACGCCTCACTTCCATCACATTAGTATATCACTCATGGGATACCCTCCATGGGCCCCTACAATATCACCAATCAGCCACATTACTCACAAGCCACATCACTAACCATTTACATTACCAACAGGACATGTCATCATGAATAGTGACCATGAATAGTGCATTTAAATAATGATTCATGAATTCTGACTTCACATCCTAAAAAATATCACTAATTTCATCTATTTCTATCTAATTTGTCCTAATATCACATTATCCTAATCCTGGTCTAATGTTTCTAGTATATCCCCCGTCTTACACTAACCTCATAACATCCCATATCCAATTAATCACCCTCTAATTAACCCCGCTTACCCACTAACTATGTCTTATCCATTATATTATGAATTTATAATTCACAACTCCAACTACCAGCCTAATCATAGGCTTTCCTACAAGCCTACCCCCTATTCCTCACCTAACCCACCTTCTAATTTCATCTAACCTCATTCTAATCATCATTAACCCCTCCTAATGGATTCTAGAATTCTCCAATTCTAGAGTCCTCACTATCTTAGCCCTCCTCTCTAGAAACATCTAAATATAGAGACTTCCAAGGAATTTTTAATTCATTTTAATTCTCCCTTCTTCCTCTATTTAAATCAGCCACCCCTTAATGGAAAAAAAACTAAGAAATCTATGAACCTCTATGCCACTATTATCAGCGAATCCATGAATCAATCACTAGTCGACTAATCAAAATATTATCAAGCTAATCATATGTTGTCCAAAAAAGTCAGAGTCTGTAAGCAAATCCATAATCACTTAGTCTTTATCTTGTTTTGATCTTGTTTAGAGCATTTAATGTTAGATTTTATAATGTTATTATAGATGTTTATTTTGTTTGCATTATAGTCTAATGACTCTAAATTTATGAAGTAGATTGGTAATTTGAGTTGATTTTAGTATATTGCATACCAAATATTATTGCTCAATTGCTTAAATTTATCATCTCACATTTGGTGACCATAGTTGGATCCCTCCTCTTGATTTAACCTACTTGAATTGTTAGTGCATATAAATAAACTTGTAGGTTGGAAAGAAAGAGGATTGATGGCCATTTTTGTTCAAATTTATGTTTACAAGATTAGCGAATCTGCATTTAAACATTTGTGAAATTTTATGTTGTTGGAGTGAAATTGACCTATGCAAACATGGTATTATTGTCAAGAAACGTAAAAAGGCATTACAGAGCCACGACATCATTCTAATGTTATTTCCTAAACTTTAATTTATGATTTTTGACTTATTTGTGATGTCCAAAATAATGCTTAAAACCTTTTATCGATAGCATCTCGATTGATAGATCGAATAATCTAACGCAATAACATGTTTTTGTCTTTTTTTGCCCACTAAGCTAAAGTTTTGATGAAGTTCTATTAGCAAATCGCTAATTGCAGAAGTCTTTTTATCATTATAATTACATGATCACGTACTTTAAAGTCTTGAATTAATCATTTGATGGATTCAATCATCACTTGTGCCATAGACTTTATAATTTGTGCTCATAGGTATTGACATCGAAATCCATAGTATTGTGTCTATAAAATGCAATTTTTTTCACTATAATCATGATTTTTCCTATATCTATGTGTTTTGCTATAGGTATTAGTTTCATAAAATGCGGCATTGCATTTGTAAACCATGAGTTCAAAGAACATTTAATAAATTAATCATAGTCAAATCGATTTATAACAAACATATCATTTTTGTCTCCTACTTATCATTCTCCATCAATGCTCATTTCTTTTTTATGAATCCCTGTCAGGATAGATTTTGTGATAAAGTTGTTATTTTAACCGGTAGTCTCATCTATTTTGTTTTATGCAAGAACAATTTTGCAGTTGTCTAAGTGAGGTATTGGTCTCAAAATTGCAGTATTGAATACACTAAAAGTAATTTGGATTATCCTTTATTTTCGATTTAACACCTAAAATTACTACCTACTAATTGCTTTACCTTTGATTAACTTACATTTGCTGATCAAATAATAAAAAATAGCTATCTTGGTATTTTGATCGATGTGTTTTTTAGAAAAACAGTTAGCAACCAGTCTGAAATCCTTTTGCTTCTTTTGGAGGGGGGGGATTGTATTCTGTATTATAAAAAAAAATCTGTCAGATTTGAAGATCAATTTTTTTTTCAACTGTTAGACTATCTAACATATGTGTGCAGGGTTTCTTTGTCTTGACAAGAATGAACTTGCAGTGCAAACTCAACATTAATCTCACTAAATGCAGCATTGTGGAAATGACACACGGTTTTGGATTTCTTTTAAGTGGATGTTGAAACAATTAAGTTCTATGTCTAATCATACATGATCCCACACCTCTTTGATTCATTTATTTTCACTATTTGGATCATTCAGGAGTAGTTGTCATTTTCATTTTCCTTCTCTTAAGTAAGGTCATTCCCTTTCCACTTTTGACTATGTTGAATGAATCCCTGCAAGCACAAATGATCCTTTTCAAAGTATTCAAGATCCCGTCCATGAATTCCATTTAGTGATCCCGTATCATATCAAATAATATTGGAGGAAGAGCGTAATAATAATAATAATACAAAATAGGCCTTTCCTTCTAGGGAGGCATATATATTGTCATTCAATATAGTTGTAGATACATGTTTTTTAGATTACTTTGGATACGTTCCACATTGAAATCTCATCTATACAAATTAAGAGATGTTTTTTTTTAAACTTTGCTCTTAATGGTGATATTTTTAAGAAGAAATCTTTTGAAATTTTCTAAGATCAAAATTGTCAAAACTACTAACATTTTTTCGTTGCAGGTTGCCTATTGAAGATCAAAGAATCGAAAACTACTAATGACATTTTCTATAGAATTGCTTCTTTACTAACATTATTTTTTCAGAATCATTTGCCAGATTTTCCAAACAAAACTACTAACCCTTTGTTTGCCTTCAAAGTCTTCTTTTTGAGTGCATTCTTTTTTTACGAAATTTGGTGAATTTTGAGCCATTCCAAGCACCCTGCAAGTCTCAAATTACGTTTGGCATCGGGGGCTTCAACCCTCAACCCCGCCCTATACCACAATAGGGAGTGCGCTTGGGGCATTTTCCATAGACTCCGCAAGCAACGTTGATCCTTGACCTCATTGGGGGCTACTGCCCCCAGACCCCCACATTGTGGCCCCTCATCCAAAAAAATTATAGGGAAAAACTCATATTTTTTTAATATTTTTATTGAGGCTTATTATACTGACATTTGGTTCATATTTTTACAGATGCAAATTTGGTGACAATTTTGTCTTGCTTAAGACTACTAATCACTTGTCTTCCAGGTCATATTTTTATACATCTTTATTTTTGTCTAACGTCTTGTCTTGCAGGTTGCCCCTCAAGATTGCCAAATTTATACTTACTAATCACTTGCTTTACAGGTGTCTATTAAATATTTTGGCATTTTTAACCATCTTGTATATATCACACTTAATTTATTAGTTAATCAACTTTTTGTCTGTTTGTTTATACCTGAGGGCTACATTGGTGTATGCACTCCTCCCTGCATCCTAATAGCGAGTACTAGATGATAAAAAACCACTAATAAACCCTCCCACTTTCCTTTTTAGGGGGAATGTGATGTGGAATTGATTCCTATTCACTTTTCATAGTCTTAGGGGTTGGTGACACAAATTTCATCACTGTGCATTCAACCATACTCTGTGTTCCAGTGGAGTATAAAAATCAGGGACAACTATCATTAGGCCAAGTGGTTAACCCCATATAGGTGTTTTGTGAAAGGAAAGAGTTAATTATCTAATCCAAGAATTAAACATCACCCTATACGAAGTCAGGGCCCACATACCTAGTGTATATCAGGGATGCTCTTAGAGAGCCCGTATAACCTAGAATAGGACCATCAACCATAATAGGCAACTTGTTGTCGGAGTCAGTATTAGCTCTTAATTGATTGTTAAGTGCAAATGGGGTTGAGAGGGTTTGAGAGATTCTGTAATTGATCAATAGCCTATAGCCTCACTCGTGAAGCCATTAGATGGTATAGTCATCGAGTTACACTCCCAAATTAGTTTACTATTGATAGGTTTGTGGTTTGACTGATTTGGTGAGTATTGTGTTAGACCAATATTTTTTGTGAGTTGAGTCAGCCTTTTACCCAAGCCTATACATGCCTATCTATGCCTCCTTCATATATCATCATCATATATATCTTTATCTCATCATGTACATCCTCTTGTGCATGTTTTATTTGTACATTTGTGTACATCTTTTTAACCTTATTTCATCTTACATCTTGTCCTATCTCTCCTCACTGATCTCATCTTAATCACATCCTAGTCTAATCTAATTCATATAACACTATTAATACCCACCATCACTTACATACCTTAATCCAGTCTTGGTATCCCTCCATCACATCTTATCATAGTCTAACCTCACGCTCTTCATTTAGCCTTAGCACTAATTTTCCCTAGTGTCATTCTTATCACTTAAGACTAAAATCCACCTTATCTATAACCAATCACAACCTAGTCCTTTTTTGACACCATATCCTCATATCATCTTGCCTTGTCTTACTCATCCTTAGGGTCTTAGTCCAAACTGGTCATTTGTCTTGACCTTGTCTAGCCTAATAACCTTGTCCACCACTTTATCCCTTGCAACCTAACCTAATTATAATCCAACCCATCCTTATCTTATCATCCCCCTATCTATACTAGTCATCCTTGTTAAGTCTGTAGTTGTGTGTTGGTCTTCACCTTTCTTGGCAAACAACTCTTTCCATGTCAGGGTCCCAATTCTAAGCTTGCTTGTGTCTACTCGAGTTTGAGTCATACACACCATCCAATCCTATCATTCTATCCTATCAACCAAGTCATCTTAATAAACTTAGCTCAATCACCTTAGCCTTGAGATATTCTTAATCTAGTCATTCCTAATCGAAATTGCATCTCTTAGGCGAGTCTATCCCTATGTTGAATCTTAGAGCTTGTTGTAGCTCACCTAGTCGAATCCAATCAAAATCATCAAACTATAGCTCATGTCCTAATTTGATCTTGTATTACCTCATCAAACATTACATCACATCAAAATATCCAATCAAACTTGAGATTAGACTAAATCAATCCTCTATCTAAATTTGTTCCATGCATTCCATCTTCATCCCTCAATCTTTCCATTCAATCCCCCACACTTGTTGATTGGGGCCAGCAAAACACATCATTTGTAATTTTTCCCATCTTGATCCATGGCATCCAAAAATGGTTTGGTCATGCCCTAATTGAGAAATGCCTCATGGCCAATAAGGATTTACTCCTTTCTCGCCTTCTTGAGATGAACACCCCATGTCCTACAGACTTCGACTCTGTCCACCCAACTTTACCTCCAGTCCACACCTATTCTCGTCAATCAAGTCCTAGTCTTCAGACTACCTAGTTCCATTCAAATCCTCCATCCACCAGTCATATCCAGTAATCTACCCATTCATATATTAGCAAAGGGAATCCAATCCTAGCCACCTCATTGACTACTAGTCTATCCACCCAATTACAACAACAACCATCTAGTCCGAGTCTATTTCTTCATCACCCAAGTCAAGAAGTGAAGAGAGGCCCTATATTCCTCTTCATATATCCTTAGAAGCCCTCTTCCACACAATTTTTGTCATATAAATTATGGTCTATCCACCCATATGACGTCTTGATCTCACCAAACCCAAGACCTTTTGGTATAAATCCAACCACTACTGTATATATCATCAAACATGGGTGCATACCATTAATCAATGTCGTAATTTCCAAAACTATGTCTAAGACCTCATCGACCATGGTGACATCAAAATCAAGAATGAATCAGATGGGTTTATATCCAAGGGTGAACAAGAAAAGGTATGCCAAGATTCCATTCCCGATCACGATCAAGCCCTTTCTTATCCAAGCTAAGGTCAAGACACCACATCCATCTTCCATGGTCCCTCCATCTTTGACAAAACCTCCATTAAAGATGAATTTGCTCCTCATGAACCTAGTCCTCCCTTTTCTAATTAGTCTTTCTTCCATAGACTTGTCTTTTGTGAATCTATTGTCCCTCCATCATCTTCCTCACCCATCATATCAAAGAACCCACGTTGAGAGGTCACTTGCAAATAATGAATCTTCTACTAGCAGCGTTGCATATTATACATCATAGTCAATATTGGAGTCAACATCAGTCTTATTTGCATCAAGATCATGTTCAAAACCAATATCTGAATCAGATTTCTCATCAGAGACATCATCCCTTAAAGATATTGCAACAGATGATGACTATGCCTATCATTTTGAGGATAACTCCAATTCAGATGCCAACCAATCACAAGGCATATCTTTTGATCCTAGTTAGGATGATGAATTCATAACATAGTTTTTACAATCTTTATCTGTCGAAGATAGTCAGATGTGTGTCTTACAGCTAGTCTTAGTGATCCTTTTGTTGATCTTGAGGATATTTTCTCCAATGTCAAAACTGGGTTTCCTGGAAACCTCCATGAGGACTCTGTTGCCCCACCACCACTCATTGACCTCACCCTACTGTCTCCCCCACCTTCATTCATCATAGATCATTTTATTCCCATCATTGGCAAAACATACATCATTGGACTCTTCCTCGAGTAATATAACATGTGCTGAAAATACAAAGGTCTAAGATCATATTCAAAAAGTCATACATGATGATCAAATCACCTTTGATCCAAGTCACAATCAAGAAAAATCAAATCATTGGCCTAGTCAAAAAGAGTCTTCTCTTAGTGAAACCCTCTTTGAGGCACTAAGGGACCATCAAAGTCAAAATAATCATAAATCAATCTCCTCTGGGGAAGTCGAAAGTCAAGAACTAAGGGCAATTGAGATATAATCAAGTCTAAAAATCAAAACAATGTCAAAAGTAGTATCAAGATGGTCAAGAATCTTTCAAATAATTAGATCGAAGAATTACCACAAAGTCAAAGTGTCTTGAATCTCTTACAATCTTTTTTCATGTGGCATCAATTAGTTGTGGAACATCCAACATATCCAATGATGTGTGTGATTGCTAGTCCTAATTCCCAATCACCCATCACACCTCCCTATCATGATCCTATCATCCATTCAAGTCCTATATAAATCCAAACCCTAAATCCATCCATTCCACACCTCAAAAACCCAAGAAACATTCTCTTGTAGTGGTGACGAAGACACCTGGCCTAGATGTCTAGAAGGATCTATCTTGAGAGTCAACGAAGGTCACGATGATAGTACATCTAGTGACAACATGATCTCGGTATCACATATCTCCAAAACAGGAGTTGGCTGAAGATCAAGAAAGTGTCAACAGTCCTGCATCTCACACCTATATCCAATAAATCAAGATATTTAAAAAGTCAAAGTAAAATACAAAATCATTTTTCCAATGGTGAAAACTAGTCTCCTTGCACCTTGGGAAAGTACCATGATGAAAACCAGTTTTTGGCATCATGGTAAAATAATCTATTATCTACATTGTACCTTAACACTTCAAGGCAAATCCATTTCATCCACATAATATCCCTTGTCAATCTCATTCATGTCATCCTTGTCTATCTTGTCCCTCTATCCATTGTTCCTACCCATCATCTGCCATCATATCATGCATCCTATTGTGTCCCTCCTTTCTTCTAGTCTTGACATTCATAAGGGAGTGGAAGATGTCTTGGGAAATGTTCTAGAATCATATTGGTATAACCTCCAATGGACACTCAGGTAACTAGATATCTGGTTCCTTCACAATGTGGTCATTGGCGATCCCTAGTCCATTGTTCATTGGTCCTCATCCCATTTTCAGCATCAGCCTCATTGTTTTGTTATCCCATCCATTATTCCATCTGTGCTTATCCTAGTTTATAGGCTTGGTATTCCCTTTTCTAGTAACCCTATTTGTATAGTGTACATACATATTCCCAAAAGACCTAAAAATTGAAATATTTTGATAACCCCTAAAAGTTATAAAATCCACAAAATCTCAAAACCTCTCATTTGTCTTGTCTTATGTCTTGAGTATCCCAGTCATCTTATCATGTGTCCTAAGTTATCCATCTAATTGTCATCCTACCTTGTCTTATGTCCTAACAATCTTATCATTTTGTCACCTTGCCTTGTCTCAACATCCTGGTCGTCTTGTCTTATGTCTTTTGCAACCTTATCCTTATCATAGTCACTAGTCTACTCCAAGTCTATACCTTGTCCAAGTTCCTATTCTTAATCCAAATTCACATCATGATCATCATGACCTATTTCATCCAACTCATCACCTGATCACTCATCCTGTCGACTCTCATCAGGACAACAAACAAGACACTAATCACAATGCATCTCTATGAGATACTTATGTATGTTACTTATGTGTTCTGTGTTGTTTGACTTGTTTTCATGTCTTCTATCATGTATATATATGATTGTCTTATGTTTTGTTTGTCTATGTTTCTTTTTAATCTTGTGTCATGTATCTTTTTGTCTATTGGGAAACAAACGAGGATGATATGATGACACCAAAAACTAAAATAATGGTTTTAGGTGCCCTCAATGATGCAAAGTTTGTTATTTTTTCCTTTATAATCATGCACTTTGACACAACATCCTCTTGGTCATACTTATATCATGAGGCACAGTGCCTAGTGTTATATTTACATCGAATTGTTTAAGAATATGAGACTTCTTACAACAATGATGGCTTGACAATGGACTACACTCATCATTTCCCCTAGCCTCTCTCACGTGTATAAACATATAATCATCTTAATCCCATCATCAAGTCGATCATCCCAAACCATTCGTCTAATATCCAATCATTCCTCCCAGCCATTTATCATCTCATCTATATCCTCTAGTTACTCATCTATCATCTCTTTAGTCATCCACATTTAAATCTCCCATCATTTCTCCTAGTCCTCTATCTTCATGTCTAACATCTAAGTTAAATCATCCTCTATCTAACAACTAACATGTCTAACAGTTATTGTCATCCTCCTCTAGTCTATCTTTTCATCTATCATCTAGTTTGAACTACCTTGGCCTAAGTTCTTTCAGACTATGTAGGCAGCGCTTAGTCACATAACATGTTTAAGGTCTCAACCACTCTCTCCTCTTTCCTCAGTATTCGTTATCACATCTCTTTGGTCCCTCATCATCCTCAAATCTTGCATTAGTCAGATCCTTGAGCTATAACATCAATCATTTATCAATCAGTCTATTGATCAATCACCATCCCTGCAATCATCTCCCTAATATTTTTTCAATCACCATCCCTGCAATCATCTCCCTAATATTTTTTTAATCACCTGCATCTATCGATTGGGCCCAACAAATCACAACACCCATCTTTTCTTCCATCAGTCATCCATTATCACTGATTGGTCAATTCATCATTTAAAGTTTACATTTTCCTCCCTCGATTGGGGCATGACCGAGACCGTAACTTTATTATCATCTCTTGTTCCCTTACATGTGTCCTTGCTAGGGGCATCATCATTATTAATCACATTATGACTCATTGATTCGATGCATTGCATTCCAATTCTTCCCCTTCATTTGTTGGTCACTCGATCATAACATTTCTTCTCTCTCATCTCTTTCATCATATTGCCCAACTTTAGCTTTGAGCTACACTCATCAAATTGATCTTATTTTGGCTCGATGCACTCCCATGCATGCGCCATTGCTTGGGATATGTTGACAGCTCGTGGCCTTCTATATCAAACATCTTGGTTCGTAACTCTCCCTGGCATATGTCCTTACTTGGGATATGTCTAAAGCTTACGACCTTTTGTCTTATCATCATCATGTTATGTTTGATTCCCCCTTGGGATGTGTCAACAATCGTGACATAGTCATTTCCTCTCCCTATGCATAGGTCTTTGCCAAGGGCATCATAATTTTGTACTTCATTGCTCATGTCAATTTTATCTTCTTCATTATCGGTCCCCCATCTAGCATCCCAACCCCTTGTCTATCCGTGCCTCCCACCCCTCGTTTCTTATTTTTGAGAGGCCAAATGACTCCTTCCTCCCCGCATGTCCCCTCAATGGAGCATCATGTGTCCATTAACATCGTTTACTAACATCCACAAGTGTGTTTCTTATTTGAAATACCATTACTCTTACTTCATTTAGTCACACCACCCTTTCAAAGAGGGGAAAAACGTATGCATCTAAATTTACTTGCTTTGTCACTAACATTGCTAATTTCATCTATTTCCATCTAATTTGTCCTCATATCATATTATTCTAGTCCTAGTCTAATATTTCTAGTATATCCCACATCCTAAACTAACCTCATAACATCCCATATCCAATTAATCACCCTCTAATTAACCCCACTTACCCACTAACTATGTTTTATCCCTTATATTGTGAATTTTTTATTCATAACTCAAACTACCATCCTATTCATAGGCTTTCCTACAAGCCTACCCCCTATTTCTCACCTAACCCACCTTCTAATCTCATCTAACCTCCTTTTAATCATCCTTAACCCCTCCTAATGGATTTTAAAATTCTCCAATTCTAGAATCCTCTCTGTCTTAGCCCTCCTCTCTAGAAACCTCTAAATCTAGAGGCTTTCAAGGGATTTTTAGTTCTTTTTAATTCTCCCTCCTTCCTCTATTTAAATCAGCGACCACTCAATGAGTAAAAAAATAAGAAATCCATGAACCTAAATGCTAATATTATCAGCGAATCCATGAATCAATCACTAATCTACTGATTAAAACATGTTAGGATTGTGGAGCTAAAAGCTTCACTGATGCAAACAGGAGAAGAGGTTGCTGAAGGTTGCTGAGTTGCAGAGAAGTTGGGGTCGGTCTGATCAGCCGACGTCGACAGGATAGCATTGAGAAGCAACCGACGTCGGTCATATATCGGCCGACGTCGGTCACCTCCAGGCAGACAGGGACCGACGTCGGTCGCCTGTGTGGTTCGACTGCGAGCTATTTACGAGCAGTTAGCTAACGAACCAAGTGTTTGCATGAAGAGATCTATTTTTAGACTGAGAGCTGCGGATCTAATTATTGTAATTAGATGTCTAATTATTGTTTGGATGAGATCTATATAATAGACTCATGGTTGTATTGGAAAAGTGTGCTAGGGAGTAAGAGAGCATAATTATAAGCTCCTTCTGTGTGTGAGGTAGAGCAATGGTGCGTTCCTCCTAGTGCCTCAGTACCAGGTGTGTTGGTGCTGGATTGGAGAGCCAGCTGGGTTCTTCAAGAGTGTAGGATCTTGGTCACAGTTGCATGGCCTATATAGGAGATCTACATGGTAAGTAAGATCGTTGATCTGCAGGTGTATGTGTGTGCAAGGTCGAGGTTCACAGGTGAGCAGAATCGTTGTTTGATTTGCAGGTGTGCAAGGTCATATAGACAGCAACACAACAGGGAGCAGTATCAGGCAGGATCTACTTGGAGTATAGGGGTGTACTCAGATAGAGCAAGAGAGGAAGGTAAGGGAGTTCCTTCCATAAGTATGGTCTGTTGAATTGCAGGTTGTTGCAGATTCATGGGAGATCTACTTGAAGTACTTTGAGTACTTGTGGAGCACGTGGAGTGCTTGTGGAGTGCGTGGAGCACTTGTGGTGTGCGTGGAGCACGGGAGGTGAACACCAACTCTGTATTTGAGTTGGGTGTTGGGACCTGTGAGAGGGAGAGCTTTGGGGAGAAGAATTATTGTTCACTTGAGGTGTGGGAAACCTCTGTAAGGTGGTGGAGAAGAAGTGGCATCTTCTTTATTGTATTCTTTTCTGTATAAAGTGTTAATACAAGTTGTGTATTGTCTCTCATATGCTGTGTTATTCTGAATTCTAGTTACTTGGTGAATCTGGTTATTTTTCGCATATTATAGTTGTTTGAAGTTTGGTAATCAATTGTATGTTTCCGATTTCGCATCCTGACAAGTGGGATCAGAGCATGTTTGTTGTTCTAGATTCCTGACAAGTGGTATCAGAGCTAAGGTTGCAGGAAGTAGATTGTGTTTTGATTACAGGACACTCTCAGGGGTTTCTGATCGAGTGGGAGTAGAGCAACGGCAAATCAAAGTAAGCTAAGAATGGAGGAGTTGAAAAGCACAGACGGTTACTCACGGTCCGATGGAAAGAAAGAGCAGGTAAAAGAACATTGCTGGTTGGTAACAAATCAGCATGAAGAAACTAAAGATACAGATGTAGCAGGTGTTGTTGCACAGGTTGTATTTGCAGGTTTCTTGGATAAAGTTGAATCTTGGATAAAAGATTCGGTTGCCTCTTTCCATGCAGCCCCAGGTAGAGGAGCTGGTAAGCCTTGCCAAAGAATTGGCAAAGAAGAAGTGAAGCTGAAATTGCAGGCGGCCAACACACAGGTGTTGATGAAGGTCAACATGCAGGTCTCAGGTTTGGAGATATGGCTAATTTCTTCAGAAAGATTGGGTGATGAGAGATGCACAAGAACTCTCACAGCGGTAAATTAGCTGGTTAAGAAAACAGGTATACTTTATCTACTTGTTTATATTACTGATTTTCTTCTATTGCAGAGACGTGGCTTCGTAACATCAGGAAGGAGATGCGTTCTTAAGCTTATTTGACAGGCTTAAGAACTGGAAAGCCTTGGTGTTTTTGGAGGAGATGGCGGACATTCAGTGGATGACGCTGGATACATCTGAGCAGGGCAGTTTGGACATGGAGATTTATCCAAAGGAGCTTAAAAAGTCATCACTCACAGGCGAACACAGACACCGATGTTCAAGAGGAACCGGCGTCGAACAGACAGGTGCCGATGTCGGTCAAGTGCAGACCGAAGCCAGCGATGTCGGGCAGAGTAAGACCGACGTCGGTCAAGGGACCGACGTCGGCGGTATGTAAGACCGATGTCGGTCAGGACGACGTCTTTGGTAGTCAGGGACAGACGCATGAGAACTTCGAATGCATTGTGGAGTTCACTGTAACGATTTCCACGCTGTCAAGGAGTCTCAACACCCATACGGAGGACTTAAGTAGGCCCTCAAATTCGTGTTCCTCTTCTTCAATCATTGCAGAAAGGATCCAGGAAACAGGTGTAGCTTGGCATGGATGAGGATGTGATTCCTTGGAGCAGAACCAGACGGGTGTAGGTTTGCCAGCTGGATGAAAGCACAGAGACGAATTAGTAGAAGAATAGAGAGAACGGATACGTGAGACGAAAGACCAGGCATATGGTCTTGAGGTAGCTGCAAGACAGTGGTACAGGTTTTGACAGGTGGAGGACGAAGCATGGCTTCAGTCAGTGTCAGATAACTACTATGGTTTGACTTACCAGGGGGATGATGATTGCAACATCATTCATGTGGATATATGCTAGCTAGCAGGGGTGTACATACAGAGTTTTGCTGATTAAGATTAGTTCAGTGGCATGTCATGAAGAGTTTGGAGCAGCGAAATTCTTTGACATGAGAGGCATAGATTATTTTGTCTCGACTGATACAGGTGTTGGCAGGTTCGGGATGCTAAGGGCTGGACAGGTATGTTCGAAATTGATCTGGCATAGACCTGTGCAATGTCAGAGTTAGGAGCCAATTCGGGGAAGTGGGTTCTCATAGAGGGACCGACAGCAGGTGTTGCTATGCAGGGTCAGGACTTCACTACAGGTGTTGTAGGTTCGGATGTGGCAGGGTACTCGGATGACAGGAGGTACATCACAGGTTGTGTGGTGGGTTGTCTTCAGGTTGGAGCTTGAAGAGGGATACAAACCAGGAAACAGATTAGACGGAGTACAAGTACAGGTACAGTGCAGCTGTTTATCTCCAAGTGGGAGATTGTTAGGATTGTGGAGCTAAAAGCTTCACTGATGCAAACAGGAGAGGAGGTTGCTGAAGGTTGCTGAGTTGCAGAGAAGTTGGGGTCGGTCTGATCAGCCGACGTCGGCAGGATAATTGAGAAGCAACCGACGTCGGTCATATATCGGCCGACGTCGGTCACCTCCAGGCAGACAGAGACCGATGTCGGTCCCCTGTGTGGTTCGACTGCGAGCTATTTACGAGCAGTTAGCTAACGAACCAAGTGTTTGCATGAAGAGATCTATTTTTAGACTGAGAGCTGCGGATCTAATTATTGTAATTAGATGTCTAATTATTGTTTGGATGAGATCTATATAATAGACTCATGGTTGTATTGGAAAAGTGTGCTAGGGAGTAAGAGAGCATAATTATAGGCTCCTTCTGTGTGTGAGGTAGAGCAATGGTGCATTCCTCCTAGTGCCTCAGTACCAGGTGTGTTGGTGCTGGATTGGAGAGCCAACTGGGTTCTTCAAGAGTGTAGGATCTTGGTCACAGTTGCATGGCCTATATAGGAGATCTACATGGTAAGTAAGATCGTTGATCTGCAGGTGTATGTGTGTGCAAGGTCGAGGTTCACAGGTGAGCAGAACCGTTGTTTGATTTGCAAGTGTGCAGGTCATATAGATAGCAACACAACAGGGAGCAGTATCAGGCAGGATCTACTTGTAGTACAGGTGTGTACTCAGATAGAGCAAGAGAGGAAGGCAAGGGAGTTCCTTCCATAAGTATGGTCTGTTGAATTGCAGGTTGTTGCAGATTCATGGGAGATCTACTTGAAGTACTTTGAGTACTTGTGGAGCACGTGGAGTGCTTGTGAAGTGCGTGGAGCACTTGTGGTGTGCGTGGAGCACGGGAGGTGAACACCAACTCTGTATTTGAGTTGGGTGTTGGGACCTGTGAGAGGGAGAGCTTTGGGGAGAAGAATTACTGTTCATGAGGTGTGGGAAACCTCTGTAAGGTGGTGGAGAAGAAGTGGCATCTTCTTTATTGTATTCTTTTCTGTATAAAGTGTTAATACAAGTTGTGTATTGTCTCTCATATGCTTCTAGTTACTTGGTGAATCTGGTTAATATTATAGTTGTTTGAAGTTTGGTAATCAATTGTATGTTTCCGGTTTCGCATCCTGACAAGTGGATCAGAGCATGTTTGTTGTTCTAGATTCCTGACAAAACATTGTCAAGTTAATCATATGTTGTCCAAGAAAGTCCAAGTTTGTAAGCAAATCCATAATCACTTAGTCTTTATCTTGTTTTGATTTTGTTTAGAACATTTAGCTTTATATTTTGTAATGTTATTATAGATGTTTATTTTGTTTGCATTATAGTCTAATGGCTCTAAATTTATGAAGTAGATTGGTAATTTGAGTTGATTTTAGTGTATAATTTGCATACCAAATCTTATTGCTCAAATTTATCATCTCACACCCAAGATTTTGAAACACCCAGATCTAGATGTGAAATTTGCAGTTACCACTTGCATTAGTGAAATCACAAGAATAACAACATCAAAGGTTCCACATAGCAAAACTATCATGAGGGAAATATTCTAGTTGATTATGAAATGTTTTCAAGGTTTGGATGAAATCAAACGTCCTTTTGCTAAGAGGGTTATAATTTTATAAACTATTGCAAAAATTAAATCTTGTGTTCTCATGTTAGATATTGAATGTAACGATCTTATTCTTAAATTGTTTCAGCATTTCCTTGCAACAGTTAGTAAGAATCATGCAAAGAATGTAATGGCTTCAATGTAGACAATTATGACTATAGTCTTGAATGAGAGTGATGATATTTCCCATCATTTATTATCCGTATTATTGACTAGTTTGGAGCAAGAATTTTCACTAGTTGCACATACACAAGCTAAATATGTTGTTGATCAGTGTGCAATGAAGTTGAGGCCATATATTATAGTTGAGAGACTTACTTCAGGGGATCAACAGGAAAAGCGTTCTCCTATTGTGATGAGGGAAGAAGAAAAATCAGAGTTGCAAGAAATTCAAAGAAAGCAAACCTTGGAGAAATAAGCCATGTGGGTAGAAGATATGAATTTTAATGTAGGAGAAGACACTTTACTATCTTTTGATATTGCTGATCAACAAAAAAAAAATCCTTAAAAAGTCGAGGAGAAAGCATCACTTAGTGAATGCACAAGTGAGGAAGTTGTTCATTTTCAATACATGCCCATTAGTCCACCAATGATTGAGTTTGTGCTACATAGGGATGCTTTGCAAGATAATTGTAAGAATGTGAGTGAGAAGGATCTTTTCGAGGGTATTATTTTTCATAGGCATTGACAATAGAAGGAAGACACTATGAGCATACTTGTGATTCCAAATTGGGAGATAAAAAGAATGTGTCAAGTCAAGAAGCATATGAGGTGGAGATTCATGATGACTTTGTCAAAACACATGCACAGGGTAAAAATCTATCAACGAAAATTAATGGTGGTTTTGAGCTTGCTAAAATTTTCAGATCAATAACTAATGATAAGTAGTTTGATAATACGTCATTGTTCAAGGTATGACAACAGTAACAGTAGCAAGAGAAACCTAGAAAGGGTTGAGGAAGCATAAATTGATAAGAATTCAACAACATCAAAGTTAGTTAAATCACAACTTCAACCAAGAGAAAACAAAGATTGAAGAGTTGCAACTATTGATAATAGAAGAGCAAGAAGAACAAGTCCTAATAGAGTTGGATAGTACAAAAGGGCTCATTGAAGGTCTAACTCTAAGTTTACAGAGTGCTCAAACTACAACGAAGAACAACAATATGGGTGAGGTAAATGTTGCTAGCACTAAGCAAACAATCACTCTTGCAGATTTGCAAATAATAAAGACTACATTGGAAATAATGAAATCAGAATATCTTTGTGATTAAAGACATGAATATGGTCATCAGAATTGCAGAAAGAGGCCTTCACTGCAACTGAGGAAATACAAGAAAAGGTTGATGCCCTCACTATGAAGTTTAGCTCAGTCCCTTCTTCACTTCATAAGACAGAATAATCCCAAATTACTACAACAGTTTTTAGGGAGGAGAATAGAGAGAATTTTCCATAAAAAGCAATTTATAGGGAAGACAGGAGTTGCAAGAGCAGATTTGGGCATAAACGGGATAGTTTTGTAGGGATTTAGAGATTAACAGGGAAAGCAACTTGCAAATGTCACAATTAATAGTACTCTTTCTAGATCCTAGTTGATTCATGAGTCAACTATCATAGATTCACTCACTGGGATGGTTGGGGAAGTATCACTTAGTATGGGGCTTCCAATTTCTAATTATATCAAAGTAACACAACATAAACCAACTACATCACAAAGAGGAATGAAAAAAACAAAAAAGATTGGTTTGGGACCCTGATATTTGCAGGGCAGGTCAAGCATTGCTTGAGAGCAAGCAATTTTGGAAATGACAAAGTATAATGTCCCTTTTTTTTTAATTAATTAAATCAAGGACACGAAGCTTATTTTATTTCTCATAGGCTATGGGGAAATTAATAAAGGGATATAATTTAATAATAATAATTTAAGTTGTCTCCCCATGTCACTTAAGAGTTAAAAGTTAAAAGGGGACACCTAGGCATTATTATTAATTATGTGGGGCCAAACAAATGCTTTAATTATAAAGCTAAGTGGAAAGAATAAAATGAAAAGTAATTATTAATTATTTTGAGGAGCAAAAAAAGAGAATATTAAATAAAATTAAAATTTTAATTATTTTTAAGGTTTTGAGGAGAAAAGGTAATTATCAAAAGGTTGGAAGGAAGAAAAAAGACATCATTATCACTCAATCAATTTTCAGAAACCCTTTTCAAGTTTGAGCAACACTTGATTAACCTCCAATCACAGAGGACAAAAACCCTCTTGTAAAAGGGCTTGAGGACAAAACCCCTCACACCCAAAAGGTGGTTCCACATGGGATAACAACTGCACTTTCAAAGACAAAAAAAATCAACTTTTAGGGCTTTTTCTACATTAAAACAGGTTGTAACAAGTCGCCACACCTCCCGAATCAGATCGTTGTTAATTTCAGGTAGTTTGGGATTTCAAAAAAAAAGGTACATAACCATACATATTCGTATGATGATAGATTATAGGTTGTATGACCTCTGCAACACGTTGTACATCTTGGATTAGCAATTGGTAGTAACCGAAAGGAATTATGGGTAGAAAATAATGGCCACCGTACAACACAAGGATAAAATAGTCAAGGTTTCATCATAAAATCTCTAGTTCTGCTATGTCCTCAAAATTTTCAAGTTAGGGTTTTACTAAAACATTTCAAAATAATTATTTAGATTTACATACATTGTTGTATTGTTCCAGTATTGAACTATATTTTTGTTTGTCTCTATTCTTTGAATATAACAAACTATATTGTTGCAAATTCCATCTAGCTCGATTGGGTTACTCTAAAAAAAAAATTTAGGGTCTAACCTTGTATTTTAATGGATCTTTAAGCAACTTTACGCTCATTCTTCCAATTGGGTTATGAAAAAATTCTTAGTCAGCTAAGTTCTAAAAAAATCCGCATTGCTTAGAATTTTCAAAAAAATCGTATTTGATTATTAGAATTCAGTCCTTTGTTGAATGGATTATTTCATTGGAGGCTTCATCTAATTTAGCAATCATCTATAACAACTTCATTGTTATTTTTGCTCTATCATTGTACAAGGTCTAGTTATCATGTCTCATACTTATGAGCATAAGACTTCTTCTCTTTTACCACATCCCCTACACTAATCTTCAGGAGGGGTACGGGACGTTGGTGTGTGTCATGTTCACACTTCTTGTGAATTCCATCTTAGGTAGTGTTGTTACCAAGGTGAGATTTAATATGTACATATCATTGTTTAATGCACATTTAACATGGTATGTATCCTTATGTGTGAGAAGGATTAGATGTAACTTGGGGAATCCTTCTACCTTTCACTTCACAAATATTAATTTCCCAATTACCTTTTATTTTTCTTATACAATAAAACTTTGTGTACGTGGTTGGAATAAAGCTTAGCGTCAGTTATCCATTGTTGGTAGAGATATAATCTCTTGGGAGACCATGTTCTAGAGCAACCATTGATCTTTGCACAAACACGTTATATATTACATTTAGTTAGTACAATGTCTTTTATTGGTGAATCTTTTTTGATTCTCTGAATACTTTGTGGATGGTCTTTATGCTAAAGTTATTGGGTTTTCTCTTCTCTGATATGATTTTAATGAGAAGTGTTGTTTTCCCCAATATGGCATCAAGCTATGTTATTCTAGTTTTTCTCATGTCCTTGTTTAGTTCCCTTGATTCTTGTGCCTAATTAGCCCCATATTAGGGGTGCTCATGGTTCTTCCAACAATTGTTGAGAGTGGTCCTCATGACATTGGTCACCTTGATTGCTTTGCTCTAAAATCGGGCCCTCTTGTTCCCCTTCACTTGCTTTTCCCACTCTTAACCATTTGAGGCTAGTGCACACACCAATAAGGTTCTAAATTGAATTCAATCCTCTATATAAGGCAAGTGAGGTGCTTATTTTAACATCTAAAAATCTATCTAGCACATCTTTATCACAAGAGCACATGGTGAATGTAAGGCAATTTCTAATTTGCTATCCAACATAGACATATCATAAATAGACATGAGCAATCAAGCATTTACTAAAACATTCTATCATTGTTTGAGTTATCATTCTATCATGAAACATTACTACAACTCTAAATAAGACGTTTTAATTTATGTATTTTTTGTTACGAATTTTCTATTTATCGACATCTTTTTATCATTAAAGCCCTGACAAGCAAACAACTAGTTACTTGACATTAATCATTAACCCTAACATAGGTCACAACACATGAACATGAACAAAGAAATCAAAAAACATAGTAATCAGATCAATTTTCAAGCAAACATACACCTTTTTAAGCTACATAATTATATTTTTAAAAAGTATTTATTGTTTTGAGAAAATAATTGCTTCTAAAGTCAAGTTAAAAGGAAACTTTTAAAAACCTTCCAACATAGAAATCAAACCTAAGAACTTCCTGAGGTTAATCGTCTTTATATTTTATGAGCATAGGTTTCTTTAGGTTAACGTAAAGTGAATCAGTTGTATGATATGTATTATGGACATCTATGGACTAATACCAAGAACATATCAAAGTTTCAATGAAGCGAAGGGATTAGGCTAATAAAAACTCTGCCTTCATATTGTTTCACTAGAAAGAATAAGAAAAAGTGATCCCAAATTATTACTTTCTAATTTGTATTATAGAATAACATAGTATGAAGAAGTTATTCTTTTGATAGTTAATGCAAAATATAGTTGCTTCTTTTATAAGCTAGCTACTTGTTTGATGTTATTGATGCAAGGAAGACAATTGTACAGCAAAGTCAAAGAAGTTACTCTTTTGATAGTCAATATCAAAATATAGTTGGTTCTTTTATAGGCAATTTACTTGTTTGATGTTATTGATGCAAGGAAGGCAGTTGTAAAGTGAAGTCAACAATTTCATGGAGATGGTTGTGATGGGATGATTTCGGGGAACATTACTCTAATTTTTAGTTCATAGCTGTTTTTTCAAGTTAAAACATTTAATATATTCAATAAAATTAAATAGATTACATATTCGATTAAAAAGATGGGTGAAAAAGAATCACACTCCAAATAATAGTATAATCAAACCAAAATTTATATTAACAATTTGGGTTGGTTATAACCCCATACCCAAAAAAGAATCATCGTTATTTTTACAAAAGCGTGATTCACCTTGTCCATTCTTCTTCCTTTGCCTTTACCTTGAGCCACAAAATTTAGGCAAGAAGTCATCCACACGCTAGCCCCAAACCGCAAATCAAGACAAACTTTTGGATATCTCTAGTTGATTAAGGTCAACATCAACAAGAATGTTTTTGGAATTTCCACTCATAGGTTCCAATCCACTATTGGTTGGAATGGCATGTGCTAGAGGAGGTTGTACCACTTGGCCAACCACTTCCTCGTTCTTTTGAAGATGCATATTTTTTGTCTCTTCACTTATTTTCAGTTGTCCTACATCACCTTGCAATTCTATCAAACCATCTTCAACTTGACTTGTTTGTATTTCCCCTTCTTCCAATGGATTCTGAGAACTTTCTCCTAATACTTCAAACTTGGTTCGAAACACCTAAATTTTGATGACCATTCTTTTGGTGAGCGTGTCTTCTTGCTTTGGCTGCGATAAAAGCATGTCATTGAGTGTTTTGGAGTTCTTTAGGCATATTTTGTTCCCCTATAGATATGACCATCCATCCAAATTTAACTGAATGGCTTTAGGGAAACTGTTCAAATCTATTTCTACACAAATTCAAGCACATGCAAAGTTGTCATTTGGCTTAGCGTTATCGATAAAGCAATCCAAAGTGTTTCCAATGGCAGCCAAGGATTTATTATCATAAAACATAAGAGGAAGGTGGGAAAGTTTCACCCACACAGGGACCACCTTAGGCATATCTTCAATTGGATTGAAATCAATGGACCAGATGTTCAGATAAATTCCACTTGATCCCATAAAATATGGACGACTACTAAAAATCAAATCTTTATACTACTTCAACTCAAATTATGAGTCATAAAATCCTCTTTGATAGAACTAGCTGCTCAATCAACCTTTCAATAAAGGTTTCCAATGGATCTCAATCCATTCGTCACTGGTTTTGGGTCTTGGCCAAAGCCCCATAAATTTCCCAATCAAAACAGTCTCAGTGAACATCAAAGCTTTCTTGCTTGGGTGTCATGGCTGAAAACAACCTCTAGGACCACATCTAACTTTTTCACAGAGTGGGGTTGGAGAGGTTTGGCCTTGGCCCTGCCAACAACAACAGATGCTCAGTCTTTGAAAGCACATATCTCAACATCAAAACCAGCCACAATATTTACTAAAATAGGAAGATCCATTGTAGCCCCTTACTATTGCAATAGTTTGCAACAACTACGTTTTGATGCCCTAATGTGAAACTTAATCCGTCTTTTCTCTCATCTCTCGTTTATTCCCTTCGCAATCCTTTAGTTGTTTTTTGAGTAATAGGTAGTTTTTTTTTGTGGAAAACATCTCCAAAGAGATGACACTTTGGGTAAGACCCAAGGAGGCAAGGGTATCTATTCCACCAAAATCACCCGGGACTTGCACCTGGCCTCCCCCCTTAGGCATGTACAAAGAACATACCTAGCCAAAAGAAAACAAGTCACCAGACCGTGCATGTAGTGGTCAAAAAACCAACAAGACTCATTACTAAAGGATCATGCATTAGAACCTAGGATCAAGGAGAAATTCCATCAATCAGAGTATGCCAAGCAATATAATTGTTAGCCCAACCCTGGGCACGAGAAACAAGACTAATAGGAGCAACCATCATCAACAGCGTATCTCAAGATTCAAAATTTGTCTATGATCTTCTTGAAGCTTAGTCGGGGACCATAGAGGCAGAAACCCATAGCAAAGGAGATCGTCATTGTCCAGAGCCCAATTCGCTAGCACATCCTCAACTCTATTAAGCCCTTGAGGAACGTGATGGAAGCTAATTTGTTGAAAGTGTTTCTTCAACTTTTGAATCTTTTCCTATCCTCTAACAATTTGCCAATTTTTACTCTTATAAGAAGAGTTATTAGATAAAAGACTAATGATTACAAGAGAATCAAAGTCAACCTATATTCTTGACCATCCCACTTTCACTGCTTCTTGCATACCTCTGAAAACAACTTTAATCTCAGCTACATTATCGTGCATAACTCAATTTTTCTGAAAAGAGAATAGTCACAGAAGCATCTGAACATCTTCCTATGCCACCCATACTGGGCATCCCTGGGTTACCTCTAGAAGCACCATCAATGTTCAACTTTCCTACTCCAATCGGGAGAGCTAACCACTTCTTACTAGACTTATTTTCCTTAACGTTAGAACCCCTCAAAGCAGATGTAGGGAAAGTTAAAGATAAAGCTTTAAAAAGATTATTCCATCTCTCAAAGAAAGTCAGAGGAAGATAACCTTGTATTTAATGGTTTTAGTTACATTGATCTTTATCTTTTCCCAAACAAAAAAAAAATCTCTACCTTCTTGTTGAAAAATCTGTCTTTTTCTCCCCTGACAAAGCAAGAGTGTTATACCACTCCATAAATCTTGTATAAAATTTGGCTTATTGTTTATATGCTTTCTCCAATCTCTGAAGGGTTGCAAAATATTTTGAATTTCAGACCAAGGCAAGTCAAATAACTTAACCAGAAGATCCCAGAATTGGATAATAGAGGAACAGTTAATAAAAAGATGAGTAAAATTCTCTTCATTCTCCCAACACAACACACATCTGAAAGGGCCATTAAACCCTCTTTCCATAAGTTGGTCCCTTGTTAAGACTCTTCTTCTCAAAACCAACCAAACAAAGAAAATGACTTTTGGCCAAAGATTCCCCTGCCATAAATTTCTAAAAATATCCCTTAACATTGGCAAGAATACAAGGTGAAAATTACAAATATTGTCCCTAAGAGGTAAAAATATCCCTTAGCATATGTTAATAAAAATATCCAATTGCAATTTTAATATCCCTTAACATATGTTAATAAATATATGAATGTACCTCTCGAAACATACTAGACTCCAATTGCTTCAAAACTCCAATAGGAACATTCAAAACAAAGGATTACATAAACCGGCATAGCTTGCAGAACTGTCTTTACCAAAACCATTCTAGCCCCTGAAGACAACCATCTATTCGTCCATTTCTCTAATTTCATCTTAACTTTATTTACTAACCAATTCCAATCCTTTAACTGTTTGGCTGCAAGTGGAACTACCAGAAACGTAATTGGAAGAGAATCCTTTCTGAACGGGAACAGACCCAAAATCACCTCTTCTTGCCTCTGGGAGCAATGGAAGAAAATGAGTAATAGGTTGTTTTACAACTTCAGATATGGAGAATTTGAAAGCATTATTTTGTTTCGATGTAAAAATGGAGCTTCATTCCATCTAAGCATGTTACTCAGCTATGTAGTTCATCTTCTTCTCGTTCTTGATAGTTTTTGTGCTTTTCTTAATAACGTGCATTTAAATTCAAGATAATGTTAGTTCTTTGTTTTCGAGTGGAACTCCCAGAAACGTAATTGGAAGAGAATCCTTTCTGAACTGGAACAGACCCAAAATCACCTCTTCTTGCCTCTGGGAGCAATGGAAGAAAATGAGTAATAGGTTGTTTTACGTCGTCAGATATGGAGAATTTGAAAGCATTATTTTGTTTCGATGTAAAAATGGAGCTTCATTCCATCTAAGCATGTTACTCAGCTATGTAGTTCATCTTCTTCTCGTTCTTGATAGTTTTTGTGCTTTTCTTAATAACGTGCATTTAAATTCAAGAGAATGTTAGTTCTTTGTTTTAAACTTCATTGTTTGCAACTTAGGAGAATTTGGTTGAGCATTCTGAATCTATGTTCGGAGTTTAGATATTTTGTTATTTATCAGTGTTCGAGCAGTAATTCTGCAATTGTGGGGGCAACAATAACAATCATAGAACAACTAAAATGTGGTTTTTAATAAAGGTGAAACTAGACGTTTTTACAATTTATTTTTATTTTCATTTATATATAATAAGAATTATAATGTTGGCTAAATGTTTCTGAAAAATGTTGTCCATCAATGTTAATCACCCATTTGCCAGAACACACATAAAAAGTTCAGGTCGCTGTGGGATATGAATGTACCTCTCAACACATATTAGGATTTATGAACTTCTTCCAAATATTTTGTTTAACATAAAAACAAATATTCATTAGCAATTTATTTAGAAAAATTAGACACATATTGGAGTTTTTAACTTTTTTCAACAAGAAATCATCCTCAAGTTTTCTATTAAGCCATTCACTTTGGATCGTCTCATTGCAATTATTATCATATTTATGCATATGGGCGTAACGTTAGTATGAAAAGCATGCACCAACTACTGTATCCACAGTGGGATATCGACACTTGAGAAGCAGTAGACTGCCATTTAATGTTTTGGATTCTGCAAAGTGTCCGTCGTTGTATGTTGTCCTAATCAGACACTGCATATGACTGTTATGCCATGTCCTAATCACAATGGCCAGGAAAGGAAGCCCATTTGTCATCAGTGCCATTGTCAGCAAGCTGTAAAAGATTTTAGCATATCAAGAGGAAAGGGGTTTGAGAAAGCATACATTCTTGGAAGCGTTGTCAATCATGAACCAAATCAGTCCACCAACATTTTATCATGTGATCAGTATTATCATCTGTCATGACAATTTTCAGTTTAATCGCATTATTTAATGAGCCATCTAAGTTTCTCTCTGTGTGTTGTCTTTATTGTTTCAGATAATTTTGAACTTCTCGTGAGTTTGCACTTTCTTCTACTTCCCTGAGTAGAAGCAATCTCTCTTTGTCACTTGTTGGTCAGAGAGTTGCACAACATGGTGCAGAGCAATTTTGCACTTAGAGTTGCCTTCAACGATCTGCAACAAAATCCATTCCTACACCTCATATATCAATACGGTTCAGTCCATACCCTTTGACGTGATCTTAGTTTTAGAAGGCCCCCTTTGACAGCTAAGACCACCTGGGCTACGATCCTTGACTTTTCAGATTGACATCTCTTGAAATATCGGGCAATAGGTGGCAGAATTCCATGACCCGCATGCATGTTTTCGATTACAGTCCTGAAGGGGACTAAACCTTGTGCAGTGGCTTCGAGCCACAAAAAAATTCCCCTCTCCTCCATCGTGTAGTGGCAAACCTCTCTGAGGCGGCGCAGAGGTTGAGGATGGAGCGGGGAAAGCCATGGAAGTAGCAATCCAACGTATCCTCCTTCAAAGCTCTAATTCAAATATCACCTTTGGTTGAGCGATTGTGCAAGGTGATAATTGTGTTATTTAAAATTTTAGATAGAATCCTTGTTATGTACAACCATAAGGCCTGATTCTACAAAAGCTATGTTTATGAACTTTGTGATTGAGAACCTTGTGCATAGGAGCTGCACGAGGACCTAATGTCACTTCCTGTAGTGTGATATCAGCCACTATAAATTGGGCTTTGCATTGTAAAAGCACTCTAGTTAGGCTTATTTTTTTCCCAAGCCAAAAGGACAAATTTTGGTAAAGCTACAAAAAATTACATGCAAGTGAAAATAAGAACTGCAGCATCGTCACATCCACCTCAGAAAGAGTTTACAAGCACATCTATAATAACAAGAAAAAACAATATTTATTTGGCATCCATAACTTTTGCAGCCTTATAAGTATGTCTTCTAACATACGTACAATCCAGAAGAACAAAGTAGTAAATACGTCCATAAAGGTATACAGACAGCCCTCCCCAAAAAATCAATTATTCTCTACCATCCTTTTCCGTTTAACTCAATAGAAGGTAAGCATCCAGTGTTACCAAAATGTGATTCACAGAAAATCAGCATGGGTCCCAAAAACTATTATTTGAGAAAATTTACAGAATGACAAATTGATTAAAATTGCTTTTCTTTTTCTTGCATATTTTGGAACAGATTTGTTTATGTATTTGATTAAAAGTTTTCATTTTATTTTATTTTATCAAGTTTTCAGTAAAGATGTGTCTAGACCAAAAAATGTGATTAATTGGCCTCCTAAATTTGGTGACCAATTGTGGTACACTAGTAGACATTAACTTGATATTCACATTGTCTCAAGTGTCTTTCCCATTAAATATATGTTGTACTCAACTTTCTCAAAGAATTCCATTGGGTACTTTGCTTCTAAAAGAAGAGCTCGCAGTTCTGCACGTAGAATTATTTAATTGCTTATGATTGCTTCTGTTAGCAGGTTTGACTTCCCTTGAATAATCAGACAAGAAGTTCCAATCCGATGCTAGCTTTAAGCCTCCTATAATGGACTAGAACTTGGCTTCATTAGAATCACATCCCTAACCTTACAAGCAGGAAAGTGAGATGTTATCTGACTCATTTCACTACTAGTCACCTAATCCTGCTGAACTTAAAGTCTTTCTTGGATATGCAAATGAAATGAACCCGCCAAAAGCTTGGGGAATAGAGTCACCCTTAGTGGGAATTGCTCTTGGATTCAAACACAATACTGCCCTCTATGAAAGAGAGAAAGCAGTTTTAATTCTGTGCAGATGCAAACTTTCACCCAATTGAGCTCGCCCAAAGTTTCCTCCCCCTTCTTAACAAAGCTTAGTAGGGATTCAATGCACCATTTAATTGCCCATGACCAAGTCCTTTCCAGAAGGGGTTCCTCATTCTTAAACATGGTTCTATTCGTAGATATGCAAATTGATCTTAGATTGAATTTAGGATGAATTTCCACAACAGTTTGCAAACTCCTTTGCCCTGAATTTAAGATGAATCTCGAAAACAGTTTGCAAACACTCTTGGCCATTAGGCCAAAAGAATAAGCACCATTGCACCCAATAAAAAAGTTGATTATTTCTCCTATTGTCTAAAAACCATTTGGGATGAAGCTTGGTAGTTCACAGCAACTGGATTTATTTGTTGAAAGAGCATTAAATAAAATAGTTGCTTACTTGATTAGGCACTTGTGTTGTGTTGTCTCCAAATCTTGCACCCTAGAAGAGGGCTGTTCAGGCCTCCTCCAGATTTGGGCAACGTTGGGACATTTCCAGGCCTGCAGGTGTGCTTATAAGTGAAAATGAACCTCTAGGTTGAAAAGGCTAGCTTCCTGTATTAGCTTTTTGTGCAATAAAACTGTTGAACCAGCTTGTATGAATAAAAAAAGTTATAAGTTTGCATAAATGAAAAGCCTAGTCTAAAATGGTGATACACCAAGAATTAGTATCCACATGAATGCCCTATACTTATGCACAATACAGCAGAATATAGTCTATACCTCAAGCTCTAGAAGATTCCAACATAAGTATTTCAATGTAAAGACAAAGTTGAATGAGGTTAAACAAGGTAAATGACTGAAACAACAACCTGTATATTCCAGAAAAGGGTTACACATGCAAGGTCTCATACAAATAAAATGCACTCTACATGACCTGTTGGATTGACTCTTTGCTCAAAAGCATGAAGGATAAAGGACGGAAGGATAAAACACCACTTCTTGTCACTCTGTATCTCTTGCATACCCAAGCAAATATCCAGAACTTAAAGGGGGACAGACTAATGTTTCTTTGCTCAAAGGCAAGAAAATGGCAAAACAAAATAGCAGGGCTTCGCCGTACTATCTCTGGATGATAAAACAAGAGCCTAAGGGTCCTATTTATAGCAAAAGAGGGAGAGAAGAGAGAGCTCTTGGGCGCCAAAATAGAAGCCTCCAAAATGGTTTGCCGGTGCCATCCTGGTGAAATTGATTCCAGCTGCTCTCTCATTCAGTTAGAGTTTGTCCTTCTCTTTGATTCGCCCTCTTGAAATGACTCGGATCATGGTTCTAAGTCGCTACTTTGCTTGGCATGGATACCTGTGGATCATCCTCCATCTGTCTCTGACAAGTCACATGGCAGCCTCTGATTTGCTTGATCATTCATCGTGAACTATGTCATTGGGCCAAGCTTGTTGAGCTAAGCAGCCTTGAAAGTCCAACTTGCACTTGCAGATCCATTCGGGCTCTGGGATTGCTTTAACCTGCTTGCTTTGGTGTTCCATTGCTCATAACTTAGGAAACTTCATAAGTGAAGTCTTTAACAAATCTCGATTTGCACTACAGACCCATTCAGGTTTTCTAAATGGCTTTACTTATAAAACTTATAAGTCAAGCATGTTGGGAAACCCGATTTGCTTTACTTAAGACCCTTTTGGGTTTTTTGAGTCCTACTCCTTGCTTGCTCCTTTGGGTTCTTTAAGGCTCCTTATAAAAGTTATAAATCAAGCCTTTGACAAATCCCGATTTGCACTGCAGAGTCGTTTGGGTTTTTCAAGTGACTTCACTTCTTGCTTGAAGACTTTGGGCATGAACTTGACATCTTGCGGCACGTCACCATGCTGCACCCCAACAGCTAGTTCCTTACATTAAATTTGACGTCCTACGGCACGTCATGTCTTTAAACCCCAACGACTAGTTGGTCACCCTGAATTTGACGCACTACGGCACATCATGTCTTTGAACCCCAATGGCTAGTTGGCTGCATCAAAATTGACGTTCTGCGGCACGTCATGGGAATCCATTTGGGTCGGGCTTATTGTTTCGAGTCTTTGGTCATGGCAATTTTCCCAAAGTAATTCTTTCGGACAATTTGTCCGAACGAATTCCTTTGGGAATCTTGCTTTCGGCTTTCTGGGCAATGGCTAGTTTCCTTCGGGAACTTTTCCCAAAGGACACTTGGGAAAGTGTCATTCGGAAAAGTTTCGAAGGACACCTGAGTAAGGACACAAGGTCCCTTCGAAACTTTTTCGAAGGGCAGGTAATGGACAAAGGGCCCTTCGGGGAAAATCCCGAAGTATAACCTTGGAGAAAATGGTCAAAAGTGACCCTTCGGGAAAAAATCCTGAAGGGCACTTCGACAAAATGTAAAATCCGAAGGGGCATTCAAGAAAGACCAAGGCAAATTTGCCCTTCGAAAAAAGTTTAGAAGAGACACTTGGGCAAAAAGTGCCCTTCGGAACTTTTTTTGAAGGGTCACTCGAAGGAAAGGAGAAGGCGAAGTGCCCTTCGAAAAAGTTTCGAAGGGACAATTAGACGAAAAAGTGCCCTTGGGAACTTTTTTGAAGGGTTACTTGGACAAAAAGTGCCCTTTGGAAAAAATCTGAAGGGCACTTGGGGGAAAGCAAGGCAAGAAAGTGCCTTCAGAAAATTCCGAAAGGAACTTTGAAGGGAAGTGGCCCTTCGGAACTTTTTTGAAGGGCACTTCGGGGAAAAACAAAACAAGAAAGGCTAAGGCAAACAGAGCAAAGGGAAAAAGAGCTCGAACCAAGGGAGGCCGAAGGGAAAAGACAAACAACAAAGCAAGTGACCAAACACAGAAAACGAACGAGGGAGAAACGAAAGAGCCAAAAGAAAAACACAAACTGGTCATGCAAAAAAATGGTCAACATTCTGACGATTTCCAGGGGAGACATGCCCGTTGTCATTAGACTAGTCACCTAAATCCTTCCATTGGGCATGGAGTCACACAAGCAAACAAGAGTTAAAAGAACAAACCATGGCCGAACACACACGCTGGGGAGACACGCACAGCCAACAAAAGGAAAGAAAACCCCTAAAAGGGAAACACTTGTGCTCCAAAGCACTTAGGGAAAACAACACAATAAAGCAAACACACCAAAACAAGATATATACAAGACATGGCCAGCAAGGGTCAAAATCAAGACTTCAAATGGATCCCATTCACTGGAATAGACAACTCTTCTCCATCCATCTTGGACAGCTGAAAATAATTTATTTGCTTGCACTTGCTGATGATGTAAGGACCACTCCACAAATTATCAAACTTTGTATGATTCCCTGGTTTTGCTCTATCTTCATCCCATTTCAAGACCAAGTCACCTTCTTTGAACACTCTTGCCCTTGCCCTTTTGTCAAAGGACTTTTTTGTGAGAACTTGATGATGTTCCAAAGCTTTGTGTGCATCATCTCTTGCCTCTTGCAGTTGCATTAATTCTATCAATTTGACCTCCATAGGAGTGTTTTCAAGCAATTCCAATTGTTGTGCAAATCCCAAGGTAGGGAATTCTTGTGATATGGACAGCCTAGCTTCTCTCCCATAGACAAGTACAAAAGGAGAATTACCAATTGACTTCTTGGGAGTGATCCTATCTGCCCATAAGGCTATCTTCAGCTTGCTATGCCATGCTCTTTGGTTTGTTTCCAGCGTCCTCTTGATAATCTTGATGAGGTTCTTGTTGGTAGATTTAGCCAATCCATTACCTTGAGGGTAGTAGTTGGATGAAGTAATCAAATGAACGCCACTCTTTGTTGCCCAATCAAAAGTCTTAGCACTTATGAAAGCAAGTGCATTATCTGAGATGATGACATGAGGAGCTTCAAACCTTGTTGCAATGCTGTCATAGAACCCCAAGATGGCATTTCAATTTGCTTCCTTCAAAACAACAGCCTCTACCCATCTTGTGAAGTAGTCCGTAGTAGTCAATATCCACTTGTGTTCAGCACTTGATGGAGGATTGATCATGCCAATGAAGTCAAAGCCCCATTGCATAAAAGGTTGTCCACTTGGATAGGATTCTATGGAAGAGCAGCAAGCTTTTGTTTGCCAACAAAGAAAGTACATTGAGGACAAACCTTTGCCCAATGATAACAGTCCTTAAAAAGACTAGGCCAATAGTAACGAGCTCTCATTATTTTTGTAGTTGTTCTAGGAGAGAAGTGACCACCATATGCACCATTATGGAACTTTTCCAGCAGCATATCAAATTGGTCATTGTTAATGCATCTTAGCAACACATTGTTCACATCCTTCTTAAAGAGAATGCCATCCACAAGACAAAAAGGAATAGCTTGCAGCGTAAAATACCTTCTTTGAGATTTATTCAAGCCATTGGGACACCATTTTGAAGAAAACCAATGATGTCTTGTGTCCAACTTTGATTTTGCATTTGATTAGCTAGCTGGTCTTGAACTTGATTTACCAAGGCTTGCTCTTTTGGCTCTTGAAAGTTAGATACTAAGTGCTCACACAAATCTCTACCTCTTACCAAGCTGGTTACCTTGACGTCAATGTCATATTCCATCACTTTCATGATCCACCCAGCTCTCTTTTCATTGAGATCTTTGCATAGGAGAAACTCCTTGGTGCTAGGATGGGAAACCATGACATGGATCTTGTTGTTGGAAACCATATGCCTGAATTTTTTAAATCCTCTAATGACAGTTAAAGCTTGCTTCTCAACAAAAGAATATCTCACTTTGTAGTCCTCTAAGGCTTGGCTGAAGAAAGCAATTGGCTGCTCAACATCTTCATCATTCTTTTGCGTAAGCAAAGCTGAGATTGTGTCAAGGTTAGCAAAAGTATAAAGAATAAAATCTTTAGCAAAATTTGGATTTAAGAGAGTGGGAGATGCTGCAATTGCTTGCTTGATTGCCTCAAAACTACCTTTGCCTTCCTTTGTCCAAGTAAAAACTTGGTTCTTTTTTAGCATGATTGTGAAAGGCTTTACCACAGTTGTAAAGTTTGGGATAAACCTCTTTACAAAGTTTATTTTTCTCAAGAAACTTTACAACCCTTTCTTGTGTTGAGGCAAAGACAAGCCTAGAATAGCTTCAATCCTTTCGGGGTCAATAGATAAGCCTTCTTTTTAAACAACATGGCCCAAAAGCTTACCTTCATGGACAGCGAAGATGCACTTCTTTGGATTGAAGTAAATGCCATACTCTCTACACTTTTCAAACACTTGCCTTAGATGTCCCATATGATCAGCAGCATCCTTTGAAAAAATGGTTATATCATCAAGGTAAACAAGCAAAAACTTATAGATCAAACCTTTGAAAGCCATGTCCATTGCCCTTTGAAATGTAGCTCCAGCATTGGATAAACCAAATGGTATCTTCTTGTAAGCAAAGGTCCCCTACTTGGTGGCGAAGGCTCTCTTGAATTGATCCTCTTCATTTACTTTGATCATAACCTGAATAACCATCAAGAAATGAGAAACGTTGAGAACCTGAAACAACTTGAAGAATTTGTTCCATGGAAGGTAGTGGATAATGATCCTTGAGAGACACTTTATTTAGATCACGAAAATCCACACAAAGTCTGATTTCTCCATTCTTCTTTCAAACCGGCACAAGGTTGGCTACCCAAGTTGAGTGCTTGATAGGAAAGATAATCCTAGAATCAATCAATTTGGTCAGTTCTTTCTTCATGAGTTCTTTTACCTTGGGATTGATAGGTCTTTGCTTTTGTCTTACTGGTTTAACTCCATGCTCCAACTCAATGGTGTGATGAGCTAGACTTGGATCAAAGCCTTTCAAATCCTTGTACTCCCAAGCAAAGATGTCATGAAACTCTTTGCATAATGCAATAAAATCTTGCCTTTCCAGCTGAGAACAAACCTTGCCAATCTTCAAAAGTTTGTCCTTGAAAATCAGAACTCTCTCATAGTTCTCTTCTTTTGTTGGCATGCTCATTCTTTGGTTCTTCTTTTGATCATCCTCATTGAAGACACTCTCCAAAGTAATCAGCCCCTTGAGTATTTTATTTGCCTTCAGCTATATAATTTGCTCTTCATAATGATCATGCAACTTCCTTTGATTTCTTGAATAGAAGTCTGCCTCATTTTGCAAGAAGTGTGCAATATGTTCATCACTTTCAAACACTTGCCATGACACTTCATTATCCGGAATGGAAGGTCTCGCAATGATCTTGATATGAGATTGACCCTTCTCTTGTTCAACATCAGCAACTGAGTCAAAACGTGCTCCTATTGCAGCCAATCTATCAGCATGCTTGTTCAAGTCTCTTGGTATGGGCTGGATGTTGAAGGCATCAAAATCTTCAAGTAGATCCCATACCCTATGCTTGTATGACCTAAGCAAGGGGTTCTTGGCTGTAGCTTGACTTCTTATTTGATGAATGACCAACTCACTATCTCCATAAACTTTCAAATTCTTGATTCCTCTCTTCTTTGCCCATTGGAGACCATGGACAAGGCCTTCATATTCTGCCACGTTGCAAGTGCAGCTGAAGTGAAACCTATAAGAAGAGTAGTAACGATTCTTTGATGGAGAAACCAACATGACACCAGCTCCTGCGCCTACTTTGCTCCTTGAACCATCAAAGAACATTTTCCATACGCCATCAAGCTCATGATCTTCATTGATGAGTGAAGGAATTGGGACATTCTCCTCATACATGCAGTAAACTTCCAAATCAGTCTCCTCAATGATAGTGTAAGGATCAAGGCCATGTGTTTCAGTGTTGTATTTGCAAGATAGAGGTCAGAAATACCTTCAAAAGGAGAAGATGTTTCACCATCCATGACTGTTTCTTCCTCTCTGCTGATTAGACAATTTTGGTTTGTCATTGTCTCCAAGTCTGGCTCAATGTGGAATCTTGCTAAGGGTTGAGTCCTTATGGTTACCTTGGTTCCATACCTTGTCTTGAAAGCTAGAAAGGACCAATCAACAGACAGGTATCCTCCTATCTTGGATGTAAAGTCCCTTGACAAGCATATAGCAAAGTGTGCTGGAAGGTCCACCACCACAATATCTTGCATGATAGGGAAGCTTGGGCAGCCATGTAAAAACACTTTCAAATCTTTGACCAATCTTATCGTCTTGGTTGGAGTTCCATCTCGCTGTAACACGCCTTTACTATGTGGCTCATAGATCAAACTCAGTTTATCAGCTACTACTTTAGGCATAACAGTAGTGCTTGCTCCACTATCCACAATACAATTATGGACCAACTTATCTCCCACAATGAGTGTGAGGTAGAAGGGTCCTGGAGGCTTTTCAACTTTAGTAGAAGGCTCCAAAAGATGATTTGGAGAATTTGTGAGAGCCACACTATGATGCTTTGAAGATTAGGGAGTCACATGCATGCTTGCTAATTGCTCTTGCAAAAGCTCCTTTTGACCAGGTATATGTAGAACCTCCCAAAGGGATATGCTTGTCTTAGTGCTCTTCAATGAGTCCACAATATTTAGAGATGAAGCATTCACTTTCTCTTGCATTTTTGACGATAATGAAAGAGTTGTAGCCTGCTGTGTTGCAATCTTGGCAGCCGCATTTACATTCTGATTTTGTTGAGGGACATGGCTTGTAGAAGGTGCAGCACTTTGATTGACGCTTTGTGGCCTTGGAGAGGCATCACTTGGAGATATTCGTGACTCCTGGCCTTCTCCCAATGCTCTCTTTTTGGCCCTTGTATTGGCTGCAATTGACGTGCCTTGAGTCAACACAAAATCATATTTTACTTAAAAATTCATCATTCCCACACTTGGGCTGTTGCCTTCTCCATGACTATATCTTTGGCTGGGACATGCTTCTTCTGCTGTCATGTAAGGAGTAGCTTCCTCTTGTGTAGTCAAAGCGTAATTGGTTCCTCCATCATCATGTGTAAACTAACCTTGAGGCTACCCCCATTGGTCCACATGATCTTCTCCTTGCACTAGATTTGCATGAACTGGAACAACAGCCTTTACAGGTGTAGAATTTGGATTATATGCATTGCGCTGTCTGCTGTAACCTTGTTGATTTTGTCCTCTTTCTTGATAATTGTATTGGGATGGAGCTCTATATCCTTGTCGAGGATGGTATTGTGCATTAGGAGCACTTGCCTGATATTGAGCTTGCTTGAGCTGAGCTCTCAACAATCTGATTTCTTCATCTTTGTCCACAACGTTATCCACCTTCTTGGGAAAGGCTCTTGGCTTCACATTGGCAGTGAGAACTTGTGACATGCTTGGAGCTTCAACTGAATTGTGGGACAGCAAAGGCATGAAAACTCTTGGAGGAAGTCTTCCAACCTGAATTAAGCTATTCTCAACGTCAATTGCTAGCTCATATGCACCTGGAAGAGTGAATCCTCCCATTGACTGCAACATAACATCAACATCAATACCAATCCCTTTTGTTGGGAACACAAAGCTAGGAGGTCTCATGATTGGTGGCAGCCTATACCATGTTCTTTGAAATCTCCCATGGATTCATTTGGACCTCTTCTTATTACATTCAGCTGATGTATTAGGGAAGCATAATCACTCTTATTTTCAAATCTTGTCACCAATAGGTCTCCAAAGCCATAGCTCCCTTCCAACGTTCTATACCAATCAAGTGCTTTGCCTTTTAAAGACATAGCAAGCAGTCTAATGACTATGTTGGCCCTAGTGACATTATGAAAATTGCAGAAATTAGAGATATCTCTCATATGTTGAGATGGGGTAATAGGACCCTTCCCATTGAAACTAGGAAGATTTTTGGTAGCATTCGAAGGGGTGGGGTCATATGTAGGAAGCTCTATTGGGTTTTGGGTATTAAAAGCAAGGAAGGGTTGACGTCTATCCATCTCTCCTCTTTCCCCCATTTCTCTTATTTCCCTTTGATCCTCTATTTCTTCCTCTTCTTCGACTTCTTCCTCTCCTTGAACTTCTTCAACCTTTTCCTCTTCTTCGACTTCTTCCTCTCCTTGAACTTCTTCAACCTCTTCCTCTTCTTCCCCAAAACCTCCTTGCCAAGGATTTAATAGGGCTAGGAGTGGTTTAGGGTGTTGTTCTTCTGGAAGAGCTTCAGCTAAAGGGGCTTGGTCAGAAAATCTTGAGGACCATGTAGGATAATGTATAAAACTTGGTCTAGAACCAAGGATTCACACCCTTTGGGAGTCACCAAATGCTAGGTCAGGGGTATTTCTACTACTTTAGCCTTGTCAAGACCAGCATTCGCCTTGATTTAGCAATAAAACTTGATCCCACCGGGCGTGTCAGAACTGTTGGGACATTTCCAGCCCTGTGGGTGTGCCTATAAGTGGAAATGAACCTCTAGGTTGAAAGGGCTAGCTCCCTGTATTAGTTTTTTGTGCAATAAAACTGCTGAACCAGCTTGTATGAATGAAAAGAGTCAGAAGTTTGCATAAATGAAAAGCCTAATCTAAAATGGTGATACACCAAGAATTAGTATCCACATGTATGCCCTACACTTATGCACAATAAAGCAAAATATAGTCTATACCTCAAGCTCTAGAAGATTCCAACATAAGTATTTCAATGTAGAGACAAAGTTGAATGAGGTTAAACAAGGTAAATGACTGAAACAACAACCTGTATATTCCAGAAAAGGGTTACACATGCAAGGTCTCATACAAATAAAATCCACTCTACATGACCTGTTGGATTGACTTTTTGCTCAAAAGCATAGAGGACAAAGGATGGAAGGATAAAACACCACTTGTTGTCACTCTGTATCTCTTGCATACCCAGGCAAATATCCAAAACATAAAAGGGGGACAGCCTAATGTTTCTTTGCTCAAAGGCAAGAAAATGGCAAAACAAAACAGCAGGGCTTCGCCGTACTATCTTTGGATGATAAAAACAAGAGCCCAAGGGTCCTATTTATAGCAAAAGAGGGAGAGAAAAGAGAGCTCTTGGGCGCCAAAAGAGAAGCCTCCAAAATGGTTTGCCCTTGCCATCCTGGTGAAACTGATTCCAGTTGCTCTCTCATTCAGTTGGAGTTTGTCCTCTTTGATTCGCCCTCTTGAAATGACTCGGATCATGGTTCTGAGTCACTAATTTGTTTGGCATGGATAGCTGTGGATCATCCTCCATCTGTCTCTGACAAGTCACATGGCAGCTTCTGATTTGCTTGATCATTCATCGTGAACTATGTCGTTGGGCCAAGCTTGTTGAGCTAAGCAGCCTTGAAAGTCCGACTTGCACTTGCAGATCCATTTGGGCTCTGGGATTGCTTTAACCTGCTTGCTTCGGGGTTTCCATTGCTCATGACTTATGAAACATCATAAGCGAAGTCTTTGACAAATCTCGATTTGCACTGCAGACCCATTCGGATTTTCTAAATGGCTTTACTTATAAAACTTATAAGTCAAGCATGTTGGGAAACCCGATTTGCTTTACTTAAGACCCTTTCGGGTTTTCTAAGTCCTACTCCTTGCTTGCTCCTTCGGGTTCTTTAAGGCTCCTTATAAAAGTTATAAGTCAAGCCTTTGACAAATCCCAATTTGCACTGCAGAGTCATTCGGGCTTTCCAAGTGACTTCACTTATTGCTTGAAGACTTTGGGCATGAACTTGACGTCTTGCGGCACATCACCAAGTTGCACCCCAACGGCTAGTTCCTTACATTAAATTTGACGTCCTGCGGCACGTCATGTCTTTGAACCCCAACGGCTAGTAGGCTGCATCAAAATTGACGTTCTACGACACGTTATGGGAATCCATTTGGGTCGGGCTTATTGTTTCGAGTCTTTGGTCATGGTAATTTTCCCAAAGTAATTCCTTCGGACAATTTGTCCGAAGGAATTCCTTCGGGAATTTTGCTTTCGGCTTTCTGGGCAACGACTAGTTTCCTTCGAGAACTTTTCTCGAAGGACACTTTGTCCTTCGGAAATGTTCTGAAGGACACCCGGGTAGGAGCACAAGGTCCCTTCGAAAAAGTTTCAAATAGCCATTTCCACACCCAGGTAGGAGCACAAGGTCCCTTCAGAAAATTCTGAAGGGCAGGCTATGGACAAAGGGCCCTTCGGAAAAAATCCTGAAGGGTAACCTTGGAGAAAATGATCAAAAGTGACCCTTCGAGAAAAAAATCCCAAAGGGCACTTAGACAAAATGTCCCTTCGGATAAAATCTAAAGGGGCATTTGGGAAAGACCAAGGCAAAAGTGCCCTTCGAAAAAAGTTCCGAAGGGACACTTGGGCAAAAAGTGCCTTTCGGAACTTTTTCCGAAGGGTCACTTGGAGGAAAGGACAAGGCAAAGTGCCCTTCGGAAAAGTTTCGAAGGGACACTTAGACGAAAAAGTGCCCTTCGGAACTTTTCTGAAGGGTTACTTGAACAAAATGTGCCCTTTGGAAAAAATCCGAAGGGCACTTAGGGGAAAGCAAGGCAAGAAAGTGCCTTCGGAAAATTCCGAAGGGCACTTCGAAGGGAAGTGGCCCTTCGGAACTTTTTCGAAGGGAAGTGGCCCTTCGCAACTTTTCCGAATGGCACTTCGGAGCAAAACAAAACAAGAAAGGCTAAGGCAAACAAAGCAAAGGGAAAAAGAGCCCAAACCAGAAGAGGCCGAAGGGAAAAGACAAACAACAAAGCAAGTGACCAAACACAAAAAAAGAGCGAGGGAGAAACGAAAGAGCCAAAGGGAAAACACAAACTGATCATGCAAAAAATGGTCAACATGTAAACCCGCTTTTGGCCAAGTTGCCATAAGCAAAAATCTTGTCGTGTAACAAGAGCCACATGAAGTAGACTGCTCTAGGAGAGTTCCTCGGAAACTAAAGTTTCTCCCAAAACTTATTACTTGTATTTGCCTTATGGTTAAGAGTCCTTAAAAATTATAATTTTAGCCTTTTAAAAGACAATTATGTTTTATCTCTACATTACACTAATTAATAATGATACCTTTGACCTTTTCAAGGACAACACAATGTATAACATAGCCACTTCATGTAATAGAAATGACACTTCCCATAGCACAACAGTAACAAAACGTTCGCTGTTTTCTTTTCTACTTGTATCTTTTTGTAATATGCATAAATGGATTACAACTAAATTGTGACACAAATACCTAATTACTTTTAAGTAGGCTAAATAAACATGAGTGATACAGAAGTCAAGCTTAATTAATTAATTCCAAAACAAGAGAGAGATGACCATGCAAGGTTTGGAGGCGTATCTTGAATATCATGAGATATGTTGACAATCGTCAAAATGTAACAATGAAAATGCACATACAGAAGTGACAGTGACCTCACCTAGATATTTGGTAGCGAGAAGAGAAGTCTCCCAGGAGGGTTATGTACTCCCCGAATGGTTGGAAGAAGTGATTCTGGCAAATGACAGACAAGCAAAAACTGATTTGATGCTTGCTTGCCTTCAGTTTTCCACACTACAACCCTAGTCACCTACAAAACAGATTTATTCTTCTTTCCCTAGATCAGCAACAATATCTGGAATCAAGGAAAACAATCAGTATTCTGGGGCCTCTTTTGAGAGTTAGCCAGGGTTTTAAACACCATCTACTTATCAAGCCCCTAGACAATAAACAATATCGCAAACAACAAATTGCATAATTGGAAACAATTCCAATGTCATACAAAACCCTAGTGATGCATGGTGTCCTTCCTCGTCCCAATGATTGCTCTAACATTAATACATGTTCTATTGGCTTTTTGATCTCTCTAGAATGCTTGTGAGTGCTCAATAGATTCACGTGAACAATAGATAGATAATTTGTCTCTCTAGATGTAAATGAACAACAATACTTGTGTATTTGTAGGCAGCTGAATTCAAATTAGGCCCCTTATGAAGTGAAAAAGATGGGACCACAAAGATTGGTGCACCTTAACCAAAAGGGGCCACTAAAGGACCCAAGAGCGTAGGTTATGCTCCTAACACGAAGATGGACACACTTGGAAACATATGAGAGAGAAAGGGGAAAAGAGCAAAGGGAGCCATGACAACAACCCATAAATGCATCGATAATGTCTAATTTGGACCAGTAATCAACAAGTACATGAACATCCTAAAATATGTATTTTAACAACTAATAAATGCCTAGGGGCCATTTTTAGGTGTCTACACTTTCCACATATCTAGTGCAATCAGCTTCAATATGTACAGCAAAATGAAATATAATTTGAGACTCTAGAGATTTTGTGTTGGAATGAATGATTATTATTCCTTTGAAACCTTTTTTCCTTGAGAAATACTGCAGAGCCAGTAATGCTAAAATGTTGAATACAATATTGAGGTCGCAATCAGATAGGTCAGAATATAATGCTATCATAGATACTAGCAAAAGTTCCACGTTCTTTAGGAACTATGACAAAAGTTGTGCTGCACAATCAGATATTTGGTAAAATAATGCTTTAGTGGCTAGTATCAGAATTCCACATTCTTTAGAAACCATTATAGAGACTAGTCACCATTATATGGCAATCTCTAGCATTATGTTTATTGGTTAAACTAAGCACTCTCCTTCTGACCTCCATTTTAATATTAATTTTAGTCTGTAGCTTTGTGGTTCCTTGTTTATATCCTTTAGAACTCAAAGTCATAACTGACTGCAATTGTTGGTTGTTTCTCTCAATTTCATCTTTGTTCCAGTCTAAAATTATTATATTTTCAAGGTTGCCCTTGCCAAAGAAAATTATGTATCATAAGTTGGTAATTTGCTCTCTCTGTTGGCTTTCTTGTTTTAGTCCTTTCAAAGGGATCTCTACCACCTTTCTCTCATTTGTTGATTCAGTGTTTGTGGTTCTCTCCAAATTCAAACTCCCTTCACAAGCAACAACTCTTGGGCAATATCACATCCTTTCCCACCTTTGCCGTCCAAAGGAAAGAATTATGCATATTAATCATCTGTTATTTGACCTGTCTGAAATTGCTTAATGACTCAAAACAGTAGTTGATCTCCATGCAGACTCTTAGGAGATGCCCCTGCAAGTTGGTACTTGAAAAATAAAACCTAACGTCCTAAAACAAGGACAGCACCTATCTTCTTGACAGTGACTACGTATGCTACATGCCCAATTCTAATTTTGAGCTGATGAGGCTTAAGGCTCAAGCACTACCCCACATTTATTCAGACATCCAAGTTCAAAGCTTGGCAATGGGAATTGCACCTTGTTGCTGTTTTCTAAGTGATCCCTGTCACTCAGGAACTATACCCGATCAGAGGGGAGTCACCATTCCTGACAAATGGTAAAACTCCAATAGTCTCACCTCTGCATACATGAAAAAGAGATTTAGCCAAACCCATTTGCAAATCAGACCAAACACGGTACAGGACATTGAAGGCCAGCTCGCAGTGCGACCTGAAGTGCTTCACCTGTCCTTTCCAATCCCAAAGGGTACAGAAATACAGAGGTAATGCCAAAGTTAAGAGGTTAGCCACAGCTGCAAAGCAAGCAGCTCCCCTCTTGTGCAGGCAATTGCCCAGCCAGAGGGGCAAACGCACTCCGCTAAACTCCCTACCAAGGGCTACTGGAGCAAACCCATCTCATTGAGCTGTGTTTCATTGGTCCATGAAGCTCCCCCAACAAGCTTGCAGAAATCAGACCTCCGCACGAGGAGAGTTACACCAAAGGACCAGGTGGACAAGCGAATCTCCGCCATCGAATCAAAGAGGGAACCTATCACCAATAGATGGGTCAACCAACCCTAGCCTTACAGAATGACTGATCAAAATGTCACCACCACTCTACTATTTAGCAGCCAGCAGACGATTTATATAGACACAGACAGGCTTGTGCCTCTGGGCCCTTTTGATAAAATCTTGTCTCAATGAATTTGTAGTCCTTATAAACCTTTAAAGTCTCAAATAGATGAAGCTTCACATGTTTATGTTATTTCCTAATAGATGCATCCACATCCATGTTGTCATTTTTCACCTTACATATTTGGTAACATCTCGATCATGCATGTCTAATAGATGCATCTTTACAAGTCTATGCTCTTAGTAATAGATGCATCTGCAACCATCATGCCATTTTTCACCTTGCATGTTTGGTAACATCTCCATCATACATGTCTAATAGACACAACTTACATGTTTGGTAACATCTTGACCATGCATGTCTAACAGATGCATCTTCACATGTTTATGCTCTTAGTAATAGATGCATCTGAATCCATCATGTCATTTTTCACCTTGTACATTTGGTAACATCTCCATCATGTGTGTCTAATAGATACAACTTTGCATGTTTAGCATCATCTCCATCATGCATGACACTATGATGCAAATAGATGCATGTTCACATGTTACATCTATAATAGATGCATTCATTTGGGTTGTTATTTCTAGCTGCCGAAGAAAAAAACTTGCCATCCTTCTTATCCCATAACTTTGTCCCAACATGATCCACCTTCTGCTGCACTGTAAGAACATGACCTGCAAGCCATTTCAGTATTCTGTAGATCAATGTCTATCTTTCCCCAACTTTAGAGGGCCCATTGTGATTAACCAAATCTGCTATCCATGTCTTTTAGCCCTATATCTTTGAATAAACTCTGGCCCTCTGACCTGCATTGTATCCTAGCATTGGGCCAATTTTGAGCTCCCTATTGCTCCCACCAAAGAGGATGTAGATTCTGGACAACTTTCCAGATATTCAATTCAACCCTTCCAAGTCTACCTTTTGTAATTAGATTCTGCTGACCAAGATCATTCATTCCCACAACTTATGCACCAAAAGTGAGACCCAGGAATATCAGCTCTTTGCAAACCAGTACTTTGGACCAAGAACCCATTTTCCTACTTCTGCCCTCTTTTATGATTCTTCTCATCAAATGTGCCTGGATGAAGAAGGAAAATCATTGTTAATGCAGCCAATAAATAATTTCTCCAACTCATGTTGCAAGATTCCATTAGAGTTAGGCTCTAGAAAAATTCATAGCAAATGACACGAATAATAGACCCTGTAGGACTTTATTGCTGTGGGGTATGCGTGACAGACAGGACCTTTGACACTTGACTCAAGCGTAGAGCATTGATACCACATCTTTATTAGTCTTTTAATTTTGCTTGTTTGCTACCAGGATTGGTGCCATGGTACAAAGAACATATATGCCTTTCACACTACTTTTGTTGCACATGATGCCCATATCTACCATTTCCATTGACCATTGCACTAGACATCTGTCAATATGGCAATATATCATTGGCTTTGATCTTATCACTGATTATGGGTCCTGTAGAGAAACCCAAATTGTTGTACCCCATACTACCCACGCAGTTGATTCCAGAAAACCTTCACAATCATTGTTCCTTCCTACATAGCCAGTTTCTAGAGAAGTGTTGCTTCAAACATGAACACTGTTGGGGTTGCTATAGATTACTTAGACAAAGAAAGAATATAAAAATATCATGCATCAAAGCTGTAAACCAATTCTTCCTAAGGTATCACCCTAGTCACATTGCACCTCTCTTGTCTCTCTTCATATTTTTTGTTTCACTTCAATTCAAAAAACTACTTCTACCGTGCTCTTCCTTCAGATTCTTTGGTTTTGTTTTTTGCACTTGTCTCATTATTGGTAGCTATTTAGGGGGGTCCTCACAAAGAAATGAAAAATTTTAATATATTCAGCACAACTTTGCTCTTCACATCATATGGTAAGTTTTCAAAGAGATGATGACTAATTAAGTTTTCAACAACTGCCAAATTACATTTCAACAGATTCCCTCACCCCTCCCTCTTAGTGTCTCTGGCTCTATTGCTCCAATTGAAAAAGTCTCTTTCCTCGGCACCTTAGGTGCAGATTCATTTCTTGTGCCTCTGTCTTCTTTTACCTACATGGCCTCTAATGCAAGTGTTAAAAACAAAGCTTCAAAATGGTTGATATGACATCCTGAAAACTGAGATGGCTAATGAAGGGTCAATATCCTCAAATTTTTACAGCCAAAGGAAAGAGGGGGGAAACTCAAAACAGGGTGCCGGCAAAATCACTTATTGAAAGGTTCATGTTCATTAGTAGCATGAGCAGCTCAAACATTGCCCTTTGATTTATGTGATAACATTCCACTAAGACATGTTGGTGCAGAATGCTTTCTGTTACTCCAGATTTATTATTAATACAAATTTATAACACCATAAAAAAGAATAAAAAATACAGAGTTATGTGAAAATTCTGGCTCCACTAACATCACGAAGAAACCAAGATATTTGCCTATATGCAAAGGAAAACACAGTCTTAGTTTTTCTATAATGGTTGGAAATGTCTAAATTGTGCTAAAAGTAACTTAACGGACACAAATATTATCATCTTACAATCATATATACATTTAAATAGATAAAGATTGCAAGATTTGAAATTGCAGTCTAACATAGAATTGAAGTTTTAATGCTGCAGAAATTGAGGGAAATCAGGTCAATAGAAGCAGGATAATAGCTCAAACTTCAAGCAATTGCATTCCAAAAACACCAAGTAATGACATCGAGTAAATCGACAATACCTCCATGCATCTGCCACTTAAGGTAATGGAAGTGTAGGAAGCTACAAGTTTAATGACATGCAGTCTATTGAATCCGATTGCCTTTCAGTTTGTTGATGGTGAAAGATTTTGACAATAGTTTAGCAGAAAGGCGACAGAGTGTCTATGGCTACTTTTGCGGCCATAAATTAGATGACTATAAAACAGAGCACTGCATAAGCCTAGTATTATTGTGACAATGGTTCTAGAATGGACTTCAACTTCCACAGAAAGCAATATGTACACTGGCAATTGAAATCAGAACCTTGATTACCTTGGCGAAGCATCACAATCACAAAATGCATCAGCATTCATCTATGAATTGGTACCAAAATGAACCCCCTTTGCTTCATGAATGCTTCTTTCAAGGAGTCCAAACACGTTTGAGCTCAATAGTTGCTGGCGCTCGCCTTGGGGGTAAATCCCTTCTACCCATAAGCTTCAAGAACCGGTCATTGTACCTCAAAATCACACATTTGTCTATTAAATTATGACCTTCATAGGCCTCTTTGAGTAAAACTGTACTGTGGGCACCCTTATTGGTCATATAAAAAATGCCATTGTGTTTAACTATGAGAGCCAACAACCTAGAAGGAAGCTTATAATCGACACGAAAAGCATCAAGCTGGTTAGCAGTTAATCTCTTTTCCAATGTCAAGCTCAGGACTTCATGAAGCACGGCCACAACACGCTTTTGCGCTGCAGGAGTACTGAGATCAACTGGTGTAGGGTGCATATAAGGAGACAAAAAAGCCATGTTTTGCCATTTTGCCATCTCCTCAAGTTGCCTCAACCGGGGCTTAAAACTGTCAGGATAATTGATTTTGAATGCATGAGGGCCATCAAAATTACCATCTTTAGGTATGAGAGTTCTTCTGGTCAATGAAACTCCATTAGGATTTGCACTCAATTCTCTTGCGGTAACTGCCAGAGACTGATCCCACTCCTCTAAAACCAGATAAGGAACCCCATAAATCTCTTCCGACTTGAAAATTTGTGGGTATTTAAGAACTAAAGTTTCTGCAAAGTCTTGTGGCAAACCCAATTCATGTTTAATTTGGTCTATCTTAAATAAGGGAATTCGTCTGTCACTAGACATCATTAGCAACTTTCTAAGGTTTTTTACAAGTATGGGCTCCATGAGCTCCTTAACCAGTGTCTCATCTTTAAGAACATATTTAGCATCATCTGTGAATTCTAAAAGAGGGGGCCTCCTGTTTCCTCCACTAACCTTGAAAATTTTAGGGTAGTTTTGAATGCAGGCCATGAAATTCCATTTTGCAATCAAACCCACTTCTTTCTCGAGGTCTCTGAGAAGCATAGACTCACCTTTTTGTTTGAGCAGGATGTTCTTGAGATGCAGCACCATCTTAGGCCTCTTCTGCAGGTCTATTGCGTGGTCTAACTGATGTACTCTGTGATACACTCGCTTCTTGGGTCTATTGTTGGAAGAAATCCACATTTTATGAAACAGGGAAATCCCAACATTGTCATTGTGAAAGAACGCATTCTTCAAGATGAACTCCCTGCCCATTTCATGCCATTCTCTTAGTGCTAATCTTTGCATAATATCTTTCCGGCTGCGCACTGTAGTCTATCAATTGTATGATGAAATCCTGACAAGAAAGGGAAGGCCTTTTTAAGTTCCAAGAAGCCAGGGGCCTGCCTTCACATGGTAAAGTAAGCATCTAATGAAATCTTATACAGCATATTAGTCCACCCTCTTCCAAAGCGCAGAGGCATTGAGTTGAATTTCAAATATGAAGTGTAGGTACTTTGCCTTTCTATAATAGAAGTTCTTGAGTTTTTTTAATGAATAATTTTTTTACCATAAATTTTATCGAAAGGGTTGTAGTTTAATTGGTAAGGATAATAGTTGTTTATATTGATTCATCAAGATACAAATCTTTCAATAGTTTTATTTAATATTTTATTTATATTCAATTTCTATATATACGACGCTTTTCGGAGAATTAAAAGATTTTGATTTTTCTTGTGTATATAGTGTTTCTTTTTTCATCCCTATGCATTAGGGTGGTCTCTTGGCCTATTTAATGGCATCTCACTTAGTCAATTCAATTGTTGAAGTTGTAACTATTGATTGTGAAGTTATTGGAAATGGTCCTTTCAGTGAAAAATCTTTGAAGTTCATTTTGAAAATATTCCATGAGGTAATGATTCTAAAGCGTCCAAATTTTATCTCAGCGAAAAAATCTCCGAAGTTCATTTTGAAAGTATTCCATAAAGTAATGATTCTGAAACTCCCTAATGTTATCTTAACAACTCTTGATTTTGATAATGCTTATAAATGGTTGGTAGAATATACTTTTATAGGGTGTTTTGTCAAGGGAATTCCTTTTGAAAGTATGCTTACAAGTTGGATGCAATATGTGTGGACTCCATATGGAATTATGTTGGTCGCAGTCCAAAATCTAACCAAAAGATTATTTTTAATTCACTTTCTCAATGCTCATTATACTTCTGCTATTTTGTAAAAATGTCCTTGGTATGTTAAAAAAATTGTTTGTTTTTCCCAATGGACACATGACTTTGTTGTTTCAAAATAATTCCCCCTTGAGGTTCTATGTTGGGTTGAGTTCCCTAGTTTCCCTTTGCCTAATTGGCCCTTTCTTGATTGTTTGGTCGCTTTGATAGACTGATTAGTATGTCATGAACTAAATAAATTATATTCAGTTCATCCTCAAAAGCAAGTCTGTGTTGAGATTGACCTCTCATGCGACATTAAAAAGACCATAAATATTCAAATAAACAATACCCCCCATGTCCATATAGTGTTATATATCAACTTGCACGACACTTGCTTCTATTGTCAGTCTTCTAAGCATAAAAGCATAGATTTCCCCTTGTTAGTCTCTTGGGCTAAACCAATTGCAAAATATCCAATTAAGAACACTCAAGATCGTGGTGAGAATGGTTGTACAATTGTTGGTGGTCTGAAAGACAGGAGAAATAAGGGTGTTGCTTCAAACCCTAATGCAAGGGTGTCAACCAATAAAAATGTTGTGTCAAACCTAGCTCACATGTTTGTACACATGATATGTCTAAGGCTAGCATGGCAGAAACTCAACCCTCTTGGAAACCTTCTCATAACCAAGTTGAATCCTCCAAAGAGGTGGTAAACAATAGTTTTCTAGCACCCCTTTGACAACCACTGTTATTTTTGCTTCTAAGAAAATACTCAAGGATTTACACAAGACTCTCAACCGACTCTTTGGAGTGTTTCTCCCCACAATGCATATATTCAACATTTTCATAGTTCACCTAATTAGCTGGAGGATGGAGAGTATATGTCAGATAAGTGGCGTTCATTTCAACTTGGGGATTTTTCGTAAAACAATCAACATCATTTTTTACATAATATGTGCATTGTCTTTTAAGGCTTAGGTTACAACGATATGTCCCTAAATCCTCATGGATTATGAATATGTATTCATGGAATGTACAAGGTCTCACATATCCACCTCAAAAGTATGTGGTGCGTAAAATTTGATAACAATTTCTAAATCTTGATTTTCTATGTATGCAAGAAATCAAGATAGTTAGCTTTTTGCTCACAACTGTCAATAAGGTTATTTGATTTGAGAGTATTTTGCAAGCCTTTATCTCCCATTATCAACAAGTTTCCAAAGGGTATGAGTCCTCTCATACATGAGAACAAGCTCTCCAACAATATCCTTCGATGGTCTTGTGCAAGCTCTCTTAACCTCAATGAGTGGCATGTGATCAATTACTCACCAATGAAGACCTCCATGAAGCTGTTAGGAATTTGGCAAACAAGAGACTTAAGTGTAATGGTTTTTCTTGTAAATTTTACATAGTGCTTTGAGAATCCATTGGAGAAGATTTATATCAAGTATATGTCAAAGCACTTTGCTTTCAAAACCCTTGGCAAAATTATTAACAAATGTCATTTAAATTCATATCTAAGGTTGGTAATCTTGAGTAGATTTGTAATTGGTGTCCCATCAAGTTGCTTAGTGTTTCTTACAACATTATTTATAAATCCCTCGCTTTATACATCTGCAATCTCCTCCATTTAATTGTTAGAACTATGAAAAAATGATTTATCAAAAGCAAATATATATTAGATAATATCATTATAGTTTTGAAAGATATGGGTTGGGCTCATAAGGCTAAAAAACAAGCAATTTTCATCAAAATTGACTTTGATAAATCCTATGATTACATTGAATGGCTATTCATTCTTTCTATGTTGCAAGCTTATGGTTTGGTCCAATTTTATTCGATTGGTGCAAATGTATTTTACAAATGCCTTAGTCTTTCTCTCCATCAAAGGGTATACACTCTTTGTAATTTGACATGTTCCGCTTTATTAGACAATGGTTCCAACTTGCCCCAACACTATGTGTGCTAGTTGAAAAAAACTTTAAGTATATATTGGTTAGTTCTATGTCCCACACACTTGTCAAAGGAATCTCTCTCCTAGCGGAGAACTCTTCTCAGCTTGTTTATGGCCACTTTTTTATGACTCCCTCCTCATGTTAATTATAAAATAACATAATATCAAATAAGCAATATAGTGCATCAACATTTTAGATTTGGCTTCAAGTTCCAATAATGAATAAAGGATGACACAATGCTACAGGAAGTGTATAAGTCCCCATCCTCCTTGGTTGTAGAAATATATTTGGAAATGGATACAATATGGTGATATTTTTCACTTCATTGGTATCCCTTTTGCGTTTCAAGCTACCACATTTAATATTTGGTAGTATATCATCAACAGGGTGGAAAATAAACTCCCATAAATGATCATTAACTTGTTATCTCTATTGTGTTGTGGAGCCTATTTCTAAATTACAATGTATTTTCAAATACTATACATTTTAAATGTATTGTACACTCTATATGTTTTTCTTGTAGGAGTTTGGGGGCAGTAGCCCCCCAAAAAAAATTTGGACCCTTTTTTAATGGGAAACCATTTTGGGTTGATTCCACCCATGGTTTTGGTACCCATTATTTTGTAATACCACTTTGTTCATGTATTATGTATTGATGGATATTTCGTAGGTAATAATACATCATGAGAATGAGGGTTTTGAGAAGGAAGAATGGAGTGTGTGAATTCAGGCATGAATTTAGGAGGGTTTGTTGAGCACATCTCCAAACAATATCTATGCATTATAATTGTGAGAAGATTGATCTGAGAGTGGTTTGTACTCTTGTGGCTTGTAATAAAATCTGAGCAAGTGTTTCTTGATGGAAGTAGCCCACATTGGGTGAACCATGTTAAATTAGGTCTTCTTATTGTACATGTTTATTTATGTTCTTTATGCATCTCTATTTATATCTATTATTATGATTATGTGAAATTGTTCTGCATCAATTTCTGTATTTATTCCTCACAACTGGTATCAAATCTTTAGGTTATATTTGTTGAAGTATTGAATCACAAGAAGGGTTATTAGTTCAAGTGGGAGCTATGGCTGATGATCACAAATCAAAGGTTGAAAAGTTCAATGGAGAGAAATTTGGTCTATGGAAGATGTAGATAGAAGATTACCTTTATCAGAAGGACCTCCATGCTTTGTTAGGAGGAAAATTAAAGCAACCAGAGAGTATGACAGATGAGGCTTGGGAGCTGCTTGATAGAAAAGCACTTGGGGCCATTAGGTTATGCCTTGCATCTTCGGTCATGTTTAATATATCATAGGAGAAGACCACAAAAGGTCTCATGAATGCATTAGGGAAGTTATATGAGAAACCCTCTGCTTCTAATAAAATATTTGTAATTAAAAAGTTATTTAATATGAAGATGTCTGAAAATGGTTCAGTTGATGATCATCTAAATGAATTCAATACAATTGTGAGTATGTTGAATTCTGTAAAAATAGATTTTGATGATGAATTCAAGGCTTTGCTTATTTTGTGTTCCTTACCAGAGAGTTGGAATAGCCTAGTAATGGATGTAAGCAACTCGGTCTCTAATAATGCTAAGTTAAAGTTTGAGGATGTCATAGGAGTAATCTTTAGCGAGGAAATGCGACAAAAAAGCTCTAGGGAGACTTCAACTTTAGGTGATGCTTTGGCGATGGAGAGTAGAGGAAGATAAAAGTTTAGAGGAAAAGGAAAGCATGGAAAGTCAAATGGTCTTAGAAGGTCAAAATCAAGGGCCATGATGGTATGTTGGCACTGTGGAAAGATTGGACATGCAAAGAAGGATTGTTGGTCTCTTTAGAACAAGAACAAAAATTAGGAAGACACCAAGGAGGTAAATGTGGCAATAGGTAATGTTTTTCAGGATGCATTAATTCTCTCCATTGATAATATTGCTAAGTCTTGGGTTTTAGATTTAGGGGCTTCTTTTCATGTTACACCATATATGCATTACTTTATTGATTATGTTCAAGGGGATATTGGATATGTTTACCTTGGTGATGATGAGCCTTACATCATAGTAAGAAAAGGAAGTGTTCAAATCAAGATGCAGAATGGGAGCACTTGACTACTAAAGGATGTTAGGCATGTGCCTAAGTTGAGATGGAATTTGGTATCCGTAGGACAGCTAGGTAGTGAAGGTTGTATGGTGACATTCACAATATATTCTTGGAAGGTGACCAAGGGTACTCTTATGGTAGCAAGAGGTAAGAAGGTTGGTACCTTGTATTTATCAAGTAGTGTTGATTATTGTAATTTAGTTGCTACAGATGTAGATGCAACTTTGTGACATAATAGGCTTGGTCACATGAGCCTAAAGGGTATGCAAATTTTGAAGGATCAGTTACCTAGATTGAAAGGATCTGATTTAGATTTTTGTGAAGACTGTGTGTATGGAAAATAGACAAGGGTAAAACTTTTCAAGGTTAGACCTACGAGGAAGGAGAATAAGTTGGAGTCAGTTTATTCAGATTTATGGGGGTCGGCTCAGGGATCTTTTATTGGTGGGTCATCTTATTATGTCACTTTTATTGATGATGTAACTAGGAAACTTTAGGTGTATGACATTAGGAGAAAATTTGATGTGTTTGAAACATTTAATAGATGGAAAGCCCTGGTTGAGAATGAAACAGGTCTTAAGTTAAAATGTCATAGGTCAAATAATGGTGGGGAATATTGTAGCAATGCATTTGTTTATTACTATTCAAGGAATGGAATTCACAAAGGATGGTTCCAAGAACTCCACAACAGAATGAAGTGTTAGAAAGGATGAACATGACTATCATGGAGCATGCTAGGAGCATGAGGTTGCATGTAGGACTATCTCTTTAGTTTTGGGCAAAAGCAGTAAACACAACTGTATATCTAATAAATAGAGGTCCTTCATCTGCTTTGGATAGAGGCATACCTAAGGAAGCTTGCTCTGGTAAGAAGGTTGATTATTCATTTCTTAGAATATTTGGTTGTAAAACCTTCATTCATAATGATAAGGATGATAGGACCAAGTTAGAGGCTAAGTTAGAAAGGTGCACCTTTGTTAGTTATGGTGAGGATGACTTTGGTTTCAGGATTTGGAGTCTTAAGGACAAGAAAATCTTTAAGTTTAGGGATGTTGTCTTTAATGAAAAAGTCATGTATAAATAATAGTTATAGGATCATAATGAAGATTCTAGAAAAGAGTACACAGTACTGGAGGACATTGTAGATGATAAAATGTCCAAACAACTAGTTTAGGCACCTACTCCACAAGAACCCCAAACTCCTATGGTGAGAAGGTCTTATAGGGTAAGAAGGAAACCTAAACATTTTTCTCCATCTCTTAATTATTTATTACTCACTGACAATGGAGAGCTAGAGTGCTTTGAAGAAGCAATGCAGGTAGATGTCAGGAAGAAGTGGGAGCAAGTAATGGATGAGGAGCATCAGTCTCTCATAGAAAATCTCACTTGGGATTTGGTAACCCCACCTAAAGGTAAGAGAGTATTGCAAAACAAGTGGGTGTATAGAGTTAAAGAAGATGATGAAGGCAAGAAAAGGTACAAGGCCTGATTGGTGGTAAAAGGATTTGCACAAAAGAAGGGAATTGATTTTGATGATATTTTTTCCCTAGTGGTAAAGATGACTTCTTTTAGGATTGCTCTTGGGATTGTGGCAGCATAAGGCTTGCACTTAGAGTAGCTAGATGTGAAGACTCTATTCCTTCATGGTGATTTGAAGGACTTGTATATGGAGCAGCCATAGGGATATGAGGTCATATGGAAGAAGAACATGGTGTGAAAATTGAAGTAGAGCTTGTATGGCCTGAAACAAGTTCCACAACAATAGTACATGAAATTTGATAGTTTTATGATGGAACATGGATACTCCAGGTGTCATTCAGACCATTGCATATATATCAATAAATTTGATTATGGTGATTACATTATCCTTTATCTGTATGTGGATGATATGTTGGTTACAGGTAAGAACATACAGGAAATAAAGGTACTCAAAGAACAACTTAGTAATTCCTTTGCTATGAAGGATTTGGGAGCATCAAAACAAATCCTTGGTATGATAACAACTTGATATAGGGAAGAATGAAAGCTAAATTTATCCCAAGAAGAGTAGATCAAAAAGGTCTTAGAGAGGTTTAGTATGTAAGATGTTGAACTGGTTGGGACTCCTTTGGCAGGTCATTTCAAGTTATCAAAGATGCAGTGTCCTAGGATAGAGGAGGAGAGAATCCAAATGTCACATGTACCATACTCATCAGATGTTGGCAGCTTGATGTATGCCATGGTATGCACTAGGTCAGATATTGCCCATGTAGTGGGAGCAATAAACATGTACATGAGTGATCCAGGTAGAGATCACTGAAAGGCAGTGAAGTGGATCCTTTGATATTTAAGAGAGACCATGGGGATAGTTTTAAGCTATGGTAGATTGGACATCACTTTACATAGTTATGTAGATTCATACATGGATGGAGATTTAGACAGTAGGAGGAGTACAATGGGATATGTATTTACTATAGGTGACATAGCAGTGAGTTGGATTTCACAACTATAGAAACTTGTGGCTTTGTCAACCACAGAGGCTGAGTATATTGCTACCATAGAGGCAAGCAAAGAAATGATTTAGTTATAGTAGTTGCTTGAAGAGTTGGGGCATAAGCAAGAAGAAAGGAAGCTATATAGTGATAGTCAGAGTGTTATACATCTAGAAAAGAACTCTACTTTCCACTCTAGGATGAAGCATATACAAATAAGGTACCATTTCATCAAGACAACTTTGGAGGAAGAGAAGTTGAAGCTATATAAGATTCATACTAGTCAGAATCCTACAGACATGATGACCAAGGTGGTCACAAGGGAGAAACTAAAGCTATGTTTAGTTTCAGTTGACCTTCATAGTTGATAGTGAAGGGTTGAGATGCTTGCTCAGAGGAAATCAGTCTCCAAACAAGAGATTGTTGTGTTGTGGAGCGTATTTTTAAATTACAGTTTATTTTAAAATACTATACACTCTATATGTTTTTCTCATAGGGGTTTGGGGGTGGCAACCCCTGACAAATGGGGGTTTGAGGGTGGTAACCCCTGAAAAAAAAATTGGACCTTTTTTTAATGAGAAACCGTTTTGGGTTGATTTTGCCCATGCTTTTGGTACCCATTATTTTTTGATACCGCTTTGTTGATGTATTATGTATTGATGGATATTTTGTAGGTAATACATCATAAGAATGAGGGTTTTGAGAAGGAAGAACAAAGCGTGTGAATTTAGGAGGGTTTGTTGAGCTCAGTTCCAAACAATACCTATGCATTGTAATTATGAGAATATTGATCTGATAGTGGTTTGTACTCTCGTGGCTTGTAATAAAATTTGAGCAAGTGTTTCTTAATGGATGTATCCCACATTGGGTGAACCACGTTAAAGCTAGTCTTCTTATTGTGCATGTTTATTTCTATTCTTTATGCATCTCTGTTTATATCTGTTATTGCGATTCTGTGAAATTATTCTACATCAATTTCTATATTTATTCCTAACAATCTCTAGCCTGTAAAATTTAAATTTATTCTAATGTTCTTAATGTGACCCATTTATTTTTCATCTCATTAGCTTGCCTCTAAGGCCTCATGCCAAAAACTTGAGAAAATCCTTATTGATTTTTTTTGGGGCATTTCTGATCATGGAAAAGGTTTCTAATAGGAGGTATGGACCTACTTGACATTTATTGATAAGGCACTATAATTTATTCTAAATGGATAATTTGTGCTTTCGAAGGGAATGAAGCTTGGATTTTTTTGCTAAGGAATTGTATCTTTATAGGTTCTATTTATGGGAGAGCTACTTGGAAGGGATTAGACTTAAAAAACCTAATTATCTTGTATACCCCTATCAAGGTTACGGGGAAACTTGTTTCCAAAAGCATATGGAAAGTGTGGGAAGCCATTTAACATTGACTTTTGTGGAATGGCGATAGGTTTAGTGATAGTCTTTCCATCAATAAAAATTTGATGTGGTGCTCACCAGTTAGTAATTTTCATGATGTTCTTCTAATTGGGTCCTTGTTCTCAAACTTGTTAGATAAGGCATGTGCATTGTGTAAGATATCTACTAGAAAGATTCTTGATCTTGGCTCTCTTGGCCTAAGGCACAAGCCAAATTTCATTTTTATAAAAATGACTAGTACTTTTAGTAGGTTATTGACGCTGTGTTAGAATAAATGTTGCCTAAACTTGTTGTAAACTCCATTTGACCTTGGTGGAAAGATTGGAAGTGGTACGTTGAAACCCCTTCCTCAATTTTACTCCCAACTGGGATATGAATGCCTCTAGCCTCAACTATCCATGTACCAAAAACTTAATGAGAGATGTGTTATGCCTATTTTTCAACACCCCCTTTTTCTTTTCTAAAAATACAAGTAAACTAAGATGTTTTATCATATTGACGACTCGTGTCATAACATTTAAAACTATTAGTGTGGGGGTCTTAGTTCACTACTTCATTTAAATACTCATTATTATGTTGAATGTCAATATGAATGTTGCATTTAATGAAGTTTTACTCTGACATTATCAAGTGGTTTCAGAAGCGTACGTGAACGTAATGATAAAATAAGTAGATATATCATGTGTGATTTTGTTCAAAATAGATTATTTGATCTTAAAATTATGATTCTTTAATCATATATTGATCAGTATAAAGGGTATGCAACATTTTGATTCTCAAAAGCTTTGATGAATGGATTTATTGATAAAATGATTGGTGATTCAATGTTTATTTGTTGAAGGTTTCATTTATTTTAACTTGCATGGTTTAAGGTGTTTTGATTTATTCAAATCAAATATATTTCTATACTTTGGATTTAGGTTAGCTTACATCTGAACCTAAATATTTCCTAAACCTAAGGCCTAAGGTCCTAATGTCTATTCGACCCATGAACACTGATGGCATTGAGATACCTAGGCAGGTGGGCATTTTTAGTATTTAAAGCCTAAATTATGGCATGGTTAGTATCTTGGTTTCAAATCTTTGGTTTGAAGTGATTGATAATTGGTAGATGGTATTTGTTTTAAATGATATTGTGTTAAGTAATTTGGTGGAGATTTGGGTATCTATTTGACTTGATTTGGATTAAGTCTTATTTAATGTGATGTACATGCATCAGTTGTTGGTTTTTATCAATATACTTCATAATGGTTTTAATTATTGGTAAAATTTGCATTTATTTTATTGAGATGGTTGCCCCACCAAAAGAGTACTAGTAGACTTGGAAATCAATGAGAATAGAACACGTTAGTTGGGGCAGTTATTGAGGATTCAAGATATTATAAAAGGTGAATTTATTCAATTATTAGTCATTCTTCACAAGCTTTGATGAGAATCAACATGCTGTAAGTTTGAGAAGCTTGGAACATAATATAAGAGATTAAGAATTGTAGACGAGGTAAGAACTTTGTCATTTTAAAAGATAGATTTGAATACCCACAATATGGAATTTTCAAAGTTGTGCGTTGCATGTTGAGATACAATTGATAATGGTAGTATTGCACAATTTATAATGGAGTATGGAAATTTTTGAATGCATGGATGAAAACCTAGAATATATTTTTATTTGAACATGCAAGATCTTTTTCCAATTACACAATATATCTGTTGAAGAATCATAAATTTGATAATATCTCTGCATGTCAATGATATAATCGATCATGATAATATTTCATGGCTTGACATATTTATTTCTTTGAATGTGGTGAGGGTTGCTTGTTATTTATTTTATTGGTGAGATTTGAGTTTAAAAGTTGATTCACATGTCTCCATTCGAGTTTTGAAAGTGATTAAGTAGTTCTTGGAGATATATTTTGGTTTCAATTCAGATTGGTGAATATAATAGTTGGTTGGCAGAGTTGTATTTCTAATTTTTTTCTTTAGTTGAATCATATGAGTTATTTCACAATAACACATTTTGGTTATTAGTTCATGCATGAAAGTATTTTAGTGTTTTGGGTATGATGAGTTTTGGATTTTGTTTAAGTTTGTAAATATTATCTCTCAGTCCAAAGAAGTTTCTTTGTCTGTATTTTGAGTTTTAAGTTGGTTAATGGTTTAACAAATATGTGAGAAGAGTAGTTATGATGTTGACATGGTGTTGGCAAGTTTTTTTTCAAAGTTATGGTTTTAAGTTTTGGTATCGAGCTTCTATGCAAAATAATATGGGGTTGATGATTGATAGTTTGGTAGAGATTTTGCATATAGAATTGTTCCTATTGTTTGAAATGGTTGGATATTTTGGGTTTTAACAACTTCCTTTCAAGATTATTTTTGGTTTCTATTTCACTTAGTTACAAAATTTGTCATTATGGTTGTTTGATTGCAAAATCATGTATTGATCCTTTTGTTTAAGGTCATGTTATTAACTTTTTGCCATATATTTTTATTAGTCTATGATGATAATTTGGAAAAATAAGGGTAAGGTTCAAGTCAAATAAGATTGTTATTCAATAAGAAATAAATGTTGTTTGTTCCTTCAGAGGTTATGAGAATACAGTTTGCAGAGTTAAAAGGTATCATGTTCAGGGATTTAAATATCAGTTGCATGCTATTTTGTGGTTAAAATTAGTTGGTTGATATACTATATATAATATAGTATTAAGAGTTGAATAAATTTTGGTTCTATTATGAGTTGGAAATTTTATAAATTCAAAGGAAATTCTTCAAGGTTTGAAATTATTTGTCAAAGTTGTTGAACAATTTGAATTGATTGGATAGAGTAATAATATTTTGATGGTTCCACTTTGATTCTATTAAGAAAGTGACAGGGTTTGTATTCAAAGTTTTATTCTAGATTAGTAAAAAATCTACAAATAACTCTTGTTTATCAGAAATGGTTCAAAATAAATGTTTTTTTAGCATGGGATGAAACGACCTACAGATGTTAAGTAGATATTTTCTTGTGATTATACAAAAAACATTTGGGTCTCTGATGATGATGAGGTCAAACAGAATGTGAATACAATCAAACTTTTAGTTAATATGACAAAATTATGTTTTGGTTTGCAACTATTAAATTAGAATAGTCTATTTGATCATCAATATGGTATATGTTATATATCAAAATTTCAATTCCTTTATTGAAATTTATAAATGGATATGTATCAAAATTGAATATGGTGTTATGTTTGGTTTTCACATATATCAGAGTATAGTTTTCAGTGCAAACAATAATCAAAATTTATTTTTTATAAAAATGTCAGGTTGGACTCCCTCCTCATTCCAATAATTCTCGTTATAATAACTAAAATCAGAATCATGATTGGCACAAGGAAGATTCACCTCTACATAGATTTGTTCCTAGAGGCAAAAATTTTAGAGGTAGGAGAACTGGTAGGATAGTTCCTAGGCCTTATAACCAAGGCACTCATATGTCAATCCATTTTGATGCATTTGATCCATATTTTATGGAATGCCTTGAATGCCTTACCTTTTAATCTTATTAATACCTGTAATTACTAAGGTTGGAGAAGACCTTCTTAGAGAGTTTGTTCTGATGGATGAGTAACTCTAAGTAGTTCCTCCCAACATATGCACATAGCTCTACAATCTGATCCTAATCCTAACCTTCATCATTCACCATAAAATCAAGGATCCATACCATGAGATGATTTACAACAAGTTGTTAAATTGCATTTCTGAGCTCTTGTACCATTGAATACTAAGAATCCATCTCATGAACCTGTAGGTTATTATAAGCTAACTCTTGCAAATTTCCCTACCCATCAACTTGATTAGGAGAAGATGGGACTTTTAGGAGGTAAGACGTGAGAACTCAATCCTTTGACATCACCTACAATTACTAGAATGGTCAAGAAGGTGAAATTGGAAGTTGATGATGAAGACACTGAAGGTGGTACTAAATTGGTTAAATTTCTAGCCACTTCATTGAACTATACAGAGTATCAAATGGATAAGGGTTATCGATTGATTAAAATGTTATTAGATATTGATGATGAGAGGATGACTGGATGAATTATAATTTTTCTATTTTAATATTTTTAGATACTCATCATGCTATAGTTCTGAATGATATTTATTTTGATTCTTGACAATGGTTAAACTTTACAATAGTAGTTGTATTTTTGTTTTGATCATATATTACTAAAAATGGACTAATGCATATAGTCTTAATGTTGGATGTATTTAACTTTATTTAAATTGCTTATTTCATATTAATATTTAACATTAATTATTTATTTGAATGTTAGTAGTGTCTAAGGGCCCCACCCGTTTAGAGTTTGTTTTCATTTGGTCTATTAATATTCTATTTGATCTTTAAAGACCTATTTAAGTCTTAAATTAAGTTATACCATAATTGATTTTATTTTAAAGTCAATTAGACTTAACTAATACCTAACTAAAGTTAGTTATAACTGATTATCCACATGTCTCTTGAGGAGATTATTATAAATGAAGATGAAAGTGACATATTAAGGGGAGGAACATTACATAGGTATACTTGAAGTCACTGAATTACTTCAAAGTTCATCATCATACTCTTTTTTATGTAAAATCTTTGAGATAGTATAACTTTTTCACATAGACCAATGACACATTCTCTAGCGGTTGAGTAATACGCTTAATCAACGCAGGTATATCCAAAGTTCTTATTTAGTTTATAAATCATCTAAAAGTTATTAGGTTTAATATCTTATAATGATTGTAGATTTGCAATCATATGAGCATAATCCAAACTAATTAGCCTAAAAAATGATGAATACTTCATTGTGTGTGACATGTTTTTGATCCATTTAACTTGTATTAAGTTGTTATATTAAAGACTTTTGTAATGAAATTTGTTTCTCAATAAAAAATCATCTACTTTTGCTAAGATGACTCTTATTTAGGACTCACATTTTCTTTGTTTTTGTTTGGTTAATTTACTTACATTAGTTTGTTTGTGTTTTAATTAGATTTTTAATTCTTTTATTGTTATTTGTTTAGTTAGGTTTTAGTTATTCAATTTTGTTTAATTTTATTAATTAATCTCTAGGTTTTTAGTTTTAGTGATTAGATTATTTGTGGTTTCTTCAATTCATAGTGGTATGAAATGGTATATTTGATTTCATAGATTTAGTTTGATCTTCATTTAAGAATTCTATATAGAGGTGTTTCCCTTTTCTTAAAGTTTTATTGATGTTTTAAGTTTTATTTTAGTTCAATGTTTGATTAGTTAAGTAGTAGTCTAGTTTATTTGTTATTTATGCTTAGTTAGTTGTTTATTCTTTCTTTTTATATATGTGTTTTGTTTTAGCATAGTTGTTTTACTCAAAGTAGTTGTTTCTTTAATTATTTTAGTTGTTATTTCTTTTTCTTTCTTTAGTTTTTATTGTTAACTATTTTATTTGTCTTTTAATTTTTTTTCTTTCTTTTCTTTTGATTTATTTTGAGCACAATACAAATATTCAGAAGATTATAGATAATTTGATTCAGCATAAATATATTAAAGGAACAAAAATCTTTACTTCAAGAAACTATCTAATTAATAGATTTTCTATGTCGGATAGGTTATATTATATTTCTATAATTTGTTTCCTTTTTTTGATTCAAAGAGATATTTGGTTTCTGAAATTATAATGAAGTATTTTTTATTTTTAACATGCTTGTTATTTTTCAGAATATATAAAAAGAGCCCTTGCACATCTTTTAGATCTTTCAAGACCTTTTAAGACCCTAACTATTAGACTAGTACAATTTTTATATTAACCTTCACAAGAGACGAAAGGGTTGATTCATTAATGAAAACAACTTTATCATCAACAAGATTGTCTCTACAGTCTTCTACTCACACTTGGAGTATGAGAGTTCAAACTATTTGGAGCTCTATTCTTTAACCCAAACTTGATCATTTTTTTTTTATGTTTGCTTTATCAAGTATTACCTTTAAGGTGTCACCTTATGCATTTAAATGTTCCTCGCCTCAAGTGTCCAGTCTATATCCAACTTGATATTGTTAAATATTTATTTTGGCTATGCAATAAAGTTTTGTTGGATTGGAAATGGACCCATATTTTTTTCAAACCATTTTGGTCAGATATTTTCATTTGGAAAAAATATTATACTTTGGGATTGGCCTATGTTTCCTATAAAATTCATACATATTTGGCACAATCTTTGTGTGTAATTTCTCTTTTTTATCTAAAAATTAAAAATGTTGCCATTTTTTCTAATTTTAAAGCTAAAAATCAATTCTCTACATATAAAAAAGTTATGTTGCTTTCAAATGTGTTTATACAAATCCAAGTGCAGGACAACAAGGTGGCATTGGATATGGACCATCGTTAAACTTTACTAGATCATTGTATAAATGCTATTTATAATGTTTCTTATGTTCTTCCCTCTTCATGTCCAAGGGATAGGACTTTGAGTGTGGTCACTGACAAATCTTCTCTCAATTTTATTGGTTGGTCTTTGCATCAAAGTCACTCCCTTCCTTCGATGTAAAATGGTGGTTGGGATTATCTTCCTCATCAAGGCAAGTTCCCATGATTAAATTTGGTCATATCTTCTCCCAAGACCTATCCAAATGTCATGCAAGCAAAACCCTATGATATCATAGAGGTAGTGAAAGAATAAAATAATGCAAACACTGGTTGGGAGCCCTTACCTGATTGTGATGACCTATTAGATGTTGGTTGGAGAAAACTAGATGACCAAGATTCTCCACCTTCTACTATCATGTTTTTTATGCCTACTTAATGTTCTCATGGTTTTAAAATGTTTAGTTGAACTTGTATTTGGTCATGTTGACCACTTATGTTAAGCCTTTTGGTGCTTTCCTAAACCTAATTTATAGGTTTAGTATGGTATAATTTGAGGCATGATCCCATATCATCCACCTTTTGTTGTCTCCAAATCTTGCACCCTAGAAGAGAGTGTTCAATCCTCTTCCATATTTGGGCAACGCTGGAATATTTCCAAGCATGTGGGTATGCTTATAGAGGAAATGAACCTCTAGATTTAAAGGGGCTAGCTTCCTCAATGTATATCTGCAAAATAACCTTTGTCTAAACCAGTTTGATTGAAGGGAAAAGAGTTAGAAATTTCATAAAAAAAACCTGTTCTAAGAATGGTGATGCACCAAGATTATCTTCCACATGAATACCATACCCTAGTGCATGATACAACAAAATACACAGACTATTTTCAAGCTCTAAAGATTCTAATGCAAGTATTTTAGTATAGAGGTGAGATGTATGAAATGACACAAAGCAAATGAACTGAAAGACAACCTATACATTTCAAGAACAATTATACACATGCAAAAATTAAACACACTTGGATGCACTCTATATGACCTGTTAGACCTAGAACTCTTGTTCAAGTGTGAAGGACAAAGGACAAAAGGATGAAAACCATCACTTGTCACTATATGTCACTTACACACTCAAACAATTGCTCAAAACTTCAAAGAAAAAAAACTTGTACTAATGCTTAAAGGCAAAACATGACATCAATTCAGTAGGGCTTCACCATATTGCGTGATTGTTTTTACACTAGCTCAAGGGTTGTATTTATAGCTGAAAGGAAGTGAGAGGGGGAGGCCTTTAGCACCAAAGAGAGGAATTAATTTTTTAGAATTTTCTATCTTCAACTACAATTGGAATTGCAGATGATGCTCATTCAGGCCATTTGATTGATCCATGTCACCTTCCTTGATCACTCTTGGCCTAAACTCTCAAAGATGCTTCTCCAATGGTTGCCTAGAGAAATAAAAATATTTTGAGTAATGGCATCAATACAATTATTACAAGAGAGTCTACCTGTTACAGATTTGTCTTGATGCTAACAACTTTCCACCGGCTTGCTGAGGTCTGTAACGGTGCGGGGGAGAGTCATTTTCATTCTGTTGGCCTTATCCTCATTCTTTGATTGGTTGTCAAAAAATGACTCAAATCATGATTTGATCAATGGTGAAATGAGCCCTCTAATCTACTTTGATGGATGTAAAATGTGATCCCCTTGGATTTGCTTGGGATCCTCTTGTTTGAATGCCAACATCTAGTCCCTCATCCTAAAGTTGACATCCATATAACTGTCACTCTACTAGGACCAATTCCTTCAGGGCATTCTTCTTAGGAATTTTCCTCAGGCATTTTTATCTGAAAGAAACCACCTTTTGGGCCCCTTTGGATTGGTTCACCTTTACCGAGAATTTTCCTTCAGGATTTTGGAGTATGTCTTTACAAAGATTGTTTCAGACAAAATGTTTGTTATAATTCTTTTAAACTTTTGGCAAATGAAACTTCTTTCGGGACAATTCTTTCAATATAGTTATTGTGGAAAAAATGTTTGAAACAATTCCTTTGGACCTTTTACAAGTGTCTTTTAGAGAAATGAATTGTTCCCTTTAGAAGCTTGAAACTGTACACTTTGCATAGAAAAAGACCCTTCAAAATAATGAAAGTGCCCTTCAGAAAAGTTGAAGTGTACCAATTTGAAAGCCATTTCCTTCGAAATAATTCCTTCGAAAGGATTGTTGCAGATAAAACGTCTAAAACAATTCCTTCGAAAAACTTGGAAATGTCCCTTCAGACTTTTGGAAGATGCCTTTCAAAAAAATGAATTGTTCCCTTCCATAAGAAAAAGACCCTTTGAAAGAATGAAAATGTCCCTTCAAAATAGTTGAAGGGATGAATTCCTTCAGAGAAATTGCAATGGACACTTTTCTTTGGACTTTTTGCAAGTGACCACTTTTTCAAGAAAAAGACCCTTCAAATTTTTTTAAAGTGCCCTTCAGAAAATTTGCAAAGGACACTTTTCCTTCAGAAATCTTGAAGATGCCTTTCATGAATCTTGAAATTTACCTTTAGACTTTTTGTGAAGGACACTTCCATGAGAAAATACCCTTCAACAATCTTGAAATGGATCAATTCCTTCAGACTTTTTATTTTAGACAAAAAGTTTGAAACAATTCCTTTTGAAGACTTGGACAAAAAACCTAAAACAAAACCTTGCTGAAAGAAATAACACTTACAAAAAAGACCAAAATAACACTTGAAAAAAGACCAAACAAAGGATTTTAAAGGAAATAACACTTGGTCTTTTTGATATGGGGATAAACCAATTAAGAATGCTACACTTAGCCAAAATGAAAGATGCAAAATTGAGTGTGAAAAGTGGCTAACATTTTTGGTGATTCCTCAGGGAGGCATGCCTGCAATGCGTAAGACTAGTTTCCTAAATCCTTTCATTGGGAATGGAGTCATACATATAGGCAACCAAAAAATGACTTGAATAGACCTTTGGCTAAAAAAACACAAGCTAGTTGATTCACACACACAAAGGCAGAGATGCACACCAAACAAAAGGAAAGAAACACACTTATGCTACAAAACACTTATGGAACACAATAGCAAACCAAAGAAAACACACACCTGAACTATTATTTACAAAATAGACTTGTAAGGACTAATAGCATAACTTTAGATGTATCCCATTCACAAGGATAGGAAATCCTTCTCCATTCATCTTGGTCAGTTGAAAGGAGTTGATTTGCTTGCACTTGCTAATGATGTAAGGGCCACTCCACAAACTGTCAAACTTTGTATATCTACCCAGTTTTGCTCTATCCTCATCCCATTTCAGGACCAAGTCACCTTCCTTGAACACTCTTGTACTTTCTCTCTTGTCAAAGGACTTCTTCATGAGTACTTGATGGTGTTCCATGGCCTTGTGTGCACTATCTCTTACTTCTTCCAGCTGTATTAGTTCTATCAATATGACTTCCATTAGAGTATTTTCAAGTATTTCCAACTGTTGTGCAAGTTTTAGAGTAGGGAGTTCTTGAGATATGGACAATATAGCCTCTCTCCCATAAATAAGCACAAAGAGAGAATTACCAATTGATCTCTTAGGAGTAATCCTGTCAGCCCATAAGGTTGTCTTCAATTTGTTGTGCCATACTCTTTGATTATTATACAATGTCCTCTTGATGATCTTGATGAGATTATAGTTAGTAGATTTAGCTAGTCCATTACCTTAAGGGTAATAATTGGATGAGGTACTCAAGTAAAATCCATTCCTATTTTCCCAATCAAAAGTTTTAACACTTATGAAATCAAGTGCATTATCAGAAATGATAACATGGGGAACTCCAAACCTTGTTATAATGCTCTCATAGAACTCTAAGATAGCATTTACACTTGCCTCCTTCAATGCAACAGCCTCTACCCACCTTGTGAAGTAGTCAATAGTAGTCAATATCCATTTGTGTCCAACACTTGATGGAGGGTTGATCATACCAATGAAATCAAGGCTCTATTGCATGAAAGGTTGGTCTACTTGGATAGGAATCAATGGAAGGGTTGTAAGTTTCTTTTTGCCTACAAAGAAGGCACATTGAGGACACTTTTAAGCCCAGTGGTAATAGTCCTTAAAAAGAATAAGCCAATAGTAACCAGCCCTCATTATCTTTACAACTATTATCCTAGGAGAGAAATGACCTCCATTTGTACCATTGTGAAACTTTTCTAGTAGCATATCAAACTGATCATTGTTAACACACCTCAACAACACACCATTCACATCTTTCCTAAAGAGAACACCATATACAAGATAGTAGGAAATGGTCTGCAATCTAAAATACCTCTTTTGAGACTTGTTCAAGCCATAGGGGCACTCACCATTTTGAAAAAAACTAATGATGTCTTGTGTCTAACTTTAAACTTGTATGTGATCAACTGATTGGATTTGAACCTAGTTGATCAAGACTTCTTCCTTTGACTCTTGGAAATATGAAGCTAGATTCTCATATAATATTTTTCCTCTTACCAAGTTTGTAACCTTAATATCCACATCATACTCTATCACCTTTGTAATCCACCCAACTCTCTTTTCATTAAGGTCTTTGCTTAGGAGAAACTCCTTGGTGCTGAGATGAGAAACCATGACATGTATTTTGTTGTTTGAAACCATGTGTCTAAATTTTTTCAATCCTTTTATCACTGTTATAGCTTGCTTCTAAACAAATGTATACTTGACCTCATAATCTTCTAATCCTTGGCTAAAGAATGCAATTGGTTGCTCTACCTCTTCATCATTATTTTGCATAAGCATAGCTGAGATTGTATCAAGGTTATCAAAGGTATAGAGTATGAAATATTTGGAAAAGTTTGGGTTCAAGAGAGTAGGATATTTTTCAATTGCTTGCTTTATTACCTCAAAACTACTCTTACCTTTCTTTGTCCAAATAAAAGCTTGGTTCTTCTTGAGTATGGATATGATAGGCTTTACCATAGTTGCAAAGCTTAGAATAAACCTTCTTACAAAGTTTATTTTCTCCAAGAAGCTTTGAAGTCCTTTCTTGTGTTGAGGTAAAGACAAGCCTAGAATAGCCTCAATCCTCTAGGGGTCAATAGACAAGCCTTCTTTTGAAACAATATGACCCAATAGCTTACCTTCATGGATAACAAAGATGCACTTTTTTTGATTAAGGGATATTCCATACTCCCTACACTTCTCAAACACCTACCTTAGATGTTCTATATGATCAGTAACACCCTTTGAAAAAATAGTTATATCATCAAGGTACACAAGCAAAAACTTATTGATCAAACCTTTAAAAGCCATGTCCATTGCCCTTTAAAAGGTAGCCCCAACATTGGATAAACCAAAAGGCATATTCCTATAGGCAAAAGTCCCTCATTTTGTAGTGAAGGTTATCTTGAATTGATCCTCTTCATTCACCAGTATTTGATTGTAACCTAAATAACCATCAAGAAGTGAGAAGCATTGAGAACCTGAAATAACTTTTAGAATTTGTTCCATATAAGGTAGTGGATAATGATCCTTGAGAGACACTCTATTAAGATCTAAAAAATCCACACAAAGTCTGATCTCTTCATTCTTATTTCAAACAAGTATAAGATTAGCCACCCAATTTGAGTGTTTAATAGGAAAGATAATCCTAGACTCAATCAACTTGGTCAGCTTTTTCTTCATGAGTTCCTCTATCTTGGGATTGATAGGCCTTTGTTTCTGCCTGACTAGTTTAGCTCCATGTTCTAACTCAATGGTGTGATGAGCTAGACTTGGATCAAACCCTTTTAAATATTTATATTCCCAAGCAAAGATGTCATGAAACACTTTGCTTAATTCAATAAAGGCCTGCCTCTCAGATAGAGAACATACCTTACCAATTTTTAGGAGCTTTTCCTTGTAAATCATGACTCTCTTATAGTTCTCTTTTTTTGTTGACATGCTCACTCTTTCTTTCTTATTTTGATCATATTCATTAAAAACAATGTCCAAAGGAATCATACCCTTAGGTATCTTGTTTATCCTTAGTTGAATGACTTGTTCTTCATATTGATCATGCAGTCTCCTTTGGTTCCTTAAGGAGAATCCTACCTCATATTGTAAGAAGTGTGCAATGTGTTAATCACTTTCAAACACTTGACATGACACTTCATTATCTAAAATAGAAGGCCTCATAATGACCTTGATAAGGGACCAATCCTTCTCTTTCCTTACATCAACAACTACATCAAACTGTGCTCCTATGGTAGCCAATTTATCAGCATGTTTATTTGAATCCCTCATTATGGGTTGTATGTTGAAGGCATAAAAGTCTTAAAGTAAGTCCCATACCTTATGCTTGTAGGATTTAAGCAAGGTGATTTATCACTTGGTGGATGACTAATTCACTATCCCCATAAACTTTCAAATTCTTGATTCCTCTCCTCTTTGCCCATTGGAGGCCATGGACTAGGCCTTCATATTCTGCCACATTGCAGGTGTAACTAAAGTGTAATATATATGAGGAGTAATATTTATTATTTGATGGATAAAATAACATAACACCATATCCTACACCTACTTTACTTCTTGAGCCATCAAAAAATATTTCCCATATCCCTTCAAGTTCATGGTCTTCATTAGTGAGTGAAGGAATGGAAGCATTTTGTTCGTGCATACAATAAACTCCCAAATTAGTTTCTTCTATGAAATTATACGGATCAAGTCCATGTGTTTTAGTTATATAATTATCAAGGAAAAGATCAAAAATACCTTCAAGGGGGGAGTATGTTTCACCATCCACGACACCTTTTTCTTCTTTACTAATTAAACAATTCTGATTTGAACTTGTCTCCATATATGGCTCAATACGACACCTTACTAAGGGATAAGTCATTATAGTCACCTTGGTTCTATATCTTGTTTTGAAATCTAGAAAAGACCATTCAGTATAAAGGTACCCTCCTATCTTAGCCATGAAGTCCCTTGACAAGTAGATAACAAAATGAACTAGAAAGTCTACCACCACAACGTCTTGTAAAATGGGGAAACTTGGGAAATCATGTAGAAAGACTTTCAAACCTATGACCAATCCCACTATATTTTTTAGAGTCCCATCAAGCTAAAACATACCTTTAATATGTGGTTCTTACTTCAATCCCAACTTATCAGCCACCACTTTAGGCACGACAATGGTACTAAGTCCACTATATACAATACAATTATGAACCAAATTGTCTCCCATAATGAGTGTGAGATAAAAGGGTGGAAGTTTTTCAAATATGGTGGAGGGATATAAGACATGACTTGGATAATTGGTAAGGTCCACACTATTGTGTTTTGAAGTTTGAGGGGCTACATGAATGTTTGCAAGCTATTCTTGTAAGAACTCCTTTTGACCACAGATATGCAAGACTTCCCAAAGAGATATGCTTGTCTTGGTATTATTCAAAGAATCAACAATGTTTAGAGGGTAAGGATTCACCTTTTATTATATTATTGAAGGTAGTGAGGGAGTTTTAACCTATTACATTGTAGGCATGACAACCCCACTTACATTTTGACTTTGTTGAGGAGCATGACTGGTAGTACGTGTTGCACTAGGATTCACACTTTGTGGCCTTGGAGAGGCATTAATTAGAGTCACATGTACTCCCAATACATCTCCTAGAGTTCTCTTCTTGGTTCTTGTGTTAGTTAAAATTGACATGCTTTGATTCAGCACATAATCATCTTTCACTTGAAAGTTCATCATAACTACACTTTGGCTTCTACTCTCTCCATGAATATCCCTTTGGATGGGATTCACTTCTTCTGATGTCATGTAAGGAGTAGTTTCTTCTTATGCCACCAAAGCTTGGTTTTCTTCTCCATTATGCATAAACTAACCTTGAGGTTGTCCCCATTTGTCCAAATGATCTTCTCCTTGGACTAGGTTAGCATGGACTAGAATAATAGCCTTCATGGAAGGAGTAGAATTAGGATTATAGGCATTAGGTTGCCTATTGAAAACTTGTTGACCTTGTCCCCTTCCTTGGTAGTTGTATTGGGGTGGAGATTTATAGCCTTGTTGAGGATAGTATTGAGGGTTAGGTGGAGCACTTGCCTAAAATTAAGCTTGCTTGAACTGAGCTCATAATGACTAGATCTCTTTATCTTTATCCACAACATTATCCATCTTCTTGAGAAAGGTTACTGGCTTGATATTGGCATTAGGAACTTGTGCTACTCTTGGAGCTTCAACTGAACTATGAGACATCAAAGTCATGAAAACTCTTGGAGGTAGCTTTTTATCCTATATTAAGCTATTCTTAGCTTCAATAGATATCTCATATGCATCTGGCATAGTGAATCCTCCCATTGACTGTAACATAACTGCCACATCAATACTAATACCCTTGAGATAAGTGGGGAACATAAACTTGGAGGAAGTTTCATGACATGTGGCAACCTATGCCATGTCCTTTGAAATATTTCATTAAAATATCTCATGGATTTGTTAGGACCTCTCTTTATCATGTTCAGCTGATGGATCAACGAAGTATGGTCACTCTTATTCTCAAATCTAGTTACCAATAATTCCCCAAAGCCATCCCAACTTGCAATGCAACCACCTTCCAAAGTCATATACTAGACAAGTGCCTTACCTCTTAGAGACATGGCAAGTAGTCTAATGGCTATGTTGGCTCGGGTGAGATTAAAGAAATTACAAAAATCTGAGATGTCCCTAATATGCTTAGATGGGGTAATAGGACCCTCTCCATTGAAACCAGGGAGACTCTTGGTAGCATTGGAAGGAATAAGGTCGTATGCAATAAGGTCAATTGGATTTGGGTGTTAAAGGCTAGGAAAGGTTGTTGCCTCTCCATTTCTCTTCTTTCCTCTTGATCTCTTGTTTCTTCAACTTCCTCAACTTCTTATTCTTCTTCTCCAAAACCTCCTTGTCAAGGGTTTCTAAGCATTAGGAATGGTTCAAGGCTTTGTTCTTTAAGAAGAGCTTCAACTAGAGGGGATTGATCTGAAGTCCTTGATGACCTAGTGAAGACCATGAAGTATAACATGTGAAACTTGATCTAAAACTAGAGATTATCATCTTTTGGAGTCGCCAAATGCTGGATTAAGAATATTTATACAACCTTAGGCTTGTCAAGATCAACATTCCCCTTGACATGTAAATAATTTGTCCCATTGGGCATGCCAGAATTGTTGTCTCCAAATATTTTACCCTATAAGAGAGTGTTCAATCCTCTTCTACAATTGGACAATGTTGGAACATTTCTAGGCATGTGGGTATGCTTATAGAGGAAATGAACCTCTAGATTTAAAGGGGCTAGCTCCCTCAATGTATCTCTATAAAATAACCTTTGTCTAAACCAGTTTGATTGAAGGGAAAAGAGTTAAAAATTGCATAAAGAAAACTTGTTCTAAGAATGGTGATGCACCAATATTATCTTCCACATGAATACCATACCCTAGTGCATGATACAAAAAAATACATAGACTATTTTCAAGCTTTAAATATTCTAACATAATTATTTCAATATCGAGGTGAGATGTATGAAATGACACAAAGTAAATGAACTAAAAGACAACCTATACATTCAAAGAATAGTTATACACATGCAAAAATTCAACACACTTGAATGCACTCTATATGACCTATTAGGCCTAGAACTTTTGCTTAAGCATGAAGGAAAAAGGATATAAGGATGAAAGCCATCACTTGTTGTCACTATATGTCACTTAAACACTCAAAAAATTGCTCAAAACTTCAATGAAAAAAGACTTGTACCAATGCTTAAAGGAAAAACATGACATCAATTCAGCAGGGCTTCATCATACACTACGTGGTTGTTTTTACACTAGCCCAAGGGATGTATTTATAGCTGAAAGGAAGTGAGAGGGGGAGGCATTTGGTGCCAAAGAGAGTAATCAATTTATTAGAAGTCTCCATCTTTAGCTACAACTAAATTTTTAAATGATGCTCATTCAGGCCATTTGATTGATCCATGTCACCTCCCTTGATCACTCTTGGCTTGATCTCTCAAAGATGTTTTTCTAACAGTTGCCCAGTGGAATAAAGATATTTTGATTAATGGCATCAATGTGGTTATTACAAGAGAGTCCACCTATTGCAGATTTGTCCTGATGCTAAGAGTTTTCCATCGACTTATTGAAGTGTGTAATAGTGCAAGGGAGAGTCATTTTCATTTTGTTGGCCTTGTCCTCCTTCTTTGATTGGTTATCAAAAATTGACTCGTATCATGATTTGATCAATGGTGAAATGAGCCCTCTGATATACTTTGGTGGATGCAGAACATGAGCCCCTTGGATTTGCTTGGGATCTTCTTGTTTAAATGTTAATGGCTAGTCCCTCATTCTAAAGTTGACATCCATATAACCATCACTCTACTGGGACCAATTCCTTCAAGGTATTCTTCTTGGGCATTTTTCTTAGAAAATTTTCTCCAAAAAAAAGCACCTTTTTAGGCCCCTTTGGATTGGTTCACCTTTACTGAGAATTTTCTTTCGGGCTTTTGGATTTTTTCTTCAGAAAGATTGTTTTAGACAAAATGTCTGAAATAATTCTTTCAAAATTTTGGCAAAGGAAACTTCTTTCAGAAGAATTATTGTGAACAAAATGTCTGAAACAATTCCTTTAGACCTTTTACAAGCACCTTTTAGAGAAATGAACTATTCCCTTCAAAAGATTGAAACTAGACACTTTGCATAGAAAAAGACCCTTCGAAAGAATGAAAATGCCCTTCGGAAAAGTTGAAGTGCACCAACTAGAAAACTATTTCCTTTTAAATAATTCCTTTAGAAGGATTATTGTAGATAAATTATCCAAAACAATTTCTTCAAAAAACTTGGAAATGTCCCTTTGAACTTTTGGAAGATGTCTTTAAGAGAAATGAACTGTTCCCTTCCATGAGAAAAAGACCCTTTGGAAGAATGAAAATTTCCCTTCGAAAAGATGAACATGCCCGATTCCTTCGAAAAAGTTGAAAGGATGATTTCCTTCAGATTAATTACAAGGGACACTTTCCTTTGAAATTTTTGCAAGTGACCACTTTTTTGAGAGAAAGACCCTTCGAAAAGTTTGAAAGTGCCCTTCAGAAAAGTTGAAATGGACCAATTCTTTGAAAGAACAAACCCGAAAAAAAATTTCAAAGGACACTTTTATTTCAAAAATCTTGAAGATACCTTTCAAGAATCTTGAATTGTACCCTTCATACTTTTTGCAAAGGACACTTACATGAGAAAAGACCCTTTGACAATCTTGAAACGGACCAATTCCTTTGGACTTTTTGTTTCAGACAAAAAGTCTGAAACAATTCCTTTTGAAGACTTGTACAAAAAACCTGAAGCAAAACCTTGTTGAAAGAAATAACACTTGCAAAAAAGACTGAAATAACACTTGCAAAAAGACTAAACAAAGGCTTCCAAAGGAAATAACACTTGGTCTTTTTGATGTGGGGATACACCAATTAAGAATGTTGCACTTAGCCAAAATGAAAGATTCAAAATTGGGTGTGAAAATTAGATAACACCTTTTAGTTTGAATAGTTTACAATTTTTTTTTAAGTGATAGAGTTATATTAATAAAAAATGTATTCCTTAACATTTTTTAACACTAACAAATATTTTTTTTCTATAGTTATATATTTCATAGCTCCCCTCAATATTCTCATGTGAGAGGTCTAAATTTTACAACGTATTTGTGAAGCATTAGGAGATAACACATAAATATGTGCTTATAGATATTTGAACTTGGGTAGGTAAGGACAAAACCCACTCACTTTACCACTTGATCTACTTTTCATCAACTTGTTTGTTCCTCTTTAATAGTGGGGTTTAAAAGGCATCCTCAAAAATATATTATGGATATTTTAAAATCTTCAAAGTGAATAAAAGATGAGATTAAAATGGTTGAGACAAGGTGCATACTATTATGAATAATGGATTTCAATCAAAATGCAAAACAAATATTCATACATATTTAACTAGGCTTAAATCAATGTAAAAAAATAAATCAAACCTAATTAATTTTACAAATAATAAATCGATAAATATGAAAGGAGTGTTTTGATATGTATCATTAATATTTGGATATTTAGAGAGAGTTTTCAAAGTTTAATAAGGGAATCAAAGTTTTGTGGTAAGAAAATGAGACCCTTGAAAACTAGTGAACAAAGGATCCTATCCAAACCATCAATAGAATGTTTATGGGTACCAAAACCATAAAGCCATGAAATTAGGAGAGAGAAAAAGAAGAGAGATAAGAAGGAGAAACAATGAAAAACCACAAAACATGACAATAATGCCTAAAGTATACCAAAAACTAAAAAACACTTAGGTACCTTAGAATTATATAATTTAACAACTAATAAATACCTAGGAGCCATTTTTAGGTGTCTAAATCCCTACTTTGATGTGTTTGTATGTGTGCGCACATACATATCAAATTAAAAATAAATAGGGCATAGATATAAGATTTTATGCCCCTAAAAATCTAACAATAAACTTTGATGTGCCACTGAATCCTGCAAAAATATTATTATATTTTTCTACACACATGGTTCAACCCAAAATAATAATAAGTATTATACATTTTTTAAACATTAAAAATAATGTAACATTTAATCATATATAAGCATAAGCATGACATGTTTTGGAGTTAAACCAATTAAACCAATTTACACATTTTTATCACAATTCAATAAAAAATATCTATACATATGCCCAACTATTTTCACCACTTTTTTTTAATGTTAAAAAGAGATTATTTTAATTTTTTTGTTTAAATTGGTTCTTTATTTTTTCAATAATTCAATTCCATTCATGTAAATAAAAATTGACTTTGTTATGCTATGATATAAAGTTTGCATCATCTTCTAATATCGATATGTTCTCATATAGGAAACTGTAGACATTATTTATAAATTATACAACACCTTAGTCTTGTATCCTTGACCAATACATATTATGGATGTACCTTCAACTTTTAGACCTTTCTCACTACCAAAAGGCTCACATACATTATCTCTCTGTGCTTAATTACTTATCTCTTAGTCTGACCAATGCCATTCTGATGACCCATGCCTTCTATCATGCCCAAAATCTTATAAACTTGTTTATCTTCCATCTCTGTAAGTTTTGGACCTACACCTAATTTCTAACTTCCCAGACACTTGCATCCCAATCAGATGTATATATCGAATCAAATGTCATATCCCAATGTAAGTATCTAGTGCCCTAAAGTCATCTAATTTGAAAATGAAACATATTCCTATGGTCGACCTAAGTTCTTGAATGTGAGTTATTATCCAAAGGCATTGGTATAAATACAATATCAACCCTTATTCATTCCTAACCTAACAACTTATTAGTTACTCGCAAAGAAACTTACCAAAAGCACTCAATCAAGCACTCAAGTAAGCCAAGCTTCCCTACTTTCTCCTAATTACATATCTATCATAGGAACAAGATATTCATAAGTCTGAAGTACTAAAGGAGTAGCCCAAGATCCATATTTTATAGGTTACAAGCCAGGTCATTATTGTACTTGCTTATTACACATTACATGATTCACACACAAGCCAAAACATAGGGGAGAAATACATAATCCTAAGGCCCTCTTCAAAGTATTGGCTATGTAGGAAGTGATCAGTAATAGAAAGATATTTGGTGTAGATCAACACCATGTGCCCATTGACCCATTTTTCCCACAACCACTATGAAGATGAAGAACTAGGGTTTGACTATTTGACAAAGAGCAACAGTCGATGACCCATATCTAAATGCACCAAAGTGAAGGCAACACATAACCCAAAAGCATCTAGGTGATCACATGTCATTTCAACATGTATTCTATATTGGACACTTGCATCTGATTCATATAGTAGTGTCAATGTAACCGTCCTAGTCGATGTGGTTGTCTATGACTATAAAATTCAAATTTCTAAAATCAGGGGACTATTCTAAAATTTAGTTCTAGTCCACTTTCTTCCTATTCCAAATCTAGATTTGTATTAGCATTAGAACTGACTAGGTATCTTGTTTTCTTTATCATTATAATATCTATCATAAATGTACTTTATATCTTTAGCATCTTGGTATAATAAATTCAATATATGTTTTATCTAAGTTTTGTAAATAATTGGCCTATTTTAAAAATAATATACCATCCTTGTGCCCTAGGCTATATCTACCCCTTTAACCCTAGATTCCCCATATATATATTTTAGGATTAAACACTTAGTAAACCTAAGATTTTATCTGCAAAACCCTAGATATTGATCTAGGGTTTCATAATTATTTGTTTATGATTTCTTATTTAACAAGATTTTACAAGTTAAAAATTAGATCTCCTTTTCTATCCATATGTTTAATATGGATGCATGTGTATCTCATTTTATGTTGTAATTTGTAGTTGTAACCAGAGTCTGTTATTATATTATGCTAATCCAAGGTACCATCCAAATAAATAAGTAGATTTATCAATATAATGAGAGGGGTTTAAAACAAAATAATACTTAATATATTTTCATAATTCCTTTTGCAATACTATAGAGTTGGTATCCAGACGCCAATGTGAATGCTTTTAACCATTTGTTCCACATATATTTTACTCAAGTGACAACTACCATCCTGCACCCATTATTCTCCCAAGACTTATATTGGATTTTGCAATCCAGATTGTCACTACTCAAAAAGGTAAAGGTATTCAACATAATCTGACACCTGTCAATATATAACATGTGCTTCCAAAGCCAAATCTTGTGATCAAATCTAATGGATATGCCCTTGTTGACCAATTGAGAAACACACATGCTAAGATTTCCATCCTTGAACTTCCAAAGCAATCTACTATCTATAAGGATATCTTATACGAGGCATTACATGAAACTCAAGTTCTGAGTGATATTGAGCCAATTTACTTTGCAAATATCATGTAATATCTCAAAACCAATGCAAAACTAATCACCTTTGATCCAAAAAAATCACCATCTAAATATTTTATTGACGAATAGTTACCTTTGTTCATACAAGTAACTATGCATAATAAGGGTATCAAAAGGGCATTCATTGATAATGGACCGAGATTAAACATTTATATCATGAATTTCCTAACCACCATGGGCATTAGTACCAACCTTCTACAAAATTAATGATACATATCAAGGGATTATATAATTCACATAGCCCTCTGATTGGCCAAATAACTTTGGATGTAACATTGGGGCCAAAAATGGTTCCGAACACATTTTAAGTAATGTCATAATTAGTACATTATAATTTAGTTTTGGGTAGACCTTGGATACACACAATGGATTCTATCTCATCTACTTTACATTTATGTGTAAAATTCATATATGATGGGACATGGTTGATAATGCTTGTTGACAATGAGCCCTTAAAATTTTGCAAAATGATACATTCTAGTATAGAAGACATTCCTATAGTACTACCATCTACATAATGTATTCCTATTGAGAATATCTAAACTTATGTGGTGGGTGATTCAAGTACAATGGCTCCATTATCTCTAAATATAGATAAAACACTAAACATTGAAGTGCACATAGATGCACATCAAGAATAAGAACCAATACTAAAGGAGCCAATGATATAAAAATCACAAGTACCTCTAATAATTGAGCTTCTTTTATTGGTCAACAATAAGCAACAAGATGGTTATGTTTTAGATTATTATGATAGTGATGACGATCTAGCCCATGATATGACAGATGAGACATTGTGAAAATTTAATTTTGATCCACTTAAGAATCTTTTGCATAGCCTATTTGAGGCTATAGGTCTTAATACATATAAACCAAACTCACTTATAGAGGATACATAACCAAATCAAGATAAGGGCATAAAAAAAATGGCATACGAACATGCAAACACTTGTTATTCCATACACCCCTCTTGAATTCACACATTAAGTCAAACATATAAGGTTCAAATGTAGATACATCATGTAAACAATGTGGAGGTCTCTCATAAGACTCCATAATAGATTCTATAGATCACAACAAACTAGAATACTATGAATACAATACTTTCCATGTTACTTGAACATGTCATAATATCTTTACCTTCTAATAGACAAAGATCAAGAAACATATTGATTCCTAAAGAGGGAATACCATATTGTAATAATCATTGAATCAATGGTCATTATATAAATCAATATCAAGTGTTGAATAACCAAATTCAAAAATACAAGAATGAAGGATGCATACAAATTATGTTTGAAATGGGAAATGACCAAATACTTCTAATTTTTCAAAAGGAAACAATCCGTCAAAGTGGCCAAAGCATGAAAATATAACCATTTCCATAAATATCGATGGCGTACATTTCCTGCATCTCAAGGTTGATGTAAATAATTGGGGAAAAACTTACAATATTACCACATTATAACAAATGGGACATAATATCTATGAGTTATAACACTCACTAACTTTTCCATAATCTCTTGGGTATATTATATTACCTATTGCATATGGCCCAAAGGTATTGGACCTTGCCATATGGGTAATAGACCAACAACCATACTTAACTTTGCACTTTGGACAACAATGGTTGATTGATATGAAAGCAATTATTAGTGTTATGAAGTAGTGCCTTCTTTTTCAACAAGACAACAGGGAAGTTCATATACCATATAACAAATATGGGGATAAGTATCAATGATTATTCATAGTGTGTTACTAACAAACATAACAATTTGGTGCTTATGTAATATAAACAATTTTAGAAAATAAGGCCACCAACAATATCTTGGCTCCTGAATTTGAAGACTTGTTGACTTAAATAGTTCACAACATTTTACATATTCCAAAAGTACCAAAAACATTAAAAAATTAGAAAAACCCAAAAATATTTTCAACATTTACATACCATATTATCTCCTTGGCATATATGTTGATGGTTCCATGTTGGTAGATGACATATCAGTATTCTCTATATACATATGTGTTTCACATATCTTTTGAGTGTGATTCAGGCATACATAGATACATGATCCATACAATTTTGGATGTTGGGTTTTCCCTTTACTCACATCATAAGGATGTTGGGGGCATCCACCTCTATGATCATGATACATTTAGATTATACCATGCTATGATCAATATGCATTATCATGTTTGAACTTATATGTGTACTTACACATGTTTTTATCCATGGTTATATCTTTTGTAATGTACTTGATATGTTATTTACTTAAAAAAATTTACTAACACAAATATCTAGGGACTAGTATGATATGTTTATGTTGGTTTTATGATTTCATTTATGTACCTCCTTGAATGTTTTACCTTGACATTATCTTGCTTGTTTGAACATTTGAATATGCTCCGTTGTTTGTAGCCTTCAACATTTGAATATGTCATTATTTGTTGTATGTTGACATTTGAATATGTTATTATTTTTTGTATGCTGACATTTGAATATATCATTCTTGATTTGTGGACATTTGACCAAGTCATGTTCCTTCAATTATGCAACATTTGAACATGCCCCTTGTTTGAGGTCTCCTTGGACCATTGTCTTTTGATACACTTTTGAGCACTCTTATGTGTGTGTTTGATTACTTTTTGAGTGTGTATTGTTACTATCTAGATGTTTTTATTATATAGATCATGCATCTTAGGACTTAGTGTGATCACATTCTTTGTGCTTCAGTGATATATCAACCTAGACATGTTCCCTCTATATGCTACATGGTACATTCAAAGTTTACATGGTTATCTTATCCTTTTGAGGTAAAGTAACTACCAGTTGCTACTTCCCTTGACTTTAAAAATGGGGGCATATCAATGGGAGCATGGCATAGAGGTATGACTTCCACATTACTTCACTTATTCATATTGCAATGGGGACATGTTTTGGAAACATTTTCTCCACAATTGTTATAGTTTCAGATTTAGTGGGGGCTTGTTTTGGAAACATGTTCTCCACACTTATTCAATATTTATTATACACAGATTATTGTGGGGGCATGTTTTGGAAACATGTCCTCCACATTGACACTTATATAAATTTTCATTTTTATCCATATATAGTGGGGGTATGTTTTGGAAATATTTTATCCACTCTTACATAGTTTCAAATTGGCTGAATTGCACAATTATATGATTTAGATTCATAGTTTTGGCATAATTATATACATTGGTGCCATTGTTATACATAATTTTAGCATGAGACATATCTAAGGTGCATATAATATGCAATGTGCACCTATATTACAAAATTAAATTAGTTTTAGATTTCAAACACTTTCAAGGACTATTATCAACCACCAGGTTGGACTTTTATAGAATTTATTGACCCAATCTAATGCAGTAGTTGGTTCAATTTTTGGCATGGTTGAGGTGATTAAATCACTCAATCTAGCCAAGTTTATAGGTTGGACTTGATTACATCATCCAACCTCACTAGTTTTATAGTGTGAGCTGACTTGGTTCACTCATACTCACTAGGTTATAAGTATGATTGGGTTGCACAGTTGAGCTAATCTCAAATATCGGGTGGAAACTCATTTCTTATTTAAAGTTGGAGGCATGTACCCTCTAATTTATCTATATCTATTTAGATATATGCACTTTTCCAAATTTTATATTTGTCCTAATCTCAATTTCAATGATTCATAATGATACATCTTTCAAATCAAATCTCCAATAGGCAATACAATTGCATCAATACACATATGCCCTTCTAACCTAGCTCTCTTTTAATTTCAATTATTTCACTATTTTCAATTGCAGAGTATATGTACTAATTATATACTATAACATGCTTTTGGTTCTAGCTCAGTCACTATCAAGTCACTCAAGTTAGACTCAAGCAAAGACAAGGTGTGTTATATACACCCATATATGCATTCTTTTTTCTTTAAACCAACAATTTCATTACTAGATTAAGGGGGAAATGCAGACACTATTTTTTAATTACATATCACCTTAGTCTTATACACTTAGAAATTACATATCATGGATGTAATTTCTGCTTCTAGACCTTTCCTACTACCCAAAGGTTCACATACACTATCTTTATGTGCCTAATAGCTTATCTCTTAGTTTGACCAATGTCATTCTGATGAATTAAGCCTTCAATCATGCCTAGAATGTTATAAATCTACTTATCTTCCATCTTTACAAGTTCTGGATCTACACCTATTTTCTAACTACTCAGACACTTACATCCAAGTCAGACACATATGTAGACACAATGTCATATCCCAATGAAAGTATCCAATTCCCTAAAGTCATTCAATTTGAAAATGAAATATATTCCTATGGTTGACCTGAGTGATTTAATATAAGAGTTCTCCAAAGGGATAGGTATAAATACAAGATCAACCCTCATTCATCCTAACCTAACAACTTCTTACTTACTCATAAGGCAACTTACCAAAAACATTTAATCAAACACTCAAGTGAGTAAAACTTACCTATTTTCTCCTATTTCCATATCAATCATATAAATAACATATTCACACGTTTAAATTACTAAAGGAGTATCCTAGAGCCATATTTTCCAAGTTACAAGCTAGATCACTATTATACTTATTTATCACACATTACATAATTCATAGAAAAGCCAACATGTAGGGGAAAACTACATAAGTCTAAGGCCCTTTTTAGAGTATTCACTATGTAGGCAACACTCATTAATAAAGGGGTCTTTGAGGAAACTCAACATTATGTGCACACTAACCTATTTTTCCTATAGCCACTATGAAGATGAAGAACTAGGGTTTTGATATTTTATAAGGATAAATAGTCTATGACCCATATATGAATGCACTAGAGCGAAGATAACACAAAACCTAGAAGCATCCAAGGGGTCACATCTAGTTTCAATAGGTATTACATACTAGAAATCTGCATCTAAGTCAAGTAGTAGCATTGCAATCATTCTAGTCGACGTAAACATCTTTGGTTATATAGGACAAATTTATAGAATCAGGGGACTATTCTAGAATCCAAATTGTTAAGGAAAGTTGCAACAACTCTTGAAAAGTTAGATTAATTTACATAAGTCCAATTCAAACACTCTAAGAAGGTGGAATTTAAAGTAATCTAAAACATGAATTAACATGGTCAATATTCATAAGACTTAGGCAAATATATACATTCATCAAATAGTTCCAGATGTGTTTATTTTTCAAACCAAGTGTGTAAATGAAACATTATTATGCAAACTTGGTTGGAACAATGAAATATTCAATATTCAACTTACACATCTATCAAACTAAACTTATAATAAAATGACAAAAATAAGTAGAGCAAACCAACTCTTTAAAGATGTAAGACTAAGCTCCAAAGAAAAAAAAGGTTCTATGATTTCAGTGATGAAAATATGGCATGTTGTGCAAACAACACCAATAACATTTATTTAATTCCTAAAGGTGTGTCTCAATCAAGATGTGTGCCCTATTCAACAAATAATATCTAACATTAAACATTTAAATGATAAACCCAACACAAAAGAACCATTTGTAAAATTTAAACAATAAAAATATCAATAATATTAACATTGATACACAATTTATGGAGATTCTGATGGAAGTCAATGTAGATGTTTATTTGCCTCCTAGGGGTGCATTCATTTGTGCTAACCAACTAGAAATCCACCTCTCAATTAGATCCCCATGATTAGAGTGTATATAAAATAGAACTCTATAGTTGGACCATTTGTGCAGTAAGAGGTTGGGAATAACTTTTAAAACAATGTGTGAATTTCAACCATTTGTTTAGAATTTTACAATAGTCTAGTATATTTGTATGTATGTTGTACAACTAAAAACAATATCTTTGTTTTACATACTTTTTAAATAAATTTTCCAAGTAATTATAAATGATATGTAAATTAAAATGGTGATATCTTTATGAAAATACTCAATATTCACATATTATTAACATAATATAATAGTATATTATTATTAAAGAGCATTAAATTCAAAAATTAAGACACTATACTTCATTATATTAAATCAAGACTTAGATTTTAAAAAAATTAAGTAATAAAGGTTATAAACCCTAATGACATATACATATAATTAATGGTAGTTAATTTCCATTACCACTACTACCAACTGTGTCTAAACATGCCACAACATTCTTTCCTCTAATATAATTCTCCCAACCTTTTTTAAGGATCATGTCTACCTAGTTCTATGGTGTAAGATTCATATTGAAGGTTTCTTACTATAGTGGAGGAGAACCATTTATAAAACATTTAGATAGAACATATTGCACTAGATTTTTCTATTCACAACAAAAAACTTTAAAATGATCCACAACTTAATAAATAACTCATGATTTTTGAATGGACAAAGTTGTGTTATCCTTTTTTTTCCATGTCCTATAGATTTGGTTTACTTGAGACATTACTAAATGTCCTTAGCTATAGTAAATAAACCTTAGTTAGGGTGAAAATTGGTAAAAAAAATTAGAAGTATAATATATACCACATATGAATACAATTTTTAATATATTTATGAAATTTTAGAGTGTTTTTTTAGTATTCTCATCACTTTTGATTTTTGTTTCTAAGTTTATTCAAGGAGTTATTGAAGTGTAATATCAAATTCACAATCTATGTATTCCACCACCTTAAAATTAAAAAATCTCTTGAATTTTTCAATATATAAAGTTAGCACTTATTATTATTTGACTATGTTTAAGTATTTATTATAGATTTGGTGCATATATATTTATGAGTAACATGACCTATTAGTCTTAACCTACTTGGGTGTATCTACATAAAGTGTACTTCACTTATTTTAATTGTAGTCACATTGAGATTACTTCATTGAAAGGTGATTGTAATAATCTCAATTATGACCATATATTTGGATATGGGAATGATTGTAATTTACAAGAGAACTCAAGTGGATCAGGAGTAATAAATTTTATTTCTTATGCATAGATATTTGTGAGAGATGCGATCTATTGGTCTTCACATGCTTGAGTAAACCTGTAAAGTGTACGTAGTGTATCATTTCACTCACATTGAGATTCATCTAATTGTCATTTTTAGATGCACTCAACTAGATTGAAACTACAAGGTGACTACAAGAATCTCATTTATGATGTAATGTATCAATATTTTTATAAGCATGTCTAAAACTATAAACTTTACCAATTTAAAATGCTATGAAGGATGAGATCTAGTAGAAATAGAAGGAGGGTTTATGACAAGGTATAATTTTCAAAATGTAAAATAAATATGAAAGAAAGGAGTTATTAGTCTAATTTTTTAGATTCAAAGAGAAGTAGTAAGCACATTCAAATATTTGAAAATTATTCAGAGGATGAAGTTAGTTCTGACATTTAATTTCTATATATTTTGAATTTAATGATTTTAAAAATGATACAAATGATGAATATTTTTTTGAGAAGTTTAAATTGTTAGCCACAAATTTAAATGTAGAAAGCTAAGTATTTTTTAATTGATTCAATGTTTACTAAAAAATATCCTCAATTTGTAATAACTATAACTGATGAATGGAACATGATCCTACACCAAGGGTGTTGAAATCTTTCACCTCCACTAGAGATGCCAATGAGCCTTTTACACATGTTTGACACTCTTTGCATTTAGTAATGACATTAACCACACCTTAGAAAACAATGTTGACCTGACCGCGAACATGAAAATCAATTCTAACTCTAGTAGGAATTTGACCCAAACTCTGACTCCATCAACAACAACCACACTAATACTTATTATTAAGCCCAAAGAGCATGCGTTAGAACAACCATCAACCTCCTTCAACCACTATCAATACATCTGAAAGAACCTAAAATCCTCCCTTTTTTGTAATTTGATGTTTATATATTGTTATTATAATCTACTAAGTTAACACATTTCATAATCTTAGTAATTGACACAGGCCCTCGCACCATATATGGGCTGAGGAGTTCGAGGGTCATAGTTATATAATAAAATACTTAATGTATTATTTTAAACTTCTATGAAGTCCTTCAATACTTTTATAAATTACTTTTAATAGAGATAAATTATGTCCAAAGATAAATTATTACTTTTAACATATAGAAATTGATTTTTTTTACTAAACTATTAATGTAGAATGATTTAAAATGTTGATTCCTAAAAAGGATTAGGGTTTTTGTTATGGGATTTAGGGTGATGTACTTTTGAGTTTGGGTTTTAGAGTGATAAGCATAGATTTCAAGCTATAAGGTTCAATTTATAGTTAGATTTTATAAGTTATGGTTTACTATTAGAGGTTCATGGTTTAGGCTACACTTAGTAAATTATTGAAGATACAAAGTTTAGGGCTAAGAGACCTAGTCAGATTAATTAGTCAAACATAGGTACATTTAATAACATAAACTTAGTTTAGGGAATAACATATAATTCATCAGAATGTATTCCTACATGACCCTTTATGGTGTATTTTACACAAATAGCTTTAGAAATATTGCTTCTAACATAACTTCAGCCACAAATTGTGTTAGATATATATTTTTTTAATGTTATGTGCACCATATGACTATATTTAGACAAAAGAACTTATATAAGAAATGGGGAACATATAATAGTGAGATTTGGTTTAAATTTTATATTGTAGGATGATTGTTTATGGATTGACTTTTTTCAAACCCTTTTTGTCTAGGTTCTTAACTTAGAAAATTATCTTCATTAGGGATTATGCCATGTTTCATACAATATTCACACAAATGTGGCATTATTTTTCACATTGATATTCTATTTTAGTTAAAGAGAGAGAGAAATTGAGTTATTTTAATAATAATTTAATGGGATATACGTTTAATGTTATAACAAAAGTTTGTGATATCAAACATCATCATATGAATCAAGGTGCAAGTGGATAAAGTGGCACTATAATTTGACTAGCTCTAGACCTTCATAGGACATCGAGGAAATGCATTATTATTTGGGTGTATCCAAACTCTCCTTGACATGATAAGTTTGGCCAAGGTTGAAGCCACCATGATAGAGGAAAGTCATGATGACATTCCATAAGCAGGTTAAAGTTTTCTTCACTTTCTAAATGCATTTCCTACCTAGAGATTTTGGAGGTTGGCCAACATCACTAGGTGTGAATGACAATTAATTAAATGAATTAAAATTAAAATAGTAAATAAATTAAAATTAGATAGAAACCCTTACTTTAGATTACAGATCCTACTTAAAAAACAATTATAAATGTTGGATAACTCTTGACCTCATATTATTGGGCTAGTCACCCACATGGCTTAATGTTATGTTTATATTGTTAAGTATATGTTATATAGTTTTGTGACCTTAATTGAATTTAAAATTTATATTTTTTAAAAAATTGATAATTTATTATTATTATATTTTATTTTTAAAACCCAAGGATTTTCTCAAGGATTGTACCCAATTTGATGATTCAAAAGTTTAATTCCTTTACACTTTTTTTATAATTAATTGCAATAATATTATTATAAATTAAAATAAAAATACCTCTTAAATAAAAAAAATTATGCATACACTTAAACCTCTCTTTAAATTTAAAAAAAAATTATAACTTGAAAAAAAATACCCTTATGTATAATGTAAACTTTTCCATTAAAATATTCAGATATAATTTTCTTTTGTAAGTATAGGATTTTTTAAGATTTATTTTTTTGTAAATTGGTTAATTTTTGATAATTTATGTGGTTTTTTAATTTATCAATTAATAAATACCAACTTGGTGAACTCATTTCTATTGACCCAGACAACTTATTAAGGAATGGTGGAGGGAACCAGTGGAAGGAACACGCATGTTTATTCTAGTAAAAAAACTCAAAAGAATCAAAGAGAAACTTAGAGTCTGGAATAAAGAGGTCTTCAAGGATATATTCATGCAAAAGAATATTATCGAAGAAGAACTATGAATCCTAGAGGAACAAATGGTAACTAATGGAAATGATGAAAATTTGATTAATATTGAGAAAAACCTTCTAAGTTCTTTCCACAATCCAGACACAAAAGAGGAAGCCTTAATGGAAATAGAAATCCAGATGCACATGGCTAAAAGAAGGGGACAATAACACCAAATTCTTCCACTAATCAACATATAGAAATAGGAACTTCAACAAAATCTCTGAACTTCTTTTCAAGGATGGCTTCATAAACAGGGAAGAAGAGGTAATTGATGAACAAATCATTCACCACTTCAAAACTTAGATAAGAGAAACTAAAATTAGTGATAGGTAGATGAAAGATAGTCTTCTAAAGAATATTCCCTTAGTCATCTCCTCAATGGACAATCACAAACTCTGTAAATCCCCATCACCCAAGGAAATACAATAGGTAGTCAGCTCTATGGAAGGTAACAAAGCCCTAGGCCTAGATGGATTTCCCCCCTGTTCTTCCATAAATTCTGGGACATAATCTACCCTGAGGTGGAGGTAGTTATTTGAAATTTTTTTAGAGTAGGTACAATCCTAAAAAAAATAACACCTTCTTGGTCCTTATTTCAAAGAAACATGGAGAAAATCAACTGAAAGACTTTAGACCCATAAGTCTTTACTCAACAATATACAAAATCTATGCAGAAACACTAGCCATTCATTTACAACCCTTACTCAAAAGAGAAATTAAAAAATAACAAGGAACATCTATAGTGGGCAAATAGATTATAAATGGCATAATAATAGTCCATGAAACTCTACACTCGATTGTTAACTCCACTAGAGTAGGCATGTTCCTCAAAATAGACATGAACAAAGCATACAATAGAGTATCATGGATATTTTTGGATAAGGATCTCAACAAGTTTAGATTTGAGGCAAACATAATGGGCTTGATCTATAGCTACATCTCCACTCCCATGTATTCCATTCTGATTAATGGATCTCCCAAAGGATTCTTTTCAACCAATAGAAGCATTAGATAAGGAGACCCTCTTTACCCCTATTTATTTATCCTGATGGGAAAAACACTAGGTAGAAGCATTATAGTATCTAGAGATCAAAGTCTACTCCAAGGATTAAAGGTGACATAGAACATAGACCTAGTAACCCATAGACAGTTTGTAGATGATACTTTATTTACTAGAGAGGCCTCAGTTTTTGAAGTGTCAGATTTCAAATATATTTTTGTGAATTATGAAAAATCTTATGGCTAATGCATCAACTTCAACAAAAGTTATGCCTTCTTCTTTAACACCTTTCCATCCCTCCAAAAAACATTGGTGGGAATCATGAGATGAAGAATCAACATGCTTCCCTCAACACACCTTGGTATGCTTCTATTCAAAAGAAAAATGCATAAGGAATTATGGAATCCCCTAGTTGAAAGAATATAGAAAAAGCTTGTGGGATGGAAAGGAACCCTCCCATCATAGGTGGGAAAATTGTAGCTATTCAAAATTTCCTTAAAAATCATCCCTATCTACCTTATGACTCAGTTCTAAATTCCCAGTAAAGTTGATGACATAATTGATTAGATCCCAAAAAAATTATTGTGGAGGGGCATAAAATAAAGATTTCGATTCCCAATGGTAGCTTGGGATAAAGTTTGCCTCCCTAAGGCATTTGGTGGACTTGGACTCAAAAGAGTCAAAAACATGAATCAATACTTGATTACCAAATTTAGGTGGAAAATTATGATTGAATACAACCACTGGACCATGATTATCAAAGCAAAATATCTAGAGAATAATAAGGAAGATAAATTTTTTTGGGAAGAAGGTCTCGCGAATGGATCTGCCTTTTGGACTGCCATCTCAAGCATAAAAGATCTTTTTAAGAAAGGATATAGAGGGTGTATACACATAATATTTTTAAATTTTATCAAATACTGATGCTTTACATCTTGTAGGAACCCATCATGACTCAATCTCTCTGAGTGCATGCCTTAAGGGGTGCACCGAGGAAGGGGTGGGTAGATCTTTGGTGCTTCCCAAGATTTTTGTCCTTTATTGCCACATTATTCCCAATCCATTCATCTCCTAAAACCTTTTCCTAAGATATTTATTCTCCCTTGCACATTCCTCTGGTATTTTCCTCTTTTTATCCTTCTTCTCTTTATTTTACACCCTTTTTATTATTTAGTACACTAGGTCGACCTAGTCGACCTAGAGTATTTTGGGGTTACTTTAGCTCTTTTGACTAATTCATATTTTGACCGACCTAGCATAGATTTTAAGCATTAGCCCAAGAATGTACTAGGTCGACCTAGTTGACCTAGCACAGTTGACATGTTTGAATGATTTTCAAGTGAGATACTCTTATATATACAAGGTTATTTCAGTCATTATTAAGAATATGAAATCAAGAGTTATTATTCACTCATGTTTCTTCACAATATGCTCTTCCACCATTCTACTTGAGGAGTCTTAGCTTAGGTTTCTTATTTGGAGAGTCTAGTCTTGTGGATAGGTCTTAGATGATTTAGCCTAACAAAGTGATCCTTATGAACCACAACAACCCCTTACAAAGCCTTATTGGCCAAGGGAAAGATTGAATCATGATGGGTTCACATTCAGGTAATTATATTTTAAGTTTTTTCTCCTCCTTTTTAGTAGATATAAGTAGCATAAGTGTTGGCTTGAATAATATTACTCTTCATATTCTATGTATTAGGGTGTTACTCATACTTACTTTATTTGAAGTTCCCTATACATATTTTATTTCTTTGCATCTAACCCCTCACTTTGTGCCACAAGATTTGGTGCACACTAGATTAGTTTACTTTTCTTGTTATTATAATAGTTTACTTTATTTTTTATTGCATAAGTGAACATCAAATCATAAGAATCTTTTAGGGTTGTGCAATTGTGTTAGACTGTAGGCTTTGAAAACCTTACTAACATGATGTGTTGTGACAAGTGATTCAAGTGATCCCCTAATCGGGTCTAACAGATCCCCATAATGGTCATGCTCTTGATTAACAAGTGTATGCCCAATCAGAAGTGTAAGTGTGCTCTATCTTATCCGATCTAGGATTAATTCAGTATGCATCATGTAATTCTGATTGCATACATTATAGTGAACCTAACTTGAATCAAATCTTTGTTGGATTTATTCACTTTTATTTCAATATTTTTTCATCATTTCTATCATATATTTTGACATACTAGTTCAATTTTGTTGACCCAGTTTTATTTTTCTTTGTACATAGGAACAAGCAACTAGATCGACCAGCATGACCTAGTATAGGTTTTCAACACTTTTTGAAATACCAGTTCAACCTAATAGGTCAACTTAGTCAACCTAATGTATTTAAAATAACTTTACAATAGTCTCTATATAGCCTAATTGATCAGCTCGACCCAGTACATATTCTAGTTTCTAGACTTTTAGATCATCCTACTAGGTTGTCTAGCTCAACTTAGTACATTTCTAGACTTCCAATTGAACTAACTAGGTCGACCAGGTTGACCTAGTGCATTTTCAGTAATTTTTTAGTATATTTATGTATTTCTTGGTCCACTAGCTCAACCCAATTTTCAGGTTTTGGATCAATACATTATATCTATGAACCATCAAAGTGAGTTTATATTATTCTATATCTCTCTATTTCTTTACTTTCCTTTCAAGTTTGCCATCTTCAAAACTACCTCTACACAACCACCTAGATCAACTTGGTTGACCTAATTTTGTGTCTTATTTATTTTATAAAATAACTAAGTTGACCTAGTAGGTTTTTTAGACCTTATTTTCAATAGTGCTAGCTCGACACTCTCGACTTAGTTTTGTTTGTTGTGCATATAGTTTTTTCACTGTACCTTGTTTCAAAGTTTAGAATTCACCTTATATGTTAATCACATCTTTTATTTCAGCTATTTTCATGCTTAGTAGGGTTCATAGTCTAATTAGGAGCTTTTTAATTAACTGCTTAGTTGTACTATTTCTATTTTATGCACATATGGCCAAATCACTTAACATCAAAAAGTATTTTAAACATTTGACTACCTAGGCCAACCTACCTAGATTTAATCACCAAGGTGGAAGTTGACTTGATACTCTAGTCAAGTATAAAGCCTAGTTAATGGTATATTTTGGCTAAGCACCTGACACTCTTATCACTGTGGTGTTTAAGTGAGGTGGTAGGCCCCAATACCAAGCTTGCATCATTTTCAATACAATCCCTTTCATCCTAAACTCACTTGAAAACATCCATAGATTGCTATTTAGTACCTTATTTATAACCAAATTTCTATCATTTAAAATCATTCTTAATAATCTAACATTCTAGGTTGACCAATTAGCTAGCTTTACTTTCCAAGTTGTTTGCTTGCTCTTTGCTCAATTGTGTGTGTAAGAACTTGCACTAGCCAATATTGGTGCAAGATTTTTGTTTTGTGTGCTTTAATTGGATTGACTAACATCAATCTAATTAATTATTTTTTACTTTAACAATTCACTTTCTTGGATTAGCTACAAATTATCTTGTTTTATTTCCTATCTTACTATCAATCCTTTATTTTTCCCTGTCTACTGTACTAGGTCGATCTGGTCAACTTAGTGCTATCTCAAACCCTATTTTCTACCCCTTTTCATTGCACTAGGTTGACTTGGTCGATCTAGTACACTCTATAGGTCTTATTTTTACATTAGGTTGACCTGGTCAACCTAGTTCTATTTCTTACTATCCTTATTTATTAACCTAATTATCCATCTCTTTCATTTTTCATTTTGTTCATTTCTTTTTAATCCAAATGAGGTCTCCTACTAGAATCTTTTTGGATAGTCTTAATCTATTTATATCCTATATGGGATGTTCATTTCTCCCTTTCTTTTCTTCCTAAGAGAACCATCACTCTTGGGGCACCTTTCATCTTCAAATTGTCACATGGTTCAAATTACACCTCAAAATGAAGATGATGGATCCAATCCTTTTTACACCCATCAAGAAACTTCTCAAAATCTTTAAACCAATGTAGGAGTGATTGACACAAGTTTACTTAACAATCAAACTAACAACAACTCTTTTAATAATCCTCCCCTCAACACCAATTCAACCAATCTACCACCTAATACAACCCAACTATTAGCTCAAGTAATTCAACAAATGAACATTATGCAAAACTCTAATACCAATTAGATGATGCAACTTCAACAACACTTAATCAATGTAACTAATCAACCCCTAATCATGCATCCTCAAGCTAATCCTAACTACATTCCTCCACCTCTTAGAGATGCCTCAGGTAATGTTAGTCCTCAACCAATAATGAATAACAAGATGTTCCAAACCATTCAAAATGAGCCTTTAGCTCCCTTCATTGTAGCTATTGACATTGGTAACATATCACCAACTATCAAATATGATAGGACTAAAGACCCCGCCTCATTTCTTAAAGCCTTTGGTAATATCTACAAAGAATAGATCCAAACTAATACATTTAACACTACTAAACTCTTAGTTAAAACTTTTACTGGTGATGTATTATAATGGTATAATCAATTACCTCAACATTCTATTTGGTAACTTGAAGATTTGGTCAATTCTTTAGTTAAAGAATTTCAAAACAATGATCTTCCTAAAAATTGTCTCAACCATTTTATAAATGCTAAACAAACTCCTAATGAATTGGCTCATGACTTTATTAAAAGATGGAAATCCCTAGCTCATAAAGTCAATCATAATATGTCTAATGATAAATTATTCAAAATCCTTACCACCGCTTTAACTCCCACTCTTTAATACAATGTTTGAACCTTTGCTCCTCAAACTCTTAAAGAAGCTCTTGACCAAGCTAAATGTAAAGACTTTTTTATGAAGCAATTCGAACCTAATTCTAAGCTTATTAAAGGATCTTTCCAAAAATTTAATGCTATCAATAGTAACACTTCTCAAGCTAAATTAGGAGTTGCCAAAAATGATATTCCTTTACCATCTCACATACCTCTTTCAGTACCTCAAATGAGATAATTTTTACAACCCTCTAAAAATTTCATACATCCTAATGCTCCTCCTAAGTGGTATAATCCGAGTTTCTTTTGTTAGTTTCATGCCAACATTGGACATTCTCATGAATCGTGTAGAGGGATTTCTAAATGTGCTATTTTTTACATGCTTGATTATTCATTTGACCATGAAACCATGATCAAACATCATCATCAAGAGTATACTAATGATTCTCAAAAATGACAATCCTCTAAATCTTCTACATCTAATAACCAAAAATATTATTCTCATAATCAATCAACTTACAAGGATGTTTGTGTAACTAACACCGATTATGATCAATACTTTAATAACTCTCAATATGTCAATACGGCTAAATTTAACTATCATTGGAAACTTGCCCACAAAGATCCTATTACCAAGGCTAAGAAACCTTCTTTAGAGGAATAATTGCTTAAAGATACCACCACCATAAATATTGAATCAAAAGCACCTAAAGAACAACTTCCTCTTTCTGATCCTCCAACCACATCTATTCCTCCAAAGTCTAATGTGTCTTTTAAACCCTGTGGCTCTCCTAAATCTCATTAGAATTTTATTAAAGAACTTAACTCTATGCCATGTAAAATTCCTCTTATGGAGTTGGTTCACACTTCACCTTATCATAAAAAATTCCTTATGCAACAACTCCAAGAGATTAAAGATCTGTCTTTGTTAGAAGAAGAACCAATTTCTATTGATTCTCAATCAATTAACATTAATACCATCTAATCTATGTGTCCTTCAAAACCTTCCATTGAATTCCTTAAAAAAGACATGATTAATGATGAAATCCTCTTTCATGCCAATGATCCACCTCTTTTCTGTTAGGGTGTGGAGCTAAAAGCTTCACCAAGGAGCATACTTAAACAGGTTCGGGTCTACACAGACGCCGGCGTCGGTCAGGAGCGACCGACGTCGGTTAGTAGCAGTTGCAGAGGCGCCGACGTCGGCGATATGGTCGACCGGCGACGGTCACAGGCGAACAGGCAGGAACCGACGTCGGTTACCTGCGTGTCCAGAAATCTATTTCCGTGGACGGCAGCGAGTGTTTGCATGATAAGTTTGAGTCGTGGACTCAAGCTTGCGTCTCTATTATTAGCAATACTATTTTTAGAGCCCTTGTTCAAGAGGCTTAACTGTTTGTTGTAAGAGCATGCTCAAGTTTCCTATTTCTATATGTAGGAAGATCTTCTTAGCTTAGAATTGTAGAATGTGTGTAGAACTGTAAGAGTAGAACATTGTGAATGTTTGAAGGACAGTACAGAGTTGCATCAATCCAGGTTGTTGGATTTGAATGTACTTGAGAGTGAGCTCTTGAGGAATAGAGATCTAGTGAGAGATCTTGTGTGCATCTGAGAGGGGTGTGGAAGAACGAAGCTTCTTCATTGTATTCCTATTGTAAAGAGTTTCAATACAAGTTTTCAGGGTGTTTTCTTGTATATCTTGTTCTGAGCTATTTATCATTTCAGTTACTTATCTATCTGATTTATTTCCATGTTTATTGCTTTCACAAGTGTAATCTATTGTTGGTTTAATCCCCCAACAAGTGGTATCAGAGCCTTGGTTACAGGTTACAGATTACAGGTTGCTCACAGGGTTTCTGCAGGAATTTCTGTTTGAGTGGGAGAAGCAATGGCAGAAGAAAGTAAGCTGAGAATGGAAAAGTTTAATGGCAAGAACTACCAACATTGGAGAATGCAGATAGAGGACTATCTGTATCAGAAGGATCTCTACTTACCGTTAGGTGGGATAGCAAAGAAGCCCAAGGACATGGAGGATGAAGAATGGGAAGTTCTTGACAGAAAGGCTCTTGGGTCTATAAGACTGAGTCTGGCCTCCACTGTGATATGTAATTTGTCACAGGCAAAAACTACGGTAGAGTTGATGACCACGTTAGCAAATATGTATGAAAAACCCTCAGCTTCAAATAAGGTATATCTTATGAAGCAACTATTTAATTTGCATATGAATGAAGGTGGATCTGTTTCTACTCATCTGAATGATTTCAATGGAATTGTTAATCAGTTAAGTTCTGTCAATATTGTATTTGAAGATGAAATAAAAGCTCTTTTGATATTATGTTCTTTGCCTGAAAGCTGGCATGGCTTAGTAATGGCAGTTTCTAATACTGCATCTGCATCAAATATTTTGAAAGTAGAGGATGTGGTTAGTGTTATCTTGAATGAGGAAATACGCAGGAAAAGCACAGAAGAGACATCTGGGAACGCTTTAAATTTTGAGAGCAGGGGAAGGCAAAAAGAAAAGAGCAAGAGGAGATCAAGATCTAAGTCTAAGGTGAGAGGAAGATCCAAATCCAGGAATGGCAGGAAGCCACAATGCTGGAACTGTGGAAAGATGGGGCACATAAGCAGAGATTGTTGGTCAAAGCCTAAGGAGGACAACCAGCATGAAGGAAAGGAAGAAGCCAAGGTTGCAGGTATTGCACAGGATGCTGTAATTTTCTCTTTGCATAATAACATAGAATCTTGGGTATTAGATTCTGGTGCATCTTTCCATGCTACCCCTAACAGAGAGTATTTCAGTGACTATATCCATGGAGACTTTGGAATAGTATACTTAGGGGATGATGAGCCTTGTAAGATAATTGGCAAAGGTAAAGTGCAGCTGAAGATGCAGAATGGCAACACATGGGTGTTGAGAGAAGTGATGCATGTTCCTAGTTTGAAGAGAAATTTGATTTCTGCAGGTAAGCTAGGTGATGAGGGTTGTACAGTAACTCTCACAGCAGATTCTTGGAAGGTGACCAAGGGTGCACTAGTTATGGCCAGAGGTAAGAGAGAAGGTACTCTCTACTTGTGTAATTGTGTTACTAACAAATCTCCTTCAGTTTTATCTACTTCAGGTGTGGATTGTAAATTGTGGCACTCAAGGCTTGGCCACATGAGTGAGAAGGGGATGTCAATACTTAAGTCTAAAGGTATGCTTTCAGATTTGAAAAGTATGGATCTAGAGTTTTGTGAGCATTGTGTATTTGGAAAACAGAAAAGGGTTAGTTTTCTCAAGACTGGATCTACTAAGAAAAGGCAGAAGTTGCAGCTTGTTCACACAGACGTGTGGGGACCGGCTCAGGTAGCCTCTATTGGCGGATCACGGTACTATGTTACATTCATAGATGACGCCACAAGAAAGGTATGGATCTACTGTATTAAAAAGAAATCTGATGTTTTTGAGACTTTTAAGTTTTGGAAGGCTATGGTTGAGAATGAAACAGGCAGAAAGTTAAAGTGCCTGAGATCTGATAATGGCGGTGAGTTTTGCAGTCTTAAGTTCAAATTGTATTGTTATACACAAGGAATCCGCAGGCAAAGGACGGTTCCAAGGACACCTCAGCAGAATGGTATTGCTGAAAGGATGAACAGAACTATCATGGAGCGTGCAAGATGTACGAGATTGCATGCAGGGTTGCCCTTAGAGTTTTGGGTAGAAGCAGTTGACACCGCAGTGTACCTGATTAACAGAGGACCTTCTACAGCTCTGGATGGTGGAATTTCAGAAGAGGCATGGACAGGTAAAAAGGTAGATCTTTCATATCTCAAAGTTTTTGGTAGTGAAGCCTTTGTGCATATAGATAAGGAAAATAGAAAGAAGCTTGATCCTAAGTCTATGAGGTGCACGTTTATAGGCTATGGCTCAGATGATTTTGGTTTCAGATTTTGGAATCTAGGAACTAACAAGGTAATCAGGAGCCGTGATGTTGTTTTCAATGAAAGAGTGATGTACAGTGATCATATGAGGAAGCTGGATCAATCTGGGCAGAGCAATAGTGAATTGGACAAAGTTATGGTCCAAAATGAGCTCACGGGAAAAAGAAATAATCACTTGCAGGAAAACACAGAGACCGACGTCGGCAGGGTTGGAACCGGCGTCGGCAGTACAAAAACCGATGTCGGTCATACAGAGACCGACGTCGGCAGACCAGGCACCGAGGTCGGTCAAGAAGAACCGACGACGGTGAGTGACAGGTCTACAGGTGGCCGAGGTCGGTCACTGTCAGAAAATTTGGGTGGACAGATTGTTGAAAACAAGTCCAAGACACCCACCAGGAGGTCTGAAAGGGTAAGTAAGCCTCCAATTAGATATTCTCCTTCCTTATATTATTTATTGCTAACTGATGGTGGAGAACCAGAAAGTTTTGAAGAAGCATTACAGGTGGAGTCTAGGAGTAAGTGGGAGCGTGGCATGGTTGAGGAGATGGAGTCCTTAAGAGAGAACCAAACATGGGATTTGGTTGAATTGCCAGCTGGTAAGAGAACACTGAAGAACAGATGGACCTACAGGTTGAAGGAAAGTGAGGATGGACAGATGCGATATAAGGCCAGATTAGTGGTAAAAGGATTTGCACAAAAGCCAGGTATTGACTTTGGTGAAATTTTTTCTCCGGTTGTTAAGATGACTTCTATAAGGGTTGTATTGTCTTTGGTTGCTTTTGAGGATTTGCATCTCGAGCAGCTAGATGTTAAGACAGCGTTTCTTCATGGAGATTTGGATGAGGAAATTTATATGGAATAGCCAGAAGGTTTCGAGGTCAAGGGTAAGGAGAAATTTGTTTGCAGGTTAAAGAAAAGCTTGTATGGCCTCAAGCAAGCTCCAAGGCAATGGTACTTGAAATTTGACAGGTTTATGACTGAGCATGGCTACAGTAGGTGTCAATCAGACCATTGTGTATATTTCAAGAGATTTGATAACGTTAGATATATTATTCTATTGTTGTATGTAGATGACATGCTGGTTGCAGGGTCTCACATGCAGGATATCTTTGAGCTTAAGGAGAAGTTAGCTCAAAAGTTTGCCATGAAGGATTTGGGAGCAGCTAAGAAGATCCTTGGCATGAGCATTAGGAGAGACAGGAAAAATCACAGGTTGATATTGTCTCAAGAAGATTATGAGAACAAGGTGTTGGAGAGGTTTAATATGCAGGATGCAAAACCGGTAAGTACACCTATGGCTGGACATTTTAAGTTAAGCAAAGAACAATGTCCCAATTCACATGATGAGGTAGAGTACATGAGTACGGTTCCATATTCTTCCGCAGTAGGGAGTTTGATGTATGCAATGGTGTGTACTAGACCAGATATTGCCCAAGCAGTGGGAGTAGTAAGTAAGTATATGGCCAATCCAGGTAAGGAACATTGAAAAGCGGTTCAATGGATCCTTAGATATCTGAGAGGAACCAACAGCAAGCACCTATGCTATGGAGGTTCAGATACTTCTCTACATGGCTATGTAGATTCAGATATGGCAGGGGATTTGGATGGCAGGAGGAGCACCACAGGTTATGTTTTTACTGTAGGTGGAACGACAGTTAGTTGGATATCTAAGTTGCAGAAGGTTGTAGCCTTGTCAACTACAGAAGCAGAATATATTGCAGCTACAGAAGCTAGCAAGGAGATGATATGGATGACACGGTTCATGGAAGAGCTTGGAAGGGAGCATGGGAGTTGCAGATTGTACAGTGACAGTCAGAGTGCAATCCATTTGGCCAAGAACTCAGCCTTTCACTCTAGAACCAAGCACATACAGCTAAGGTACCACTTCATACGGCAGGTATTGGAAGATGGTGAGTTGAAGCTGGAGAAAATTCATACATACAAGAATCCTGCTGATATGCTAACAAAGCTGGTTACGATGGAGAAGTTGAATCTTCATTCAACTTCTATTGGTCTTCATGATTGAGTTGAAGATGGAGGAGCTAGAAGATGATGCTGTACAGGTTGGTGCAGCTGGTTTATCTCCAAGTGGGAGATTGTTAGGGTGTGGAGCTAAAAGCTTCACCAAGGAGCATACTTAAACAGGTTCGGGTCTACACAGACGCCGGCGTCGGTCAGGAGCGACCGACGTCGGTTAGTAGCAGTTGCAGAGGCGCCGACGTCGGCGATATGGTCGACCAGCGACGGTCACAGGCGAACAGGCAGGAACCGACGTCGGTTACCTGCGTGTTCAGAAATCTATTTCCGTGGACGGCAGCGAGTGTTTGCATGATAAGTTTGAGTCGTGGACTCAAGCTTGCGTCTCTATTATTAGCAATACTATTTTTAGAGCCCTTGTTCAAGAGGCTTAATTGTTTGTTGTAAGAGCATGCTCAAGTTTCCTATTTCTATATGTAGGAAGATCTTCTTAGCTTAGAATTGTAGAATGTGTGTAGAACTGTAAGAGTAGAACATTGTGAATGTTTGAAGGACAGTACAGAGTTGCATCAATCCAGGTTGTTGGATTTGAATGTACTTGAGAGTGAGCTCTTGAGGAATAGAGATCTAGTGAGAGATCTTGTGTGCATCTGAGAGGGGTGTGGAAGAACGAAGCTTCTTCATTGTATTCCTATTGTAAAGAGTTTCAATACAAGTTTTCAGGGTGTTTTCTTGTATATCTTGTTCTGAGCTATTTATCATTTCAGTTACTTATCTATCTGATTTATTTCCGCGTTTATTGCTTTCACAAGTGTAATCTATTGTTGGTTTGATCCCCCAACATTTTCATCAAAATATCCATTAATACCACCCTCATTCAAAAAGTTCTAGTTGATGAAGGTTATGGTATTAATGTAACCTCGTTATGGCTTTTACAATAACTTGGTTATAATAAAAGTCATATTAAACAAACCCATCTTACTTATCATGGTTTTGACAAGAATAATCAAAAGCCACTTGGTTGTTTATGGCTTCCCTTAACCATTGGTCCTAAGGCTATTCAGACCAAACTCATGGTTCTTGACCTTCCTTTATATTATAACATACTCCTTGGTTGTCCATGGACTCATCGAATGAGGGCCATTACTTCTTTTGACAATCAATGCATTAAATTTATCCATAATAGAAAATGCTATAAGAATGAAGCTGATCCCAACCCACAAAGTATCCAATTAGCTAATCCTAAATCACAATATCATATTCCTACAATCCCTAAAATTAGTAATGCTCCTTTACCCAAATTTATCAATATGAATCTTGATTTACAAGTTACTCTTGCAGATTTTGATGATGATGAGCCCAATGAATTACAACATATTTGAAACATCACTAGATTACCTCCATATATTTTAGAATGGCTTCCTCCTTCTCTTTTACCTAGGGATCGTATTTTTCCTCTCATGGATGAGATTACCAATTTTCCCCCTCCATGCAATACTAAAGAGCCATCTTTACCTGAAGATGCTTTTAATTTCAATGATTTTGGAGTGGCTAAAGTGTTTCAAGATCCTCTTAACATGTCTCCTAAAGCATTAAATAATCTTAGGATTTTACCTTCTGAAGATCCTCCCAAATCCCAAGCATATACAATTTATCCTACATATGATGACAACTATATCATGGCCCAAGCTCAATCAAGAGACTTGGATGTCTTACATTATCAAAAGACCTTACCCCAAATTCATGTTTTCAATTGGGATGTGCATACCATTTTTGTAGCTAAACACTTAGAACCTAAGGGTTATGTGCTTCCTATTAATCCTCCTCTTATCAATTCCCCTTGGGTGGTAGAACAAATTACACCTTTCAAACCTTTGGAAGCACCTTCACCTTCTCTACTTGCTTTAGATCCTCCCAACGAATCTACTCCATCTACTTTTTCTATTCCTACAATCACACTTGATGCCAAGGCAACCAATGTTTGTCAAATTCATTTTGAATATGATCGTCATGGTAACCAAATTCTAGATCTAGAAATAGATGTTGAGTATTGTGGTCTTCTTCCTACTTTTCTTAGTGATGAAGCTATTATTGAATTACTTTATGCTTGAGAACCTCAACTCCCCCGGTAACATCATAAACTTGGACATTTCAAAACTGAAACTCCTCACTTCAACAACTTTATTGCTAACATTGATCCTAAAAATAATCCAATTTCCTCCTTACCTAACGCACCATACCACTTTCAATATGGTAATGCCATGATTATTGAAGAAAAAACTCATATTGAATATGGTACTCCCTCGTGCCCTTGATCGATCATAATTTCCAAAGAACTTTCACCTTCTAAACATGACAATTGCAGCCTATTTTTTAATAAGTATCAAAAGGCATTCACCTTATCTTACCAAGACATGCCTGCCATTGACCCTAGCATAGTGGTCCATAACATCATTACCTATCCTAATGCCAAACTTGTGTGTCAGAAGGAACACAAATTTCCTCTTGAAGTTACCAACTTATGCTATAAGGAAATCATCAAACTACTCGATGCTAAATTTATTAAACTTGTGGATTATTTTGAATGGGTTTCTAATATTGTTCATGTTTAGAAAAAGGTCACTATGGTCATTGATATTTGCATTTATTTACATAATATTAATGTTTCTTATCCTAAAGACAAATTTCCTTTGCCTTCAATAGATGTTATTGTCGATTCCATGATTGGATATGAAATGTTATCTCTTATGGATGGATTTTAGAGATACAATCAAATTCATATAGCTCCCAAAGACCAATATAAGACTACTTTCATCATGGAATGGGGCACCTATTATTATGTAAAAATGCTCTTTGGTCTAAAAAATGCTGGGGCCACTTACCAATGAGCAATGACTCATATCTTTCATGACCTCATCCATATTTTTTTTGAAAAATACATGGATGATCTTATCTATAAATCCAAACATCATAAAAACCACCTTTCCAATCTTGCCATCATCTTTGACTGTCTCCTTAAATATAAAGTTTGACTTAATCTTTTTAAATGTGTTTTTAGAGTTACATTTGGCAAATTGTTAGGATTTTTAGTCTCTGTCCATGGAATTGATGTTGATCCAACCAAGATTAATGCTATTATTAACATGCCCATTCCTCACTCTATTATTGATATTTGTACCTACTTAGGTAAACTTCAAGAAATTAGAAGATTCATTCTTGAGATAGCTTATCGAATTCACTCTGTTAATTCCCTTATTAAGAAAAGTACAGCCTTGGAATGGAGAAATCGATGTCAAAAAGCATTTGACAATATAAAAGAATCATTGCTTCATCTATCTACACTTCATCCTTCTTCTAATGATAAACCTTTAGTTATTTATACTTCTTCCACACCTATTTTAGTTAGGGCAATGATTTACCAACAAGATGATATGGGCAAGGAGTATGCCATCTACTATATTAGCCGAGGCCTCATCGATTATAAAACATGTTATACTAAAATTGAGTGTGAGTGCCTTGTTATCTATTTTATCATTGAAAAGCTTCATCACTAAGTGATTTACCAAACCACCTATGTCATCATTCATTTTGACCCCCTTCATCATTTCTTCTCCAAAGCATTTCTTCTAAGAGATAGAATTGGCAAGTGGATGGTCTTCCTAATGGAATTTTATCTTCGCATTGTCATGAAAAAAGATATCAAAGGGCAAGTCATAGCTAACCAACTTGCTACAGCTCCTATTCCATCCACTTCTTCCCTTCAAGATAACCTTCTAGATGATAATATCCTTTATATTGAAGGTATTAATCAAGCAATCTCTCTTAAAGATTACTTTCATAGCTTTACTGCTGATCTTGCAGCTAATAAAATTGATGAATCTTACCCTCCCTTTAGTACTATTAAATCAATGGTAGTTATTGAGGAACTTCCTGAAATTAAAGTTGACTTGCATGAGGATACTTGGACCCTTCACTTTGATGGTGCTAAATGCCTTCAAGGAGTGAGGGCAGGTTGCATTCTCACTATTCCTCTTGGCAAGATCATTCCTTTAGCTTTATGTTTTACATTTGATGTCACCAACACATGGTCAAGTACAAAGCTCTTATCTTAGGTATGAGAGTTGATCTTGATTTAGACATATAATACCTTTATGCTTTGGGTGATTTTCAACTCATTTTCCATCAAGTTAGTGGTGCCTATCAATGTAAAGTGAAAACCTTATCGCCTATCATCAAATTGTAATCAATTTTGCCAAGGATTTTATCTCTTTTATAATTAATCCTATTCCTAGAGATCAAAATTCCATTATTGATTCTCTTGCTTCTTTAGCATCTCTTTTTCATACACATCAAGTTCTTTTTTATCCTTCTTTTATCATACAAATAATCAAATCCCCATCATCTACTCACCCTCCTGATTCACTTATTTGCCACATTGACGCTGTCACCATCGACAATGTCCTTGGTATCAAGATATCATCCAGTTCTTAGAACATCAAACTTATTCTCCTATTTGGATTCTCGTGAAAAGACATGTATTCACAAATAAGCTTTCAAGTAAATATTTAGACATAACATCCTTTATTATCACAACATCGAAGGTACCTTACTTTGTTGTGTCATGCAAGTTGAGGTCCCTCCTCTACTTGAACAAGCACATGGGGGCATTTACAATGGTCATTGTAGTAGACATGCTACAACTTGCAAATGCCTACATATAGGTTACTATTGGCCTACTCTAGAAAATGATGCTATTAAATATGCTAAAAAGTGGAATCCTTGTCAGCTTCATAATGATCTCATTCATTTACCACCAACTGAACTTCAAATAATTGAATCTCTTTGGCCATTTTCCACATGGGGATTTGATCTCATTGATAAAATTCCTTATTCCCAAGATGGGCATGTCTTTATTATCACTGCTATTGATTACTTGACCAAGTGGGTTAAATCCATGCCCCTTGTTAATATTACTAGTCCTACCATTTCCAAGTTCATTCTTAACCAAATCATTTTCCATTTTGGTGTTCCTCACACCATCATTTCTGATAATGGTGGTAATTTCAAAAATAAACATGTTAAACAACTTTGCACCAAATTTAAGATTAATCACAAATTTTCCATTCCCTATCATCCACAATGCAATGGTCAAATTGAGGCCACTAACAAGATTCTCAATAAAATACTTCAAAAGATAATTCATGAAACCCACATATATTGGCATATTCATCTTTATCCCACACTTTAGGCCTATCAAACTAGCATTCATACTGCCACTGGGGTAACTCCATTTTCTCTAGTTTATGGTTCTGAGTCGGTTCTTCCTCTTGAAGTTGATATTAATTCTCTTTGCATATCTCTTCATGGAATCATTCTTGATGAGGAATTACATGTGTCTCACCTTCATGCTCTTGATCTACTTGATGAACGTCACCTCTCTACCTTACAACATAATTGCCAATATAAGGCTCACATTGCCCGACAACATAGCAAACATGTCAAAATTCACACATTTGATGTTGGTGATCTTGTCATTAAATTAGACTACACTCATGAAAAATAAGGTAAATACACCCAAAAATGGTGGGGCCCATACTTAGTTAAATATTAACTCTGTCTAAGTACCTACTACCTTCAAAATTAATGAAGGCCATGTTTTGAAAGAACCCACCATTGCTCAATTCATAAAAAAATACTTCACCTAATCATTTCCTTCTTATTATGATATATATATATATATATATATAAAATACTTTTTGTAGGTTACTTAAGCATGGGTATCTCCCTTTGTAGCAGTTCCCTCTTATTCACAAACCTTTAATCCTCCCTTTTTGGCCTTTGGGTTTCTTGATGTACCATAGTCTTATTTTTTTCATTCTATCTTATTTTTCATTCTCTTTTTTATTGCTAACTTTTATTTATCACCCCTTGGGTTGTTATTTTATGATTTGATTCGTAAGACCATGGATAGAACCTGACATCCCTCATAAAATCACCATCTTTTACTTATCTGCCTTCTCTTTTTATTGCTTGTTAATGTTGTTTTGGTATCCTTTGGGTTTTTCTTTTGTGAGGTACTTTGTAAAAATGTTACCTCACTTTTCTTTTCTCTTGCTTATTAACACCCTCATGGGTCTCTCTTTTATGAGTTGCTTTCAAATACCATGGATAGGACCCGACCCTCCTCATAAAATTACAATTTTTTTCATGTTATTGATCCTTGCTCTTAAGCTCTAGCTTTTGCTTCTCTGGTTAGATGGAATTTGCACAATTATCTATGTTAGCATGTTTTCCTCTATTTCCCTCTTTCTTATGATAAGGAATCACACCTTTTATTGTCATCGTATCCCTTCTTTTTTCCCTTGGTCACATTTTTTTGCAATTTAAAGAAATTTAAATTGTTCAATGTGTCATTCATCTTGATTTCTCCTTTCTTTCATCTCCACATTGGATAAAACAAGGTTGAAGTCAAGATAGCACTTTTATTTCACCTAAATTTATGAGACTCTTAGACCCATTGCTCTTTGAAGTTTCTATCTCTTAGAAACCTTATCCCAAAGTTTTCAAATGAAAGTCATCTTTATCACCTATGTTTGGTTTTTAAAATCCGTATGGAGGAGGATTATAAAAATCCATCAAGAAAGTTAAAATCCCAATCATTTGAAACAAAAGGAAATGATATCTAAAAGGCAATATACAAATTTCAAAATTCAAATTCACAGCAAAAGACATAATTACAAACACATCTCCTATCTCCAATCGAATCTCAAACTCCATAGTTAGCTTCACATAAAGTCAAAGTCCTTTGGGGTGTGGTAGGCTAGTAGATTGGAATAGGGTAATTCAAAAAAATCTATGGTGCTACCTACTTTCTCATGCAAGTACCCAATCTTCATAGTAGACCAATGACTCTGTAAGGGGTCCTGAAGAGTGGGGAAGACATCGTGGGGAGGTAGGTCCATTTTAATTTTCATGCATATAGCCTTCATGGGATGATTTATATACTCTATTTGTTTACCTAAGACTTGTGTAGCTAAGAGAAGTTCTTTAGAGTCCTTAAAGTCGATAGTCCTTTTGTTTTGACAAACCAAATTTGAGTGTCTTGACTTCAATAAAGAGTTTCTATACCTTGGTTTTTCCTTCATTCTCCCCTCCACCCCTTTCATCTCCCCGCTTGACAGCCAAATCATGATTCTAAATCTATTTTCCCTCTTCTTTAAATTCCTTCTTCTTCATCTCTTAAAAACATGCTAGCACTACTTGGTTTCAGCTTTATCTATCTTTCGATGCAAAACAACATATTTGAGTAACTTTAGATCATATTATTCACTTCACTTTTCATTTATTAGACTTAATTTACCTTTATTTTTCCATTTATCATGATTTTATTATCCTATTGTTGTGAACAACTGAGTGTGTACCCTTTTTCCATTGTTGAGTGAGATGTGGTTTGTTACTGCTCACTCATCAATGTTGTTTTCTCTTTTATGCATTCACTTTTTCCATTATTGAGTGAGATGTGGATTGTTACTACTCATTCATCAATGTTATTTTACCATTTTTTTTCTTTTTATCATTGATTTGTTTTGATTATCATTCTTTTTTAAACATGTATCCTAAGTTTGAATTGGTGAGTTTACCTTTTCCTACTTTTGGTTTACTTGTTTGAGTTCTTTGTCCTTTAGTAGCCTTAGCTTCTTGGTTACTTGATTTAATACTGTTTGACTTGGTCATTTGGTCTAACATAGCACTTGTCACCCAGCTTGCCAAATTCCTAAGTACATCTCATCCACATAGCACCATTTATCTTGGCTTTTCTTGTATTTGTTTGTTTTTGCTCCTTAGTTTTGTAGTTTTGGGTTTGTTGAAAGTCGTCATTGTGCACTACATAATCAAAAATAAAAACACAACTAACAACCATCCCATGATAAAAGGTAAGTCAAGCTACGTATAAATTTTACTTTTTAGATTAGTTTCCCTTTTAGTCATTTAATTTTAGTTATTTTATGATTTTTAAAATACTGTAATTTTTTTTAGCATCAACATTGCGTGTGTCCTTATGTTCTTTCTCAAAGCACCATCCCCTATTACAATTTAGTGACACATGATGAGCTTCGAGTGGGGCATATGTATACACATAATATTTTAAAAATTTATCAAATATTTATGATTTACATCTTGCAAGAACCTGTTGTGACTCGATCTCTCTAAGTGCATGCCTTAAGGGGTGCACTAGGAAAGGGGTGGGCAAACCTTTTATTCCCAATCCATTTAGTTCCTAAAACCTTTCCTTAAGCTATTTATCCTCCCTTGCACATTCCTCTGGTCTTTTCCTCTTTTTATCCTTCTTCTCCTTGATTCACACCCTTTTACTTATTTAATACACTAGGTTGACCTGGTCGACCTAGTGTATTATGGGGTCACTTTATCTCTTTTAACTTATTTGTCTTCTAGCTGACCTAACATAGATTTTAGGCATGAGCCCAAAAATGTACTAGGTCAACCTAATTGACCTAGCACAATCAACATGTATGAATGATTTTATGGTGAGATACTCTTATATATACAAGGTCATTTTGGTCATTATTAAGAATATACAATCAAGAGTTATTATTCACTCATGCTTCTTCACAATCTGTGCTTCAACTATTCTACTTAAGGAGTCTTAGCTTAGGTTTCTTATTTTGAGAATCTAGTCTTGTGGATAGGTCTTGGATACTTTGGCCTAACAAAGTGATCCTTACAAACCATAACAACCTCTTGTAAAGCCCCATTGGCCAAGGAAGAGATTGAATCACAATGGATTCACATTCAGGTAAGTATATTCTAACTTTTTATCCTCTCTTTTAGTAGATAGAAGTAGCATAAGTGTTGGATAAAATAATATTACTCTTCATATTATATGTATTAGGGTGTTACTCATACTTACTTTGTTTGAAGTTACTTATACATATTTGATTACTTTGCATCTAACCCCTCACTTTATACCACAAGCTTTGGTGTGCACTAGATTAGTTTTCTTTTCTTGTTATTAGAATAGTTTAATTTATTGTTTATTACATAAGTGAACATCAAATCATAGGACTCTTTTAGGGTTGTTGTGTGATTGTGTTAGATTGTAGGCTTTGGAACCCTTCTTAGCATGATGTGTTATGACAATTGATACAAGTGATCCCCTAATCGGGTCTAGCAGATCCCTATATTGGTCATGCTCCTGATTAACAAGTGTATTCCCCATCATAAGTGTAGGTATGTTTTCTATCTTATCTGATCCAGGATTAATTCATTATGCATCATGCAATTTTAATTGCATATAAAGGGTAGGTCAAAAATGAAGAAAAGGTGGACTTTTGAAAAGACCCTTGACTCTCCCCCACTCTAGCCTCCCACCCTACTTGAAACACTCTCAAAGAAACCTTTAAATCCACTTTTGGTCTCAAGGTTAAAGATTACTGAGTCTAATATGATGGAAGAACACTGTGGGCCACTTTGCTTGAAGTATCTGATAACAAGGAAATCAACCTAGAAATTGCCAACCTCAACTCCTAAATCCAATAGATACACATAATTTTATTCCTAAAAGAAGATACAATCCTTTGGCCAGTGGAAGATAATGGAGAATATATAATGAAATAGGGCTTCCTAGCCAACCTGGCTCAATTGGAAGACTAGTCTTTCTAGAAAAATCTTTGGGTTGAACACCTTAATCCTAAGGTGAACATATTTTTCTAGCTAGTAGTCCACAACAAAATCCTCACTATTGATAATCTGGAAAAAAGGGGAATGACCATCCCCAATAGGTTTGTCCTTTAAAACTCAATGCAAGAATTAGTGAATCATTTGTTCCTCGAGTGCCCATTTATAGCCTAGATCTAGAATCTCCTCCTTCAACATTTCAACCTTTCCTAGGTTAAGCCCAAGTCAATCTTAGACCTCATCATCTAATAGAAACCATTATAGAAGCTCCCCTCATTGGCCTTCCTTTAGTTCCTTTCCCTCCCCCACTTTTTTTGGCTCACCTAGTCTGAATGAAATGCCCACATTTTTTACCATAAATGCTCCAAACTATCGTGTTCCTTCAGTTGATCTTTTTTTACCATCATAAAGAACTAGTAAATGGTAGATCCAAATGACAAATTAGGAGCCTCCAAGGCTGAAAAGGGAATTATTGAAAAGTGGAACTTCACATCCCCTTCTACCAAACCCTTTATAGACAAAAAGCTCACAAAATGGGATCACCCCCTAGTGGGGTGGCTAAAGCTATATTTCAATGGAGCATCTACATGAAACCCTGATAGGGTGGGGGGAGGAAGAATCATAAAGGATGAGTTAGGGATGATAATTTTAACCTACATCAAGCTTATGGGAATCTAATCTAACTATGTTACGAAAGCCAAGGCTACCTTCTAGGGCATTTAGCTTATGGCCCAACTGAACATACCTAAGATGGACATTGAAGGGGACTCACTCAACATCATTAATGCACTCATGGGAAAGGTCCAACTTCTCACACAAGAAACCAAACCATTGATAATGACAAATGTCTCCTCCACTCAACTAATTATAATATCTCCCACATATTCTATGAAGGTAACATGGTGGTGGACACCCTGGCAAACATGGGAGTACTCAGATCAAACCTATCCACATGGATAAGACCACACAATAACCCCCTCATATCCAACCCTTGTTAGATAATGATGCAAATCTACAAGTTTTGTAGGCTTGTGGTGGAGACACATATGGGAGCATTAATGATGATTATAAAAAGGCTAACTCACTTTGTGTCATGATAATGACATGAATTTTGAACTAAACAATGTAATGCATCATTTCAAAAAGGTTTATTATAGCACCTATGGAATAAAATAAAACATTGGAATTTTTAAGTGCTACTTGACCCATGACAACCGTTAGCATAGTTGTAGAAATAAAAACAATAGAATGGGAGGAGATAGGAACCACTGTGAACCAATATCATGCACTGAAGTCTAGGCTAATCATAAAGTTTGGAGGAAGTTGTGAAAGGTTAGACTAACATAGTTCATGCTAAGGATAGAAGGGCATGACGATATTTTTTTCTAGAGGTTTTAGGGCAAGGTGGAAGTAGTGACATGTGACCTTCAGAGGGGTTACTATGGAAGGTTGTGAGGAACTCACAGGGGAAGTTACTGACATTACATGTGAGGGCATGAAGGAATTAATGGATAAACAAGTGCTTTTTCAAACAGATACTATCTACCACATGGATAAGAAGAGCTTCCCAAGGGCTGACCTTCCATGGAGATGGTCTGAAGTCTACCTCTAGGTAATGTGTTACCTTATTTTGGAAGGAAAATTAACCCATATTTTTCACACCACTTCTTACTATTGAACCAATTCAAAGGCCATGAGATTAGTCTACCATACCGTTTACTCATGTCTGTTGAATCCAAAATCCTAACTTTTTAGGAAAAATCCTTAGCTGATATAATCCATCAAGGATTAGTCCTTCTTCTCACTAAATGGGCAACCCCATGAGAAGTTAAGAAATATACATGGTGGAAAGTAGTAGAGAGAAAATATATAATAAGGATATTGATACAGAGGGTATAGAAAGAGAGGCCTCCCCTTCCACCTTCCTGACTCATCCATGAGAGGGAGGGAAAAAGGAAAAGAGAAAGGCTTATGACCCATCTCCCCCAAAGAAGAGTTTTGGTAAGAAAGTTAACAAGATCCTTTAGTTTTAATAGGGCATGGAAAACCCCAATTTTGAAATCCATGAGAATAACGCGATAGTGGTTTAGAGGAGGGATGAGGACCCAAAAAAGCTTCTAAAAGGCCTTAGGTAGAAGCTGATGGAGTTCCATGAAAATTTGTAAAGACTAGGTAGACAATTGGTTTCATACATGGAATAATGGAATAATTTTAAACAAGAAATCGATGAGTTGAGGGAAGGGAATAGGGAATAATAGATGAAGGAAAGGGGTAAGCCAGATGAAAACCCTAAAGGCAAGGAAATCCTCACCATCACCCTAAGGAGTCACAACACAAAGAAAGGCAAACCATTGGTGAAGAAGACTAGAGGGTTGATGGAACAAAGAAAAAACAAGGTGGAAGGCTAGGGGATAAAAAAAGAGGGATTTGAGCAACAATGCAAAAAACCAATGGTTGGTAGTAGGAAGGAAAGTCAATCTAAGGAAATTTAGTAGGTGGTTGTGTCTATGTGATTTGGTCTAGGTCTTTTTTGTTGAGTTTTTACGCAATGTTTGTGTTTGACAGGCCATGTTGGCCTTGTTTCATCTTGTCTTATTTGTATTTTTCATGCTGAATTATGGTTTTTAGGCCCTTGTAAAACATTAGTTTAACTAATCAATTAAAAAAAACTTCTTATCACATCAGATGTTCCTCCCACCCCTCCCTTCCTCTCTCCCAATTGCCTCTACTCTTCCATTGATTATTGGTATCAAACCTTTTTTTTGGAATGATTTGGGCATCTCACTAACCCAAACCTCTCTTTCTCTTCTTTTCCTCTATCTAGACCTCTCACCTTTCCTCACCGTATTCTTGGGCCTAATTCTTGGTAACCCCTCCTCCCATATTATTTTTCCTCTCACCATTCTATCCCCTCTTTTCTACCTTCCCCAAACCTCTACCCACCTCCTCAGCCCCCATATCTCTCATACAGTCCTTTATACTCCATCCTAATTCCCTCCTTCCCTATCCCCCCTAAACTAGTCCTCTATGAGTATGAAGACGTTGACTCTAGCAGTGACTCCCCCTCACATACTATTACCCTTTCCCCTTAAGAATATCAAACCCTTGGTTTAGACACTTCATTTTAACCACTTTCTTGTTTGAGCTATAATCAGAGTGACATTATCTAATCATGAGAAAATTTTATAAGAAATCTCTAATTTATCTAATATACTTGCACAATTACCAATGTAATATAAAATTGTAATGACACATCCCTGATTGGGATAATGGATCGTATCACAATATTAAACTTAATAAGCACTTCCTGAATCAATTTGACATTTTGTAAATGTCTTTGTAGGACAATTAAATGGAATTTTTTTATTAATAATGAACATTGTAAAGGACACTATTATTCTAATTATTTATTAATCTTGATTAATCAAGCCTAATATTACTCAAATAGTAAAATCCATTGCTTTTGGAATTATCCTATTTTCCTAAATTAATAAATTATAATATTACCTCACATTAGTGACATTATTTGGAAAGTCAATGGAATAGGGAGTGGAAGCAAGAAAGGTTGATTTTGACATGGCCACTTACACACTATATTACACCTATGACATGGTGTTTTACACACTTATCTATGACATGCTTCAAAAGAGGCATGATTTTACTTTTCTTCCAAATCTATTCTGCACTCTAAAATTATCTTAAATGGAGTCTCTTACACACTCTTTCTTATGAAATAATGAGTTTGAGGACTTCCTCTCCACCATTGATCTTGATCTTATATCAATGGCTCACATCAAACCAAAAGTATATAAATGGAAGGACATTTGGCCATTATAGACAAGCTCTCTTGAACTAAACTTATTATGCAAAAATCATACAAGAGCTTCACATTTATTCTCAAGCCAATTTTCAAGACATCAAGTAGATAAAGGGAAATGCTACCCATGCATGGAGTCAACATTTATAAAGATCTCTTGTCTAAAATTTGAGAACAAGCCTCTTTAAACCGACAAGCAAAAAAGTCTTAAAGGAAGGTATAATGTGTTTTATTTACTTTTTACTTGATTCATTTTGTGTTTGACATTGCTCTTATTAGGGATTAGGATCAGAGTGTCATATTAATGCAATTGTTTTGGTTTATTCACTAATAACGAATTGACTCTCTTTGGATTCTTGATCTACACTTGGAACTACATCTCTTCTTATCATCTATATAAGTAATAAGGATAGGAAATATAAAATCACTCTATACAAATATAAGCTGCAAATTGTAGGATTGCATGACCAAAAACCTCTTAAATATTATTTCCTATGTTGAATGGGGAAGATCCCTCCACTATTTAAATTAATTTCCTCTCTTGTAATGTTAATGACATTAATGCTCCTAAAAAATGTTGATTAGTCAAGTGCCGACTTTAGCTCTGTCATCTTGATGTGGTTTTTATTTAACAAACTAAGATGCCTTCTAAGGATTTTTTCTCCTTCACAAAGAAACCTTGGCTCTCTTGGGATGCCTTGGGGTTGATGTGGATAGATATTCAGGTGGGTTTAGTGTTCTTTAGAATCCATATTCTATCAAATTCTCACATGTTGTTGCAAATAGGAATTGGTTATGTTATGGTGTATGTGGTTAAACAATGATATTCAAATTTAAATAATCAATGTTTATGGTTCTAATGTTATTGGGATGAAATTCAAGATTTTTTAAATCTAAATTTGCATCACAAAATCATCTTGGGGGAGAATTTAATAATGATATTTATTTATAGGAGAATAGGGATGGTTTCCAATAGGAAAATCAATCCCAAAAGGAATTTTTTATCCTTTGTGTATAAATTTAATCTTACTTATCTTCCACAAAAAGAAGGATCATATTATTAAACTAATAGAAGGATGGGGTTTGTAACATTTATGAGAAAATTGAACATTTCCTTGTCTCTGAGTCTTGGTTGGAGGCCCCCTAGATCTTAGAAACTCATATCTTGAAGAACTCAAGATCATATCATTCCCCCATTTGGGTGGATATATCTCTTCATGGTGCACTCCTTCACCAACCCTTCAAATTTGGGCAAATATGGCTTTAGGATGACTCTTTCCCATACGTGGTCAATAATTTATAAAAGGCCTACCCACCTCACCATGGCTAGAAATATTATTGCTTAATGATGAAATTTAAATTTCTAAGGAGTTACCTAAAGGAGTGGAACCACAATCAGCTCACTAACATCTTCATTAAAAAACAATAATTGTAAAACTTCTTGTAATAACTCAATGAATATTTTTAATCTACTGGCCTCATTAATATGTGCTTGTCATGAGATAAGTCTATTATTTACTTAATAAAATAAATATAAGAATGGGAAGAAGTTTTATAGAATAAGAAATCCTATGAAAATTGGCTTATTGCAAGGAATAAAAATACAATTTTTTTCCATAGTTCCCCATCTCTCATCATTAAGATTATAGATTGAGTAAAATTTGATGTTTAGTTTATACCCTTCTAGACTCTTCGATAGACATCCAAATAAGGTATTTATCATTCTTCTTAGAATTTATTTTATAAGATCAACTCATTCCATACACCTCAGTGGATTCTTTTATCTTTAAGGTACCTTCTGTTATCACTCTACGTCAAAATGAGGAGTTGTTGGCTCCATTGTCCTTGGAGAAAATCAAAACCATTATTTTTTCAATGAGTAGAGATAATGTCTTAGGTGTAGATTATTTCTTGTTAATATTATATCAACTCTTTTGGAACCTTGTGGGTTGGGAGGTCACCATTGTGGTAAATGAAGCCTAAAGGTTTAAAAAACTTCTCAAATATCTAAAGTGTACCTTCATTGCTCTCATTCCTAAAAAGCTAGTAGTCTCTATATTTTTAGACCTTAGACCTATCCATATATATAGCACACTCTATGAAATCCTTACCAAGCCTTTTGTGGAAAGGTTGAAGGCTCTCCTACCTATGCTCATCTCCTTACACTGGAGAAATTTTTTCATGGAAATAAGTTTTTTAATGGCATGGTTCTAGGTCATAAATCTCTACACACCCTAGTGGTCTCTAGTTTTAAAGGAATGATAATCAAATTGGATATCAGTAAAACCTTTGATAGAGTAAATTGGATCTTCTTTTGGTCAATCTTTGAAAATTTTAGTTTCTCACCTACCCAGTATGATCTAATTGAGTGTTCCTTATCCTTAGTCCAATTTCAATACTAGTCAATAGAAGCCTAACAAGATTATTCTAGAATTACCAAGGCCTTTGTCAAGGAGATATTATCTCCCTATATCTCATCATACTAATGACAAAGGCTCTCAATTGAGCCCTCCAATAAACATTCTTCTCTAACAAGATTAAATGACGTAAGTTAACATTGTGTGCCCTTGATGTATCCCACCTTCTATTCATCAATGACACTTTTCTAATGGGTTGATCAACCAGAGAGGAAGCTACAAGCCTCAAGAGATTGTGGGATGATTAAACTTTAGTTTATGGGAAATTTATTAATGTAGATAAGTCCAAGGTATATTATTCAAAACTTTAAATCTTTAATAGTTTCCTAGTGATAGTTTTTGGATTTCAAATTGGCACTCTCCCTTGAAAATATTTAGGGATTCATATATTCAATATAATGGTTAGGAAGCACCTTTGGAATGAACTATTAAGAATAGTTGATATGAAGGTTCAATCTTGGAGAGGGAAATCACTCAATTTTGTTGGTCATATTTTAATTATAATATTTGTCCTTCAAACTCTTTGAAATTATTTTATCCTAATCCTAAAAATACATGCTAATGTCATGGACATACTAAATCAAAAGCTTATAAATTTTATTTATTAAGCCACACATGAATAAACAATATTACTTTGATCAATAGAAATAAGGCATGCCTCCCAAAAACTCTTGGGGGTGCTAATTTGACAATCATCTCACTATAAAATTTAGCCTTGGGGGAAAAGCTAGTTTGGTGTCTCTTCTCTAATGTATATCTCCTTTGGAGTAAGGCCATAGGGATAAATATCTTGACTCTCCCACATATGAGTGCCTATTCATTAATATAGTTTTGCTTAGAGGATCACACATTCAAAATATCATGAGTTATTTTAGAGGTATCATTTTTTACTAGCTCACTTAGGAAATTAGCTCAGGTGTTCTTATTGTTTTCAGAATGACTCATAGTATAGCTACCCTCCTCTAAATAATTTTAATTCCTATATATAAATTCATATCCTTTCATCTATATCTTGGGGATACACCGTCAACAAGAAAAATGTGTGCCTCCCAAAAGCTCTTAGGGGTGTTAATATGACAATCATCTCACTACAAAATTCAACCTTGGGGAAAATCTAGTATTGTGTCCCTTATCTAATATAGATCACCTCTAGATTAAGGCCATCATGGAGAAATATCTAAACTATCTTGTATATGAGCACATTTTCACCACTACAATTCGAACAGAGGATCCCGCATTTCGAACTTCATGATTTCTTGTAGAGGCATCATTTTTGACCAGCTCACTTGGGAAATTTGTTGAGGTGTTCTTATTGATTATTAGAATGACTCATTATCTTCATAACATTCTTTGAATAATTTGAATTCCTTGGTAGAAAATTGGATCATTTGTATGCCTACCTAGCATTAGTTATGTGGAACATTTGGTTAAAATGTACTTACATGATCTTCAAGGATAAACCACTCTCTTAGGGTAGAGTCATCTAAATAATTGATGTTGAAATCTTAGAATGGACTTCAACCCACCTCAAATTTCTTGGTTATCCCCAAAAATCAAATGACTTATTTATCCTTCAAATTGTTTTCTTATCTCCACTCCCTCTTAAAAACTCAAGAACCAAGTGCTCTCTAAGAGGCTTACTACTCATTGTTATCCCCCAAGGCCTAGATAACTTAAGATGAACTCTGATGGAGCTCCTCAAGGTAATTAGGGGTTATGGTTTTTGGGTTTTGGACACATTTTGCATTTATCATATGAAGAATTTTTTTATAATGTCCTCCTTTTTTCTCCCCTTTTAAATAAATAACACAACAGACGTTAGGGCCATGGGGTGGTGAACCTTGAGGTGGAAGGGGATTTGATGTTGGTGATAACACCCTAAAAATGGGAAACACTCTTAATTGGAAAATCAACTCCCTTATTCACTCTAATTTCAATATAATGTTTTTTTTAAATCATGTTTCCTTCTCTCACTATTATGTAGAAGAAAATCAAGATGTTGATTTGAAGGTGCTGAGCAAAAGGACTTAAGTTATTACCAAAGAATCACACCCATAAAAAAATTAGATCCAATTATAATCAATAATTTCATAATTATTGGATGACACAAAATAAATTGCATTACTAAATAACACAAAATTAATAAATGCCTTATTTATTAATACATGAAAAAATTACATAAATATGCTCAGTTTTAATAGAGCTACAACAAGAGCTAAAAGAGGAAAACTTACAACAAAAAATAAATTGCTATGTGAGAACCTAAAAATGAAATCAATTGCTTTTACACCTTGATGTATGGATAAGGGTGTGAGGATTTATTAAATAGACATCAAAACTACAAGAAAAAAACTTAGAACTAATAGAAGGAACTCATGCAAAATAGTTGTTAGGAAATGATTTGGAGATGAACAAAAAATTGACTCCCAACCCAACACATGCCTAAAAATTCATCGACATTTTTAATCTCTCCCTTGATGTCAATTTTTTTAAATTCCAACATCGATCTAAAATTCTCTAAATTGTCTTTTGGAAGAGCCTTAGTAAAAATGTCTACAAGCTGATCTTTAGAGCGAAAAAATTCAAAAGAGATAAATTATTGTTGTATAAGATCTAAAATGAAATAACGTTGAATATAAATATGTTATCTCTTAATTTGGAATATTGGATTATTTTTCATGGATATTGTGCTTTTATTGTCATAATAAACTTTTATGGGCTTACAAAATTCCATTCCCAAGTCTTCAAATCATCTTGCCATCCAAATGGCTTGTGTGCTTGTTAATGATGCTACAATGTATTTTGCTTTAGCTATAGATAGAGAAATAGTGGGTTACTTTTTGATGATCTAAGAAATAATATTTCCTCTAAAGATAAAAGCATATTTGGAATTACTCTTTCAATCATCCAAGCTACCTACCTAATCCACATATGTGTATGCTACAACATTAGAATCCTTAGTAGCATTATAAAACAATCCAAAAATATGGTACCACTAACATATATACCATTTATTTTGGTTGCCTACCAATTAGACTCATGAGGTTGATGCATGAACCTATCAACCAAACTTACATCAAACATAATGTTTGGTCTAGTGGATGTTAGATACATAAGGCTGCCAATCATAGATCTATAAAGAGTGAAATTACAAAGTGGAGTCTCATATTCCTTCATCAATTTACTCCGAAAAACTATGGGAGTGCCCATAGGTTTACAACCTTGCATGTTAAACTGCTTCAATAAGTCTTCAACATATTTGGATTGACAAATGGATATACTTACAACTATTTGATGGATTTTCATGCCCAAAAAATATTACATTTCTCCCAAATCAAACATCTCAAATTCAAATTTCATTACCTCTTTGAACCCCTTCACAAGTGAGAATGAGGTGCCCATAAATATTAAATCATCTACATATAAGCAAAGAATGATGAAATCTGATCCAACAACCTTTTTGTAGACAACATTCTTGAAAGAACATTTAACAAGCCATGACCATGAAGATAATTATCTTTTATAGAGTACCAAGATCTAGGGGCTTGTTTAAGACCATAAAGATCCTCTTTTAAGACTATAAACCTTATCTTATTTAACTTAAATAATAAAGCCTTGTGGTTGTTCAAAATAAACTTATTCCTTCAAATATCCATTTAAGAAAGCAAACTTAACATCCATCTGATAAGCTGTTAACTTTAACTAAGATGCAATGGAAAGGAAAGTTCTTATAGTTTTAATTCTTGCTACAGGAGAAAATGTCTCCTAATATTCAATTCCTTCTTTTTACACATATCCTTTCATAACTAATCATGCTTTATATTTTTAAATACTTTCATCCACATTAAATTTTAGCTTGTAAATCCACCACTTTACTCTAATAGTGGATTTTCCACGAGGGAGATCAACGAACTCCCAGTATCATTCTTTTCAATTTGTGACATATCATCCTCCATGGCTTGCACCCATGGATCAATAATGAAATATTATTTAAAGTTAAATTTTTTATCATGTACATAATAAATAAAAGTAAAATTATTATCAACATACCTGGATGTCTCATATATCTTCTTCAAACTTTTTATTTTTCTAGGAGCATTGGATGGGGGTGTTACTTGAGTATCAACATGAGATATTTATTATGGAGAAGATGAAGATGCCTTTGATAGATATGTCCTTGAAGGTGAGACTATATTTTCTATTGTATAGGGTTTCATTAATTGATCATTATTATCAAAGATTGAATTTTCAATATGTGGAGTGATCACTTTTTCTTCATTTTTGTGATAAACTCCCCCTTCATCAAAGATCACATCTATACTAACATAAATATTATTAGTAAGTGGATCATAACACTTGTAAGCCTTAATTTCTTATGAATATCCAATAAAAATACATCTTATAGATTTTCCATCTAATTTATGTCTTTATTGTGCCTGAATATGAACAAAATATGCAGACATAATTTTTTTCAGATGAGAAACACTTAGTTTTTTATAGAACCAAGATTCATAAGGAGTAGAATTTTTTTTATCATATTTATCAGACTTCTATTGAGGATATATATAGATGAATGCACTACATCTACCCAATACATGTTTGGAAAACACATTTATTTCAACATACATTTAACCATCTCTATAATTGTTCTATTTTTCCTCTCTATTACTCCATTTTGTTGAGGAGTATAAATTGTAGTTAACTTCTTTTTGATTCCATGTGAGCTGCAAAATTATTTGAATTCATTAGAGGTAATTCTCCACCATGATCATTTCTCAAAATTTTCAAATAGTTTCCTGATTCCTTCTCAACAAGCACTTTAAATTTTTGAAAGCAACTAAAATTTTGAGAATTCTCACTTAAGACAGACCCAAGACATTCTTGAAAAATCATCTACAAAGAGAAGAAAATACTTGTTCTTTCCAAATTATGATTTTCATGGGGCCAAAAATATCTACACGTACTAAGGCCAAATGATCATGTGATCTAAAATGATGATGGGGAAAGTTATCTCTAGTTGCTTCCCTATTGCATGACCTTCACATATCTTATTATCTAGCTTTATGAATGAAGGAAAGCCTCTTACCAAATTCTTATTTTGCATGAAAGAGAGATATCTAAAATTGAGGTATCCATACCTTTTGTGCCAAAGCCAAGACTCATCAACTGAGGCCTTCAAACAAGCTACATTTTTTTCTAATATTAATAAAAACATCCTATTATCAGTCATAGGAACCTCAATAACTAGGCCATTGTTGTTAAAAAACTTACAAAAGTTTCCTTAAAAAATAATCCTATAGTTTTTAGAATTTAGCTTCCCTATTATAAGTAAATTATGTTTTAAACTTGGAACAAACAAGGTGATAGGTATTGGAGAAGCCAATACATAGATTTAACTCATGCAATTGAAAATAGACATCCAAACATAGTAGATAATTATATTTTAATCACACTAGTATTATTCTATTGCACTTTTTTCCATAATGAATATTACAATACAAATATATAAAATACCATCCTATAATCATGAAGATATTATTTACCTATAATATCTCCCAATCTCTTATATTCGTGAGTTGGTTGAACAAATCCATGCACATATAAAAATGTAATAACATATACTAATCATAATATTGTTATATAACAATATTCTGATTAACAAACTAGCTAATTATATTTAGCTCTCGATAAATATCAATCTATAAATACTCAACCTTACACAATGTGAAACTTAATCCCAACATCCACCGATAGTTTTTATATGGTACAATATATCTCATTTTTTGATTGTAACATGCCACCTTCATGTGCTCATAATCTTCTCTTTATACATGTGTCATCACACATCTCTTCCTTCACACTCATCTACAATTGGTTTTCTAGGTTCACCAATAACCTTACAAAATGGTTTTCATAGGTTCAATAACCTTACAAAATGGTCTTCTCAGGTTCACCAATAACCTTATAAAATGGTTCTCAGGTCTACCATTAACCTTAAAAAATGGTTTTCTCAGGTTCACCACTAACCTTAAAAAATGGTTTTCACAAGTTTACCACTAAGCTTTCATCATGATTGCTACAATACTTTTTAGATCAAAATTCTCTAATGTAAATATAAAAAGGGGTTACATGGGAATATTATTCACAAGTGAATATGTATAAATGTTCTTATTTTTCACACATGCTAAAAAATAAATGTAATTACCACACCACACTGAAAAACTAAAATTCACATAATTGAAAATAACACACCACACAAAATGTCACCATATCATTGGTGTGGCCCCATCATTGGTAACTGATGAGAGGTCACTGAAAGACCTCCAACCTCCATGTATCCTCCAACCTCTAGTATATAGCTCAAATAGATAGATCGGTGAAGAGAAGTTGTCCCCCCCACACTCTTGACATACTTTTTACAAAATGGATGTCGATTACAATGATAGTGCATTCATGTATAATTAATTTTTTAAAATTTTTTACGACACTTATGATGACTAAGACTTCTAGACACTAAATCATAATGATTGACATACTTATAAATACAACTCGAATCTTTTAAAATTCTTGACGAATTTTGGACCCAAATAATTTTGACAAAAAAAATAACATAACTTTTTAAATGGCTCTTTTCTACAAAACTTAATTATTAACTTTGACACTTTGAGTTTTTTGAAAATAATTCTAATATTTGACTTGATAATAAACTAAACAATAGATAATAATAAAAAACTATGACAACTAACTAAATAAATAAAATTTAACCAGAGAAATAAAATACTAAAACAAAAAGAAACCTAGAAAGTGTTAGCACTCAATAGGTTGCACCCTAGCTGAAAGGATGAGTGTTCAATGGACTAACATGGGTATGGTCGAAGGCCATGGGTTTCCTATATCTAGACCAGACCTCTAGAATTTTTAATGAGGCTAGCTCCTTTGATGCATCCTTTTAGACCTTTACTTCTAAAACCTAAAATTGGTTGGGGTGAAAAGGGAGGAGTTGCAAAAGTAAAACCTATTCTAACTTATGGTGACACACCAAGAATTTAATAGACCCACTCTTAGGATTGAACTCTTTAACACACTAATGAAATATGAAAAAAATGCAATGCTCACTATGCTTTTTATGCAATAGTATTTCGTACAGAGGTCTGTTTGATGTACTCAGATTAGGGAGCAATGAAAGTAAGATATGGTTAAAGACACTTAAGTATTTTATATTAAAATAGGCCCATGGATCATTTAACACCTTCTATATTATAATAGGTTCAAATAAACCTATTATATCTCTGTGGGGATTAAGAATTATTATACATAGATCCTTCTTTAACCTGGTGAACCAGTCATAAGAAAGAACCTTGTAAGCTCTAACTTATCAAACTAGAGATCAGTATAAGCTCCAATGGCAGTCCCTTCATATTCTTCAAAGCCTACTACATTAGCTAGACCACTCTATGGAATTTGAACTAGATCCAATGGTGTCTAGAAGACCCTGTAAAACCTTATTTTCATGGTTAAAAACACCCTCAAAGATATATTTGAGGACTTGCATTCATTCATACTTGGAAAATATAATAGAGTGAGCTGAGTCAAGGGTTAATGATCTGAGTTGGATTATCGAAAACCAATGAAAATAAAGGTCAAGAGGGTGACTAGGATTTCATAGAACTCAAGAACAGAGCTCTCATATGCTTCCTTTAAGGGAACTACTTCTACCCACCTGGTGAAGTAGTCTGTGGCTATCAAGACCCACTTATGGCTAGTACTAGATGAAATATTAATCATTCCAATGAACTCCAAGCCCCATTACATGAAAGGCTACTCAACTTGAATAGGTTTCAGTGGCATAACAACTAACTTCTATTTTCCTATAAACATGGAAAATTTTGAACACTTCCTAACCCATGCATGTGCATATTTGAATAAATTAGGCCAAAAGTAACCAGCTCAGATGATTTTTGTAGCTGTGGTCCTAGCTGCAAAATGGCCACTTGAGGACTATCATGGAATTGCTGAAGAAGCTTATCAAATTGGTTAGTTTTAACACATCTTAAGAGCATACCTCCAATGTCCTTTTTGAAAAACACTCCATCAATTAGAATGTATGGCACTGATTACATCCTAAAGTGTCTTCTTTGTGATGCATTGAAACCCATTGGACACTCTCTCATTTAGATAAATCTTGTAATATTCTATGTTGATATAGATGGAAGAGTGACCTCATCTTCCTGTTGGGTGTCTTGGATTACCAGGATTATCTCTTTATCTTCTCTCACATCTTTAGCAAGATGTTCACATAATCCCTTTCTTCAGACTAGCTTCATGACCCTGACTTCAATGTCATATTCCATACACTTGATAACCCATCTTTCTCTCTTTTTTTCAAATCTCTATTGAGGATAAAATCCTTCACACTTGGGTAAGCCACCTTTAGTATGATCTTACTGTTTAAAATTGGATGCTTGAATTTCTTCAAAATTCTAACAAAAATAAGCACATGCTTTTCAACAAAGCTATATCTTTCTTCATAACCCTCTAAATCTTGGCTAAAAAAATCAATGGGTTGTTCCAAACCTTGATTATTCTACTGCATGAGCATGGCATAAATTTCATCTAATGTGGAAAAGGCATATAGGTAGAATTCCTTGTTAAAATCTAGATTTAACAGAGTGGGAGCATGAGATATGGCCTCTTTGATGGCCTCAAAGCTTTTCTTTCCTTCTCTTATCCATGTGAACTCTTTGCCTTTTCTCAACATATGAGTGAGTGGCTTGACCATCTCTACAAAGCCTAGAATGAACCTTTTGATGAAGTTAATCTTGCCCAAGAAGCTCTATAACCCTTTCATATGTTTGGGCAGTGATAGAGCAAGGATTTCCTCTATCTTTTTTGGATCAATGGATAGACTAGCTTCAGACACCACATCCCAAAATTTTTCCCTCGTGTACCAAAAAAATGCATTTCTTTAGATTTAAAGAAACCCCAAATTATATTACATCTATCAAAAATAGCTCTCAAATGTGTTAGATGATCATTAGGATTCTTTGAAAAAACTATTATATCATCAAGCTAAACTAAAACCATATCATTCAAAAGACCATGAAAAGCAACATCCCTTGCTCTTTAGAAGGTGGATCTAACATTGGAGAGTCCAAAAGGAATTTTACAATATGCATAGGTACCCCATTTTGTAGTGAAGGTAGTCTTATGCCTATCTTCTTCTTTCACCATAATATGATTATAGCTAGAATAACCTTCAAGTAATGAGAACTTGCCACCTTTTGCAGAATTTGATCCATGGAGGGTAGTGGGTAATGATCTTTAGGGACACCTTATTGAGGTCTTTGAAGTCAACACATAACTAAATCTCTCCATTATTTTTCTCATTAGCACAAGGTTTTCCACCCAAGAGGAATGTTTAATTGGAAATATTATCTTGGATTTGATCAATTTATAGAGTTCTCTTCTCATTAGATCCTCCACTCTTGGGTTGACAAGCCTTTATTTCTATCTGACTGGCTTGGCATTAATTTTTAATTTAATGGTGTGCTACATAAGATTGGGGTCAAACCCTTTCAAGTCTTTATATTACCACGTAAATATATCAAAAAATTCTTTGTATAGAGCAACAAATGTAGCTCTTTCTTCCATCGTATTAACCCTTCCTAGATTCAATAATTTTCCCTTAAAGATCTCTATCTTTCCATAGTGTTCTTCTTTAGCTGAGATCCATGCCTTCCCTTTTCTTACTTGGCCATTTTCATTGAAGATTCTCTCTAATTTCACAAGTCCTTTGGTAATCTTTTTTGATCTCAACTGTACTATTTGATCATCATATTGGTTCTGGAACTTGTCTTGGTTATTATGGTAGAACTCTGCTTCTTGTATTAGAAAACATATGATTTGATCATCATTGTCAACAACTTGCCAACTCACCTCATTTTAAAGTACAACTAGTTTGCATATAATATTGACCTTATCTTAGCCTTGGATACCTTTGACTCCTTTTGCTATCTCATACTTGGCACCAATGGCAACAAGCATATCTACATGCTAGTTTGCTTCTCTTGGTATGGACTAGATATCAAATGCCAAGAAATTCTCCATGAGGTCCCATAAATGGTGTTTATAGGCCTTTAGATGGTGATTTTTTATTGCACTTAGGCCTCTCACCTACTATACTAAACTTTTTCTATCACCCTTGACTTTGAGGAGCTGAATACCTCTCTTCCTTGTTTCTTGCAAACCATGCAAAAGAGCTTCATATTTAACTATATTTAAGGTGTAATTGAATTGGAGTCTTGTAGGAGAATGGTAATTTTGACCTAAGGGTGAAAACAACATGGCTTCCACTCTACTTCCATTCTTTGACCTTGAGCCATCAAAAAACAAGGTCCATATACCATCTTCTTCTTGAGTAGTTCTAGTTAATGAAGGTATTACAACACCTTTGTCATGCATACAATATACTCCCAAGTCTATCTCTTCAATGATGTATGGATAAAATTCATGGTTATTAGTTGCCCACTCATCTAAGTACTTGTCTAATATGCCTTCTAGATGACTATGGGGTTCTTGTTCAATAACTTCTTCAACCTCTTCAAATATAACATAATTAGTATTTACAAGATTGGGCATGTAGGGCTCTAGGTGGAACCTGGATATAGGCTCAGACCTTATGGTGACTTTGGTCCCATACCTAGTTATAAAAATCATGTAAAACCAATCAAATGATAAATATCCCCCAATCTTAGTAGTAAATTCCCTAGACAAGCATAGGGAAAAATATGAAAAATATGGTGGTAGGTCTACCACCATTACATCTTGGGAATGACATAATTTGGACATGCATCTAAGGTGATCTAAAGATCCTTCAAGATGCCTACTATATTCATAGGGGATCCATCAACTATAATATTAGATAATGCTTTGGTATTTAGTAGCATAAAGGTATGTGAGTGGGATCTTGAGTAGGATATCTATCTGACATCTTCATCTAATTATTATCTATAGGGTAATGGATTAGCCGAGTCTACTAATAAGAACCTAATTCAAATCATTAAGAGAATGATGGAAGATAATAAAAGATCTTGGCACATAAAACTAAAGACTACCTTATGGGTTGATAGGGTCACCCCCAAGAAGGCCATTGGTAACTCACCTTATCTGTTAGTCTATGGAAGAGAAGCAAGGCTGCCCATTTCATTGTAGCTTCCATCTTTGGAACTTGCACACCAACTAGAGCTTCTAAAAAGTGATGCAATGGAGGTCAGGATGAATTAACTAAGAGAGCTAGAGGAAATAAGGGATAATTCCATGCATGCCATGTGGTCTAACCAACAATAGGTCAAGATGACCTTTGATAAAAGAGATTTATCAAAGACATTCCATCAAGGTGACATAGTCCTCAAATGGGATGAGGACGGTGCAAAACCAAGAAAACACTCCAAGTTTGACAATCATTGGAGTGGACCCTATGTCATCATAGGATGCAAAGAGAGTAATGCTTTTGATATTTATAAACTAAATGGAGAGAACCTCCCCATCCCTGTCAATGGGAGTTATCTCAAGTTTTGCTACTAGTCCCATATCTTGCTTCTTTTACATAAGTAGATAGATTTATTCTTTTGCTCCAAGTGTTTTTACACATTTCCATCATTAGTCATTCTATTATTAGTTTAGTTTGTTCCTTCATCATTGTTTTCCCTCCCCATGACTCCATGAAGTGTTTCCAAAAATTAAGCGAAGTCTATTTGTAAGTAAATTTTCATTTGAGCAAGATTGGCACATAGTCTGGGTTCTCCAATCATAACATGCATGCTTCCATATGAGTCACCAAAGATGTTGGAAAATTTTTGCCCACATAATAATATATTGCATGTTTTGATGAAGAAGTAGATCTAAGGCTCATAAAGGGGTCCAAGATTGCCATGTAAAATAGACCATGCAAGTTTTCATGTGTTTTTCAACATTTGAAACATGGTCTAGAGTTACAAAGCCCCTATAAGGTGTTAAGAGTGCTTGGAATGACTTAAGAATCTCTTAATATTCATCTAGTTATTCATTTTATTCATCCTGACATCTTGGGTCTAGTTGCAGAAAGTACAAGTGGGAAGTTTGTTGAGGATAGATCTTGCATGTGTGGATGAGTCAAGGAGGATTGGTCATATGGGTTTGTTTAATTTTATGCCAAGATCATATGATGTAAATCTCAGGTCCTCCACCTAAGTGCATAAAAAGTTATAAAGGTCCAAAGTTGGATCCTTAGTCATTTATTTCTTATTTTTTCTAGACTTAGTCAATTTTCAAGAGAGCTCAAATAAAGCTGAGTGAGCATCTTCATAAAGTTATATTTTGCATGTGCAACAATTGTAGATGAAGGTGACCACATGAGTTTGTTTACCTTGGTCCTAAGTTATTATACACTAAGTCTGGGGTCCTTTGTCAAAGCATAAATGGAGTTATACATGTGTAAAGTTGGGCTCCCAAGCATTTCTACTAGGTTTCCCATACTTAGTCATTCGAGCTCAGCTGTCACCAAGATGTCAAGTAGAAGAAATTATGGACCAATCAACTTGAACACTTAATATCTCCACCTGGGAGGCTTCTAAGACCATCACATCAAATGGGTTTGTTCCTTCTAGCTTCATGATCATTTCTTAAATTTTTGGTGTCTCCATGATTCTTGTGCTTTAGGATCTAATCTTTCAAAGTTGGTCAAAAAGCATAAGACATTCGCACAAATGTCAAAATAAGGCTTGGGAAAAAATATACCTATGTTTAAATTTGATGATCTATAAGATGTCAATCACATTCTACAAAATGATGAATGATGGTCATGCAAACATAAAATTTAAAAATAGAGTAATGCAATCATATTAAGCTTAAATTTGATGGTCACATGACCATCAATAATGATCACATGAATGTCAAATAGTAGGAGTGAAGATTTCAAGTTTAAGACCATGGACTAGTCATTGGCTTTCAAAAAATGGGTCTCAATAAGATCAATAGTCCTCATTTGATCATACCAATGATCTGATAGATTGAAAGAATTGACAAGAAAGTGGGACTAGGGAGATCTATGGTACATGTAAACTCACACATCTTGATCAAATGATGCACATGATTCAAACTAGTCAATGAATCCAAAGAGATAATGAGTCAAGGACAAGTGACATAAGCACATTAACCTGGTAGAAGATCAATGGCTCATGAACATCCATGTATAGGTAGATAAATGATGCAAGATGATTTAAATAGTTAGAGATCTTGAGTGGTCAACACATGGCATAAGTGCATGAAGCTATAGATTGACAATAAGATCCTACGAATTAATGTGTGTTTGACAGGTGGCATAAGTAAAGACAAGATTGATAATTTTAAGATAGATTTAAAGGCTCATGTTCCTTCATACCTAGAAAATCTAACATAGTGAACTGAGTCAAGGGTCAATGATTTGAGTTGGATTGTTGAAAACTAATGAAAATCAAGGTCGAGAGCAACAACAAGCCTAGGATTCTCGATAAGGGTTGAAAGGCTATTTTTGACCATGAAATAAAAGTTTTGTAGGGTTTTCTCAACACCATTAGAGATGGTTTAAATGCCATGGAGTGGTCTAGCTAATGTAGTAGGATTTGAAGAATATGAAGGGACCACCATTGGAGCTTATATTGATCTCTAGTTTGATAAGTTAGAGCTATAGGGTTTTTTCAAGTGTCTAGTTCACTAGGTTAAAGAAGGATCTGTGTATAATGAATTTTTGGTCCCTGAAAATATATAATAGGTTTATTTAAACCTATTATAATATAGAATGTGCTAAATGATCCCATCTATTTAAATATAAAAGACTATAAGGAAAACTAATGTCCTTAGATTGGTTTTCCATCCATAGGTGGGACTTGTGATCTAGATATGGGAAAGGAACAAATATGAAATAAGTGCAAGGGTGACCATCATCAATAAAGTAGGTAATCCATTGCCCAGGATGTGGCATGATTGTCAGTATCAAGACTCAAGGATTTGATCCTCATAAGCATGTAAAGTGGAATTAGGGTCCCAAGGTGGTGAGTTGGTACTTGGAGAGGTAGTTAGGGGATTTTATTCTACTAAAATGGGACTTGATCATCATGTAACAAATCCTTGTCTCTAGTGGAACACTCTCAGCCAATTAGAGGAGATCGAGGATTAGTGGGATAGTAAGAGATCTATTTATTGATCAAGACACACCTGTAAAATACAATCAAAGGCTACCACCTCACTCCTTGATCTAGAGGGATTTCCTCTACTTTGTGAGTGCGAAAATCCCCTCTTTTTTTCTTCCCTTATAATATAAGTATAGCCTTCTAGATATTATTTTGGATCCCTCATGCTGGTACGACTAGACTCTACCAAAATTGTATTAGACACCTATTGAATTAGTTAATAGAGATTTTGGTAGTCATTTCCTAATATGCATTTAGTGTTCTATGTTTGTTTAATATACAACTATGAATGTTATCTTCCTTTTGTATGTCCAAACTCAACCTAGGTGATAGGAACTTTATTTGTAGGTCATATAGTGTGTCTCAACATTGATCTCTCAAGCATATAAGGGATAAACAAACTTAAGTGTCTTTAACTAGACCTTACTTTCATTGCTCCCTAATCTGAGTGCATCAAATAGACCTCTATACAAAATAATATTACATAGAAAGCATAATGAACATTTTATTTTTTTCATATTTCATTAGTGTGTTAAATATTTCAAGCCTAGGAGTGGGTTTGTTAAATTCTTGGTGCATCACCACAAGTTAGAATAGGTTTTAGTTTTGTAACTCCTTCTCCCTTTTCACACCAACTAGTTTTAGGTTTTAGAAGTAAAGGTCTAAAAGGATACATCAGAGGAGCTAGCCTCATTAAAAATACTAGAGATCTTGTCTAGATATAGGCAACTCACAACCTTAGACCATTCCCATGTTAGTCCAGGTTTGAGGGTAGGACTTGAACACTCCTCCTTTCAGCTAGGGTGCAACCTGTTGAGTGCTAGCAATTCTGGGCAACTCCACTAGGGAGGCTTATGGTAGAGGAGGCATCATGTCATGACTCTAAAATGAAGGATCATGTTGCTAATTAAGGTCTTGATACATATTTCTAGTAGTGGCCATTACCATCTCATTAGACTGTCTCTCTGACTACCATGAACCTTCTTAGGCATAACTATTCTGAGTTGGCATAATAGTTTTAGAATCACTTAGAGCATTGGGGTTTTATTACCATGACCAAGGCTTCTACCCTTGTCCTTACTGATTAGTTTGATAGGGTGGCCTATTGTACTAATTTTTTTGATTATTATACTGGTATGGCTTACATAGTGGAGCTCGTTGCCTCTCTATTGCAACTAACTTATTATTATAGGATTTAAGGAGTCTCTCTATCTTCCCCAGTCTATCAGTTGCCTCACCTTCTATTTGATAAAACTTTGTTGTTTCTATAACTGGAGTGATAGTTGGAGTAGGAAGATGTATTTCTAGAAAGGGAGGCATTGGTGACCTTGGAGCCAACTTGCCTACTCGTATAAGGTAATTTTAGCCCTAAATACTACTTCAAAATCTCTATGTAGAGTATATCCTCCCCTGAATTAAATCATTATAGCTATATTTGAGTTGAGAGCCTTAAAATAGAATATAAAATCATATTTAGGCATAAGATTGATTACCATAAGAATTTTGTCCCAAGTCTTTTGGAATCTATAGTTAAAATCTACCACGAACTCATTAGGAAATATCTTGATTGTTGTGAGCTACTCCACAAGTGAAAGATGATCAATCTTGTCTTCAACATGCTTGCACAAGACCTCTCCAAACTCATCCTAGCTATTGATTGATGTGGAGGGAAAACCTCTATACCATTGGAGTTCTTTCCCTTTGAGAGAGGTTTCTAACAACCTCATTGCTACATTTTCTTGAGTTATATGATGCACTAAACAAAGGTTAACAATATCAGAAATATGGTCTACAAGAGTAAATGGGTTTTCTCCTATATAATAGGTAAGAGACTTTAAAGCTGAGACTAGAATATCATCCCATTGAGTGAGATTCAGAGGGATACCACCATTGAATGAGACAAAGGCTTGCCTCCTAGGAATGACCATCTAAGGTTTGGGGTTTATAATTTTTTTGGGTTGAACAATACTAGCTTGAAAAAGAGGATTTTGGGCAACATGGGGAACAAGAGGGGTAGGTGTAGGTTTGCTTAGGTGCCTTCCTTTTATTTGTTGATTGTAAAGGTAGCTAAAAAAAATTCGTTTCCTTCCATTTTGTGGAGGATCTTGTGATAACCCTGGGGGCATAAAATATTATGCAAGCCTAGAAATGAAACTCTAAAACTTACTATTATACTTAGATATGCAAGATTAGTGGTCCCATCAGGCATGCCATAACTATTAGCACTTGACAGGTTGCACCCTATCTAAAAAGAAGAGTGTTCAAGTCCCATCCTCAAACTTGGACTAACATGGGAATGGTTTAAGGCCATGGGTTGCCTATATCTAGACCATACCTCTAGGATTTTTAATGAGGCTAGCTCTTCTAATGCATGCTTTTGGACCTTTGCTTCTAAAACCTAAAACTAGTTAGGGTAAAAAGGGAGGAGTTGTAAAATTAAAATCTATTCTAATTTGTGATGATGCACCAAGAATTTAATAGACCCACTCCTAAGCTTAAACTATTTAACACACTAATGAAATATGAAAAAAATGCAATGCCCACTATGATTTCTATGCAACAGTATTCTTTATAGAGGTTTGTTTAATGCACTTAGATTAGAAAGCAATGAAAGTAAGGTCTGGTTAAAGACACTTAGGTTTGACTTCCCCCTATATGCTTGAGAGATTAATGCTGAGACACATTATATGACCTGTAAAGAAAGTTACTAGCACCTAGGTTGAGTTTGGACATACAAAAGGAAGATAACCTTCATAGTTTCATATGAAACAAACACATAATACTAAAATGTAGATTAGCAAATGAATACCAAAATATCTATTCACTACTCTAAGAGGTGTGTAATATAATTTTGGTAGAGTCTAGTCGTACCAACCTGAGGGATCCAAAATAATAGCTTGAAGGCTACACTTATAAAAAAAGGGAAGTAAGAGAGAGGAGATTTTGGCACTCAAATATTGGAGGAAATCCCTCCAAATCAGAGAGTGAGGTGGCAAAATTTGATTATCTTTTACATGCATGTCATGATCAACAAATAGATCTCTTTTTGTCCCACTAATCCTTGAGCTCCTCTCATTGAATGAGAGTGTTCCAATAGAGACAAGGGTTTTTTACATGATGATCAATTCCTATTTGAGAAGAATCAAAGACCCTAACTGCCTCTCTAAGTACCAGTTCAACACCTTGGGACCCTAAGTCCACTTTTTGTGCTTATGAGGATCAAATCCTTGATTCTTGATACTGACAATCATGCCATGACCTGGGTAGTGGAGTACCTACTTTTTTTATGATGGGCACCCTTGCATTTATTTCATATTTTTTCCTTTCCCATATCTGGATCATAGGTCCCACCTATGGATGGAAAACCAATCTAAGGACATTGGTTTTCCTTATAGTTTTTTATATTAAAATAGACCCATGGATCATCTAAAACCTATATTATAATATGTTCAAATAAACCTATTATATCTCTGTGGAGACTGAGAATTCATTCTACATGGATCTTTCTTTAACCTAGCGAACCAGTCACAAAAAAGAACCCTATAAGCTCTAACTTGTCAAACCAAAGATTAATATAATCTCTAATGGTAGTCTATTCATATTATTCAAATCCCAATACATTAGCTAGACCACTCAGTGGAATTTAAACCAGCTCTAATGGTGTCAGGAAGACCCTGTAAAAACTTGCTTTCATGGTCAAAAATAGCCTTTCAACCCTTGTCAAGAATCTTCGGCTTGCTATTGCTCTCGACCTTGATTTTCATTAGTTATCAATAATCTAACTTAGATCATTGATGCTTGACTTGGCTCACTCTATTAGATTTGATAGGTAAAAACAAACATGAACCCTCAAATCTATCTTTGAATTATCAATCTTATTTTCGCTTATGCCATTATTGAGTGCACATTAATCCTTAAGATGTTGTTAGTCTGTAGCTTCACGTGCTTTTTCCATGTGTTAACCACTCAAGATCTCTACCTATTTGACTCATCTCACACCATTGATCTACCTTTACATAGATGCCCATGAGCCATTGATCTTTTGCCAAGTGAACATGCTTGTGCCACTTATCCTTGACTCATTAGGTCTTTGGATTCACTGACCAATTTGACTCATGCATGCTATTCGATCAAGATGTAAGAGTTTATGTGAACCATATATTTCCCTAGTCCCACTTTCCTATTAGTTCTTTCACTCTATTAGATTATTGGTATGATCGAGCGAGGACATTGATCTTGCTAGGACCCATTGTTTAAAAGCCAATGGCTAGTCTATGGTCTTAAAATTGACATCCTTGCTCCCATCATTTGACATTCATGTGACTGTTATTGATGTTCATGTGACCATCGAATTTAAGTCAATAGGATTGTCTTACTCTATCTTTAAAATTGGTGTTTGCATGGCTATTATTCATCATTCTATAGAACGTGATTGATGTCCCACATATAGTTAAATTTAAACACATGTATATTTTTACCTGAGCCTTATTTTGATGTTCACGTGATCATCTTATGATTTTTGACTAACTTTGAAAGCTTGGATCTTGAAGCACAAGAATCATGGAGGTACCAAAAATTTAGGATATGCTCATGAAGATAAAAGGAGCAAATCCATTTAATGTGATGGTCCCATAAGCCTCCCAAGTGGAGATATTAAGTGCTTAAGTCAACTAGTCCATAATTGCTTTTATGTGATGTCCTGGTGATGACTGTGCTTGAATGACTAAGTATGGGAAACCTAGTACAAATGCTTGGGAGCCTAACTTTACACATGTATAACTCCATTATGCTTTGATAGAGGACCTCAGACTTGGTGCATAACAATTTGGGACCAAGATAAATAAACTCATGTGGTCACCTTCCTCTATAACTACCACACACATAAGATATAATTTCCTAAAGATGATCACTTGGCTTTATTTGAGCTCTCTTGAAAATTGGATAAAGTATGGACAAAAAAGAAGAAAGTGATTGAGGAGCCAACTGTGGACATTTGTAACTTTTGATGTGCTTGGGAGGAGGACCTAAGATATAAATCATATGCTCTTAGTATTAAAGTGAACAAACCCATATGACCAATTCTCATTGGCTCATCTAAACGTGTGAAATACAACCTCAACAAACTACCCACTTGTACTTTCTACCACTAGACCCAAGATGTTAGGATGAATACAATGAAGAATCAGATGAATACTAGGAGCTTTCTAAGTCATTCCAAGCACTCTTAACACCTTATAGGGGCTCTACAACTCTAGACCATGTTACAAATGTTGAAAAAAACATGAAAACCTATGTGGTCTCCTTTACTTGGCAATTTTAGACCCCTTTTTGAGCCTTAGATCTACTTCTTCATCAAACCATGCAAGAGCTTCTTATGTGGGACAAAAATTGGCCAATAGTAAGATTACTATTAGCAATGTTTAGAGATTGATGTTGAAACATTTGTGTGTATGGGAAGACTACGAAAAACATGAACATGTGGATGATACACAAGGTAGTCATATTCTAAAAATAGAGGAACATTGAACCAAGTGGAGTGCAGGTTGAGATGAATACGATGTAGGATGTCAGGATGCAAATTCAAGTTATCATAACATATTACTACTAATGTGGGCTCGAGCATGGATAAATATTTCACATGCAATGCACACTGAGATCAAAATTGGTAGAGGATGCTTACATGTATTGATAATATCAATGCACTGAAAGGACATGGAATAACCATGAAATGTAAAATAAATGAATTATGCATAGTTATGGCTAAGGACAAGATGTAGGAAATGCATGTGTTTCTATACGAGTTTTCACTTTCACATTCAAAAAGGAAATGAGAAACTAAGATAAAATGGTCTAGGGTTAGATGTTACCCGGATGAGGTCTTGCGCACCAGAATCCAGACGACTGAAGGAACTCCTCTTTGGTTGTGGAGGATGACACCTGTAGAAGAAAGAGACTCAAACATGAAAATTGTTAGATGACTAGAAAGTGGACTGCCAAGCAAAAGCTTGGTCCTAAAAGTGCAAAGACTTCTTGGAGGATGACAGTCCACTAATAAAAAGCAGAATATAGTCAGAAATAGAAATGATAAAGACTAAATAAAAGAAATGAAAGCAAATGCATACCTGTATGCAGCAATCTGCCTTCCACAGTCACCGACGTCGGTGGTTCTGCCGATGTCAGTTGTAAGTTTGCCGACGTCGATTGGGGCAGTGGTCTTTGGACGAGGTCTGGATGGGTCTGGACAGGTTTATGGTCTGTGGACGGGTCTGAAAAGGGCTCTAGGTCTATTTGAATGGTCTGAGAGTATGTGCAAGGTCTTTGTAGGTAGAAAGAATGGTCTAAAAGAGGGACCAGATAGAAGACAGAGGCAATAGGGAAGAAAGAGTGGTCTGGAAGGGATCTGTGGTCTGGTCTGGGCAGTGATATTACTTAGAAGCAATAACTGAAAAATATAATGAAAACACAGAAGAAATACTTACCTGTGTCATGCTGAAGGGAGAGTGCTGTTGACTGGTTATACATGTTGCTGATGCTGCTGGTGTGGAAGACCTATTGCTGATGCTTGGTGGTGCAGAAGACCTGTTGTTGTTGTAGCTTGCTGTGTGCCTGAGAGACATAGAGAGTGAGAGGTCTGATTGAAAGATTGGTGGATTGGAAGGATTGAAGGATCGGATTGAAAGATTAAAAGCGTTGATTGTGAAGATGCCAGAGTGAAGGATCCTGCGTCTAGGGTGCTGAATGTAGCTTTGAAGGCAACCGATGCTGGCAAAACCACCAACGTCGGCCGACTACTGACCAACGTCAGTGGCTGGAAGGTGGGCAGAAAGGCTAAAAGTAGCCTTCTATCCATTTTCCCAATTGCCGGGTTAGCGGGTCGGGGTAAGAAATGGTCGAAGGTGGCTTAAAATGGATGAGAGGATGAAATGGGGGTCTAGGAATTTAATATTGGCCATGGGGGGAATGAAGAGAATCCAAAGAAAGGCATCCTAGGGTGGTGAGGTGTCATGGGTGAGATGGCAAGGGGAGAGAATTATTAATTTAAAATAAGATAATTATTTTAAATTAATAAGACATAGGTTAGGAGTGGTTAAGTGGACCAAGGGGACTAAGGGGGGAGGACGACCAAGGAGTAGACATGATTTCAGTGTCTACAGCATGATCCAATGTATGAAAACATTAAATGATGGAATCTTGCAGATAAATGGTTCGATTCTGTGATGACATGGAAATCAAATACTATACACCATATTATATGCTATTTGTAGAACATGACTTTTATGCACAAAATTTGATATCTATGCAATATTAAAAAAACACACTAGATCTAGTTACGAACCTCCAAGATCAAACAAATATTTAGCATGGAAGTCGTGCTAGTCTAGATATTCAAATATGACATCAATGGAACATGGCAGTGAAAGAATCTAATTTTTTAGTCAAAAAAGACATAGAATAAGCTGAGTGCTACCAATATTTAGTGAACAAGAAAACTTTATATAAAATAATTCATATTCTACTAAACTCTAAAGAAGACATGCATATGGTAGAAGGGAGTAACCAAGATTTTATAATTTTATAATCTTAATTTTATAGAATTTATTCCCATTAAAATACTATCATCTATAAGACAGTGAAAACTTGTAGTTGTCCCTATAAACCATATTATTCCATCATTGAGAACAAGCACAATAATTCTGCTCTGGTACCAATGATAGGTATTGGAGAAGCCAATACACATATTTAACTCATGTAATTGACAATAGAGAGCTGACATAGTAGATAGTTATATTTTAATCACACTAATATTATTTTATTCACTCTCTTCCATAGTGAATATTACAATACAAATATATAGAATACCATCCTATAATCATGGAGATCTTCTCTACCTATAATATCTCCCAATATCCTATATTTTTGAGTTTGTTGAACAAATCCACTCATGTATACCAATATGATAACAAATACTAATCATATTTTTTTCATATAATAATATTTCTATTAAAAAACTAACTAATTACATTTACCTCTCAGTAAATATCAACTCGTGAATACTCAACCTTACATAATGTGAAAACTAATCCAAACACAAGGTGTCATGTACATACATAATACTTCCATTCTTGGATTTTATGACAAGAGTACCTTTTCCATTAATTTTTCCTAATTATTATTACCAAACTTGACTTTCCATTTCACACTCTCATTTAACTTTGCAAACAGATTTTTTCTTTCCAATCATGTGATTTGAGCAACCACTATATAAATATCATACAAAATCCACTTTGGATGCAAAGATATTGCATGTGAGAAATAAATTTTGAGAGTTGTCACCTTCATTTTTACTAAAATTTACTTGAAAAATGTCTCTTTTTTAAACAATATTATTTAAGGTGACCATCTTTATTACAATAGCTATAATGAAAGGAGCCTCTCCCAATGTTGTTGCTTTTTCCTCTATCGTGACATTCTCTTCTTGTGGCTCTTCCAAAACCTCTACCTCCTCTATATGATGATGAAGAAAAAGTATAAGAATCAATCATGGCAATGGAATATTAATTATTCTTGTCATCAACCTTCAACTTGCTTTGGAAGGCTTGATCTAGAGGTTTCTCATTCCTTTTCAACATGTCTTCATGTACTTGAAGGCTTATAAACAAATCATCAAGGGTTAACTATGATAAATCTCTTGACTCTTCTATATCAATGGTGATATGATCATTTTTTTTGGAATAACTCTTGACACTTTTTCAACAATCTGCCTATCTTCAAGAGATTCACCATGTGCATGAATAGCATTCACAATATTTTTTACTCTAGTAATAAAATCTTCAACACTTTCATTCAATTTCATAGTAAGATACTCAAGATTTTCTAAGCAATTGGAGTTTGACAATTTTTACCTTTACAAATCCATTGTAAGCCTTTTCCAAGGTTTCCCAAGCATCCTAGGCCTTTCTAATTCTAAAATATTTGGAAAGATTGAGATGTCAACCCCTATTTGGAGGAACAATGCTTTGACAACCTTTTTTTTCCTTCTCTTTCAACTCTATCTTTTGATCAGTAAGATAAGCAAAGTTCTCATTTTCACACTCTAGTACTTATAGTTTTTCCCATTGAAAATAAGAATTTGGTATTACACGTAATTGTTATTTTGTGCCACTATCTTTTACTCCTTGAAGTAATTAAAATGATGAAATCAACCACAAACCAAAGCTTTGTTACCAAATGAAGGAGCTGAGTGAAAGGACTTAAGTGATTACCAAGGAATCACACTCATAGAAAACTCAAGATCCAATTATAATAAACAATTTCATAATTATTGGATAACATAAAAGAAATTCCAACACTAAATAACAAATGTCCTATTTATTAATGCAGGAAAAAATTATAGAAATATGCTTTGTTTCAACAGAGCTAAAGCAAGAGATAAAAAAGGAAAAATTATGATACAAAATAATTTGCTCTTTGAGAGCCTACAGATGAAATCACTTGCTTCACCCTAATGAATGTAGGGGTGAACCTTGGTATCTTCTTAAAAATTTAAATCATCTTACCTTTAGACTGGGTCAGAAATCATGGCTAAAGATGGTTCACCTTAAAAAGGGGGAAAAAATTAAAGTCAAAAAAATAAATTGAAATCATTATTGAAATCCCTATAAAGGGAATGCCAAATCAAATTTGTTGCTTCACTAATTTTGCCCCCTCTTCATTTTCATTCCTCTTAATTTCCTCTGCATTCTATTCATGGTGTCCATCCCTTTTGCCTCCATCTTCTTCCCTCATGCTTTGTCTTAAACAGTGGATTAGAGGATATTTTCTCTGCCAAATTCTCTACAATGTTGGATAAAAGGGTTTAAATTGGGTGGATAGAAATCATGATGTAATTAGAAATAATTTCATAGTCAATTAGCTAAGTCGTGACAATTTTTATGTTTTATATCTCTTGATTTTACATATAATCCCCCAAATTTTCTTTGAATTTTGGAGGAATAAAATATAGCCTAGCTTAATCATAATTCTACACTATTGGTTTCAGCTCAGGATATGAACTTTCGAGCTTGACCATTGATGGAGATTCATTGAAACATCTATCATCAATAAATAATAAATTTGTAGAGAAGCTGATAAAATTGTTAATCAATATATACCCCTTTATTATAAGAAATGATATTATAATAAATATATGTTTCTCAATATTGATACATCTCAACAATATTTATATAAATATATTTAAGATATCTAAGCTAATTAAAATTAAACAATGTTCTTAAAAAAATGAAACACAACATCTAATAATAAGACATAAACTTAGGTCTTGCAGTTAAATTTACCTATAATTTTCATTCAAATTGAAGTGGGTGTAGTTAATTAGAGAGAAATATGTTTATAAAATCATCATAAATTTTATTTGTCACTAGTGATGAAACAATGAGGTTGGTTGCCTTTTGTCTAAGATCCACATTTTTCTCTTTGAAAGGGGTCGTCTATAAATAGATTGAAGGGATGGTAATGGGTTATTTACTTTCAACGGTGGTTAAAATTTATTTATAAGATCCACATTCTTCTCTTTGAAAGGAGTCTTCTATATGTAGATTGAAGGGATGATAATGGGTTCTTCACTTTCAATGGTGGTTGAAAACTTATTTATGGAGACATTCGAGGATAAGGCATTCAATGCCTTTCCACTAAAACCCAAATGATGGACAATATATGCATATGACACTAATCTATGGTGGTCGCATGGTAGAGAAAATATTGAAGAGTTTTATTTTCACATCAACAATTTGGTTGGAAGCATAAAATTCACTAAGGAGATTGAGGTGGACAAAAGCTTAGCTTTCTTGGATGTCCTCCTCACACACAAAGTGGATGGTTCCCTTTCATGAAGTGTTTAAAGGAAAGTAATCCAAAATTATTTGTATTTGTATTATTTCTCACACCTTCATCTTTGAAAAAATAAAGGGTTCTAAAGACCCTTGCCATGAGGGATTTCATATTTGTTTATGAAAAACACTTAGAACAAGAAACTAGGCACTTGACTTTAGTTTTCAAGATAAATGGTTATAAAGGGAAACAAATATAAAGGGATTTAAAGAAATTAAGAGAATGGAAAGGGTATGGATAATAGGAAGATACCCCAATAAATTCTTAAGTGGCATTCCTTCCTTGCATAGGACGAATCTCTAGGAAGATATTTAAAATCGTAAGGAGACAAAACATTATAATCATTTTTCTTCCATTTTTTTAAAAATGGTATTAATATTTACAAATGATGAGTTTAAACCTAACCTAAGAAGTAGTGTTTAAAATAAGGGTCAAAGAACATACACCTCGAGAAGAAAGAAAACTTGGTGTTAACATAACACTCTTCAAAAACCTTGCACACTATTTGCCTCGATGAAAACAAAGTCATAGTTGTTGAGAACTATTTTTTTAAACATCTATTAAGGGAAGTTATGTAAATTGGCAAACATCCCAATATTTAAATAGGGATAAAGGCTTAGGTTTCAACCACATGTAAGGAACCATCATTAACAAATTTTGAAGTAACATCTCACTTTAGGATAGGTACATTTATTATTTTTATAACATGATTAAAATTTAATAATTATTGCTATTAATTATCTTAATGTGGACCTTATGTCTACCTTATACCTCACATACTTATTTATATAAAAATATATAATTTGTGATTCTTACTTATGATCTACATCATAATGATAAATTCTATGTTGTTATCCATATAGACAAATAAAATCTACACAATTTTCTAAAACTATTTTCTAAATATAATGTTATGTTTGTCAAATTTTTCTTGTTTTATTTTATGAAAACATTTAAACTTTAGGAACATGATGTAGACTATTTATTTATTATCTTTTCTCCATCTACCTTTTCCATATAATCCACACCTTCCATGGTGTTTAATTTTTATTCACTAAATGTTAGGTTTAGATACTATTATTAGGGGAAGAGGACTAGTAGTTGGGACCTTATGGAGAGTGATTAGTACAAACAACTTTTATGCAAGCTTTCCTTTTTAGGCCTATCTCTACTAGCCCTATCAAATCACTGTTTTGGGTGAATAGAAAATTATATAAGCTTTAAAAATCAAATAATTATGGATTCAAGTACCCTCTATCCTCCTCTAATAACACACAAAAATTTAGGTTCCAAATCAAAAGGAAAGTATACTATTTTCAATGATCTTTAGTCATTTAGGCCTCTTTCTAATAGCCCTATGAAGGCACCTTTCTTGATGGTTTGTAAAACTTTCAGGGTTTCAACACATAAAAATGAAAATTTTAGGTACCCATTAAGGGCCTAAAACACCCTAAAAAAATTTATGATCCAAATCTCTAATGAATTACACTAACTCAAACCCTTTCTTTGTCAATTAGGTATCTTAGGTCTACGATTGAGTTTTTACATTAATAAGCTCCACATGTGCCAAAATTTAATACTAGTGTTTTATTAACCTTTATAATGGAAAACCCATCAGCCATGTCAAATTTGGAAGTTTGGCTCACTCTCCATATACCAAAACCATGCAATGGCCAAACCTCTTCACTAGGTCCTTTTATGTAGGCCGAGAGAGGTAAAAAGAAAGCTTTTAAATCAATTTAACATTTCAATGAATAAAAATGGATGTAAAATATCTATGTTACCTCAAGGAATATTTAATAATAAACAACACTACCCTTTCAATGACAAAAGCTTCAAATATTAATAAAACTCCTTCTAAAGAAGCCTGTACAACCCTGTGTGGATAAAACTATAGTTTTTAAGGAAGATTCAATATTTTTTGTGATTTTTAATCTTAAAACAAATTTTTATTCAAATTATAACATTATTCACTATCTTTCCATTAGAATGTCAATCCAAATGAATGCAAGACCTGATTCTTTGAGCTCAAACTTATTGGTAATGCACAAAATTCTTGAAAACTAAGTTTCTTCTCTTTGTTGTCCGAAGATAATTGATTTGGTATCAATTTATCAAGAGATTCAAAATAAATTTTTTAATCACACTAAAAAATAATTAATTTATCAAACAAAAACACATTCAAATTGATTTAGCATTGAAAGTTTATCATAGTTTTGAACTTTGCATAGATTCCTTGGAATTGTCTTCTTATTGGACCTTTGTTCTCTTCCTCCCTCATTATTTGAGCTTAAATAATTCATTATTATATATATTATTATTGAATTAAATATTTTACAAGTCAATATATATTCCTATTAAGTCTCTAACTATCCAAGATCAATCCAACGTAGGTCTGGAATAGACTTGAGATGCATTTGTTCAACTAGACTATTGACCAACATAACAAATGATGAAATCCAAGGTGATCTAAACATTATAATTCACATGAATACTATATATACACTTTTTAACTTAAAAACATGATTAAAAATCACTATAACTTTGTAAAAGTCTCTAAAATTAAAGAGAACAATTTAAAAATTTGAATTTGAATTTTGGTGGGAAAGTGCCAAATTCAAATTATATCTAACCTAACCTACTCTAAAAAATTATAGATGATTATCAAGTGAATTTTAGGACCTATAATACCCCTAAAATAAACTAATCAATCCAAAAATTGATAAACCAAAATTGAAAACTTGGAGTGATGCTCTTGCATCATACTCCCAAGGGGTAGAAAAATGGACTCATGAAATGTTATTCATGAGGTATGCAAGGTATATACATGGTTCTTGATCTACTATTCTATCATCCAAGTGGAATATTCATGATGATGATGTTTTCACTTAACTATAAACTAGAAATACTCTATATTTCTTATTTTTTTGACAATATTCTTGTCCACGATGATCTCCATCTCTTCCTTCTTGGTTGTTGGCAATTGAATTTCCCATTATTAGACTAATGTACCTTATTCTCATATTTTTTTCTCATTTTAATCACCTTATATAAATGGATATAGGTCTACAACATTTAAAATGGGAGAGATGCCCACTCCAATAGGCGACTCTATTTCATAAGCATTGTTAGAGAACTTCTTTAAAACTTTGCAAGGACCTATCTTTCTCATCTTGAGTTTGTTATAATAACCTTTTGGAAATATATTATTTCATAGGTGAGATAAAACCATGTCACCAATGCCAAAATTAACCTATCTTATCTTCAAGTTTACTTTTTTCTTGTATTTATTCACACTTGTTTCTAGTTGCCTTTTCACCTGTTCATGTAATTTTTGTATAACTACAACAAACTCCTATCCTTCAACATTAATTTTTTCCATTTTTCTCAAGTATCTTAGTTCAAAGACTCCTTTTGGATGCATGTAATACATTACCTAAAATGGACTCATACCAATACTCCAATTGGAAGAATAATTGTATACAAACTCTACCCGTGGTAGTACCAAATCCCATTGCTTAGGATTATCTCTTGATAGACACCTTATCAATTTTCATAATCTATTGTTAACCAACTCAATTTATCCATTAGTTTGAGGGTGGTATGTTGAAATAAAACCCATATTTGTTACAAGCTTCTTTCACAAGGTCCTCCAAAAGTGATCTATAGATTTGTTGTCCTTATTAGATATGATGCTTATTGGTAGTTCATGTAGTCTAAAAACCTCCTTGAAGAATAAATTTGATATGTGTGTAGCATCATTAGTAGTTTTCCAAGGTATAAAGTGTGCCATTTTGGAAAACCTATCCACTACTACAAACATAGAGTCATAGATTCTTTGAGTTATAAGAAACCCATGATAAAATCCATATTAATCGAGTCTCGTGGTTTATTTAAGATAGGTAAAAGCTAATACAATCCACCATTTGTAATTCTACCCTTATCCATTAGACAAACCTTACATATTTATACATACATTCTTACCTATGCTTGCATTCTAGGCCAAAAGTAATGCCTGTTAAGCTGCTCCAATGTCTTGTCAATTCCAAATTATCATGCCATGCTACCACAATGCTTCTCTTTTATCAAGTTCTCCCTCATTGAAATCTTTGGCATACATAAGTGTATTTCTTTGAATAATAAGCCATATTGTATCATGTAATCCAACCATGGTTTTGTATTCAAGGTGGTTGGATGCTTTAAGCCTTATAGGCCTCCTAAAAATCTTCATCACTCTCATACAACTCTTTAAGAGAATCAAATCCTAAACTCTTAATTTGAACTTCATTGACTAGAAATGCCTCCTACTCAAAGCATCATCCACTTTATTGATTTGGAATTTCTAATATTTGATAGTAAAAGTGAAATTTTGCAAATATTCTATCCATTTCATATGCCTTTGATTGAGCTTGGGTTAACTAGTGATAAATTGTAGAGCTTGGTTATCCGTGAAAATCACAAACTCTTTAGGCATTAGATAATGCCTCCACTTCCTCAAATCCTACACCATTGTATAGAAATCCAAATCATAAGATGATTACTTCTTTTTAACATCATTTATTTTTTCACTAAAGTATGCTATAGGCCTACCCTATTGGCTGAAGATAACCCCAATGGCTACTCTACTTGCATCACACTCCACCTAAAAGACTTTGTTAAAATTAGGGAGTGATAGGATGAGCTGCTCAGTGATTTTTATCTTCAAAAATTTAAAGTTTATTTTCGACATGTCAGTCCACATAAACTTTTTCTTATTTCCTCTAATAGTGTCTATGATTGGAGCATAAATTCCACTAAAATTTCTAATGAATTTTATGTAAAATCTTGCAAGGCCATGAAAAATTCTTACCTCTCCAAACAACTTGGGAGTTGGCCACTCCATTATGGATTTCACTTTGTCCTTGTCCATTTTTAATACTCTTTGATATATCACAAAACCAAGGTACAATAATTCTATCTTCATGAATACACATTTCTTGATATTGATTAGTAACTTCTCCTCTTGTAACCTTCTCATAACCAAATGCAAATGATGGAGATGTTCTTCTTTGATATGACTATAAATCAGTATGTCATCCAAATAAACTATAACAAACTTACCTATAAATGGATTAAGAACTTCATTCATGAGCCTCATAAATGTAATAGGTGCATTAGTGAGGCCAGATGGCATGACAATCCACTCATACAACCCTTAATCAGTCTTGAAGGTTGTTCTTCATTCATATCCATGCCTAATTTTGATTTAGTAATATCCACTCTTGAGGTCAATCTTGGAGAACTAGTTTGACCCATTCAAACAATCCATAAAGTCTTCAATCTTTGGGAGAGGAAACCTATACCTTATAGTGATCTTGTTAATTTATCTTGCATCTATGTACATCCTCCATTGTCCTTCTTTCTTAGGCACTATTATTTTTTGTAATGAACATGGGCTAAGACTCTCCTTAACCATCCCTTTGTCCAAGAGTTCCTAAACTTGCTTTTTGATCTCAACATTTTCTTGTGGTGTTATCTTATATATAGCCTTATTAGGCAAGCTTTCTCTTAGAATGAAGTCAATGTGATGATTGATTTTTCTTATGGGGGGTAATTGAATAGGTAGTTCATCTACTATGATATCAAAATGGTCATTGAGCACATCTTGCACCTCTTGTGGCAACTCATTCACCTTGGTTTATGTTATGACTATTCTAGGCTTGAGTACCATTTCAATCATATATCTTATTCTCTTATTACATTCACAAACTCTTTTTCACTTACTATCATTACACTTGAACAAATATTTTATTCACCATCTTCTTTTTTCATAGGTAGTAAGGTATGTATCATACCATACTTCTCTAAAGTGTAAACATTTTTCCTTCCATCATGTGATGTCTTCCTATCATATTTCCAAGGCCTTCCAAGTAGTACATGGCACACGTCTATTAGCATAATGTCATAAAGGACTTTGTCTTTATAATGGCCAATTTGAAAGTCCACTCAAAATTATTCATTTACCAACACTTGATGTCCTTTTTCATCCATGAAACCTTGTATGGAGTGGGATGAGGCATGCTTTTCAATCTTAGTTTAACAACATTTAAACTTAAACTAAATTATCTATGATACCTAAATCAATATCTACTTTGAAAAATTTACCTTGACACTTATATGAGGGATTGAAAATATTATTTATTTATGTAGGTTCATTATCTTTAGGTTTCTTGATCAAAACTCTCCTCTTAAGCAAAGATTCACCTACATCTAGTTTTTCCTTATGAGATGGAGAGCCAATACTCTCCTTTTATATTGCTTGAAAAACATGATTTTTTTTTTTCAATCCTATAATTTCATATTTGTTGACACTTTGGATACTCCTAAAACCTATGTCTTATAAATTTATTACACTTGAAGCACTTACCTGTGAATCCACTGGATCCTTTTCCTCTTGATGCATATCCACCTCTAAAATATGGCCTTCTACTTTTAAATCCAACTTTAACATTAAATGAGTGTTATTATGAAGTGATATTATCTCTTTGGTTTATTTTTGAGGTATGTATACCTCCTTGATGACTGCTTCCTTTGTAACTTCTACCTCTACATCTATTCTATTGTGTTTGTCTTCTACTAAGCTTGTCTTTAGCTTGTAATGCAAGTTGATAGCATTATTCAAGAGTCTTGGGGCTAAATAAACTTAATTCATCTTGTAAATTGCATCTCAATATTGTAAGACATATAACAAATTTTTTAAAATCCTCCTCTATATGACCTAATCTAATTACCAACTTATATAACTCCTCTATATATTCCTTGACACTCATTTCTTTTTACTTCAACGTCTGCAATCTTTTGAAGAGGTTTGTTTCCTAGTCACTTGGCAAGAATTTTCCCTTCAACTTGGAGACCATCTTGTCCCAAGCCTTGATATTTATCTTTCCCTTATTTATTATTTCTTCTTGGATGAAATACCACCAAAGGGATACATGCCCTTTCAGCTTTGTGTGAACAAACTTCACTTGGTTCTCCTCTAGAACACTTTCATAGTCAGAGTATTTGTCTAGTTCTACAATTTAGTCAATAAGTTCTTCTCCATACAAACTTCATAAATATTTAGGAAGTTTAAATTTTGGTTTGGACCCCTATTTCATTGCTACCTTTAATATTATTTCAATACCTTGTTCATCATGGTCTCCAACTTATCCATCTTCCTCTTCTAGTTCTTGAGTTTCTATCTCTCTATCACTTTCATCCCTTGTTAAGATTCCCTTTCTTTGAGTATATTCTAGTGTTACAATCCTAGAATCAAAACCAATCCTTAGGTTATAAAATTCCTCCAATATAGTTTTAATATTATCTCTATTCCTTGTAGGTGGCACCTTGTCTTTTCACTTTCCAAGCTATCTGACCACAAACCACTTTGTAAGCTAGCTGACCAAAACACTATCAATTCACTCTTGTTATTTAAGAGTGTACAACTTATTTAAATATACTTTAGGTATCACACCTGATATGATACCAAACTGATTTAGAGTGATTAGTACAAATAACTTTTAGACAAGCTTTCCTTTTTAGGCCTATCTCTACTAGCCCTCTCTAAGCACTATTTTGGGTGATTAGACAATTATAGAAGTTATATAGACCAAAAAATCAGGGATTAAAGTACCCTCTATCATCCTTTAACAACACACAAAATTTAAGGTTCCAACTCAAAAGGAAATTATATTATTTTCAATGATCTTTAGTCTTTTAGGCCTCTTTCTAGTAGCCCTCTGAAGGCACTTTTCTTGATGGTTTATAAAAATTTCAGGGTTTAAACACATAAAAATTACCTTTTAGGTACCTATTAAGTGTTTAAAACACAATATAAAATTTTAGGATCCAACTCTCCAAGCAAGTACACTAACTCAAACCCTTTCTCTGTCAATTAGGTCTCTTAGGTCTACAACTAAATTTTTACCATAATAATCTCCACACATGCCAAAATGTAAAAATAGTGTTTTATTAACCTTTATAATTTAAAACCAATAACCTATGTCAAATTTTTAAGTTTGGATCACTCTCCATATACCAAAACCATGAAATGGCCAAACCTCTTCACTAGGTCCTTTTGTGCAGGACTAGAGAGGTAAAAAGAAAATTTCTAAATAAATTTAAGGTTCAAATGACTAAAAATGGATAAAAAATATCTATTAAATCTCAAGGAATAATCAAGAAATAAAAATACCATTTCAATGACAAAAGCTTCAAACATTTACAAAACTCACTTGGAGATAAGCCTTCTAAAGAAGCCTGTACAAGCATTTGTGGATATAACTATAGTTTTTAAGGAAGATTCATTTTTTTTTTTTTTTTTAGTATTAAAAAAAAATTATTTAAATTATAACCTTATTCACTATCTTTCCATTATAATATCAATCCAAATGAATGCAAGAACTGATTTTCTGAGCTCAAACTTATTGACAATGCACATAATTCTTGAAAATTGAGTTTTTTCTCTTTTTTGTCTGAAGATGATTGAGTTGGTATCAATGTATCAAGATATTAAAAATTAAATTTTTAATAACACTCAATAATAATTCATTTATCAAATAAAAATTCATTCAAACTGATTTAACATTGAAAGTTTATCATAGTTTTGAACTTTGCACAGATTCCTTGTAATTGTCTTCTTCTTAGACTTGTGTTCTCTTCCTCCCTCATTATTTTAGATTAAAGAGTTAATTATTATCTCTATTGTTATTTAATTTAATATTTTACAAGTTAATATATATTCCTATTAATTCTCTAAATTTTCAAGATCAATCTAACGTAGGTCTTGAATGGACTTGAGATGCATTTGTTCAACTACACTATTGACCAACATAAAAAATGATGAGATCCAAGGTGATATAATAATTATAAGTAACATGAGGGATATATAGACACTTTAAAAACCTAAAACCATCATTAAAAATCACTACAGTTTTGTAAATTTTTCTAAAACTAAAGAGAATAATTTAAAAATTTGAATTTTGGCAGGAAATTGTCAAATTCAAATTCTAACTAACCTAACCTACTCTAAACACTTGGAGATGATTTTGAAGCAAATTTTAAGACCTATAAGACCCATAAAACAAGCTATTCAATCCAAAAATTTATAAAATAAACCAAAATTAAAAACTTGGAGTGATAGTTTGCCTCATGACCCCTAATTTTGGGGTCCCACATCTTCTATATTATGCCACCTCGCTCTCTAAAAACTTGGATTTAGATAGTATAATATTTTTAAGTTTTAAAATATAGTCCATGAGGAAAATAAATGCTCAAGGAAGTCATATGATGGATTTTCTAGTGACATGTCAATTTTAAGGTATATTTTTAGTCTGACCAGTCGTTGGGACCTAAGGGACCAAAAATAATGTGTAAACAAACACATTATTTTATCATTAGCTTATAATTTTGACATATAAGTCACAGAAAAAAATACATATGGGTCATTAATATGAAATTAAGTGCCATGTTGGAAGATGCATGGCTCATTAATGTAAAAAGGAGTGCCATTTTCCAGATGGTTCAACAAGATTTTTTCCATTAATGTGGAAGTTAATACCACCATGTGTGCCACTAGCTTCCATATCTCCTTGTATTTTTTCATACCTCCTCCCGTAAATCAAATGAAACTTGCTCAAAATTTCTCGACCATGCTATGTTATGTAGAGAAATTTTAGTTAGCAGAATGGAGGGATGAAAGCGTACGCACAAGTGTGTTTCCAATAACCAAACACACATCAGTGTTTTATTTATTTTTAGTTGGATATTACTATTATTGTGCCTTCTTTGTTCAAGTTTTTTGGATGCATGCTTTTGCATCTAAGTAAATGTTTACTGGTATGTTAATGGAATGACATAGTTATTTTTCATATGTTACCCATTCAATGTTGTGTATTATTTATTCAATTTTAACTTGAGATGGAAAACATGTGGCTCATTAATGTGTAAGCCACTATCATTTTACACATGGATAGATGGGGTTTTCTCCATTATTTTGACAAGTAATTTCCACCCTATGTGCCACCAATAAACGTTCCTAGTTATTTATATTTTGGCATGGATATTATCGTTATTGTGCCTTATATGTTCCTATTTTTTTCTTCGTGTCTTATACATTCCTTTTTTTGTCTTAATTTCTATGTTCAAGTTTTTTGAGGCTTGCCTTCACATCTAAGTAAACATTTAATAGTATGTTAATGGAGTGATGGAAAATTACACCAACAAATGTCTCTCCCTACCTTTTTGTGGACCTCATCACCTCAAATGACCACAAAACCTACCCAAAATTTCTTGACCATACAACATTTTGTAGAAAATTATAGTTATTTTTCCTTATATATTCATGTTTTTAACATACCTTGAAATCTAACTAAATGTTTACTGGTATGTTAATGGAAGGATGACATGTTACATAAAGGTGTGAGTTTTGTATATGAACACACAACTATGCTATTTTTATTTTCATGTGTCTATTATTTTTATTGTGCCTTTTATACCCATGTTGAAAGACGCTTGTTGGAGGGATGAAATGTTACCCATTTTTGACCCCACATTGTTGGCATGTTTTCATTCACATATGACTCCAAATTTGCTAGCTTTTTAATGAAAGACCTAGAGGTTTTCTGAATTCATGTTGATGTGTGCTTCATATCTATGCCACATTTATATTTCCATACGTGTCATGGGTAGGAAGATGAAACATTCACAAGTGTGTGGATGTAAGCCTCAAAGGTTATCATGCACATACCAGTAATAGTTAGTCGTTGTATCAAAATTAAGGTTTCCATCATAGCATAGAATGTAATTATTTTTATATCAAACCAAACTATATTGTCTTTGTATAAAAATTAAGTTTTAATATACCTTCCTTGAAAAACCTAGAAATTTTCAATGTGTTACCAAACATTTAGAAGTATGTGGATGGAATGACTATAGGTTTTGCATGCACATAGGAGTATGAGTTATTATTTATTTATCAAAATTTATACTTTCATTCCCATTATAGTAAATGCTTTCTTATATGTATCAAAGTAAACCATTTTATGGATTATTATTGTTATGTTATTAATGTGTCCCTGTTAATTAATGTTATTGTGTTATTCATTCATATTTTATAAGTTGCAAATATTTTTTTATCATTGTCATTGTTGATAAGTTGCCAAACTTTTTTGTTGTGTGGATGGAAACCTTAAAATTTGTAAATATGTAAATACTGAATTAATATGGGTCATTAATATAAAATGAAGTGCCATGTTAAAACAAGAGTGTGTTTACATGACTAAACACTTATTGTTGTTTGGATGGAAGCCATGAAGGTTCTCATTCAAATACTAGTAAATGCTTATGTGGTTCTATTAGAAATAAGAATTTCATTAACATACTAGTAAATGTTTGTCTTTCAAACTTAAATAATAATTTCATTAACATACTAGTAAATGTTTATGTCTTATAGTCTTAAATAAAAATTTCATTAACATACTGGTAAATATTGTTGTGTTATTACTATGTTGTTGTGGCATGTTCTTCATATGTTTTACATTCTATTGTCAATGTTGTTGATATGTTTTACATTTTATTTTTAATTACTATATCCATGTATTCTTCTTTTGGATAAAATTTCAATTATATTAAAGGGTGAAAGTTTACTGGGTTGCTTAATTTGTGCAAATTTTACAAACATTTGTTTCTTTGCACTTGTTATGTTTGTGAAGTTTGTGCTACATTTATGCTTTTTACATTATGTTTATTAACACAATATATATTTTTAAATTTTTTAATGCTCAACTTCTTATTGCTTCAATTGTTTAAATATGTTGTTGATGTTTGTTAGTTATGAGTGATAATGATAGATTTTGAAGTCAAGAGTGGAGAAGAACAATGGACAACTCTCTTTTAGGTGAAAATATTTTAAATTTATTAGGATTATGATCTATTTGCAGAATTAATGGTAGATAACAAGTGAAATTAATTAAAATACATAATGAAATTGAATCTCTACTTTAATTACATTGATTTACATTAAAAAACAAACTAAAAACATTTCATTACATTTATTTATGGTAAAACAAAAGTTTATCCTATCTAGGGTGGAAAAATTGAGCTATGCCCTTCATTCCCTGTATTCAGAGATAGGGGAGTTGTTGTTGGTCCTTCAACATACCATTTTTATGGAAATAGGAGGGCTACCACATGAACTAATTGGCAATAGAATATTAATCATGTCATTCAATATGTGATGTTGTTTAGGTAGAGGATTGAATTCTATGTTATAATGTGTTCACCTCTCCAATTCTTTCTTGGCCTTCTTGAATTCCATATCCATTCTATTAAGGTCTCTCTTTTGCTCCTTTTCTTGCCTTTGTTGTAGCTTCTCATGATCTTTATTATGATTTTTTCTTGTGTTTTTAAATTTCTATTTTTCTGTTCTTTCCTTCTCAACCTACCTCTAGGCTTCCCTATCATTGGATTCTTGTTTCTTCCTTGCCCTCAATTATGTAATCTCCTTACTATGGGTCTCTTGTTCTATAAACATTAGCCAATAGTTATCTGATGTGAGAACCTATGATTGTGAGCTTAGCTTGAGTATCTTATTTCCTTATTTATTTGAAATCATTTCTACTGACAATTTCATAAATGCCAAAATTAGAGTTCGGTGGTCATTACATTTGGCTTGGCTACATTCATTGATTTGTTGTCCATTAATTTCTTATATTTCTTCATTGACATCTAAATCAACTGTTTCATCTTCTATGCTCTATTATCTACCTATTGCATAGTAATGAACCATTTAGAGTGGGATAAAGGGTGACAATAATGGCATCACCATAGAGACATCAACTTCAATAAATTTAAAAATTAAGGCCTAAATTTATTACTCCCTCCCTTAGCCAATCTAATGGGCTTACTTATGTAGGTAGACTTAAATGGTCTTGGTTGAAACTAAATGTTGCATCCATTTATTTATAAAGCACAATCAAAGCCTCTTCACTATCAACATCCACCACATTTGTTGTAATTTAATTTCCATGAGTTATTTCATGTTCAAAATTTTATACATTGACAACAATTATTGCATTTGTTATTTTCCCTTTTTCACCTCGAACAACATTACATTCCATCATTTTCTCGACCCTCTCCATTGTAGATTCAATGTATTACTCATTTAGGCCTGAAAACCTCTTTGTATTTTCTACAACACTAACTTCATACTCATCAACATGGAACACTAAACTCAATTTCATATCATTATTTAGTGCCTCAAAATTAAGGGAAAAAATATCTATGTGTTGAAATCCATTTATTATATTCTTAGGGGTTAGTATCATCTTCATAGTTTTGCTACCCAAACTGTCCAATTCATGTATATTTATCTTGTAACCATGATGCATATTCATCTATAAAATCCTCTCACTCTTGAAGTATGCCTTGAATAGACCAAACACACTTAAATCTAATGGTTGCAATTTATGGCTAGTATATACGGGCAATGTAAGTAGATCTATCCCCAAAGGTGTAACCTCTTAAATCATTGAAATTTTAACATGGATATCATGCCCATAAAAAATGAGAATATGTCTATTAATAGGAGAAACTCCTCCTAGTATAGATCTTGAAAAATGATGCAACCAATTCATAAATAGTTCCTTCATCATCCATGTATGGGCTTAGTCAACCATACATGCACCAGGTTCACATCCAATAATGAAACTATATGATTACCTTTTTGATTGGAAGAGGTATAACCTTAGGATGCTCTACATAACTATATTCACACATGCTAAAATAGTTATCCATTATTTTCTCTTTGACATTATCTGAGGCACACTTTTTGCCCCTTTCTTGGTGATGACTTGCATACTACAATTTCTTCTAATTTGCACTCTCGTCTCATCATAATTCCAAATTTTGTGTGGCCCATAATTATTTTTAGCATAAAATGTTTTCAAGTTGTCATAAAAAATGGACATAATGGATGACCTTAGCATGGCAACCTTATCTTTGTCCAGTCCTTTTGTTGTTGTCATAGATAAATTAAGGAGCCTATTTTTGAAGACTTTCTACCATCACATGTCAAGGACGCCATCACTAAAAGTGTTGGGATTAATTTTGAATATGTGGGCAATGTGTTCCTTCAAATGTGATATATCCAACCCATACCCCATGTTAGTTAAGTCCTTTTACCACTGCACTATTTCACTTTATTCATATCTTGATAAAATAGTGGGTGGCCCCTTCTTGTTAGTAGATGTGATTCCTTTTAGCCAATTTGATAAAGTATTGGGCTTCATGCCCTATTTTACCACTACAAAGTTTATGGATTAACCATTATCATCCACATATATCATTGAACTTTACATGGCTTTTGATGTCTATTGGTACTGCATTAACACACACACAATGTTAGATTCCTTCTCTCTCTAGTTGGCAGGGGGTTGGTCTATTTGCTTTGTAGTGGATTGTGAAACTTTGTTAACATCTTCATAAACATCTTCTATAATTTTTACTTCTTTGTTCTTCATTATTGCACAAGGTCATCTTTTGACAAACTATGTCATTTTATTCCCATTCCTCATGTTGAACTACAACAATCAAGAAATTATATAAGTAATTTAAAATGGAATGGAAAACATAAAAACAACTATGGAAAAGAATATTTGTAATGTTGAAATTGGGAATGATTAATAGAGCTACAAGAAATCACAGGAAAATATGACAAGCACAGTAAAATGATTTGATAGAAGAATTTTGTTTGATACATCTAAGTAAACATTTACTGGTATGTTAGTGACATTCTTAATTGAGATAGAAAGGCATTGAAATTTTTATGGTATGTGAATGAAAACCTTTGTGGCTTCCATCCACATAATAATAAATGTTAAGTGTTTTAGACACACTCATCCTCCAACATGGCACTTAATTTCATATTAATGACCCATAGTAATTCACATCGTACCCGACTTCAAAAAATTTGAAGCCATAACTAAAATAATGTGTTCATTTAAAAAATATTATTGGTTAGAATTTTAAAACTAGTGGTTTAATTCTACATTCTTAGGTTATCCCACTAGATTGGCTGAGATAGGGAAAAAAATGTGGCCTTACTTGTGAAACAATTATACAATATAAATGTTGCAGGTAGGGAAATATATATGTGTAATAGATAAAAAAACACATACATTAATTCATAAACATTTTAATTTTGATACAAAAAAAACTTGAAATAAAATGTTCATTAATTTATAATATGTCAACAACAATTATGGGAAATAATATTTGTAACTTAGCAAATGTGAATGAATAACACAATAACATTAATTGACATGAACATATAAATAACACAACAATAATTCATAAAAGGGTTTAGTTTTATACATTTGATTTAACATTTAATATAATGGGAATGAAAGTATAAATTTTGATAAAAAACCAATAATGTGTACTCATATGTGAATGAAAGTTTTTAAGCATTCCATCCACACATCTATAAATATTTAGTAACACATTAAACATTTATAAGTTGTTTAAGGTAGCTGATGTTTAATCCCTCTAATGTTAAACAAAACATATGGTTGTTAGCTTATGGAGAGAATTTAAATGTACCCTATAAATAAGGAGTTTTTAAATACTATCCACTATTATAGGGTGACTTTCAATTCTCTTTGTAGTGAATTTCCTTTAGGGCTTCCATCCACATGCTTGTGACTGTTTAGTCTTCAAATAATAACATTTAGTGGTATGTGAATGAATGCCTTGATGACCACCATGAACATACCAATAAATGTTTAATCATATGGGAACACCCATTATGGGTTCATTTACATTAGTGAATGTGGTGTCTTCCAACCCATGACATGCAAAAGAATAGAAATACGACACAAATATGAAGTGCATATCAACATAAATTCAAAAAAAATATAGGGCTTCCATTAAAAAAACCAACACTTTTGGAGTTGGATGTGAATGAAAACATGTTGATGATGTGGGTTTATAAATGGGTAACATTTCATCCCTCCAACAAGCATCTTTCAACATGGGCACATAATACACAATCTTAATAATAGGTATGTGAAATGAAAAATAACATAGTTATGGGTTCATTTACAAGAAACACACATTTGTGTAGCATTTCATCACTCCATTAACATACCAATAAATTTTTAGTAAGATTTAAGTCACATTAAAAAACTATGAGCATAGAAGACATAATAGTAATAATTTTCATCCCTCTATTCTGCTAATGAAAATTCATCTATGAAATGATGCATGGTCGAGAAATTAAATGTAGGTTCCATGATTGTTTGAGGGGAGGAGGTCTGTGAAAAGGTAGGGAGAGACATTTTTTGGTGTAATGTTTAATTGATCCATTAAAATTCTAGTAAATATTTACTCATATGTGAATTCATGCAAAAAAACTTGAACACAAAAAGTATGACAAAAAAAGGAACATATAAGGACGCAACTAAAAATAAAATTATACAAGGCACAATAACCATAATGCAAAAATATTAATAACCAGGAATATTTTTTGGTGGCATGTGTATACAGATAATATTTTCAAACCTTTATTAATTATTGATGCTTTATCTCTTGTAAGAACCCATTGAGTCTCAATCTCTTTGAGTGCATGCCTTAAAGGGTGCACTAGGAAAGGGGTGGGTAGACCGTTGGTACCTCGTAGGATTAGTGTCCCTTATATGACCACTTGTTATCAATATAACCTTATTTTAGACACTTTCCTAAGCCTTATCTCCTCTTTTACACCCTCCTCCAAGCTTTTACCACCTTCATTAGCCCCTTCTTAAGCCTAAATCCCTTTTTGATGATTTACATTACACTATCGGCCCCATCAACCTTGTCCTCTAATTGATAAAATATATTTAAGCTTTAGGTCATCCCTTGACCGACCTAAACTAAGACCTAATTTATTTTTATCAATAATGATACAAAGTCAATTAGGCTGACCCTATCAGCTAAAATTTTAGAAAGGTTTAGGGTTTGAGTTAGCTATTTATACACATTCATTTCACCATTTCTTAGAGACAACAAGAGTTAATTATTCATTTGCACTTTTTTATAACCTACTCTTCCACCATTCTAATTGAGGAGTTATAGTTTAGGGTCTACACTTACAGTATAATCTTATCTTGTAGAAAACTCTTAGATGCTTTAGCCTTTCTTAGTGATCCTTACAAACCACAACAACCTCTTTCAAAGCACCTTTGGCCAAGAGAGAGATTGAGTCTCAATAGGTTCATCTTCAAGGTAAGTATCTATAACTTAACTCCACTATTTTAGTAGATAGAAGTAGCATAAGTAATGGATTTTGAATAAATTTCTCTCTCCATGCATTAGGGTTTTACATATACATAGCTTAATTAGGATTCTCTTATGCATGTTTACTTTTATGTTTACTAACCCCCATTTTTGTGCTACAAGATTTGGTAAACACTAGATGAGGATTTTACTTTCCTTTGTTATGTACTTTTGTGAATATGAAAACATAGGACCTAATTGAGGTTATTGCATAGTGTTGCTTGACTAGAGGCTTTGGAACCCTCTCTAGTGATATCATTATGGTAAAAGATTCCTTAGTTAGGTTTAGTAGATCCATCTTGGTCATGGCCCCAAATATATAATGTATCAACAATTAGAAGTGTAATTAAGATTTATATTCTCCTAGCTAGGATTGATTAATAGATCAATTTCATTTCCCTTTACATACATTTTGATGAACTCGATGTGAATCAAACCCTTGTAGGTTTTCTTTCATGCTCTCATTTTATCATCATATTATATTTTTGTAGTACTGTATTAAACCAGTTGGTATAGTTATAACATTATATGCATAGGCTTAACACACAGTTGTTCCAAAATGAATTTATTCTATTTGTACAGTCTTCACCAAATACAAGTTACTAGATTGATTAGTTTGGTATAATATTCTTTTTCAGCTCTAGATTCACATACATAGTTAAACTAGTCGACTCTGCCTACAATTCTCTTCTTGTAGCATACAGGTCTATAAATATATTCAAACCAATTGACTTTATTTGTAACTTCTCCTTTAACACATATGTTTTAAAAACTTTGGTGAACTAGTCTACCTTGTTAGCATAATTTTGGATCAACATTAGAGCATCCTAGAAAAAAAATTTGCAATCTAAACATATTCAAGCCCATCAAAGTTCATTCTTTCATTCTTTCTCTCTTTATCATTTTAGTTTTCTTCTTTCAATACTATTTTTCACAATTTTGCATTTTGTAAAATTGTAACCCTACAACAAACTATATTGACCTATTTGACATAGTTATGTAGTCTATCTTCCATCTAGAAGATATAATCAACCTATTCAATTATGTTCTTATAGTTATTACTTCTGCATAATAGAAGCAACCCAGTCGACTCTATTCTATATTGTCTGCATACACTATTTCTTGAACTAACTCTGTACTCTTCTCATTCAAGGAATTAAACTCTATTTTTTTAGTCATCAATTCATTTTTCCTTTTCAATTGATTGCATACTAAGAGTAAAAAACATAGATTAAATAGGTAGTTTTTCAAATTATCATTTTAGTCACACTATTTTTTTTCTTTTGCACACACTACCAAATCACTTTTCATTCAAAAAACATTAAAAAGTTATCTTTCCAAGGTCTACCTACTTGGATTCCATCACCAAGGGGAAACAAACTTAGTTTTATGGTCAAGTATAAACACATGGTTGATGTTATATATTGGAAAATAACTTGACACTCTTATCGATGCAAGATTGTGAAGTCAGGGGGTATGCCCCAATACAATGCCAATACCATCACCAATACAGATCCCTTTTAGCCTAAACATCTTAAAATCATATGTAGATTACTTTTAAGTTACTTATTTTAGCCAAATTCCCAATCACATTCAAATTAAACTTCATTATAGCTTAAGAACACTTAGGATGAAAAATTAATTAGCATTTACTTTCTAGTTATTGCTTGTTCTTTGATCATTGTATGTTGTATTGTAAAAATTACATTGACTAGTGTTGGTATAAGGTTTGTGCTATGTGTTCCAATTGGATCAATCACATTTATCTAATTGCTTGTGTGCTTAATTTCATTTTACTTCAAAATTATCTTTCAAAACCTTTTTCTATTTTAGAACACTATCATTTCTATTGATATAGTTTCTGATAGACTATTTAGCTTATTTGCCTATAGTACACACTTGTCTTGTCTGACTATGTATCCTTATCTTCATGTTTAGCCCTTGTCTAAGTAGTACATAATTGACCTATCTATCTATGGCTTCTTATTTTCTTGGCTTGTTTCCTATTAAACAGTACATTGTTGACCCATAGATTATGTGTTCTCTTTAGTATATTTCAATTTCATCCCTTAAAACACAATTAACTAGCTTGATTGTATCCTCTTATTTTTCTATTCTGGGACTTTTCTTTACATACTTTATCATCCTAATTAACTCTATACCTATTAGCCTTCATTATTCTCTGTCTAGCTGACTCTGTCCCTATTTTTCACTCTTATTTCCTAATCTCAAATCCTTTCATCGAGCATCATGAAATCCCCTATCAAAATCTTCTTGGACAACCTGAATCCATTTATACACCATATGGTGTGCTCTTTTCTTCCTCTCTTTACTTCTTAATAGGATCCTCACTCTTAGATTACCTCTTATCCTCCCTCATGTTTAGATTTCAACATGGTTCAAATCACTTCAAAAGATGAAATTGGTGGATTAGATCATTTTTATACCTATCAAGATAATTCCCATCTTCAAACATCTCACCATTATGTGGGGGAAATTGACACAAGCTTATCCAATAACTCCATAGGGAATCTACCACCTAAAAACCCTCCCCCTAGTACCAATTCAGGGAATCCTCCTACCAACACCAACCCACCAATTGACACCACTCATATTCTTGCATAAATAGTGAAACAAATAAACATAATACAAATATCTAACACTTCCTAAATAATGCAACTACAAAATCATTTGATCAACATGGTTAATCAGCCTCCCATTCTTCTCCCTCAAAACAATCAAAATTTTATTCCTCCACCTTGTAGAGATGTCACAAGGAATGTCATACACCAACCTATCATGCCACAAGCTTTAGTGAGTGATAAATTAGGCTTTTAATTTCTTTTATTATGCACTTTTTGAATATGAAAACATAGGACCTAGCTAGGGTTATTGCATAGTGTTGTTTAACTAGAGGCTTTGGAAACCTCTCTATTGATATCATTATGGTAAGATATCCCTTTGTTAGGTCTAACAGATCCATCTTAGTCATGATCATGAATATCTAATGTATCAACAATAAAAAATGTAAGTATGATTTATCTTCTTTGAGCTAGGATTGATTAATAAATTAGTTGCATTTTAATTTGCATATAATGTGCATGGCATAATTAGCTTGCCATACAATGAAAAAAAATCCATCCAACCATGTGGAAAATGACATTGCATTCCACATTAATGAGCCACAAATTTTCCATCTCAAGTTCAAATTGAATAAATAACATAATAAAGTGAATGGGAAACATATGAACAATAACTATTCCATTTGATTACCATAAAAATAAACATTTACTTAGATATGAATGCATGCAACAAAAAACATGAATAAAAAAGGAACAATAACTATAAAAATCATGCAAAAATATAAATAACTAGGAACATTTTTTGGTGGTGCATAGGGTGACATTAACTTTCTACAATTATGGATAAAATCATGTCTAGCCATGTGGAAAATGGTGTTGGATTCCACATGAATGAGCCACACATTTTATATCACAAGTTGAAATTGAAAAAAATGTGTCAAAAATATATAAAACACAAAAGAGTGAATGCAAAACATATGAACAATAGCTATGCCAATCTACATTTGAAATGTTTTAAATTATGAATGAATACGACATGAACTTGAATTCAAAAAATGTTTTGGATAGATAGAAAAATAATTAAAATTTATAGGTGTGTTAGTGGAAAATTATAGACTTCTAACTTGTGACATGATGCTTTGAATATATAAATGCTACTAAAATATTGAAGTATGCTTGTAGTTTAATTTGAATCTAACACTCTATAGAAATAAAACTCTCTCTACAAATAAAAAAACAACTTTTATACTATTTTGTTTGATTTGTAGAAGATAATTTGAATTTTAAATTTTGAATTTTGAATTGTCCATGAATGGTGTGGCTTAGATGTGTATTTGCATTCAATTTTTCAGGTGACCCTAATAAACGGAGGTTGGTGGAGTGATATGTTGGAGCCAAATGTTTGAATTTTGAATACCATAGGATGTAATAAAAATGTAATGGACAAGATGATGCTTATTTTTTCTAAAGTACTTGACAAGCAAAGGTAAAAAAGTGAATTTTAGGGGCTTAAAAAGTTTATTGGGGTTGGTGTTTTTAAAATGTTTACACATTTAAAATATTAGTAAAGATTGGAAATTTTTAAAAGATGTATTATATTTTGAAAAAGGTATTCATATTAATGAAAAAGATATTTGTATTAATGAAAAAGATATTAATTTTTATGAATATCATATTAATTTATTTTAATATGATGTACATTTTATTTTTAATTGTAGTGTAAGTCTATTTTGAATATGTAACTTTCATTTTGTATAAAGGTTCCTTTTTCAGATTATTTATTCAAATAATGAAAAGACCTTAATAAAATATTTAAGTAACTTTTACAAAAACTATAGAACCCATAATCCATAATCAAATAAATCTATTTAACCCTAATTTGGATATGGATTTTATTTTAGTGGTTAGGGCTAAGGATATATCAATGATAGGGAACAAGGGTGAATAATAGATCTATAATATGTTAATTAATATGCTAAACTCAAATGTATCATATGTTAAATTTATAAAATTAAGATAGACTATCAATAGAAAGTACAATTATTATAGATATACAAATGACATAAAATAAAGTAATTAGTTATTTATTTTAATAATGCAATGTTGGATCTAGTACATGCAAGAATTAGGTAGAAAGATAGTTCTAGAATAGTTGTCAGATTCAAGATCTGGTGCCTCTGGCTCTCTATACACTTGCATCAGCCAAGGATAGTTGTGTTGACACTAATGTCTGGGTTCACTACTAGTGTTTTGTATGGAATACTCATTGAAATAAGATGTGACCACCTAGATGCTTTTAGGTTTGGATTTACCTTAACTCTGATGCATTCAGATATGGGTCATGGACTATCGCTCCTAGTGAAATAGAAAAACCCTACCTTTGCATTTTCAATGTGACATTAGATAAAAATGGGCTAGTGGGCACACTGTATCAAGCTAACCTACAATGAACTTGATGTTAAAGGGCACTACCTACTTAACTAATACTCTATAAGAGGGTGTCAAACTCATATAGTTCTCCCCTATGTGCCGGATTATATGTGAATCATGAAATGTGTGTAAAACAAGTATAATAATGACCTATATTATAAGTTGGAAAATATGACCTTATGATTGCTCCTTTATTACTTTAGATATCTAGCTAGGCTATTCCTTTGAATGATATTAGATTAGGGTAGAATAGGAAAGATTTTGCTAACTTGAGTGTCTCTTGAGTGTTTTTTGGGTTTGATTTTTAGGTGAAAAATGAATGAGGGTTGATATTGTATTTATACCAATCCTATCAGGGGATAACTCATATTAAATCACTTAAATAAACCATGTAATATTTTTTATTTATAAATTGTATGCCTTTAGGGCAATAGAAACTCATGTCAATCTAAGATAGTAATGCCGATGCTATTGTCTGACCCTGACTTTAGTGTCTAGGGAGAAGGAGAGCATGCATAGGCTTAGAACTTGTAGAGGTGTAAGATAAGTACATTTTAAGTATTTTGGGCAAGATGGGATGTCTATGTCATTAATATAAGGCCGGTTAGACTAAGAGATAGGCCAAGGGACACAAGATAAAGTAGATGCAAGGCTTGTGGAAGAAGGCACATGTAGAACTAAGAGGAATAACCAGGGTCATGAGTTTATTAAGTGTACAAGACTAAGGTGCTACATAATAAAAAATATCATCTACTTTCATCCCTTTAATCTAGTAGTGAATGTGCTAGTTTAAAAGAAATGAATAAGTACATGGGTGTGTATACACACTTTGTCTTTGCTTGAGTCAAATTTGAGTACTTTGCTAGAGCTAGGTCTGAGTGATTTATTGATGTCTGACTTATAACCAAGAGCATGTTACATTATATAATAAATTCATATAATATAGGTCAAAAGTACTTGAAATAGATTGAAATTGAAAGATCAAGGTTTAGGAGTACACGTGTGTTGATTTAACTATTTTGGGAATATTGGAGTATTATTCTTAATTTAGTTAAATGTTTGCATTGACTAAATCAATAAATAATATTATAATAATTTAAATACTAATTTGTATAATTTATTTATATTTTTAAACTTTCTATAAATAGCAATAAATAGAGAGAAAATAAAACTTAGCAAAAAATAAGATAAAGCAATTGAGACAGGGTTTGAAATTTGCTGTGCAGGACTAGGACAGTGTCATAAATCAGGTGACTTTCATTTTATGAAAGGATAAGAGTGTCAAAATGGGACACCTTGGGGTTTGGTGCTATATTCCTTTTCTACCAATATTTTCCCAAAGCCTTGAGTTTTTTGAGTTTTGTCTGTTATTCTTATGTGAGCCTGCCTATGAAATTTTGAGTGTTGAAAGTCTGCAGAACTCTTAGTAGAGTTGATTTAATGTTTAAACCCTAGACTCCATGATGCTTGATAAAACTTTGAAAAAGAGGGGGGGTAAGATGCATTAAACATGTATCCACACCCCTTATGTGGGCACGGTGCCTACATACCAATACTCCAAAATGGGATCAAACCATATGTAGATCTCCCACTTGATGTTCTTTATGAAATAGTGTAATGAAGATGCCAAAATGCTAAACTAGGTGTGCTTGAGGTGGCTAGGAATTAGTGTAAGGATTTAGATATGCTAGTAGCTATATTAGATGGCTATATGAAAAGAACATGGAAATTTGCCTCAATGGTTTTGCTTGTATTCTTGCTTGCTTTTGTAATATTTGCCAACCCTTTCTAAATGAACTTTGAATGGGATTTTATAGAGATATATTGGTCATCGGTTGAATGTATTCATGCTAGGCCAACAAGATGAAGGATAAGAATTGGGAGGAAATGACTGTTGGAGATAAAAATGCATTTGGATAGGAGTACCAAAATTGGACGCCTAAGAGTCTAGTGCTATAGTCTAAGTTGGGCACTATTGTCCTATAGGTACGGGACCTAGGGGGATGAAATTAGCATGGAAAATGTAGCCTGGCTGAGTTGGAATTAGGTTTCAAAAGTCCATAGATGATTAAGAATAAGCGAGAAGGTGTTTAAAAGGGTTATGAGAGCATGTAATAGGGACCTATGGGTTGGGTGTCACAAGCCACACTCAAACTACCAATTTTGACATTTTATATGACTACATTTTCCCCTCTTTTATTCTAGTGATGCAACAAAGTGAAATATTAAGATAAAAGAAAAGTAGAAAGCATAACTAAACTTACCTACAAGGGTGAAGCTCATGAATTTGTGTGATGCTGGGTGTGCATAGAGAGAACGCATCATGAAGTGTAAATCTATAAGAAAAATAAAGAGTAGATCAGTTATTAATAGATATGATATATCTAAAATAAGAACATACAAACGTTGGGTAAGAGAGAGAGGAAGAGAAATGAATGAATACACCTCACCAAGTATGTGAACAAATACAAAACCTATTATGATGTTGAGTATGTGTTGAATGATGTTATACCAAATATAATATCATGAATGAAGCTGAGTGCTCATTTATTTGAGAGTGGCTCAAGAATGCAAAGGCTAACCCTTTAGCTCCATCATTGCCCACTAATTTAAGATATGTGATTATGCATGTGTTAATCAATGTTTAGACTATGTGTCCAATCCCTCTAAGTAGGTGGCTAAATAATACAAAGGTTAGCTATTCCTTTGGCTCCATCATTACCCCATGAAGTGAAGCTATGAATTGATACTGTTATGAATGTGTGTCATATGAGATGGATCCTAAAGCCCATGAATGTTTTATAATCTGAAAATGTAGCATGGATAGATGAATGTGTGCTAGAAACTAGACCGCTCTTGGCCACTCAAAAAAGGTGGAGATTAGACTTGTATGAAAGCCACTCTAAAATGGGCAATAGGCTTATGTGGAAGCCACTCAGGAATGATGTCAACCACTTGTAGATGGAATAAGGAATTTAACTGTTGAAAATGCCTGGGTAATATACTAAACTTAGAAAAGAAACTAAATGTGTCATGTACATTACCCCCAATCACTGGCATCTGGTAACATGGATTATAATCTGAAAGTTACACCAACTACCTAATCTAAAACTGGAAGTGAGAGCAATCATGATGTACATGATTCCCCCTATATGTGGATTCTCTAAAAAAAATTTACTAAAACTATTTATTCGAAACTAATCTATATTTGACAAAAATGTAACTGTACTTACTTTTTTGTCTATTTTTTAAAAAATTATTTTTTTGTTATTTGGACAGGAGCACCAAAATAAGACACCTTAATATTTGATTTTGTAGTCCAAACTTGGTGCTCTTTTCCTATGCTAATTCTGATGATTGTTCTATAATTTTCACTATTTTTTTGGTTTGTTCTGCTTGGTTTGAAGTCTGAATACTATTCTAGGTGTTCTAAAAGTTGATTTTTCAACTGGTAGAGCTCTAATCTCTATGACAAAATTCTCATTTATTGCCCCCTCTTTTGAGGGTAAGAATGAAGACCCTACAATGAATATCTTTGTAATAAAGAGCCCTACAAGCATGTTATGCTATGAAAATATATGATATATCAATGATAATAAAAAATATATCTCAAGATATAGCATGGTTTGTACAAGATATTGTTAGATCAAAAGGGGTATGCCTAGATAGATATAACAATGTAATAACATGTGCAATATACTAAATTAAAATTGGAAGTATAGTTAGTTGTTATTTTTCAAGGAGGGATGGAACATGATGTCCATCATGGCATCCAAGAAAACAAGAGAATTCATGATGTGGATCATGGCATTAAAAATAATTGAGAAGACATCAAGCAAAAAACACATAAGATAAGAAGCATATAAGAGTGGCCAAGGGGCCAAGAAAATAAAGGACATGGGCACATGCTACTCAAACTGGAAATCAAGCATACAATGCATGTTCAAATGCTGGATACACATACAATTAAAATAAAAAATCTTGGCACAAGAGCCACAAGCATATAGAAGAGTACAAGTAAAGGACAATGACAAATGTCCTAAGGCACACATGAGAATAGAAGCAAAGGACATTGGAAAATGTCCTAAAGCACATACAAGAATTTATAAATTCAATCATATCTATCTATAAAAATCAAGAAAGGAAAGCATGTAAATACTAGAAATACAATCACATCTAACTAATCAAAGTAAGAAATGAAAGTATGCAAGACATATAGTAAAAAATTAGGTATATACTAAGAAATACACAAGTGATATATACTAGTGAGTGTCGATGGAGTAATCTTTGTAAGCTAGTAAATAATGTACATCAACATAATAACTAGAGTGTGTGGTGTAGGAATGACATAACCTAGATGTTGTAGTCATGTAGAAGATGCCCCTGGTGGGTAAATATGTCAATGTATGTCTCGAATGTAAAAGTAGGATGCCCCATCAATGGGTAGAGTAAAGCAATTATGGATCTAGATGTCACTGCACACACTCAAAAAATATCAAGTGAAGCATGGTAATGTATATAGATTGACAAACAATAGCTTTAAATAACAAATGTAAGTATAGCATGGTAGAAGAAATGTAAAGCATAGACAATGCATACAATTGAAATATTTTTGGTGTTTTTGATTTATTTGAATGTTTTTAGATTTTGGAATATTTAAATGTTTTTGTATTTTAAAATTTTGTATTTTTTTGGGTATTTTTGATATAAGCTATGTACAATCAATCATAAAGAGACTATGTACAAAAAATTGAAAAGAAGCTATGTACAATCAAGACTGAGAACAAATGATACTGACTGATGAGTCTCATGGGAGACTCCCTATCATGGTGTTCTATATCAAATAGAGGAATCATGTGTGATTATGAAGCATGAGGGAATGGCTATGAATATTCATATTCATTATCAGTATCTTGAAAATCCTAATAACCTGTATTATTCCACTCATCATTATCATCTTGATCTTGAACCAATGTAATGCTGGTGTTGAATTTTATTGTATCTATATATTTTACTTTGATAAATTATGTCTATGAATGATTTGCCTTAGGATGTTCAATAAATCCCAGACCTTGGTGAAAAACATTATCAACTTCGAGAATAGGAGTAGTGATGCCTTGATCATGTTTGCCCAACCCTTGACCTTGATAATCAAACTAATGTAGATATTTTTGACCAAACCCATACGACTTTAGAAGTTGAGCCTTATTTTGGAGAGGTATATTTACATCTTTTTGTGCTTAACCTATGCTTGTGGTACTATTTCTTGCTTTGATTAGTCTTTTTGATACATTTATTATTCTGAGTTATGATTTGGTAACCATTTTTGTACTATTTTTGAATTTGACCCTTTGTGAATATGTTCCTATATCACTATGGATTGCTTGATTGATTTACCTTGTAAAGGGTCCTAATTAGAAATTATATGTTGTATATATTTTTTCCATACCAAACATGAATCTATGTGATGGCCATACATTTTATGATATGCACAATAATATCTGGTGTAAGGCACCTAGAACATAAATGCTCTGATACCACTTGTCAAGATCCAACTCCTCAATAATAGTACAATATGATTACCTTGTATAAGCAACTAATCACAGAATTAAATCAGAATTAACAAGTAACTAGAATTCACAAATGACACAGAATATGAGAGACAATACACAATCTTGTATTAATACTCATGCCAGAAGGAAATACAATGAAGATGCCACAATCTTCCACACCTCTCAAATGTACATATCTCTTTCCCTCAAGAGTTTACTCTCCTACCAAAAATGGTCCCAACACACAACTTAAACATAGAGTTGGTGTTCACCTCCAACCAGTCAGTAATAACACTGCTAGTACCAAGCACTCAAAAGTACTTCAAGTAGATCTCCCATGAACTTGCAACAACCTGCAACTCAAATGATCTTACTTACACATGTAGAACTTCTTCCTGATCTTGCAAAAACTTGTAGATCACCATGTTCTTACAATTGGAAGGATCTACCTTGCCTTCCTCTATTGCTCTTATATTACAATACATGCCAATGAGTCTATAAATAGATCCCATACTAAACAATAACTTAGACTTTTAATTTACAATAATTAGACACGCAACTCAAGACTCAAAATAGCCTTTATATGCAAACAACCGGTTCAATAAACTAACTGTTCGTGCAACGAACAGTTCTAGAATTGCACAGGAGACCGACGTTGGTCCCTGTCTGACTGGAGGTGACCGACATCGGCCGACTCCTGCCGATGTCAGTTGCCCTTTACACTAAATATGACCGATGTCAGTTGCATTGTCGACGCCGGTATTCCTAGAACTCAGCAACCTCCTCCATGTCTGCATCAATGAAGCTTTTAGCTCTACAACCTAACAATCTCCCACTTAGAGATAAATAACTACAATTGTACCTATACCTATACATCATCTAGTTTGTTTCTTGGCTTTGTATCCCTCTTCAAGATCACTCTTGAAGACCAACCACCACAAACCCTGTGGTGCACCTCCTATCATCCAAATCACCCGCCACATATGCATCTACAAACCCATGTAAAAAAGAACTTGACCCTGCATAACATGTGCACCTACTGCTGGTCCCTCTCAAATACCTAAAAATTCACTGAACTACCCTCCAGTGCTTCTTTCTCGAATTGGCTCCAAACTTGCTGATAACTCCCACTGCTTGGGAAATCTCAGGTTTAATACACATGTACTCAACCTCATTATGTGAATTAGGACACTGTTCATAGAACTGTCCAACCATGGCATGCTAATTGGTTTTACACAATCATCTGGAGACAAAATCAACCTGTGACCTTCCATGTCTCTAGAACACACTCATGCCAAAGAATCTTGCTGCTCCTAGATTCCTCATGACACACCTCTAAACTAACTTTACCTTTAGTTCAGCAACTCCCTGCATATGTGACCCTACAACAAGCACAACATATAGTAACAAGATAATGTAGCTAATATTATCCAACTTGGTAAAGAAAACACAATGGTTAAACCTCCATTGTCCTGCAGCTAACACAAGACCATATACCCTGGCCTTCCGTCTCACGTGTCCATTTCCACTCTTCTTTATCCTAAAAATCCATTCATCTCTCAGTGCTTTCTTCCAGCTGGAAACTCCACCAAAAACTCCCATTTGGATCTTCTTCAAAGAATCACATTCCTCATCCCTGCCAAGCTCCCACTGTTTCTTGGATTCTACCTGCTCTGCTTCTTTAATAACTTCCTGGTTCTTGACCATCAGTGAGTAATAAGTAATGTAAAGAAGGGAAATTATGAATTTGAGGCTTACTTACCCTTTCAGTCCTCCATATGGGCATTTGAGACTCCTTGACAGCTTGCTATCTGCCCAAAATCCTTCTCAGTGATCGATGCCGGTCACATCTCAGTCTGCACCCAATCGACGTCAATTCCATGCGACTGCCTCATTGATGACGTCAGTTATCCCTGACTGATGCCGATATTTATTTATTTAGAGTCACCAACCTCAGGCTGCACATAGCCGATATCGGTATTTGTCTGGATGCCAACGTTGGTTTTCTAACCGACGTCAGTCTCTATGTTTTACTTGTGAGCGATGACTTCTACCCATGAGCTCCTTTTAGATCAAACCCTTGTCCATATCAACCTTGCTCTACTCGGAATTCTTTAGCCTCTTACACTAATCTCTGTTTGTCATCTTCTCCTTGAAAACCAAGGCTTTCTTGTTCTTATCACAAACATCAAATTTCTCAAGAAACGTCACTTTCTTCTTTTGTTTACAGAAATCTCGATCCATGCTTTTCAAATTTGAAAGCATACCCTTTGACTTAAGAACATGCATCTCCTTATTCATGTGACCAAGCCTATTAAGCCACATCTTTGAATCTACAACTAAAGTAGATAAACTAGAAGGAGAATCAGTAATACAAGTAGATAGATAAAGCATACCTACTTTCTTACCTCTTGCTACAACAAGTGCACCCTTGAAAACTTTTCAAGAGTCCACTATGAGAGTTACTGTGCAACCCTCATCACCCAAATTTCTAATAGAAATCAAATTTCACTTCAAAAATGGGATATGCATGACCTCTTTCAACACCCATGTGTTGCCCATCTGCAATTTTAGCTTCACTTTTCCCTTGCCAACCATTTGACAAGGCTTACCATCTCCTAAATAATTTTTTTCAAAGTCTCCCTGGACATACTCATGAAAAAATTCTCTATTTGCGGATGCATGGAAAGAGGCACCAAAATCTAAAACCCAAGATTCTACTTTATCCAAAGAACATACCAGAGCATCCTATGCAACAATACCTGCAACATCTGCTTCTTCAGTTCCTTCTTGCTGATCTTCATTCACCCAGTAATTTCTCTTTACATGCCCTTGTTTTCCACATTTTTAGCAGGTTATTCTGCCATACCTAGATTTGGATCTCCTGCCTATCTTTGACCTTGATCTCCCTTGCTCGATCTTCTCTCTTTGCCTTCCCCTGCTTTCAACACTCAAAGCATTTTTTGATGATTCACCTGTGCTTTTACTGCAAATTTTTTCATTCAAAATTACACTCACAACATCATCCACTTTTAAGATTTTTGAAGTAGACGCAGTATTACTAACTACCATTACCAAACTCTCCCAACTTTCAGGTAATGAGCATAAGATTAAGAGAGCCTTAATTTCATCATCAAAAATAATATTGACTGAATTTAACTAGTTTACCAAACCATAGAAATCACTAAGATGACTATGAACAGATCCACCTTTCAATATTTACAAATTAAATAATTGCTTCATAAAAAATAGCCTTATTCAAAGCTGAAAGTTTTTCATATAAATTTGCCAAAGATTCCATCAACTCTACCGTTGTCTTAGCCTGTGATAAGTTGAAAATAACAGACGATGCAAGGCTCAACCTTATAGATCCTAGAGCCTTCTGATCAAGAACCTTCCATTCTTCATCCTTCATATCTGTGGACTTGCATGCAACCCCACCCAATGGTAAGTACAAATCTTTCTAATATAGATAATCTTCAATCTGCATCCTCCATAATTGATAGTTCTTGCCGTTAAACTTCTCCATTCGTAGCTTACTTTCTTCTGCCATTGCTATACTTTCACTCAAATAAAAACCCCTGTGAGTGACTTGTAATCAATAAATACTAACTATATTTGATACAACCTGTTAGTAAACCCAACCAAAAGCTCTGATACCACTTATAAGGCACCTAGAACATAAATGCTCTGATACCACTTGTCAGGATCCAACTCTTCAATAAGAGTACAATATGATTACCTTGTATAAGCAACTAATCACATAATTAAACCAGAATTAACAAGTAATTAGAATTCACAATTGACACAGAATATGAGAGACAATACACAATCTTGTATTAATACTCATGCCAAAAAAAATACAATGAAGATGCCACAATCTTTCACACCTCTCAAATGTACAGATCTCTTTCCTTCAAGAGTTCACTCTCCTACCAAAAATGGTCCCAACACACAATTCAAACATAGAGTTGGTGTTCACCTCCAACCAGTCAGTAATAACACTGCTAGTACCAAGCACTCAAAAGTAATTCAAGTAGATCTCCCTTGAATTTGTAACAACCTGCAACTCAAATGATCTTACTTACACATGTAGAACTTCTTCCTAATCTTGCAACAACTTGCAAATCACTCTGTTCTTAAAATTGGAAGGATCTACCTTGCCTTCCTCTATTGTTCTTAGATTATAATACATGCCAATGAGTCTATAAATAGATCCCATACTAAACAATAACTTAGACTTCTAATTTACAATAATTAGACATGCAGCTCAAGACTCAAAATAACCTTTACATGCAAACAACTAGTTTAACAAACTAATTGTTTGTGCAACGAACAATTTTGGAATCGCACAGGTGATCGACGTCGGTCCCTGTCTGACTGAAAGTGACCGATGTCGGTTGTGCTATCGATGCCAATATCTCTGGAACTTAGTAACCTCTTCCATGTCTGCATCTATAAAGCTTTTAGCTCCACAACCTAACATCTGAATCTTCTCACTGGATGTAGAGGAGGTAGTTTGATCAACTTAGATTTAATCATTTCCCTTAGTACCTCACTTGAAATATTATTTGATCTTTGAAATATTCTTGAATCACTAGTCATATAGTTACTTTGTTGTGATTTCTTATTTTGATAAGTAAAATTTCTTACAACCAATTGACTAGGTGAAAGTGCATATACATGATTAGCACTAGTGTGCCTTTGAGGCTTTTGTATTATAATATGATTTTTCAATGTTGTGATATTTTCATGTAATATCTAAATTTTTATTTGTAAATTTAAAATTAACTTGCTCATATTGGTGATTTGATCCCTTAGAGTCTCACAAATGCCAACCCTAGTTGCTTTCGATTAAACATGTAAGCACATATGTTGAAGAGAGTTTGGAGAAGTTATAGGCTAAATGTATGTATTATGAACAACATTATAGGCTACCTCACCTTTTGGAGTGGTGATAACATGGACTTGGTTAGGAAAAAAGTAGTTATCACCCTCTTGGGGGAGAGGAGGAGAAGGAATTTTTTTCCTATGCATAAGATATGACATTGAAACTTAATAGGTGGTTGTTAGCTTATGTCTAGTAGTGATAGGGAAACACTCAAAAGTAGGTAATGAGTTATATGCATCTAGGTAAAAATCATGTATGTGGATGAAATGCATGAAATTGGAATTATAAGTTTTATAACAATATGATTATAAAGAGCATTCCACGAGAGATAACAAGCAAGGGATAGAGAGCATGGAATTGTGCACTAATGCATAAAAAACTTTGACTTGCGATATGACATTAGCAAGGTAGACTTGAAAATTATTCCATATGAGAGATATAAAGAAAGGGATAGAGAGCATGGAATTATGCACTAATGCATGAAAAACTTTGACTTGTGATATGACATTTCTAATATGTGTAGCAAGATACAAGTCACTCTCAGGGGTTTTTGATTGAGTGGGAGTATAGAAATGGCAGAAAAAAGTAAGTTAAGAATGGAGAAATTCAATGGCATGAATTATCAATTATGGATAATGCAGATAGAAGATTATTTTTATCAGAAAGATCTGTACTTACCATTGGGTGGGGTTGCATGCAAACCCCTAGATATGAAAGATGAGGAATGGAATGTTTTTGATCAGAAGGCTCTGGGAATTATAAGGTTGAGTCTTGCATCGTCTATGATTTTTAACTTATCACAGGCTAAGACAACAGTAGAGTTGATGGAATCTTTGGCAAATTTATATGAAAAACCCTCAGCTTCGAATAAGGTATTTTTTATGAAGCAATTATTTAATTTGCAATTGCAGGAAGGTGGATCTGTACATAGTCATCTTAGTGATTTCTATGGTTTGGTAAACCAGTTAGTTTCAGTCAATATTGTTTTTGATGATGAAATTAAGGCTCTCTTAATCTTATGCTCATTACCTGAAAGTTGGGAAAGTTTGGTAATGGCAGTTAGTAATACTGTGTCTGCTTTAAATATCTTGAAAGTGGATGATGTTGTTAGTGTAATCTTGAATGAAGACATTTGTAGGAAAAGCACAAGTGAATCATCAGGGAATGCTTTGAGTGTTGAAAGCAGGCAAAGGCAAACAGCGAAGATCAAGCAAGGGAAATCAAGGTCAAAGATAGGCAGGGGATCTAGATCCAAGCCTGACAAGAAAATTTGCTGGAATTGTGGAAAGAAAGGGCATGTAAAAAAAGATTTTTGGTTGGTTGAAGATCAGCAAGAAGGAAATGAAGAAGCAGTTGTTGCAGGTATTGTTGCATAGGATGATCTTGTATGTTCCTTGGATAAAGTGGAATCTTGGGTGTTAAATTCTGGTGCCTCTTTCCATGCATCCCCAAATAGAGAATTTTTCCATGAGTATGTCTAGGGAGACTTTGAAGAGATTTATTTAGGGGATGGTAAGCCTTGTCAAATGGTTGGCAAAGAGAAAGTGAAGCTGAAATTGCAGACGGGCAACACATGGGTGTTGAAGGAGGTCATGCATATCCCAGTCCTGAAGCAAAATTTGATTTCTGTAGAAAGTTTGGGTGATGAGGGATACACAGTAACTCTCACAGTGGACTCTTGGAAGGTTACCAAGGGTGCACTTGTTTTAGAAAGAGGTAAGAAAGTAGGTACTCTTTATCTATCTACTTATATTATTGATTCTCCTTCTGGTTTATCTACTTCAATTGTAGATTCGAAGATGTGGCTTCGTAGGCTTGGTCACATGAATAAGAAGGAGATGCATGTTCTTGAGTCAAAGGGTAAGAGTTCAGATCTGGATAGCATAGATCAAGATTTCTGTAAACAATAGAAGAAAGTTAGGTTTCTTGAGACTGAAGCTACAAGAAAGGATCAGGTCTATTGCATAAAGAGAAAATCTGATGTTTTTGACAAGAACAAGAAAGCCTTGGTGTTCAAAGAGGAGATGACAGACATAGATCAATCACAAGAGCTAAATAATTTTGAGCAAGGCATTTTGAACAAGGAAATGATTCAAAGTAAGCTCACAGGTAAAAAATCATCACTCAAAGGTAAACATAAGTACTGACGTCGACCAGGGGGAATCGACGTCAAATAGACAGACACCAACATCAGTCATGTGCAGACTAGAGGAGTCAGTGGTGTCGAGTAGGTGGACACCGACATTGGTCAGGGAATCGACGTCGATAGTTAGGTCAGTTGCATGGAACTGACGTCGATCGGGTGCAGACTGGGAGGTGATCAACATCGGTCACTGTCAAGGAGTCTCAAATGCCCATATGGAGGACTGAAAGGGTAAGTAAGCCTCAAATTCATTGTTCTCCTTCTTTAGATTATTTGTTGCTCACTGATGGTCAAGAATTAAGAAGTTTTAAAGAAGCAGAATAGGTAAAATCCAAGAAATAGTGGGAGCATGGCATGAATTCTTTGGAAGAAAACCAAATAGGAGATTTGGTAGAGTTGCCAGCTAGAGTGAAAGCACTGAAAGATGAATAGATTCTCAGGTCAAAGAAGAGAGTGAATGGACACGTGAGACGGAAGGCCAGGGTATATGGTCATGAATAGGCTACAGAATAATGGAGGTTTGACAAGTGGATGACAAAGCAGGGCTTTAGTCAATGTCATCGTAACCATTATGTTTTTTTTATCAGGTTAGATAATATTAGCTATATTATCCTGTTACTGTATGTAGTGTGTATGCTTGTTGTAGGGTCACACATGTAGGGAGTTTCTGAGCTAAAGGTAAAGTCAGTTCAGAGGTGTCATGAAGAATTTGGGAGCAACAAGATTCTTTGGCATGAGTATTCCTTGAGACATAGAAGATCACAAGTTGATGTTGTCTCAGGATGATTATGTGATTAAGATAGTGGTGAGGTTCAGGATGCAAGATGCAGAACCGATTAGCACACCTATGGATGGATGGTTAACAGAGCAATGTCTCCAATCACATGATAAGGTTAAGTACATGTGTACTAGACTTGAGTTTTTCCAAGTAGTGGGAGTTGTCAGCGAGTTTGTGGTCAATCTGAGAAAGAAGCACTGAAAAGCAATTCAGTGGATTCTTAAGTATTTGAGAGGGACTAGCAGCAGGTATACATGTGATGCAGGGTCAAGCACTTCTCTACATGGGTATGTAGAATCGGATATGGTAGGTTATTTAGTTGACAGGTCTTGCACTACAAGATGTGTGGTGGTTGATGTTTATGATTGATCTTGAAGAGGAATACAAGCTAGAAAATAAATTAGATGGTATACAGGTACATGTATAGGTGCAGCTATTTATCTCCAGTTGGGAGATTGTTAGATTATGGAGCTAAAAGCTTCACTGATGCAAATAGAGGAGGATGCTGAGTTGCAAAGCAACCAACGTTGGTCTGATCAATCGATGTCGGTCATATATAGTGTGTAGAGAAATTGACATCGATCAGGGATCAATCGATGTCGATCATCCTCTGACAGATAGGGACCGACGTTGATCGTCTGTGCATTCTAGAACTATGAGTTACATGAATAGTTAGTTTGTTGAATGGCCAGTTTGCATGTTAAAGGCTAATTATAGTCTTGAGTTTCATGTCTAATTATTGTAATTAAAAAAATATAATTATTGTTTGCATGAGGTCTATTTAAGAGACTCATGGGCTGTATTGTAATTAAGGCAAAAAAGAGTTTTCTTTCAATTGTAAGATCAAGTTGATTTGTAGGTTGTGCAAGATCAGGTAGAAGATCTATATGGTAAGTAAGATCAGGTTGATTTGCAAGTTGTTGCAAGATTAAGGAGATCTACTTGAAGTACTTTTGAGTGCTTGGTAGTGGCCGTATTGTTACTGACTGGTTGGAGGTGAACAACAGCTCTGTGCTTGAGTTGTTTATTGTGACCGTAATTGAGAGAGAGTGAGCTCTTGAGGGAGAATATCTATATGCCCTAGGTGTGTGGGAAGCCTTTGAGGTGTGGGAAGAAGACTGTGGCACTTCTTTATTGTATTTCCTTCTGAAGAGTATTGAATACAAGATTGTGTATTGTCTCTCAAATTCTATGTTGTTTTTGATTTTTAGTTACTTATTGCTTCTGGTTTAATTCCGTGGTTAGTTGCTTGTATATGGTAATCAGTTGTGCTTCCTAGGTCTTAAAAATCCCATATTATGAAAAGTGAGCATGAAAGGGAAAGAATCTTTGCATTAACATATGGTAAACTTCATCATTCATGTACATGATAGGACCAAGTATGGACTCCTTATTGTTTGTAAGAAATGAGTGATATCCATTTTTGTTTTTTATATGAAAATTTGTAAGGTGATACTTTAAAATCAAAGGACTTAGTATATGCAACTAGGGTTTGAAAGAAATAATTTTAAAAATTACTATAGAATTTTAAAAATTAATGTGAATTTCTTATTTAAATATGCAGGTAAAAAATCAAAAAAATATTAGAAAAACTCTTGATTTAAAGGGACCTAGTATATGCAACTAGGGTTTGAAATAAAATGATTTTTTAAAAAATTACTATAGTAAATTTCAAAATTTAAATGTAGAATTCTGATTTAAATATTCAAGAAAAATAAAAAAAATACTAAAAAAATCAGATGGAAATTTTTCCTAGGGTTTTTAGGTTTTTTGTGCACAAATGAAGTAAGTTGAGTTCACCAAATGATTTAATTATTTTGAGAATATTAGAGTATTATTCTTAATTTAGTTAAAGGTCTGAGTTGACTAAATCAGTAAATAATATTGCAATAATTTAACTACTGATTTGTATAATTTATTTGTAACATAAGGAACATTATAGTCATAAATTTGGATAGGAGTGCTGAAATCAAACACTTTAGGGTCTGACACTATAGTCCAAGTTGGGTGCTATTATCCTACAGGTATGAGACTTGGAGGGATGGAATTAGCATGTGAAATGTAGCCTGTATGATCTAGAATTAGGTTTCAAAAGTCCATGGATGATTGAGAATAAGCAATAAGGTGTCTAGAAGGGTCATCAGAGCATGCAAGAGGGACCTATGGGTTGGGTGTCACAAGCCACACTCAAGCTACCAATTTTGACATTTTATATGACTACATGTGTCAATGTAATTAACTTGCTTATTGGTAAGTTATTTTTGCAAAAGATGTATCATTATAAGTATTTAAAACTAAGATTAGGATAAATATAGATAATTATTTTAAGTACATATATCAAAGGAGATAAAAAGAAAGAGATGTGAAGGCACATGCCCCCAAATTTGGATAAAAAGTGAGTTACCACCTTGAAGTTGAAATTAGCTTATCATGCAATCCAATGATACTTGTAACCTGGTGAGTTTACATAATCAAGTCCAAATTGAAAACTTAGAAAGATTGAGTGATTTATTCACCCTGACCATACCAAAAAGTGAACAAACTACTGTAGTAGATTGGCTTGCTAAAGTCAGTAAAAGTCTACTGCATATCAGTACATGCAATAGTTTTGGAATTTGAATTTGATTTGAATTTTGAAATACTTGACACATATTGCATAACATATGCACCCTATATTTGTCTCATGCTGAAACTATGTGTAACAATGGTACCATTTATAGAATTCTACCATAAATGTGTATAAGAATAACATAACTTTTTGCTTTTGTTAGTTCAAAAAATAATGTAAGCGTGGATGAGATGCTTCCAAATCATGCCTCCACTATATATAGAGAAATTTGAAACTGATATAAGTATCAATATAGAGGACATGTTTCCAAAACATGCCACCACTATAAATTGGATATGTTAAAAACTAATTAAGCATGGAGAACATGCTTCCAAAACATGCCCCCATTGAATTTGTGAATTATAATTACCATATTGAATTAATGTGGAGGATATGCTTCTAAAACATGCCCCCACTAAATTTGAAACTATGAATGTGTAGAATCCATGTCCATATGACATGCCCCTACTGAATCTAAAACTATGAATGTGTGGAATCTATGTCCATATGACATGCCCTCACTAAATCTGCAAACTGTGTTTAAGTATCATATACTATGTGAATATGGAGAATCATGCTTCCAAATCATGCCCTAACTTTAATATGGAAACTACAAAAAATGTGGTAGTCATGTCATCATGACATGCCTCCACTAATATGCCCCCCTTTGAGGTGAGGGAAATATAGTACCTAGTAGCTATCCCATCTCAAAAGGGTAAGACCACTGTAAATATTTTAATGTAACCATGTAACATATAGAATGAAATATGTCTAGGTATATGTAACATTGAAGTGCATAGAACCAATGTGATCACATGTAGGCTTAAAATGCATGATAAATATCATGGAAATGTTTATATAGTAATAATACAAACTCAACAAGAAAATAAACGCACATATACGAGCATTCAAAATCAATTCAAAAGGCAATGGTTTGAAGAGATTACAAATAAGGGGCTTGTTCAAATGCCTAAAAATTAGATGCACATGATGTAGTCAAATGTCCACAAAAGCAAGAGTTTAAATGTATACATAACAATCAAGGACATATTCAAATATCAAAGAAGGCAATCATAGGCGTAGGGGCTGTATATAATGGAACATATTCAAATGCTCAAAAAATCAAGACAATAGCAAGGAAAAACACTCAAGGAGGTGTGTAAAGGAAAAAAATAAGTAACCATCATAAACATGTCATAGTGGCCCATTGATTGAATGTGTTAGCAAAAAAACATCTAGTACATAGCATATCAAGTACCCTATATAATGTATAAGCATAGATAATAAGCATGTGTAATTACATATGTAAGCTTAAACATGATAGTGTAGAGTGATCAAGATTTGGATTTCATTTTGTGAAAGGATAGGAGTGCCAAAATAAGACACCTTAGGGTCCAACACTATAATCCTTATGTGCCACTATTATACTAGAGACCTAAGTTTTATGGGTTTCATCCTTTGTCCTTGTGTGAGCCTACTTGTGAAATTTTGAATACTCAAAGTTTGTGGAACTCCCTCTAGAGCTAATTTAATCTTAAAATCCTAGACTCCATGATGTTTTATAAAAAATTGAGAAAGAGGGGGGGTTAGTGTGTGTAAGATGCACTAAACATGTATCCACACCTTGTGTGGGCACACTGCCTACATACCAATACTTTGAAGAGAGATCAAGCCATATGTAGTTCTCCCACTTGCTGTGCTTTGTGCAATAGTGTAATGAGGATACAAAAATACTAAATTGGGTGTGCTTGAGGTGGCTAGGGACTGGTGTGAGGATTTGGATGCGTTAGTATCTATATTAGATGGATGTATGCAGAGAATATGGAAATTTACCTCAATGGTTTTGCTTGTATTCTTGCTTGCTTTTATAATATTTGCTAACCCTTTTTAAATGAATTTTGAATGGGATTTTATAGAGATCTATTGGTCATGGGTCGAATGTATTCATGTTAGGCTGATAAGATGAAGGATATGAACCAATAGGAAATGACCATTGGATCCAAAAATGTATTTGGATGGAAGCATCAAAATTAGACACCCTAGGGTCCGATGCTATAGTCCAAGTTGGGTGCTATTGTTCTATAGGTACAGGACCTTAGGGGATAGAATTAACATGTGAAATGTAGCTTGGTTGAGCTAGAATAAGGTTTCAAAAGTCCACAAATGATTGGGAATAAGAAATAAGGTGTCTATAAGGGTCATGAGAGCATGCAAGAGGGACCTATGGGTTGGGTGTCACAAGCCACACTCAAGCTACCAATTTTGACATTTTATATGACTATATGTGTCGATGTAATTACCTTGCTTATTGGCAAGTTATTTTTGCAAAAGATGTATCATTATAAAGATATAAAACAAAGATTAGGATAAATATAGATAATTATTTTAAATTCATATATCGAAGGAGATAAAGAGAAAGAGATTAAAAGGTACATGCCCCCCACTTTGGATAAAAAGTGAGTTGCCACCTAGAAGTAGAGATTAGCTTATCATGCAACCCAATGATACTTGTAACCTAGTGAGTTTGGATGATCAATTCCAAATTAAAAACTTAAAAATATTGAGTGATTTATTCACTCCAACCATAGCAAAATATGAACCAACTACTGTAGTAGATTGGCTTGTTAAAGTTCATAAAAGTTTAGTGGGTATTAATACATGCAATAGTTTTAGAATTAGAATTTGATTTGAATTTTGAAATATTAGACACATAGTGCATAATATATGCACCTTAGATTTTTCTCATGATTAAACTATATGTAAAAATGGTACCATGTATATAATTCTATCACAAATGTGTATCAAAATAATATAAATGTGTGCTTCAGCCAATTGAAAAAATAATGTAAGTGTGGATGACATGCTTCCAAAGCATGCCCCTACTATATATAGAGAAATTTGAAACTGATATTAGTATCAATGTGGAGGGCATGTTTCCAAAACCTGCCCCCACTATAAACTAGATATACTAAGAAGTGATTAGGCATGGAGAACATGCTTCCAAAATATGCCCCCACTAAATTTATGAATTATAATTACCATATTAAATGAATGTGGAGGATATGCTTCCAAAACATGCCCCCACTAAATTTGAAACTGTGAATGTGTGGAATCCATGTCCATATGACATGCCCCCATTGAATCTAAAACTATGAATTTGTGGAATCTATGTCCATATGACATGCCCCCACTAAATCTGAAAACTAGTGTATCATATACTATGTGAATCTGGAAAATCATGCCCCCACTTTAACATGGAAACTATAAAAAATGTGTTAGCAAAAAATGTCTAGTACATAACATATAAAGTACCCTATGTAAACATAGATAATAAGCATTTGTAAGTACATATGTAAGCTCAAACATGATAGTGTAGAGTGATAATCAAATCATATCACTTGTGTATATCAAGTTTGTAGAAGATGGATGCATGCTAATTGTATATGAAGGTCGTAGAAGATGGATGGTTTGCTCTCTCCTTGCTTCCTTATTGCATATCTGAGGTCATTCTTGTCTTGGAACATCCTTGAACTATTATGGTCTTGTTTCAAATATATATTTAGCTTCAAATGATTTTCCTTATGAGGTAAAAGTTTGTTCTTCACTCTGTCTTTCTCTATCATGAGCTCTTGACTCTCATCTTTGAGTTCACCATTTCTTCTCACAATCTGATCTATAATTTTAGCTATTGCAAATAACTTTCTTGGAGGATTAAATCACTCTTATAGCATCCTAAATTCTTATCTCAATGAGAGATCATATATCCCTTCACTTTCTTCATCATATTTAGGGATTATTTGTTTTCTATCTTCTCCATTTGTCACTTTACCTCTTATCTGCCCTTTAGCTTTTTTGGAAACTAATTTCCACTTTCTCTCATCATCAACATCATATTCTAAACTCTTCCCTTCCACTTGATTCTCTTGGTCTTAATAATATGTCCACAACTCATGACCATCATCTTGATCTCTAGTCTTTTCCAAAGACCTAAAATATGTTATCTTACTTCCCTCATGATGTTTCAAGACTTGTCCTTGAATTTTATCCTCTTTAGGTGTCAAATTTGACCCCTCTTCTTACTACATGTTAGTATTCATTTCATTCCATGACTCATCTTCAATTTTAGTCATATTATCAAATAATTAAAATGCATCATTATTTAAAAAATCTAAAACAACTTGTTTACCTTTCATTTATATTGTGTTCTTCTATTTCCAAGTCACTTTTAGGCTTACCTCTATCCTCTTATGCTCTTCTTCATCATGGTTGTCTTGTTGACTTGAATCAAAATGCTGTGTAAACCTCCTAATCTCTTTTATTTGTTAAACCTTTTTTTTTGCTCTTTTCTTATGCAATATTGAGATGCTTCCTTCTCATCATGCTGAGGACATTAATATTTTGATCTTCTTTAATAATTTTGGCAACCCACACTTGGTTCTTCATGACCCTAGGCTGATACATGCTTCTTACTTCAATCCTTCTTCTTTCCTCACAAGCTAGTCCACATGTTAAGATATTTTCTTCATATATCCATCTTTGATCATCTTCCCTATATGTTGATTTCATCATGAAATCTATTGTTTCCTTCTTTTTTTACACTTGTTCTCCACTTGAGTTTTTTGCATCAATAATTTCTTGTTTGTGTTTTACATTCACCTTCTCATCAGCTAGTTTCTTGAACCACACTAGCACTATGTATCCATGATTTATTACATGTTCTGAGAGTTCAACCTTGCTCTTTTTTGGATCAAACTCTATAGTAGTAATTTTATCCCTATGTGCATGAATCAAATAAAGATTCAATATTCTATGTACCTTCTCAATGTCCTATTACATGTTCTTATTCTCTCTCATGTATTTATGACTTACAATCACCTTTATCTTATGGGCTTCCATTCTTTCTTCTACTACAATGATTTCTAAAGCATTATGGAACTATAACTCATCTTCTATATCTTCATTGACATGTTGAAACTCTTCATTCTCTTTCTCATGGGATTATACAACCTATTATATTCCTTTGTCATCTTCATTCATCTTGATGGATGCTTTACTTGCCTCAACTCTTGTAAATTAAGGCCTTATTCTTGACCTTCTCTATGAGATTATTCATACCTTCATACATACACTTAAACACAATGTTATAGCATAAAATAAGAGACAAACATGTCTCCATGAGTGCCTCATTCAAGGACACTTTCTTCTCCCTTTTATTCTATTTCTCAAGTGATTCTCTTGGCACTTCTTTCTCCATGTTCTCCTCAATGAGAACCCTTTTCACAAATTCTCTTTCATGTTGCTCACTTGGCAACTCTTTGATATATAAGCCTATATGGGCCTTTCTATCTAAATTTTGATTTATTTTCCTCTTGATCGACAATTCTATAGGCCACTTTACTCTTATTTTCATTAGCTAATCACATTATCGTTCTCTATTCTTTAACCACAATTACACCATGAACTCAAGCATCTCTAATTCATCACTCATTATTCTTAACTCAACTATTTCTCTTTCTCTTTCAAAATTTGTTTTCTTAATTTTGTCTTCATATATTCTAGTTAGTCTCCTTATCTTTATAAGGCTATAATGTTCCTCTACTTCACTTTATCTATCTTCTTAGGTGCTTCAATTGGGTTACCACTTGATCAATTTTCTTAGGTGTCACACTTGGGTCACCACTCTTCTCTCTCTTCTAGTCCGTTACCTAGGAAGTTTCTTTTAAACTTTCTAAGCTCTCCTTAAGCTTCCCACACATCTTTATTTACATTTAAAGCCTTAATGGCTTCAGGGCTACTACCACAACTTCTATATTTCCCTCTTGAGCTTGTATGCTCTTTTCTCACTATCTTCTTTAGGCTCTTATTGTCTAGTCTCAAGTCTTTCACCTTGGACTTAGAGACTCTAGCTATTTATTTTCTCACTAACTTCTTTCCTATTGTGACCTCAATGGGTTATACCTGAATTTATTTTTTATTTTTTATTAAATACTGGTTCATATTCTTTCCCATTAGAATCTTACTGCTCTAATACTAATCTGATGTAGAGCTATTAACTTCTTCAATCTCGGACTCCTTTTAGGTCCTTTATTTGAATCTCACTTGGATTATACATAAATTGTCTAGTTAACTCATCTAATATTGTATTGGAATTTATAATATGAATATCCCCTACAACTTCTTCAAATAGGGTCTTTATCTGATCTCCAATATTCTCATTAAGCATTCTTGATATTTGTCTTTATATAGGCCATGGTTCTAGTCAACTCTACAAGACTCTAGAACACTAATTCCTCTTTATAACTCAATGAACTTATCCATGCATCATGTATTGTCTTTCTTGGTCATAAAAAAATTATATCAACTCACCGTAATACTCTGCTTATTCACTAATTCCTTGAATACATCAATTGCTCAAACAAGATTAGTTCTCCTTGTAGCCCTCAAAAACCATAAAACTCCTTAGTTAAAACATTATACAAGGTTTATTCATAAAATATGACTTTTTTAAAGTACCCATTAAGCCCTTTCAACTTCATGCAAAATTTATCTGTGCAACTCTCATCATAACTTCATTAACTCAACACCTCATTTTTTCAATTAGGTCACTTTTACACCTATACAAATGCTCAGTCTTGTAAATCATACTTAATCATACTATACCTTATTATAAACTATTAAATCTTTTAAACATATGAAATTACATAAGAATACCAAGTTTGAATATTTTTTTATGGTGGGAGTGCTATATATTAAATATTCAAACTCAAAACCCTAGATGACGGTTATACTAGTATGCACAAGGGTGAGAGGCTAATAAAATGAATATTTGAAATGTAAAAAACTTTAAAAATATATAACTACCTAAATAATGTCTACCTTGACTTCCTTAATCTCCTCCAATGATTATTCTACCTTGGTCATCAATTGAAAGCTGCAAAAATGCATTCTTGAAGAATTATGAGTTATTTCTTGATGACTGTATAGGGTCAAGAGAGAGAGAAATATGATAGTTTGTATTTTTGACCACTTATATCAATTATAAGACATATAAAAGGATTTTCTCAACTTCCTTAGACTCCTATAAATATTATTTTATCACTAGCAATCATTAAATATCACAAACATGAACCAATACAAAATTCCAAGTTCACAATATGTCTGTGTCAAAGTAAAAATGGGATTTTTGAAGTAGATATTGAAATTTCAAGGTTTAAAAGTTTCCATATAATTTTTTATTGACTTGTTTTTATTACCTAAACCCATTACTAACACCTTGGTCCCAAAAAATTTAAATATTACTTCATAACTATCACATTCTGGACCTTCTTGCCTTCATGTACATAGAATTTAGACTGTGTAAATGATCCATTAGACTTTAAATATTATAAATAGGTTTATAAAAATGAAAATTAATTTAATATATATATATATATATATATATATATATATATATATATATATATATATATATATATATATATATATATATATATATATATATATATATATATATATATATATATATATATAAGGGTTAAATACTCTTAGAGACACCCTATATGATGCTCCTTAATCCCCTAATCTTGGATTAGTCCTATTCTTATATTGAACAAACTCAAAATTGTGTTTCAAACTATGACTGTGCATTAAATAGTGGAGGTTTAGCTAGAATGAAGTTCAACCTTATAAATATTACCCTCTCAGTATATTACTCTTCTCAAACATAATCTCCATACCTTAATCATAACCTTCCATTCATTAAGCATGTTCTCAAAACTCTTTGTTCACTCCGGACTATGTCAAGAACAAAGTTATCCTACAACTTGCATTTGCTATTTCAGAATTAGAATCTATCTAATAAAATAATCAATTTAAAAACCTATAGTAATAATAAATATACAAATATACTCTCAAAACTACTTTTTTCTTTATTGATAATTTGTATACAAACATTCATATATAAAAACCTGCCTCATAGGCAAAGTGTTCTTCCACTCTTTATATTTCTCTTATCTTTCTTGAAGACCACCTCTAATCCTTGAAATTATAATACTTTAAAAAAACTTAATAATATTATCTAAATATTTATATAATTCCATAAACTCATGCATAACATCATTTTATTGATAACTACCTCCAAAGAGGCTAACACAATGCAAGAGTGTTGAGCATGGTCATTGATGTTAGGTTGTCATTGATGCTAAAGAGAGCATGAGATACTAGTACATTAATGAAAAATACGTTATGTTTGATATATTGATGGTGTGGAAATATTTTAGAGACCCTATGAGGTGATGTGAGTTCTTGGAATACTTATGTAAGTGAACAAAATTCATCATAACAATCATATGAGTGTTTAGGTTCAAGTAGTCATCTTGGCAGATAAGGCTGAGTAAGTAGTTTGATGACATAATATTTCACACATGTGAAGGTTTCAAGAGTAGTTTGATATAGGTATGGGTTCCCCTATGAGATATGATCATGTGGTTCAAATTTTAGGTTTGGACATTGAGCGTAGCTAACGTTATAATAGTGAAAAGTTGGCCTCTTAGACAGATTTCACTAAGTTTCTATACTTAGCCAAATTTACAAGAGGATATCTATCAGTGAGTATCTAATACAATATATGAATATCTAATGGTGAGCATATGATCATGTAGATAGAGATCAATTATGCGCATGAAGTCAATAAGTTAAAAGAACCTGAGAATGAGTGTATTGATGACATGTATCATAATCATGGAGTTTGAGTAGTAGATCTATGGTGAGTAATTAATTTGACTAGATAAGGATATAATGGAGTGAATGATATTTTTAGATAGTGATCCAATAGTGTGTATTAAGTTAATATGTTAAAGGATTCTTAGAAGGCATGCAAGGTTTCCAAGTGGCTTGATCTTGGAAGAAAGGATCTAAAATCAATGGTGAGCGATGAGATTTAAGGTTAGGAAGCTTACGAGGAGATCAATGGAGTTAATTTGAGCAAGATATGTGAGGACATGAGATGAAGACACATGTCTACAATATTTACATTTACCAGTGACCATTGGGATTTAAAATTAACAAAGGAAGAACCAGTGCTTAGTGTTTGAGCTATATCTTTTAATCCAAGATGAATTTCATAATGGTGTAAAAGGAAAAATTGTAAAGGAATCCAAGGTGTATCTAGAGACACTAGTTATAAGGCTTGAATATTTGTATAGTTAAAGATATTGATCTCTAAAGTTGACTATGTTCTTGACCATATTCTATAAGTGACTTGAGAAGGATAATTAAACATTTATTGATGATATTTTGATGTCTAAAGATGAATTAACTATTGGAGAGTATTATAAACTCCATAAGGACTATATTTGTTGATTTTAGAGGTTTAAACAATCCATTTTTAGTATTAAAAATGGCTTAAGAGTTGACTGTGTTTATTGAATGCACTGACAGTTTGAGTGACCATCTTGTAGAGATAAGTTGAAGGTGTTCTGAGCAGAGTTAAGGAAGAAAATGAGTATGGAGATGTTTTATAAGTCTCTAAAGATTATGAGAAGGCATTTGTTGTCATGTTTTTCCCATAATTAGATATGGAAAGTCAAAATAGTATAATTGTATTTTGAATGTATATGAGCAGCCTAAGTGGTCATTTTGAGAGAGTTGTTTTTAGTGCTTAGAGCTTATGTTGAAGTGTCTAAATAAAATGGAGGTATTTTAGAGGTCTTGAAAATTTCACCCATGTGATATGATCATATAGCTATGTGAAATATTTGAGTTATTACTTCAAAAGTTTGAGACTGTGTTTTCTGTATACAAAGGACTAACACGTAAAGAGACCTAATTTGTAGGTTCAAGTGTTAAGTTAGTGTTATGGGTGTCATAGACCCATATGGGAGTAATCAAGGGTATATTTTAGATAGGTTTCATGTGTTTGAAGTATTGGTAAAAGATGAAAGTGGCCCAAGGAGTTGAAGTTGTAACATGTTGGTTTTTAGGCCTAATTAGTGTTTTGGGTCTTAACAACAATGGCCAACCTAAGTGTGTGGTTCTTACATTTAATATGTATAAGGAAATATTTAAGATGTATAACAAGTATGGTAAGCATATTGTCTAACCAATATGGGTTAAGCCAAGAGGAATTACAAGGCATATTTGGCCTATGTTTGGGTGTTGTGTGAGGAGCCAAGTGAAGGAGAGAACCTTGGAAAGAGAATGTACAAGTAATTGATGACCAAAATAGAGTGAAGAGTATCAATCATGCTGGTATAATAAAATTTATGTAGGAGGACACACAGTTCATTGGACCTAATGAGCCTAGAAGAGGTAGTTTGAGCAAGTTAGCCCTAGAGGAAATTTAAGAGAGATTGGAGGTGAAGAGTGCATACAAAGGTGACAATAATCAGTTTAAGATTAAAAACTTGAGTTAAAGGTATTTTAGTGGGTGATTATTTTCTTAGGGGGTTGGTTCCTCCTTGTTGGATGGGTGTGTCACTAAACTAAGGTATGGGTGTTCCTTGATCACTTAGTGGTGGTATAAATTTGGATCTTGTTATTATAGGACTATTTTCAATTGTATTTTCACCCTTTGAAGATATTAAAATCTCTCCTTATCCATGTGGCATAATGGAATCACCTCTAGGCTTATGGGTAGCCTACGGAATGATGTGAGTCTCTAGATAGGGCTAACTCCCTTTATGTACCACTTATGATTGAACCTAAAAATAAACTTGGGGGTGAAAAAGGGAGAAAGATAATTGAAAAAAACTAATATAAAGGAGGTGATACACCAAATTTATTGATGACTTCCAACCATATGTATGTTATAGTTGAAACCAAGAAACTAACCAAAACACATAGTTTTCCAATCTATGTCTTCTTACATCAATATTACATTATGAGGTTATGGAAGAATGTTTTATGTTAGGAAGACTAGACAAAAAGATTATGAGGGAAATAATTAATAGGATAAACCAATTAAACCATGAACACCTCCTAGAATACTTCACATGCCTTGCAAGAAGAAGCTGTAAATAGGTGAGAGAATGTGACAACTTGCTAAGGAATCCATAGTCTTCACTAAGAAAAATTAAAATTCAAGTAAACAAAACTATTAATGGTCATGTAATAGGTAAAAATTAGTAATTTTATTGAACAAAAGGTACAAAAATGAGTATGTATTCTCCATACTCAAGTGGAGAAACCAATATAATGCCAAAAAGGCTAGTTCTTATAAAACTTGAGAGAGAGAGAAGAATAGAAGTCCAAGGGTCACAAAGACACTTGTAAAGATAATAAAATTAGTTATCCATGAATTATAATAGGATATGGGTCAAAAAATTAAATGTAATTAAGTACAAATGTCAATCCAAGTCATCAAAGTCTTAGAAAGTGGCACAAAACTCCTCATTTGGGCTTTAAAAAAATGCCTACATGATTAGACCTATTTGGACATACCATAAATAATGAGGACCAAGTATAATTATTGGAATGGAATGTGATAATATCATAAATACCTCTCCATTAATTTTTTAATTCCTACTCCTATAGAAACCTATAAAAGTGAACCATTATCATCTATTATCTAGAAAACTGCCCTTCCATGCACCCTGCACACTTGGCATCCAAAATGCCTTAATTTTTTCATGAAAATAAATAAAATTCAGTGGGTGAAATGTTTAAATACCCTAAATGGACTTTTATGCATCAGGGGAACCTTAAAAGGCCATCTAATTAGGGTTTTCACACTTCTCCCTAGCTTGTGCAATATGCCAAATTTGACTAACTGAGTTGAATCACCTATTTTGGGAACTTATATGTTGTCTAAAGGAATGAAATTAATAGGGAGAGTTATATTAAGTCATAATATTCCACCCAAACTTAGTTTCATCTCTTGAATCTTCTTTTAGCCTACAAAACACACAAAATAGTGAGAAAAACCCTATTTTTGCCTCCATCTGTACAAGCCCATACAACCAAAAATGTGTGGAGTATCCTGGGTGAGTCCTTTCCAAGTTAAAACAAATTAATGAGCTAAATATACCCTTAGACTATATTTCCAACTCAATCTTCCCAAACTGGTCCTTGGCAAGGGTTTAGTACAGTTTTAGGCTTGTTTTGGTCTTAAGGTTGGTTCATAAATTTTGGACATCTAAACTTCAAAAAAAATTCATAAAAATGGTGTTTAGGGACCTTGATAACATGTCCAAATGCCTTGGACTCCCATGTAAAATATCAGGTGAGATATGAGTGATCAAACTTGCCAATTCGAGCTTGTTTTCACCATTCTGTACAAGTTTGAGTGGTTTTGAGGTCCAAATTGACTTTTTTTGGTTTTATCTGCACTATATAAGATGAAAGACCTCTTTATTAGCTCTATTAACCTGTTAAAACAAGTTTAAAATCATTTTTAATGCCAAAATCATGAATGACTTCCTCTTTGCTCATTAGGGCCTCACCCTTGCATAGTAGGATTAACTGCCCCTTGAGGCTCAAAATTGTTTCTTGATGATTATTTTTGCATAAAAGGATCCCATAGATCTAAAATAACCTTTAAAACATGATTAAATAAGTTTGAATGTCTTTCTCATGCCAAAATTGAAGTTGACCTTCCATTTGGCCTCTAGGCTTAGTCATGTCTAGAAGCCTGTCTACAACCTTTTGCATTTTGGGCTTCCCTACTTAGATTAATCCCCTATTTATTGGTGTATAATTATGTTATATATATTTTCAAGCTTTATTAACCTTATTTCAAGGCATCCACATCTTTTGGCTTCAACTTTCATCATTTTCTCTCAAATTTGCTAAGGTTTATATATGAGGAAGTGCCCCCTATTTGAGACAAAACAAGGGGAACTTCCCTTATTTTATAAAACTAAATGAGTTATTGGGGAGATTAAAAAACTAATATTGACACTCTACACAAAAAATTTGCCTTTAAATAGGTCAATTAGCTCTCTAAATTCCTCAAAACCTCAAAACAGGCAGACTGTGTGTAAACCTTCTTGTCATGGATTGTGAATGCTTTGAAAAGGGGTATCTTTTACTCTACCTCATTGGATGAGGTTCATGATATGATTATAATAATTTTATAAATCCATCTTAACCACCTTCCACTATAATCCTTGTTATAACACATCATATACTCTATCCTTTGTTAGACTAGTTTTATGCCTTGATTGTGTTTGTTTTCTTTTAGACCCTGTTTTAAGGTTATTATGAATGATTTGTCTTCAAAATAAAATTAAAAATATCCTATGCCTCTTCAAGGTTAATTTTAATTTTATTGAAACACTTGGAATCTTCCTATGCATTTTTAAGCCTCCATACTCCTAAGTCTATAAGCTTGTGTTATCCTGCCTGACTATAGGTGAGTTTACCTTAGGAATCCTACCTATAAGTGGATATGATTAGTTTAGGTATAGAAAGGTGCTTATTATCCTTCATTCAATCCATTTGAATCATCATATACTTTATTAAACCCAAATTCTCACTTGCTCAGTTCTTCTCCATTACTTTTAACTTCAATCATCCTCACTGTTATATACAATCATTTCCAATGGTTCTAGGTGAGCTTGGAGTCTCAAAGGGTCAATATAAACTTGTTTTGCTTTGTATGGATCTCATTAGGTATATTATGTCTATGGATAAAATTATCTACATGTTTATTTTACCATGTTACCTTCTCATTAGCCTTCTAAATACATGTTAGTTCATAAAGGAGTCCTCACTATTCATTGACTGAGACCTCATTCCTTTTGACCTTGTATGTAGGTGTTTATGCCTGGTTTGACTTGATGCAATGTTGGAAAAACCTTATCTAAGAATTCATAGTCATTTAATAGTGATTTTACTACCTCCTTGATTTTTAGATCATGCCAAATCCTAGAAACATCATCCTCACTACTCACTATTTGCCTACTGTAGGTGCATCTCAGACTTGTGTAGAAAATGTAGGTGCACATGAGGGTCTAGGCATAAAAGAGGAGATTATCTTGGTGATAATTGGGTTAAAAAATAATGATGACAAAATTTATAACCTTTTATGTGTGAATATGTCATTTTACTTAATCAAATTTGAACAAGGGTTTCTCAAACCCAAAACTATAGATGACACTGTAGGATTTTAGTGATTTTATGAACAACATAGGGCCTCCCAAACACCATTCTCCACTGATCCTTTCCTTCTCAAAAATTTAAATGCTAAGAGATATAAAACAAAACCCATTTATATGCTTATAAATGTTAACTAACATGTTATAGGTTATCTCCAAAATATCTCAGGACCTCTGTTTGCACTTTTTGGGGATTGGAGGCTTGAACACAGTTATATTATGCTTTGGAGACTCTCTCACCTAAAAATGACAATCTATCTTCAAAAATAAATTTGTCATGGTATATATAACATATCAAGGCTTCAATTAAAACTTAAACTCATGTTTCAACATGTCTATATGGTCCATATACTCTCTGATAAGCTGCATGTAGATGAACATTTTCCTATCTATAGGCATTGAATGTAAACTTATACAGTCAGCTAAATATGTGTTATTATGATCAATTTAGGCCTTTTATAAGTTTAATAATGTAATTATAATATTATAAAATATTTTAATCAAATATAAAATCTCATTTTCATCATGGCGATGCCAAGAGAGACCTCTGTAGGTGAATATACAGGTAGTAAAAGGGAAAGGTGAACAATAAGCATCTTAGACCTCCATTTGAGTTCTAGTCCTAAATTGAGGATTGAAAATATAATTTTTTTAATTTTAAAGGACCTATTGAAGGATTCATGTTTGATTTCAGCAAACTTATCTTATGAGGGCACCTGTAGGTGCATAAGGATTGCAGACAGTTAGAAAAGTAAAAATGGGAACATGTGTGGTGTACCTTCCATTTCATGATCACTTAATCTCTTAAAATGATAACTAAGTGAGACATTAGGATGTTTTAAACCCTAAAAATAATTTAAAACCTCATTTTCAATGTGAAATTCTTCTTGCAAACACCTGATATAAAGTAGATAGGGATAACTAGTGATTGTGGTATAACACATGAGCTTACAAAATATGAAGATGTCTTATAGAATGAAGTTTCAGGGTGGATGGGAGTCAAAATATGATGTTAAAAAAACCACCTAGAACTTATTATAAGGCATGAAACTCTAAAAATTGTGCAATATTGCCTACAACTTAGAAAATTGTATCCCCTTGCAAATTGAGATGATTAACACATCAAAACCTCATGAAACATGAAACAAAGTGTGGGGAGAATTTTATAAGGAATTAAAAATTATCTATAAGTAACATAAGTAAGTTATTTGTATGGAATATCCCAAACAAGACCAAAACTTGAAGGGTGCACAAATGAGCAAGTAGATTTGCTCAGTCCACTTCAAATGGATGGTTTATGCAATAAAATTAACCATTTATCAAGATTATTATATGTATTTGAAGGTATATAAGTGTATAATATTCCCCCAAGATCATTTATCTTGAAAACCCTTATGCTGGTCGTACCAAGTAAAAAACTGCAAGTCACTTTTGCATGTCTAGAAAGGTGAAAAGAGAAAAAATGGGTTTGAGAAAGAAATGGCACCTATAGATCAATTAAAGCATGGATATGAGTGTGGAGGAGATGAAGAGACAATTTTACATATTTTCCAAGTGGCACACTTCCCAAGGAGGCCATACAAGTGCCAATTTCTCTTTCTTTTCCAAGAAAACTTTCTTTTCTAAGAAAAATTTCTTTTAAAAAACCTACCATTTTTTAGTTACAAACATTGTTATAAGAATTATAATGACACATGGAGCATGAAATCACATTTTTACATTTGCACATTTATAAAGAAACCTATCAAAAACATTATTTTTGACCCTTAAAATGACCCAAAATGATAAATGAACCTAGAAACTAATTGACCAAAGATAGTACAACATTAATTGACATAAAATTACCTATAAATCACCTCATGACAAAATATTATACCCCTTATAGACCTAAAATCAATTTTTTTACTAGGAGTGTCCTAATTTGACATAAAAGTCAAATTTAGTCAATAAACTAGTGACTCATAGGGGTAGTATGCCTTCTATACTGACTAGATCAATAGACTTATTAGTCCATTTGGATTAGGAGTCATCTAAGGACTAAGATAAACAAAATAATTTGACCATTGACTCAAATTTGATTAAAAAAAGATAACTAATGACCACCTCAACCACACAAAGGAAAATGACACACACAACAAAGAAAGCAAACACACAAGACACACACATGTGCATAAGCACTTAAGGGAAACTGAAAAAAATTATTATATACAACTAAAAAAAATCATACCTCCCTTTCTAGGATCAAAGGGAAAGTTTTTAAATCTTTTTTTGCATGAGATGGATGAGGATGCCAAGCATGTTGTTCTTGAGATTGAACATTTGATGGACCAAACGTATTACTTGGCACTTCGCTTGACTTTTTCTCACATAGATCATCTTCAAATAGGTCTCCAATGTAGACATATTTCCCTTGACCTTGTGCACACATTTCATGTTACTACTGACTCTCTTTCTGATGATTAACTTTCATCTTCTTTGTAGGCATAGTCTCAAAAGGAATGATCACTTGCTCTTCGAAAGATTAAAGATAATAGAGGTTTTCCTTGACCGTTGATGTGGATTTTTTTATTTGTCAAATATGACATGTTAGATAATTTCATTTTTATCATCTATGACATGTTGGACAATGTCATCTTTATTACCATCACTTGTAACTAGCCCTAAAGGAGTTGTAGACCTCTTGAGAGATTCAAATTATTTACAAGTGTCCTCAAATCTCTGCCATAAGTCATCATGATAATCATTAAGGGGAACAACAAGAGAGAATCCTCCAACTTCTTCATTAGATTCCAAAAGGATCTCTTCCAAGATTTCTTCTTCAACACAAGGAGTGTATGCTTCATCATCAACCAAACAAGGAGATTCAACACAAGAACTCACCTATTCTTCATCACTTAGGACCTCTTGAGAGTTTTCAAAGTGAACCTCAGCTTTCACAATATAATATTGTTTGTCAAGGGCTGAAACATCTTTAAATTCCTTCTTAGTGATGCCAAGACTAGACATCTTAAAATCTGGTGACCTGGCCCAATAAGGCTACCAAGGAGTTGCACTTTCCTCAAGTGAAAGTTATAAATTTTCCTCAATCACTTACTATTATTAAGGTTCCCACACCATAGGTCCATAAAGGTAAAGGGTTATGGAATGAGGACAAGATGAACTAGTTGGTGGTGGAAAATAGGGCTCAAAATTAGATTGAGAATACAAAGTAAGAGGTTCTTTTGGGAGCTCTTGAGGAAGGATAGGTAGACCTTGGGTTAAAACATCTTGAGTTTATTCCTTTCACTTGATAGTCAATTCATTTACATCTGATTCAACTTGGTAACTCTCTTGAGAAAGGTTTTTATGGGGTGTGTTTAGGCATAGGATATTCTTTTGGGTTTAAACCTTCCATCTCACCTTGACTTAGAAATCTCATTTTTGCCTCTAACTCTTCAATTTATTTGGCTAGGTTTTTTTGGAAAAGTTTTTCTTGGAGTTCATAGGAATCATCATGAGGATAAGGAGTGCATGAGGGATTTTATTAAACAAAATAAAATTCTTGAGGAAGGGTGGGATGGACTTGCAAAGGATCAACTCCATTCTCCACTTCACACTCTTGGACAATGCTTTTATCTTCTTTCTTTCCCCATGACTCCACTATCTTACTACAACTTAGGATGTTAAGATTAGAAACCATTTCTTTTGGAATGGTAAGAGGAGTTTGTATAAGATAAAGAGTATTTTCAACTTTACATTCTTTGTCAAGACTTTTCTCCTGTTTCTTTCCCCATGACTCCAATATCTTGTTCCAACTTAGGACATTGTTATTATGAGTCTTCTTTTGAGGTGGTGGGGATGCAATTTGAGAGGGAAATGAGAGTTTAAAATCCACTTATTTTGATGCCAACATGGACTATTGCATATGCATTTTTCCAACTCAATTTTCCTATCAAGGTTTGCTTTAAACACAAGGTTATTATTCTCAATTATTTCCTCCACTTGATTTGGAAAAGGATGGCCTTTATAAGGTTGATTGGGTTCGTGAGTAGAAACCATGTGGGACTGATAGAAATTTTTTAGAAGTGGAAAATAAGGCTGGTATCTTTGGTGAGGATACCTTTCATGAACTTATAACTTATCCTCTAAGGAAGAGACTAAACCACTCACATCTAGCATCTCACTTGTGAGCCTTTGCCAATTGGCTCTCTCAATAGGTGCCCACTCTCTTTTGATTAAATATAATGCTTCTCTCATGTTATAAATAACATGACTAGGAACCTCTATACCAAATCCCATTTGAGTATCAACATCCAACATATATCTCTCATACTTTAAGAGTGTCTTCTTAAAGGTGGAAATGGGTTGGCTTGAGGAGTTGATAGGTTGACTAGAAAGGGAAAAGAATTGAAAAACTTGGTTATAGGACTGATATAATTCATGCATGGGATAACAAGGATCATATTTGGGTTGATTAAATTCAAATTTAGGATGCTAAGGATCATGAAAATATTGACCAAGGACTTGCTCATATTGATAGGGAATGGTACAAGCTTGAAGTGTCTCACCAACTTGTAGAGAACAAAACTCAACACCAAAGTCAACCATGACACCTCATTGAAAGAAAGAAAAAAAATAAACATGTTACTATAAATCTTCAAAGGATAACCTGGGCTACTTGACCAACTGATATATCTTTGAAGTCACCATTGATGGTTTGATAGATGCTTCCAAAGGCTGATTATTAAGAGACAACACCAAAAATATCTCAATCTCTTGGAACAAGAGTGCCACCAAACATGCCAAAAATTATTTTAACTTAGATTTTCACCCTTTTAAGAGATGGAAATCTCTACTCATCCAAGTGGAAAAATAATATCACCTCTAGGCTTGTGGGCAACCAAAGGAATGAGGTGAGTCTCTAGATAGGGCTAACTCCCTTGATGTATCACTTAGGATTGAACCTAAAACTAAAATTGGGGGTGAAAAGGGAGAAAAATAAATTAAAAAATAATAATATAAGGGAGGTGATACACCAATTATACTGATGACTTCTAACCATATGTATGCTACACTTGAAACAAAGAAACTAACCAAAACACACACTTTTCCAATCTAAATCTTCTTGCATCAATATTAAATTATGAGGTTATATAAGAATGTCTTAGTCTAGGAGGAATATAAAAAATGCACTATGAGAGAAATAATTAATATTATAACTCACTTAAACCATGAACATATCCTAGAACACTTCACATGCCCTGTACGTAGAAGCTGCAAATAGGTGAGAGAATGTGACAACTTGCTAAGGAATCCATAGTCTTCACTTAGAAAATTCAAAATTAAAGTAAAGAATACTATGAAAAATAATGTAAGAAGTAAAAATTAGTCATTTTATTTATCAAAAGTTATACAAATTAGCAAGGATTCACCATACTTAGGTGGAGCATCCAATACAATGCTAAAATGGCTATTTCTTATAGAACTTGAGAGAGAGAGGGAAGAAGAGAAGTCAAAGGGTCACAAGGAAAATTGTAAAGATGATAAAATAAGTTATATATGAATTATAAGAGGATTTTGGTCTAACCATGCAAGGTCATGAAGTAAAAATGTCAATCTAAGTCATCAAAGTCTTGCAAAGTGGCAAAAAACTCCTCATTCTGGCTCAAAAAAATTGCTTACATGATTAGACTTGTTTGGACACACCATAACTAATGAAGAGTAGGTATAATGATTGGAATGGAAGGTGAGACTCTCAAATATTCCTCTCCATGCATTTTTTTCATACCTAGTCCTCTAAAAACCTTGAAAAATGAGCCATCATCATCTACTGTCTAGAAAATTGCCCTTCCATGCACCCTACACACTTGGACTCAAAAATTCCTTAAATTTACAAATAAAATACATAAAATTTAATTGGATACATATTTAAAGATCCTTAAGTGAATTAGAATAATTAGGGTCACCTTAAAAGGCCATCCACTTCATGTTTTCACACTTCTCCCTAGTTTGTGCAATATGCCAGATTTGCCTGGTTGAGTTGAATCACCTAGTTGGGAAAATTATAAGTTTTTTGAGGGAATGAAATGAATATGGGGAGTTATATTAAGTATTAATATTCCAACCAAACTTTGTTTCATCTCTTGAATCTTCTTTTAGCCTACACAACACATAAAATAGTGATAAAAACCTTGTTTCTACCTCCATCCATACAAGTCTATAAAACCAAAAAGGTGTGGAGAAGTCTAGGTGAGTATTCTCAAGTTTCCAAAAAGTTTCATAATCTAAATACTCCCTTAGAATATCTTTACAACTCAATATTCCCAAACTGGTCTTTGGCAAGGGTTTAGTAGAGTTTTAGGCATGTTTTGGTCTTAAGGTTGCTTCATAAAGTTTGGACATCTAACCTTAAAAAAATTTCAAAAAAAATGTGTTCAAGGACCCTTATAACATCTCCAAATGCCTTTTAATCCCATGCAAAACTTTAGGTGAGATATGAGTGATCAAACTTGCCAATTCAAGCTTGTTTTCACCATTCTGCATAAGTTTAAGTGGTTTTGAGGTCTAAACTGACTTTTCCTTGTTTTATCTAAACTATAGAAGATGAAAAACCTCTATAGTATCTTTATGAACCTATTATAATATGTTTCAAATCATTTTCAATCCAAAAGTATAAATGACTTCCTCTTTGCTCATTAGGCCTCACCCTTGCCTATTAGGATTAGTTGCACCTTGAGGCTCAAAATGGTTTATTGATGATTATTATTGCATAAATATATCCCAAAAATATAAAATCACCTTAAAAACATGATTAAATAAGTTGGAATGTCTTTCTCATGTCAAAATTGAAGTTGACCTTCCATTTGGCCTTTAGGCTTAGTCATGCCTAGAAGCTTGTCTACAACCTTTTAAATTTTGGGATTATTTGCTTAGATTCATACCATATTTATTGATATATCATGATTTTAACATTCTTTCAAGGCCTCCACACGTTCTGGTTTCAACTTTCATCATTTTATCTCAAATATGTCAGGGTTGGTGTATGAGGAAGTGCCCCTATTTGAGACAAAACAAGGGGAACTTCCCATTTTTTTTAGACTATATAAGTTTTTTAGGAGATTCCCCAACTCACATAGACACTCTACACAATTTTTTTTCCTTTGAATATGTCAATTGACTCTCTAAATTCCTCAAAACCTCAAGACAGGCTTCTAGAGGTAGATTGTGTGTAAACCTTCTTGTCATAGACTGTGAATGCTTTGAAAAGGGGTCTCTTTTAATATATATCCTTGGATGAGGTTCATGAGATGACTATTATCCTTTTATAAATCCATATTAATCAGATTACACTATAAACCTTGCTAGAACACATCATATACTTTGTCCTTTGTTAGACTGGTCTTATGCCTTGACTATGTTAGTTATCTTTTAGACCCTGTTTGAAGGTTGTTATGCATGATTTGTCTTCAAAATAAATTTAAAAATCTATTCTTCCTTTTCAAGGTTAATTTTAATTTTCTTGGAACACTTGGAATCTTCCTATGCATTTGTAACCCTCCATACTCTGAGTCTAGAAGCCTGTGTTGTCTTGCTTGACTATAGGTGAGTTTAACTTAGGAATCCTACCTGTAGGTGGATATGATTGGTTTAGGTTTGGAAATGTTATTATAAACCTCCATTCATTCCCTTTAAATCATCCTATACTTTCTTGAACCCAAATTCTCACCTACCTAGTCCTTATCCATTACTTTGAACTTTAATCATGCTCACTATTCTATACAATCATTTCCAATGGCTGTAGGTGAGCTTGGAGTCTCAAAGGGTCAATATAGAATTATTTTACACTGTATGGAGCTCATTGGGTCTATTATGGATATGGATAAAATTATTTATAGGTTTATTTACCATGTTACCTTCTCATTAGCCTTCTAAATACACCTTGGTTCATGAAGGAGTCTTTACTATTCACTGACTGAGACCTCATGCCTTTTGACCTTTCCTATAGGTGTATATGCCTGGTTTGTATCGATGCAATGTTGGAAAACCATTTTCTAAAAATTCTTATTCATTTAATAGTGATCAATTCAAGCATGGGGATGAGTGAGGGGGAGCTGAAGAGACACTTTTACATCTTTTCCAAGTGGCACACTTCCCAAGGAGGTTATACAAGTGCCACATTCTCTTTCTTTTCCATGAAAAATAACTTTATTCTAAACAACCTACCATATTTCAATTTAAAATAGTTATCTAAGACTTCTAATGACACATGGAGAATGACAACATTTTGACACTTGCACATTTCCCAAAAAACTTGTATAAAATATTAAATGCACTATTTTTGACCCTTAAAACGACCCAAAATGATAAATGGACCTAAAAACTAATTGACCAAAGATATTAAAACATTAATTGACATCAAATTAACTATAAATCACCTCATGAAAAAATATTATGTCCCCTTATAGACCTAAAAATCATTTTTTTTACTAAAGGTGTCTTGATCTGACCTAAAAGTCAAATCTAGTCAACATGGACTTTAGTCCATCTTGCAGGGTTCAGTGGGTTTTAACCCCAAAGAGGGTTTCCCACATATATCATATATTATTTGTTTGATCTTGCTATATATTCTTTATTCATTTCAATGGTTAATTTATATGCATCATGATTGTATGTGTCAAATGTTTAAGATTTGGAAATTGAATTGGATTATCCTGCATCATTGATTCACCCCACCTCTCAATGATTGCACCTCTAACAAGGAGATCATTGACAATAAGTTATTTTTTGCCTTCTCTTGGAATACATTATTAGATAAAATGACATACAAATTGATAACATATCTAATAAACTTACGAGAATCCTCTAGGACCTACATCAACATCATCCATCACTTTCCTTTTGCATAAGACTCTAATCACCACTCTAAACCTAGTTATGGCTTTCAAATTTTTAAATTTAATGTTTTGGTGGGAAAACATATACAAGTTAAAGTACATCATTAAAAACACTTTTGTGACTTAAAACATTCTCCTAATGACTCAACTAGACCTCACAAACCTTATAAATTCAAAACTCATCACGATTCATATCCTATACATATCATTCCTTGATGTTCCTACATCATAGTCCCTAGGTGGGAGAGATTTGAACTCCATTTCAAATATTACTTGTCTTGTCTCTTTCTCATTTTCCAATTTAAATTCTTATGGTCCTTGAATATCTTCCCTGTGCTATTCATTTTATTTGTGGTCTCTCTATCTAGAAGCTCTTTACATCTTTTCCTTCTTAACTTATCTGGACTTCTTCCCTTGATGTGTCTCTTTGTCCACTCTTATTCAACCTTAATATTAATGAAATATATATTAAGTTTTATGAATATCATATTCATTTATTCTAATATGATGTACATTTTATTTTTAATTTTAATGTAATTTTTTTTTGAGTATGTAACTTTCATTTTATATAAAGGTTCCTATTTTTTAGATTATTTCTTCAAATAATGAAAAGACCTTAATAAAATGTTTAAGTAACTTTTACAAAAACTATAGAACCCATAGTACATAATCAAATAAATCTATTTAACCCTAATTTGGATATGGATCCTATTTTAATGGTTAGGGTTAAGGATATAAAAATGATAGGGCACAAGGGTGAATAATAGATCTATAGTAGGTTAATTAATGTGCTAAACTCAGATGTATCATATGTTGAATTTATAAAGTTAAAATAGACTATTAATAGAAAGTACAATTATGCTAGATATATGAATGAAATAAAATAAAGTAATTAGTTATTTATTTTACTAATACAGTACTTGATCTAGTACATGTAAGAATCAAGTAGAAAGGCAGTTCTAGAATAGTTGTTAGATTTAAGATCTGGTGCCTCTGGCTCTCTAGACACTTACATCAGCCTAGGATAGTTATGTTTACACTAGTGTCTAGGTTCACTACTAGTGTTTTTTATGGAATACTCATTGAAATAGGATGTGACCACCTAGATGATTTTGGGTTTATCTTCACCTTCACTTTGATGCATTCAGATATGGGTCATGGACTGTCACTCCTAGTGAAATGGAAAAACCCTAGATTTGCATCTTCAATACGACCTTGGATAAAAATGGGCTAGTGGGCAAAATGTATCAAGCTTACCTACAATGAACTTGATGTCAAAGGGTACTACTTACATAATTAATACTCCATAAGAGGGCATCAAACTCATGTAGTTCTCCCCTACATGTTGGCTTATATGTGAATCATAAAATGTATGTAAAACAAGTACAATAATGATCTAGCTTGTGAGTTTAAAAATATGACCTTATGACTACTCCTTTAGTACTTGAGACATGTATCTAGAATTTTTATTTAACTGATATTAGAATAGGGTAGAATAAGAAATATTTTGGTAACTTGAGTGTTCTTTTGGTTTGATTGCTAGGTGAGAAATGAATGAGGGTTGATATTGTATTTATACCAAACTTACCAGGAGATAACTCACATTAAATCACTTAAGTTGACCATGTAATATGTTTTATTTACAAATTAGATGACTTTAGAGCACTAGAAACTCATGTTAGGCCAAGACAGTAGCATCGATGCTATTGTCTGACCCTAACTTTAGTGTCTAGGGAAAAGGAGAGCATGCATAGGCTCAAAACTTGTAGAGGTGTAAGATAATTACATTTTAAGTATTTTGGGAAAGATGGGATGCCGATGTCATTAATATAAGGATGGTTAGACTAAGAGATAGGCCAAGGGACACAATATAAAGTAGATGCATGGCTTGTGGAAGAAGGCACATGTAAAACTAAGAATAATAACCAGGGTCATGAGTTTGTCAAGTATACAAGACTAAGCTGCTACATAATCACAAAATATCATCTACTTTTCTCCCTTTAATCTAGTAGTGAATTTAATAGTTTAAAGGAAATGAATAAGTACCTGGGTGTGTATACACACCTTGTCTTTGTTTGAGTCAAATTTGAGTACTTTCCTAGAGCTAGGGTTGAGTGATTTACTAGTGACTGACTTGCAACCAAGAGTATGTTACAATTTATAATCAATAAATATAATATAGGTCAAAACTACTTGAAATAGATTGAAATTGAAAGATCAAGGTTTAGGAGTACACATGTGTGTTGATTTAAATGTTTTGGGAATATTAGAGTATTATTTCTAATTTAGTTAAAGGTTTGAGTTGACTAAATCAGTAAATAATATTGTAATAATTTAAATACTAATTTGTATTTTTAACCTTTCTATAAATAGAAATAAATAGAGAGAAAATAAGACTTAGTTGAAAATAGGATGAAATAGCTGAGACAGGGTCTGAAATTTGCTATGCAAGACTAGGACAATATCATAAATTAGGATATGGGTTTGATTTTGTGAAAGGATAGGAGCGCTGAAATAGGACACCTTGGGGTCTAGCGCTATAGTCCTTATTGTCACTATTATCCCAGAGACCTAAGTTTTTTGGGGTTTATCTACTGTCCCTATGTGAGCCTACTTATGAAATTTTAACTATTGAAAGTTTGTGGAACTCCTTGTAGAGCTGATTTAATCTTCAAACTCTAAACTCCATGATATTTGATAAAACTTTAAGAAAGAGGGGGGTTTAGTGTGTGTAACATGCATTGAACATGTATCCACACCCCTCATTTGGGCATGTTACCTACATACCAATATTTTTAAGAGGGATTAAGTTATATGTAGTTCTCCCACTTGATGTGCTTTGTGCAATAGTGTAATGAAGATGAAAAAATGCTAAAACTAGGTGTGCTTGAGGTATCTAGGGACTAATGTGAGGATTTGGATGTGCTAGTAGCTATATTAGATGGTTTTATGTAGAGAATAGGTAAATTTGCCTCAATGGTTTTGCTTGTATTCTTGCTTACTTTTGTAATATTTGCCAACCCTTTCTAAGTGAACTTTGAATGGGATTTTATAGAGATCTATTAGTCATGAGTTGAATATATTCATGCGACACTGAAGAGATGAAGGATATAAACTAGGAGGAAATGACCATTAAAGCCAAAAATGCAATTGAATAAGAGCACCAAAATCAAACACCTTAGGGTCTAGTGCTACAATCCAAGTTAGGTGCTATTATCCTATAGTTGTGGGACTTTGGGGGATGTAATCAACATGGGAAATATAACATGGCTGAGTTGGGATAAGGTTTAAGAAGTCCATGGATGAATAGGAATAAGCAAGAAGGTGTCTAGAATGGTCATGAGAGCATGCAAGAGGGACCTATGGGTTGGGTGTCACAAGCCACACTCAAGCTACCAATTTTAACATTTTATATGACTACATTTACCCCACCTTTATTTTAGTGTAGTAAAATAAAATACTAGGATAAAGGAAAAGTAGAAAACATACCTAAAGTTACCTACAAGGGTGAAGCTCATTAAGCTGTGTGATGCTGGGTGTGCATAAAGAGAGCACATCATGAAGCGTAAATCTACAAGAGAAATAAAAAGTAGATCAATTATTACTAAATATGATATATCTAAAATAAGAATATACAAAAGCTAGGTAAGAGAGAGAGGAAGAGAAAAGAATCAATACACCTCACCAGGTACATGAACCAATATAAAATCTATTGCGATGTTGAGTATGTGCTGAATGATGTTGTACCAAAAGTAATATTGTGAATGGAGTTGAGTGCTCAATTCTCTGAAAGTGGCTCAAGAATGTAAAGGCTAGCCTTTTGGATCCACCATCACCCACTAAGTGAATCTATGTGATCATGTATGTGTTAATCAATGTTTGGACTGTGTGTCCAATCCCTCTGAGTAGGTGGTTCAAGAATACAAAGGCTAGCTAGTCCTTTGGCTCCATCATTTTCCCATAAAGTGAAGCTATAAACTGATAATGGTATGAAAGTGTGTTGTATGAGATGCATTCTGAAGCCCATGCTTTTTTTTAATCTAACAATATGGTGTGGATATCCAAATGTGTGTTGGAAACTAGGCCACTCTTGGCCACTTGAAAAAGGTGGAGATTAGGCTTGTATGAAAGCCACTCTGAAATTGGGCAATAGGCTTATGTAGAAGCTACTTGAGAATGATGCCAACCACCTGTAGATGGAATAAGGTACACAAATGCTAAAAATGCTTAGGTAATATACTGAACTTGGATAGAAAATAAGTAAAATGTGTCATGCACATTGCCCATAATCACTAATATCTAGTAATATGGATTCTAATCTTGAAGTTATACCAATTGCCTAATCTAAAACTAGAAGTAAGAGCCATCATGCCATGTATAATGCCCGCTATATCTAGATTATCTAATAAAATTGTACTAAATATTTTGATTCTAAACTAATATATATCTAACAAAACTATAACTATACTTACTTTTCTATTTATTTTTGAAAAATCTATTTTTTTTTATGTCAGGATAGGAGTGCTGAAATTAGATACCCTATTGTCTGGTATTGTAGTCCAAACTTGGTGATCTTGACCTATGCTAATTTTGATGACTGTTATATAATTATCACTATTTATCTGGTTTATTCTACCTAGTTTGGAGTCTAAATACTATTCTAGGTGTTTTAAAAGCTAATTTTTTGATTGATAGGAGCTCATATTTTTGTGACAAAACCCCTATTTATTGTCACCTTTTTTTAGGTAGAAATGAAGACCTTATAATGAATATCTTCAGAAGAAAGAGCCCTATAAGTATGTTATGCTATGAAAATACATGATATAGCAATGATAATCGACAAGATATCTCAAGATATATCATGATTTGTACAAGAGATTTTTAGATCAATAAGGGTATGCCTAGATAAATATAACAATGTAATGGCATATGCAGTATACTGAATTGAAACTAGAAGTGTGGTTAGTTGTTAGTTTTTAAGGAGGGATGGAACATGATGTCCATCATGGCATCCAAGAAAGAAATATAATGCATGATGTGGATCATAGCATTGCAAATAATTGAGAAGCAATCAAACAACAAGCATACAAGGCAAGAATCAAGAAATATACATGAGTGGCCAAAAGGCCAAGCAAAAAAAAGGACATGGGCACATGCCACTCAAAATGAAAATCAAGCATACAAGGCATGTTCAAATGCCACATACACATATAATTAAAATAAGCAAGGTTGGCTTAAGGGCCACAAGCACATAGAAGAGTACAAGCAAAGGACATTGGAAAATGTCCTAAGGCACACATCAGAATAGAAGCAAAGGACGTTAGTAAATTTTCAAAGGCACATACACAATACAAAATAGGAACTAAAAAATGCAATCACATCTAGCTATGTAAAGCAAGAAAGGAAAGCATGTAAATACTAGAAATACAATCGCATCTAACTAATCAAAGCAAGAAGTGAAAGTATGCAAGACATGTAGTATAAAACTAGGTATATACTAATAAATACATAAGTTTTATATGCTAGTGAGTGTCAATGGAGTAATTTGTGTAATCTAGTAAGTAATGTACATCAACATGATAACTAGAGTGCGTGGTGTAGGAATGACATAATATGGATGCTGTAGTCATGTAGAATATTCCATCGGTGGGTAGATATGTTGATATATGTCTCGAATGTAAAAGTAAGATGCTCCCTCAATGAGTAGAGTGAAGAAATCATGGATTTGGATGTCACTGCACACACTCAAATAAGATCAAGTGAAGCATGGTAATGTAGATAAATTGACAAATAGTAACATAGAATAATAAATGTAAGTCGAGCATGGTAGTAGAAATGTAAAGCATGGATAATGCATACAATTAAAATATTTTTGGTGTTTTTGATTTATTTGAATGTTTTTGTATTTTGAAATTTTGTATTTTTTTGGTATTTTTGATATAATCTAAGTACAATCAATCATAAGAAGACTATGTACAAGAAATTGAAAAGAAGCTATATACAAGCAAGACTGAAAAGAAATGATACTAACTGATGAGTCTCATGGGAGACTCCATATCATGGTGTCCTATATCAAACAAAGGAATCGTGTGTGATTGTGAAGCATGAGGGAATGGATGCAAATATGAATATGAATATTCATATTCATTATCAGTATCTTGGAAATCATAATAACTTGTATTATTCCACTCATCATTATCATCTTGATCTTGAACCAATGTAATGCTAGTGTTGACTTTTGTTGTATCTAGATATTTTCCTTTGATAAATTGTGTTTGTGAATTATTTTTCTTAGGATGTTCAATAAATCCTAAACCTTGGTGACAAACATTATCAACTGCTAAATTAGGAGTAGTGATGCTTTGATCATGCTTGCCCAACCCTTGACCGTGATAATCAAATTATTGTAGATATTTTTGACCAAACCCATACTACTTTAGAAGTTGAGCCTTATTTTGGAGAGGTATATTTGCATTTTTTTGTGCTTAATCTATTATTATGGTACTATTTCTTGCTTTGATTTTGATTTTTAATCCTTTTGTTGTTATGAGTTATGCTTTGGTAACCACTTTTGTACTATTTTTATATTTGACCCTTTGTGAATGTGTTTCTATGTCAGTATGAATTGCTTGACTGATTTACCTTGTATAGGGTCCTCATTAGAAATTATCTATTGTATATGTTTTTTCAATGCCAAACATGAATATGTGTGATGCCCATGCATTCTATGATATGCACAATAATAGCCAGATCTTCTCACTAGATGTAGAGGAGGTAGTTTGATCAACTTAGATTTAATCATTTCCCTTAGTACCTCACTTGAAATATTATTCAATCTTTGAATTCTTTTTGAATCACTGGTTTTAGAGTTGCTTTATTGTGATTTCTTATTTTCATATGTAACATTGCTTACAACCAATTGACTAGGTGAAAGTGCATATACATGATTGGCACTAGGATGCCTTTGAGATTTTTGCATTATAGTCTGATTTTCCAATGTTGTGATCTTTTCATGTAATATCTGATTTTTCATTTGTAAATCTAAAATTAACTTTCTCATACTAGTGATTTGATCCCTTAGATTCTCACAAGTGCCAGCTCTAGTTATTTCTGATTGAACATGCAAGAACATATGTTGAAGAGGGTTTGGATAAGTTATAGGCTATATGTATACATTAGGAACAATATTATAGGTTGCCTGACATTTTGGAGAGTTGATAACATAGACCTAGTTAGAGAAGAAGTAGTTATCACCCTCTTGGGGGAGAGGAGGAGAAGGAAATTCTTTCATGTGTATAAGATATGACATTGAAACTATACAGGTGTTTGTTAGCTTATCGAGTTATAAGTTGTATAAAAATATGATTATAAATAACATTCCACATGATAGATAATAATTAAGGATAGAGAGCATGCAATTGTGCAATAATGCATTAAAAACTTTGACTTGTGATATGACATTAGCAAGGTAGACTTGAAAATTATTCCATATGAAAGATAGCAAGCAAGGGATAGAGAGCATGGAATTGTGCACTAATGCATAAATTTTTTTGACTTGTGATATGACATTTCTAATATTTTTAGCAAGATAGTCTTGAAAATTATTCTACATGAGAGATAAAAAGTATGTAATGAAGCCTTGTATTAAGGAAAACTAAACATTGTTTTGAAGGAAAGTAAACTTAACATGTTTAGCGATAACTTTCTTAATATCATCCCATAATATGAAAAGTAAGCATGAAAGGGAAAGAATGAATCTTTGCATTAATATATGGTAAACTTCATCATTCATGTACATGATAACACCAAGTATGAACTCATTATTTTCAATAAATGTTATGAAATGAGTGATATCCATTTTTGATTTTTATGTAAAAATTTGTTAGGTGATACCTCAAAAGCAAAGAGACCTAGTATATGAAACTAGGGTTTGAAACAAATAATTTTTAAAATTACTATAAAATTTTAAAAATTAATGTGAATTTCTAATTTAAATATGCAGGTAAAAAATTAGAAAAATATTGACAAAACTCTTGATTTAAAGGAACCTCATATATGCAACTAGGGTTTGAAAGACAATGATTTTTTTAAATTACTATGGTAAATTTAAATGTATAATTCTAATTTAAATATTCAATAAAAATAAAAAAAATGCTAAAAAATTAGAAAAAAAATTCTTATGGTATCTAGGGTTTTTGTTTGCAAACGAAGTAAGTTGGGTTCACCAAATGATTTAACTATTTACGAATATTGGAGTATCATTTATAATTTAGTTAAAGGTTTGAGTTGACTAAAGCAGTAAATAATATTGTAATAATTTAACTATTAATTTGTATAATTAATTTATATTTTTAAGCTTTCTATAAATAGCAATAAATAGAGAGAAAATAAGACTTAGCTAAAAATAGGATGAAATGACTGAGATAGGGTTTGGAATTTATTGTGTAGGACTGGGACAGTGTTGTAAATCAAGATCTAGATTTAATTTTGTGAAAGGATAAAAGTTTTGAAATATGGCACCCTAGGGTTTGATGCTATAATCTTTTTCCACCACTATTGTCTTAGAGACCTAAGTTTTATGGGTTTTGTCCATTGTCCTTGTGTGAGCTTGCATGTGAAATTTTGAATGCTAAAAGTTTGTGAAACTCCTTGTAGAGATGATTTAATATTATAACCCTAGACTCCATGATGTTTGATAAAAATTTGAGAAAGAGGGGGGGCTAGTATGTGTAAGATGCACTAAATGTGTATCCACACCCCTTGTGTGGCCACACTGCGTACATAACAATATTATGAAGAGGGATCAAGCCATATGTAGTTCTCTCACTTGATGTGCTTTGTGCAATAGTGTAATGAAAATGCAAACATGCTAAATTGGGTGTGCTTGAGGTGGCTAGGGATTGGTGTGAGGATTTGGATGTGTTAATATCTGTATTAGATGGATGTATGTAGAGAATAGAGAAATTTGCCTCAATGGTTTTTCTTGTATTCTTATTTGCTTTTATAATAGTTTTCAACCCTTTCTAAACGAACTTTGAATGGGATTTTATAGAGATCTATTGCTCATGGGTCGAATGTATTCATGATAGGCCGATAAGATGAAGGATACAAACTGAGAGAAAATGATAGTTAGAAGCAAAAATGCATTTAAATAGGAGCATCAAAATCAGACACCCTAGGGTCTGGAGCTATATTCCAAGTTGGGTGCTATTGTCCTATAGGTGCGGGACCTAGGGGGATAGAATTTATATATATAATATAGCCTGGTTGATCTGGAATTAGGTTTTAAAAGTCCACAAATGATTAGGAATAAGCAAGAAGGTGTCAAGAAGGGTCATGAGAGCATGCAAGAGGGACCTATGGGTTGGGTATCACAAGCCACACTCAAACTACCAATTTTGATATTTTATATGACTACTTGTGTCAATGTAATTACTTTGCTTATTAGCATGTTATTTTTGTAAAAGATGTATCATTATAAATATCTAAAATTAAGATTAGAATAAATATAGATAATTATTTTAAGTGTATGTATCAAAAGAGATAGAGAGAGAGATTAGAAGGCACATGCCCCCAACTTTGGAGAAAAAGTGAGTTACCACCTGGAAGTTGAGATTAGCTTATTATGCAACCCAATGATACTTGTAACCTAGTGAGCTTAGATGATCAAGTTCAAATAAAAAACTTAGAAAGATTGAGTTATTTATCCACCCCAACCATACCAAAAAATGAACGAACTACTGTAGTAGATTGGCTCACTAAAGTCCGTAAAAGTCTACTAGGTATCAATACATGCAATAGTTTTAGAATTTGAATTTTGAAATATTAGACACGTATTGCATAACATATGCACCTTAGATTTGTATCATGCTCAAAACATATGTAACAATGGTACCATATATATAATTCTACCACAAATGTGTATCAGAATAATATAAATTTGTGCTTTGGCTAATTCATAAAATAAAGTAAGTGTGGATGACATGTTTCTAAAGCATGCCCCCACTATATATAGAGAAATTTAAAATTGATATAAGTATCAATGTGGATTACATGTTTCCAAAACATACCCCCAATATAAATTGGAGATGGTAAAAACTTATTAGGCATGGATAACATGCTTCCAAAACATGCCCCCACTGAATTTATGAATTATAATTACCATATTGAATTAATGTGGAGGGTATGCTTCCAAAACATGCCCCCACTGAATTTAAAACTATGAATGTGTGGAATTCATGTCCATATGACATGCCCCCATTGAATCTGAAACTATGAATGTGTGGAATTCATGTTCATATGACATGCCCCCATTGAATCTAAAAATGGTGTAAGTATCATATACCATGTAAATATGGAGAATCATGCTTCCAAATCATGCCCACGCTTTAATATAGAAACTATAAAAAAATGTGGTAGTCATGTCACCATGACATTCCCCCACTAATATGCCCCCCCTTTGAGGTAGGGTAAAGATAGTACTTGGTAGTTATCTCACCTCAAAAGGGTAAGACAACTGTAAATATTTGAATGTAACTATGCAACATATAGAATGAAATATGTTTAGATAGATGCAACATTTAAGTGCATAGAACCAATGTGATCACATGTAGGCCTAAGATGCATGATAAATATCATGGCAATGTCTATTTACTAATAATACAAACTCAACAAGCAAACAAACACACATATATGAGCACTCAAAATCAAGTCAAAAGGTAATGGTCCATATTGAATGTGGAGAACATGCTTCTAAAACATGCCCCCACTAAATTTATGAATTATAATTACAATATTGAATGAATGTGGCGGGTATAATTCCAAAACATGCCCCCACTGAATTTAAAATTGTGAATGTGTGGAATCGATGTCTATGTAACATGTCCCCATTGAATACGAAACTATGAATGTGTGGAATCTGTGTCCATATAACATGCCCCCACTGAATTTGCAAACTGGTGTTTCATATACTATGTGAATATGGAGAATTATGCCCCCACTTTAATATGAAAACTACAAAACATGTGGTAGTCATGTCACCATGACATTCCCCACTAATATGCCCCCGCTTTGAGGTGGGGGAAAGATAGTACTTGGTAGTTATCTCACCTCAAAAGGGTAAGACAACTGTAAATCTTTGAATATAACCATGCAACATATAGAATGAAATATGTCTAGGTAGATGTAACATATAAGTGTATAGAACCAATGTGATCACATGTAGGCCTAAGATGCATGATAAAGATCATAGCAATGTCTATATAGTAATAATACAAATTCAAAAAGCAAATAAACACACATATATGACTACTCAAAATATCCAATGGTCCATTGAGATCACAAATAAGGGGCATGTTCAAATGCCAAAAAATTAGATGGACTTGACTTAGTCAAATGTACATAAAAACAAGAGTTTAAATGTCCACATAACAATCAAGGACATATTCAAGTATCCAATAAGGAAATCATAGGCATATGAGTTGCATACAATGGAGCATATTCTAATGCTAAAAAAAATGATAATAGCAAGGCAAAACACTCAAGGAAGTGTGTAAAGGAAATGCATAAGTAAGCAACATAAATATGTCATAGTGGCCCATTGATTGAATGTGTTATCAAAAAATGTCTAGTACATAACATATAAAGTACCCTATGTAATGTATAAGCATAGATAATAATCATGTGTAAGTACATATGTAAGCTCAAACATGATGGTGTAGAGTGATCATCAAATCATATCACCTATGTATATCAAGGTCATAAAAGATGGATGCATCCTAATTGTATATCAAGGTCATAGAAGATGGATGGTTTGTTCTCTCCTTGCTTCCTTATTGCATATCTGAGGTTATTATTGTCTTGGAGCATCCTTGAACTGATATGGTCCTCTTTCAAATATATTTTTAGCTTCAAACGATTCTCCTTATGAGGTAAAATTTTTTTCTTCACTTTGTCTTTCTCTGTCATGAGATCTTGACTCTCATCTTTGAGTTCATCATTTCTTCTCACAATCTGATCTGAACTTTTAGATATTTCAAATAACTTTCTTGGAGGATTAAATAGCTTTTATATCATCCTAAATTATTATCTCAATAAGAGATCATCTATCCCTTCACTTTCTTCATCATATTTAGGGATTATTTGTTTTCTATCTTCTCCATTTGTCACTTTACCTCTTATCTACCCTTTAGCATTTGTAGAAACTAATTTCCACTTTATCTCATCATCAACATCATATTCTAAACTCTTCCCTTCCACTTGATTCTCTTGGTTTTAATCATATGTCCATAACTCATGACCATCATCTTGATCTCTAGTCTTTTCTAAAGACCTAAAATCTATTATCTTTCTTCCCTTATGATGTTTCAAGACTTGTCCTTGAAGTTTATCCTCTTTAGGTGTCAAATTTGACCCCTCTCCTTATTGCATGTTAGTATTCATTTCATTCCATGACTCATCTTCAATTTTAGTCATATTATTAAATGATTAAAATGCATCATTATTTAAAACATCTAAAACAACTTGGTTGCCTTTCATTTATATTGTGTTCTTCTATTTCCATGTCACTTTTAAGCTTACCTCTATCCTCTTAGGTTCTTCTTCATCATGGTTGTCTTGCTGACTTGAATCACAACATTGTGTAAACCTCCTATTCTCTTTTCTTTTTAATTTTTTTTTCTACTCTTTTCTTATGTAGTCTTGAGATGCTTCCTTCTCATCATTCTGAGGAACATTAATATTTTTCTCTTCTTTCATACTTTTGGAAACCCGCACTTGGTTCTTCATGACCCTAGGCTAATACATGCTTCTTACTTCAGTCCTTCTTCTTACCTCACAAGCTAGTCAAAATGTTAAGATAATTTTTTCATATCTCCATCTTTGATCATATTCCCTATATGTTTATTTCATCATGAAATTTGTTCTTTCCTTCTATATTTACACTTGTTCTCCACTTGAGTTTTTTGCATCAATAACCTCTTGTTTGAGTTTTACATTCACCTTCTCATCAGCTGTTTCTTGAACCACACTAGCACTATATATCCTTGATTGATTACATGTTATTAGAGTTCAACCTTGCTATTTTTTAGATCAACCTCTATAATAGTAATATTATCCTTATGCGCATGATCAAAATCAAGATTCAATATTCTATGTACTTGCTCAATGTCTTGATGCATGTTCTTATTCTCTCTCAAGTCTTTATGACTTAATATCATCTCTGTCTTGTGGGATTCCTTTCTTTCTTTTGCTGAAATGATTTATAAAGCATTATGGAACCCTAACTCATCTTATATTTTTTCATTGACACGATGAAAGTCTTCAATCTCCTTCTCATGGGCTTATACAACCTATTCTATTCCTTTGTCATCTTCATTCATCTTGATGGGTGTTTTACTCGCCCCAAATCTTGCAAATTTTAAGGCCTTATTCTTGACGTTCTCTATGAGATTCTTCATACCTGCATATATACACCTAAACACAATGTTAGAGCATAAAACAAGAGACAAACATGTCTCGATGAGTGCATCCTTTAAGGAAACTCTCTTCTCCCTTTTATTCTATTTCTCAAGTGATTCTCTTGGCACTTCTTTCTCCATGTTATCCTCAATGAGAACCCTTTCACTTCTCTTTCATGTTTCTCACTTAGAAAATCTTTGATATTCAAGCCTCTATGGGCCATTCTCTTTATCTTTTGCTTTCTTTTCCTCTTGACAAACAACTCTATAGGCTATTTTACTCTTATTTTGATTATATAATCACATTTTTGTTCTCTATTCTTAAACCACAATTACACCATGAACTCAAACATATTCAATTCATCACTCATTATTCTTCACTCAACTATTTCTCTTTCTATTTCAGAATTTTGTTTTCTTAATTTTTTCTTCATATATTCTACTTAGTCTCCTTATCTTCATAAGGCTATAATGTTCCTCTACTTCACTTTATCTATCTTTTTAGGTGATTCAATTGGGTCACCACTTGATCAATTTTCTTAGGTGTCACACTTGGGTCACCACTCTTCTCTCTCTTCTAGTCCTTTGCCTAGGTTTTCTTTTATACTTTCTAAGCTCTCCTTGAGTATGTCCTTGAGCTTCCCACAACTCTTTCTTTACCTTTTAAGCCTTAATGGCTTCATCACTGACACCATAACTTCTATATTTTCATCTTAATCTTCTATGCTCTTTTCTCACTATTTTCTCTAGGCTCTTATTGTCTAGTCTTAAGTCCTTCACCTTGGACATAGGGACTCTAGCTATCTCTTTTCTTACTAACTTATTTCCTCTTCTGACCTCAATGGGTCATACCTAAATTTATTTTTTCAATTTTTTTCTTAAATATTGGTTCATATTTTTTCTATTAGAATCTTGCTACTCTGATACCAACCTGATGTAGAGCTATTAGCTTATTCAATCTCAGACTCCTTTTAGGTCTTCTATTTGGATGTCAATCTGACTCTGCATACATTATCTAGTTAACTCATCTAATCTTGTATTATAGTCTATAATCTGAATATCCCCTATAACTTCTTCAAAGATGGTCTTTATCCGATCTTCAATATTCTCACTAAGCATTCTTGATATTTGTCTTTATATAGGCCATGGTTCTAGTCAACTCTAAAAGACTCTAGAACACCAATTCCTCTTTATAACTCCATACAATTATCCATGCATCATGTATGGTCTTTCTTGGTCATAAAAAACTTGTATCAACTCACCTTAATGCTTTGATTATTTAGTAATTCCTTGAATACATCAATTGCTCAAACAAGATTAGGTATCCTTGTAACCCTCAAAACTCATAAACCTCCTTTGTTAAAACATTCCTAAAGGTTTCTTGATAAATTGAGACTTGTTTCAAGTACCCATTAAGCCCTTTCAACTTCATACAAATTTCTTTGTTCAAATCTCAACATAACTTCATTAACTCAACACCTTTTTTCAATTAGGTCACTTTTACACCTATTCAAATACTCAGTCTTGGAAAATGTACTTGGTCATACTGTACCTTCTTCTAAACTATTAAATCTTGTAAACATATGAAATTACATAAGAATACCAAGTTTCAAGAGTTTTTTACGATGGGAGTACTATATATTAAAGATTCAAACTCAAAACCCTTGATGAGGGTTGTACTAGTATACACAAGACTTAGAGGCTAATAAAATGAATATTTCAAATGTAAACCACTTTAAAAATATATAACTACCTAAATAATGGTTTCCCTCACTTCTTCAATCTCCTCCAATGATTATTCTTCCTTGATCATCCATTTAAAGCTTCAAAAATGCATTTTTAAAGAATTTTGAGTTATTTCTTGATGATTGCATAGGGTTGAGATAGAGAGAAAAATAGGATACTTTGGATTTTTGACCATTTATATAAATTATAAGACCTATACAAGGACTGTCTCAACTTCCTTACACTCTATAACCAATACAAAACTTTGAGTTCATAATATGACTGTGTCAAAGTAACAATGTGGTTTTTAAAGTACATATTGAAATTTTCAAGGTTTAAAAGTTTTCATGTAATTTTTTCTTGACTTATTATTATTATCTAAAACCATTACTAACACCTTGATCCCAAAAAATTTAAATATTACTTCATAACTATCACATTCTGGACCTTCTTGCCTTCATGTACATAGAATTTGGACTGTGTAAATGATCCATTAGACTTTGACTCTTATAAATAGGTTTATAGAAATTAAAATGAATTTATAAAATACATATAATGATTAAATACTCTTAGAGACACCCTATGTGATGCTTCTTAATCCCCTAACCTTGGATAAGTCTTATTCTTATATTGAACAAACCTAGAATTATGTTTCAAATTGTGACTGTGCATTAAATAGTGGAGATTAAGTTAGAATGAAGTTTCACCTTATAAATATTAATCTATAAATATATTATTCTTCTCAAACATAATATCCCTACCTTAATCATAAAATTCCATTCATTAAGCATGTTCTCAAAACTCTTTGTTCACTCTAGACTATGTCAAGAACAAAATTATCCTACAACTTGCATTTGCTATCTTAGAATTGGAATATATCCAGTAGAATAATAAATTTAAAAACATATAGTAATATGAAATATACAAATATACTCTCAAAACAATTTTTTTATTCATTTTTAATTTGTATACAAACATTCATATATAAAAACCTGCCTCATAGGCAAAGTGTTTTTCCACTCTATATTTCTTGAAGACCACCTCTAATACTTGAGGTTATATTACTTTCCAACGACTTAATAATATTATATAAATATTTATATCATGCCATACACTCATGCATAACGTCATTTTATTGATAACTACTTCCAAAGAGGCTAACACAACGTAGGAGTGTTGAGCATGGTCATTAATATTAGGTTATCATTGATGTCAAACAGAGCATGAGATACTAGTGCATTAATGAAAAAGAAATTATGTTTGATATATTGATGGTGTGGACATCTTTTAGAGACCCTATGAGGTGATATGAGTGTTTTTAATACTTATGAAAGTGAATGGAATTCATCATAATAGTCATATGAGTGTCTAGGTTCAAGTAGTCATCTTGGCAGATAAAGTTGAGTAAGCAGTTTGATGACATCATATTTCACACATGTGAAGGTTTAAAGATAATTTCGATACATGGGTGGATTAATCTATGAGATATGATCATGTCGTTCAAATTTTAGGTCTGGACATTGAGCATAGCTAAAGTTATAATAGTACAAAGTTAGCCTCTCAGACAGAGTTCACTAAGTTTCAATACTTAGCCAAATTTACAAGAGGAGATATAATGGTGAAAATTAAAAAACATCTAATAGAAAGTATCTAATCTGAAAGATGAATATCCAATGGTGATCATATGATCATGTAGAATAAGATCAATGATGCGCATGAAGTCAATAAGTTAAAAGAACTTGAGAATTAATGTGTTGATGACATGTGTCACAATCATGGAGTTTGAGTAGAAGATCTATGATGAGTAATTAATATAACCAAATAAGGATATAATAGAGTGCATGATCTTGTTAGATAGTGATCCAATGGTGCATATTAAGTCAATATGTCAAAGGATGCTCAGAAGGCATGTAGGGATACCAAGTGGCTTGATCTCAGAAACAAGGATCTAAGATCAACGATGAGAGTTAAAGCTATAAATATTGCAAGGATATCAATGGATTGAATTTAATAAATCTATGTGAGGACATGAGATGAAGACACATGTCTACAATATTTGTATTTACCAATGATCGTTGGTATTTGAAATTAACAAAGGATAAACCAATGCTTAGTGTTTGAGCTATATCATTTAATCCAAGATGAATATCATAATAGTGTAAAATGAAAAATTGTAAAATACTATTATATGCATATAGAGACACTAATTATAAGGTTTGAATATTTGTATAGTCAAAGATATTAAGCTCTAAATTTGACTATGTGTTTGACCATGTTCTGTAAGTGACCTGAGAAGGATAATTGAAGATTTCTTGATGATTTTTTGATGTCTCAAGATGAACTAACTATTAGATATTATTTAAAACTACATAAGGATTATCTATGTTTATTTTGGAGGTTTGACCAATCCATATTCAATATGAACAAAGGCTTAGAAGTTGACTATGTTTAATGAATGCACTGATAGTTTGAGTGACCATCTTACAGAGGTAAGTTGAAGGTGTTCGGAGCAAAGTTAAGGAAGAAAATGATTATGGAGATGTTATATAAGTCTCTAAGCTTATTAGAAGGCATTGGTTATCATATATATTTCCCCTGATCAAATATAGAGAGTCAAAATAGTATAATTGTATTTTGACTATATATGACTAGCCTGAGTGGTCATTTTAAGAGAGTTGTTTCTAGTGCTTAGAGCTTGTGTTGAAGTGTATAAAGGACATGGAGGTGTTGAAAAGGTCCTAAATATTTCACCCATGTGATATAATCATATGGATATGTGAAATATTTGAGTTGTTACTTCAAAAGTTTGAGACTGTGTTTTATGTATATGAAGGACTAAAGAGAAAGGATACCTAATTGGTAGGTTCAAGTGTTAAGTTGGTATTCCAGGTGGAATGGACCCATATGATAGTAAACAAGGGTATATTATAGATATTTTTGATGTGTTTGAAGCATTGGAATAAGCTAAAAGTGGCCCAAGGAGTTAAAGTTGTAATGTGTTAGTTTTTAGACCTAATTAGTATTTTGGGTCTTAAGGGTAATGAACGACCTAAGGAGTGTGTGGTTCTTACATGTAACTTGTATGATGACTTATTTAAAAGGTATAAAAATTATGTTAAGAATATTTTTGACCAATATGGGTTAGATGATGGTGAGTGGTATAATTACAAGGCATATTTGGCATGTTTGTGGGTGTTGTGTGAGGAGCCAAACAAAGGAGAAAACCTTTAAAAGAGAAGGTACAAGCCATTGAGGACCAAAAGAGAGTGAAGAGGATAAATCATGATAGTTTGATCAAGTTAATGCAGGAGGACACATAGGTCATTGGACCTAATGAGCCTAGAAGAGGCAGTTTGAGCAAGTTAGCCTTAGAGGTAGCTTGAGAGAGATTAGAGGTGAAGAGTGCATACAAAGGTGATCATCATCAGTTGAAAAGTAGAAACATGTGATCAAGGTGATCTATTCAAGGTAGTTGAGTGGGTTCTTAATTTCCTAGGGGGTTGGTTCCTCCTTATGGAATGGGTGTTTCACTAAATTAAGGGATGAGTGTTGCTTGATCAATTGGTGGTGGTCTAAATTTGGATCTTGTTTTTATAGGACTTTAGTCCATCTTGTAAGGTTTAGTGGGGTTTATTCCCCAAGAGGGTTTTCCAAATATATCATGTGTTATGTGTTTGATCTTGCTATATATTCCTTGTTCATTACAATGGTTAATTTGTATGCATCATGATTGTATGTGCTAAATGTTTAAGATTTGGGAATTGAATTAGATTATCTTGCATCATTAATTCACCCCCCATCTCAGTGATTGTACCTCTAACAAGGACATAATTGACAATAAGTTATTTTTTGCCTTCTCTTGGATTACATTATTAGATAACATGACATACACATTGATAACATATCTAATAAACTTATTAGGACCCTATAGGACCTACATCAACATCATCCATCACTTTCCTTTTACACAAGACTCCAATCACCACTTTAAACCTAGTTATGACTTTCAAATTTAATTTTTTGGTGGGAAAAGATATACAAGCTAAAATACATCATTAAAAACACTTTTATGACTTAAAACATTCTCCTAAGGTCTCAACTAGACCTCAAACACCGTTTAAATTCAAAACTCATCATGATTCATATCCTATACATATCATTCCTTGATGTGCCTACATCATACTCCCCAGGTGGGAAAGATTTGAACTCCATTTCAAAGATAACTTGTCTTGATTCTTTCTCATTTTTCAATTGATCTTCTTAAGGTTCTTGAATATCTTACTTATGCTATTCATTTTATTTTTGGTATCTCTCTCTAGTTACTCTTTGCATCTTTTCCTTCTTAACTTATCTGGACTTCTTCCCTTGATGTGTCTCTTTGTCCACTTTTCTTCAATCTTAATGAAGTGTATAAACCTTCACAATTCTTTGTCTTCATGCTCTATGGAGTTTTATTTCCACTTCATTTTTCCATTCCTTCAGTTGCAACACTATCATGAAAATGATTAATACTCTTACCTTGCACTTGGTTTACTTGCTTGTCTTCTTAATTACCACTTAGGCTAGTTATCAAACTAGGTTTGCTCTCTCCTTGCTTACTTATTACATATTTGAGGTCATTCTTGTCTCGAAGCATCATTGGACTGTTATGGTTCTCCTCCAAATTTATTTTTAGCTTCAAATGATTATCCTTATGAGGTACATGATTGTTCTTCACTTTGTCTTTCTCTATCATGAGCTCTTGACTCTCATCTTTGAGTTCATCATTGCTTCTCACAATTCTGATATGCACTTTTAGTTGTTGCAAATAACTTGCTTCAAGGATTAAATAACTCTTATAGCATCCTCAATTCTTCTCTCAATTAGAGATCATCTATTGCTTAGTTTTATTCATCATATTTAAGGGCCATTTATTTTTTATCTTCTCCATTTATCACTTTACCTCTTATCTTCTCTTTACCATTTATGGAAACTAATTTCCACTTTCTCTCATCATCAACATCATCTTATAAACTCTACCCTTCCACTCAATTTTCTTGGTTTTCATGATGTGTCCAAAACTCATGACCATCATATTGATCCCTAGTCCTTGCCAACGACCTGAAATCTATTATTTTACTTCCTCATGATGTTTTAATACTTGTTCTTATATTTTATCCTCTTTAGGTGTCAAATTTGACCCCTCTACTTGCTACATGTTAGTATTCATTTCATTCCATAAATCATCTCCACTTTCAGTCATCTTATTCAATGATTCAAATGCATCATTATTCAAAACATCTAAAAAAACTTATTTACCTTCCATTTCTATTATGTTCTTCTCTTGCCAAGTCATTTTTAGGATTACCTCTATCCTCTTAGGATCTTATTCATCATGGTTGTCTTGATGACTTGAATCATAAGGCTATGTAAACATCATTTTCTCTTTTTTTTGTTCAACTATTTTTTCTCTCTTTTATTATGTAGTCTTGAGATATTCCTTCTCATCATGCCAAGGAATATTAATATTTTACCCTTCTTTCATGCTCTTGGAAACCCACACTTGGTTCTTCATAACCCTATGCTAAGACATGATTCTTACTTCAATCCTTATTCTTGCCTCATAAGTTGGTCCACATGTTAAGATACTTTCTTCATATATACATCTTTGATCATCTTCCCTATATGTTGATTCATCATGAAATCTATTCTTTCCTTATTCCTTTTCATTTATTCTCCACTTGAGTTTGTAGCTTCAATAACCTCTTATTTGAGTTTTGAATTCACCTTCTCATTAGTTGGTTTATTGAACAATAGTGGTACTATATATCCATGATTTATTACATGTTCTAAGAGTTCAACCTTGCTCTTTTTTGGAACAATGTCTATAGCAATAATCTTAACCCTATGTGCATGATCAAAATCAAGATTCAATCTTCTATGTACCTTCTCAATGGTCTGATGCATGATATTATTCTCTTTCATGTCTTTATGACTTGAAATCACCTCTCTCTTGTGGTCTTCCTTTCTTTCTTCTACTGCAATGATTTCTAAAGCATCATGGAATTCTAACTCATCTTATATCTCTTCATTGGCACAATGAAATTCTTCAATCTCCTTCTTGTGGGATTCTACAACCTGTTATCTTCCTTTGCCGTCTTAATTAATCTTGATAGGTGCATTGATTTCCCCAAATATTATAAAAATTAAGGCCTTATTATTGATCTTCTCTATGATATTCTTCATACCTACATACATACACTTAAACACAATGTGAGAGCATAAAACAAGAGACCAACATGTCTCCATGAGTGACTCCTTCAACACAATGTTAGAACATAAGAGACCAACATGTCTCCATGAGTGACTCCTTCAAGGACACTATCTTCTCCCTTTTATTATCTTTCTCAATTGATTCTCTTGTCACTTCTTCTCCATGTTCTCCTCAATGAGAACCCTTTTCACAAATTCTCTTTCATGTTGCTCACTTAGTAACTCTTCAATCCTCTATGGACCTTTCTCTCTATATTTTACTTTATTTTTCTCTTAACCAACCACTCTATAGGCCAAGTTACTCTTATTTTCATTGGCCATCCACATGTTTGTTCTCTGTTCTTTGGCCATAGCTTCACCATGAACTCAAAAATCTCTAATTCATCACTCATTCTTCTTAACTTAGTTATTTCTTTCTATTTCAAAATTTTATTTTCTTAAATTTTTATTCATATCTTCTAGATGGTCTCATTATCTTCATAAGGCCGTAATTGTACTCTACTTCATTTTATCTATCTTCTTAGGTGCCTCATTTGGATCACCACTTGATCAATTTTCTTAGGTGTCACACTTGGGTCACTACTCTTCTCTATCTTCTAGTCCTTTGCCTAAGAATTTTATTTTTCCTTTTTAAATTATCCTTGAGCTTGTACTTGATCTTCCCAAAACTCTTGATTTAACTTTTATGCCTTAATATCTTCAGGGATACCACCAAAACTTTTATATTTTACTCTTGAGCTTCTATGCTCTTTTCTCACTATCTTCTCTAGGCTCTTCTTGCCTAGTCTCAAGTCCTTCATCTTAGACTTAGGTACTCTAGCTATTTATTATCTCACTAACTTCTTTCCTCTTTTGACCTCAATGGGTCATACCTACACTTGTTTTTTTTTCCTTGAAGACTAGCTCATATTCTTTCCCATCATAATCTTATTGCTCCGATACCAATCTAAATGAAGTGAAGTCAACTATGGGCTTTAAGGTTGGAAATGGGGTATTAGAGAATGGATGAGGTATCTAAGGAATTGATTCAAGTTTGTCAGGATAAATAGGGTTCACTCATGGTAAAATAATGGATTCATGAATCTTGAATCAATATTTGAAGTGATTGAGCAAAGAAGAGTTAGAGAGAATTATGATCTATAGGAAACCAAAGAGGCAGTTTACAAGAATTATAAAAGAAAGGAAGTAAGAAGGTGGTTGGAGTGAGAGTGGTTAAAAATAAGAAAGTAATCTTAAGGATTTGTGGTCACAACTAGAGGGCATATGATTTAAGATACAGACACAACTATTCATGAAGAATAAAGCTACATGCCAAGAATAATCAAAAATCAATGATAAGAGGTCAAAGAGGGATCTAAATAAGATATTGGAGTCAAATAAAACAAACAAGAAGGCCTACTCTAAATCAAGTGGTATCATATATTGAAGACCCTATTAGAGGAGAAGATAAACAATAATAAGAGGTAGATTTGTATTGGTATATTGTATTTAATTTGTGATATCAAGAATGTGTAAAGTTGTCAAGAATCCTTGCAATATAGGACATATGAGAGGTAAAGAGACAAATGAATAAGATAGAGGACAACTAGTCGCTAAGTATGATGAATAAAGTGAAGAGATGGATGATTTTTCATTAAGATAATAAATGAGGATGCTAGAAGAGCTATTTAATCCTCTAAGAAAGTTGTTTATAACAACTAATAGTGCAAATCAGATTGTGAGACGTAATGATGAACTCAAAGATGAGAGTCAAGAGTTCATGCTAGAGTAAGAAAAAGTGAAGAATAGTCCTATGCCTCATAAGGAGAATAATTTGAAGCTAAAAACATATTTTAATGAGAACCATAATAGTCCAAAGATGATACAAGATAAGAATGATCTCAAATATGAAATAAAGAAGCAAGGAGAGAATAAACCCATTTTGAGAACTAGCCAAAGTGGCAATAAAAAAGACAAGCAAGCCAAGTGCAAGGAAAGAGGATGAATAATTTGTATGTTAGTGTTGTAGCTAAAGGAATAGAAAGAATGAAGGGGAAATAAAATCCATAAATCATGAAGATAAAGAATGGAAAAATTTTATATACTTCATTGAGGTTGAAGAAGAGTGGACAAAGAGACACATCAAGGGAAGAAGGATAGATAAGTTAAGAAGACAAAGATGCAAGGAAAAACCAAAGAAAGTTAGGAACAATAAAAAGGAGGCCAATTGGAAAAAAAGAAGAATGTGGATGAAGATCATTTGAGTAGGAGCTCAAATTTTCTCCACTTGGGGAGCATAATGCAAAGCATCTCAAGTTACTAAGAATGAAAACATGTCTTAAGGGTCATTGTTTACCATATTTTATATTAGGTGTGGTGAGGGATCCTATAGGGTCCACTATATGGAATTAAAGTCTTAAGGATTCATGGGATGGTATGTTTGTAAGCATTTGGAGTTTTCCCTCCAAAAGTGGAAATTTAAAAATTTGAATCCTAGACCTAGCTGTAGAATGGCAATTTGAGTCTAGTGTGAAGTGAACAGACTAGAGAATGTTTATAGAGAGGTCCTAGGAAGTATGTTATAATGTTTTATATGTGTAAATATTGGAAAAAAAATTTAAATATACGAATGGTATCTTGGTAACTACCTCCATACGTTGAGTGGACAGATTGTAGGAAGTTATTTTGTATGTTTAGACATAAAAAAAAGAATAGAATATAGGTTGAAGAGGATGTCACAGAGAGATTAGTAAGGTATGAAAGAATAATATTCTCAAGGAGATTGGGTTAGACAAAAATGAAAGATCAAGAAAGATCATATATGAAGAAAATCTGCCTCTCATTGTTATAATTTTGAACATGACTATTTTGAATGTATTAATTTCAATATAAAAAGAACAATTTGAAGAAGTATTGACATGTTTCAGAGTAAGTGAACTCAATTAGGTTGTGGATATATTTCATTGATTTGGATTTTAGAGACATGTTCCAAATAATAATGTTTACATTCATTAGGATAGTCTAATGGGAATGATCTCTATTTGCACATAGTCTAAGTTCAAGCAATTTAAGACATCATTTGGACGTTATTTCAAGTATTAACATGTTTAAAGGTATAATAGAAGGACTATACTTGATAAATTTCTTGTTTTTAATGCTCATAATAATAAAAGGGTATTGGTATTCATTGAAATTTCTATTTTTTATAATACCAACTTAATTAGGAGCAAATCTATGAGTTTGCACAGTCCAAGAAATAGGACTATCAGGATGGTCAGAAGTTGATGGATATTTGTTTAAGATTGAATAAGTTGTATTTAAATATGAATGATACTTAAAAATTCATGGAAAACATGGATATTATCTCAAGTGAAATAAAATTGGCCTTGACTCTTCACTCTATCTACACAGTCTTAAGATGTATGTAGAATTCTAGAGACTTAGTTGTAAAAATAATTATAGGATTGTTCAGAAGCTAAGTAATATTAGTGGAGCTATATAAATATTGATCAGACCCTATATTATCTTTATTTTCCTTGAGAAGTGAAAGATTTACTTTAAAACCCCATTGCTACTTTGACATAATCATATTGTAAACTTTGAATTCTGTATTGGCCCATGTTTATGATAATTAGTGATTGTTAGTGATCAAATAACCTTTAGAGGAGTTAAAGTAAGTTAAGATAGACCTTGTGTATGCCTTATAATTTATATAAGTGGTCAAACATTCAAGCTATCCTATTTTTCTCTCTCTCAACCTTGCATAGGTTTGTGCAAAGCAACCTAAGGTTTTTAAGATTCCAATTGGTATAACTTTTGACTCTACCATAAAAAAATCCTTAAACTTAGTAGTCTTATGTAAATTCATCTGATTTACAAGATTCATGAGTTTTTAAGTTGGTGTAAGTATTGTTTGTATGGATTTCCTAGACTATGGGCATAAAAGAGGCCTAAAGAGACCTGATGGAGAGTAAAGAATATTGAGTCCAATGGACTACTTTGGGATTTGTGTCTTCAAAATTTTTACAAAATTAGAAAGAGAATAAAGGATATCCAAAAAGGTGTTTAGTTTTTTAGGATCAGGTATGGAATGTTCTAGACATGGAACTTTACATGTTTTGATGGTTACATGGAAGTGAAGACAAGTATGGGCTTTAAGGTGTGAAATGGGGTGTTAGATAATGGGTGAGGTATCTAAAGGAATTGATTCAAGTTTATCAGGCCAAAGAGGGGTAATTCATGGTAAAATAATGAATTCATGAAGCTTAAATAAATATTTGAAGTGATGGTGCAAAGAAGAGTTATAGAGAATTATGATCTATAGGAAACCAAAGAGGGAGTTTACAAGAATTATACAAAAAGGAAGAAAGAAGGTGGTTAGAGTGAGAGTGGTAGAAAAGAAGAAAGTAATATTAAGGAGTTGTGGTCATAAACTAGAGGTAAGATGATTCAAGATAGATACAAGACTAATAATGAAGAAGAAGGATACATGCCAAGAATAAGAGAGATAAGTGATAAGAGGTCAAAGAGGGATCTAAATAAGATATCAAATTCAAATGAAACAAACAAGAAGGCCATAGTTCTAGTCAACTCTACAAGACTCTAGAACAACAATTACTCTTTATAATTCCATGAACTTATCCTTGCATCATGTATGATCTTTCCTGGTCATAACAAACTTGTATCAACTGACCTTAATGCTCTGCTTGTTTACTAGTTCCTTGAATACATCAATTGCTAAAACAAGATTAGTTCTCACTGTATCCCTCAAAACTCATAAATATCCTTAGTTATAAAATTCTATACGTTTTACTAAAAAAATAAGACTTGTTTCAAGTACCCATTAATCCCTTTCAATTTCACTCTCAACATAACCTCATTAATTCACAACCTCATTTTTTTAATGAGGTCTCTTCTAGTTCTATTCAAATGGTAAGTCTTGGAAACCGTAATTGGTCACATTGTACCTACTCATAAAATATTAAGTATTGTGAATCATATGAAATTACATAATAATACCAAGTTTTAGGATTTTTTTATGATGGGAGTAATAAATATTGAAGTTTCAAACTCAAAACCCTATATAAGGGTTGTACTAATCTGCACAAGGTCAAGAGGCTAATAAAATGAATATTTTGAATGTAGACCACTTTCAAAATCTATAAATACCTAAATAATTTTTGCCTTGACTTCATCAATCTCTTTTAATTATTATTCCACCTTGATCATCCATTGAAAGATTAAAAAATGCATTCTTTAAGAATTTTGAGTTGTTTCTTGATGACTTTATAAGGCTAAGAGAGAGAAAAATAGGATAGTTTGGATTTTTTACCACTTATAAATTATAAGACATAAAAAAGGACTATCACAACTTCCTTAAACTCCTCTAAATATTATTTTATCACTAACAATCACTAAATATCACAAACATGAACCAATACAAAATTTTGAGTTCATAATATGGCTGTGTCAAAGTAACAATGAGGTTTTTGAAGTATATATTGCACTTTTAAAGGTTTAAAAGTTTCCATATAATTTTTTCTTGAATTATTTTTATTATCTAAACTCATTACTAAAACTTTTATCCCAAACAATTTAAATATTACTCTGCAACTATCAAATTCTTGACCTTCTTACCTACATGTACATAGAATTTAGACTGTGTAAATGATCCATTAGAATTTGAATATTTTAAAGAGGTTTATAAGCATTAATATTAATTAAAAAAATATAGATAAGTATCCCATACTATTATAGACACCCTATATGATGCTACTTAATCCCCTAACCTTGGATTAGTCCTATTCTTGTATTGAACAAACCCAGAATTGTGTTTCAAACTGTGACTATGAATTAAATAGTGGAGGTTAGGTTAGAAATAATTATAAACTTATAAATATTAACCTCTCATTCTATTAATATTATAAAACATAATATCCCTTCCATAATCACAACCTTACATTCATTAAGCATGTTCTCAAAACTCTTTGTTCACTCTAGACTATGTCAAGAACATAATTGTCTAATAACTTGCATCTGCTATCTCAGAATTGGAATCTATCCAATAGAATAATAAATTTAAAATCCTATAGTCCCAATAAATCTATAGATATACTCTCAAAACAACTTATTTATTCATTGATAATTTGTATACAAACATTCATACATAAAAACTTACCTCATAGGCAGAGTGTTCTTCCACTCTTCATATTTCTCTTATCTTTCTTGAAGACCACCTCTGATCCTCAAGGTTATAATAGTTTACAATGAATTATTCCTTTTATATAAATATTTATAGTATTCCATACACTCATTCATAATGTCCCTTTATTGATAACTACCTCCCAAGAGGCTAACACAATGTAGGAGATCATTGACAATAATTTATTGTTTGCCTTCTCTTGGCTTAAATTATTAAATAACATGACATACACATTGATAAACTATCTAATAAAATTCATACTAACATATATGACCTACATCAAAATAATTCATCACTTTAATTTTTCACAAGACTCCAATCACCACTCTAAACCCGTTATGGATTTCAAATTTTTAAATTTAGTGTTTTGGTGGGAAAAGCTCTAAAAGCTAAAATACATCATATAACACTTTTGTGACTTTAAAAATTATCATAAGGACTAAAATAGACATCGAAAACCTTCTAAATTCAAATCTCATTATGATTCATATCCTATCCATATCATTTATATACCATCTCATGACTCCTTGGGACTTTAATGCCATCTAGTGGATCTTATAGGATCCCTCACACAACTATTATCCAAAATGCATATGAAAAGAGAAAAAAGAGATATTTTAACAAACAATAGAGAAGAGGAGGTTTTCATAGACTTATGATTCAAGTCATCAAGACAACCATGATGAATAAGAGCTTAGGAAGACAAAAGTAATCCTAAAAATGACTTGGCAAGAGAATAACACAATAGAAATGAAAGGCAAACAAGTTGTTTTGAATGATTTGAATAATGATTCATTGAATTAGATGATTGAAGGTTAATATGAGTCATATAATGAAATAAAACCTCATATGAAGAAAGGAGAGGGGTAAAATTTGACACTTAAATAGGATAAAAAACAAGAACAAGTCTTGAAACATCATGAGGGAATCAAGATAATAGATTTCAGGTCTTTGGTAAAGACTAGAGATCAAGATAATGGTCATAAATTTTGTACATATCATGAAATCCAAGAGAATGCAATGGAATGGTAGATCTTAGAGGATGATGTAGCTAATAAGAGAATGTAGAAATCAGTTACCATAAGTGGTATAGGGTAGATGAGAAGTAAAGAGACAAATGAAGAAGATAGAAGACAACTAGTCCCTGAGTATGATGAAGGAAGTGAAGAGGATGATTTTTCATTAAGATAAGAAATGAGGATGCTATAACAGCTATTTAATCCTCAAAGAATTTTTTTTTCAACAACTAAGAGTGCAAATCATATTGTGAGAAGTAATGATGAACTTAAAGATGAGAGTCAAGAGCTCATGCTAGAGCAAGATAGAGTGAAAAATGGTCATGTACCTCATAAGGAGAATAATTTGAAGCTAAAAAAATATTTTAAGGAGCACCATAAGAGTACAAGGATTCTTCAAGACAAGAATAACCTCAAATATGCAATAAGGAAGCAAGGAGAGAGCAAACCTAGTTTGGGAAGTAGCCCAAGTGGAAATCAAGAAGACAAGCAAGTAAGCCAAGTGCAAGGTAAGAGGATGAATCATTTGCATGATAGTGTTGTATCGAAAGGAATAAAAATAATGAAGGGGAAACAAGACTCCATATAGTATGAAGATAAAGAATGGAAAAGGTTTATATACTTCATTGAGGTTAAAAAAGAGTGGACAAAGAGACACATCAAAGGAAGAAGAATAGATAAATTAAGAAGGCAAAAATGCAAGGAGAAAACAAAGGAACTTAGGAGCAATAGTAAGGAGGCCAATGTTAACACAAGCTAAAAGGTGGATAAAGAGCATTTGCGTAGAGGCTTAAATTTTCTCCACTTGGGGAGTATGATGCAGAGCATCTCAAGTTACTAAGAATGAAAACATATCTTAATGCTCATTGTTGATCATTTCAGATATTAAGTGTGTGTGAGGGATATTATATGGTCCACTAGATGTCATTATATTCTTTAGGAGTCATACAATGGTATGTTTGAAAACATTTGGACTTATAGATGTGTAAAATTTAAATCATAGACCTAGGCATAAAATGGCAATTTGAGTCTAGTGTGAAGTGAACAAACTAGAGAATTTTTGTAGAAAGGTCCTAGGAAGTATGTTACAATGATATAGATGTGTAAATATTAGAAAAATAATGTAAATACAAGAATGGCATCTTGGTAACTACCTTCATACATTGAGTGGAAAGATTGTAGGAAGCTATTTTGCATGTTTAGACATAAAAAAATATTAGAATACAAGTTAAATAGGATGTGAGGGAGAGAGTAGTAAGGTAGGAGAGAAGAAGAATCTCAATGATATGGGGATACACAAAAAATAAAGATCAAGAAAGATCATATATGAAGAAACTCTGCTTCTCATTATTGTAATTCTAAACATGACTATTTTGAATGTATTAAGTTCAATATAAAAAGAATGATTTGCACAAGTATTGACATGTTTCAGAGTAAGTGAACTCAATTAGGTTGTGGATATATTTAATTGATTGGTATTGTAGAGACATATTTCAAATAATAATGTTTGCATTCATTAGCATAGTCCAATGGAAATTATCTCTATTTGAACATAGTTTGAGTCAAGTAATTAAAGCCATCATTTGGAAGTTATTTCAAATATTAATGTGTTTTAAGGTATAATGGAAGGCCTATATTTTATAAGGTTCTTATTTTTAATTATTATAACAAGATTAGGGTATTGGCATTCATCAAAATTTCTATTATTTATAACACCAACTTAGTTGGGAGTAAATCTCTGTGTTTGCACAATCCAATAAATAGGACTATAGATGGTCAGAAGTTGATGGATATTTGTTTGAGATTGAATAAGTTTTATTTAAATATAAATGATCCTTAAAAATCCATTGGAAACATGGAGCTTATCTCGAGTGAAATAAAACTGGCTGACTCTTCACTCTATCTACACAATCTTAAGACACTTGCAGAATTCTAAAGGCTTAGTTGTAAGAGTAATTATAGTATTTTTAAAAAGCTAAGGACTATTGGTGGTGTTATATAAATCTTGATAAAACCCTATACTATCTTTATTTTCCTTGAGAAGTGCAATATTTAATTTAAAACCCCATTGTTACTTTGACACAATCATATTGTGAACTTAGAATTCTGTATTGGTCCAAGTTTATGATATTTAGTGATTGTTAGTGATCAAATAACCTTTAGAAAAATTTAAGGAAGTTGAGACAGACTTTGTGTAGGCCTTATAATTGATATAAGTAGTTAAAAATTTAATCTATCCTATTTTTCTCTTTCTCGACCTTGTACAAGTCTATGCAAAGTAACCTAGGTTTCTTAAGAATCCAATTGGTATAACTTTTAACTCCACAATAAAAAAATCCTCAAACTTGGTATTATTATGTAACTTAGTCTAATTTTCAAGATTCATGACTTTTTAAGTTGGTGTCAATATTGTTTGTATAGATTTCTTAGAATGTAGGAATATTAGAGGCCTAAAGAGACCTAACCGAAAGTAAGGAATATTGGGTTCAGTGGACTGCTTTGGGATTTGTGTCTTCAAACTTTTAGATAAATATAAAGAACATAAATGGTATCCAAAAAGGTAATTATTTTTCTAGGATCAAGAGTGGAATGTTCTAGACAAGGAGCTTTACAAGTTTTGAGGGCTACAAGGTGTGAAATGGGGTGTTAGAGAATGGATGAGGTGCCTAAAGGAATTGATTAAAGTTTTATAGGACAAATAGGGGTCACTCATGGTAATATAATTCATTCATGAATCTTGAATCAAAATTTGAAGTGATGGAGAAAAGAAGAGTTAGAGAGAATTATGATCTATAGAAAACCAAAGAGGGTGTTTACAAGAATTATAAAAGAAAGGAAGTAAGAAGGTGGTTGGAGTGAGAGTGATTGAAAAGAAGAAAGTATCTTAAGGAGTTGTGGTCATAATTTAGAGGGAAGATGATTCAAGATAGAGACAAGACTAGTAATGAAGAAGAAGGCTACATGCTAAGAACAAATAGAGATCAGTGATAAGAGGTCAAAGATGGATCTAAATAAGATATTAGAGTCAAATTAAATAAAAAATAAATATTACTCTCATAAATTTATATTTAGTGAAAAATCATTCAACTATTTTGTTTTTAAAATATGATCCATTATCATAAATGATGGCTAAAGGAATACGAAAATAGGAAATAATATAGGTCTTCAAAAACCTACATATGTCATTCCTTTTGGTAAAATCAAGGAGAATTACTTCTACCCATTTTGTAAAATGTTATATGGCCATAATGATGAATTTATGTCAAAAAATAGATCCCAGATTGATTTTCCCAATCAAATCAAAACCCTATAATAAAAAGGGCTAAGGTGAGACAATCATCTATAGCTCATACAATGGTGTGTGATTCAAATTACTATGCTTTTGGAATTATAAACATAATTTTGCATGTTTGATACATTCTTGTTCTATTATAGGCCAATAATAACCTTAGAATAATAGTTTTTGGGACATGGCCCATCCTCTAAAGTGAACCCCACATTCACTATCATGCATATCTAGGAGTGTCATATGTGCTTCATCTTTATTTAAGTATTAGAGCAATTGTCCATCAAAACTTAATTTGCATAAATCAATTCCAATAATAATTTAGTGGAATGATTTGCATTGTAATTTATATTTATCATTTCATTTAAAATGGTCTGGTATATAAGCTCGATATAGAAAATTATAAATATAAGTGTACCATTCTATGTTTATAGTACTATGAGTATTAGAAAAAATGGCCAAGGCATTCATTTGATTAGAATAAATGGAATAATTTCATAACTATTATATGGTAAATTTTATGTAATCATCATGAAAATTCATTAAGGATGTTATGCTTGCCATAACATCTGCATGGCAGTTATCTTCACATGGAACACTATCGATAGAAAAAGTGTCAAATATTTCTGTGAGTTTATTTACCATTTATTTATATGGATAAAGATGTTCTTTAGTTTGGTAATGATTAATAACTTGATTAACAACCAACTGAGAATCACCAAAAACTTAGATGTCTTTTATATCTACCATGTGTGCTATGGACAATCCGATGATCAAGGCCTCATATTCAGTTATATTATTGGTGCAAAAAAAAAGCTAATTTATAAGAGAAATATGTATTCACCCTTAGGAGTATAGAATACAATGCCAACACTCGCTAATATTCAAAATTTTGATCCATCAAAAAACATTATCCATAGGATGAAAGATATATTATATGTCTCAAACTCATCTCCAAAAGCCTCTATGAGTGGAAGGGGATATGGTAAAGGATCTGAATCCAATTGGTTGGCTATGACTTGACCTTTTATTGACTTTTGGGCTATAAATTTTAGATCAAATTCTATGAGCTACATCACCCATTTTTCTATGCGGATGGTCAGGTGTGTTTTGTTCATAAGGAACCATAATGTATCTTCTTTTATTATGATATGAACCTCATTATTGAGCAAGTAATGACATATATTTTGAGTAAAAAAAACAAGGATAAACATAAATTTTCCATTGATGAATATTTGTATTCATAATCAAAAAATTGGTGAATGATGTAATAGATTGCATGCTCTTTATGATCATGATCATATTGTGCTAATAGGGCCCAAAGGGACTCATGAGTAGCTAAAATATAAAGAAGTAATGCTCTATCTAGATTAAGAGGCATGAGTATGGGTAAGTTTTCCAAATATGTTTCTATTTGATCAAATATTTGTTGACACACATCATCCCATATAAATTTGGTGTCTTTCTTTAGTAAACATGTGAAAGGAATTTTTTTTTAGCCAATTGAGCTATGAAACATCTAATACCTTGAATTTGGCCCTACAAGCATCACAACTATTTAAGATTAGTTGGTGGTAGCATTTCAATAATGGATTTTACCTTTTTTGGATCAACCTCAATGCCTCACTGGGAGGTAATTTATTCAAAGAGATTTCTTGAGAAAACCCTAAAAACACACTTTTTAGGATTTAATCGAATATTGAACTTATGCAAGCATTCAAATATCTATCATAAATCTATAGCATGGTCCTGATGACATTTATATTTGGCAAGTAAATCATCAATGTATTCCTCAAGAGTTTTATGTATAAAGTCATGGAATATATGAGCCATGGCCTTTTGATGTGTGGCCCCTATATTATTAAGCCCAAAAGGCATGATTATATATTAAAATGTACCTAAATAGTAGTAAATTTCATCTTTTCTTGATCAATAGGGTTAATTTTGATTTGATTATATCCTACGAATCTCTCCATAAATGAAAATATCTTATATCTAACTATATAATTGACAATCATATCAATATTAGGTAAAGGAAAATGATCTTTTGGATAAGCCTTATTTCAATCTCAGTAATCAATGCAACAATGCATGTCACAAATAGTTTTTTTATGGGTACAATATTGGACACCCAATCAGAGTGTGTGATAGCATGTATAAATATGGAATCTAAAAGCTTCTAGATTTCCATTTTTACCAATAATGCTACTTTGGGATGCATTTTAAAAATCTTTTATTTGACTAGTTTTGCATTTGGGTACAATAATATTTTATGCATTGACATCAATAAATTGATTCCATATATATTTGAATAATCCCAAGTAAAGAGTTTAGTAAATTCTTGAAGGACCTATCGATAGGTTTTTCCTTCATCCTCCCAAATCATTGCATCCAATAAAATTGGTCAAGGGTCCTTATCAATTTTATAGTTTTATTAGACAATTTATTCATTTATAAAAGGAGATATCTCTTTGAGAAATAGCACCATAGGAATAATATGTGATGTATCATGTTGGACATTAATATCATCACTTTCACAAAAGTAGTCATGAGCAGAAATGGTATGAGGAAACTTGTTAAGAAATGATAGAAGGAAAGGAGATCCTCGTATGCCTCAAAATACTTAACAAGGATTCATCATTAGAGAATTCATATTAGGTCCAAATTTTTGGTGAATAATTATCATCAATAAGGTGAGTGTTGACCACTGGTAGATCGGTTGTAGAAATATTCAAACATTCTATTTTGTATTTTTGAAAACAAGTTGTGCGATGTAGGACATGTTTATAACTTGTAGTTTTTTCTATAAAACCCAACACCTAATGGATTGTATTAGTTAGAGGATAAATACATTGAGTGATGCCTTGATCATGTCTACTTAGTGTTTGTCCTCTGTATCCATATTTTTTTAAATAGTGAAAACCAAAATTGGGATTATAAGATCACGGTACAGTATTATCCATTTGGTTTATCAGGGCACAATGTTTAAAGGGATAAGTAACCATAGGGAAGATGTAAATGAATACTTGATGAATTAATTTTAAGTGAAAATTCAAAGTGTATGGAACTATGTACATCTCATATATCTAAGGCCATCCATGAGGAATGTTATAATCTAAGTCATTTGGCATAACTTGGCACATAGTAGGTGAGGTATGAGGACCTACAATAATATTCAGTGTTATTTATCCCAACAGTTGTCACTAAATTTTAGAAAATCCCTTGATGCTTATATTATATGGTGTCAAGTTTAGAAGACCAATGCTAATTGAGAATATAAAATATATGTTATAAATATTGAGTCCAAAACCATTATCCACAAGAACATGTTTTGCCATTTCATTGTAAACACACATTTGGATGTAAAGTGGTAAACAAATATTTATAAGGTGTTGTGGTGGTAGTTCCTCTTTTTCAAAGGATATATTATGCTCAATATATTTTATAGATTTTAAAATACACATATGGCAATTCCATATTACACATCAACATAGTCACATGCAATGCATTCAAAAGGACATCTTTGTAATAGGATGATCATTTTAACAGATATAAGAGAGAAGTTTGAGAAAATAGATCCTTAGACATGGTGGGAATATGGCATGGGGTAAATAATTGATTCATACATTCTCTTTGGCACTTTGTAGTAACTAGTAAAATTTCATTGTAAACATTAGAACAAAAAAGAATATACTAGAATGCAAATTTATAGATTAGATGGATTTAAACAAATAACTAATGTAGAAAACTATAGTGACTAAAAGGTATTGGACCATGAAATAATTTATAGATATGTCCATAGTAAAAGTGATTACAAGATTTATCAATTGGGGATCAATATAGGAAAAGAAATTAAAAAACCCTTGTTACCCTAGGATTTGATGTTTAAAGATTGGATTTACCAAATGTTTAACCCTAATTTGGATATGGATCATATTTTAGTGGTTAGGGTTAAGGATATAGAAATAGTAGGGCACAAGGGTGAATAATAGATACATAATAGTCCAATTAATGTGCTAAACTTAGATGTACCATATGTGAAAGTTATAAAACTAAAATAGATTATTAATGTTAAGTACAATTATGCTATATATATGAATGACATAAATAAAGTAGTACTTAGTTATTTATGATGCTAATTTAGTACTAGATCTGGTATAGGCAAGAAGTAATCAAGAAGATAGTTCTAGAACAATTGTCATATTATGGATCTAGTGCCTTTGGCTCTCTAGACACTTATGTTAGCTTGGGATAGTTGTGTTGACACTAGTGTCTGGGTTTGATGCTAGTGTCTTATATGGAATACTCATTAAAATAAGATGTAATCACCTAGATTCTTATGTATTTGGCTTCACCTTTTCTCTAGTATATTTATATTTGGGTCATGGACTATCACTTCTGGTGAAATTGTAAAACCCTAGCTTTGCATCTTCAATATGACCTTGGAGAAAAATGTGTTAGTGGGCACATAGTATCGAGCTAACCTATAATGATACCAATATCAAATGAAATTATCTACATCTATGGAACTAATCCAAAAGAGGGCCTTAAAATCATGTAGTTATCTCCTATGTGTTGGCTTGTGTATGAATCATGCAATGTGTGTAAAGCAAGTACAAAAATGATCTAGTTTGTAACTTAGCAAATGTGACCTTATCATTTCTCCTTTAGTACTTTAGACCTATACCTGGGTTTTTCCTTTGACTGATATTAGAATAGGGAAGAATAAGATTTTTTTGGGTAACTTGAGTGATTCTTGAGTATTCTTTTGGTCTAATTGATAGGTGATGAATGAATGAGGGTTGATATTGTATTTATAATAATCCTATCTAGAGATAACTTGCATTAAATCACTTAGGCTAACCATTATAATATATTTCATTTTTCAATTGGATGACTTTAGGGCATGAACACTTACATTAGGCCAAGACACTAATGTTGATGCTATTGTTTGACTCAGATGTTAGTGTCAAGGGAGAAGGAGAGTAGGCATAAGATCATAACTTATAGAGGTGTAAGATAAATACATTTTAAGCATTCTAGGAAAGATGAGATGTTTATGTCATCAATATAAGGCTGGTTGGACTAAGAAATAAGTCAAGGGGCATAAGATAATCTAGATGTGAGGTTTCTAGAAGCAAGGCATGTGTACAACTAAGAGGAACAACCAGGGTCATGAGTTTTCCAAGTGTGCAAGACTGAGGTGATACATAATCACAAAATATCATCTAAAAAATCTTAATATATTATAACCAATGAAAGGCGTCACAACTATTGGTCCCCTTCCCCTATATGATACTCTAATATGACAAAATAAGTCATTTTAGGAAAATCAAGATAGTACTTTTTTAAAAATGGGTGGTGATTACAGTGATTAAATTTAAATAATATATTACTTATCCACTATGATTAGAAAAAGATCCAAAACTAACTTAATAATATTTTAAATCTTTAGTAATAATATGGAAAATAGTTTGCAATATATTAAAATTATGCTCTGAACTCTTAACAATTCACTTGTATTAATGATAGTTGGGGCCTAACTTTGATGGACATATGGATGTAATTACATTCTTTAACTGTAAAATACAATCAATTTTTTTTAAGAGACCACATTAACTAAAAGGTAAAATTTTAGGCAGACTAGCAAAAAATATGAAGGATTATAAAATATATATATATATATCTCTAACGTTTCCTCCTACTATAAATTATATTAGTATTTGAAGGGTAATGATGAATAGATAACCATTATAATTTTATTTTATGATAGACTGAGTCAACTATCAAAATTAAGCCCTAGTGAAAGTAATAGTGGTGCATCTCAACCCTATCATTCAATCTAATTGAAAATATCAATATTTGAATAGAAATCAAACATTTACCCTATATTTAAATAAATGAACTACTTATAGTTATAGATCATACTGACTATAAAATACATTGTTATTTTTTAATTAAAATGTAGAACAATAATACAATAAATATGGGAGGATAGAAATAATGTATCTCTATGCTTAGTTCATTATAGAAGGTTTATAATATAAATTTGACACCATAAATGTTAGGAAAATTTCAAGGAACCACTTAGAAAAAAGATATCAAAAGGGTGGTAAATTTTAATGGGATATGATTCACAGTGGTGGAGAATCCTATAAAAATGACAATCATTATAATGACAAAAACTTAAAATTCTATTTTATTAATAATTGAAAAGGTAAATCTTGAAAAATATTTATAGTTTAATGAATAAAAATTGCCAAATTTAATAATAAGATCTAAAAATAAATAAATGTAAACACCTTACAAAATTGTAGACTTAAAAAACTTACAACCCTATAAAACCATTGCAAGCTTGTAAAAGCATTACACACCTAGAAAATAATTTCAATCCATGAAAAGAATTGTAAGTTTGAAAAAGCATCACAAGCCTAGAAATGCATCATAAACTTAGAAAAACATCACAAGCTTGGAAAAGAATTCTATGTCAATAAAATCATAGTAAACTTGGATAAACATTGCAAGCCTTGAAAAGCATCAAAATCTTGGAAAGCGTTGCAAGATTAGAAAATCATTGCAGGCCTAGAAAAATATCCTGTGCCTAGGAAAACATTGCCATCGTGAGCCTAAAAAAGTATTATAATTGTGGGAAAGAATCAATGGCCTAGAAAAATATCATGGCCTTAAAAAATCATCACATACTTAAAAAAGTATTGCAATCCTAAAAAATCATCATAGTCCTAGAAATCCATCCTAGGCATTGGAAAGCATTAAAGGCCTAGAAAAGCACTGCAAGCCTAGAAACACATTGCAAGCATGGAAAAAAATTACAAACTGGAAAAGAATCACACTCTACTAAATTTTCATAAATGTATAAAAGTGTTGAAATGATAAAAAACATGTTATATAGGGTGAAATCATGAAGCTTAGTTATAAAATTGAGTCTTGAAAAAAATAAGTTGTAAACTATAACACTGTAAGTATTTTGAATTAGATTAATAGATTTACCTATATGTTGTAAACTACAATTTTGAAAGTGTTTTGAATTAGACCAATATATTTTTTTATATAAATCTATAAATTCTTGATTTATGTGTATGTTGAATGGATGATTTCTTAGAATGCATTATACTTTCAAACAATATCAAAGTCACAAAGATGAAAAATTAGTGCTTGATTACACACACACACACACACACACATACATTTAATACATTGTAAGGATAATTATAATTGGTGAATTTAATTAAAATTCAAAAGTTTATACTAATTTTTTAACGAATTTGATTTGAGGGCCCATAGAATATTTGGCAATCTAAACATATTTTGAAATCCTAGACCATTATATTATTGGCAATCGAAAAAATAAAATCTATTGGGCTTGAAAATTATTATTTTGTTATTCATGCAATGTATGGTAATGTATATTATTTTTGTTGGAAAAGTTTTTTATAGGTTTTCATGATAAAATAAGCAAATTATATTTGGGAAAAAGTAAGATATATAAAAATTATGAATATTCACTATTAAAATATTCTTTGAGAAATGCACAACATGATCTATGACGACCACACCCCAAAAATTTATGACAAAAAATGTTGTTAGGATGATAATGTGCAATATGGATAATGATTGGACCATATTGTATGGTCTAGATAAAATATAAAAAAATAAAATATTACTTTTGGTTTTTAATCTCCTAGTTTTACCCTTAAATTCCTTGTTATCAGATATTGCACTACAACTCTTATGTAATTGTAATATTATTTTTCTATCTTAGAGTGTCAAGGAAAATAAATCAAATTAAGGTGCATGTGTTGAATGGGATGCCATTGACTTATAAAGCCTTGGGATGGGAAAAAAATATGGAAAAATAATAAATTGTATAAAGGAAAGAATATGTTTCTCATGTACCAATAATATTCTTAATACTCAACATGTAACAGATTCCCTAATGAAATACATAAATTGTCTTTTATAGGGGACATTAGTTTCAAATTCCAAAATGTTGGTACATGTAAAAACTTCTAATGGCTAGAAATGGGAAAAGTTGAGAGGCCTAAGTGGGTATATTTGGCCAAAGACTATCTAGACAATATAGTTCGATTCAAATAAATTGTGAAAAAAATACAATATAATCTAAGTATTGGGATTGGAGAGACAATATGATGAAATTGAGGCATTTTCTAGACATGCACAAAGGGGATTTCAAGGTTTGGAAGTCAACAAAAAAATACATATATCACTCAATTTGGACCAAATAAGCTATAGATAGAAAAACATGCCATACTAACATAAATTAACATAAAATGAAGGCCATGGTGTCATTTTAGGCTACTAAAGTTTTCTCCACTCTGAGGTGTAACTTAGCCTCAAAAGAGGTGGTATAGCTGTACATTTAAAATTAGAATATAAAACTGATTTCATAAAATATATCTTCATGTGATTCTTTATAACAAGAATGATAAGTCTGAAAACCTACAAAAAACACTTTCTTTTATAGACATGGGTAAGTAAAAAAAATAAAATTGTAGATATGGAACTTACTTATAAGAAGATATCTCATACGTCCCCAATATGCCATGAAAATCCCATCTCGCGATCATATGATCGAAGGAAGTAGAAAATGGGTGAGGTTAGAATGACCTATATATTGTATAGCAATGGGCCCTCATGTCCAAATGAATCTGAAACTTGGGTTACCTAGTATTAAAAATTGGAAAATGAATTTGGAACCTTGTAATTGTATAATGATGGACTTCAAATTCCTTGATATTGAGTATGTTGAGTCACATTCCCCTCTATATAATTAATATGTAATGGAAGGCCCCTTTGGTTTCATCACACCATCGAAGGAATATATGGCATGATAAATATAGTATGATAGATGTTCCCATTTTAAGAATTGGCATGAATATGTGAAACTTATTTCTCAAAACAAGTTAGATGTAACATTAGAATATATATGTTTTGATTAAAAAGGTGAAAAATAGGAACTACACTTAATGCAATAAGTTTAAATAAGTGGAAAAGAGAAATTTATAGTAATAAAAAACCTTAATATGTTAAATATGATGACTAACAATACCAATAAATGATTAGACAAACAATATAATTGAAAAAGAGGAAAAAAACCATAAATAGATACACTTAATTGTAGTTGAATTTTTATATTGAAAATAAAGTTAAAATTGGTACCGAAGTTATCTTGATAATTTGATAGTGTAGGTGCTCAAATTTGGTCATTAATACTTGATAATGCCAGTTTTGGCCCATATATACCTTACTTGAGTTGAATAATTAAATTGGTCTTATTTCACCACCTCACTCTATCCTAAGTACTCATACAGGCCCATTCCTTCTAAGTAGTTATTATACACCTACATAAATATTATAAATTATTAAAAACCTCTCTAAGAATGTGTACTAACATTTAAAATTATTGAGATTAGATGTCATCTTTTTAGGTCAGAATCAACCTGAATGGATTGGGATTGCCAGTCGATCCCATCCTTTACTAGTCATCCTTCTCTCCTAGCAATGACTCTTTTTCAAATTTGAACCCTCCCTTACATGATGGTCCATATTTTTAGGATAAATAACATGAGTTTTCACTCATATTAGATTGTTGTAAATGCACATTTAAGCCACACATTATACTAATTGGAAATCATTTAGAAATTTCCCCATTGAGGCACACTTATACTAATTCACACTTAGCAAAGTTTCCATATTCTTTCCAAATTTAATTCTAATCATTTTAAATATTCCTTAGCCAAGTAACAAGCATATCTGATTCAAGCAAAACATTATCAAGTATTCAATCCATCTATAGATGCACACATGTAGTAAAATGAACATCATTGCACTAAGTACTCTAGGTGGGAGAAATACGTGGGATTGAATTCCCTCCTTGAAGTATTGAATATGTAGGAAATGTTCAATCATCATGGGGGTGATTGGGTTAGATCAACCCATTAAAATTCTCCCTTATTTTAATAAGTTTTTAGCTATCACAAATCTTAGGAGGGTTTTAACCTTGAAAAGATCATTTGTAGTTCATATGCACACAATCAAGGTCAAAATTATGTATATATTCATATTTTAAGTAGGCGTAGGTGACTATACCATCAATTTTATCTTTTCCTAAATATTTCAAGATCAACCCACAAAGGTCAAGAATGATAATTGATACTGATTATTTCTAGTCAATTCTGACCTAAAACAGTGATAGTTTTTATTTTAGTTGCACATGATCAATTATGTATGAGTTGATCATTTCTAACATTTTTCAATCACACACAATCAACCTAACAAGCAATAATAAACTAAGTTCTCTTTGTGATTTCATTGTTAGCTTCTTTCATTCATTTGAGCTTGGTTCTTTTCAATATTTTATTTTCATTTTATTAGTTATAAATCATTTATAGCATTTGCTACGCTTCAATTCATTTTATCTTAATTAGAGTTAATAAATAGACTAATTCTAAATTCTTATAAAACATATTGGTGAACCTCAACTATTGTTTTCAAGTTTTTGCTTTCTGAATTTTTGTTAGGGTTTCCATGATTAGGGTTTTAATTTGTTTAATTTATTTTTGGGTCAAAATGTCTGTATTTTAAAAAATCTCAAATGTTTTTGTTAGTCATATTGAGGGAATAAAAACAAAAAAATTACATCAAATTTTTTTATGATTTTTTAATGTACTAATTTTAATAAATTCATCTTAGATGACCAACAATGTACCTATTTTAAAATTAACTTATGGGTTTTGTCTATTTACTATTTTTTATAAAACACCTATTTTAGATATAAAAAATACCTAATGTATCTCTTGGAGTTGTTGGCTATTTATTATGCACATAATATAATGGCTATATGGGTTATTCTTCATGTATAATTTCTAGTTCAAATAATGATTGTTCTAATTACATGGTATTAACTAGAAGTATTTAATATATTTCATAATCATGCAATAAATTTGGAAAACTTAATGTATAATAAAATTAAGGTTGAAATTAGTCATAATACATTTTCTATGTCTATGGAATCCCAAGTGACTCACCCTATAGTGGAAAATTAAGATAACCAACATGTCCTTCCTCAATGCCCTCCACCTCCCACACATCATCTTGATGTTGTTTGTATGCACATTCAATTATAGGTACCTAAGTCTAGTTATTTTTAATCCATTCAAGATCAAATAGTCAATATGAGAACATTTATAGAAGAGTAGAAAAAGCAAAATCAACATTTCAATTCAAGGATCACATCATTGAAAAATAGGATCACATACACAAATAATCTAGAGCATGCCAATGTTAATCATATATCTACATCTCCATCTATATATTTTGTGCCTCAAAATATATAATCTCAAGCATGGATTCTAAAGCAACATATATTTATAGTTAGTGACTCAAAAATGTAGAAAGGGTTAATAAATGTTCAAGTGAGATTCCAATATAAATGCTTCAAAATGAGTTGATCACATTACCTCTTATGCATCATCTGAGGAGAACAAAACACTATTGTGCGTATCATAGAATGCATGGGCATCATATGAACAATTTTTGGGTTTTGATTAATAAAATATAAAGTATCATTGATAGTGGTGATCCTTTAACAAATAAATTAATCAAGAAACCCACTCACACTATAATCACATCTCTTAAAGAACAAGTGTAAATAGAACAAATGGAAAAATCAAAGCAAGAAAAGATTCAAAAGGAAAAAATAGAGAAATAAATGTTACAAAAGGAACAATATGGTAAAGAAAGGCTACAAAAATAATAATTACAAAATAAATAATTAGATCAACAAAGGGAACAAATTAAAAAGGAGAAGTTATTAAAATAACATTTATAGACGTTGCAAAAAAAATTAAAAATAAGCAAGAAATCATCCTTAAGAGAGAGTTTCTCATGAAATAATTTCAAAAACAATATGTTCCTAAAAAACCTAATGGTACAAATGTGGTTTCTCAAGATTCAAAAATCATATTTGTTTTGTACATAGAAGAACAAGATAAGGACAACACTACAAAATTTATGGTTAGATCTTCAAGTTAATAAGTCAAAGCATATTCCAATTCTATTCCTAGTATTCAAGAAGTATACCTAGTTCTTCTCTAGTTAAAAATGAGATACACTATCCTAATAATGATGAACATACTCAATAGCAACAACAATCCATAAAGGTAAATCCAATGTATGGGGTAGTTAGTTTTACATATACATATACAAAAGATGATAAGAATGACATATCACACTTTCATGACCAAGAGGATGATTATGATTATGTAAAAGATCAGTTCGATACTCTAGATGACACAATGCATACATGTAAACATCCCTTTATAATTGGTAGATAAACATATAATTTACATAGTGATTACATATGTTATACAAGGACTCCATGGGAATGTCCCATGGACCAAGTTATTGGTTTAAAAAAAACACCAAAACATTTTTTTCATAAATATTTTGATAGTAAAAAATTTACTTTACATAACTTATAGACTACTTCATCATGTTATTCTTCCACTTTTTACATATGTGATCATTTTGATCATAGCCCTTGGATATTTAAGTCTCTTTGGCCTTTTGGCTATTATTTTCCACTCTATTTATTTGAACAGTCCAAAACAATGATCTGACCTTACCACTTTTTTACCATTTAACATGTTTTCATAGTTGGAATAGATCAAACTATATTTTCCATCACAAACAATATTGAACAAAAAAAGAAAAATTAATTGTCACTATTGTCCTACACTCAACAATACTAATTTGTATCTTTTTACATAGTCAAATCAAAGGTGGAGAAAATAGAGCCTTAATACCTTTTTTTTTAATACTATACTTAGTTAAATTTATGCAACACTATTGTTCATTCAAAATATTTCCTTTGTGTACTATATTACTCATCCATGTGTGTTAGATACTTTGAAAAATATGCAATTGATGAGATGAGGATGTATAATCAATCCTCCACATCCCCATTTTATCTCCCACATGCCTTATATCTATAATTCACATATACAATAGAGGCATATTTCTCATACATTCTCATGCAATCATACTCAATGCATACTTTACCTGGGCACATATTTCAGATTATTAACATTCCTTCGCTTTATTCTAATTTTTAAACCAATTTATATCCTAATTATTGTTTCAAAATTTAAAAAAATAAAAATAATAATTCAAATATATAAAAAATATAAAAAACATTCTAAAAATATAAAATTAGGATTTGAGCATGATTAGACATTTATTTTACATTATTGTCATATGTTATTTATCTCATGATTGGTAGATAACATAATATTTTTCTATCACACATGTTTTTCATTGGTATTATGAGTGTTATATATGACATAAAAATTATGTGGACATAGAGATTATACATTCCTCTACTTAGTGGTCATGCCTGTGTTGGGGGAATCATATCCAAAGATTTAAGTATTTACAAGGGCATCAATGGGTTTTATTTCCTATACATGGTCATTTTAAATTGGGGATTGATAAACCTCAATTAACCATTAGTTAAATAAATGAAGAAATGCTTCCAAGTGATTAATGGGAAACACCATTTCTCTAATGCTTTAAGGAAGCATCGACTTCAATAAAAGCTAAAAGAGCAAAATCAGTTTCACACTGTCAGGAAAACCTACAACAATCAATATGCTTTGATACCAACTGTTAGGTGACCCCTTATTCAATGGAAGCACAATTGATTACTTTCTTATAAGCAATTAAACACGGAATTATACCAGAATGATAAAGTAACTAGAAACTTGAGACAACAAAAAATTTGAGAGAAAATACACACTCTTGTATTAGATATTAATAGAATAAAAATACAATAAGGAAGATGCCACTTCTTCCTCCACCTCAAAGGCTTGCCACACCTCAAGACCTTCTTCCCTCTCTCTCTTTCTCAACACAAAACCAACTCTACAACCTGAGTTGCTATCCCTCCTTGAATGCTTCAGCTGATCTCCTTGACCTTACACCTGTAGATCTCCTTGACCTTGCTTGCTTCAATGCTTTTTACTTGCCTTCTTGATAATTACAATATATGCCTCATGGGTCTTTAAATAGAATCCCATGGTTACAAAAATAGAAATCTAACTAAAATAATTAGACACACAGCTCGTGACTATAATTAATCATTTCACATGCAAACACTCGCTTCACTTAACTGACTGTTCGTCAACAACAGTTCTAGAAATATACAGGGGACCGACGTCGGTCCCTGCTTGTCTGGTGCTGCCGACGTCAGCCGACTAGCTGCCGTCGCCGGTTGCCTTCTGTACTGCATATGGCCGACGTCAGTCATGCTGCCGATGCCGGTGCTTCTAGTTCTTCAGCATCCTCTTCTTTGTGTCTGCAAACAGTTAAAGCGTTTAGCTCTACACCCTAACAATCTCCCACTTGGAGATAAATATCTACAACTTGTACCTATACTTGTACACCATCTATTTTTTTCCTTTGACTCTGTATCCCTCTTCAAAGTCACTATTGAAGACCAACCACCACGCAAACCTGTGATGCTAAACCTGTCACCTATGCTAAAAGAATTTTGCTGCTCCCAAATTCTCCATGACATACTTCTGAACTAACTCTACCCTTAGCTCAGAAAACTCCCTGTATATGAAACCCTGCAACAAGTAACACAATACAGTAACAGGATAATGTAGCTAATATTATCCAACCTGGTAAAGATAAAATACAATGGTCAAACCTCTATTGCTCTGCAGCCTAATCAAGACCATATACCATAGCCTTCTGTCTCGTGTCCATCCACTCTCTTCTCTAAAATGGGAATCCATCCCTCTATCCAGTGCTTTCTTCCAGCTGACAACTCTACCAACAAATACCTGTTTGGTTCTTCTCCAAGGACTCACACTCTTCATCCATGCCAAGCTCCCACTATTTCTGGATTCTACCTGCATTGCTTCTTCCATCTTCCTAGTTCATGACTATCAGTAAGCAATATAAAGAAGGTGAACAACGAATATGAGGTTCACATACCTTTTCTGACCTCCACATGGGTGTTTGAGACTCATTGATCCACCCAACATCTGTTTCAGTGACCGATCTCGGCCATCTCCCAGTCTGCTCCCGACCGATATCGGTTCCCTGCACTGACCCTGACTGCCGACATCGTTTCCCTGGCCGACGCCGACGTCCCTCCTACCGACGTCGATCCTGATGACCGACGTCAGACTTCTCCTACCCGACCTATCGACCCTGGTGGTCTGCACATGATCGATGTCGGTATTTGGATGACCGACGTCGGTCCCATGTGATCGACATCGGCGTCTATGTGTTCCTGTAAGTGATGAAATTTTCATCCGCGAGCTCTTCTTGGATCAAACCTCTGTCCATGCTGCCCTGCTCAGATTTATTCAGCCCCTGTGACTGATCTCTGTCCTTCATCTCCTCCATAAACACTAAGGCTTCTTTGTTCCTGTCAAAAACATCAAATTTATTTTTTCTGCAATGAACTCTATTTGTGCTTTTCGAATTCGAACACATACCTTTTGAATCAAGAACATCCATTCCCTTCTTATTCATGTGACCAAGCCTATTAGACCACATCTTTGAATCTACACCAAAAGTAGAATCAGTAATACAAGTAGGTAGATAAAGAGTACCTACTTTCTTACCTCTTGCTAGAACAAGTGCTCCCTTGATAACCTTCCAAGAGTCTGCTGTGAGGGTTATTGTGCACCCCTCATCTCCCAACCTTCCTACAAAAATTAAACTCTGCTTCAAAATTGGAACATGCATGACCTCTTTCAACACCCATGTGTTGTCAATCTGCAATCTCAGCTGCACTTTCCCTTTGCCAACTATTTGACAAGGCGTACCATCCCCTAAATAGAGCACTCCAAAGTGTCTATGTTCATACTCATGAAACAAATCTCTGTTTGGGGATGCATGAAAAGATGAACCAGAATCTAAAATCCATGATCCTACCTGACTATCCAAAGAAAGTATGAGAGCATCCTGTACCACAATATTTGCATCTTTTGCTTCTTCAATACCTGCATGTTGATTCTCTTTATCTCTCAACCAACACTCCTTCTTTGTATGTCCTTTCTTTCCACAAAACCAATAGGTAATACCTTTGGACTCAGATCTCCTTCCCGACCTTGATTTTCCTTGCTCAATCTTCTCCCTTTGCCTTCTCTTGCTTTCTACACTTAGAGCATTCCCTGATGATTGACCTGTGCTTCTCCTACGTATTTATTCATTCAAGATCACACTCACAATATCATCAACTTTTAAGATTTTAGAAGCAGATGCAGAATTACTTACTGCCATAACCAAATCATCCCAACTTTCAGGCAAAGAACATAAAATCAAGAGAGCCTTTACCTCATCATCAAAAACAATATTGACTGAAGCTAATTGGTTTACCAAACCATGAAAATCACTGAGATGAGTATTTATCGATCCACCTTCCTGCATTTGCAAAGTAAATAGCTGCTTCATAAGATATAACTTATTAGAAGCCGAGGGCTTTTCGTATAAATTCGCCAAAGACTTTATCAACTCTTCTGTTGTCTTGCACTGTGATAAGCTGGAAATCACAGATAATGCAAGGCTCAACCTTATGGAACCGAGAGCCTTTCGATCAAGAACACGCCATTCTTCATCCTTCATATCCGTGGGCTTGCATGCAACCCCACCCAATGGTAAGTATAGATCCTTCTGATACAGATAATCCTCAATCTGCATCCTCCAGTGTTGATAATTCTTGCCATTAAACTTCTCCATTCGTAGCTTACTTTCTTCTGCCATTGCTGAACTCCCACTCAATCAAAAAACCCTGTGAATGACCTGTAATCAAAAAACAATAATCTGCTCTCTGCAAACCGTAGCTCTGATACCACTTGTCAGAAAAACCTACAACAATTAATATGCTCTGATACCAACTATTAGGTGACCCCTTATCCAACGGAAGCACAATTGATTACTTTCTTATAAGCAATTAAACACGGAATTATACCAGAATGATAAAGTAACTAAAAACTTGAGACAACAAAGAATTTGAGAGACAATACACTCTCTTGTATTAGATATTAATAGAAGAAAAATACAATAAGGAAGATGCCACTTCTTCCTCCACCTCAAAGGCTTGCCACACCTCAAGACCTTCTTCCCTCTCTCTCTTGCTCAACACAAAACCAACTCTACAACCTGAGTTGCTATCCCTCCTTGAATGCTTCAGCTAATCTCCTTGACCTTGCTTGCTTCAATGTTTTTTACTTGCCTTGATAATTACAATACATGCCTCATGGGTCTTTAAATAGAATCTCATGGTTACAAAAATAGAAATCTAACTACAATAATTAGACACGCAGCTCGTGACTATAATTAGTCATTTGACATGCAAACACTAGACTTAATTAACTGATTGTTCGTCAACAGTAGTTCTAAAAATACACAGGCGATTGACGTCGGTCCTTGCTTGTCTGGTGCTACCGACGTCGACCAACTAGCTGCCGTTGCCGATTGCCTTCTGTACTGCATATGGCCGATGTCGGTCATGCTGTCGATGCTGGTGCTTCTGGTTCTTCAGCATCATCTTCTTTGTGTCTGCAAACAGTTGAAGCTTTTAGCTCCACACCCTAACACACACATACAAATGTACTCTTTACTTTTTCTTTAAAATCATTTGATAATTCAAGTTACATTTAAATTTTCAATTTTATATATGAACATTAACTACTTTTACATCATTATAGAGTTTATTATGGAACATCTTACATTATTAGAGCCTTCTCCCAAAGGTAAAGTGTGTTGTACACACTCAAGCACATCTTTAATTTTACTCTACTAATTTAATTTTTAGATTTATTGGAAGGAAGCTAGGGGGAATGTAGATACTCAAAATTGGTTATGAATACTTGGTAATGTTAGTTTTAGACCACATTTACCTTACCTAACTTGAGAAGTTAATTTGGTCCTATCCTAAGTACTCATAGGGGCCCATTCCTTCTACATTTTTATTTTACACCTACATAAATATTATAAATTGCTAAAAACCTCTTTAATAATTTGTAAATACATTCCAAATTATTGAGATCAAACATCAACCTTCCATGTCAGAATAAACCTGAATGGGTTGGAATTGACTAGCGATCCTAACCTTTATGGGTTTATCATGCTCCTCTCCAATCAATGACTCATTTTCAGAGTTAAATCCCCCTTAAATATTAGTTCATATTTTTAGGATAAGTAGTGTGAGGTTTCACTCATTTTGGATTGCTATAAAAACACATTTAAGCCACTAATTATACTACTTATAAATCACATAGAAATTTCACAATTGAGGCACACTCATACTATTTCACATTGAGAAAAGTTTCCCTATTTTTTAAAAATACCATTCTATTCATTTGAAGCAATCCTTAGCCAAGTCATTGTCTTATTTTATCTAATTCAAGAAAATCATTATAAAATATTCAAGCCATTTTTAGATTTATATATGTAGAAAAATGAGCACCATTGCACTAAGCACTCTACACAGGAGAACTATGTGGGATTGATTTCCCTCCTTGGAGTATTGACTATGTAGGAGACATTAAATCATAATGGGTTGATTGGGGGGTTATCTTAGACCATTAAAATCCCCCTTCTATTTATAGGTTTTTTACTATCAAAAACCCTACATGGGTTTCAACCTTGAAGAGGTCATTTTCTAGTCATCTACACACATTCAAAAGGTCAAAATTACACATAGTCATATTTCAAGAAGACGTAGGTGACTCTATCATCAATTTTCTATTTTCCCACATAGGTCAATATCGAACCATATAGGCCAAGAATGGTATTCAATTTTGACTATTTACAATCAATTTTGACCTAGAACAATAAAAATTATTATTTCAGTTGTCTATGCTGAATCATGTCTGAGTTAATCATTTCTAACATTTTTAGTCACACATAGTCAACCTAATAGGCATCAATCCTCTATGTCATATTTTTGTTTTCATTGTTAGCTTATATCATTCATTTAAACTTGGTTCATTTTATTTTTTTACTTTTATCATGTTAGTTACAAGTCATTTATAGCGTTTGTTACCCTTCAATGCATTTTATCTTAATTAGAGTTAACATAATGATCTAGAAACTAAAAAAATGAGCATAAGAAGAGATACCCCTGATGGTACAGAAACCATGTTGTCACTCCTAGGAAAATCTAAGTATTAAAATTAAAAACTAAAACTTAATGGTCTAGAGGCAATCTTAGGGGTAAAAATTTATTTCTTGATCGTAGAAGTAGACATCTAGAAACTTTGGGTTTCTCTTGGTAACTAGTGGTATGGATAGTTTAACTGTCATCTAAAATATATAGCAATAGAAATATATGGATATATTCCACATTTTTAGGTGAAGGAATGGTACTCATTTTTTTAAACCACTAATCTCAAAATAAAGAGTCATGGACATCATGTCTGATCATAGAATAAATATAGCTAAAGATATTTAAATCATTAAAAGTAAATTTGTAAACACATGTATGTAGCTATAGTAAACTAGGATTAGATGCAACCTCATGTGAGAATGATATACTAAGTGGAAAATAATATGGTTCGATGTAACCTAGTGAATAATATGACAATACCATGGCACCAATGTGGTAAATCATGACACACACATACATACACATATGTAAATATACACACAGACATATGTACATACATACATACAACCCCAACATGATTAGGTGCAAGGAGGATAACGTAGTGTCTTGATAAAATAAAAGTAAGATCAATAAGTGCATGGGTATAATAAGCTCTGTATACATAAGATATAGACAATTAACTCTAGAAATTTGTGGTGTAATTCCCTTAATTGAAAGGTATAGGTAGGGATAATGGATATGTCCTTAATGTAGCAGTGTTCCCCTATGTGGGATATATATATATATATAATATATATAGCTATATATATATATATATTATATATATTTGTATGTATGTATGTATGTATGTATGTATGTATGTATATGTATATAGTATATACATACATACATACATATATGTATATACATACATACATATATATATATATATATGTATATATATATATATATGTATATATGCATGGGTATAATAAGCTCTGTATACAAAAGATATAGACAATTAACTCTAGAAATTTGTGGTGTAATTCCCTTAATTGAAAGGTATAGGTAGGGATAATGGATATGTCCTTAATGTAGTAGTGTTCCCCTATGTGGGATATATATATATATATATATATATATATATATATATATATATGTATATATGTATGTATATGTATGTATATGTATATGTGTGTGTATATATATCTATATGTATATGTATATACATACATACATACATATATATATATATATATATATGTATATATATATGTATATGTATATATATATATATATATACATACACACACACATATATGTATATATACATATGTATATGTGTGTATATATATATATATATACACACATATATATCTATATATACATATACATATATATATATATATATACACACATATATACATATATATATATACACATATATATATACATACATACATACATATATATATACATATGTATATGTGTATGTATATATATACACACATATATACACACACATATACATATGTATATACACACACACACACATATATATATATGTATATATATATATATATATATATACATACATATATATATTTACACACATGTATATGTATATATATATATGTGTGTGTGTGTGTATATATACATGTGTGTGTGTGTGTGTAGAAGTGAAGGACACTTACAATAGTAGTATTAAGCCCCAATATATGTGTTGTTCCCAAAATTTGTCACTCCTTTTTGGAACAACACATGAACTATTTTGGTCCTGCAGGCCAGAATTATTCCTTCCCCTCTCAAAAATTGTTCTGAGCATTCAAATTCTTCATTATTCAAGCTTTTTCAGTTAAGAGACTAGCAGGTTCCACAGGTTCAACAGATTCAACAGGTGAGTTCTTTCAAAGGAACAAGTTCTCAACACTTAGGCGATTTCAAAACAGGTTCAACGCTGAGGTTCAACCAAAAGGTTCATCGATAAGCTTTAAACAAAGAAATGAACCATTGAACCGTTGAACCTTAAACCAAAATAGTTCAACGAGTTCAAAGGTTCAATGGCATCAGCAAGCTTAATGAGTTAAGTGCTTCGTCAAAAGTTCAAATTTCAACCGCTTCAGCAAGTTTAACAGCTTCAAAACACTTAACAAAAAGAAAAAGGCTTGAACCATTGAACCTTTGAACCAAAATGGTTCACAAGTTCAATGGGTTCAATGGTTCAAAGGTTCAACGAGCGGTTGGTTCAAGTGGTCAATTGAATGAACGGAACACAAGGTTGAACCGTTGAACCAAAGTTGGTTCAATCAGTCGGTTTAATCGACAGGTTCATAGGAGTGCCCCAAAGCCTGAAAGGCAAGTGCCCTTGTGAAGAGCAATGAACCAAGCCCAAGTGCCCTTGTGGAGGGCAGCGAACCAAAGTCGAGTACCCTTGCAGAGGGCAATGAGCAAAAGTGGACAAAGAGATTTCCTTCAGAAAAATGAACAAGGCAAAAGACAACAAATTATTTCAGACAAAATGTCTGAAGGAATTCCTTCGGACATTTTTTTCGAAGAAATTCACCCAAAAGAAAAAGCCCAATCGAAAGCAAGCAGAAATATTTTTTTTGGACAAATTGTTCGAAGGAATTGAAGCTGAAGGACACCGAAGACCACCTAAAGGCCACCCGAAGAACCTCGAAGGGTAGGTACCCTTGCAGAGGGCTCTTACCGACCAGAATATGGACCTTCTCAAGGCCCGAAGGGACACCTTCCCTTCAGGAAGTTCCAAAGGCATTAAGGCTTGATTCTATAGACTCATTTCTATGGACTCTGCAAGCCCGATTTCTATGGACTCTGTAGGATTGATTCTACAAACTCATTTATATGGACTCTGTAGACTCATTTTTACAGACTCTGTAGGCTGGGTTCTACAAACTAGTTTCTAAGGGCTCGATTTCTACGGACTCTACAGGCTTGATTATATGGACTTTATAGACTCATTTCTACAGACTCTACAAGCTAGGTTCTATGGACTAGTTTCTAAGGGCTCATTTCTACAGACTCTACAAGCTCATTTCTACAGACTCCACAGGATGATTCCTAAGGTCTCATTTCTACAATCTCTGTAGGCTCATTTCTACGAACTCTAGGGACATATTTCTATGGACTCTTTCAAAGCTTGAGAGACATAGAGAAAACAAAGGCTTCTAAGGAAGAAGATGAATCGTTGAACCTTGAACCAAAATGATTCAAAGATTCAATGGGTTCAATGATTCAAGGAAAGCTCTGAAAAAAGATAATAAGTAGAGGTTTCCAGAGATCAATTCAAGGAGAAGGTTTAGGTGAATGAACCAAAGAAGCGATGGAACCAAGAAATAATGGAGACCACCTGAACCATTGAAACAATGAACCTTTAACATCCCCATGGATGTCAAATTCAAGCTAATGAAATATCTATTGATTTTCAAATGTGGTGCAGAACCTGAAAACCAACTTAACTACCAATTGAAAAACGAGCCAAAAGAGCCAGCTAGAAGGGGAAAAGATATCTTGGGAGATCAAATCGCAACAAGAAAGAAATAAAGACCAAAAATATCTGCAGGAGTTATTCTAGTAGGTGGAACAATCCACTAAGTAGATATTTGAGCTTGCAAGCATTAAAAGCATAGCCTATTTTTCTTCCTTGGAGTAAAGGCAAAGTGGACAACTGAGCAGACATGAGGAAAAGGACTAGACAACACATGCTAAAGAGAAAACATTTGAGATAAATCAACACGCCATAGTTAAGGTAGATGCCCTGTTCTAGTATGGCCCTCTTTGACAAAACTGAAAATGCATTAAAGGCATTGAATGCAACATGGGCCACTCCATGGAACAAAGTGCCAAGCCCTTCTTGGCTGATATATATTGTAAATCTCTTATTTTCACTGGGGAGATATCTCTGATATAGAAGCAAAACTCTACCAAAATTGAAAGGTGATTACTGAGACTTTGAGCTCAGATTGTTGATCATATTTCTTTGTTTGAATGAGAAAGCAGGTTACTTTCAGACTTTGTGCTGTTATAGCTTATGTCATTTAGGAGATTGTTCTTATGTCTGTTTATTGAATGTGTTCTTGTCCATTTTAATGAAATAAGTAGAACTAGTAGAAGTAATCAGGAAGGTATCCTGAAGCCAACTGTGGAGAGACTTTGTGCCCCCCACAATTGCCTTTAACGTGTTTGTCTATTTTTTATTTCTATTTCTGTGTAAAGGACCACCCAATAATTTTTTGGCAACTCCGTTGGAGACATTACGTGTAGTCTGAAGCCTCAAGTTTCAGATTGAAGCAGTCCCTACCCTTATCCTATTTTGCTCATCAGTTAGTTGGTGACAAAATATTCACCCAATAATTTTTTGGCTGGAGACATTACTGGCGAATCTGGTCTATGTCTTATCCATTATCATCATATCCTTATCCATCTCCATTATATACTCTGGCAACTCCACGCTATACCAGAAACCAAAGAGCCCAAGGTGTTATTGACCCTATTTTTGAATTGGTGCAGCAGGGCAATTTTGATTTGTTCCCTCCCTAACCTCAAGTTCAAAAATCTAGGAGTGTTCCTCCTACCCATACCAAGACACCAACACAAAGCAGAGCTTTTTTTTCTAATGTTAGTAGAGCTTTGTCTATACATACTTCACCCAGGTTTGTCATCCCCACTATCAATAATCAAATCATGGCGGTTCAAGGCCATTGGGGTAATTCTTTTGGTCCACTCAATCTTACTCCACCTTTGCGTGAGCTTCCATGCAGTTCAAAGAATAATTTCTCTAAATTCTTTGGTGATGGAAGAGTTCATCCTGATGAACATATTGCAGCCTTCAGCATAGCTTGTGGCATGATAGGTGTGGAATTTGAAGACATAGCAATCAGACTATTTGTGGAGACACTACAAGGCACTGCTGTAGACTGGTTCTACCATCTACAGGCTTGGTCAGTGACTAATTGGGACACTCTTAAAGCTAAATTTGAAGCCGAGTTCAAGCCTGTAGGAGATGCACATGCCTTTTTGGCCTAGCTCACACAGATGAAGAAGGAACCTCATGAACCTATGAGGGATTTCCTTGCCAAGTTTGACAAGCTGAGAAACCAGATTCTTACAATTTTTTAGCCCACACCTGAGAACCTTAAATGCTTCTTCATCAACTCACAACTCCCTGAAGTGAGTTTTTTGTTGAGATGTGCTGGCCACATAAACCTTGCTGCTGCTCAGAATTTGGCCACTGAAGTGTAAGATGACCTTATCTTGGCAGAAAAGATAAGGAGATATCCAAGCAGAGGTAAATTATCTTCATCTTCTGAATACTCACCTATAGTCACCACTAATCCAATGGTGCAAAAGCTAGCAAATAAATTAATAGATCTTCGAAAACAAACTGCACAAGGAATGTCATCTAATCTTTCATATAGAGATGTACCAAGGAGGACATTCCCCAATCAGTCTTACCAAGGAAATGCTGCCAAGAATCAAGGGCAAACAAATCATCTTCCTCCTCCATGGGGGAACCTTGTCATTGAAACACCACCAACCAATTCAGTAGTTGGATATCTCGAAGTAGAATCTAATTTCTCCTTCCAACTTGAGTTGAACCAAGAAGATGACGCTAATCTCTTCATAGAGGGATAAGAAAAATTAACTGGCAACTCCAACATTAGTTTTCTGAATTACCAGGATGAACCTAGAAGTGAAGGTAAAGTAGCTGAGGGATCATATGTTGTGTTCACCCAGTCCAAGAATCAGTCAACCCAGCAAGCTGATAAAGAAAAAATAGAGGAGTGACCTCAACCTACAATTTTAATTGTCAAATGAGGAACTTCTCTACCTTTCCAGTCGAAAGACCTGGTGATTGCTAAAAAAGTAAGTACCCCAAACATTTATGCACCTTCAACTTCAACTTCACAAATCAGTCCTCCCTCCCATAAAAACTAAAAGGATGAACTCCCTTCCCCTGTTCATAATTCATTTCAGACATTTGACATAGTCGACCATGTCAAGAAAACTAAGATTCAAATGTCTGAATTTAAATTCCTACATTCCAACCCTGAGCAGCTGGATAAGTTGGTTCAATGTGTGAAGAACTAAAATGTCCCTGTAGGACAATATGTTAGAAAGGTAACTCATGATTCTCCAAGGAACACGTCCACCCCAAACAATCTTGCCATTTCTCCTCTTGCTGCTCCCATAAGGACTGAACCATTTTATGTTTCCCTGCTGATAAATGGACACCAGCTAAACAATTACATCATAGACTCAGGTGATTTAGACAATGTCATGCCTGCCAAAGTAGCTAAATCCCTTGGTCTCACACTGACCAAGACATTTGGGAGATGTTTCTTCATGGAGAACAAACAAGTGCTACTACTGGAACAAATCAAGGATGCCCAATTTGTGTTTGCAACATTCTCAGACAAGAGAATCAAGATGACTATCCTGGTGGCCAACATCCCAGCATCATATGGCATCCTTCTTGGGTGAAATTTCTACAAAGATGTTGGTGGAAAATTAAGCATGGACCTGTCTAAGGCAAGGATCCTAGTCAAAGGCGTTATGTAAAGATTACTCCCTGAGAAGGAAACAAAATATGTGGTCACTCAAACATCAGCGCATGAAGCTCAAATTCTGTTTGAGTCTTTAGGCATGGGTAATTACTTCTTATCCATGGAGGAAGTTCATGAGGTGTCTGATGAAGCTCCTAAAGGTGACAATCTAAAAAATAGTTTAGATGAAATAGAAAAAGATAGGATAGAGTGCAGGTCAAGTGTAGAAAAATCTCCCCCTCCAAACGAAGAAAAATCTAAGGTAAGGTCAGCTTCTGATGATGTATGGATACTATAATTTGATGGCAGTTGTTCCTCTACTGATTTAGGAGCTAGGATTGTGTTGATATCTCCTCAAGGAGATATTTTTCCTTCTTCATAGAAGTTGCAGTTTAGCAACACCAACAACATAGCTGAGTACGAGTCTCTATTGCTTGAATTGAAGGCTACTCGAGACAAAGACATCAAACTCCTTCATGCTAAAGGAGACGTTGAACTAGTGGTTTGTTAGGTGAGAAATTTGTATCAAACTAAAAATGAGAGACTGTGCCACTACCGCAATCTAGTCTGGGATCAAATTGAAAGCTTTGATGCTTTCAACATCTCTGCCATACCTAAGGAATTCAATGACCAAGCTAATGCACTGGCTATTTTAGTAACTCTCTTGGTTCCTCACCTTGATTTTAAAGAAGATAGGTACACTATTGAACTAGTATTTTGACTAAGTGTCCTTGAAAATGTCAATCATTAGCAGGTGTTTAATGGTGACAACCAAATCATTGCCTTCCTACAGCAAAAACACAGCTTTGAACAGCTTCACTTCGAAGGCAGTGAACCTCACAAGCTTAAACTAGCCCCTGAATCAAGTTTAAATGTAGGTGAAGAATTCCTACAGTTGAAAGGGAATAAATTTCCTAAAGGATTGGTTTTCCTTGAGAAACTGTTTGACAAGCACGATAGGTCCATCAAACAGTAGCAAACAGATTCAAGTTCCTCCCAGGAGTTTGACCAAATAAATCTAGGTACCAAAGAAAATCTCAAGATGGTGAACATTGAGAAGTGCTGCACTCAAAAAGAGAAGTTCAAGTTCACTATTCTACTTAGCCAGTACATGGATGTCCTAGCATACTCCTATGATGATCTGAAGTCACTCAAGCCTGAAGAAATTTGCCATGAGATTCCTCTCAAGACTGACTCAGTACCTTACAAGCAAAAATCTAGGTAGTACAATCTGAAGATATTAGGTACTATTCTGTTTGAAATATAGAAAATGCTGAATGCTAGGATAATTTTTTCAATCCATCATTCCACATGGATTGCAAACATAGTACCTGTGAGGAAGAAGAATGGCAAAATCTACCTCTACGTGGACTTCAAGAATTTGAATCAGTCATCCTTAAAGGATAACTATCTTTTTCTCATCATGGACCAAGTGCTTCTGACAGTGACCAATTTAGATATGTTATCAATGCTAGACGGCTTCTCAAAATACAATCAAGTTGAAGTTGGTGAAGCAGACCAACACAAGATTGCCTTCATCACACCTTGGGGCACCTTTGCCTATCGAAGAATGCCTTTTGGCCTAATAAATACTGGTGCCACTTTCCAGAGAGTAATGAACCTTAATTTCAAAGATGAAATGGGTAAGTTCATTGTGGTGTACCTTGATGATTTGACAGTCTTTTCTAAACACCGTCCTAATCATGTGCACTATTTACAACAACTACTTGAACGCTGCCATCAGAATAATATTTTCCTAAATCTCAAGAAGTCTATTTTTGAAGTAACAGAAGGAAAACTTCTCAGACACATTGTATCTTGAGAAGGCATAAAGATTGACTCAGACAGAGTCAAGTCCATCCAGGAGCTTACCCTACCCACAAGTAAGACTGCAGTTCACTCTTTCTTTGGCAAAGTAAATTTTTTATAAAAGTTCATCCTCGAGTTTGCTGAGAAGACTCACCATATTATAAACATGATGAAGGGAAAGGCTACCTTTAGCTAGATTGAAGAAGGCAAATTGGCATTCTGAGACATCAAGACAACCATTACTCATGCCTCAATTTTGGTTTGTCCAGATTATACCAAGGATTTCACCATATACAGTTATGCTTCTAAGCACATACTTTCAGTAATTCTGGTTCAACAGGACAAAAAAAGTATGGAATCTCCTATTTCTTTCATGAGCTGTCCTCTCAAAGCTCATGAGCTGAAGTACTCAAACATGGAGAAGCATGCTTATACAGTGGTAAAAGTAGTGAAGCATTTTCGTTTCTACATCCTGAATTCACACACTATTGCCCTAGTTCCTGACACCACGGTCAAATCCATATTAACTCAACAAGAGTTTGGAATGAAAAAAGACAATTGGATTGCTAAAATCCAGGAGTTTGATTTAGTCATCAAACCAACGAAGCTGGTGTGAGGAAAGGGCTTATGCCAATTGATTGCTGACAATAGACTAGAAGAAACAGAGCATGAAGAATAAAAAATTGAAGACACACCAACATTCCTCTTTGTCTCCACCATGAATGAGTGGTATTCAAGTATTGCTCATTTTCTTACTTATGGTGAGTGTCTTGCTCACCTATCTCATAAATAAAGGAGGACTGTCAAGTTAAAAGCTACCCATTTTTTTCTCTGGGATAACGGCTTGTATAAGAGGAGCCTTGATGGAGTGTTTCTTTGCGGCATGGATAAAGAGCAGCAAAACCAACTTTTGAAGTCCTTCCACAATCTAGCCCGTGGAGGACTTTTTTTGCTCTTATAACTGCCCATAAGATTATGCGAGACAAGTATTACTTGCCAACTCTCTTTCAAGATGCATACAAATAGGTACAAAGATGTAAACTATGCCAGCAGTTCGTGGGAAGACCCAAGTTAGCTGCTCTGCCTCTCAAGCCAGTGGTTGTAGAAGAGCCATTTTAGCAATAGGGAATCGATTTTATTGGTGTTGTAAACCCATCATCAAGTGCTGGACATGATTATGTCTTCGCAACCACATATTACTTCACCAAATAGGTGGAAACAATTCCAACCAATCATGCTACTTCAGAGGTAGTATGCGATTTCCTCAAGGAGAACATCATTTCCAAGTTTGAGGTCCCAACCAAGATTGTCACAGATAATGCATCTTGTTTCTCTTCCCAAGAGATTACTCAATTCTATTTTTACTATGGGATTACCCTCTCCCACTCCTCTGATTATTTTTTGCAAGGGAATGGCTAAACTGAATCAAGCAATAAGAACCTGGTGACTATCATCAAGACGCTGGTAGATGACAACCAACGAACATGGCATAAAACATTAGTTCATGCTTTATGGGAAGACAGAATTACACCCAAGAGGGTGATAGGTATGTAACTTTTCTAACTTATTTATGGTCTCAATGTTGAGATACCAATCACCCTAGAATTGATAGCATTGGAATTGGCTAAGGTAGTTAAAGATCGGACATATGAAAGCTCCATCGACAAAAGGATCATGTGCTTGGCTGAGCTGGATGAGTAGCAAACTATGGTGGTGGACTGAATTACTATGCATCAAGGTCTGGTGAAGAAGCTCTTTGACCAGAAAGCAAAAAATCATGATTTCTAGGTTGGAGATCAAGTCTTGTTGTGGGATAAGAGAAGAGAACCAAAGAGAATGCATAAAAAATTTGACTCCCTTTAGAGAGGCCCATTTATTGTTTATCAACTCAATGGTGAAAATAGTTTCATGTTGAAATATCAAGATGGCACACCCTTTTCTCTGCCTCACAATGGGCAGCATCTGAAGCACTTCAAATCTTGAAGTATCAGATAAGATCATCTGTACATATGTATATTTGTATAGTCTTTAGTTCTATTTTATGCTTTTCATTTTTGTTTTAGTTTTTAGTGCCTTTTTTTTTTGCTTAGCATGAATCTGTAGCCCAATGGCATACTTAAAGGCACTAGAGATTCTGGTCTCTACTCCCCTTAGCTGCTTCAAAATTTTAATTGAAAGAAGTTCCCCAATTGGAGCCAGTTGTTGTTCACAAAATTTGTCACTCCTTTTTGGAACGATACATGAACTATTTTGGTCTTATATGGAAAAATTCTTCCTTCCCTTCTCAAAAATTGTTCTAAGCATTCAAATTCTTCATTATTCAAGATTTTTTTGTTAAGGGACTAGTAGGTTCCACAAGTTCAATGGCTTCAACAAGCGAGTTCTTTCAAAGGAACAAGTTCTCAACACTTAGGCGATTTCAAAATAGGTTCAATGCTAAGGTTCAACCAAAAGGTTCATCGAAAAGCTTCAAACAAAGGAATGAACCATTGAACCATTGAACTTTGAACCAAAATGGTTCAATGGGTTCAAAAGTTCAACGGGTTCAAAGGTTCAATGGCATCGGCAAGCTTAATGAGTTAAGCGCTTCGTCAAAAGCTCAAAGTTCAACCGCTTCAACAAGTTCAATGACTTCAAAACACTTAACGAAAAGAAGAAGGCTTGAACCATTGAACCATTGAACCTTTGAACCAAAATGGTTCACAAGTTCAATGGGTTCAACGGTTCAAAGGTTCAACGAGTGGTTGGTTCAAAGTGGTTGGTTCAAGTGGTCAATTGAATGAATAAAACACAAGGTTAAACCATTGAACCAGTTGAACTAAAGTTGGTTCAATCGGTCGGTTCAATCGACAGGTTCAAAGGAGTACCCCAAAGCTCGAAAATCAAGTGCCCTTGCAGAGAGAAATGAACCAAGCCCAAGTGCCCTTGCGGAGGGCAGCGAACCAAAGCTAAGTGCCCTTGCTAAGGGTAGTGAGCAAAAGGGGACAAAGAGATTTCCTTTAGAAAAATGAACAAGGCAAAAGACAAAGTGAATTCTTTTAGACAAAATGTCTGAAAGAATTCTTTTAGACATTTTTTCTGAAGAAATTCACCTAAAATAAAAAGTGTGACCGAAGGGAACACTGAACGAAAGCAAGCAGGAAGATTTCATTCAGAAAAAATGTCTGAAGGAATTAAAGCTGAAGGATATCGAAGACCACCTGAAGGCCACCCAAAGAACCCTGAAGGGTAGGTACCCTTGTAGAGGGCTCTTACCGACCAAAAAATGGACCTTCTCAAGGCCCGAAGGGACACCTTCCCTTCGTGAAGTTCCAAAGGCATTAAGGCTTGATTCTATGGACCCATTTCTATAGACTCTGCAAGCTTGATTTCTATGGACTCTATAGGCTTGATTCTATAGACTCATTTCTATAGACTTTGCAGGCTAGGTTCTACGGACTAGTTTTTAAGGGCCCAATTTCTACGGACTCTACAGGCTTGATTCTACAGACTCATTTCTACAGACTCTACAGACTCATTTCTACAAACTCTACAGGCTGGGTTCTACGGACTAGTTTCTAAGGGCTCATTTCTATGGACTCTGTAGGCTTATTTCTACGGACTCTACAGGATGATTTCTAAGGGCTCATTTCTACAATCTCTGCAGGCTCATTTCTATGAACTTTGCAGACATATTTCTATAGACTCTTTCAAAGCTTGAGAGACTTAGAGAAAACAAAGGCTTCTGAGGAAGAAGATGAATCATTGAACCTTGATCCAAAATGATTTACAGGTTCAATGGGTTTAACAGTTCAAGGAAAGCTCCGAGAAAAGATAAGAAGCAGAGGTTTCTAGAGATCAGTTCAAGGAGAAAGTTTAGGTGAATGAACTAAAGAAGCGATGGAACCAAAGAAGTGATGGAACCAAGGAATAACGGAGACCACCTGAACCATTGAAATAGTGAACCTTTGACGTCCCCGTGGATGTCAAATTCAAGCTAATGAAATATCCATTGATTTTCAAATGTGGCACGTGAAACCTAAAAACCAACTCAGCTACCAGCTAAAAAAGGAGCCAAAAGAGCCAACCAAAAGGGGAAAAGATAGCCTGAAATCTCAAATTGCAACAAGAAAGAAAGAAAGACTAGAAATATCTACAGGAGTTATTCAGTAGGTGGAACAGTCCACCAAGTAGATATTTGAGCTTGCAAGCATTAAAAGTGCAACCTGTTTTTCTTCCTTAGAGTAAAGGTGAAGTGGACAGCTGCACAGACATGAGGAAAAAGACCAGACAACCCATGTTAAAGAGAAGACATTTGAGATAAATCAACACGCCAAAGTTAAGGTAGATGCCCTATTCTAGCATGGCCTTCTTTGACAAAATTAAAAATGCATTGAAGGCATTGAATGCAACATGGGCCGCTCCATGGAACAAAGCACCAAGCCCTTCTTAGACACTATATATTGTAAATCTCTTCTTTTCACTGGGAAGATCTCTCTGATATAGAAGCAAAACTCTGCCAAAATTGAAAGGTGATTACTAAGACTTTGAGCTCAGATTGTTGATTATGTTTCTTTATTTGAATGAGAAAGCAAGTTACTTTCAGCCTTTGTGCTGTTATAACTTATGTCATTTAGGGGATTGTTCTTATGTCTATTTCTTGAATGTGTTCTTGTCTATTTTAATAAAATAAATAGAACTAGTGGAAGTAATCAAGGTGTCCTGAAGCCAATTGTGGAGAGACTTTGTGCCCCTCACAATTGCCTTTAGTGTGTTTGTCTGTTTTCTATTTCTGTGTAAAGGACCTTGGGATGAATTTGTGCCCTCATTGTCCTTCGTATCTCACTCTTGGGTAGTTGAGGTGGAGACTTTGTGCTATACTCCATTCTGCTAGTTACTATGTCTCCTCTTACCAGTTACTTGTTACCCACCAGAAAGAACTCCAGCTATTTGCTATAAGATCACTTATGAAAGAAGAGAAGTGTCTTCAGTGTTTTCACCTGGACTTCTTTGTTTGTGAACATCATCTTTGAAAAAAGAGAGATGGATGGTGTTGTCCTACCCCTGAGTGTTATTTTTTGCATATATATATATATATATATATATATATATATATATATATATATATATATATATATATATATATATATATATATATATAGCTCCTCATATTTATAAGAAACCTCCCCTTGATGAGAGGAGAGATTTGTCCCCCTTTGATGTGGTAAGCCCACACATTTGGCCGACCAATCTCCCTATGCTATGATTGAAGAGAACTATTTTTCTCATCAGTTAGCTGGTGACAAAATATTCACCCAACAAGATGTATGAAAAATACAATGGAATCATAGCAAACAAGTATAATATACCACAAGTAGTATTGTTGATGATATATATCATGGAACCAGACATAGTATATCACATAGAATATGAAATGTAATTAGATGTAGTCATGTATCCATATATAGAGGAATATGACCAACAAAAAATCAATAATAAAATGTGGAAATTAGAGGATCCTCTATGGACATCACTGGGCAGGACATTGACATGAAACAAACACAAGTACAAGCATGTACATACAGACAATCAAGAAATCATATGGCACACAAGTGAACACATAATGTATCCACATATCATGCAAAATGTATCCTAGAAAAAAATATGTATATTCAATATAGTTGGCTCTATATGATACATGGAAATTAGGAAAGATATTGTTTGAGGCCTATTAAAAATATGCCCCTAGTATAAGGCATGCCATGATGTGAGAAATTAGAGGATCCTCTATGGACATCACATATATTAGTAGTAGTAAGCCCCAATAGATGTATGAAAAATACAATAGAATCATAGCAAACAATCATAGTATACCACAAGTAGTATTGTTGATGATATATATCAGGGCACTAGACATAGTATATCACATAGAATATGCAATAAAAATAGATGTAGTCATGCAGCCATATATCAAGGAATATGACCCACAAGTAATCAATAACAAGATGTGGAAATTATAGGATCCTTTATGGACATCACTGGGAAGGGCATTGACATGAAACAAACACAAGTACAAGCATGTACATACAGACAATCAAGAAATCATATTGCACACAAGTGAACACATAATGTATCCACATATCATGCAAAATATATCCTAGAAAAAAATATGTATATTAAATATAGTTGGCTCTATATGATACATGGAAATTAGGAAAGATATTGCTTGAGGCCTATTAAAAATATTCCCCTAGTATAAGGCATGTAATGATGTGAGAATACCCTAAGGTGTGGGTGTAAATGTAGCCATATAACATCTTTAAATCACGATAATGTGTAACATGTATATATTTCATAGCACCCATGAAAATTATGCAAGGAGGATAACGTAGTGTCTTGATAAAATAAAAGTAAAATCAATAAGTGCATGGGTATAATAAGCTATGTATACATAAGATATAGACAATTAACTCTAGAACTTTGTGGTTGTAATGCACTTAATTCAAAGGTATAGGTAGGGATAATAGATATGTCCTTAATGTAGCAGTGTTCCCCTACGTGGGATACACACACACACACACATATAGAAGTGAAGGACACTTACAATAGTAGTAGTAAGCCCCAATAGATGTATGAAAAATACAATTGAATCATAGCAAACAAGCATAGTATACCACAAGTAGTATTGTTGATGATATATATCATGGCACCAGACATAGTATATGCAATGTAATTAGATGTAGTCATGTAGCTATATATCGAGGAATATGACCCACAAGCAATCAATAACAAGACATGAAAATTAGAGGATCCTCTATGGACATCACTTGGTAGGACATTGACATGAAACAAACACAAGTACACGCATGCACATATAGATAGTCAATAAATCATATGGCACACAAGTGAATACATAATGTATCCATGTATCATGAAAAATGTATCCTAGAAAAAAATATGTATATTCAATATAGTTGGCTCTATATGATACGTGGAAATTAGGAAAGATATTTCTTGAGGCTTATTAAATATATGCCCCTAGTATAAGGCATGCCATGATGTGATAAATTA